>OY720638.1:43047127-44532127 GCA_963169105.1 Ceriagrion tenellum | reverse complement strand
TGGTGGGCCTTGGCCTCCTTCACGATTTTCCTCCTGTCTTCCTAATCTTTTACCCCCTCCATCCCTTGATGTTCATTATCTGCAGGTTTGCAGTAACGTCATCTATCCATCTGATTCTTGGTCTGCATTTCCTTCTGGTGTGGTAAAACTTTTCCGTCATAATTCTTTTGGGGATCCTTTCTTCCGCCATTCTCTCTATATGACCCAGCCAATTCAATCTCCGAGCTTCCACATATCTAACTATGGCTTGGCTTTCAAATAGCTCCAGCTCTGCATTACACCTTATTCTCCATTCATCATTTTCCTTTACCGGTCCATATATCTTCCTTAATATTTATCGCTCTGGAGCACATACACGTACCATTCCCGTTTAAAAGGATTGGTGTTTTTCGTCAAAAACCTCGGAAATTAGTTCGGTACTTGTACTTCGAATCTGTCTCCATCATGGCTATTAAACTATCTCGCTTTAACCACCTAGAGGAAGTTTGAGCAAAATATAATATCACCCAGAAGTTAATGAATGTGGTCTCATTTAAAATTGAAATATCTCAATCTTCCAAGGATACAAAAATATCAGCCCCTTATCGCAAAAATATCCGATATTTTGGACAAAAACTACCAGCTCTTTTACGAGGAAAATGGTACGTGTACTCTCTCCAGGGAGACATTTTTTAAAAGAAATATTAGAAAGTAATTCGTTAAGGAGCTGATATTTTAAAGTTTTGGAAGGGTGAGATATTTTTCCTTAAAATGAGACCAAATTCATTGATTTCTAGGTGAAATGATACATCGCTCAAACAACCATAAGTACACTGTAAAGAAAACCTAGAAATAAGGGTAGATCTTTACTTGGAAGCGTATTTTACCGATTGAGGTGAGTGTGTATGGAGCATATCAAGGAATAAGTGTCTGTCTAAGGAAGTGAAAATCGCCGGGTATAAAAGTGTACTTCTCCCTACTTTGTTGTATGGCAGTAAAACATGGGTATGTCAGGATAGACATTAGAGTACACTAAACGCCGTGAGTATGAGTTATCTGCGGAGTGTTTGCGGAAAAAGTAGGATGGATAGGGTCAGGGATGAGTGGGTAATGAATGAATCTGGGTTAGATGCTCCAGTAATGGACATATATGAAAGGAGTGTGCTTCGTTGGTTTGGCCATGTTGAGAGAATGAGAGAGAGAGAGAGATGAGAGTCAAATAACGAAACAGATATATATGAGTGAAATGAATGGTGCGAGAGGAAAAGGTAGGCCGAGAAAGTTGTGGTTGAGTGTGATTGAGGAAATCCTTCGGAGGAGGAATATTAGTAGTCTTAAAAAAGGAGGGCGTGTATGAAGTAGTGTATGGAGTAAATGAGGCAAAAGAGGTTTGCAAGGATAGGTCAGTATGGAGTAAATTATTGAAGAAGAGTTAGGTGTACAAATATGTATTTATGAGTGAAATCTTGTCCTGTACTACTACTACTACTCCGGAAGGGCACTGAGTGCCCTCTCCATTCACTTCAACGATTTGCATGATTATTGTCTAAGGAAGCGAACATCGCCGTGTACAAAAGTGTACTTCCCCCACTTTGTTGTATGATAGTGAAACATAGGTATGTCAGTATAGACGTAAGAGTAGACTATACGCCGTGAGTAAGAGTTATCTGAGGAGTGTTAACGGCAAAAGTAGGATGGATAGGGTCAGGAATGAGTGGGTAATAAATGAATGTGGGTTAGATGCTCCAGTAATTGACATATATGAAAGAAGTGTGCTTCATTGGTTTGGCCATGTTGAGAGAATGGATGAGAGTCGAATAACAAAACAAATATACGAGAGTGAAATGAATGGTGTGAGACGTGGAGATAGGCCGAAAAGGTTGTAGTTGAATGTGATTGAGGAAATTCTTAGGAGGAGGAATATTATGAGTCTTAAAAACAGGAGGGCGTGTATGAAGCAGTGTATGGGGGTAAATGAGGCAAAAGAGGTTTGCAAGGATAGGTGGGTATGGAGGAAATTATTGAAGCAGATTTAGGTGTACAAATATGTATTTATGTGTGAAACTTTGTGACTATGCCTACCCCGGAAGGGAACGGCGTGATTGGTATGTATGTATGTCTCAGTAAAATAGGCCGCAATCAAACAGATTGTTGATATTCTTGTTTACCATCCAAAAATTCGTCCATTCTATCATGCTACCCATTGAAATTTAACGATAGAGCATAGAGATAGGCCGAGAAGGTTTTGGTTGAATGTGATTGAGAAAATCCTTCGGAGGAGGAATATTAGTAGTCTTCAAAAAGGAGGGCGTGTATGAAGCAGTGTATGGGGTAAATGAGGCAAAAGAGGTTTGCAAGGATAAAGGTTTGCAAGATCAGTATGGAGGAAATTATTGAAGCAAATTTAGGAGTAAAAATATGTATTTATGAGTGAAACTTTGTGACTGTGCGTGCCCCGGAAGGGAACAGCTTGATTGGTATGTATGTATGTGCAGAATTAGATCGCGTGCAGCGAAGAGGAGCTAGATTTGTGAAACAATGCTTCTATAAGTTTGCTAGTGTGACTGGATTGTTAGAAGAATTGGAATGGGAATCGCTATCACAGCGTAGATTAAATTATAGGCTTAACCTCCTAAATAAATTTCAGTAAAATCATTTTTCTGACGACGGAAAAGACATACTATTAACTCCCTAGTACTACGGCAGATTAGATCGCGCCAATAAAATTAGAGAGATAGATTGTAGAACCGATTGGTAAAAATGTAATTTTTTCCGCGTACCATTCGGGACAATAACAGCTGTGATCTTCGTCATGAATAGTGCGATTAGTGATATTAGCTAGTCTGTAGATCTTTCTTTTTATATTCTCTACGTTCTAATTTATGCATGATGTAAATATTGATGTTCTTATTTATGCATGATATTTTGAATCTGTAGTAGTAGTCTTTGTATCGCTTGCATGTTGGAACGATTGACGATATAATGTTTGTTGGCTAGTAGATTTTTTAATGGCGCGTTGCATGTGGGGTATGCAAGTTTCAATGTAATTTCGGTGTTCTACGGTATCATTCACGCATGCCTGGTGTGGAAGCACTCCCTGCCACACACCCTTTGGGTGGCTTGCAGGGTATGACGTAGATGTAGATGTAGATGTATGTAGGTGCGTGTGTCCGTGCGCCCGAGGACACCTTCAAAACTTAGACACGCGTACTCATCTGCGACTCCGTCTCTATCTTTTTTTTATTGATGCTCCTAAAGTCCTCATTCTTGTTGTATCCGTCGTCCCGCTTTTTTTACTTTCTTTATTTATTACACTTGTTTGGCCGTTCAAGGTCTCTTCCTATGGCTCCGGTTTAGTATTTTGTGCGATGTGGACTTGTTTTTGCTCCTAAACGATAAAAAAAGCGTAGCCGGTACTTGAAGGGCCGTGAGGGTATTAATAACCAAAGCCAACGTGCAATAAAAATGGATCCTGCTCAGGCGCTTTCTCACCCAATTAAAATCAAAATACGATGTATGAGACTTAAAGAGAGAATAAAATTCTTGACGTGGCGGGGAGTGTCATGTGGATATATGCCGTCTTCTCGAAATAAAACCGTCATTTTTTTCTGCGGAAGTAAATGTTCAAAAAATCCAAAGCGCGTATCCTCTCCGATGAAGAGTGTGAAACTTGATGTGAAGGCGCACTAACGAAGGTTTCATGCCTGTTTTATTACGATTTTTTTTCAGCCAGCATGACATCAACAGCGTGGTAAGGATTGTCAGCAATCGAGGAGAGTCGCTCGTGCCACACTCTCCTGTCCCGAGAAAATAAGGGTTGAGGCAAAAATAAGGAATAATTCAGTGATTATAATTCTTTTTCAAATCATTATACCCTTCACGATGTTTAATTTATTGTGATAAAATAATTACAAATCAGGAATTATGTTGCATTGTAGCGCAGAAAATACCGTGAATCATATCTCTGAGGCTGCGCTTTAGACTTAGTTTGCTTGAGAACAGATGTGTTTCAGAGCGGCATAGAGGACATCATTTTGACGCCGCGCAACATTTCAAGGTCCAATCAAAGGAAACAAATAAGAATTCGTTCGGTCTGTGCCCTTCTACATCTATGACTCACCTCAAATCCTTTGTCCTAAAGAATCTCATTACTTTTTCCTTATGGTTTACTTCATTCCTATCCTCGACATTGGACAGAAAAATTTGCCAAAAAACTTATATGATACAAAGGAAAGCTGCTCGCTTCTTTATAAACAGCTACTTGCGAACATATAGTGTTTTACAGCTTTTAGAGGAATTAGGTTGGGAGCCGCTGGAGGCTCGGAGGCTATACGTCATGCTGATTTTTATCGATAAATTCAGAACAGATGTGTTTCAAAGAGACATTGAGCATATCATTAGGACGCCACACTACATTCATAGGTGTGAATTAAGCGATAAAATAAGAGAGATATATTGCCGAACAGTTAGGGAATAAAACTCGTTCTTCCACGCACAATAAGTGACCATAATAAATTCGGAGCTCCACTTAAAACACACCCATAGTCTCATTCTCTCTCTTCAGCTTATCCCTATAGACTAGGGATCACTCTTCCTCACTCTCCTTCTCCATTCAGTCCGGTTCATCGTATCTTCAGATGTTAACTCTTTCTCCCTCAGGTCTTCCGCGATGCAATCTCTCCATCTCATCCTAGGTCTTCCTCTAGGTCGCTTGCCGTTCACCTGCAGGCTCGTCATTCCCCTCGAGACATTCCTCCTTTCCCTTCCCATCACATGCCTTTACTACTGTAAACTTTGCTATTGTACTTTCTTCAAAGCCTCAATAACCACTCCCTGCTCTCTAAACCACTCATTTCTTACCCTGTCTCTCCTTGTCTTTCCCAAAGTCCATCGACACATCCTCATTTCCACTTCGTTCAATTTCCTTTCTTACTTCTTTTTTATAGACCATGTCTCACTGTAGATTAGGGCTGGTCCATGACTGATTTTAAAAACCTTCCCTTTGTATTCCTTCTGATCAGCTTTTCGCATCACATTCCAGTTGTCTTTCTCCAGTTCATTCATCCTGATTGAGCCCTGTGATTAATCTCCCAATCGAGATCTCCACTTTCTGTGATTTACCACCCAAGGAACTTAATGGCCTGTGTCCTGGTCAAGGTTACTCCCCAAAAACTCATCACTCCTACTTTTTCTTCGCCACCTAACTACAGGTACTCAGTCTTCTTACTTATTTTAAGACCATCCTCCTTGATTGCCTACCTCCAAGGTTGCATTATTTCCTCTGATTTCTCCTGGCTTTCATCCATTAAAACGATGTCATCAGCGAACAATCCTGCCTAAGAAGAGAGATCTTTCGCTTTGCTCTGTCAGCACATCCATCACCAGGCTGAATAGATAGGAGCTCAAAGCTGAATCCTGGTGCAAGCTCACAGTCACGGAGATTCTGTCCGTCACTCTAACACAGATCTTACTTTGGAATGGGTTCCCTCATACGTGTCTGTCATCTTACGGACCTATCTCTCGGAAATCCTTCTCATGCACTTCCATAATACACTTCACCATTTTACCTCCCAAACTTTATCCTTCATCGGCTGGTGTCATATCACCCTACGCCCATGCGACGGCTCGCTGGGAAGTTTGTAGATGTAGATGACTGTAACATTATTTTTAGTGAAGTCACTTTCCTGAGGTCGATTGATTTCACGACCTAATAAGCGTTTGTATGAATCATGACATATTCTCCAAAAACTCACATCGACTCGAGAAAATGTGAGTTGAGGCAAAGATATGAAAGCATGTAGCGATAAAAATACTTTCTTGAAATCATTTTACCAATCATAATTTTTAAATCATTGTGATAAAAAGCGTTATAAATCATGAATCACATTAAAGTAATATCCAGATAATATTGTGAATATAACGTTGTTTTTAAGTAAATGGTCCCTTCCATTAGGTCGATTGATTACACAACCTTCTCGTCATAGGCATACTTAATTATTAATTTATTTGACAAAAAGATCACATACAGGATGAAGCCATTTTATAGTGAACGTATAACAAACAAAAAAGGACACAAATGTAAAAACATAACAAGGAGAAGGTAAAACATAATAATACAACATTAGGATATAGGAAAAATCACTTTATTTGGGAATGACATATGGCTAGGTTAGCTAAGACGCTGGAAGATAAGGTGAAAGGGTCGATGTTCTCAGGAAGGGAATTTACAAGAGAAGAGAGGCGACAACTGATGGAGCGCTCGTTAAGTAATAATCTGGGAGTAGGGATATGGAGCAGTGAGTGATTCCTGATGTGTCGGGTGGGTATTCTGAAATTTATCAAGAAAAACAAGGTCGGGGCTGTCAATGGCTGAGTTCAGTGTGCTGTGGATAAGTTTATGATCAGTTTTAAGGAGGATATTATGAAGTTTATATCAACTATCTTTGGAAAATTAAAGCTCTTCACGCAATACTTTCGAGCGATCCTCCTAAAAAAATCGGTCACCCTTTACTCTGGCAAGTA
The DNA here is from genome assembly GCA_963169105.1 of Ceriagrion tenellum. Lineage (NCBI taxonomy): Eukaryota > Metazoa > Arthropoda > Insecta > Odonata > Coenagrionidae > Ceriagrion > Ceriagrion tenellum. The sequence continues at coordinate 44,525,626 of OY720638.1, read as the reverse complement.
AATCTCTCTTGAAGTAGGAAGGGCAGCAGGGTACTAAAGAGCTTACTTCCGTCATGTCAAGAAAATGTCAACATTTCTCTACGGAAGGCTTCCCAATCCCGAATTTTCAGTTTGGAATGTGTTTCCCATTTCATTCTCCCTCCACATTCCATGCAACATATTCGGAGTTCCAATTCGGTGAAAAGGTGTCCCAGAAGAGTCGGATTACCTATCATTTACTAAAGTGCTTCTTTTTAGCTTCATGATTTTATATATCCTTGGAATCGTTCCCTGAGAATGCTAGGTGAAGAGTGACCTCCGGTTGTCGCATCTATTGTTTCAAATGCTGCAAGGAAAGCAACATTGCCTGGAGTAACGAGATTTTTGCATGGTATTTATCGGTTAAAATGTTGGTAACGTTGTGTATTTCATTGATTTTAACTGAGGAATGAAGTGAGAGATGGAATACAATTTTGGAAATAGCCATGCAGAAAATGATTCTTTAGATAAATCTCGTAAATATTTTATCACCATTATATTAAGGGTAGTTTTGTTATGCAACTAACTCTATCCCGTAAACCATGCTCCTCTAAGGATTCTGGTGTGATCTATCTATATCTAAATACTACCCAGCGATCCACCGAATGGGCATGTGGCAGGGGGTGCTAGGACACCAGCCTAGTAAAAATGTAAGGGATAAGGTTTTGGGAGGAGAAAGGTTGATGTGCATTATGGAAGTGTACTTAGTGGAGCTCAGTTTTATTGTGATCGCTTATTGCGAGCAGGAAGAATGAGTTTTTATACCTATATGTTTGGCTATGTATCTCTATTTTTTTACCGCTTCTGTCAAACCTAGCGATGTTGTGAGGCCTCATGATATTATTCTCTGTATCGCTCTGAAACACACCAGTTCTGAATTTTTCAAGGAAGCTAAGCCTAGCCTGTAGCCTCCAAGTGTCAAGGGGCTCCCACTTTAAAATGCTAAATGCCGCGGTGGGATTTACTAAAAAAATAACAGAATTTCCTTTGAATAGATTTATTATTGATAGTTCGGTAAAACTGGTCATTTGATACTAAGGGTATTCTGCATTTTTATGACTCGACTTCTCCTCGCGTTGCATGGGGCCAGGAAAGTACCGTGAGTGAGGAAATGGTAAGTGTACTTCGAGCTGTTAAGGAGCCTGTATAGCTTGGCCAAAAACGCCCTTTTAGTTCTGGCTTCTCCCGCAGCCAATGATAGATCTTCTCCTTCCTCTCCATTCCCTGCTCCTGACAACAGCGCTGCTGATGGAAATGTGGAAACTGCTTTACAAGCGTTCCGGAGAATGTATACAATGACGTTATTATACTCAATTTTTAATATTTTGATGATTACACACGAAGAAAAAGAAATGCCATTTAACAATAAGTGTAAAGATTTTTTGAAATATTCTCCTTACGCGTCATGGAAACCATAAAATTTTTGACAAATTTACGCTACTTCCGCGGCCTAAACAGTTATCTATAAAGCAAAAAGTGAAAAGTCACGACCCTAATTATAGATATTAATCTTCATATTACAGTGCGAATTTCCGCAGATAAAAAATCATCCGCCTTGACGGGGATTCGAACCCGGATTCGAATTTTCCGGGTTCGAATCCGGGTTCGAATTTTTCTGTGGAAATTTGCACATTTGAGCATTGCGGGTGACTCTGTAAAAGTGGAACTCCGTAGCTAGTCCCGGATAGATTAAATTTGTTCATATTAGAGGTCTGCGCAAAAATATTTACTTAATTTGGTCGGGCAGAGTCGTAAAACGAAAGCGCATTGACATTTACGGAAGCGATTTCGGCCATATATATATATACATCCCCCTTGAATTTCGCAACACGTAGATTTTCCCAAAATATTTATATTTCCCAAAATATTCATGAGCATCAACAGGTTGCCTTAAAAGTCTACTTTTATTGCTCCTAATTATTTCCTAAGCTTTATAAATGAAAACTGGTGCACAACACATCGTTAATCTGAATCTTGTAAAAGTTCATCGTTTGGAAAAACTGTTTCGGGTCACGGCCTGCCAAGATCAAGAGACTTGATCACCGATGTTGAGCATCTCTGTGCTTGCCTCGAATTCGGTCAAGTGTTCCTTCAATTTCTCCGGAGGACGATTGCCCCTATCCGTTAGTGTATGGCAGAAATTTTAATATTATCATTACATTCAATGCATACTAAACAAAAGTACAACAGTTACTGTTTAGAAGTAGTCTATTCCATGCAAATATAAATCATAATCTACGCAGGTCTCGTTGTATTTGTTGGGCAAGTACTATTTTCTTTCGCCAATATCTTCGGTGGTGTCTCCTCCGTCGTAGTATTTTAGATACTTATGTAAACAATCATAGGAAACTTTACTATTTACGAGGAAATTGAGAGCTCCCGTATGCCACTTCCGTTTAGTGCATTACACGAATGGTAGAAGAAGACGTCCGTACATGATTCCGCTCACGTGAGCGGAACAACAAATCGTCTTTGAATGGATGTAAGCTTGTAAATGGTAGCGTTGCCATAAACTGCACTCCGAGCTATGCTAAAGCCTCTGTTGTAAGGCAAAAGCATACGGAAGAAGAGCATAGAACATGTTATCTAACCTCATTGAAATAAAAAATGTGAAAAATGATGTATATTAATGCCTCGATGATTTTTCAACTCCTTGAGTGTAATGTCTGGGCTTGGCTAATGAATTATAAACTGTGCGCGAGTCTTTCAATGGAGGGCTTTTGGGATTGAATTCCAAATGAAGAACGAAACCAAGGTAGGAAGCCACAGAATGATGAGATGGACGCGAGACGAGAGAGGGGGAAATACTATCGAGAGCCATGAAGAAAGAGGGCAGAGCGAATTGGGGACAGGCCTAGGAAAAGGGCGCCGTGCGGAGAGAGTTGTGTCACTATCGAAAAAAAACTATAATAAGGAAGAGACTTTTTGCTACTTTCCGGAAAAAAGGTCACAAAGTACACCCTTAACCGTTCAAACTTCCTACACCCTCCTCCAATTCTGTGTAATGTTGTAATTTCTCCAGATTCCGGTCACGGAAATTCATAAAATCGTTATAATTGCAGAACATGGATAATAAGACATGAGTATCTTCATAATAATTAGGAGTACAATAAGTCGATTTAGCTGTTGCTATAAACCGTATTTGCTTAAGTTTATATTTCTACGTGCGTCCCGTATGAGTTCTACGAGCCAATCACTGCATATGCTTTAAGGTAGCTCTTTAAAGTAGACTTGACAAGTCAATACAAATTCTAAGTTGCAGATTTTAATTTATTCAGTTAATAAAATTTTGCTTTCACTAATGAAATGATTTATCTATTGAAACCTAAATAATGTAACAAAATATGCTAATTACTCCATGAATATATTTTTCATGACCACATTTGTCCAGCCATGGGAGTCGATGGCAGCGTTACTTGCATGGAACTACTGCATTTTGACTTCAATTACCGCAGTTATTTGCTATTAACTGAGCAATAAGATGGTGAAAAGCCAATATTTTATTTTTATTATATTTCCCAGGGCTTGGTGCATTTAGTAAACCGATTTAGTTTAATGCTTGAACATGATTTCTCGTTCAAATTGACGATTTTCTGCTCTAATCTAGGTAATTTTCATATGAGCCCATGCATTAATCTCCACTTTCAAGGTTGAATTATGATAGACATAGCTTGGAAACTCTATTTTATTTTCATCACAGTCGATAAAATGTACTTCAACAGTAGAGGATGCATTATGGACTACATATGCTTTAAAAGTGGTAAATGATTCGTAGCTGATGCATTTGTGAGGATGCAATGATGCAGCGATTACTTAGGAAATATCTACGCCTCATATTTATTACAGTCGATTCCGCATGTAATATTTTGTCTCCAGCAGTAAATAAGCAGTCAGTTTTATGAACTGAGAGTTAGAATAACGACAGTTTGAGCTAGATATTTCCCTAGTCATAATGGAGAACGGAAATTTTGATTTCAGCTACTGTAGGATGCACGAAGTAAATATCGTAGTATTAATGGTGAAATAGTATACTTTTATATGACTGAAATTTTCATTAATTAAATAAGAATGTGTATGCTTGTCTTCATCTTGAATATTTTTTCCTGCGGGACGTTTAAAACTTCTCTACATCTGGGTTTATTGTGATTCTGAAAAACTTACGGCAGTGACTCTACAATTTATTATAAAAAAATGTTACTGAAACATACAAATTCAACAGCATTCAAATTTCCAGAAAATCTGGAATAAATGACCCAGAGGCCAGAACTACCTCAGCGAGCAGAAATAAATTGTCTTCCCTCCTTGCACGAAAAACGAATTCATAAACTCTGCATCGAATCGGTTTTCTCCGAGATGAAAACTCTCGCTCTCACGCCATTGAATTTGGTATGATCGTGGACCCAATTATCACGGCAAATCAAATTTTCTTTCTTTTCGAGTCACATTTTGTGTTGCTCGTCATAGAGAAGGCCCGGGCTCGATTCTCGTCTCGTGTGGGTTGTCCCATGATGCTGTCGGCCGACGACTCCTTCTCCACGACGCACGTGCACCTGAGCGTGAGAGAGGAGGAAATGAACGAGTCCTCTGATGCCCCGTCGCCACTTCGATCGCGCGTGCAAGCGTAATCATCCAATATCCATTACCAATAGTTCGAATTTTTTGCTGTAGCTCTGTGCAAATTACTCCAGGAATATCCAGTGGAGATGTGACAAGCGACCTGTTGATTGCAAACAAAATTGTTCTTCACGCGTTCATGAGGCGTTTTGCAATACTCGGAGTGTTTCAAGAGCAAATGACACGCCTCTCCGTTTATCGAACAGGACTACTGTTTACCCCATTGACTGGGTAGTTTTAGTGGCCTTAGAGATCCTGATAGTGGCAAGATGTTTCTGGAGATTGCATTATTTTAAATTGACTATGATGCGGAGGTAACTTCACGGCCAGCACTTTGGCCACCGCAGAGGACACTAAACAGCGGAAAAACAGCGGAAACATGCAAAACATGGCGTTAGCACTACTCGGCAGAGTTAGAAACACACATTATGGTGCATAGGAATTAATCAGCTACACAACCTGTCAACTAACCTACTTCAAAGTTTTTACGCAGCCATTATGGTCTCTTATCGATAGCGAAAAAAACGACATTTTAAACCTGTCTGTTCCATAACCTATGTCCATTATTTTATTCTCATGATCTTATCTTCAGCAGTATGTTGGAGTTCGTAGTATATTGAAAACTTCGTCTGAAAATAAGATGGTTTTAAATTTATACAAAAGATTGAGTATACTTTTGACGGTCTACATGCAATTCCTATCCCAGTTATGCAGGAGGTCAGTAAAACTAACGAGTCATAACGGCCTTTCACTTACCTATGTGATCTTCTCTGCACGCGCTCCAACTGTGTTTTTAAGCCTACCTCACGTAAATCCAAAACACTGGCAGCGTGAAACCATCATCTGAATACACCCATCCACCCATCTATAACGTTGAAATCACCATGCATTTAGCCAATGATGCAAGAGTTATACTTTAAATTTTAATTTAGGTTAATGATTGATGCTAGACATATGTTTTAAAATATCCTCCTTAAGGTATGTAGCCGATGGTTGGTTAGGTCAGCTAGGGATTGAAGAGACTTGTGTTTCAGTGTTGTTTATTGCTCCAAAGTCGATACAAGACTGGCTCGTAGAGCAAAGGGATTCAGTATTTATACTGAAAGCAACCTTTCTAGGATGTGTTATACAATTTCAGGAAAATTTCAAGAACAATGTTCCAGAACAATCGAAAAAGAGCGAGAAAATAGCATTACCAATTACTTAACACCGGGACCGGGAATCGATCCCGGACCTCCCGCTTGTCATGTGAGCGCGTCAGTCCTGAGCCACTGGTAAGCAGGGAAGCGAGTGTGCCACTATAGTGCTCGCAGAGTTTCTGTGCACTGGAGATTGCCTCCAAGCCTAGCTGCCCATGGTAGATGAGCAGCGATTGGCTGCCGGCGTCCAATCCTGTAAACCGGTTGTTAGCTCAGTTGGCGCCGCGTACGAATACTGTAAGTGGCGACACAAAAGAATCGGAAAAAACAAATGCTATAAATTAACAAAACTTAAATCATCTTCACCAAAATTTTGAAAAATACAAATACGAAAATTGCCACTAATTATCGTAACAACCAATATTTTTATCGCTGGGAAAGATATCAGAATTTATCGAACCATATTTAATTCAATGAAGAAAGCCTGGCACCCGCTGCAGGATAATTTAAGGTGAGCTAAGAATAGACTCTTTTGGGTCGCCACTTACGGTATTCGTACGCGGCGCGCACTGAGCTAAGAGCCGATTTACGGGATAGGACGCCGGCAGCCAATGGCTGCTCATCTACCATGGGCAGCTAGGCTTGGAGAAATTCTCCAGTGTACAGAAACTCTGCGAGCACTATAGTTTCGATGGCGCGCGTCCGGTGTGGAAGCGCACCGGTAGACAGGGTTGTCACAGGTATCTCTGGCTTCGCTACGTGAGTGAAGACAAATACTAAGCGACTGCCTTGAAAAGTCCTGCTTTTTCTGATAAAATAAGCTACCAATTAAAAACCAAAATTAAGTTGCAAAATATGCCTTTGATTCACCGGATAAACATTCAATGACCACATCTGTCAAGCCTATTGAGGTATATGGAGAGAGCACACCATCAACCAACTGAAGACTGACTATCGAAATAAAAGCCACATTGTTTGACCCTGCTCTATCCTTACATTTCAATGGGTAGCATGATAGAATGGACGAATTTTTTTATGTTAAACAAGAATATCAACAATCTGTTTGATTGCGGCCTATTTTACTGCACATACATACATACCAATCACGCCGTTCCCTTCCGGGGTAGGCATAGTCACAAAGTTTCACTCATAAATACATATTTGTACACCTAAATCTACTTCAATAATTTCCTCCATACTGACCTATCCTTGCAAACCTCTTTTGCCTCATTTACCTCCATATACTGTTTCATACACGCCCTCCTGTTGTTAAGACTCCTAGTATTCCTCCTTCGAGGGATTTCCTCAATCACATTCAACCACAACTTTCTCGGTCTACCTTTTCCTCTCGCACCATTCATTTCACTCATATATATCTGTTTCGTTATTTGACTCTCATCAATTCTCTCAACATGGCCAAACCAACGAAGCACACTCCTTTCATATATGTCCATTACTGGAGCATCTAACCCACATTCATTTATTACCCACTCATTCCTGACCTTATTCATCCTACTTTTGCAGCAAATACTCCTCAGATAACTCATAACCACGGCGTTTAGTCTACTCTTATGTCCATCCTGATATACCCATGTTTCACTACCATACAGTAAAGTGGGGAGAAGTACACTTTTATACACGGCGATTTTCGCTTCCTTAGACAGGCGCTCCTTCCTTGATATTCTCAACTATTCCTTCCTTCTCTTCCGTCTTCCTTCCTATTCTCAATTATTTTTAAAACTAACCATATTGTCTCCGCAGTAGGTTCTTGGGTATCACGAAAAAGTTCCGTTTTGAAGGAGTTTTAAACGCACCGCACGAAAAAAATGAGTCAAGTTAAAGACTTATTTACATATTTTCATTTAATTACTATCCATTTCTGTCATATAAAACTATATTAATATCGCATTTAATAATGCAATATTTAATTCATGTGTCCTACCGCTGCTGAAATGAAAACTTACAATTCGAATACGGTCTCTGTTATGACTAGGGAACTATCGCGCTCGGACTACCTTTAAGGGGTTCCTTAGCTCTGGGAAGGATATTATATTGGGTTGCGTGTGTGTGTCTGTGAGTGGTCACTGGCGAAGAATCAACATTCCCGTAAACCACCATGGGGGTTTTCTGGTTGAGAGGCTGTGGTTGGCCACCGACTTTTCCGATGAATCAACACAGTAAGTATTTTCTTTCTTTTGACGAGTGTTGCCAATTTACGGCCACTGGAGAAAAATCCTTACCTCATTCCCTTCAGATAGGCGACGTAAATCGAAACAAAGTAAAACGGAATCAGGAATACCTTAACATTTTACTGCCATTATTTACTAAGGCACATAGCCTAAGTTCGTTTTTTGCCATTTACCAAAATCAAATAAATTTACATTTTAAAGGAGAAATAAGACTATATATATATATATATTGGATTTTTTTAGCATTTTTCAGATTTTTCCGAGCATTGGGGTGCTGGCCCAATTGCCTAACCCCCAACCTGGAGGGCCAGGTATTTTAATTTTGGGGTGTTCTCCCCCTAGGATGATTGCTTGCCACAGCTGTAGAGATCAGCCTTCCCTTTATTTGGTTCTTCCGCCTTCCTGCTTGGATATCCACCAGGAGCCGTTGACCGTTTTTCACCTGTAATCCTAGGCAGGAGCCCTTACAGGGTGCTATCGTCCGGGCCAGATGAACCCTGGTTTTTTAAAGAGGTTGTTACTCCTCTATCCCTCCTCCTTTCTCATCCTGGCTTGGGACAGGCAATGGCGGAGTTGATAAATAAGACTAAATTACAAAAATAACGCAATAAATCCATATATGTTCCATTATGTCATTAGCATTGAACCGGGAAAAATTTTTCGACGGCCCTTTATATGGGACGTAACATCGAAACAGACGTAGGTCGAAACGACTCAAATCAAGGAATTTTCGTGCGCGGGAATGGGTCATCGTGCTCAACCCTCGCTCCGCGCCTTCGTATTGGGTGGAGTGCGGCTGCTTCCTTTGCCGCGCTCCGGCCCGCACGCGTCACGCGCGGGCGGGTGCGTTGCGTAATGCGAGGCTGGGGGGCGGATGGGTGGGGGGTGCGTCTCCCGTGACGGTACGCCTCATCCCGTGCCGTGATTTGATATGCCCACTCCCCTTCCATCTAAATCACACAGATAACCATCTGGCATCGCTAAACAGCTCGGCGCACCGCGGGGGTTTAAATTTCGGGTGCGGGATGAAATATTCATCGCGGCCACTTAGTCTTATGTCCTGCATCCCATTGTCATTTCTTCGTGACGTCACCGTTACATCATTCGCTCCTTTTTTCCAGGAGGTTGGGTGATTACACCCGCGATGCCACGGCACGGCTCTCGAGATCACGTCCGCGCGCCACGATTCAGCGTGCGACCGGCACGTAACGAAAGGTTATTGTTTATTATTAATTTGTTTCATGTTTTCAAGCCAGCACAGCGATAATTTTTTACGCACTTAATTTCGTTTGCATATTTACGCCAGGGTTTTGAAAATTGAATTGAATTTGAAAAGTGTTATAATTTTAATCACATCTGTCGTAAAACTGCTTTATTTTGTGCATTTTTTCAAGCCAACACAGTGGTAATTTTTTTACACACTTAATTTCTGTTTGCATATGTTCATATTTTGTAAATTTTGGTTTAATGTGTCCTTTTCCACGCATTATTTGTCGGTCCCGGTGGCGGCGGGGTAAAGTCCTCGCCTGTTAACCCGAGGTTCGCGGGTTCGAGTCCCGCCTGGGTGGAATATTTTCTGCCTAGGACATGGGTGTCTGTGTCTCGTCTGTTGTTACTGTTGTTCACTCGACGTTAAATGGCCTAGTGTGCTGTATTCGGGGTAGTGAAAATGAAATAAATAAATAAAAAAGAAGGTATGATTTGAAATTAGCCTAAACGCAGGCTTAATGCCTTTTGGCTAATTTACTTTCTTATACAGAAAAAAGAATTGTAATGATGCATGTATGGAAGAATAAATATATAATTATTATTGTGACGTAAGATACCGGCGTTGTCAATCGGTGATCAGTTAACAATCCCTGATTTGTAACAACAAAAGAAGGAGGAATTAACGATAAGGTATTCAAAGGAATTACTAGATTCTAAAAAATATGGATGGACGTCCAATAAGTGAGCCTGTCCATCATTAGTGTAAATATAAAATATGTAACCTGTAGGACCTGGAACCCAATCCTGAAAATGGCAGGGAAAGTGAAAACGCCTCCGCCAATCAAAACCGGCCTGACCTGAGAGACTTCCTATGTAAACACGGCACCTCGACACCCCGCATGAGAAACTCCGTCCGTCGAAATGTCGGCAAAGAAGAAGATGGAGCACCTTACCTGGATGGACACCCGAGAAGAATTTAGATTAGTGTAATCATTGTCATTGAGTAAATATGATCAGAGTAGCATGGGTAGCTTGTCATTGAGTATGACTATTTCTTCATTCATTTTTTAATCTCAAGGTGCGGGATTATAACATTGTTTTCACTCAGGATTTGAAAATTTCAAAGGATCTCCCTGCTGTCTGTGATGTGTGATAGTGACTTTAAAAAATATTTATAGTGTTTGCTGCGTACTTCGTTTACTTTCCCACGGTAAAACGATTTTAGTTACTGAAGAAAAATCTGACAACTGTGTAACTACATGAAAAAGTCGGGCATTATGAGAATCAAGGTAGTTTGAGCGAGATAGATCCCTAATAATAATGGTTACCATATACGAATTAAACTTTTTAATTTTATAAGGTATAACAAGCATGAATTCAATAATCCATTTTCATGGTGCCATTAAATATTTTTATGTGACTCTAATTCAGAATTATTAAGTAAAATTCATTTTTTCACGCAGTACGTTTAGAACTCCTCGACGAAGGTTTTTTTATGCGATTCTGAAAAAAGTATTGCGGAAACTAAATGATTTATTTTAAAATATAGCCGAGAAAAACCTACAAACTACCTACTATAAATTTTTGGCGAGTTCTAGTTGTTAGAAATTCCTCATATTTTTAATAAGGTCTCTCTAGAACACGTATATGTACCATTTCCCATGTAAAAGGGTTCGTATTTTCCGTCAAAAGTATCGGCAAGTTGTTCGTTCAGGAGCTGATATTTTAGTATTTTCGGAAGAGTTAGATATTTTTCTTTAACATGAGACTAAATTCATTGATTTCTAGGTGAAAGGTTATTTCGCTTAAGCAACCTTAAGTATTGTATAAATATAGAAAAATAAACAAAGAAACTAGATATAAATGCTACTTTTCTACGCTAATTTCAGCATGTACGGAAAGGAGACGGTGAAAGAAGCCCAATATATGGGAATCAAAGAAAATAGGGCGATTGCGGCAGAAATAAACGTGATTCTTTCGCCAATGAGATTGCTACCGTAGTAGAGAAGCCAGAAGAGTTGCGATCATCCTTGAACCCAATGGATGGAGTAATACAAGGACACAACTCGATGATAAACTCGAGGAAAACAAATATCCTTCTATTAGGAGGAGAGACCTGAAAACAGAAATGACGCTACAGGAAGAGGTTCTTGAACTTGTGAAATCTCTCCTATACCCTGGAAGCGGCAAATCATTCGATGGAAAAGGTTCTACGTGCATCAATATCACAAACAAGATCTCAAAACAACAAATCATTAGTGATGAGAAAATCATAATTATACTAAAACGAACTTGTAATACCAGCAAGGAAACTGAATCTAAAATCAGTCAAGTAGTGATCTGTATGGCTTTGGGACATAGTTCATGGAAAAACTTGAATAGACGGACATATAGGGTTTCGAAACTTGTTCCTGTAGGCGGATGATTAATATCAAATGAATGGCTGAGATGAGAAACTGAGGAAGTGATCAGAAAAATAGTGGAAAAAAAAGTTGGTGAAATACTACCAGGGTCATCTAGGGATGAAATTCGCCGTGAAAAATATCATTCCACATGATGAGGATTCGAACCCGGATCTTTCAGTGGCAGATTAAATGTTTTAGTCTGTTGTACTAAGTAGCCGTCTTACTTCTAGATGAATTTCGACGGGGTTTATGCGAACTAATTCCATATCATTTGTACATAGAATGATCGTTTTATAAACAAAAATGTAGGGTTTACCCATCGTGACAGTGACTTGGCAACCCAAAGAAAGCAATCTCTACCTTGGGTGTACTGTGCATAAACTTACACTCGATTAAACTCAGCAATTACTGGATATCCAGCCCTCCTAACTGTACTGGACAGTGCTGTAGTTGAATTATTAAGGATGATTTGTTCTTGAAATGTACTGTAGAGACAACTAAGGGCGGGATGTACTTAAAATGTTCTGCATCACAGTGCAATAACTGTACTAAGGTTAAAACTGTGCCGTATCACAGTGCTGGAAGCGTACTGTTGCATAAATTGTCCTAAAAAGACCGTATAAATGTGGTATACTGTACTGTTTGTCCCAATATAAGTACAGTCTTGAGCACACTTTCAGTCCAGTCACAGTGCAGTCGGAGAAGAGAGTCACCTTATTTACAGCACATATATTTCTCTATAAAATGCGCGACTATCGTCTCCTGTTCCTCCTTTCGGACTTTAGACTCCCACAACTAGTTCGCTTAAATCCCCGTCGAAATTTTCCTTGAAAAAAGACAGCTTTGTGGTGTAACTGTATAACACACCTGACAGGCAACTGGGAGAATGGGGTTCGAATTCCGGTCAAGTCAAATGATTTTTCATGGCGGATTTCATCTCTTGGTGTATATGCACCCGTGCGAGTGACTTATATATCGTTTTTACATTCAATGATAGGAAATTGTAGAATGAAAGCATGGTGCTAATGAATAGGCTACACTTGGAAGACACGACGAATAATTTAAGGACACAATGGAAAGGAAAAAAAATATGATAAGCCCCACTAGGGACAATTATATAGGCAAGCTAATTTGACATTCTCAAAACGACAGAGCTCAGTTGATAAAAGACTCATGTCTGAATTGAATGGCCAATCATGGTGACTATAAGTTAAAGCTAAGTGTAAAATTTATAAGTACTCCCACCGCTCACAATTTACGCCGTATTTTCCTAAAACCTAATCGATTGTTATGCAATTTCGCGAAATTAGCGCGAAAATTAAGGAAATTTGAACGACTCTCCCTCTCTACTAAAAATAAAGGAAATATTAATATTTGATTTTTAAATTTATAATATCTTAGAAGCACAATGAAATTTTTTAATGCAGGAAAAATACTTTGCTTTATAGGCAGGAAAATTCTCAGTAATTCACTAAATGTCATCTATCTTGGCTTTAACTTGACTTGTTAACTTCACAAAGTAACCTGAACACGTTTCTCGGATGAAGGTTTTTATACAAATCTTGTAAAATGTATTAAAATGAGAGATATGTGCACCTACAATTACAAATATGAACAATTTCTTACAAATGGTCACATTTCTAACGCAATGTATAAGTGAATTGCTCACACGAAACTATCAAATTTTTTGGCAATATCTCTCTGGAGCGCGCAGCCATAGAGAATTCCATGGAAATGGATTTTATTTTCACGCTTGAATCTCAAAAATGGGTGCAAAAAGTACAATTTTTATATCACAATAAACAGGACAATATCATTGCATTTTGCGGGATGTGATCTCGAGAGATCTCGCTCGGCCTATCTTAATAATTCAGCGTGCACAAGGCATGAACTGCATAGCTCTGAAGTGTCGGATATGACGGCTGAGCGCAGATATCCTCACCATTTAGCCACAGATATGAAGAATGTATGTTAAGCGAAACTTTTCATATAAATGTGCAATAAATGGATATATACAGTCAACCCAGACTCCATGGCCACCTTCCTTGAGCGATCACCTCAGTAAGCGGCCGAATTTTTGGAATGAAATGAACTTCCCATACATACGAGGGGGAGTCAAATGAAAACCTCAGATATTTAAAGGTTTTTATTTGTGAAGCAATGGTAATTGAACTGCCAACTTAAAGAATAATTGCAAGGGATAATTAATTTTATTACTTATTTAAGATTTTCATTTGATTCCGCCAAGTATAAGCAAATGAAAATTCCCCTCCCTTCAGCGTTCACCTCCTTAAGTGGCTATTATGTCATGGGTCGTGAGGTGGCCACTTAAAACACGTCTCACTGAATATAGATCCCATTAAAAATCGTTCCAATTAAATGCATTGGCCATCAACGTAAAGGAAATAAATGGAACAAAATAAGGAATACATATATTGCTTTAATGAGACGTATATTGGCAGGCATTGGATCAACATTTATTCAGCTGCATTGAGATACCCGTATACATAATATTGTCGATTAAAAATTAGACTCGATCTTTTATGCAAATACAAAACCGGTTTATTTTCAGACGAAGTTATCATTGTCTTACACGCACTAACATACTTCAGGGGATCATATCATGAGAATGAAATTAGGGAAATAGGCCGCACGTTTTGCATAATCTCTCCGTGACTCTTATATCTCGTTTATGTAATTGATTTATACACTAATTCAATAGTTTTGCATATTTAGAAGCAGTAGTGTTGTGCATGTTGGTAAAAGTTACTATTACCCTTCAGTGCACGTTGGTGATAAATCATCACCTGTCGAACATCCTTGCGGTGGCTTCAGGAGGATTATACGTAGTTGTAGATAGACCGGCCTAAACATGTAATATATACATATAAAATTCAATGGAATGTCATAAAATCACAAATAATGAAAAATATATTGGTTAAAAATTCATGTGAAGCCCATATATTTCCTCATTCATGTATCATGTATTGGCAGTGCAACATATCATCAGACGATACATGGCTCGTTTATGGCAAATGTATCCCCCTATTTAAACATTAATATGTATATATGCATATGCTGACCTAAACATGTCAAATATATATTATAAACACAATGAAGTGCCATCAAAACACAATTTACAAAAATATATTGGTCAAACATTCGTGTTTAACCCATATATTTTCCCATTTGTGTATCATGTATCGGCAGTGCAACATGTCATGAGATGATACATTGCTCATTTATGGCAAATGTTTCCCTCTATTTATACATTAATATGTAGATGTAGGTATACCGACCTAAACATGCCAAAATATTTATTATAAACACAATGGAGTGCCATCGAAAACACAATTTATGAAATATATATTGGTTAAACATCCGTGTTTAGTCCATGTATTACCCCATTTATGCACCATGTATCGGCAGTGCAATATATCATGAGCTGATATATTTATGGCAAATGTGTGCTCGTATATATCGGTATGTATGCAGATGTAGATATACCGACATAAACATGTGATAATATTTTTGAAAATGAAATGTAGTCTCATACAAAACACAGTTAATGAAAAATATACTGGTTTAACATTCATGTTAGTCCCATATATATCCCTATTTATGTACCATGTATCGGCAGTGCAACAAATCATGAGCATATGTATGACTCATTTAGGGAAAATGTGCGCCCGAATGTATATCCATAATATATCCCATATATGGGGCTTCAGCGCTCAAAATCCTCGCATCGGGCGGAGGAGGGTGGGAGGCCTCCCGCCGCCGCGGTCTCCGATCTTTTGCACTCAGTTTCAACCTCCCCCCATCCACTTTCTCCCCCTCCTTCCCCCAATGTTGCGTAATCCGCGGGCTAGGCGTCGACTGCGCCCAATTGGGACCAAAAATAGAATATGCGATTAAGGGCTTGATTTTTTTCCCTCTTGGAGGCGACTTCACCAGGTCTCATGTCAAACGCCTCCGCGACACGTGACGGCGGCGCGCCGACGGCGATCTTAGGCGGCGACAATGCAAGGCGCACCCGGGGTAGTTATGAAGAATGGCCGACGGAAATGCAAATTTTTCGTCTCCTCTGGGGCTTTTTAGCTGCCAAATTTGATTGCGTATTACGGGCTCATAAAGATCCATCCGAGGATGACTCTTTTTGTAGCAGTCAGAGCAAGATAGTTCCCTGGGCATAATGGAGATAATATTCTAATAATGCGTTTTAATTTCAACAACTATGGGAAGCCTGATTATTGTACTAATAATGGCACAGTAATGTATTTTTATATGACTAATATTTAAAGGTTGGATTGGATTGGATTTTGGGGAGGCGACCGATAGCTGAGGTCATTTGCGCCATAGGGGATAGCTAAGGGAAGGATGGATGGAAACCCGGCGTTGGCATTATTCCTCGGCGCTGCAGCCCTTGTAGGGCCTTGGCCTCTCCGACGATGTTAGCCCAGACATCACGATTCCCGGCATGCGTTCTCCATCTTTTAATTCCCATCTTTCTCAGATCAGCCTCTACATCATCCAACCATCTTTTCCGGGGTCTCTCTCTCAATCTTCTACCACCAGGATGACCACGAAATATCTTTTTCACCATCCTATCCTCAGGCATTCTCTCGACATGTCCTAACCACCTTAATCTATTGCTCTTAATTTCTGTCACTATGTTAGGGTGTTTGTGGAGTTCCTCGAGTTCTCTGTTTCTCCGTATTTTCCACTGTCCACCTTCCTTTGTAGCACCATAAATCTTTCTTAGTACTTTCCTTTCCCATCTTTTAAGTAGCTCTTCTTCTACCGTGGTCATGGTCCACGTTTCTGAACCATATATGACCACAGGTCTAATCACTGTTCGGAAAATATTTGTTTTCAAGTTCCGACTGAGGTTGCGTGACTTGAGCACTTTCAATAAAGCTCGATAAGCCCTATTGCCTGCTGCAATCCTGGCTTTTATTTCTTCATGTATTTCGTTATCTTGGCGTTGGCATTAGTCTCCTCTAAACGAAAGTCGCCAAGGGGACCACGGATGAACATCTCATCCGACAGATGGAGTACTGTACTTGAAGTGCCCTCCACAATGCACCCAAGTAGGGACTGGGTTTCTCTAAAAAACCATCCTTCTCTGCAGGGATTTGAACCCTGGCCGCCCGTATGGTTAGCCAGTACTCTAACCACCACACTAACCCGATCCCCCTGAAATTTAAAGTGAATAAATAAAAATATCATAAATATCATATCAATAAACCTGATTCATTAATTTCACGGCACGTCCAAAACTCATTTCACAACGGAAGGTTTTCATTGATCCTGAAAAAATTACTGTGGCAAATATATAATTTATTTTCAATTTTCAAATAATGTCTCTGTAGATCGCTTATACGTACCGTTTTTTTATGTGGAAAGGGAAGTAATATCCGTCAAAACTATCGAAAAGTAGTACGGCAAGGGATTGCCATTTTGGTCTTTTTGGAAGGGTAATATATATTTTTCTTCAAAATGACACCAAAGTCATTGAGTTCTGGGTAATATGATATTTCATTCAAACTACCGTAAGGAGGCCACTGCCGTAAAAGCTTTTGAAGACGTATAAGCGCTTGTATTTTACGAATCTGCTACGCTACCTCAAGTAATCCGTTTGTTCAGGCCTCTGTGAAATGGATTAGTATTTTGCATCGGTGTTGCAACTTTTCGCTTTTTCCTTTTGGCGCAATTACTTTGACCCCAGAAGAGGAAAAAAATTGATGAGAAACAGGTGATCAACATGAACCGTACGGCGTGACGTATGCTTCTTAAAAACTTCTGCATTTATTTACGCTGTCATCTCTATGTGGGACCATCATATTGTTGCATATTACGTATTAATGTATCGCAGTGAACATCCTCGTATATCTGTGCTACGGATTTTCCACTGTGACGTCAGTGGTTTCGCTCACCAGTGAGGGAAACGAAGGGGAATGTGAAGATCTCTCACAGGCTGCGGCATAAGCTGTACCCGGCATGCATTGCTATGTCTCTTTTTCTTTCTCAGTAGGCATACATATACAAAGTAAACACAAACAAATTTGAGATCTATTCCAATTAATTCCTTCTACCTACACAGGAATTTGTCACGCACAAATGGTTTCCATTCCATGCCTATGCTGCAGTTTCCATCTAAATGAAACATTCTGTTGTAAAAATAGTATAAACATTTAAGATTTCCGAGCTTAAAAATCCATTAATAGGAACAAGCAAAACGTAGGCGAAAATCGGATGCAAGAATTAAAAAGGGAAACAGAGATAATTGCAACAAACTATATTCTACGTACAAATAAACTACGTACCTTTAAATATAAATTATGTCTCACTGATATGATTCTGATGCACGCGATATTATCACACCAATAAGATTCTGATGCACGTGAATGAGCAACTCGTAACTAATCTGCTTTGTTGCTTGCTCGTCGTTATTCGCTTGTTTGAGTAGCTGGCATACCAACACTCATTTGTGAAAACTTCTCGCGCTCCACCTATTGCACAATAAATTTAAAAATTTATAAACCTTTGGGGTTGTGCGCACAACAACTCACCAAAGTTTTATCGTAATCCGATAAATGGTATTGGAACTCATAGATGATGATCAAGCAAACATCCATCTTTATATATTGGATAGGAATCCGTCATCACCAATATTGTTGCATATTACGTATTTATGTATCGCATTGAACATCCTCGTATATCCGTGCTACTGATTTTCCACTGTGACGTCAATGGTGTAGGGTGGGGAACGGAGGGGAAGGTGAAGATCTCTCGTTGGCTGCGGCAGAAGTCAGAATTAAAAGGGCAGTTTTGGGCGAGTTATACAGCCCATTAAGGACGAAGAAGGGTGAAGTCATAAAATTGGTAGTCAGCAACAATGTATAGAGCATAAGGTAAAATTCCTCACTCTACCGTATGAAATACAAATCAACGGGCCACGATATCGGGGAATCGATAAGCATATAAGGTTTAATGTGGTTGGAGCGTTATTCATTTATAAAGAGATTTACGTGAAACTTGGCATGTGTTCGTATACGTTATATGTATATATAAGAGTGAAAAATTGCGCAGTTACCGGTTGGGTTTCTTGGCAATTTAATGCTATTTTAACATGTAGCTATATGGCACTTGACATATTCTTCAAACTATATCTATGTCATATGTACAGATTATTTCCTAAACGCAAATCATTGCAATGGTTCCTTACAAATATGTAATATGTCAAGTGCAAACGCGTAATTATTATTGTTGTATTATTTACGTTACAACATGCATGGTTATTCCCGTGGCATAGATGGATGTACCTAGCGAAGTATGGTCTACGAATGTTTTATTTACTTTCTTGAAAAATTATTAAAAATATGCACTCGACGACTCACGATTCACGCTCCAACCACCTTATATATGTCGCGTTATTAGACATCTACATTAGTATAAATACAGCGATCAAATGAATAGTTTGTTTATATCATCGGCTATATGAATATGCATCATTGATGCTAGTCAGTACGGAGATTTTAGCACAGCTACGGGTAGTCAGAAGCTTTCTATCGACAACAAGAGAACATCAGAACCTAACAAGAGAAATCTAGTGGGATACTTAATTTTTTACGAATTCTATAAATTAGAAATTCCTTATTTTTTTAAATAAATTCTGTCTCGAGAGCATTAATGTAGCATTCTCCATGTAATAGAGCTGGCATTTTTCGTCACCAATCTCGGAAAGTAGTTCGGTAAGGGGCTGATATTTGGATAAATTTGGAAACGTGAGATATTCAATGTTTCTATTCACTATTCAATTCTTTAAAATGAGAATTAATTTATTGATTTCTTGGTGAAATGACAATTAGCTTAAACTGCCTTAAGCCCTTTAGGAGTCCCTAAGGAGCTACCTTAAGTCATCTATACCTAATTCATTCGAGATTTTATGGGAATTTCTCCCTTTACATAATAAGTTATCTTTCAGGACATTCGGTATGATGCAGATCTGTGATCCACTGACTTCAAAAGAGCAAATACATCTTACAAATCATGGTGGTCATTTTTCATAATTTTTCAACGTGAGAATTTGTTTCAAATCACTAGAGGAAAAGGCCCTTTTGGGATAGAGAATCGAATCATATACCTCCTCAAGGGAAAACTTGTACACCAGTTCGCTAATAATAATTCCAAATAAAACAGGTTTTTCTGCTATGCATATGATCAAGCTGCCGTGAACCATGGTGGTCCATAAACTGAGACACTCGAAAGCCAGGGTCGTGATTTATATAATCCTCTTGAGTGGGGGCCTCACACAGGAACGAGTCTTGGTTTGAGACTAGGACCGGAAGTGGTTTCCTACGTATTCTCAGCAGTTCATCCCAGCGGTTGTGAACATCTTGTACCTTGTTCATCTCCTCACGTGTCATAAAATTTCACAGGATCGATCATAGAGGATGCAGTGCTTTACTTGAAACACGACGCCTAACTTGTATATGAAGGGAGCAATCCCGGCATTGTGTTCACTAAAATCGTTGCCTCATAACTTGAGCCGCTATGTCCCTTAAATTTACCCGTCGACAGGCTCTGATACGCCTCACTTGATCCGACAGACTGATGCTCATGATGTCCTACTGGGATTCGTGATGGAAACTGTCTAGTGTGCGAAAATGCCTCCGGCACAGGAATCACGAATCAGAAGAACGACGGAGGATTGGAAGAGCAATCGTCATATGAGTGGAGTTTTTTTTGAAAGCCAGAAGTTTAGCAACCGGATAACTTTGGCGCTTAGATTTCCAGATGTAGCTGAAGTAGCTGAAATTTTGCTGAGTGGCTCTGCGTCAAGGGCACACTTGGATGTCATTATGCTCCCCAGTTACGTAAATCACTCTACTTATTTCGCTGTTTTCCCAGCTATAGTAGCGGTCATAAATCAAAGGAGTAGGGAAATTAGAAGATCCCATCTGCTTAAAACAGGAAACAATATGACAAAATAACTTCCAAAGGTGTTAATAAATTTAAGCAGTAAATATCTTTTCTCCAAACGTTCCCGTTCGAAGCTTCACTCAAAGATGTCTCAAATAGTAAAGAAGCAAAAAAATTGAGGCAATTAGTCCCAATTTGATACCCAAACCAGACTGTTTTAAAATATCTATGTCTAGTGAAAATCAATGGAACTCCAAAAAGAAATGGAATATTTTTAGGAAAGTGCAAGGAAGTCTGAACGTGGCCTTTAGATTTGCAATGTTTTAATAAGGGTTTGATTTTCATTCGAAAGCCAAAACTCATTGTTCTCCTTGTTAGTGAGGAGTTAAAGGGCTTTTTAGGGTAGATTCCAAACCAATTAATAGGAAAAATGTTCATAAAATTGTACGAATACCACTTCTCGCACAATATGCTCGTTTTAACTTTCGTTTTCATTAGTCAGTTGCATTACAGGAAATGATATTTAATCTTGCAAGATTATTCTAGATTCGAATCCGTCATGATACAAGTGTGCAAATACTTTTAGTTTCAGCTACACTCATGACAAAGCCAAGTGTGTAGTCAGTTTACCGATAAAGTCACATAAGCCTCAGTTGACTAGGATCATAGCTGATAGCTAGTTGTTACTCACTCTACATGAAACCCACTTACCTTAAACAACAGTAAACAACCTTTACCTACTTGTATTCAGAAGCTCAAGAACCATAATGGATTCGCAATACCTGCATTGGAAGACTAAAATATTGCGATGGATTGTTAAGTGTACTGGATACCTTTAAGATACTAGCGTTTTTTCAACAGCCGTCAAGCTGTTTGGTGTGAAGATAAGATGAATGTGACGTGAAATCTCCCAACTAGGGAACCAATTATTTGAAAACTATGTGTAAGTAAGAGATTGTGTCCATAAAGCTGACATTTAAATCGCTTATATGGTGTAGTACCTGTCCGAATATAGCGATACTTTCACTACCAATGTTTTTTCCTATTCTGTTGAAAGTACCGTTGCAGATTCCACTTCGCTAGATCTCGAAGGCGTATATAAATATCTAAGATGTGTGAATAGGGGAAAGAATAAAATCACCACACTAATATAGCTGAGTTTTCCTTACTGTCGACAGCATATTACTTTTCCGTGTGTATTATGAACTCAGGAAAGGTTATACGTCACTCATGATCGACTTTCACTTTGAGACGAGGACATTTTCTATGAATTCACCCTGCGAAGTATTTCCCTTATTATCTATGAGGCATAACATTTTTTTATCATATTTAGCTATGCACAGAGTTTGAGAATTGATGAAAGCGTTGAACAGAGTAAGCTGAAAAAATAAATGAAGGTATTCGAACACCTCTGTAAGTTGAAGGCCGCTGACGGTGGTAAGAGTGAAATAGAGGGATGGTATTTTCACGTAAGTTTGGATAGAGTAAGAAAGTGCTTCGAACTAATTATTGAATCATAATTGGTCTTTTTAAATTCTGAAAACGTCATAAACTTTTTATTAGGTTCGTTGTTCACCGTAGTATTGTTGTTTGCAAGGCCTATCCTTGCTCCTTCGAGGGGATGGTGACGCGTCACGTAACACGTTCAGAGAGTATGTTCTAGCCCTCCATGTTGGAAACGGATAATCACAGAAAGGGATATCATTTGTAACCGAAGGATTGATGCCCCCCAATTTAACAATAAATATTTTTGAACGGTGCCAATCGTTTTATCAACTCCTTCATTTTTTTAATTTTGAGAAAACAGTATTTAAATATTTTTAAAATTCAAGTTTCTCAGAAAGGCACAATTTTTAAAAACTTGTCGTACATCCGAAGAGAGAGTGAATGAGGTGATACGGAGAAAACCCTGACCTGAATATGTTGAAGAATTTGAAGAACATCTAACAGAGTTAACTGAAATAAAGTCATCGGAAGTCTCCAATGCACGTCTTGGGTAGCCAAAGAAGAATACTTATCACAAATGAAAAAATAACTTGGTTTTCTTCCACAAATTTATTTTCGTGATAAAACATGTTTCGACATAACTGTGTCATCATCAGGTTCGAATCATGTCGTACGAAGAAAATAAATCAGTGGAAGAAAGCCAAGTAATTTTTTTTTCATTTGTGAAAACCAACTTCCACATAGTTGAGTCTCAAACTATGGAACGTAAGAATACGTATTACCAAGCTTCGGGAAGGAGACGAGGTGTGAGTGACGGCAGGGATTGATGGTGGTACATGGCCCACGCCTCGTTCTCCCGTTTCGGCTACTATGTGAGCAGCCACCGACTCACGGACTGAGAAATGACCCCTGAATGGCGAGCGGTGATTAAATTACCTTAACCATCTCCACTTGTATCATTTCGTAAGGATAAAATTCGAGGCTGCTTTCGGCAAAGTGACGTTGGACGGGGTGGGGTAAGTTACGGGCGTAAACGAAAGTAATACGTTAAGCTCTTTGGAGTGAACATTCACATGTCCGGCTATGCTGAACAATAACAGTACAGACATAGATGAGAAAAACAATTTCATCGACCCGCTGAAGAAATGTGTACGAAGACCGATGGAAAATAGCACAACCATGTACATCTATGAAATACCGTGCAAGCCTAAACACGGGGTGATCCCACACCAGGCATGCAGCACTCATCGCGGTTCAAATCAGAACTGCCTACTTTCCCCCGATCACTAAGCGCATGCCAAAAGCAGTCAGAACAACAATGTGCAGTTAGACCAGAAACTAGGAGGGCGCAATGCAGACTAAAATGCTACCATGCAACACTAGTTATGATACAACTGATGGTTAGTTTTATTAATACGACAGATAAGTCCTACAATTTAGTACACCATGCTGAAAGCTAAATCATGCCGCAAGTTTCATGCGGAGTTAGCCATAGGAGTAATGACCGTAAGGTATTAAGTACATGTAAAAAAACTCCTCTTCCTGGGGAGGGTCAAAGTTTCCTAGAACTGATCCATCGCAACTATTATGGTCCCTTATCGTTCGAGGAAAAGTTTACATTCTAAATCAATCGATTCTGCTATTTCCTTAATTTTATGCCTGTGATCGTTTCTACTCTTGATTTTTAAAGAACCACGGAACTGGCCGCGCAGTTAACTTCAACGGAGTCACCCGCTAGTGATCACAGTGGAAGAGGACGCGTGGGTAGTTACATCGAGGGATCTGAGTTCGATTCTCAGTCCAGGAGAATGATTTTTCCTCTGTGAATTTCACACAATTGTGTGATCACTAGCAGGTGATACCGTTAGTGCGCGGCTAATTCCGTGGTTCTCTGAAAATGTCCAAAGTAAACGCCTGTTTGTTTAAAGTTAGGCTTTAACCCGTGCACTGTAGCGGTTAGCGCTTGCATACAGGTACCTCTGGCATTATATGCACGGTACCTGTGTGGACAACTTGCTCCTTAGAGCCCCCATGAGATTCACTGCGGAAGAGGACGCCTAGGTAGCTTAATTGGTTAGAGCACTCGGCGCGAAATCGAGGGATCTGGGTTCGATTCCCAGTCTAGGCGAATGATGTTTCCACTGTGAATTTCACACAATTGTGTTTTTACTCTAATAGTTTGGCTCTGGCAAATATGTTGAACGTCCGGCAAAAAAGTGGTCTAAATCAAACTTTCGTATTCAAGTTAATGTGGGTATATGTTTTCCTTCGATCACAGAGAGGTTAACATCTAATTCCTTCAACTATTCGGTGACAATGCTAAGTTTGTCGTAATAATGTTTGAACAAATCTAGCTACTCTCCACGGTATTCGATCTTTATCTGAAACTAGTCCTTCATATGCTAGCGGCGTATTCCAAGTGAGGTCTCAGAAGAGACCCCACTTCGATAGTTTCGCTCCTTTACTTTCTCGTCACAGTTACCTTGTATTTTTTTCATAAATCCTAATTTACGATTTGCCTATCCGCAAATTTCCCGTACATGCTTCCCCCGGGACAAGTCCTGAGTGATGGTCACACCTGAGTATTTAACTGTCTCTTCATAGTTCCGTTTGATTAACTGTGTAAAACATCATAATAAGTCATACCCTTAAACAGAGTAAAAACTCGCTCACCAATAACCACTTCATATCAATATAGGAACATAATAGATTTGCCGCTCAATGCAATGAGAATATCTCGAGTAGGTACACCTTTCCCCAGAAGCATTCTCTGAGCATTAAGAGTCGTGGGCAGTACTCGCGACGAGGATTAGCCAGAGTCACGTTCCCCAAAACGAGACGGTTATGTCAGCCCTGGCATTGAAAGAAGAGGACTCCCTCGAGCAGAAGGCTTTTGGAGGACGGAAGGAAGCCCCAGAAATGCGGCCCACGCAAGAGATCCCCGCCGTTGGCCCGTGACGCGGGGGCCGGTTACGACGACTACAAGTTCAGAGCCTTCGCTGTGACCACACGCGTGATCCCTTCATGGCGCTACGACTATCTGTACCCCCCCACTCTCTCACTCAAGGCAGTCCTCTTGAAATCGAGTTATTAGTGGAAACGCTCGCAACAGGTCTTGAAGGACGTCATATTTTAGAGTCCAAGACAATGGCGGTAACACGATACGGCAAGTCCCGTGGAATCAATGCCAGACCAAGCGTGAGAAGAGCTATCGTTGATTATCGAGTAAATAAAAGTTCAGCGTTCTCGCGTTTCTGTCGTGAACAAGTTTTGATCCTCCGTCACGTGTCAAATGTAGCTTATTTATAGCTTATATTTTCAAGTAATTGGAAATATATTTCGATGAAATATTACAAATGCATGAAATAGTATAAGCTCTGAGCTGGCAGAAATTAGTTGAATCCCGTGAAATAAGACTTATTAAATGATTTAAGATTTTCCCGGTGTATTATGTTTAAATATCTTTCTCGGGCTTCGCTCCGGGTAATGTTTTCAAAATTAATTAAAAGAAAATTAATTAAAGACTTAATTCATTTTCTTTTATAAAATGGAATTGGGTTATGCTTTAAAGAGTGTGTTAAAACGTAACGTGCGTAAACGCAATTGTAAAGAACTCCTTGATATTGCGTATAAATCTCAAACACTTGTGAAAAACATGAACAAAACATTATATTTTTCAGCGCGTTAATATTTTTGTTCCCTAATAGCTCAAGCTCCCATAATTATATTTTGACCATTATTATGCTTACAAAGTACTCTTCACTGTCTCCTGATGGTCTACAAAAGATAGTCTTAGGAAAGTAGACCATGAAGGGATTAGTAAAAATCGTTAAAAACAGTCTCGAGGGAAGTCAACAAACGCTAGTCTCAAATACCGACTTAAAATCCTCGTAATATGAAGTTAGCCAGAGTTATAAATAACTTTGGCTGAAAATAGAATGAACGGCAGTGCACCCTGTGTCTCAATGTATGTTCATTAGGCAACGCAAGAAGCCAACAAACTCTCGCCTCGAAAATAGGTGATGCGAGGTGCCGAAGTACGCCATTGTCGGATAATAACCTGCGGTTAGATTACTCGATCCACCTGGAACGTTTCCAGTCCATTCTCCCGAAGAAGTCCTCCTGGGGTGTTAATTTCCAGTTCCCTGCCTGAGTGATACACAATCAATAAAAGTGAGAATGCGGAAAGCTCGTCTTTTCCTTTTCTGTTGCTATTTCTAATCAATAAACATCGATTTTACAAGTGTTATTTCCTCCCTTCTTAATAATTCTTTTCAATCGGCGCATGATTTCTCTTTTTGTGAACGTTAGCCAGCGTAGTTGTTGTGCGTTGGTGATGGGCTGGTATAATTCATGGATAGATGTGATATATTTTTCCCATATGTAAGTTATGATTAAATGTAGACAGTCGCTTTGATTTACTAGAACTTACGTTAGCACTGGCAGTAAACGTAGCTTATATTCGCTTATAGCGGTAACACTGATATAAATAACTTGTTTTGATTAAAAAAATTAATTTCAGTTGACATTTTTTATGACTATTCATTTACGCCTTTGCATTTCGGCATCAATCTGTGATTGTTTTGTATGTTGTTGTACATGCGTAACTTAATAATGCCTGGCCACCTTAATACCGCAATGCAACCATTTGGAGAAATAATAGTCCTCGCACTGTTGGCTCCTTTTAACTTTCGTTTTATTTCGTCAGTTGCATTATGGGAAAAGATGTTTAAGCTATCAAAAGTATTCTAGATTTATTCTAGTATTCGTATTCTCCGTTATCAAGCAAGTGTACAATTACTTTCCGTTTCGGCCACACTCATAACAAAGGCAATTCTATAGTCGGCTAACGGATAAAGTCACATAAGCTTGAGCAATGTAGCGTAAATTGTTAGTTAAGCCTTCGATGCAAGAAATTACGTGCCACTTCATTCCAAGAGGAGTTCTCACGGGAATTCCTCTTGAACGCAAGCCTCAGGGAGCAAGTTTTGACTCCTCGGCTGGGGCGGCGTACGTGGGCTATTGTCACCCAGACCCTCTGCCTTCACCGATCAAATTGTGATCCGGCACTCCCCCGCTCCATCATGATTTCTAATCCTCGAGGCAACCTCTCCGCTACATGGAAGCATAAGTTTTTCTATCGCTCGCATTAGCTTCCTTATTCCGTCAACTCTCTCGCCTGTCTCTCTCGATATCTCAAGATTCTTATCACCTGAATAAACACCCATTAAATAATATCTATTTTGATGATAATGATCCTGAACGTCTAGCTAGGGAAACAAGATAGAAGCTCATGAAGGAGAGCTATGAATAGAAAAAACCTTCCATGGTTTGAGGCGCAACTATGTGGAAGTTGATTTCCCCAAATGACCAAATAACTTGGTCTTCTTCCGCTGATTTATTTTCTTGGTACAACATGTTTCGACACAACAGTGCCATCATCTGCGGATCTCTTCCCTTCCATGGAGGGGAGGCCGCGAACACGAGTTCGTGGCCGCGTAAATACTTCACGTAATGCTTAGTGGATAGCACTTAGCTGGTTTTCGCGGCTCAACCGCGAAAACGGAACTTTTCGTGTCCGCACCCGCGTAAACCTTTAGCGAATAGGGCTGCAGGTACCTGTCCAGGCATGTTGTACCAAGAAAATAAATCAGTGAAAGAAAACTGAGATATTTGTTCATTTACAGAAACCAAACCTTAATATTTACGTAAAGAATACAGTAATGACGGTATTTTGGAAAGCACATAGAAAACAAACTTACTATGATGCTTGACCAGGTGCATGAAATAGGAGAATTAAAAAAAAAGAATTGAAATTCTAAAATAGAAAGGATTTGCAGTAGATGATTCATACAGTCCAAACTTTTTGCCCGGTCATATCACAGCTTGAAATACTGGTTTTATTTCGTCTTCACCGCAATGGGGTTAGGTTGGTGTTGCGACTTTAATACTGCTCTCTCATCTCGAGAGTCCGCGTTTCATTCCTGCAGGCGCGAGTATTTATTTAAATGAAAATTACTATCCCCACTTGGGTGTAATTTTGAAAGAATTTCAATATTTCTAGTACGTTGTTTCATCCGTCGGAAAGGGAGTCAATCGGTGGACGATTTGGAGCCTTACGTGGAAGAAAGATTCACTGACGCTGGGTTTCTTTCCAACCACCCATAAATCCCTAATAAAGCATTTTTTATCTGCCCCGTCCGTCTTAATGACGCAATTGGCTACTCCAAAAATGGCCGACCAAATAGTCATTTCGACTAGCCCATGTACGTGCCAAGCTCTCAGAACCTGTCATGAAGGCCTGCTGTGTTTTTCTCACACGTTTTACAGGATCGCAGTGATAAATTTCATTGAAACTCTACTTTTAGTTATCTGCGGCAATCCGTCAATAACCAATCACTCCGAAACAATTCAAAGACGCGAGAAAGGATATTTTTTTCCTTTTCATCACTGCAAAAGCCTGTTTCCACACTGCATATACCCGCACAAGCCCGTGCATGAATATAAGTTGTTTCAATATTTCAGCGTGTAAACACAAAATCTTTGAGAGAATGCATAGACATGCGTCCTGAAAATGCCTTCTATTCCAGTGTATTGAAAACATTCGCGGGAGTGCTCACGCATGATCCTCCCTCGTTACGAGTTCAAACGTGTACGGGCCCAAATGAAAATGAGAAAAATTTATGGCAGTGGTAAATGAGAATTGAAGGACAAAAAAAATTAACGCTTTCTTGAAGATGTATATTTCTGGTGGAGGAGTAGGAGGAACTGAAGAAAGTGGAAAATAGCTTGAAAAAATAAAAAGAAATAAAACTGTAAGCTAAATGCAAATGTAACCAAAGTGATTGTTGAGAGATTAAGAGTCCCTTAGACCAAATTCCTATCATAACAATTTTTCTAGCTGGTAGAAAGGATTACCAAAGATGAAAGGATCAGAAAAGATGTAGGTAGCCGAGTAGCGCAAGCGAGTAGCTACAAAAAAATTCTACTAAAACCCAGTAGCACATGCTTGGAGGTAAATAAGCAGTTACTTTTGGAGGAACCTCGTGGCAGCAAGGCCTGGAAAAGTACTCCAGGGGAACACAAACGGTTGGAAGATATGAAATCGTGCCGACGATGAATAGAGATTATCAAACGGGTGGAGAGAGTATAAAATAAAGAGGTTTGAAGATGAATTCCTAGAGAAAATATGTTACAAAGGAATGCTACAAAAAAATTCTACTAATAACCAGTAGCACATGCTTGGAGATAAATAAGCAGTTACTTTTGGAGGAACCTCGTGGCAGCAAGGCCTGGAAAAGTACTCCAGGGGAACACAAACGGTTGGAAGATGTGAAATCGTGCCGACGATGAATAGAGATTATCAAACGGGTGGAGAGAGTATAAAATAAAGAGGTTTGAAGATAAAATTCCTAGAGAAAATATGTTTAATGTGAACTCTCCTATGTGGATGATAAAGAATTGTAGGAAAGACTCTGAAACGCAAAAGCCTCATGAAAATAATGCTGAAGGTAGAAACGAGCGCGGTTTAAGACGGGTATGGGGGGCACTGAATTCCTCGGAAGGTGGATCAATTGTAATCATATGGTTTCTCATACCCCCCAGACTCACGGCGTATAACAAGCATCACCCATATATAACGACCTTGGTCCGCTTCCAAGTAGATGCGAATGTAAAAAATTAACGAGGGAGATATAAAATAAAGGCTTTAAATAAATAAGATCATATATTTGTTTAAAAAATAACAGGCAATCAAATAACGGTTAATAAAGGAGTGAGACAACTAGTTGATAGAAGATAAAGATCAATTAGGAGCTGCAGCAAAATGATCTTTTGATTTATGACTGATGGTGATGCATAAATTTGGCTATGAATGGCAACTATTAACATTTAAATCTATTGAAGACAACTGCTTTCCTTTTGAGGTAAATATTAGCATCATATTGAAAGCTTACTTTTACCTCAAAAAGAGGTCGATGGAAAGTAATATATATTAAACGCACCAACCACATTATTTCCCTATTGTTCAAACACAATGCAAGCCACGGAATTCCAATTTATGTTGATTCGAACGAGAGCCAATGACTCCACAAGTGCAATCGCCCTCTAACGGTTGCTCCGCTGCTAAGCCAGATGTGCGGCGCTATTTCGAGCCACCGGCCGTTAACGACGCGAATTATGTCCTACGTTATTCTACTTCGTAAATACGAACCCGAGCACGAAGTAACCGCGTCCGTGCGGGGTTTCCCGCTTTCATTAACTGTGCGAGCAGAATTCTGTTCAGCTGCCTTCTCTTTTTCTCCGTGTTTCCAATCGATAGGGTCTAATTATTTTTCCTTTTATGACTTCTCGGCTAAGAGTGTTTCAATCGCCTGGAAGTATCTATTTGTCATCAGTAATTACTTTCCTTCCCATTTTCTTGATTCCCGATTTCCTTAAACCCGAAGCTATTTTTATGGTGGCATGCACTTCAACTGCGTCCCTGGGGTTAGTAGCTGTTTTTATTGTAAATGCCGTATCGTTTTGACAAACAGACCGATTCTCCCTCATTCCACGCGTTCAAGAATGATTACCTACACTTGAATTTATTTTAAGGTAGTTTGAGAGAAATATCATTTCACCTTGCCTCATTGCATTTGTCATCATTTTAACTAATAATGTCTCACCCTTACGAGGATAACATAATATTAGCTCCTTACCGAACTACTTTCCGAGATTTTCGTGAAGGCTTCCGCGGAGTTTTTGTGATGTAGGAAATGGTTTTCGAGTCCTCTGCGTTTTTTACGCACTTAATTTTGTCTGCATATATACACTTGAATTTAGAAAATTATTTTATTTTTTGCGTTTTTTTCAAGCCAACACAGTGGTAATTTTTTTACGAACTTAATTTTTGTTTGCATATTTTCATATTTCGTAAATTTTGGTCCAATTTGTCTTTTTCCACGCATTATGATTCGTAAATTAACCTAAAAGCAGGCTTAATGCCTAGTAGGCTAATTTACTTCCTTATACAGAAAAAAGAACTGTAATCATGAATGTATGGAAGAATAAATATATATTATTATTATATTAATTTATTTTTCATGGAAAATATTTCGCCAGTGTTCCAGCTGGCTTCTTCAGGTCTGCTGAAATGTGGATTCAGGGTTTGGTTTGTCCGTTTATGATATTCCGTTTACGCGTCTTCGGGTAGAGGTGTATCGTGATTGGTCCGTACTGTTGAAGAGCCGTTTTCAAGAGGTGGCGAGGGTGAAGCCGTCCTCTTGGTTGGAAAAATAAACCCGCTACATCCCTAGAATCATACGGGAATCAATAGAAATATAGAAAACACAAAAAATTTCAACCGGACCAAACCTTGCATTCACACTTTAGCGGACCTGAAGAAGCCAGCTGGAACTCTAACGAAATATTGTCCATAAAAATGGATAAACATGGAAGAAGACCCGAAAAACTATTATCTACTTTCCGAGATTTATGACAAAAAATACCAGCCCTTTCACGTGGGAAATGGTAATTTTTATGCATTTTAGATAGAACTAATGTAAAACATAAGAAATTTCCAACACCTAGGTCTCGTCAAAATAATTAACAGCGTGTACTTTGTATGTTTTCTCAACAATTTTTGAAAATAAATTGTCACCGTAATCATTGTAATTTTTCAGGATCGCAAAACACCTGCCGTTTTGAAGAAGTTTTAAACGTGCCGTGTTTACATTTAATTATTTAGAATTTCAGTCACAAAATTTATATTATTGTACTGCTAATACTACTATATTAACTTCATTTCTCCTACAACAGCTGAAATTAAGACATATCATTCGAATATGATCTCCATTATGACTAAGAAACTACCTCGCTCAAACTACCCAGAATACCAGCCCTTTTACGTGGGATATGGTGGGCGTATGCGCTCAAAAGAGACCTAATATAAAAAAATGAGGAATTTTTAACACTAGATCTCGTCAATAAATTAACCGGGTGTAGAAAGTATGTTTCTGCTAATATCTGTGAAAGTAAATCATATTTTCCCCGTGGCATTTTTTTTCGGGATCGCAGGCAACCTTCTATGAAAGTTTTAAACGTACCGTATGAGAAAAATGAGTCAACTTAAAGACTTGTACAGATATTTTTATTTAATTATTTAGAATTTCAGTCTTATGAAAGCATTTACATGCGCTACTAATACTGGAATATTTAATCCATTCCGCCTACAGCTGTTCAATTTAAAACGTATACTTCGAATATCGTCTCTATTATGACTAGAGAACTATCTCTCTCAAACTACCTTGAGATGTACAGTGTTTACGATTCTGTGCCACTTCCTATGAAGATTTTCCGATTTTGTTTACCCTGAATGCCTGCAACTTGAACATGCGTCTCTAAGGGTAGGCCAACGCTCTTGGCGTTTCCTCAATTTAGCCATGCTAGCATTTCGACTGACTAACGTCTTGAGTGAGTACACAAATTTTTAGAGCCTCAATTTTGATTGTTTTCGTTACTACTTTTGTGTTGTCTTTTTAAACATAAACTACATGGGTTTTTGTTGCAATTTTTTCCCATCAGGGAGAAAAAGTCAAATGTAACAACCAGAATGGCCGCCGAGTATTTAATCATCCCCCTTCATAGAACGACCACTTACCAAAGATCTTTTCGTGTAGCTGGGGCAAGGTTATGGAACAGTATTTCTAAGGACATGAAAGATTTCACCTCACCGTGTGTTTTTAATAAAAACTTTTTCACCATTTTTATGCCCTGAAAAAGATCAATAAGAAATATTCATCCCGTTAATTATTGTGTGATTAATGGTTTCTCTATTTAATATGTTCCCACTTTCCCAAAATAATTTTATATGTATTGTATGAGCTCCGTTACTATATTGTATTTTTTGTATGTTTTTAGTGGACGACGAATATCCAAGAACAATTAATATTTCTTTACTTTACTTACCATTTACTATGGATCCAAGTTTTCCTTCCAATTTGACATTCACGGAAATAATCTTCTCCCTTCTTTGAGAAAGTTTTAAAAAACAGCGAATCACTATGACGATATATTGATATGCATTTTGCCTGCTTTCTATCCCTCTCCTATTTTTTATAGCCGGTGTCACAACACTCTCCGTTACATGTCCCCGTGACAACAAGCAGACTGATTGCTCTGTAGATATCTGCAGACTGTAAATATCATTCATGAATGAGATAAATTTTGGGATCACGTCAGCTGTTAAGATTTTAGATGGAATATGCGTGAAATTGAGTGAAGTTGAGCTTCCCAGGGGCGGCTCGATAAATTTCTTTTGCCACTCCTTCCGCGAATGAGATCGTCTTAAATTTGTTCTTAACTCGTATTCACTGCTTTACGTATGGCTGGTTGCAAGAAGATTTAGTCAAGGAATCAATAGTTATGAGATCCATAAAGTTATAGATATCATAAAAATATTCGGGTTGATGGAACACATCCACTAGTTATATGACTTATTTACCAATAGTTAATAGCTTCGAATATTCGGTCTAATCTTCTAATGCCGGATAAAATTTTTGAAAGTTTAGCCCATGAATAATTGCTAATGCACATAATAATTAGTCAGTAAGAGTTAATTAACAAGTCATCTGTCGCAAATCAACTCCGTTATCTAGTAATTAAGTGTCCAAACATCTCACTGCGCATCTGCCATCATTCCTACTTATGAACCTCATAACTCCGTGCCGTAAGTCATGAAACCAATAAATTTATCGAATGTTTCTGCAACACTTATTGAATAGTTGCCATGGCCTATGGGTCCTATAAATTAATGGAATATGTATCGTTCCTACAACTGGTCATTAGCGTGTCATCATTTATATTTGAAAATAATGTACCATTTAGTTTTTAATGGTCATGTTTTTTCAAAAGGAATGTGTAATAAGTCAAAGAGATCAACTAGTTCTAATTAGCTAGCGCATTTAACTGCGTGGTCGTATGAGATTATTTCTCCAAACATTTTTGTTTCAAACTTTTTGCTCGGCTATAATCCAATCGCATATAACCGTTCTCGGAATCCTTCTTCATCTCATGAATCAATTTTATTGTGCTCTAGGAGAGCTCGAAGTTCGACGGCAACGAAGTAGATCAATACAACCTGAAGCACTACAAAAACGTAATTTAAGTGCCCAATCCTACGCTCGATATAAGTTCCCCAATGGAAGCGCGTGGCGGGTGGGATGTTGTTGTATCGACCGTGCGCCTACAGCCTCGACCGCTTCGGAGAGTCTCAAGGGATAATCCGTTGGAATCGTTCCATCTTTGAGTTGTGCTCCTTGAAATGGGCACACACTCACGAACACCAGAGAGCAAACTCCGCTCGGCGATTGGGACGTGGGACGGCAAGGAAATCTTTATGTTCACAAAAGCCCTTGGTTGGTGCTTTTTTTCTTCCTTTTTCCTATCATATCCACCCCGCTCTCTCATCTCGTAAGGCCACCTCGCAGACTTACAAAGGAGTCTGCCGACGGAGGCTCGAGGTATATATGTTGCATGTAACTATGGCGTGTAGTTTTCAGTGGGAGAATGGTCTCTAGGTGGACGACAGAGGTGTTTCACCTTCGAGAACAGAACCTCGGTAACTATTCGAGTATCGATTTTATAGTAATTACTAGTTGAATTACCCGGCATTGCTCGGGATCATACTTTATTATTTTTATGTATTTTCCTGTCAAGGAAAATAAGCAAACGAAAATCGACTGAATGAGTAAGAAACTTCATTCTTTCGGGCATGGTACCACTGATATTTATAGCATCATGCTCTCGGGTAACTGATAAAATAAATTTTAACTCTCTATCTTGAGTTAAAGTAGTTTTACAAAGCAAAAAAATAGATAAACCGCGGCACAAAACCCAATGCTAAGCATTCCTAATCAGATTAACTAAGAAAATTGAATTTTAAATACATTAAAGACCAAAATCTGGTTGGCAAGCGAAAATGGTATTGTTGATTTCGGGGAAAAATGTGCGTTTATGCAGCTAAAACGCGATTTTCACACAATTACGAATAGAGAAAGAAAATTGATTGAAGAATTGAAAATTTCATTCTTTCAGTTCATTTGATAAAAAAACTCAAATCCCCTTTCTCGAGTGGATGCAATTTTAAAAACCAAAAAGTGAAACCACTGCACAGAACACATTGCTTAGCGTGGACCACCAAACTGGGGCCTTTTGGGGCCCTGAGATCCTTTTAAAGTAGCCTACTATTTTTTTCCTGCCTCGAACTATTAGTCAACACGACGTAAAATAAGGTTTTCAATTCAGAAGAACTGCCACAATTAAGAGTGATTTGATCGTGACTTTTCATTGCTGGCTGTGATTCGGCTGACGAAGTTAAGTTCATGGGTGTGCTACTGAGCTAGATCCATGAAATTGTTTAATATTACTCTTTCTTTACTGTCCATTGTGATTACTTATCTCTGTTCAGAGTGAGTGCATACCCTGAGGTTGCATCACTGTACGCGAAGCATTAGCAACAGGTTAAGGCTTCCAAAATTGGAATAGTAATTTTTTCTCGCATGAAGCGTGCTTATTAGAAATAAAAATACCAAAGACCCATGAATCCGGTAGATTAGGTAAAATTTTATACCTCTTTGGATTGGTTTTGCGTTTGGTGGGCACCGCAGTAATATTTATTACTACACGTTTGGAATCCCAATTACATTCATGTAAATACATTTCATTCATGCAACTTCATACTTTACATCTGAAATCGTTTCACCGGAACTGAACCCAGATGTACCCACTTTTTTATATTATAAATAAAAATAAATAAAATAGTAAATAATGATTGTAGTTAACGGCGGTCAACGATCAACGCTTGAAACGAGCAAGTCCAGGGCTTGGAGCACTACATCTCTTTGCATTCATTTTTACACCAGTCAGAAAGTTTTTTAATTTCCATAATTTGGAATTTTTCCAATGATCAAGGGCAATGTGTTTGCAAGAGAACTAGATTCCAATCCAAGTGGATCGAGTTTGAATCCTATTGGAGGTAGATATTTTTTTGTATAAACTTGATCCCAAATCGGGCTCCATGTGGAAAGACCTTCAAGCGCAGAACTCTGTCTTGCCTCAGGCCAGAAGACGCTTTATCAAGGTTACACCTGTCACAGTATTCAATGAAGATGTTGACAGATACTAAGTGTTATCATTCCTAATGGATAGTGAAAAAGAGATTTAAGACTACAAAAATTTATAACAATACAATAATGATATTATAAAAATTAGATCTTTCAACATGATATAATCGTTATCGCTATTATTCAATGATCGTAGGAATAATAATTTCATGCATTGATGAGCACTACATATGAAAATACAATGATAAATATGCACAGCAGCATCGCACGATTACTATGATTTTTATGCCTTTTATAGAGCAGGTAATTCTTCTCACTTTTGCCTAAAAACTTACTATAATTCGGCAGAATTTGCGTGGTACTTAAGAGCTGAACCTTTCAAAACGACTTGTCGCTTAATGTCTCTTAGTTCACCTATCAACTGACATATTTCTTATTCTCTTCCATGTAAAATTTTGGGCATGAAGTTACCAGCTCATTACAAGGCAAACATAACCGTCATTTTTTATTGACACCTCAGTGAAAAGTGTTTTGATATATTTACTACACTTTGACGTTTTTGACTTGCATTAACATCATTTTCCGAAGGCAAATCTTTCATATTCATGTAGTTATCTCGATTTAGAGTTTTCCCGCGCATGATATTCAACTAGAGAAGGAATACCATTTATTTACAACTCAAAGATGGGTATTCTTCTTGATGAGCCCGCTTCTGAAAGAGAACCATGTGCAGATATGTCATGGTAATTTTATTCATATATTATTTAAGAGCAATGACAATTTGAGAAAACAAACATCCTATATCTCAAAAAACATTTTTGACTTTCTCAAAAACCGTTTTACGACGGCAAAAATTTCAAATACACTTCACTTTTAGGTTCTTAACTTCACTCAGATATAATTAATTAAGAAAAATTCCATTTTATTTTATTTTATCGAGGTTATCCATCTTAAATGTACGATTTTTACTCGTCTGAACGAAAAGTTTGTCGAAAACAAAGTGAACATCGCTTCGAGAACTGAGACAATGGCTACTCTAAGTATAGAACTCCGCCCCAAACAATGGCTAACTCTTACAGGAGTTGGAGCGACAAACATAAAAGTTCACCTTCTAAGTTGACTCGAAGAGAGGTCTGTTCTCGCGTGTAACCGCCGCTTATGGCTGACGACAGGTTTCTTCCCACCCCACCTCCCCACCAAATAATACTTCCCCAACAAAACCCCTCACATATCGTTCACAACACAATTGACCTCGATTTTTGGCCAGATACGTTGATAATCGACCCATTATCGACAAGCTTTAGAGAGTCTTCAGTGGGAAGCACCTCAATGGCTCATCCATTGACTTTTTCCATAATGCCGTCCGGTTCAAATCCTGAACTAATCCGCAGTAGAGAATCTCGGTTTTCCACGAAAGGACTCCACTCTCCACCAAAACTCCGACTCAATGCGGCACTTCTTGGAAGAGATGGAAGGATATAAAAACGCTTACTCATATATGGCCAGAATCAGTCGTTTACAGATACGGCCGATATTCTGCAGCCTACGCATGGCACTTCACGAAACGAGTCCTATCCGGCTATTTCCGAGTTTTTCTTTAATATTATCGTATGAAGTTGTTTTTTTCTTTTTCTATTTATTGTATTCCATTTGGTTCATTCTGCAATCTATTGTAAAACTACTTTGTATATATAATTTATTTGTATTGTTCAGTTAAAAGCAATAAGCAGCTATATATTCTGGGATGGTAGCCTCATCACAGATATTTCTTAGAGGCTACCTAAAGCTTCCCCTTGTATGAAAAAAAAACGTGTAATCTATTTGTGATGTTTGTTTTTTTGGGAAGTAATAAACTTATTATTATTATTATTATTTAAACCAATTTCACGTCATGTGAGTCAGGACCGGGGGTCACAGAATTGACTGGAGCCAGATGAGAGTGAGAGAGATCTTTTTGTATGGACCCGTTCCACCTGTTGCCTCCGAGCCAACTTTAGAGCCAACACTACCCTAAAGTAGAGAACCTCGGATTTCCACCAATATGGACTATCTTCACGACCAGACGGCCGACCCCATGCGGCACTCTCAGCCAGGGATGGAACATCATGCCCTGAGTTTTTCAGGCGTGGACTTTCACGTGCCATGAGCGATACCAGTGAGTGATTACGTAGATGGAGTCGTGTTGGCCTTCCGCTGCTGCGCATCACTTCTTAGACCTGGTCAGGGGTACCACGTCATTCATACAGAGGGACAGGAAAAGGAAGCAGGGAACTTCACTTTGCTGTCGTTCAGTTTTACTTAATATTCCCATAATGCTACTCTTGCGCACCACTGTCGATGTCAAATGTCTCACAAAGGGAGAGAAGACCTCGTACGGCAACACAAAAACAAGGACATACCTTCCGTGCTGAGCATGAAATTAGCGCACGATCATCTTTCATTCGTGATAAACACCTGGCCAGCCGCTGTACAGAGCTGGCGCCGGTATGTACAATTAAAAGCCAACATTGCTAGGCTAAGCTAAGTGCTGATGTTTTCTCCATAAAAGAAAGAAAAGGGTCCATAGATCTTGAAATAGTGTCATTGAGAGTGGTGAGGATTGCAGAGATTTTTATAACTTAACTTTTGCTACCATGTACTGATACACGTCAAGCGATTTAAAAAAAGGGGGTTATAACAAATGTGTTGCTCATTTCATCGTTTTCTAAGGAAGGCACCGAGTCATTTATATATATAAAGCTACAAAACTGACTGACTCATCAAAACTCCTAGGGCATTTCTAAACGAGCTAGGTGGGTGAAATTTTCAGGATAGAGTTGGAATCATGTGTAGAGTTGGGAAAAAATCGGAAAAGTTAAAAAAGTCAATTAGGCTTCGATTTATTGCAATCGATAGCTTTACATGGAATTATATGGGAAAAACGAAAAATTTTAGTGTAGACCTTTTTACTTTCGTTCATTAAAATATGAAATAATTGAGCTACAAGACTGATTCTTTCACAAATATGAGGCTGAATGTTTGAAAAATCTTATTCTTGCAATAGGTTCTTTCCTACCTACCGTAAAACTGATTAAATAAACTTTTATTTGGGATTTTAGAAATTTTTTCACTTTCGTTGCTATGGATTTATTCCATTGTCGCCGGGCCGAGTGTCGATTCGAGGTTTGGAACTCAGCGAGGCGGGACAGTTTCAGGGGATGGTTAGATTTATGTGTGGATTCGGGGTAAAATCGGAAAAGTTAAAAAAAGTCGATTAGGCTTCGAGATATTGCAATCGATAGCTTTACATATATGAGCTAGGTGTCCTAATTCCATGTTATTTAGTCTTCTTATTACCATTTTTCGCATTGCTAAGTACTTGGTATAATTTCTTCAACTTTTTCCTAACCTCTACCGTAGCTTTGATGGCCAATTTCAAACAACCAAGCTTCATGATGTTGTAGTTATCATAAAAATAACATGCAGTCCATATAGAAGATTGGATGAGAAACATTGAATATGACTCTGCGAGGCGGGCCAGTTTCACGGGAGGGTTAGATTTATGTGTCGATTTGAGGAAAAATCGGAAAAGTTAAAAAAGTCGATTACGCCTCGAGTTATCGAAATCAAGAGCTTTACATATATGAGCTAGGTGTCCTAATTCCATGTTATTTAGTCTTCTCATTACCATTTTTCGCATTGCTAAGTACTTGGTATAATTTCTTCAACTTTCTCCTGGCCTTTACCGTAGCTTTGATGACTAATTTCAACCAACCAAGCTTCACGATATTGTACTTTTCATTAAAAAACATGCAGTCCATGTAGAAGATTGGAAGAGAAACATTGAATATGAAAATTAGAATATTAAAAATCTCGATTCCGATCGAATTTATATAGTAAAATTCTTCATGTGAGCTCTAATTAAGTATGCTGCACTGAAATGAAATATCTAACGTAGAAGAGCGTCTTATATGCCGTCAAATGAGGTAATGATGATGTTCCAGAGGTTCCACGTTCGTTTCGGTATACTGATTATAGTATTTTGAAAAGTCGTCAATAACTGGATGACATACAATATAAGTTTGTACTACAGCTGTCTGGTATCCATACCGCATGGGACGCGTATTTCATTTTCGATAATTATACTTTTCTTGCTTGCATGTAGCACGGAGACTTGCGAGCTTTCATTGTTTTTTTCCTTATTTAAAGAGAATCATCATAAAACACTTCCCCCCTGCTTGCAAATTGCAAGCACCCATTTACTCGT
The DNA here is from genome assembly GCA_963169105.1 of Ceriagrion tenellum. NCBI lineage: Eukaryota > Metazoa > Arthropoda > Insecta > Odonata > Coenagrionidae > Ceriagrion > Ceriagrion tenellum. Next base: position 44,485,330 of record OY720638.1, on the reverse strand, counting down.
TCATTAATAAAGCTGATAAGCTTAAACAGCAATCCTTTAAATGATTTCATCATAGCTTGGAACATCGTACGACTCCTTGAGGAATAGCTCTTCTAGAAGTTTGAAAATGGCACCACTTTCCCTCCTGACAATGCAAAGTTTATGCTTCTAGAAAATAATAAACTGTAACTGTTGGTGCTTAAACATATTCTACAACAAATGCACTCTGTGAGCAGCGATCAATGAATTACACGGAAAATCGAAATCGCACTTAAGCCGAATGTCGGCTTTAAATAGGCTTTGTAAATTGAAAGTCGACCTCGAAATAATCGACTAAATAATCGTAAAAAGTCGACATTATACTATAATCGAGTTCCACTATCCAGTCCCAACGTTCATTCTGGTGTTGCATCTCAGCTGCCGGAAGGCCTTGTACATTGGCACTGAGTTGGAAATAGGAGGGCGATCGGAATACGGAAAAAGGGGTGGAAAGCCCTGATGGTAAGCATGGTATTTTGACGGGAAGAGGAATTTCAACTTACCAATAGAGGCACTGTAGATAGCCGGGCTTCCACCATTCGAATCATGGATTTTCTACTCCATGCACACTGGTATTCTGGACTCGTCGTTGTTCATGGATTTCGCCAGGCGATCTTCCCAAAAGTCTCGCCAAACGTCCCGAAGGGTGTACTTAGGCTGCCGTCACCTCATTTGGTTGTTTCCGCTCGGTATCAAGCGCCGCATTTTGGAAGGTATGGGGATCCTCGACAGGTCTGGTGTCGTGAGGATGGATGAGTTGGAACTGTTGCGCCGCCGGTGGGGTTTGAGTAGGTGCAGGCGGCTTCTAGACTTCACTAGCAGTACTTGCATCCCTGGCCTTTTATCACTTGAGTTTCCAAAAGTTTGCTGCACAGCTGCCAATAAATTACCATTTGTGCGAATGCTGCCAAATACACTTACCTATTACCTCAGTGATCTGGGCTCTTATGGATAATTCCCTCTAAATATCACCAAATAAACAAGTCGGTTAATAACCTGTATTCTAGTGAAACTTTGAAAATGGCGCGGATTTTTGTTTTTCCGCACCAACAACATGCTCTCGTAGTATTGATATTTCGAAGAAATTGGAACATCAATTATGCATAAAAAGCCATTGCTTTAAAATATATTTAGTTCCCTTAAAATCCATACAAAGAGGTGATAAAAACCATAAGCCCCGGCGTTAGTCAGCTAATTATGTTAATTCATACGGTTAACCCGCTCTGCTATCACGTGTGCGTTTTGTAAATAAAGTTTGGATATGCTCTTGGTTGTTTAGCTGAAAACATTTTTTCAAGAGATTTCTGAGATAAATTCACTCTACACCTGGACTACTCAGAATTGGTGGATTGAATTTAATAGGTGGATTATTTTCTCGAAAATGAACAAAGAATCGCGTATTTCACTGCTAAATAATGGCAAGTGATTGAAATCTGTTGCCATGATGACAAAACTTTGTTTCGAAAAAAATAAACCCTCATAGTTCACTGCTTAAAAACAAGCTGGTAGAAAACGAAAGATCTATTGCAAAAGAACTAACAGGCATCTTCTGGGAAAGACAAAACGCTGTTGCGTCTCTGTTCTGACCAAGTTTATACCACAGACTCAATCGGTAGTGCTTCAAGGCATAATCCTTTGCTAATCTGACGTTTAGAGCCTCTGATTCCTTTCGTATAGCCTAACAAAACGAATGAAGGGGTGGAGGGCGGTCAATCTGCGGTTATATGCCTAAGTGCCGTTCCCCATTTATACAATAAAATTAGCATACTTTACAATGTATGCACATAATTTGCACGGTGAATGCCGAAGCCCTAAAAAAGCCAGCTTTATAAGCCGAAATTTATTGAATGTTTTGACACTACTAATCCTATCATATATGAGAGCTTATATGAGATATTGGTTAAGATATAGAGAGGTGAGGAGGTCTAAATGTGGAGGAGCATATTAATCCACACTTTGCGGGCAGTTATTTACGTTCACTTAAAGAATAATCTACCATAACTGACATACTGCAAGCTGTATAATGAATTAAGTTGGCTGAAGCGCTTTACGTTTATATACAAATTTGCGTGGAACTTTGCATGATAATGCTAATTGTAATTGTAATTAATATGTGCGGAAGAAAACGAAAAAAAATTGCATGTTATCGATTTGGTTTCTTGGTAATCCAATGCTAATTTAACACGTAGCCTTATGGATCTCGGCATATATTTCGAAGTAAGTCGATGATAATTTTACTGATTTACTCCTAAACACGAAAAAATACGATTCATATCATTTTAATGGTTCCTAATAAATATCAAAGTATCATTCCAAATGAAAAAAACAGGTGTTTACATACGATAATTACTTAAGTTTCGGATCCCGCTCTGTAATCCCAAGTCATAACAATGTTTTATTTGAGAAGGACATTTTAAAACATAATTCTTGCGTCATTAATCTACAAAATGTACTGTTATTTTCAATTTCTAAAGAAATGTACATAAGTGAAGTGTGGTCCAAGAAGTTTTTATCGACTAACATGAAAAGTGATTGAAATGTGCACTCAATTACTCACGATTTACGCTCCAACCACCTCAAAAAAGACGTAAGAACCGTAGCTATCCAAAGAAGTCGAAAAAAAACTACCTACATTACCTAAGTATTCTTAAGATTCTACTCTAAATTACTGCGTGAGTGGTGACAGTCTGTTGACTACTTGCCAAGGAAAGACGAGGTAAAACATTCAGCCTCTGCAAATACTGGTTGCTCGGTTGATGAACAGAAACTTCCAGAAACAGCAAGATTGTGCAATGAAACGGTATGTTTTTTGAACGGAATTGGTCAGATATCTCGATTTTACTGTCCACGAGCCTCGTCTCTTAGGTGGCCAATTGGTACATGTGTTCAAAGAAATTATAGTCTCTGCCATGAGCAATAAGCGGACCAAATCTAGGCTAGATAGATTAAATAAAACATCGAGGATACCATTAACATGATTTTTTTTTACCGAAGAGCTCGCAGCACCTCATACTCTCCCAACGCTGCCTCGAAACATTTTTTTCTGTAAAAAATAATGAATAAAAAAAGCGTGCCACGATAGGCAATTGAACTGTAAAAATTATAGCAGCTCTTTACTGAAAGACGCATATTTGTGTGTGGGACATGTAAAATTCGTAGTTTTATGTGCCGTACCCACATTAGAGCAATCACTGCAAATTTTTACAAATTTTATTATATATATTTTTCTCTGCATGAAACCGTACTTTTTGCGTACCGTACATTTGCGAAAAAATTTACCCACTGAAATTTGAAAAGAAAGATTATGAATATCATATTACTGAAAAGGTTGTTAACCAGTGCTAGAGGGTGCATGCACCGATAAAAGAGCCATAGGTCAGTGGTCCCGCCACGGTTCTTTCAGGTGTCGTGGTCCACTCGGGGCACTAAGAGCTATCCACGAATACGAGTACAAAAAATTGCCTTTTGCTGTATAATTTTAATACTTTCACTACTAATTGAGACTCTTATTTCTTTTCTATACTTCTCTAAAAATTTTTCTATATGTCTCTGAAAACAGCCGATAAAGCCTTTTTATGAGGTAGTTTTAAAAATGTAACCTTCAACTTACGCGATCACTCCTGTTCTGGGGGTGATACCTAAATAAACCCAGGTGGGAGTCGAACGGGCGACCTTGGGTAGAATGGACTTCACCCCACCGCTTGAGACAGAAATATTGGACTCTTAAAATATAGTGTGTGTAAGCGTGTGTATATATCTTCTAATGTAGGTCAATATGTGTCAAAGATGCTCCCATGGCGTAAAATTGTGACATGAAGGCGATGTTTGGTGTTGCATACTTATTGATCCACTCATTAGAATGCCGTTTCAGTAAATAACTCTTTAAAATGCTAAAGCGACGACTATATCTCAAGGCGTTTACTTGTCCACCCACCCTGCAGTATTCATTTTTATTTTCACTCTAATTCCATTTTTTTTCTATCACTGTCACGGTAATGGCAATGTACATCAACTTATAACGGACATAAATATGATGACTGCTTAGTGATTGGAATACAGGCTGGCTGGTTGTCATGTTTTGCATGACAAACCAGCATATCTTCATATACGTACTACATTAACGGAAGAATCGATGCAAAGTCGAGGTCGACGCGTGGTCGATAGTTGCATAATCGATGCGACAATTAAACGTACTACATGCGTACTACTTTAACGGGAGAATTGATGTTTAAGGCAGAGTAATATAAATAAACTGCATAAGTATTTATTTATAAAATCACTCGCTTATTATAGCCGACAGCCTTAAACGTGCCCCCGCAGCTTAGTGTTTGGAATACAGGCAGGCTGGAGTTCAATATTCTGCCTCAATGGTCTATTAATAACTTTCACGTTCTGCTAAGCCCTCTCTAAATGTGCGTTTCAATAAAAATACAAGTATCCATCCCTCTGACAACCTATAGAAACTGTCAGCTTTGTGCACAAGCATGCTCTATTACTTTTAATTTTTAACATTAATTCTTATATTATTAGTCCTTTAACTCTGGCAAACCATTTATTCAATATTCCATCTACACATATGATGAAGTTATTCATCGTTCAAAAAGCCAATGTCCTCAATGGAAAACCCTTATATCTCAGTTCTTACCGCACGAAATAAGTTGATTTCTCACCCCGCCTCTATTGATACCTTCATTTCAAAGATAGCGGTCTGCGCTGCCGGTAATCGTCCCCGGCTTGTTTTTTCAGCGCCTTGAACAAAGTCTATAGCGATCGGCCACAGGCTCGGCAAACTTTATCGTCGATCGCAGTTGGAAAACGATTCGCGAACCAATCATTTAGTGAGCCAACGGGTTTCCCGGCTTTCTGGTAAGAGTCAATAAACAAGTCATCGCGTTTATTGACTCTTTCCCGAGCTCACTCCAGAGCTCATCTCCCTCGCGGGACGCCCTCTCTCCATATCTTCACGTTTTCAACTCCTAAAAACTGCGCCTTATTTTCGCACGCACTCATTTAGACAAAGCGGATGGTAATGTGGCTCCAAACTATGCACTAACAAGGTTTAGGATGCAGTATTACTCGGATACGTTGACGACAGCATGGATCAACAACGGAGAGGTAAATGCCATGGAATTTGAACTGAGCAGTGACCGTTACGAGGTGGTTCCTCGACTCTTTCTCCACAGAGAGGCATGAAAATATGGATTAAAACAATCTCTCGGAAACTACTCTGAAATTTAAGCATGGGAAAATCGATGTTAAGGCAGAACAATATAAATGAACCGCATTAGAATCCTCAATCACAAAATCACGTATATTTTACTGTTGACAGCCCTAAACGTACCACCGTAGCAAAAGCTGGGTAGAGGAATCACGAAAGATCGCTAAATATTTAAGCATCTGAATTTTTACATACATCTACATACTATCCTGCGAGCCGCCACATGGGCGGGTCGTTGGTGGTATGAGGACACCAGCCGTGTACAAATGAAAGAGACAAGGTTTTTGGAGGTGAAATGCTGACGTGTACTATGGAATTGTATTTAGTGTAGCTCAGTTTTTAATATGGTCACTTATTGTGCGCTTATTTATGCATAAAATACCATTTGAGCCCAATTTAGCCAGGTAAACATGCATAATATAAAACTTATTCTATTATTCATCTAAATATCTGGGGTATTTATCATACCTTCGCCAAGTATTGGCTAAATCATTACAGCATGATAAAACAGGCTTTTCTCCAATAAGGCCGCAGGAAGAAAATATATTTAGCACTGTATATAGGTAATCACAGATCTTTATATCGTGTGAACATTTGCGGTCCGTATTCGTCGAGGACTGTTCCGTATTACCCTCGTCTGTACATGGAAATGCTAACTATTACTTTCCCTTGCCATCTTCACTCAGCTCTAGCTTTAATTTAAAATCCTGACGCAGGTAATTCCAAAAATACTAAACATTAATCACGAATGAGAACTATATCATAACTTGCCGATCAACTTTGAGTCACATACGCTACTTTTAAAACCTTTTGCGATGCTCATATTTTTAAGAACATGGAATTAAAAGGTCGTTGAAAACTATGCTGTTTAGCGATGTCATTTCTTGTCAAAAATTTCGAGCGTTTGGTGGTGTCAAAATTACTTCATCAAGCGGGTGGAGTGTGACATTGCCGCACGGTGCCGCGCCCAGAAATGGGACGCATTTTCATGTTATTTTGCGTTAGCTTACCCTAATTTGTCAAAAGTGATGGTATCTAATCAATAATGGAGGACGATGAACGTATATGGCTTGGCTCCAGTAGTTAAACATAATAATTAGAGAAGAGAAGGGACACCGTGAGGTAACGACAAGCCAATGAAAAGCCGTTGTGGATCACGTAACTTAAAAAAGCATTAAAAAATATTCCAATAAATTCCATTAAAACTTTTATGCACTTTTAGAAGCAATTGGTCGCTAGCAAAGTTTCGACGAGTAACACTTTTGTCATCACCAGGGCAATGTTTCCCTGCTCCCCTCGTTCAGGGCCTTATCTTGTATGGACAGATGAGGCCATGGAATAAATGCCCTGATGACGACGAAAGTGTCATTCATCGAATCGTTGGCAACAGCCAATGTGAGATCCGAGAAAACTCCACATTTTTAATTCGTCTGGAAAGCACCAGATCGTTCGTGTACCACGAATGTTCCCTCGTGTAAGTGGGGCATTGAATAGCCGACGGCATTGATTTCAATTATAGTAACCAAATTCAAAGGGAAAAAAGGTAAAAACTGGGTTATCCAGCTTCACAGGGCAGTGCACATCAGACAGAGACGAGAGAGGCTTGAATGCCTCGCGACCGCGTGCACGCAAATACAACTCCGGGGATTATCTCCGAAGAGGGTTCCACTGGGCGCATCCTTTTCACTGGAAACTGCCACGCTCGACCGACAGCGATGCAGTGGGGCGCACCCCGGTGCTGTGCGGCCTCGGGCAGAGGTGCGGGAGCGGCGTGGAGCCGACGAAAGCGCAGCGTCTCGCGCGTCAACGAAATCCTTGGCCCGACAGGGTGTTGGGATGAAACGTAAACTCTCGGCCGCTCCATACCCCCAGAGCGTTATCCTTCACTCGCGGAGAAGTGCAAACTCTTCCACGAAGACGGATGGAGCAGAGTGAAGACAGTTTTGAGGGTGATCCTTACCCATTCATAACAAGAGTCCGTATTTTAACACTTCGAATACTAGCCATTTTATTTTTTCCTGCTGTAAAAGTGCTGGCTACTTTTACTAATTTGTAGGAATATACGCAAATCTGGCCTCGTAAAATATAGAAAAAAAGCATTTTAAGCTATTTTCCAGTTAATAACGCCCAGTTTGTAACATCATCGATGTCGAATGATGACACGAAGCGAACTTTTTAACATGACGCCTATACAGCATATAACGATATAACATATGTATATTTACTAATGTGAACGTAATATTGCATTTCCAGCATTGCTCGGGAGATTTATGGCAGCGTAACATCATGTCGTTGGCACTCGAAGTGTTAATATTGTTTCAAAAAAAGTAGTTGAAGTATGTATGACGCAAACTATAGCAATGCTAATGACCCACAAAATTTTTTTTACAACTTCCCTGAAATTAGCTAAATATTATACTAAATTGTCTTATTTGTTCAATGCCATGCATTCAAAAAACCTTAACAAACAAAATAATCAATTTTGTGATTCTGTTATAATAATTGATTTTGACTATTTTATTTATTTTTTAAGTAATTAAACTTTATACTGATTGTTACTTATTTTATTTGATCTATTTATTTATTTCCATTCTGTTTATTTTATATATGGTTGATTAACAAGTAAATGCTCTTGCAAAGTTCCACTAATATTTATTTGGCACGACCGATCTCGATAGTATCGGGTATTTCCTAATTTATCAATCATGAAGGGGTTCCATCGTGATTCGCCGAATACCAATTTGCGTTATTTATTTATTTATTTTAACATATTTCATTTGATTCGTTCAATATTTTTAATTTTTTGCCCTCTTTCCGGAAAACAACGTTGAAGACCAGGATGATCCTTGAATTATCCTTCAGCTGCCATTGTTCGAGCATTTACTGCTTCAAGAAGAGGGCATATCTATCGAGAAGCAGACCAAAGTCGTCATTGTTTGTTTTGTTACTTCACTCCACCGAATGCTTGGCATAGAACTTGACGAGAGGTAGAAGAAAAGCACGTGTGCACTCATGTATAGTCGGAAAGGAGATTGATCAAAGGACTAACGTGTGCGTGGGTTGAATCCCATCCAAAGAGCTTTTGAACGAGAAGCTTTATGTGGTATACACTGAAGATGTTACGCGCTCGCATTTTATCTGCCAAATGTTTCTCAATCATATCTAAGCATTATTATATCAGGAAAAGAAACAAGGGGGAATAATTAATTTAAAATAAGCCGACTAAAACCTATATTTATGCTGAAAAGTCTATTTATCCAAAATGAACTTTTGGATTGACTAAAGTAAAACTCATTCTTAGAATGATTTATTTGCATATTTGGGAACAATTGCTAATATATCGTGCTGTAAACACACTCCAATCGTGTGATGCTTTTTTAAGTCACCAAATTTAAAAAGTTGATGGCATCAGAAAGTTTACACTTTTAGCCAATGAATTCGTTTGTGGTTTCGAAGAGAAATGCGAATGTGCGAAATTCCACTGAGAAAAAAGTCATTCATTCTTCCCGGAACTTGAAGCCCTATCCCGAAACAAAATTAACAAACGATGCTGTACATCTCATTTGAATAATGGAAATATTGATGGTGAAAGATTTCAAGGTTCAACATAACGATCGTTAATAATATGAATACTAATGGAACAAACTATTCAAAAATAAGACACATGTCTAGAAAAAATAGAATTGATTGCACAATATTTCGTAATTGTTCAGTATATTTTGATGTTAATCAAAACCGAGCATATTCGGCAAAGAAAATAACCTAATGGTAAGTGATCACACTTTTTTAAAAAAATCCACGATTATGGCACATTTTGAATGCATCAGGAGAGCTTTAATGCTTTTATGAACTTAATTGAAGAAAGACACAAAAATTTAATTTCATGTCAGTTCCTCTTTTAAATTATGTCTTGCAAATATAAATTGTCTAGCATGGAATATAGGTACCCACCGGAAGAACTTGATTCGGAGTTACCATCATTAAATAGCTCAAATTTAGCTGGGGTTTCCTTTCCATCTAAAGAGCTCAGGAATAATCAGAGCGCTCATTTACAGGCAGGTTATAAAATGATTTAATTATGTAAGAAATCTAAAACTAGGAGTAATGATCAAGTAATTAACAAGTTAATACGTAATGCGCGCTTCAACGCGATTTCTTTTTTATTATTAAGATCACTGGTCAATTTTCTCTGTATCATTTATGCATATATTTCTTTTAAGTATTCTTTCTGACTAACCTGAATCCTTTCTAGTTGATTAGTGTCCCTCCACCTTGTCTTTTACTTTCAGAATCATTTGCTCTCTCTCCCCCTCTATTAAAATTTCACGTTAACACATTGCCTGCTCACATCACCCTCTTTCTGTAACTTTTCCACCTCGGAGTAACTGCTGTCTTCTTCACGAATTTTCCCCAGCCCAATTAGTGCTTCGACGGAGTGAGTTATTTTATTCCCTGCGCCTCATTCTTACAATTTCGGTGCTGCCTTGGAGAAAAGTTAATTCTCACCTCAGTTTTTGATTCATTCCTTTGATCAATGGCTTCTTGATCCATCACGTTTCTACTGATCGAAGCTGATTCCTCCCGTCCTCATTATTCCTGCTTATGTGCTGTGCCATCTTTCCTCAGCTGATCCCGTTTCCGTTTTTCCTTTAATACTCCTTTCACTAGCTCCCGGAATTCCCGATCCATGGGCCGTCCAAGGCTTTTCACCATATATACTTCCCTTAGCCTGTTGAATCAAACATCATATTTCATCAGTCTTAGATAATGTTCTGAGTCTGCATCCAGTCTCGGAAAACTGCGCAAATATTTATCAATCACCGTTCCTTAACCTCTGTCGGACCATTATGTAATCAATTCGATATCTTCCCGAGTTCTCTGACATTTTCCATAATCTCTCATACTTGAAGTAATTTTTTAACCAAGTGTGTTTCACTACTCAGTTGTTCCTCCATCAAGATTTAAACTATCATCCTTCGGTCATTTCTTGTTCAGAGCCCATACTCTACCATTGCATTACCATTCCTACATTCACCCACCACCACATTTCCATTCCCCATCACTACTCGGTTTTTCTAACACGCCTCTTCTCTAAGTTTCTCATTGTCCGAATACCATCTATACTAGCTGTTGGCTAAATAAAGGGATGAGTCGTTAGCAGACCATACACATCCCAACATGTGATAATGCAAGAAAAGGGAGAGACTTTTATGCGTAGGTGATATTAAATTATGATATTATTGAAATAGTTGAAGGATGCATTTTACGTTAATTTAAACATTACTAATGACACTCATCATTATTGGTCGTGCGATCCTAAGATTGGTTGTCTAGCCCTCGATCCTTCCTTATCTAATTCTAGGTCCCTTACTTTCTGGTTGCTCTTCCTATGTATTTCTGATTGCTCTTTATTTGGTCCTGAGTCTTCTTCTAGGGACTTTTCCCTCAATTTTACCTTCAATTACATTCTCACGCACCCATTGTGTCTCAGGGTGTTTCAAATCCATTTTGTTCATCTTTTCTGTAGAGTGTTCCATATGGTCCTTTCCTCTTCTACTCTTCTGTACACTTCATAATTTCTAATTTTGTCCGTCCATTTGAGCTTCAGCATCCTCCTCGAGCACCAGGTTTCGAAGGCTTTCAGTCTTTTCAAGTGAGCTTTTCCAATGGTCCATGCTTCCAATCCATAGAGTGCCACGCTCCACACGAATGTTTTCACATACTGTTTCCTGGTTTGTAGTCCTATCTTCTTAAAGGACAGAAGTTGTCTTTTTATCATGAATGCCTTCTTAGCTTGGGTTATTCTTCGCCTGATGTCTGGTGTACTTCTTCCGTTCCATGTGATGGTACTTCCGAGATAGGTGAAGGAATTCACTTGCTCTAATTTCTCTCCTCTAAGAGTGACTTCTACATTCAGTTTCTCTCTTCTGCATAATAGGATTTTAGTCTTCGTCTTATTTATTTTCATGCTGTATTATTGGAGAAATAGGTCCATTGGGTTTGGTAACTTTTGAAGATCATCACGGTTTTCAGCTATAAGTGCGATATCATTGGCGAAGCGAAGCATATTTATTTTTTCTCCCCAAATCTTAATCCCGCTCAGTCCAATACCTAGGGCTTCTCGTATGGCCTCCTCCAAGTACAAGCTGAACAGTGCTGGTGAGAGTTTGCATCCTTGTCTTACCCCTTTGTTAATTTTAGCTTCTATCTGACTTCCGTCTCTCATTCGCATTATGAAGTCTTGCTTCCAGTGTAGTTGGTAATCCAATTCAATCCATTTGAGTTTTTCCAGCAGTCTGAACATTTTGTTCCACGCAATGTTGTGGAAGGCTTTCTCCAGATTCACCAATGCGACATTCAGTGGCTTATTTACTTGTATTGTTTTCTCTATTATTACTCTCAGGCTGAGTATGACCCCCTGGTACCTCTCTTCTGTCTAAATCCAAATTAGTTTTTCGAGAGGTTGTCTTCAATTTTCCTTTCTATCCTTCGCCTTAATACTGCATGAGTAGTTTTGATGCGTGTGGCACTAGACTCAAGGTGGGTGCTTCTCACATGTGTCAGTCCTTGTCTTCTTTGGTATTGCAATCATTACGCTTCTTTGAAAGTCCTCGGGAAGTGTTCCGCTTTGATAGCTATTCTTGATTATTTCATACAGGCTGTCCTTGGCTTTACTTCCGAGGGCTTTGATGATTTCTCCATTGATGTTGTCTTCTCCAAGTGCTTTGTTTGTCTTGAGGTCTCTTACTTCGCTATAAATTCACTCATTATGTGTGGGCCCCGGTGTTCCTCGTCAACCTCGCTCTCGTCATTCTTCAAATTTTTTCCAACGGCGTCGACCCTCGGTAGAGTTCTTCGATGCATTGCTTCCATCTATTTCCAATGTCTATCAGTATATTCCCGTTCGGTTCCCTGATTTTGTTGCTTCTCGTTTTAATCTCTCCGAAGTGTTTCTTCACTAGCTTGTATGCTGCCTCGTTGCTCTCCTTATTTATATTTTCGTCGACTTCCTCGCAGCAGCTTTCAAACCAATCCATCTTAGCCTTCTTGCATTCTGGATTGACTTGGTTCCTTAGCTTCCTGTCGATGGCTTCGGCGAATTTTTCTGTTTCCTTCTTCGGCTGTCACTGTCGTGTCCCATCTTGGTTCACGTTTTATCTTCTTGATTTTCTAGCATCGAAGGAGGCTGTCCATGAGTTGTGGTCTCTGTTTACATCCCCACCGGGATAGCTCTTGCATTGCTTGACTTGGTTCTTGTATCTGACTCTGACAAGTATGTAGTCTATTTGGTATCTGGCAATATCACTTCCATCCTCCTACGAGGATGGTGCTCGAAGAGAGTATTAGCTACTACCATATTCTTCTCATTGCAGAATTATACCAGTCTTTGTCCATTGGCTCTAATGACAATACGATATATTTTTATGTAGCACCTCAAGTTTCATCTCCCACCAAATATTCAGGGGGGGGAACGGCGATGTTAAACATACATATCAAATGGCACAAAAATATTTTGTACATAAAATAATAGTTTAGTGTTGCTAGATTTTATAATTAAATCCATCATAGAAACCACATATTTAGTGCAAAATAATATTTTATATTCAGATTTCAAGATCTCCGCATGCCCAAGTTGCATTGCTTAAAAGAAAATCCCATGCCTAGGAGGAACTAGACAATAAGGTTTTAAAAGAAGTCAGACAAGCGCAGAAATATAATAGTAACACCCGAAAACCATATATGTAATTTAATCTATTTGACTTCCCTTACTGTTAATATTACAGAGGTAGGGATTAATATCCCTAAGTACTTTTGTTTCGACCGTTAACAGCATTCAGCTTTGTTTTTAACAATCTCCTGGATTGGAATTAATAACTATCAGTTTTTGTTGGGAGAGTGATGAGAAAAATTATCTCACGAGGGCAAATGGGTGAATTGGACAATTAGACAATTTTTTGTTTCTTGACCGAATGTTTGCGAAATATGAATAAAGATATCACAAGGCATACAATGTCAGGAGGTAATTGGTCGCTTGTATGAGAAGACTATCAAGGAGTGAGTGTTTGTCAAGAGGATCGTAAATCGCAGAGTGCAAATGTGCTCTCTTCCCGTTGTTATGTTATACTAGTGGGTCGCTTGCGAAAGAACGAGTCCATGGATTAAACGGAAGGACTGAGGACCGACTTCTATGGAACTACCGTTCCTATCGCTCATTCGTTCGTACCTTTCGGTCATTCGTTCATACATTTCGGTCCATCAGTCCTCCGGTCCGTCATTCCTCTCGGTCTGTCGAACCACCAATCCTACTTTCCTTTCGGTCCGTCGGTCTTTCGTTTCTTTCGGTCCGTCGGTCCCATCGGTCCTTCGTCCATTCCTTTCGGTCCGTCGGTCCTTCGTTCCTTTCGGTCCGTCGGTCCTTTCGGTCCATTGTTCCTTTCTTTCAATCGTATTTTTTGCTCCTTCGCTCCATCGTCCTTTCTTTCGCTCATTTTGGCCCTGTGTTCCTATCTTCATGAGATAAGACGTTCTTTATGAGACCCCAAAAATTCATCTGCGGGTGCTAGCAGTCGGCTTAAAATTATTTCATTTCTTTAAATAACTAAGACCTTTTTATGAAACATCATGTAGACAAATAGTTGGCAACATTTTCTTCATCTTTTATTTCATCCAATATGTTTAAACGCCGTCTTTACAGAGTACCAAGTATTTCTAGTTTCTTTCATTTTTTTAAATTCGTCAAACACCAAGAACGTATTGATAGTAAAAATACACGATCATCAATGAACGGTGAGCGAGTTAAAAGAAACGAGTGCAAAAAAGACCGGACCAGAGTAAACGAGTTCTCAACAATGAACGGGTTGACCATCTCTACTATTTTTGGCAAAGAAACCTGCGTGTGTCAGGAGAAGCATAAGGGTACGCTTCATGTAGAATGAAGTGGGTGTTTCAGAATTGTTTGTGGGAAAATTAGAATGAATATGGTTAGGAATGAGTAGGTGATGATTGAATATGGCTTAGATGCTCATCAAGATTTATATATGAAATTTTATGTCAGTCATTTTTACATATATCGTGCTGAGTAACAATTTTCTGCATCAATATTACTCAGTTAGTTTAAAATAATGAAGGAAAAAATTTCATTTTATTGAATACTACCTGTGAGATGCCTCATATTCTTTGAAAGTACACATATACAGAACAGACACATTTACATGTATAAGGCACATATATACAAAACAGACACATTTACATGTATAAAAGAAATGAAAGTCAATGATCTTTGTATTCCAATGAATTCCTCGTACCTAAACAGGAGTTCGTAACGTACAAATGATGGCATGAGTTTCCATTCCATGCTAAACTGCGGTTTCCAAGTAAATAAAATACTCTATTGTTGAAATAGTTTAAAAAATTAAGATTTTCGAGCTTAAAAATCCGGTTTTAGGAAAAAGCGAAGTGTATAAGAAAATCGAATGCAAGAATTTAAAAAAAGGGAACTAAGGAACAACTGCACCAAATATTATTTTATGTAGCTTTTAATACATGTTATATCTCACTGATATGATTCTGATGCACGCGATATTATGTCTCACTGATATGAATATAATGCACGTGATTGAGCCACTCGTAAACGATCTCCTTCGTTGCTTGCTCGTCGTTCCTCGCTTGTTTGAGGAGATCGCGTGCCAACACTTATTTGTTTAAACGACTCGCGCTCCACCTATTGTAAAAATGGATTTAATAATTTGGAAACCTTCGCGGGTGCATGCACAACTCACTACATTTTCATCGTAATCAGATAAATTGTAATGAAACGCATAGAAGACGAACAAACAAACTTTCATTTTTATATATTAGATGGACAATATTCAGCGTGGGGCTCTCCATATCATCAGTGAGATAATATATTTGGCATAATCACAGGAGGAAATTCGTTGATTTATCATCCCCGACGTAAATTCATTCTAACTTCAGTATTTTCCCCGTTCCACACACCCTAGTGGTGACTTGCACGGTATTTCGTAGATGTAGATGTTCTGAAAGGTTCGGTGCACCTCGCGTCCCATTTATACGCGCTTTATGCAGAGTAATGGGTCAAAATCAAATGAATAACAAAATGCATGTTTTTTCTGAGCGACTGCGAGAAAAATATAATGCAGCTAATTTCATGTCTCGGGCTCCCGGGTTTAAGAACTAAAATAAAATATGCATAGAAATACTCATTTTGCTGATACATCAAAAAGCTAACCATAGGTGAAAATGTATTATCGATTTTAAGCAACCATTTAGTCGTAAGTTAAGCAAGGGAAACTAAATGGAAATAAAGAGCAATGCCGTATTTGTCATAATAAGTATGGCAGAATGTGAACTGAAAGTTTCATAAAATTAGAATGCCCTCTATCAAGGCGCTCTTCAAATCAAGCCAAACGATTTCCACGGTGATAACCAGCAATTTATTGGATCGAATATCGGCGATCGAATAGTGCTCTTAAGGCATGCGTTTCAACTCCACAGCCCGTGACGTGCGGAGGCTTCAACCCTTCCATATCCGCCCCCGGCCTCGATGGACGTGAGTCCCCGGGGAGGTATTTCGGAGGCACCAGGGGTGGGGCGCTGGAGGCGTCGGGACCGCGGAGGCCGCCCCCGCGGGAGCCACCGGAGCAACTCCACGCCCGAGCGCCCCACCGGCTCGCCGAGCAGTGGTAGAGGGTGTGACGCAACTCCTCCAGGGAGTGCCCAGCCAACCAACCGGCCGCACCGACTGCCGCCGTCAACAACCCGTTGAGAGCTAAGCGTCCGCCAAGCTTCTTTCTCGCGCGCGCAGTTTGTCTCAAATCGGGCCGCAAAGCATAGACTTCCCAACGCAGCGGGGGGGAGGGGGGGGCGAGGGAAGAAAAAGAACTCTTTCCCGGCTCAACTATATCGGCCGCGCGTGACCCGATGGGCGTGAAGTCGAAGCGGCATTGTTCCCTCTATTACTCGTGCGGGCGGGCCGCCCATTTGTTGCGGCACGCGCGACGCGAGCGCATGCAACATTCGCAATCGGCCGCGCTCGTGATGCATACGCGCACTCTGGACTGTTGCCAGTTTATCAAACGTCTTTTCTCTCAGAATATTCAATCGGTGGCCAAATTAGGGCAAATTAACACGTTTTAATCGCTACGACAGCGCTCGTATTTACGCAATAGTTAAAATTTCCTGGTCTGATTCCCCTTGTCTTCAAATTGCCCAAAAGAAAATGCTGGCGCATCAAGATGAAAAATGTTTCCTTGCATAATACTGAAATAAAAATGAGCAATTTTCCAAAAAGATTAAACTTACTTCGACCTGGTTTTGAATATTTATGCATCACCTGATTATAATTTTTAAATATCGAGACTCGGGTAGACGTAAATTTTATCTTTGCGGAAAATTGCTCATCTGTATTTCTGTATCATACAAAAATTCTACTCAATTTTCCAGTAACTTCCGGATTTTATATCTTCCTCGCATCTTACCGCGATGAATTAACTTCGATGAAGTCAAGCTCAACTTTGTGAAATACCATTGTAAAGAACGTGAGACCTTTATAAAAATTGTTTTGTTACCTCTAGTTTACATAAAGTTGAAGAAGAGGTTTTTAATATCTTAATGCTTTTCATCTTAAATATTCGAATATGCTTATTTCAAAGTTTATAAATTAAACGATAGTAACGACTCCCGAATAAAAGAAATAGAAAGAAAAAAATGCTCATCATTTTGCTAGAAATTATCTCAAAAACATAGTAAACCAAGTTACAGAAAAACTGCCAGTGGTAAAGAATTTGTTTCCCTGAAGGCGGTTGTAACAGCCCTGCTGTTGGAAAAGGAAGTATTTCCAACGGCTCTGTTTTTAGTAGTCCTGTCGTCTTCAAAAGAGTAATTTATGGAATATTTTTCATAGCTGTTCGGTTATTTAGATATTTTTTTCTATGGAAAATTAAATGCTATCAAGGAATTTTCAGGGTAAAGATTTTCTTATTTGTTCTTTATTACTTGAGCTTATTTTGGTAACACCTACAACTTAGTACAAAACACGGCTAATTGCCAAATTTTTATTGATCTTTTGCAGTATGGGTATGTGTGGTAAGTGGGCAACCTATCCCCTATGTCTACTCCACCTTTGAGTCTTCTAAGGTACTAAATTTTTCCGGGTTATAAAACGTTATTTCATCTAATATGCCATTTTTGTGCATCATTGAAATCATGAGAATATTGTCCCCTTTCTTGGAATGGATGAGTGCAATTTTTCCGTAACAATAGGACCCGAGTAGGAGCGTCTGAAGAAATTACAACTTGGCTGTTTCCACATAAGGTTTTATTGTTACCGACCATGGTTTCGTTACAGAGTAACATTATCAAGGTGATTTATCCCCTTTTATCACCTTGATAATGTTACTCTGTAACGAAACCATGGTCGGTAACAATAAAACCTTATGTGGAAACAGCCAAGTTGTAATTTCTTCAGACGCTCCTACTATGAAGGATTTCCACGAAGTCACGCCCGCTACCATTACTTATAAAAGGACACGAGTTTATTTTACTTCCTTTTTCTTAAACTATATGTGATGGTCCATTTCTCTTATTTTTCCTGGTAGCACTGACTAAAGTTCGATGATATTCATTCGGGAGTATCCCAATAAGTGTAAGGCATCGTGGAGTCTGGCTCGAATTTGGAGGTCAGATCTTCCTGTTTGTGCCGAGTGTTCTCCTTCCCCTCCTGTGCAAGCAGGAATCACCTCAGCTTTCATTCACTTGTTCACTGAGAGTACCATTACAATTTCAATTGCTCCTCCACTTGCGGTATTTAGAGTGGGATAGTTCCACAGTCGTAATGAATATCATATTCGATATGTATATACGTGTTAATTCCAGCAGTTGTTGGAAGAAAAAATATTGCATGACTAGGGTTGCATCTGAACATAAAATTTTTATCTCACTGATATTCAAAGTAATTCAAAATATACATCTGTATGTCTTTAACTTAACTCATTTTCTTCGCAAGGTACGTTTAAAACTCCGTCACAACGAGGGTTTTTTACGGTCCAAAAATATTTCTGCAGTAACTAAATGATTTATTTTAAAAAATAGTCGACAAAACATTGAAACTACGCACTTTTAATTTTTTCACGAGAACTAGGAGTTAGCAATCCTCCTTTTTTAACGCATGTAAGAGTGAGAATGACATAAAGTGTCGAAAGAGAACCTTGAGAATGACGTTAACTGTCGAAACCATGGTCGGTACTAATTAAACAATGTCGAAATTTACTATCGTCTTTTCATTCTTACCAGTATGGATCCTTTTTTTTTTAAATTGTCTCTTCTCTTGGTTGTGCATTTTTGTACAATTTTCTGTGTATAAGGGCAAATAATGTTGTAAAAAATGAAAAATTGTATGGTAAGTTCAACAATTATTAGCAATTTACGTGCACGTAACATTATAAAGTCAACTCCTTCGTTTTTTATCATTATTAAGCTATAGATATTGGACATTTTACACGTTTTTGTGCGTACATCTAGCCTTACCGAGCTGCTGTTTCCCAACATTTGGGTATATTTAGAAGGGTGAGATGTATCTCTTTAAAATGAGACAAAATTCATTGATTTCTACGTGAAATGATATTTTTCTCTAGCTACCTTAACTTTTCCGCATCCCCGCTTGGGCGGCGTTAACTCATCACTCCATCTCTCCGTTCATTTCAGTATATTTTCCTCCCTCCTGCATTTCAATCAAAATTTCTCTCCCTATTCTATACCTTCACATTCTTATAGGTATCATTCCTTCCAAATGGCCCTCAAGATCCCTCTAATTCCTTGACCCATCCACCATCTTTGCTGGCTTCTGATTTCCCCCGCCAAGTTTCTTTCCTCCACTATGCTATAATCCATCTTCCATGATCGCATTCCTTTTCTATCCCCTCACCCTGAACTCCCGTCCACGTCACACCCACCACGGAACTCACTTCCCCTGCCCTTTCCCCTAGATCTACTCAAGACTTCAAATGCTGGCCATTTTATTTTTTCCTGCTGTAAAAGTGCTTCTACTAATTTGAATGAATACTTGTAAATTTGGTCCCGTTAAATGGAGAAAAAAGTAAATTATGACCTTCTTTTATTGGTCGGTCAATCTTAGGATTAGTTGACTGCAGCCCTCCACCTTTCCCTGTATAATGCAATTTCCCTTAACTCCTGGTACCCCTTCTAATGTACTTTCGCCTTTATTTGGTCCATGAACTTCTTCCTGGGTCTTCCTCTGGTGGCTTTTCCCTCTATTTTGACTTTATTATGTTCCTCACAAATCCATTGTGTCTTAGGGTGTATCCATTCCATCCGGTTCTTCTTTTATGTATGGTGTTCCATATGGTCCTTTCCTCTTCTACTTTTCTGTACACTTCATCCTTTCTTATTCTGTCCGTCTATTTATCTTCCGCATCCTCCTCCCGTACCAGGTTTTGAAGACTTCTATTCTACTCTGGTCAGCTTTTCCAATGGTCCATGCTTCCGATCTGTAGAGTGCTACGCTCCACACGAATGTTTTCACATACCGTTTCCTGGTTTGAAGTCATAACTTCTTTGAGCACAGCAGCAATTATGATATCTCTCTGTTTATAACGTTCTGTTTATAACATTGGTGAAGTTCGTAACTTCACCAATGTCGAATATTGCCACGAATGGGAGTTTAGTCTTTTTTATATGATGTCTATATCAAATATGCCGAATGTATGTTATTGCTAAAATGAACGTAATATAGCGTTTCGAGCATTTCTCGGGAGATATGCGGTAGCGTAATATCATGTCGTTAGCACTCAAAGTGTTGAACACAGCTCCACGCGCTCTCCATTCCTTGGCGTCCGCACCCAGAGCTTCGGTCAATGGCTTTATTCCTTTTAAAAACTCCCCTGTTTCAAAATAAATTCTTCGACCTTTCTCCTACCTTCTTCACTGATCACAGGAACTTCGTAGCTTTTTGGCTAAACAGTGCCTAATCATCCAGAAACCTAACCTCTTTTTTACTTCATCATACTCTCAAATCCGCCTCATATTCCTACATGCCTCTCACGCCGTTTCCTCCGCATTTATACTGAGGAGAGCGGGTGATAGGGGGCCACCCTGTCACTACCCTCTCCCATTTTCCCCCTCAGATTCCCACTCGGTTTGGGTTTCCGATGTCAATTCTTCTATAGGACTACCATATGGATGGACTAACATATTTCACTTTTGAGATTTAATGGCTTTTTGCCGGCTACTGATTGCAGTGTTGAGTATTCAAAATTCTCCGCGACACTCCGTGCTCCACAATACACCACGATTATTCTTACTATATGCGCTTCGAGGCCAAGGATTCGCTTATCAAGTCCCTTGTTACCAAGGATAACCCTTATCAATTCTGTGCCTTCACTCAACATTTACTCTACAATTCAGATTGGCTTAAATCCGTTTACTGGGGTCGGGGAAAATTTTTGCCTGCAATGGATATGGGACAATTTACGTCTTTTCGTGCTTACGTGAAGAACAAACTGCAACTACTTCTCAATGGTAACTTACATGTTTTTCATCAAAGTTGTACAGTAACTTTTAACAATTTGACATGCATATGTCATTTTAAACCTAGCTTCTACGTTCTTTATCAATGGTAAGCCATATATATGAGACTATATACGCGTTTTTGCAGGTACATCAAGCCAAACCTGGCCGCTGTTTCCCAAAGCATCCTCGTTTCAATCACATATTTTGCGTAAAGCCATACATGTCTGTAGATGTAGATATATTGTAGAAACAAGTGTTTATGTAATTGGTTTGTGGTGTGAAATCAAGGGCTGTGGACATTTAATAAATCACCAGAATTATTTCTTGAGAATATTTACGAAATTTTAGGATAAAATCACAATTTCATGCGCATAAAAATGAAAATGTGTCCGACCAGTGATCATTCAATGAATAAGAGAGTATAATCAATGATGGATGAAATATGAGCCGGTAAAAGTGGATGTCCTTATAGCATCTCAAACAACACCAATGAGAAGATTTGTTAAACCACATATATCTTTGCACTCAATGGTAATACAATGGTAATACAACGGACTCATTTGTCCCAAAACTGGGAAGAGTAAAAATAGGGTTACTATTGAATTTAAGGGAAAGGCTGGAAATGATCTTTGATTAAGTTCCTCCGTTCTGCTCTCGTGCAAGTCTGTTCGAAGTCAACGAAACAGGCAAGCAAATCCTGAGTCTACTCCAATACACGCTCTACTAAGTTTCATTTAAAGTAGTTTAAGCGAGATAGTTCCCTAGTTATAATGGAGACCATATACGCACCAATTTTTTTATTTTAGCAGCTTTAGGAAGCATGAGTCAAATATTCCATTATTAATGGTGTAATAATATACTTTTTTACGACTGAAATTCTAAGTAATATAACCAAAATACATATTTAAGCCTTTAATTCGACTCTTTCTGTACGCGGTAGGTTAAACACTCCTTCGGAAAGAAAGGCTTTTTGTGAGTCTGAAAACATTTCTAAGGTGGCAATATTACTTATTTTCAAACATGGTCGAGAGAACATGCAATTTACACACTGTTAATTTTTTGACGAGATCTAGGCGTTCCTCATTTTTGGAATTAGGTCTGTCTGGAGTGCGTACACGTACCATTTCCCATGTGAAAGGGCTGGCTTTTTGGAAATTTCAAAATGATTTCGTAATTTTTCACAGATTTTCGTTTTTCACGACCGGTTTTATGAAATAAGCGACATCTTCAGGTCTTTTTGAAAACTTACGAAAGCATTTTTTTATTTTCCTAATGGATTTTCACATAGAAAAGGCCAAAACCGTTGAATTCGTCTGGTATTTTCCAAAAAAAATCTTGGAATTTGGTAGAGAAAGGGACTATTATTTTGGCATCTTTGTGAAATCTGTGAAAATTTGATTTCACAGATTTCACAGAGATCACAGATTACACATGTCTGTAGATGTAGATATAGAAATTATCTGTCTGTCTGTAGATGTAGAAATTATCTTCTCCCTCTCGAGTAGGAGCTCCGCCCCGAGTTTGACAAAAAAAAACCTCCTTTTATTTGAAACCGTCACTTTTTATGCCATTTCCCATTTCTTCGGCTTCGGCTATTTATTCAAAATTAGACCAAATTCATTGATTTCTTGGTAAAATGATATTTCGCCCAAACTTCCTTGAATGCGATGACATAACGAGTTGTCCTTTATTCTATATTTCTCAGACGTCCTCAATGAGATGTATTTTCGCTGTTATACCACGTTCCATATTTAAGCATAATCAGCGGCGTGTCACGGAATGTTGTTCTCCTTACCAAATGAGATGACAAATATATATTTACCGAATGAATTAACAAGTTCAAGAAAACTGTTTACCTGTTCACTGACTAATTCAGTTAGAGACAATATTTAGCCTGTTAAATCACTCACTTTAGCCGGAAATCAGTACATATGCGCCGGATTTAATTCAATCCTCGAGTGACGCATTTCCCATAAACTTGACCGGACCTTTCATTCACGTGATCGGAGTAACACTCAGAAAGTTGATTCTTAAGTCAAGCGCCGGCAGAGAGAATTACCAAGTCTGCTCTCGTTGGCCATGATTTGGGGGATTCCCACTTTTGAGATTTAATGGCTTTTTGCCGGCTACTGATTGCAGTGTTGAGCATTCAAGGTTCTCCGCGAAACTAATTTTAGCTGACGGCGGAGGCAGGCGGGAGGCAATAAGACAGCGATGCGCGCCTTGAGAAATAAGGGTCTGGAGCGGTGCAGTACCCTTGGCTTCAGAGTCACCACCCCACATATGTTTTCCGTGATACTCTCTCCCTGAGTCAGCGAGGTAAAAATAAGGCTTTTTGCATTGATTAATGATATTTTAACTCTATACTGAGGGATCCACCGTACGATATGTGTGACTTTATCTTTTCCCTCTCGAGTAGGAGCTCCGCCACGAGTTTGACAAAAAAACCTCCTTTATTTGAAACCGTCACTTTTTATGGCAGCACACGTCAGTGCAAATACTTGTATTACAATGGCAGTTTGAGCCAGATAGTTTTTTAGCAATAATGGAGACCAGATTCGAATCAATCGTTTCAATTTTAGCGGTCGTAACAAGCATGAATCAAATATTTCATTAATAATGGATCAATAATATAATTTTATATGATGCAATTCCAAAGAGTTAAATAAAAATGTCTGTACCCCTAAGTTTAAAGCTATGCGTAATTTCACAGATTCTGCCAATAAATTTTGGACGTTCATGATAGAATAAAAGTAAATCTTCCGTACTTTACCACAGGTTAATTGATTAAGGTCGTTTGAGCGAGATATTTCTCTAGTCATAATGGAGACCATATACGAATCCTTCGTTTTAATTTCTGTAGCTGTAGGAAGCATGAATTGCATTATTAATGATGGAAAAATTTTCTATTGCATGACTGAAGTTATTAGTAATCGAATAAAAATATCAACATGAGTCTTTAACTTGACACTTTTTTTCACGCGATACACTTGAAACTCCATAATGACGAAAGGTTTTTTTACGATCGTGAAGAAATTATTGTGGTAACTATATGATTTATTTTTAAATGTAGTTTTAGAAACGTACAAACTTCACACTATCAATTTTTTTATGAGAACTGGGCGTTATAAATTCCGCATATATTTAAAAGGTCTCTCTTAAGTGCATGCATGTAACAATTCCCATGTATAAGGGCAGATATTTCTCGTCAAGTATCTCGAAAAGTAGTTATGTAAGTGGCTCATATTTTGGCATCTTTGGAAGGATGAGATATTTTTTTCCAAAATGAGATAAAATCCATTTATATCTAAGCCAAGCAAAATTTCGCTCAATCTCCCTTAATTTTGTATTCTCCGACGGTTAAGGTCTGTCGAACTTACTGTCGGCAACGTACAAACAGAAAAAACGGAGCCCTCGAACAAATATGAAGATCCCCACTTCGACCTTGAGCCGAGTCTAACATCCAAGCAGGAACCTGTGTTTCAATCCTCAGCCATCGCTTTTCTTCGGCTAAATTTACTCACAACCTGTGTTTCAATTCCGTTGTCTCGGGCGTGACTTCGTAGAACTTGCTTAACATTGTAAATGAAAAGTATAACTTAGTTATTCCACATAGATTTATTAACAGGACGACCTATGTGACGATTTTGTGTGACAATATATTCTATATCTTCTTGTAATACTGTACCTAATGATGACAAACTTCGTCAAACCATAGGAGGCAGCGAGAAGCAAAGGGGTGTAAGTGACAAAAGTAAACTTTTTCGTAAAACTAGTTCAAAGTTCAGTGCATATGGAAAATTCTAGAGTGGGCTCCCACTATTTTTTTCTTTACAATTGTTTTTTACATATATGCCTTATTTTAAATATGCAATTTCATGTCTTTCTGGTAATTTAATATTAAATAGGATGTATTTGAAAAATAATTTGCAAACACTTACACCATTTTGCTTCCAACTTTGTAATTTACACCCCTTTGCTACAAGGCAATCAGCATACTTTTTTGATAATCGCAGGGTAATCACAAGTAGACTACCTTTTTAAACATTTTTGTTACAAACTTAGAAAAAATGTGACTAAGTAGTTACTATATTTACACAATAGATCACACAACAGTTCATCTTTTTACATTTTAATCTGTATCGTAAATCTTGTCTATGTCATCTAATTCTAGATTTTCTTCATCGCCAATTGTTGACGCAGATGTACCTAGTTGCTGGCCCTTTTCTGTTTGTTTGTTTGTTAACTTTTTACTGTTCCCTTTTTTCGGGCGTTTTCCAAGTTTTTTCCATGGCTCCATACTTCAAGTTGAGATAAAAGCCATGGTAAATTGGAGGCAAAAACTAGAGAAGAGTTTGTAGATCTTTGTACTTAGTTGTTGTTACTTTTCGGGGTACTTTGTGAGGTGATTTCAGTGTAAATGTTGTTGGCGGTCGCCCAACTTTGTGTTTGACCATGGAATATTTTTCAAATTCAAGATCCTCGTTAAGTTACGCCGTGTAGAAAACGGTCAGTGGTTCTTCCTTCTTGAATCTAAGCCTTTGAAATTGGCTTCTGCCATCAATACCATCTTAAATAAATACCTGCAGTTATGATCATACTCCTTGTCCAATTTAGCTGGCTTTACGACTCCCCTTGAGCCTATATATTCCTTACCTGAGTCATGTTGGATTTTTGCTCTTTTCCTTTTCCATTTATTTTCACACCTCATCAACTTTTTAGTCCTCTTTTGTTTGAGTTTTCCTCCTTCATCTCCTTCTTCTTCAATTGATGATGATGATTCTGGTGAATGATTTTCAGGATCGAAATTTTTATCATTTTCAGTGTCATCCAAAGGATCTGAAAACCCAAAGACTTTTTAGGCCTAATAATACAGTGTGCTTTTTAGATAGCCACAACACTGTACTGCACTGTAGCTAGATAGCCACAACACTGTAATATGCATCCCGAGATCTAATAAATAATAACTACCAACGTGTCGTTAAGATGATACTTTAAATAATTATTGGTTGGGTTAATGGACAGTAGGCTTATGCATATGTTGAACGTTGTAAAACCACAAGAAACTAAAAATCATTTAAGAACACAATAAAATAGCCATAAAACATACTTTTGGGCTTTAATTAGGAAACATTAATACCCTAAAATTGTTTTCAAAATGAACATATTGTTGATTTTAATTTTATTTAAATAATGTTCAGGTTATGGTTAAAACCGCTTCGTAAATATTCACTATTATTAAGAATTTTTTCTTGCCTGAACTTTCACTTTCAAGACGGTAGTCCATATCTTCAAACATTACTCAAAATATTCTGTAAACCTCAGTAAATTCACTAAAAAAGTGTGTAAAACAATGTTGAAAACAGCATGAGGCAGTACTCCACAAAAGTAAACTCACCAGTCTGTTTAGTAGCAAAAAGATGTAAGTGAACTTGCATCCTTCTGCTACCAAACAAAAGGGAGCTTTCATTAAGTAGTTTATCTAAATCACGCTAGCTAGCAGCAACTGTCGATTAGATCACTAACATCTCTTTGCCACCATACAGATTAGAGTTTCCCCTACCCTTTGCAATAGTTAAGTCCAAATTTTATTTTTGGTCACTTAAATTCCTTTGCTTCTCGCTGCCTCATAGGTCGCCCTGTTAATAAATCTATTTGGAATAAGTAAGTTATACTTTTCATGTACAATGTGTTTAAATTATCCATTGCATGAAGTGTATGATTTGGTAAAATTTCATTGATTGATATTTAAGCTCGGAGTGGGTGACTAATGTTTTGCGTTCTGAAAGTGAGCCAAAAATTATACAAAATGATAAATAAGTATAGATAGTTTCAATTTAGGGCAACTACTTGCATTATCAAAGATTATATGGTTATTTCAATGGGAGGAGACAATTTGCTCGGGTTGAAGAAGGTAATTAGGCTTCGCGAAATTTCATTGCGACAATTCAATCCCTATAAGATGTTTAAGTGGAACAAGTTTTGGTTGCGTTTGCTAAAAAAGTTTTCATGACTTTCATAACTTAAGATACATGAGTAAAATACCATACGAGGTGAAACGCTCGAAAAATAGTCTTCAAAGGAAGCTAGCATTTTGGTGAGCGAATAGTCCGAGACAAAAGAAGCTATTATTTTGGCTACAAAAATGTCTCCTTCAAACTCCTCCCTTCTTCATATTCTCCGGCATTTACTTAATTCACCAGAGTGAAAACATTTTATTGCTTGAGCGAGTATCCTGAAAATACGGTCTTGTTTATCAATCCACATCTACTTGGCTTTTATATGACCTCTCCTCTGACAAGGAGATCAGTCTCCATCATTTCCCATGCTTTTCTCTTCCTATTTTCCAGCTTCGCGCTCTACATACTTGCATACTTATTATCGACGCGCGGCTTGGACTCATGGTGGTAGATTATAGTTCATTCATTCCTTAAACCGTTTGAAAGTATATGCATTTTTTTACGAGTATCATCGCTTATCTCTTTAGACCGCTTTATTCCCGATTAACCGTTTTAATGTATGCAACAGCTGAAGGTAATGACGAGGATATTATAAGCTATAAACATTTCTGAGAAAATCAGCACAGCTAATGAAGATTCTGTTCATTATGGCCCTTGGTAAGTGTTAGGATCAAGGGTAATCACGGAAAAATATTAAATCCCAGTGTAAATTAGCAATCAGGTTGATGAATGAGATTGCAAATTTCAAATAAAATATAATTAATGCCACTTCATGCATTATTCATGAACAAGCAGCTCCGCCTTTGAGAGCATATCTAAATTTCAGTGTTTGTTCTGTGTATCATGTAGTCGATACTTCATCGTGCAATCCGCGGAGTAGCTAAAATAATTCGTTCCCAGAATCCCCAGCTATTTCATAGAATCAAAGAACCTAATAGATATAGCTATTCCTCTAAAAAAATTATGCGTGAGAAGCGACCAATATTTTACCGGTAATAGATGAAACGACCGATTAGATGGCATCGCCGGAGAGACGAAAACGAAGATACTGTACAAAAACATTTCTAAAAACGATCGAGTTATTAGCTGCAGGAAATTGCATCTCTTAGCGCTGAAAACCAAAGACGTATGTTATTTCTGCTCTACAAAGCGTCAAAAAATATATTATGAATTACTAAATAAATATCCGAAAGCGTTTTTTTCATGCACTTGGGACCTGTGGGGTAGAATTTCAACCTTTGGGATGGGTCCTTGACAGATGAAATAGTAGTCGCACTGTCGACTGTGTAAATTTTGAACCTCCGTCTTTAAAAGTATCTACAGCGATGGAAACACTACGCATATCTCAGGTATCGGAGTCAAGGAGAGAACCAGTGGGTGATATGTTTTGACATTGCGAAGGGATAATTGAACAACTCAGTTAAGGTAGTCCAAGCGAGATAGTTCCCTAGTCATAATAGAGACCATATTCGATATATACATTTCAATTTCACCAACTGTGAGACAGACACACGAATAAAATATTTCATTATTAATGGTTCAATAGAATAGTTATACATGATAGAAGTTGTAAGTAATCAAATAAAAATATTTAAATAAGTCTTTAACTTCACTCTTTTTTTTCGCGCGGTGCGTTTGTAACTACTTCAAAACGGAAGGTTTTTTGTGATACCCAAGAACCTATTGCGGTAATAATATGATTATTTTAAACTACACGCTGTTAGTTTTTTACGACATCTAAGTGTTAGAAATTCCTCATTTGTAAATAAAGTCTCTTTGGAGTGCATACACGTAGATACCATTTCCCATGTCGAAGGGCTGGTATTTTTTGGCAAATATCTCCGAAAGTAATTTAGTAAGAGGTTTTATAATTAGTGTCATTGGAAGGGTGAGATATTTTCCTTTGAAATGAAACCAAATTCATTGGTTTCTAGGTAAAACGATATTTCGCTCAAACTACCTTAAAAGAGGAAAGTTCCAAAGTCCAGAGAATCAAACACGAGTGCTTCAGGGGGTAGCCCCACACATCTCATCACATTTGCCATGCTATATTGGACATATGTAGCACCATTCGGCAAGAAAACATCGCGTAATTTGTATACCGGGACGAAAATTATCCACAAAATTACTTGCCTCTACCTTCATGGCCGACTATTTGCAAATTTTCGAGAATGTAGTTGCTAAAACATTCTGAACTTCCTCGAAGGCCGTAACTTTTGGAACTATTTTTAACACAGCTTACAATAAATAATTATGGGGATCTATGATTGGGTTCATCCTCCGCAGTAATTTTAAGACATGTGAGTCGGAAGAGCATATCAACTGTTATTATGCTAATATACGTTATTAGATTTCAAAATTAGCCATCGATGGGATCCGTCTCTACAAACTGCAGCTAAGAGTGTACGGCTGCAAAAAGTGCAGCCATGTTGAACAACCGACAACTACCAAATTGAATGCCCAACTTTAAAATTGGTCAAAAACAACCATAAGGGAACGACGGAATGAGCTCGGGCATGTTTATGTTGGTCCTGGGCGTCCCATAAAGGAGCGCGGGAATAAACAACAGAATTTACATCGCTCGCTAATGATGCGGTCATGTAGCGAGAATTCACTATTGAAGTGGATTCAGAGGCTCTCCAAACGAGGCTAATTCTCCGAGTATTGGGTGAAGGCCCTAACTTTACCTTAGTAGGCGCACATAGGTCAAGTTCTAATGAAAGAAATCGTGTAAACGCTCGATTTGTTTTGAATGGGAGTACAGTAAACTCCCGTTTATCCGAAATGATTGGGACGGCGGCCGGTTCGGATAATGAAAATTTCGAATAAACCGAAGTCCCACGTGAAACACCCCGAATTGCATCAATACTGCGAAATATTATCGTAAAACGTGCGTACATAAAATGCTATTAATATGGTTGTGAACAAGCCTACATGTTTTTGATTGAAAAATTTTTGTTGACGAGTTAAAAAGGCGCCAAAGTATGATTGAAAAGTCAAATATTTTAAATGCTGAATAGAAAAGCTCGTTTATTTTGCGTTCACACAGAAAAAATCCACCTAATTTGGCAGCGGGAAAAAACAGGAATTTTAATTATGAAAAAATAAACTACAAAATTATTAAGAAATACTAGAGATTACTCAAAGATACGGAAAGTTTGTCAAGAGCACGGAGAAAACAGTGGTTTTTTAATGAACAAACTTTAAAGTAAATAAACCAAGAAGAAACTCAACTTTGATATCTCCATCTTGTAGATCATCTGGGTGGAAAGGAACGTTGTCCACAAGAAGTAGCGCTTTTCGAGGAAGTCCATTTTCCTCCATGTATTTTTCTACAGCTGGAACAAACTCTGCCTGGAACCACTCTTTGAAAATGGCACCATTCATCCATGCCTTAGACTGATTCGTGTACCACAATGGCAACGGTTTGTTAGCTGGTTGCCGTCTAAATGCTCTCGGTTTTTTTGATTTGCCAATTAAAGGTAGGCGCAGTTTATGATTGCCAGTGGCATTACTGCATGCGAGGATAGTAACTCTTTCTTTGCTTTTTTTATATCCGGATGCCGTTTTTTCTTGTTTAGAAGCGAGGGTTTTTGTTGGTACCATTTTGTAATTCAACCCGGTTTCATCACAGTTGTAAATTTGATCGCCAATATATCCTCCTTTGTCGATGTTTTTGTGCAGTTTCTTCTTAAAATCAGCGATAGCGGCTTCATCCCCGGATAATGATTCGCTGCTAACGGCAATATGACGAATGCCATGCCGCATCTTGAACCAATCCAGCCAGCCCTCACTTCCGAGGAATTCCCGATCCTTTCCTTCGATCAGCTCATAAAATGTCATCGCTTTTTGACGAAGTAGAGGACCGGAAACTGGCTCACCTTTGGCTCTTATTTGTTCGTTCCACAAAAATAAGGCCTCTTCTAATTGAGGATATGAACCTTTTCGTAATGTTTTTCGAGATTTCACTGCGCTGCCTGATGCTTGGAGGGAACAAAATTTTTCAATTTCTGATCGATTTTTCTTCCAATCAGTAATCGTACTCCTACCGACATTCAAATCTGCAGCAAGTTTCGCGGGTGGCTCACCAGCATATATAATTTTGTTCGGATAAAGCGGATTTCGGATAAACGCGATTCGGATAAACGGGAGTTTACTGTATATATAAGTATATTGAGTTAACTCATACATTTCAAATGTATGGGAATCACATCACTTGTGAGCTATCGTGGGATGAAGGAATCCGGATTATTTCCGATGTTTAGTTGCGTTATGTTCATCGGAATGAAATAGGGCAATGGTCCCCATATAAAAGAGTGTAAGGCATATAAACAAATTTGCTAAAACTTGAGTACGCAGGGTAGTATATAGATGTAGACTTTGTTGAAATATGTAACGGTAACCGTAATGGGGAGTGTTAAGCTTCGTACTTTTTCTCACACCATGTTTAACACCTATCGACTTCAACCGTTACCGAAAAGGAAAATTGAGATGTTACAAAAATCAAGGGACAATAAAATGCTGTCATCATCATGGAAATAAATCTGTGAGATAAATAGCGTGCGGTGAAGTTAAAATTTAATCACAAAGGAAATGGTTCCAGGCTTGACTTTGTGGAAGTAATTCATAGAAACTTAAATAAAACTTTGTATGCTCCACTATAGGTTTAATAACACGACTCGGGTCGAAACCGGGAAAGTGTCTTTAAGTTACTTAAAATTGAATCTTGTTCATTTTTTCCGCTCGGACGTTTAATATTACCATCAAGAAATCCCAAATTGGCATGGAGATATGGCCTAGTCGCTCTCATTCTCCCGACCCCCTTGTCACCATAGAACAGTCATGTCCCATTCAAATTATTATAGCACGTAAGATCGCCCTTCCGATGGTTGATAGATTAAATATTTTATGAAGATGTAGACTATTTTTTTTGGACGGTCAACTTATTTTTCCAGAGCCAAACTATTATGGTAGAAACGATCACAGACATAAGATTAAGGAAATAGACAGCAGAACCATTACATTTAAAATGTTCTTTTTCCACGTACAATAAGGGACCATAATAGTTTTGATAGATCAGTTTTAGGATAGGTTGATCCTAACTAGGTGAATAGGTTTATGCACTTGTGCTAAATAACATCATTATTTGCTGTTAACCTCGCATGCAATTCCCGGTGTGATATAGCTCTTGCACGATTTAGTTCACCGTAGAACTATTTTTCTGTTGCAGTAATGATAACCCGTAGTCATAGTTTAAGTAGTGTACTGTATAGTACCATATTCGTCCGCGTAGCACTCTCCTAGTTTCTGTTTTGACCGCGCACTGTCATCCTGACTGCTTTTGGCCTGAGCCTGGCATTCTGGGGGAACGTGCGCGGTTTGGATTTCAGCTGAGATGCCTGGTGTGGAATCATCCAGTGCCACGCACCCTAGTAGTGGCTAGCACTGAATTTCGTAGATGTAGATGGTTGCCTAAAATCATAGCGGGTACGCACGTCGGGACAGTTGTAACACGTAGTACTTAACGCTGCCAGCTAACAGTAGTAAAGCGCTGGAGTCGCGTGCAGAAACAGGTAATCATGAATAACGATAATCAAAAAATTCAATCATTACAGTGAATAGATGCTACTTTGGTGAATAAGAAATGGATAGCGTCATTTCCTTGTAAAAACCTTACGATAGCCTCAGAACGCCAAAGGATTATGGTCAATATAATTTCGTTCGCTTGCTCTTTACTTGTTCGTCGCGACGCCCTGGTGGATAAAACCCTTATCAACATCGATTATTTGCAATATTTTTGCTATCATAATTGCTGGAACACAGTAAACATTTGATTATGTTTGCTATGTTCTAGCAATGTCGACGGTTTCATATTTTCAATGTTGTGATTGCTAGAACATTCTGAGCTTTCTGGAAGGACGTAACTTTACGAACGATTTAAAACACAGCTTCCGATGAAAAAATTATGAGAAAATATGGATTTTTCGAAATTTCATTGCAAAAATTCAGTCCATATTAGATGTTGAAGTAACACAACCGTTTGGTTGCGTTGGTTAAAAGAAAGTTTTCATGACTTTCATAATTATTGATCCGTACCTAAGTACACTGTCATACGCTTTGATTCACCCAAATGCAGCCTTCAAAGGAATCCCAGATGGGATCTTTAAAAGCATCTCCACTATTGGCGACACAAGCCGTGACTCAGATATCGGAGTTAATAAGTGAATTAGTGGGCGATAAGGCGTCCCACATAGGAGCGCGGGAATGATAAAAAAAATACTCGCTTGGGACCTCTTTTGGGAAGGGACGTTGAATATCAAGTACATAGTAGTGTAAATTCGTTTAGGGTCCCTGCGATGGTGCGTAAGATTGTAGTCTGAACGAGTCCCCAGTGTATCCGCGTGTCCTACGAGGTCAAGATGCACATCACGGACCCCTTCGATAATTTCTCGCCGTCATCCGCGCTCGATATTCGTCGCCGTAACTCCGCGGTCTGGGACGCCGTTAAGATTAGTTCCAGTGCCCGTTCTCACGCACGCGCCGTGTGGGGGGCGGCACCGCGCGCGCCCTGGGTCTCTCCCGTGAGTCCGCCCCGGCTTCCGAGGAGCAGTGCCGCAGCACCCGCCCCCTCAGCCCTCCCCCCCCCCCCCCCATTCCACAATCCTCTCCTTCGGGGAATCCCCGTCAGCGTTCGTCGCGGGACTGGCGAAAATACACCGGAAAACACTTTTCCCTTTGATCCCAGTCATTTCCTTGAATCACTTTGACTAGAATGCCAGAACTCCGAGGACATTAAGATAGTTCTTAAAAGTGGAGTCGCTCCGTGGCCTTGAGGAAGTTGAACCATTAATTATGAGTGGCATGGGCCTGAAGATATGTTAATTTGCATTTTCTTTTGTCATTGAGAAAATTTGCGGAATACATATATTAATAAAAAGAAACCAATCACCTCCCTTTGTAGATTTATTCATTGGCTAATTCAATTACCTGCACTGAGTATACTTTCATATTTTGCCCCAAACCGGAAATTTAGGATGTTCATAGCATAGTTTGGACCTTTAAAGGAGCATTTCAGGCTTTGTTGTCTTTTATATTATAACAGGAATAACAATTGCACATTTCCACAAGATATTTTAACAAGTGCGACGCGCTTCAGCTCATAGAGCCACCATCAGGTGCAAGACTTGTCTATACCTAACACCGCGGTCATTTACCTGATGATGGCTCTAGATAAATGACCGCGGCATCAGCTGCAGTCAAGTCACCTGATTATGGCTCTGTGAGCTGAAACGCGTCGTACTCGTTAAAATATCTTGTGGAAAAGTGCAATTGTTGTTTCTCTTATAATATGACAAACTCCCACTATATCTCGCCTGAATCTGCTGAAATTTATTGTCTTTCTTGTTCATGATCCTCGAATTTGTTTAAGGTGTCTGTGAAGAATTTTTGTTTTTTATCGAGAAACTCAAAATTTTACCAATGATTCTCTTTTTTATTTTCTATATCTTCATTATGATGACGGTAGGATAAAGAAAATATGCCATTTAATTCATCAGAATAACCAAAGTAAATAAAAAATATCGTTAAAATCTATCGCCATACTCGACATTCTTAGCCCAAAAATACAACCTTCCCAGAATCATGAAGCACAAACACCATTACGGAATATGAGTCAAACAATTTGTCACACCCAACTATTTGGCTAAAGGGTTGTTTGAAACAGCATTGAAACGTTTTCTTTTACTTACGGAGTGTGCCATAAACTATTCCTCTCTTTGCTTTCACTTAAAGGTTTACACTTGATTATAATCTTATTTAATGTTAGGGACGAAATTTCTGAGAGGGTGTAAAATATAAACTTACCTTATTACATTGAAGTGTATAGCTGTTGGGGATTCATAGAAAACACGCAACCACATTTTAAGTTTTATGCCCGGTTTTAAGATAATATTACCGTCACGCATTACATACCGCCACGTGAAGAGAATTATGAATTTGATCCCTTTCCCAATTATCTTCGGCATTATCCTAAGTTTCATTCCATTTTATCGAATCATTCTTTTAAAAAGTGCATATGTTTTTTAACAGTGAAGGTCCAAACCTTTCCCCTTCACCCCAATAACCGCGCAATTTTAATGGCTGGTCACCAGCATGAATTTTCGGGAATATTTCCGTGACATCGGGTAAACATGTAGGGAGAAGGATTTTTTGCCTTAGCGAGGGCATTAAAGTAATTTTAGTGCTCAGTCATCATCACCATTAAAGTTCCGTCGGTAGTCTTTCCAGGTGAAGTTATGCGGCGCCG
The DNA here is from genome assembly GCA_963169105.1 of Ceriagrion tenellum. Classification (NCBI taxonomy): domain Eukaryota; kingdom Metazoa; phylum Arthropoda; class Insecta; order Odonata; family Coenagrionidae; genus Ceriagrion; species Ceriagrion tenellum. The sequence continues at coordinate 44,450,283 of OY720638.1, read as the reverse complement.
AAGCTTCCGATGACTAAGTGAGCCATCGCCCTCATAGAAATGAAGACACCTCACTCCGCGGCCAATGCCACGGCGTTACTCATCGATACGTCGGCCCCGTACTGACTCCTCACCAGGCTAAGCATCTTTATACTCACGGAAAAGGTCGGAAAAACGGCTGATCGCTTGACCTCAGATAAGAGTGGCATTTTTTGAGTAGTTTGCCCTTTTCAGCGATTATCATTCAACACTTTTTCATGAAAACTATTGTGTTAAGATAATCGATTCTTCTAATGATTTTTAAGCAGGGGATAGGGTTGGTGTGGTGGCTAGAGCGCTGGCTAGCTATACGAGGGGCCAGGGATCAAATCCCTGCAGAGGAGGATGTTTTTCAGAGGAAACCCGATCCCTACATGAGTGTCTTGTGGAGGGCACTTCAAGTACAGTACACCGTCTGTCGGATGAGACGTTAAACCGTGGTCCCCTTGGCGCCTTTAGTTAAGATCAGGCTAATGCCGACGCCGGGTTTCTATCCACCCTTCCTCCCTCACTTATCCCCTATGGCGCAAATGTTAGCTGTCCCTCGCTTCCCCAAAAATCAAATCCGATTAAGCGTTTGATCTAGGAGCTGAAAATTACGTTGGTTAAAACGATAAAAATTAAAAAGATATTAAAAAATTAGATGGGGAGTGCCGGAATTTATTAGCTGAGATATGACTCGAAAATTCAGTTGTCCAATGTGATATGTTTTGGCGTATCTTAGTTCATTAAATTTCATTTTTTTAATTAAATGTTATCCTTATCATGAATTTTGTATCGTTTCAAAACCATACTAGAGTCGCGATAGAGAAAAGTTTATGTTGAACCGGACCATCCCATCAGCCATAGTGCAGGGCTAAACGGGAAAATATTCCATCTTAAGAAAGAAATACCTGAGAGATTTCCCAACTCTCATATACCATGTGTAATGAAATACGCCAATTTTCCTCTTTGTCAGTATTTCATTTCTAAGGTAAAATGGAATGTAATCCGCTTAAATAAGTAATCACATCTTCACTTGGAACATGCTTAGAATTTGGGGCCACATTTGAAATAGAATTAATGGACTTGGGAACGATTTTGGTAATAAGTATAACTCTCTGTCGAATGTTATAGCAGAAAAATATTTAATCCCTAATAATTTTAATATTATATCCAATAGTTAAAAAGAGCCATGCTCGTATGATGCTCCTAGAGAATATGTCAACTGGATGCGTGGATAGTGAGGAAAGGAATGTCAACAAATCCCCAGAACCATGTCAAATGACTCAAGTCGTTGGGAGTTATTCTCATTATGCTACAATCTATTGCATTGTGGCTCTATTTCTGGTAACCTAAGAGGTCATGAATCTCTGTCCTTAACAGAAATTTATTATTTTTTCCGCAGTTAAAACATTATATAGATATATACTTCTTTTGCTCATACGAGATCATGCTCATCAAATTGCTCCATTCCTTCGTTTTTCGTAAAAAAAGGGTCACAATCATACTCCCCCATACAGCTGCACGTATCATCTCTGCCCGAGTGAGAGTAGTTCGTACTTGCAACACATTTTCATACTTTGCATTCATTCCTTCCCGATGATTTTAGCGCTCCAATCGTCCCAGTCATCCGCGCTGTGGAATTCGCAAATGCTCGGCACAGCACACTAACAGACGAGTGTGATGCAAGAGCCGGGACGCAAAGGTAAGATACACCTGCGAGACGCGAACAGATGTCGATACCCACGGTGGGAATTCCGTTAGCACGAACACTCGTCCAATGAATCTCTTCCGAATGATCGCACAATAGAGGAGCCGACGCCGCCGCCTCCATCCGTTCCCCCACACTCGGAATGAGAGGCGCAATTCCCGCAACCCTCGCGCACTCCCCGCGCCCCCTCGGCTCTTCCTCGAAAAGAGCAGTGTGCTCGCGGGGAATCCCGCGGGCGGGGTGTAGGATAGGCGGTGGGGGGGGGAGCGCTTTCTCTCCCCCAAACCCTTCCGCGCCACCCCATTCCCCAACCACCCCTTTTCGCACTCCCATCCCATCAAAACTCCGGCCGCCGCCACGCCGCCCGTCGCCTTCCCGCCAAAATGAGCGTCTCCTTCCCGCCAAGTGAGCGTGGTCTCCGCGGCGGCGCGGGGACCTCGGCTGGAAGAAGATGCGCGTATATCCACTTCTTGTCTCTCACCCTCGCGATTCTATTTGAGTCCGTCCTGGAGCCGCGGTTAAGTACTGCAGACAGGCGGAGTCCTTGGTACTCATGCTGGTGTGCTAAATTTTTCAGAGCGAGCAACCTTCGGATATCCGGCTCCATTTAGAAAATAAGACATTTTTCTCATGCTATCGTTAAAATAAAACTCTAGTTCCATTCTAAGTATGTTTTCACGATACATCACGGATTCATCTCTGAATAAAGCTTTATACTTGATTACTAGCTTACTTTATGCTAGGGACGAATTTGCAGAGGTGTAAAATTGAACTCGCCTTATTACATTGAAATATATAGTTGTTAGGGATCCATGGAATTCATGCGACTAAATTCCAATTTCGATGCCCGGTTTAAGATAATATTCCGTCACGTATTACACACCACCACGTGAAGAGAATAGTGAATTTGATCCCCCTCCCACTTATCCATTGTCTTACTATGACTTTTATTCCATTTTCTCGAATCATTCTTTTAAAAAGTGAATATGTCATTTAACAATGAAGCACCAAACTGTTACCCTTCATCGCAATTTCCACACAATTTTCATCAGCAAGCCACCCATTGAGCAGAAAATTTTTCCAAGTAATGATTATCATCATTTCTCCACCACTACTAAAAAAGAAATAAGCAGGAATTGCCGAAAAATAATTAATCACCAGGGCTGTAAATCGAGCAGAGGGATTTATGTTTCCTGAGTAGGTGGCCTCACGTTACTCAGATTTACCTTTCAGCGCGGAAATTTGAAGGATTTAGATATAATGCTCTTAAGATATTACAAAGAAGATGACGCAATGACTCAAAGAACTTTGAAGAAGTCACGACCCGTACGGTTGAATCCTATAACAGCAGCACTGAGATCGTCATACCGAGGTGTTATCGTATTCACGATGCATGGAGTCACCTGTTAGGATGAAGTGTTTGGCTGCAAACAACTGGCCACGTGGTTGCACTCGCGCAATGCAGTCTAAAACCCCCAAGCCAAGCCCAACGCCGGAACTCCCACTCGTGAGTCTCAGTAGTCATCATGGCGGAAATCCAGCGTGAGCGTTAACTGCCAACGCGTAAATGGGTTTGTGAAGAAGAGGAGAAGCTTTTAAAATTCCGTAACAGTAGGGTATATCATATGGAGGGTAAACCAAGAATAGACAAAAAGTGTTTCCGCAGGGCAAGCAATATGGTTTTTTGAATATTTACAATAACAAAATAATTATTGTTAAAGGTGTTGCTCCTACAGATAATGTGACATACTGAATGTGATGTGATTTCATCAGCATGAATTAATAGTCCAAAAAACTCAAAGTTTAAATGCCACTTTCACAAGATAAATGTAATAAACAGTTAGTTGTTTATATTTCATCATATTTGATACTAAAATGTAATTTTTTTCTAAATGAGATGGCCAAGACATCGGTATTCAAGCATATTAATTCAAAGAATACGCGGAAAGTGACGAACTACGCAGCTGAATTGACGCAAATACCATTGTAATAAACTCGCTAATTTTTTCTGAAGCGATATCCTGGCATTCACATAACGGCGAGAAATTTAATGTCATGGTAACCAGGACAGGTATTCATATTTTACGGAGTCATGTTTTAAATTCCTCTTGCTGTAGAGCATATTTTCAGTAAAATTTCCTTGTTCCATGCCAAAAAGAATTTCCGCAACCTTAGCATCCTCGGAGTTTTACGACAGTCCGAGGTGCTGAAATTGGGTTATAACGGTTGAAGTCGTTCCCGATAGAGATTATACTGTATTCAAGATATTTTTTTCTCTGTATATTTCCCAATATTCACTGGTGAAGAAGCAGGAGGGAAAGGCAACTATCATTCAGTTCAGACTCCTGGGATTAAGTCATTAGAAGATGCCTGGTTGCCTGCTCTGGCTCATGGGTTCGAGTAAGAAGAGTGAAGATGAGAGGGAGGCAAGGAAACCAACGCGAGGAGGATGATATATCCCGGAGATATCTCATAAATGGTCCGTTTAATGGTTTCATTAATGGCACGTGAGCGTGCCAGGAATTGAACTGCCTTGGATTGCAAGGCCAAGCTAAATTTAACCCATACATTGACACCGCCATTGCAGAAAAGATAACTTCAGCTGCTAAATTCTAGGTAAGATGCTTCCCTAAACTAATTTTAAAATGTAAAAAAAATTGAATATTGATTCTTTTCTGGCTGGTAAATTCACAAAATTCCATAGAATGCTGTGTTTCGATGCCAAATAATGGGGAAAACTCTCACCGTTCGCGGCACATCATGATATTTTGAGCGTAATGCAGGGACATTGAGATAAGGGGGACGTATTTTTCAAATTTTTCGTGTAAATATGCTGAAATGGTAGTTACATTATTTCATCATCGTGATGATGTAACGAGAAGGAAATACTATTTACAGGCGACAAAGTTTTCCACTTGAGATGGAGAAATTGTGACGTCGCCAAAACCTCCCCAAGGAATTTTATCTTACTAATTTCAGTATTACAAATGTTAACTATTTTCTACTTTTCATTAAGCTATTGACTTGGTTGCATTTATTTTCAACACTCCTGGGGCCTAAGCTGAAGCATTGATCAAAGTAGCGGTCTTGAGAGGAGGCAACAGTGAGGGGGGGAGGGAGGCATTCTGCCGAAAGGGATTAGATAAGGATCGGTGGCTGTTCATACAAATCCTGATGGGTACGGAGTGAAAAGCGGGACAGATATCATAAAGATGGTGTTTTTCTATGGTGAGATTGTTGAAGACACAAAGCATCCTATTAGGCCAATTGGGTCAAAAATACGAACGATCATAAATAGGGTAAAGCAAGTGACAGAATCTCTGGCAGATATGTCAAGAAAATGTTAGTTAGGACAAGATATTTTTAGCGAAGAACATAGAAAACGAAGATGCAGTTCGACAAAGTGGGAGGGAGGATGAAATGCAAAGGGTGGAGGGGAGGAAAAGCGATGAAGTTCTCGGTGCAGTGCAAAAGGAAATGAAGTTACCGAGGAAAGTTTTTGTATGTCAAGAAGTATGCCCATTTAAACGGAGAGATTAATTTCCACAAAATACTTTGCGAGCTTGCTAAGAGGTATTAGGGAATCAGCCGAATAAAAGGAGGGATCAGGAAGGAGTTATTGAAAGAGGGAAAGACGAAAGTGAATTGTAGTTGGACCAAGTCTTTCTATCTTAGTGTCTCGCTCTGTTTTAGTAGGAGTCATTAATGGTGCGTTGAATGAAGGAATGTTCATAACTAACACCTCTGATGTGCATTGCTCTTTTATGCAGTCTAGAGATATACCGCTGGGTAAAAATAATATCATTCGAGTCGGGAAGTAGAGACACTTGATCATGTGTGGAAGAGTCCGCATTTCAAAACTTGAGGAACATTTTTTTACATTTTGAGCTTAAGTTACAATATTTTTTATATTTCCGCGAATTTTCCTCACAAGTATTCATATTTTCAGAAGCGTGAAGGGTTACTTTTTTATTCTCGTATCTCCAGGGCAATTATTTCACGGTCACTCTACCTACATACATGAACGAAAACGTTTAGTATAGTCATAGACAAATTGCGAAGCAACAGATTCCAATACGATATTGTCAGACCCAGGGAAAACTGAATCTTTTTATTTATTTTATTTTTTTATTTATTAATTTCTACTCACACTCCCGAAAACAGCACAACAAAGGCCTATTACATTGGGTGATTAACAATTGACGGCAGACGAATACCAACACCCATGACCTGAGTGGCGAAAAACTACCCAGGCGGGACTCGAACCCGCGACCCTCGGACAGACAAGCAAGGACTTTTTATATTCAATAAGGAAACTGGAATGAGGAAACGGGTATTGCACAAGAGTGAGAATAAATTGAAATGGACGCAGTTGGCGAGCAAAACTTGAGGAGTTACTGCTCTCAATAGAGCTGGTGATGAATTATCCAATTTAGAAGACAAATTTTCGCTAGGTTTTGTTGTCGTAAAGTTCTCTTAATTCACAAGTTAAGCCTCCTTGCCAATTTCACCTCACCACCACAACCTGAGTGCAATAAACAAATTGATGGAATAGTGCAGTATTTTTACCTGAAAATGGAGTTGAACGTCGAAACTCGGGTTCTGAAAAAGTTTTGTGGGATCACAAAGTTAGCAGACATAATACGATGCTAACAGATTCCATTAAGTTACGCCAGAAATATCCAATCATCTGTTAAGAAGGTTGTAGCGATATTTGGTTATGCAGAGATTTGGGTGAAACTTTATACGTGTACTTATTAGTATAGTATATTATATACTTATTAGTAATTAGTAATATATACTTATTAGTACACTCTACAGTTTCAGGCTTCACTTCGCGGAAGTAAATAGTATCCATCCTTAGAGAATACAATTTCGTAATTTTCCACAGAATTTTATTTTGTGTGGTACTACGCGCTTCACCGACTTGTGGCATCATCAGGTACCTGATGAAGTAACAGGTACATGATGATGCCGCAAATCGGTGAAACGCGTTGTACCAAACAAAATAAAATTCAGTGAAAAAGTACGAAACTGTATTCTCTAAGGATGGATATACTTATTAGTAGTAGTAATAAAGGCGAAGAAAATTGCATTTTACTGATTTTGTTTGTTGCCTTTGACACGGATATATATTTCGAAATAAATCCATGATGTACGTTCATATTTTCTCCTAACGCAAAAACGTGTCTTTCATATTATCATTATGGTTTCTGTCAAATATCAAAGTATCATGCCGAATAATAAACATGCAATAATTTTTTTACTTTTTTCTCTTAAATATCGACTTCCACGCCGTAATCCCAAGTCAAAACATACTTCGATTGAGATGAAAATTTTAAAATATAATTCTAGCATCATAAGTGTTACAACATGAATGGATTTTTCCAACGAATAAGTTGATGTACCTACGTAAAAAGTGGTCAAAGATTTTTATTTCGGTCATCTTGAAAAGTTATTACAATGTGCACTCTACGACACACGATTGGCGTGACAACCACCTTAAGCCAACTACGCTCTAGTGGGAAGCGCATTGCTGCGAGATATAAGTACTAAAATTAACCTGGTCCGGTGAAATATTGCAAATATGTATAGGACATCAAGGACATTCCATCAAACTTTTGGTCGAGAGCTGTGATGGAAATTTTCGGCCAAATTTCGAAGCTTGGGAAAAAATATATTTTTTTAGTTTCCATGTAATTTACCAGAACAGTAGCAGACAAAGGAAGAGTATTGCCTTCTCTATGCCCTCGCACTAGCAAGTGTTGTGTGTTATTGTATAAAGTCCGGATCGCCTGGCACGAGGACCACATCGTGTGGTCAAACTCACGGTGCTCGTCCGAACACCATCTCTCTATCTTTCTGCAGTTTCGCTTCCTCCTCTTTCATTATTCGCAGTTCCCTTTCCATTCCTTTTGTTATCGTTAAAAGCCAGCCCCCATTCTTCATTTTTTGTCGGGTTTTCCCTTGTAATCTGTCTAAGATCAGAACGGCTGCAGTATCCGCTTCCTTTTAATTTGATATATGGACGAAGAAATATTTTTCTACTTTTTTTATGATAAAAATAGTTTTGCAGATATCAGTTTTTTAGCCCATTAGTTAAGCTACAACTCAGGTTGATGGAGGTATTTTGAGATTATCTGGTTTCTGGTGATTCTCAGCTTTTGATCTAACGACAACGACCAGTCCACGATTATTAGTGAGAACCTCAAATAAATATTAAGTAAGAAAAAAAAGAAAATTGAATGGTGCATTTAAAGTAATTATGCTTTAATCCGTTGCGATTCCTGCAAGGTTATGCTGGAGCTGCATGTAAAATACTCGGCACTCAATCGATTGACTATCAAATTACTACAGAGGTAATAATGGCCATTAGTTCTACAATTTCCTCTTGGATTTAAAATTGAAATATATTGTCAACTCGAGTTGATCCCAAAACTTCCATTTCAAAAGTATTTCGGCAAAGAGATCAAAATGAGAACCTCCTAAATATACCAATCAACTAATCAGGTGGGAATGTTTGCTTCTCTAAGGCTTTGGATCCTCGGGAAAGCCCTTACAAATTCCACATACTTCTTCAGCGTATGATAGAGTGTCGTACGCATTTAGTTGTATGAGCGCGGAATTGGATTAACAAATAAATGTTGCGAAATCTGAAATAACTGCATAAATATGACTGCGCATCATGAAGAGGAATCCGCCTCGTCTTTCTAAGACAGCGTATAGCAGCTTATAGTGTTCGGTGTATTTTAATAGTTGGTGATGTGATGCAAATGGAATTCCATGGATTTAGATATGTAATCTTTGATCTTAAATTTTCACTACTGAAAATGGAAAATAAAAAAGTCACAGCTAAAAATCTAACAACAAAGTGTTTGTTCACCTTTGATCTCTTCTGACAGTAATTGCATTCTTTAGTCCATTCGGAAGTGTTAATAGATTTTTTTCAAATATTTTTCAGTTGACGGTATTTTATAACATTGTCTTTTACCTGAGCAAATTGTATATTTTTCACACTTTGCGAAGTATTTTCAACTATGTTTTGAGTCAATGGCAAAATGTCTCCTCATACATATAATGATTAAAATTACTACATTAAGTATTTGGCGTAAGTGGGTCGCATAAAATTGATGAAATCTGAATCCGTTTGACAGTAACAAAAGTGTACGCCAATTATTGAAATTGAATACATAAAACGTATTCTATGAAGACCGCTCTACTTAGCACATTTTATTGCGCAAACGCATGTATGAACTCTTTCATGAGGAAAATTATACCGTGAAAAGCGACAAAGTGTATGATTGTCTGAATGGCTGAACGGGAAATAGAGCCCGCTCTAATTCAATTCATTTTCTTGTACAATATAAGATACATTCGTTTGTGCAATAAAACCCACCGTGTAAATCAGCCTTAAAAGCTGTTTGTCCGAGACTTATGGCTGAAACAAATTTACCCACCCGCAAGACTGGAAAATATTGAGAAAAATGTATATTTCTTCAAAAACATTTTTCTTTCATTTACTCGTATTATCATTCAGAGGCCTTAAATTTCCAGTTGGGACTTTAGAAAAAGGTAAGTGTTAAAAATTCTCTCCTCGGAATCAATTCTGGCACATTTTATCGCGAAATTCTTTGGGAGCAATCGAGTGGGTTCAGAGTGTGTTCGGGTCCAAAGCGCGGCTTTATCGAGCTGAAGTGGAGATGCCGCCGATTTCCATGAAGCCCATGTGACGTTGATTAGGATGCAAACTTTCGTGGGTTTCTCAGAAATCTCAGCGCTTTCGTAACTACTTCCTGCCACAGAAAAAAGCCACTTGACTGGTGCAAACTTCTTCACAAGTTTTCCGTGTATGCCCCATCGCACATTACCGCACTGCTTTCGCATATAAGTCTAGTTACAATGCAAGTTGTCGCAGGAGTACGTGTCAGAAAACAGTGGGATACCATCCATGATAAATGGGGGCCTTGCTTGCCAAATATCATGAAAAGTAGTGCGGTAATTGTAAGATATTTTGATAATTTTGGAATGATGAGACATTTTTCTTAAAAATGAGACCAAATTCAGTGAATTCCTGGCGCATTGATTTCTCGCTCAAACTACCTATAAGTGCAACAATCATTCGCCATAAATTTCACATGGAAAGCGGTACTGGTATGCACTTCAGAGCGGTTTGAATTTTCCAAGGAAGAGTTCATAACTCCTAAATATCGTCAGAAATTTTGCAGTGGGTAACTTGTATGTTTTTTCAACTATTATTAAAATATCTACTTGTTACGATGTCAGCCGTCGCAGGAACGTGTCGGAGAAAGCATTGGGACATGGACAAGAAGGCCATTCGTGTATAGCGTGGCGCTCTATGGATCGAAGTCAAAGACTATTAGAATAGCTGACCAGAAAAGACCAGTAGCCTTCAAAATCTGGAGCTGTAGGAGGATGCTGAAGATGAAGTGGCCGGACAAAATAAGAAACTATGAAATGTACAGAAGAGTAGAAATGAAAAGGACCATAAGAAACGAAATACTTACTGAAAAGAAGAACATTATGAATTGGACGCACTCTGAAGTAGAATGAGTGTATGAAGAACGTCTTTGAAGGTCAGCATAGAAGGAAAAGTCCTTAGAGGAAGTCCCAGGAAGAATTTCATGGACCAAATAAAGAGGAAAGTATATTAGAAGGGATACCAGGAGGTATGGGAACTAGCATTAGATAGGGAAAGGTGGAGGCTGCAGTCAACTAATCCGAAGATTGAACGACCAATGAAAGGAGATCATAATTTAATTTGTTCTCCATTTTACGGGACCAAATTTACACGTATTCATGCCAATTAGTAGAAATAATTTTACAGCAGGAAGAAGTAAAATGGCCAGCGTTCGAAGTCTTGAGTAAAGGCAAAATAGAGGGAAAAGTCCACAGAGAAATGAATAAGTTTATAAACCAAATAAAGAGGAAAGTGCTCAGGAAGAGATACCGGGAGGTAAGGGAACCAGCATCAGTTAGGGAAGAATGGAGGGCTGCAGTTTAACAGTCTTAGGATTGAGCGACCAAAGTTGATTAAAAATAAATGAACTACTCACCTCGCAAGCTTACGCAGAATCGTAAAAAACTCTTCCGATGCAAATGCTTCTTCCCCGAACGAATGGCGTGAAAACATTAGTCAAATTGAAAACTTTTGCATGCATATTTATTTAATTACTGGGAATTATTGTTATGTAAAATAATATTTTTCCGCCATTAATATAAAAATAGTTATTTGACCCATCTTACAGCTGCTTAGTCAAATAGGTGCATATGATATCTATTGTGACTTGGGATAAACTCTGTCAATCTCTTAACCATTTATGGCTTGTGGAAAGGTGGAACATTTTAATTTATCCGTTCGGTACTGTATCCGTCTTACTTGGTCTCTTCTAACAGTTTCACATATAAAGCGTGGGGGCAATAAAATATCCCCCGTGTCAACCTGAAACTTCCGTTATCTGATTTTTTCCAGAACTTCTATATCTACATAATACCCTGCAGCCGCCGCATGAGCATGTGGGAGGGGGTGTTAGGTCACCAGCCGTGTAAAGGTGTAAGTTTTTGGAGATGGAATGGACATATATTATAGGAGTGTATTTAGTGGAGCTCAATTTTTATTGTGGTCGCTTATTGTTCGCGGAATAAACAAGTTCTTGTACCTATCTGTTCGGCAATGTATCTTTCTTATTTTATCGCATATGTCAGACCTAGAGATGTAGTGAGGAGTCATGATAATATTCTCTATGTCGCTCTGAAAAATACCAGTTCTGAGAACCTCGGCCTAGTACGTAGCCGCCGAGTATCTAGCCGTTCTAGTTCTTCAATCAGCGGTGGTACATTCTCTTTCTGCTCGGAGCAATTTGACAAATCTAGTGGCTTCCTTTGTATTGTGGTATATTTTCTCGTCACCGCGAGTGTGCGTCGCACTTTTACCAAAAAGTAAAAACGTTGTTGTGTGAGAGTATTTGGAGAGAAATACAAGAGCCTCTTTTTATTCTTGATTCGATAAATACTATTTAAGCTATTTAAGTTTTGCTCTGCCCCCAAATATAAGCTATAAAGGTGGCATGTAATACTAATATATAAAGTCGGGAGTAAAGGTTTGCCGTATCTTGCTAGCTCTTGATACTGCGTCGATCAGCCACCTTGACAGCAAATGACATGCAAATCGATTCACGAGATGCTCTTGTCGATTTCTTCGATGTAAAATATTTTAGCATAAGAAAAATTTATTGACTGGATGGTGGGGTATTCGATTTATTTCCAATGGAATCAGTCCGTGTCAAAATGATATCTTAGAAATGCTTAGCCCTAACCGATATTGATAATTTTTTTCACATTTCAACTAAAACAAGTGCTTATTTGTTTTTTTAAGTTGAAACATATTAATCAAAACCAAAATCACTTTGATATAGTGCCTAAAGATGGGAATTTACTTGTAGTAAATTAATAATTTGAACAGTGCCACGAGTGGTTTAAAAAAATTTAGTTGAATTCCATTGAAACCGATCAATTCTCAGCGATTGCCTGTAATGCCAAGTTTTGATAAACTTATTACCACCCATAACAATACGCGATTCTAAAATATATGTAGTAGCCTATATTATGGTCCGCATTGTAGAATAAGATTGGGCCATTTCATACTTCCGCTAAAAGAGTTGAAACAATGACTTGCGGCTAGCTTTTTACGTTTCGGTACCACTCTTTGAATTCGCCTGAATATTGCCACGTGACTCAAGGCGCGTGTAAAGGAATAAAATGTCACTCCACCGATTATCTTATCACTTTTTGCTTCGGAAGGTGGCGAATCGACGGAATGTCTCAGAGCATACAAAATATCTTCCATCACTGACCGTGTCGCAGTCACCCCATTTCAATTGTGCAGATTCCCATCATTTCATGACGAATATTAGATCTAGGAGCCAAGAAGAGGCAAGATAGCTCATTAAACTGATCATTTATACTGCACATAAATTTAAGTTTTGCCATGAGACGTCATATATGTCGGTTAAAACTGGAGGTAGCTGTATTTGGATGCGGTGTATCAGTTACGTTTACCAAACCTCACTTACACTCTTACATGCATTCACGCACTGTAGACTTGCAAAAAGAAGTTCCACGTAGTAAATAAATTCGTTACAGCCAAAGAACAACTAGTATATTTTTGATTTTCACATTCAATGGAGTTTTTCAATGAATAAGGTATTGTTTTAAAATCTATACTGTGATGTAAACTTCACCTTTAGGTACATGAAGATGTCGCAGTAGCGTGGAAACTGGTCGTACCAATAAAGATCTCTCTGTGGATTTAAACATAAAAACTCTTTGGCTTTAAACATAGTTGGTATTGTCATTGTTTATGTAACTTTAATACACCACAGAGATAAAATACAAAAACACGACCCGGGTTTTAATCCATTAGTATCATCATGAAGTGAATCAAAGGTCGGGAACTCTCTTATATATTGAGGGGTGAAATGGGGAAGCGTGGGCGGAAGATAGGAGAAGACGGGGGGAGAAAGAGAGGAAGGTGGCAGGTATCAAAGTTGCACCACAGAGATTTATTCAAATGACAGCAAACCGATTCATGAGATGCTCCTGCCTATTCCTCCGATATAAAATATTTTAGCATAAGAAAAAATTTATTGATTTTTAATCGGTTTAAAGTGGAATTGTTTGGGTCATTCCACCTTCATTTACATTCACAAATGTGTTCCAAATAAGACTGTTTACAAATAAACATGCCTCAAGGATTGGGAAGAGTGAGGGGGAAGGGAACAAGCATTCGTTAACAACACAAACATCAGGCATTCTCCTCTAAGTTTCGAATTATTATTACGCCGTATTACGGGCATGAACATAGACGGATAGCTCCAACTTGTTGCATTAAGCTACACAAATCGTACACTAAGTAACCAGTTGTTCATATTAGTTATTTATAACGTTAAATGAATGCTATTTGTAAAACAAACACGAAGTTTCAATATAAGACCCTTTTGTAATTTAGGCAACCAACCGCTGAAGTACCTATAACATTTCACTAACATCCTGTAAAATTCGTGTGTTCAGAAATACCAAGTGAATTGTAATAAGAATTCAAAATATTTGTTCATATTTAAGACTTTGGACACGGAAGGTGGACTGTTTTTTCACAAAATTTGGCTTCAAAGGTTCATTTTCCTACGCCGGGGATGCTTTTGTGGGGAAAATTTGCTTCTGAAAACCAATTTTTGAACTGTTGCTGCAAAAGTTGGATTGTTGTCCTATGGTCGGAAATTGAAATGCTCTTTTTTTAATGGCACACGATTAGCCTCGGGTAATTCAGCATAGGACTCACGCATCTCTGATATGCGAACTGCTTGGCAACTTCTTTTTGCTAGTATTTTAGAAATGTTTCCCACTTCCTCTTTCTTAGGAGACCCTGCTTCTATTCCTGAAATAATCTGAATGGCTCAGTTTAACATCTATGCCGGTATTTGAATTTGATTCTCGCACTGAGGCTGAAAGGTGACTCAAGTAGTCAGCCTTTTCAACGTTCATCCGTCCCATGGATGTTCTCCTTGCGAGGTGACGAATAATATTGATTTTACTATGATTTTTAAACCTTCAAGGGAAAAATTCCGGTTATTATCTTATTTTGACATTAACTGTTGATCCTTCTCAGTGGTATATGATACTTGTAAGATTCGGAATCTTAGATATCAAGGAGTGTATCAGTTTTTTTTCGAAAAGCACTGTTGAGTTTTCATGCTTCATATTAGCTTAATATACTAACATAGTTCAAAGAGATTACATCATACTCGATATAAGGGTGAATGTGAAGGACTATATATTATTAAACTATGGCTACAAAAATATCAAGTGGATAGCAATGAGAGTAAAAAATATTTATTCATATTTAAAAGCTTGGAAGCGCAAGGAAAGGTGTTTTTTCATAATATTTGGCTGCAAAAGTTCATATTCCTACGTTTGAGATGCCTTTATTGGAAATTTTTTTTCTATTTACTAAAATATTTATTGTATGAAGTACCATTGATTACCTGGAATTCTTTCGCGTAACACGAGGAAGTATTTTCCGAACAATATGCAATTGTTGCCTAACTAAAATGTGGAATCAGACATTTTTTAGGTGTTCTTATTGTTGTTAGCAATGCACTCAGGAGACTGAAGTCTGTGCATCTTTTCAAATTGAGTTTCAAATTGAGTGAGTAAAATGGTGAACAAATTTTCAAGAGTGTAATGAGCCATATGTATCCATTTGCGCCATGTAACGTAGGTGATTGAATTTTTACTGAAATGTTACTCCAAGGCCATTTAAATTTTGCTGAGTCGAGTACAGTCGTTTAAAATTCGCTTTAGTGTATACCTATTTTGGAAAATAGCTCTGCATTGCTTATATGTAGTCTTTATATGGTAATAGCACTTCCGAGTCTTACCTTAAATTACTGCCTACAACTGTTTTTTGAATGAACAAAAACTTTATATTTTAATGCTATTTTTTTCTTTCCGATATACAAGTCCACATTAGCATACTGCAGAGGATTAAGATGTCAGGATCTATAAAAACTTGTCTCAGTTCTTTAATCGTTCTTATTATTCATTGCTCTCAATTCATTAATTCATATATTGTTCTCAAAACTTGTTTTCTTAATTGATAAATATCCTTTCTAATTTTTGGCTCAAAACTCATATAACTCTGATGCGTACAATACCACTGGTTGTATTTTAGAACGATATGTGGAATTAACTTTTGGGAGTTTTTGAAAATATTATACTCTTCTACAGGATATTTGGATGCTTTTTAGATAATGGATCTCAGCCACATGAATTTGATGAGTACAATTCTTAAATTTTGCAAGGTTCTTCAATTCAAAGTATCGATATCTTTCATCATCCAGATAATCTGGATCAAGGTTTTTCTTGGCTGTGGATATGTCCCAATATGTATTTTTTAATAGCGGTATCAACTTTTTTCTATGAGACTTAACTAATGTAAAGTTTTGTATCTTAAACTCTTGGCAGTCTTAATACACTTCTTACTCACATGTGAACTGATATTGCAGCGAAACTTATGAGATCAATTTAATGCATCATTAAATCATTTACATATTATCATTTACATGCAACGTACGTGGTGCTCACACTCAATTGCTTTACTCCTTTGAAGAAAACTTGTTTTCAATTATACTTGTGACATCCGGGATGTTAGACTCTTATATTTATATTCCTCGGATGACCTAAATCTTTCACACTCAAACCTTGTGTTGTTGTGACAATCAACCCACAGTACGCTGAAGAGGGACCCTTTGAGGACGAAATACGTGTATTTATATTCACCTTCCTCCTTCTACCCTTTTACTTAAGGCGTCAGCCACTCATTACGTTTTTTTCCGGTTTAAGTGTCTTTTTTCCTTTTCCAACCCATTTTTCCAGACTGTTTTGCGGCTATTAGAGCCATTACCTATGACTAATAATTCAGTCTTTAATTTTAACCAATTAAAAATTAATAGCATGGGCGATTTAAGCAATTACTTAGTTAAAATATTTTTTTTAAACGTTTTGACGGCACATCTCAAAAACGTGCTAAGAGTCAGGTGATACCCGTTGATGAACTGCTTCTGACGAGGAGGATGCCCTTCTTCATTAGCCGGTACTTATAAATTGACGCAGCATTCAATTATAAATTCACTCCGTAAGCTTTCTTTGATCATAACATCTAGCCTGAATGTTGTGAGAAATCAAGAAAATTTAATTGGCCGGAGATTGTAATGTAGAAAAAGAAATGGATGGATAAGCTTAACTTTGACGGAAAGGTTATAAATGGGAATTTGTGTATTTAGTATTTGTACTAAGAAAATCCTGGTTACTGCTAGTGTAAATAAGTTTAGATTTTGTTCGTCATAAATAGAATAATTTTTAATAGAAGGATACGGGGAATCGCACGATAAAGAGACAGAATGTTGAGCGGAAAACTTCTTCATTTTTCATTTAAATTTTTTTGTGCATAGCAGCAATGAAATTACTTGCTATTGCTGATAAGAATGTGGAAGATATATTTTTAAAAATTTCAAATTTGTAGCGATATCGAAATGAATAAGAGCCCATATTATACCATGCTGTATTCCATCGTAGAGTGCTGCGGCGTTGAAGGGTCAATCGTTCCAGCTGGCGTCTTTTTGTCGAAGTCGCCGGCTGGAATGCTGGAGAAACTGTCGTCATGAATACACTACGAACGCGGTGGGAAACCGAACTGATGCTGCGATTAACTTTGAACCATGCTGATTTGACTTGTAACTGTAGCTACACTTGGAGAGTATTTAGACAAACGTTTCTCCCGCAATGTAGTAAGTGTCCTCTGGAGAGAAGAAGCCCTCTTCTAGGCGAAAGAAACGTTAAGCTAAATGTGAAATATTTCAAGCTTTTTGAGTGGTCCTGGTGAATTTTTCTAGGGCTTTCTACCAGGTTTATCTCTATATTATCATCCTTAGCCATCCTTTGGGAGAAAACCATTTGGCAGAACAAAAGAATGTTAGGATAGAATTACCGAAAAGGCTATTGAGAGCCCCCTCCAACCCAATAACATCCATCGGGATCACGGTTTCCATATCAGCAACACTTGGAATCCTATCCTGATAAAGAAGGAAATTCTGAAATAAGACGTCGGATAAAGATAGCTAATCCGAAACGGCGAAGATGAAGAAGAAAGAGTGTATATACTGCACAGGCTCAAAGTGCAGCAAAATATGAAAACCACATCATCTCCTGCGAGCAGCGGTGAATGCCTAAACTTAATGTTGTCCTCTACCTGAATTAGACAGGCATTGTTTATGAAATAATACCAGAAAATCGTATGAGGGACAGATAATTCCTCTTGTAAGGCGAAGGGCTATTTAATATCTAGGCCGTCACTCATTAGACTCATGAGGATACATGAGAAAACCTCAGGCTCCGAAAGATGACCTTCAAACTTCACGCTCATCTTCGTCTTTTCCGACACAGCATTTTTGTTTGCATCCATTCATGCTCAGCGATCACCTTTACGACAATTTCTTCCTAAGTAAAGGCGATCGTTTTAAGCGCGTTGCCACTCTTCGTTTAGTCTACCAAGCAACTGAGGTCGCGGCTACGACTTTAAATACTGCTTCGGTCTGTTTTGAGTTGGGAATAGTTTCCCCAGCACGGGAATCATTCATTAAGAAGTGGGTTGAATTTGGAACAGTGGTAGCGTGCTCGACTCCGGTCCCTAGGGTTGCATATTCGAGACCAAGCGACGGAAAAATTTTCCTGTCCGGACAACCGACCAACCTCCCAGTATATATCACGCCGGGAAAGCCTGAAATCTTACTTCACGGTTTAATGTCTCCTCTCTTTCATAGGATGGCAAAATGTCAGTCTAGAGGCATTTCATGGAATCATTAATAAGATAAAACGTCCATCGTTTCTTATTTCTTGTCCACCATTGCCTCGGAGCCACCGCTGTCCAATGAATAAGTTCTGCTATCGAGTGACCATCGCACTTCGGCGTTTCTTACGTGCCCGGTACAACCGCAGCGGTAGTACGCAGTTTTTATATTTTTCTATCATTATTCATTTTTATTATTTCTTCCGATAATGACATCCATCGTTACGCTACCTGGAATTTGGCCCCACTACTGAGAGTCAGCAGTCTCAGCAGAAGGCATTGATAGCGCAGATCGGTATCCGGACCGGTATCAACTTCCACAGCTTCGGGCGAGAGTGAAGTTCACGGAATCGGCTGGGGCACTGCGATGTGGAAGGCAATGGGGAACCACCTCATTAGTCTCCCTAGAAGATGTAGTCCTGCATTGTATATGTATGATGGCATTCCTCCCAGTAAAATATTCCGGATGTAAAATTGTCCCCCAATCGGATCTCCGGGTAAAGACTATTAAGAGGGGAATATAAGGGATATATTTAAAAAAAAAAGTAACCTAAATATGCCTTTCTTTCTGCGTTAGAATTTTTGATGACCGAGTTGTGATTTTTAACATTGGAGGAAGAATTATGCGTACTATACAAATAAGCTCACTTTCGATAAATGGGTTGGGGAACACGGTTTTATGTCTAGTACACCGAGTGAGAGACTCCACGAGGACAGAATTTGCCTGAAGAATATGAACAACTCGGGCCATCGAAACATCTGCGCCCATTGAGTCTCTCACCCGGTGGACCTCCCGAATAGAACTACTAAACATATAACGCCGGGAAAGCCTCAAATCTTACTTCACCGTTTGATGTCCCCTCTCTTTCATAGGATGGCAAAATGTCAGCCTGGAGGCATTCCAGGAAATCCTTAATAAGTGAAAACATCCATCATCCCTGAGTGAATGTGCGGAGATTTTATCATGCATGTCTTGCCCTTAGCGGGTGGAGTGCCGCAGAGGATACCCCGTGTCCGCCAGTTGCTCGTCAGCCCATGCCGCCGCGGTGCCACCGGTGTCCGATGAATAATTTTTGCTATCGAGTGACCATCGCGCTTCGGCGTTTCTTACGTGTCCGGTACAGCCGCAGCAGTAGTAAGCTGCTTTTTTATTTTTTTATCATTATTCATTTTTTTAATTTCTCGATAACGACGTCCATGTTTCTTATTCCTTGTTCATCATCGTAGACGACAGTGACCGAACTTTAACCTTGCAAACGCCCACCGTTGCTGCTTTCAGAGTTTGAGACCTTTCCTACCTTTTCACTCAGCAACAAATTCGGGCAAACCATGACTCGCTTATTTATCTTATATTTTGGAAGTATAAATATCACGCTTTATAATTTAGAGTAAATTGTTCAGTGTATCTCCTTAGATTTTCCATAACGTTTCATGGATTTTATTTATCCCTCACCCGCAGTTCAAAGTTTCATATATGACATTTAAAGCTGGAGTTACTCATAGGAATCCTCACAAATTTTTTCACCAAATTTTATGGTTAACGTATATTGCGTATAGAGCATGTGCATGGTCTTTTGAGTATTTCTTAACCTTACTGTTAAATCTCAACTTCATTTTAATAATATCTATTTTCGGCTACATTGATTCGTTTTACAGGGTGTTCAACTATAAGCAATTCTCATTCATTGATTATTCTTTTAAACCCATATTTATCATAATAATTACAATTTTGTATTTTAACAATATTATGAATCAATTAGCCGGAGTACGTTCAAAGTATGAGCTATTTTTTCTCAATTATCAATTTTTTACTGCAAAAATATGGACACCGATCTTAGTTTTTTATGCGCCAACGAATAAAAACACTAACAAAATAACAATTAATTCCCTTGGATAATCTTCAGCGTTTGCTGTTTGGCTTCAGTGTTCTCTCATTCCCCGCATATGGTTATGGCCGTGGCACTGTTACCAATAATTTTGGCTGGAATGTACATACACTGCCGTTACCTGTTTTGAACGCATGAGATGCCGCACTCCTCTCCTGATATATTTGACTTGATAACGAACGGGGCAGCGATCTAAAGGTTAAATATTTTTTCGCCTGCCTGGTTGAAAGTAATATTATATTTCAATAAAATAATCCCATATCGTAATTTATCATAAAAACCGTAATTTCAATTTCCTGTCTTTTTATTGCTGAAGTTCACATATTTGCATTTCTGTACATTTATATTCACCCCATTTATCAATACACAATTTTTTAATTTGTTCACGTCGTCCTAAAGGGCTTCATGATCAATCTGATTTTCAATCTTCAGACAAAAAATGCAGCCATCCGCGAAAAGCCTTATGTTAGGATTTATTTTTTCCGGGAGATCATTTTTGATAAACTAAAAACATTAATGGTCCCAGGACGCTTCCTTGAGGAACACCAGACGTTACCCTCCTTGTCTCTGAGCATTCATCTTCAAGCAAAACTTGCTGAAATTCTGCAAATACTTTTTGGCTTTGCTTGCTTTTATCATGGAGTGACTTAAGTATAGCTTTCTTTCACTGCAGTTCAGTTTTCTAGCAAAATTCAGGTGCGTGGTTTGTTATTCTATTTTTATTCGATGGCAGCAAAGTGCACAAATACTTAGACGCAGGCCCCTCCCGCGTATTCTTTTTCGTTAGATGCCTCACAAGTTATTCCAGAGATCTGCACATATAACAATTGATTCCACCTGACGAGAAGTATTTGTTCTTCCAAGAAAAACTTTGAACAGTAGTTACTTCACATTTCTTCTCCCTTATTGTGATTCTGTCCTTGGACAGGTTTTAACGGTACTGCCTTCATAGCATTCTGTCCTGGGCCTCTCTCTTCATAGCTCCTACCTGTTTTAAAGTCTGTCAGCATTCCGTGCCTCCTCTTTCCTCTTCCTCTCTTCCCTTCTATTTTTCCTTCTATTTTCCCTTCTATAATTAATTTCTGAACACTGTTCTTCCTTAAAATATGCCCAATCCAATTAGTCGTCCTCTTTTTAATTTCTCTCAAGATACTCCTTTCTTCTCCAATCCTCCTCAGCACCTCAAAATTCCCAACTCTATCTTTACAACCAATTCTCTCAATTCGTCACCACAGCCACATCTCAAAGCTTTCCACGTAGTTCTCTCTTCTTTAAGGTCCATGTTTCGCATCCGTACAGTACAATACTCCATATGAAGCATTTTGCGAATCTTTTTCTCATATCTGTCCAGACATTCCTCCATGTCACAAGTTCCTTAATCTTGCTAAATACTACTTTTCCTTGAGCAACTCTACTTTTAATTTTCTCTGTGCAATCGCCGTTCTGAGTAACTATACTTCCCTGGTATGTACTTGAAGGAACTTACTTGTTTTAATTTTTCTTTTTCCAGCTATGTATTTAATGGTCCTTCTGCCTTCGCTATCCTCATAACCATAGTTTTTTTCTATTAATCCTCATTCCATACTATTCACCTTTCTTCCAAAATCCTTCCATCATCTTCTGGAGTTGTTCTTGATTCTCTGCTATCATAGCCTGGTCATCCGCATATTTGATAGTTTTTTTTCTCTCACCTCCCACTTTAATGCCCCTAATGTCTCCTTAGCTTCTTCCAGCAGTTTGGCTGCATACAAGTTGAAAAGGCATGGTGACAGACAGCAACCCTGCCTTACTCCCCTTCCTATTGGGGTTTCCTTTGTTTCCTCTTCCCCTATTCTTACAGTTACTTTCTGATGGATGTGCATATGCTTTATCAATCTTCTGTCTTTCCAATTTACATCAATCTCTCTCAAGATATCGAACAAGATATCCCATGTGACCCTATCAAATGCCTTCTCATAGTCAATAAAGCGTACGCAAATCTCTCGGTTCAACTCTAACACTCTTTCTGTCCACATCCTAATTTTCACTTATGATGCTCTTATTACTAGAGTTTCTTTTTCAATTATAATAAGATGGTTGTGATGGGAAATAACGTTCGCTCTCCTTCGTGTTATGTTACTATGCTCTTCAGCTTACTGTTGGAAGGTTTCCCTTTTCTTGGTTCAATTATTCAATTTTTATAGCCTTAAAATTTTCAGAACCATTTATAATAAGCTGAGAAACGCATAATCCGTCGATACATAGTTGTGGAAAAGTACAAAGATTTTTTAAATTATGGATTGAAATATAAAATACTTCCTCGAAACAAAGCCTGAAGGTGTAAAGTTTATCAAATTCTAATTGACCAAGTAATTTCACTCCAACCTACTCATTGGATGATATTTTGATAGAGTTGAAAAGATGACATCTTTTTCTTGATGGCGCGATGAAATCTATTGAGTTTAATGCGTGGCGATATCCCGCTCAAACAGTCGCCTGAATGCGTATTATTGATGAGGGCAGTGGGGACGCTCAATGGTAGAAAGGAGTGGCGTCTAATGGTTTCCATTTCACCCTCAAATAGAGCCGTCCGTCTTGCCACCGTTACCCTCTCCATCCGGGAGGCAGAGATGGGGGGGGGCAACGACGGGCGGGGGGAGGGCATGGACGGGCGGGGGTCGGGGTGGGGAAGGGTGGGGACTTGGGGAATGGGCGCCGCCGAATATATTTGGGGAATGGGCGAGAGACAGGAGGAGGGGCGTGGGGCAGGGGTTGCGGACGGCGGAGGCGAGAATAGATTGCGTCCGCCGAGGACACCCTTGGTGCATTATCCTGCTCCTCTGAGGCGGCAGCGGTGCCGCGATTTCCGCGGGGTGTGGCGGGGGAAGTGGGGAGTGGAGGTGAGGGACGGGGCTGCGGATGGGAAGGGGGGAGTCTCGCTGTTTGGCAAAAAGAAATACCCGCGGATTTCGGGAAAGGATGGCTGAGAAAACAAACTTTGGCTAGTCATGCTCTCCGGAATGCATGTTTTTTTCCAACACGTCACCGAATGGAGAAACGAGTTATCCTGTAAGCACGAAATAATGCAATCGTGTTACATTTTTAGATAGGGAATTAATTTCGGGCTAAAACTTCCCTATCTTGGCTGCAAATACGTTAAAGATATAGGATATACTTTGGTGCTCCTCCTTTCCACCTTAATGATTAGTAAATTTGGATTCAAATTCAAGGCTGAGAGCCCTACTTCCCCTTATGATTGGTTTCAAATTCGTTTCAGAAAAAAAGAAAATCTGCCATACCTATTTTAGGTTGTGGGTCAGGATATTCCTTCGCATTACTTAATTATATATCTTTGTCAGAGCTCTGGTTTTGATCCGTCTTGGCTATGAATACATGTAATTTCATGAGTCAAATTCCACCTGAATCTGTTTTAAGCTATTTGCTTGAATTCCATGTCTGAGAACAGAAATAACAGAGTTCAGCATATAATTTATTAAACTCTTATGGTTGATAAGGATTTCATAACATTATAAAAATGGATCATAAAATCTCCGGGTATTGAACACCCCTGACTATGTTTGATATTTTGAAGTTATTTGGATGCAAATGGTGCAAGCATAAAACTTTTTTAGAGTCCAAATTATTCATGAAAGCTATTTGAACGTTTTCAATTTTCTTCTTTTAAATTTTCGCTTAATTTAGAGGAAGAATATATTTAAGGAGCTCGGCAAGATTCTATCATGTACTGAACTTAGTGAGTAATTATGGACTAAAATATCATCTCATGGAGTCCTGAGCGGTTAGGTATCGAAATGAATCAATGTTTATGGCAGAGCGTGGGCAGTTTTTTCATAAAATCCTAGGTAAAGAGTGTTAACACCTGGAAATGAATGACTTCGTTAACAATGCTTATAAACAATTATCATAGATGACCAATAGTTGAGTCGCAGTGGAGATTTGGTCAAAGAAATCTTCTCTCTGATTACCTGTCGTAGTTTTTCCAGTTAGGCAACACAATTAGGTAATGTAAACACTTTGAGCGCTAACAATATGACACTGCGCTGCCATGAGTTTCCCGAGAAATGCTGTGAACGTAATATTACGTTATTTTAGAAATAATATATATTCGGAATATTTTATATAGATATTATATAAAAGAGTTAAATTACCATTTGTAGCATCTTTTAACATTGATAAAGTTACAAACTTGCCGTCATAAACTGAAAGGGAGCGTAATTTGCTTTATTCTATACTTTACGGGCTAAAATTTACATAAATTCTCTCTATTTTTCTCTCCATTACATCCTCACAAACAAGTAAAACTAGCCAGCACTTTGACAGCAGGAATAAAGTAAATAGGCAGCACCTGGAGTGTTCCTTCTTGGTACTTCGTCGACCTGAAGGCACTTCGTGAAACGATGGCAAAACTGTTTTCCACAAGGACAAATCACGCGGAATTACTATTATCAATATTATACTTTTAAAACCTAGTCTGGTAAAAAACACCTGTTTTTTTATCACATTCAGAAATGAGTGCAAGAAGTATTAAGAAATGTGACTTCGTAGTTTCCGCGAAAGCTGTGATGCATCATGCTTCCCTCCCGGTTGACAAATTCACGCGTCTCTAGCCCTTACAGTTGAAGTACAAGGTGGAGTTTGAAGTCGGCCTCCACTGCGCTCTCCCCGGCCGTAATTTTAGTTCATCTATTTTCACATTTCGGTTCGGGAAGTTCTTTCAACTCGGGTGTGCGAGGGGTTTGTTGGAGTCCTTGAGTCGGGTATTTGACGCCCGCCCCATCTGCGCCGCCCGGCAACAGGGCGGGGGGGGTGACACCCCCCCCCTCGCGAAATCCTTCCTCCCTCGGCGCCCCCCCCCATCCCCGTTACATTACACTCCGCTGCCATTATTGCTCACCAGTGGTCTCACTGGCGGATGTCGTGTCCCTTATTAATGATTGCACCAAAGTATGGTAGAGTATACTCTAGAGGCCCTTCGGAGGATATTTCCGCGTAGCCAAAAGTCTACCATCTTAATTTGTCGACTAACGTCACTTGAAGTGGACTTCGCTCTTCTAATCATAATTTTTACTATAAAACTATTAATGAAGTCTTCTCTGGTTTTTCATCAGGTGAGATATTGGTTAGCCAACGTTTCGATTACTGTCTCTGCCATCGCTCTCAGGGAACTGCGCTGAATATTCCGACGCCCTGACGAAACGAAGGCAGTTATCGAAACGTTGGCCAACTAATGTCTGAGCTGGTGAAAAACTCGAGAGGACTTTATTTAGATTATACGCCGGGAATCTTGTTCTGATCAGGAGGCAGAAGAGATGACGGAGGACGTATTGAAAATAGGGGGAATGTTGCAGAGTGTAATAGAGGAGAGGACACAGGAGAATCGTAGAAGAGGAAGGAAGAGGATAGGAATTCTGAACGAAATAAAATGAGAGAGTCGATATGACGGGTTTAAGAGGGGTCTAATGGCGGGTCATATACGGGAGGGAAATCCGAACGATGCTACAGAAATTAGGACGTTAAAATAAGTCCTGTCCAAAGGCCTATCAATCAGCTGGTAGAATACTTCTATAAAATATTCGATAACATTTCGGCAAGTATTCGAAAAATATACATCCATCGTGAACAAGTGTTCCTTTTTCTTCATGAATGTCTCAATAAATATCGATACCATTTTGCATCAAAACACGACATTCAGTTCAGTTTGGCGAAGCATTTGATGAATTGAAAATTGTTGGATCTAATTTCCAGATTTATTTCACCCGTAACGAGAATTCGAAGTTTTGTTACCTCTCCACCTGTTATGATTTCGTTTTTCTTGTCCATAGAGTACCTCTTCACATCTTAAGCACCCGAATGTCTGACTCCTCGCATGTGGACCATGAGCGGCGTCTCCTGAACATATTCCAACCTCAATAAGCGCACATCACGTAACCCTAACTCACGGTCAAGACACCAATTAAGATGCTACATGCGGGACCCATATTGAACAATCCCTGGCGCGTGTACACCCAGCGAAAAAAAAGTGCTATAACCTCGCTACATTCCAACTTCCCATTTTATTTCGTGATTCAATTCCATCCCTTGATCTAATTTCTGCATTCGTAATGCTTGTTGCAGCATCTGTATATTTTCACTTAGCTTTTCAAAATTGAACCCATGCCTAGAGTCAACATATTTTCCTCGAAATATGGAATTGGTGTCTTTCCCCATTTTATTTGGCTCAAATTATTTGTACGCCAAATCAGTGAAGGTCACCTTAAAATGATCTAGTTAATTACTAAATTACTCGCAAAGGATGAATACGATTCGATTTGGTTATTTTTCCATGAGAAAATTTTTACGAACCACAGAAGATACCACTTCACACCATGACCCAGGTTTAGATAAATTAGCATCATCATCAGATAATTTTAAGTAGTAAAACAGTTGCCTCATATGCCCCACAGTAAGTGAATTGAGGGGCCCAGAAGGACCAATTGTTGCGGGATAATTGTTTATTTTACAATAGGGGATTGGAGAATTGGGGATGTAGCTAATTAGGACTATCAAAACTTAACTTCATGGCCACGACATCGTTTTAAAATTTCAAGCTGTTGTGAAGCGTTGAGCTCACATCGGTCATTTGTAAGATGCAACGTATTCACCTAATAATCGATTTGGTGGTCACCAGTTTAAAAAATATTAGTTGGACTTACCCTTATCGTAATGATTATTTTTAAATGCACTGAAGTGTTTCTTGTTCTGATCAGGAAATCTCTTGAAGTATGTCCTATGTAGACTCCCTCGGAGTCATTGCAAGATAGCTTGAAGAATATATAATTCTACTTTTCGACACATCGTCCAACGTGCCCTCACAATCTACACGCATTTTATTGGGCAAGTAAGGCGACCTGTATGAACAACAAAATTCTGACCCCGAAAATGTTTAATAGTTTTTGGGTATATCTTATTGAACGGCATTTTTACAATTCCTTTTAAGTAAAGCATAGTATTTATAATAAACTTGAATTCATTGCTGGAATCAAAGACGTCAATGTCCCTCCAAAGCACGCCTTGCTTATTTCGTCATTATTGATCGTTTTACCAATGTGTAAATTTCCAACTTTATTTGCATATTATATTTAATATTTAGAGAACAATGGGTACACCAGTTTCGTGGCTACTACCAGTTTAACCATTCAAAAACATAGATAACAATAAAAGAAAAAATACTTGACATTGATGAATTTTGAAGAGTAGGTAACAAAAATATGTACTGGAAAATCAAAACAAAGCTCATTTATAAAAAATAGGTTATATGCTTCGCTATTGATTAGTAAATTACCATGACTGAAAAATGCAAGTACAGGCACATACATAATTATCGGTATGCACGAACAACATTGTATATACATGCATATGATTCATGTGTAGTTTAATTTTAGAATTGTAAACATTTTCATCCAAAATAAGTACAACAAATTTTACACCAACAAACAAAATATCATGTTTTATGTGGCATGATAATTATTCTTATGGTTATTGACTATAAGGTTACTTAAAAATGTTCACTGTCATTCATAAAAAATCAAATCTATAGCCTCTTTTACAATTATAGAAAACACATTTTTTAGTAGCGCGATGCTAGGTTCAAGTTATTATAAAGATCTATTTCCTAATTATGTCACAGGAGTAATACCTTTGAAGTAAACTTGCCTTGTATCACTCAATAGATAATAGTATTTTTGGACTTTATAAAAATACAGCTACTGAGTTGGCTTCATTGTTGGTTCTAGAAACAAAGGTTAAGTGAGAGAAAATTGTTTTTCTACAAGATATGTCACTCAACTCTCTTCAGTATGGGTTTACTCTGTTTTTGTATGCTGTTATCCAGCATTTAACGCCGTAGAACAATTTCAACCAGAGCCGTGAGAATGGACTTCAAAATTGATAAGGGATATTCGTTACGGAGGAAATGTCATTATCCAAGAGTGAATCGTGATACCATTGCCAGATTGTCGTATGCTGGCACCATTTCATTTTTTGTGAATTATTAACTGAAGAAATTTAATTTCATAAACATTTTCAATTGGCTTTTAATTGCATCAATGCCCTTCATAGCTTTCAAGAAAAGGAGAAACAAGCTATATTTGTTATATCTATTTCACATATCAAATAACATGCTTGGATTTTATACATTTGTTATTTGTTACATTTGATTTTGATCAAATTACTGCCCGTTTAATTTTGTCCAATCTTCTGCCATTTTCTTTGCGGCGATTTCCCATTAATCATCATGGTTTTATAAGGTAGCATTATCAGTTTAAAGCCGTCACATAAAAATAGGCCTTATTTGAAGGCGATTTAATGCGAAGACTTTGATCAAAATTGTCCTCACAAGTACGAAGGCAGTTTGAGAAACGTTTTAAAATCTGCTTTCTTCACTTACTTTCCTGGTTGTGGGCATCAAGAAAAATTCATTGCGGTGGATAAATTTGTACTCTCCTTCTTGTAATTATGTTTACAGCAAGCCTGAATCACATCTGGCCGTAAAAAAATATTTTATATAATTTCCAGCTCGAATATGAAATTCGCTGATTCACTCAGAACAGCCACTCTTCAGTCTGGGGCTATCCTTCTACTGTAGTTTGTGAAAGGTGGACCGATGAATTCATAATGTTTGCTAACAACTTGGTCGACTCTTGGCGCTAGTCCCGAGTTCAGGCCCGCGTCGAATCACCCAAGTGCGAGGATAATGATCCCGGACGCCTAACTCCGGGCGTGCTCCAACACTCCTCATGAAAGTATGCTTCCAAATGGGAATGGATGAGAGCATCTTCAATAAGTAAGAGCGGAGATACTAGTAATATTTCGGCTCTGAGGTAATCCTCATTCTGTAATCACCCTCCTTAATCATATGTGCCTGAGGAAGGAAGCAGCACCGGAAGCTTGTTTCGAAGGCGAGATTCCACCAATAAATCAGTGAATTTGGTTTCATTATTAATAAAAATATCTCAATATTCCAATTGCCTAAAATTAACAGCCCCTTACCGAACCACTTCTAGAGGTATTTTTCAAAAAAATACCATCCATTTTACATGACTCTCTGAACAAATAACGGAGCCTATGAGGAACATTTTAGCCTAAACTGAGACAGTAAAATTGGCTCTGATGCGTAACTGAAAAGTTTCTCGGAGGAAGGTGGTGGATTACTTTTCCGTCCATCTGGCATTGATGATGTAGAAGAAGATTTCCTACCCATATTTGAGTGTTTCCCCTGAAAGCAAATTGTTTGACGTCTGACGATTTGAAATATTAAATTCAATAGAATACGCACCAACCTTAAACCCTTTGAATAAGTATATAACAATATTAATTCGTTTATAAATTGATCAATTTGGTCTCATTTTAAAGGAAAATATCTCACCCTTTCAGAGATACCAAAATATTAGCCCCTTACCGAACCATTTTTCGAGATATATTTTTTAAAAATACCAGCCACTATACATGGGAAATAATTTGTGCATGTGCTCCGCAGAGAGATTATTTCAAAAATGAGATATATCTGACACACATATATCACCAAAAAATAAACAGGATAAACTTTGCTTACAGACCCAGTGGTTTTAAAAATAAATCATGTAATCATTGCAAAAATGCTATAAAATTCCAAAAAGTGTCCCCCTGTGTGAGAGTTTTTAACGTACCGCTTGACAAAAATGAGTCAAGTTGAAGCTTACGTAAGTAATTTTATTTAATAACTGAAATAACTGTCATGTAAAAGTATTCTGTCATATAATAGTATATCATTGTTCCATTAAAATTACAATATTTACTTCGCGCTTTCTACGACAGCTGAAATCAAAACGTGAACTTCGAATATGGTCTCCACTAGGACTAGAGAATTATCTCGTCCAAACTACCACGAGGGTCCAAATTTGTTTGCTTTGATGAATTAAGGAAATTGAAACACTTCCGTCTTGAGAGTTGTGGAAATCTTTGCTTTTTTATACTCCATTAAGATTGGCAACCGTGTAGTTTAATGACTCACAAGGCTTTTTTTCAGAGCAACCTTTGCTCGTTTGCTCGGAAGACAGAGAAAAACTCGAGTTATTAAGTTTCCCGCATGCCATCCTGAGGCACTTTCATTATTATATTTCTTAGTTCCGATTACTGATTGTCATATCCTTGAGAATACGGCATACTTGTTTGGACGAATGGACCCTTGTTTTTGACAGGATTATGTCGTGTTTGTAAAGCAATCATTTATCCGTAGAGGTAAAGCTTTGTATTGGTCTTCTCTATCCTGTATAGGGAGTTTAAATATTAAAAAGTTGTAGGAAATGTTATTTTCTCATCAAATGATTGCTTGCGCAACATTCTACAATTAAATCTGTTCTACCCTATTCTATCTATCCCTCCACCATCCCAAAAGCATTTAGTTAATCTACCATTTGCTACGGATGGGACAAGTCAAAAATCCATCTCCGTCGTTCACGTTTATTGAACACTTTAAGCGGGAAAATGGCCATCGATTAACGTTTTCGATTAGCGGAATGCTATAAGTCAGTAAACTTATATGGCTGGCTCATGAAACTGTCTGAAATTTATTATTTTTGAATGAACATTCATTAGTAATCTGTTGATTCCTCGCATATTTCTGCGTATCATCAATACGATTTCCCCTTCAAATTAGTGAAGACACTCGTCAATTCTCTGCATTAATTTTTTATTCCCAGTTATACCTTTTTGCCATTACTATGCATGGAGATATTTTTCTATCAAGGTGTTAGTTTGCGTTGAATTTCTGTACTTTCCTTTTGGGTTTTCTTTCCCATAAGTCGGCGGACCGTCCTGCCAGCGCTTTCAGGTCGAAGGATCGTGAAGCATTTTTGCCGTGCTTATACATAGTTGTTTTCCCGCAATTTTCATGGTGCAGCTCTCTGATTGGCTGAGGTGCAAATTACTTTTCGTCAGGCATTATTTAGAGGATATCCGTCCTCTTTGTTAAAGTTTCCAGGTTAGAGCTTCTGAATTTTAGCCAAGGAGAGTAGATACTTCCCGAGGAAAATACGAGAGGCAATAGAAATCATGAAGGAGAACAACTTTTCTTCCGTTGTCCCAAACACAACTTACGTGGAAGAAAAATGTAGAGATCATCATTCAAACTCCCCAAAAACCTGAAAACAAACAGCATTATATTTAATGAAAATGATCCACCGCGAACGAGGAGATCAATTAAGCTCTTCTCATTGGAGAATTAGGATTTTTGTATTAATAATGATTTTTACATTCAATGATAACTTCAGGTATTAATGTTGGAAAATGCGGTGAGACTTTTTTGCGGGATCCTCTTCTAAAGAGTATGACGGTATGATTTGGCTATATTTTGCAGGTCACAGCAAAGGATCACGATAGGAGCGTTGTCATCCTGTGATATCGTCAAAAAGGTCTCCAACAAATCTCAGCCGTTACAACGCTCAGTGCACGTGGTGAGTAAACGCGCCAGAGCACCATGTGGGTTTGTGCAGTGCAGTGCGCCATGGGGCTACGATTTTAAATTACGTGGAATTCATTTCGCACGAATTATGTTGTCTTATTTCGTCATTCTCTCAATCTTATACCGTCATAAGTCAGTTAGTTTTGCAATCGCCAAAACCTCTGTGCTCAGTGTAATGGGTACCTCACGGATTGACTTGTCAGTTGTCGTTTGCCCCATTATTGTGAAAATCAGCGACAATTAGTTGAAACGGAGAGCAAATGGAATAAATTTGATTATAAACGAGATAAACTGTTGTGAAATACCATTCGAATCTTCAGCACAAAAATACGTTGTGTGAGATCTCTTGGCACAACATGCCTCACGAATTTCGCTTACTTACAAATGACTGAGGTTCAGAGGAATATTTTCCCATAAACTGAGGTAATCCATTTAAAAATGAAAAACAATTCTTTGTTATTCAATATTATTCTTGATAATAGCACTAGGTGCTGAAACTATGGTCGGCAAATATTAAAAATTCTGTGTGGAAAGTTACAATTGTTTTTCATTTTGAAATGGATACCTATCGCTTCCACAAACTTGAGCCTGATACGCTTTTATATAAACTGAGGCAATATCATAAGCTCTGATGCATAATTTAAAAGTTCCTCGGAGGAGGGTGAAGAGTTTTTTCTCCATCGATGCAGCAGTGATGATGTACAGGAATATACAAAGAATTCATTGTCCATATTTGAGTGGTTCCTGTGAACGCAAATTTTTTGACGTCTGACAATTATACATACATTCAAACCTCCATAAACGAACTCTTAAAAACAGACAATTTTACTACCCCAGGCAGTGGAACATGCAAACTCATAGAAATAATACCTCCAAATAGTGGTCACTGTCAATAACGGACGCGGACAACAGAAAAGAAACATTTTTCCTTCAATTACCTCCATTAACAGGAACTCGCGACGAGTTAGTCTGTAAAAATGTCTCCTCTCCTAAACATTTCTTTCATCCTCATTTCTTAAAGAAACTCGGGAAATTTCCAGACCATAGCTCATCTTAGCGATTTGAGTTATCGGTTACTGTAATTAATCTATTTTAAACTCTAAAGGAAATGTATTGTCTCTTTTCCATGCGCCAGGTTTTCGACTTTTGTTTTGATGGTGATGTGCTCCTAGCTGCTCTATGGATAAAGAAATGTGTGATCATATCATTTCATATTTTTTGTTGAAATTGTAATTTTTCAATATTAAGACATAAAAGATAAATTAAAAACATCAACATCAACGCCTTTATATTTTAATATACCGGCGTAGTTATTGCATAGAGAAGCATATCGTAATTTCGGGCCCCTCTGAATAGCGGACAATTTTTCCAGGCCTAAACGTTTTCGCTAAATGGGAGGTTTTACTGTACATATTTAAATTAGAAAATTCGCCAAAAATAAAACATTTTAATTATGATAAAAGGCTTAGTTCCAGAAATTTTGGGAAAGGCCAAGTGATTATGAAGGGCTTCTCAATTTATTTATAGTATCGGACGGTCTTCTCTGATCCATATGACATCAAACGGTAAGAGTAAATCATAATATATGGTTATTCACCTTCCGTGTGGGTAATACATAATGTTATTTCCTCCATTTATAAAATGCTAGCTCTCAATTTGAAATGTAAGAGTTCTAATACACAAGCGATATTGCTCCATGACTTCATCCTTCGAGGTCTCCATTTCAGCATTTTGACAGTTTTGACAGGTGCGCGTAAATTTTCCCATAAATTGTTTCAAAGTAGATTTTTGTGGACCAAATCCTATTTATATTTAACGAGGTTGTTGAAATTTCTTTGTTTCCAGGTCCGCGTGAAACTATGCATGCGCATTCATAATAGTGATATCTAGAGATAAAAGTGAATAAAATGGGGGGAACCCGATTGTATTTCACAATCTAATTATTTAACACGCAGTCCTATAGAACACAACCTATGATTTATAATCATCATTATTTATCGTTCAACCGTAAGATTGCTTAGCTGTAGACCTCCATCCTTCCGTATATAATGCTATATCCCTTGCTTTATGGTATCTCTTCCTATGTACTTTCCTCTGTATTTAGTGCATGTACTTATTCCTGGGTCTTCCTCTGGTGATTTTACCTTCAATTATATCCTTCGAAAACCTATCATACCTCAGAGTTTGTGCAGTCCGTCTGGTTATTCTTTCCTGAATAGTGTTCCATATGGTCCTTTCCTCTTCTACTCCTCTGTTAATTTCACTTCTAACTTTTTCTGCCCATTTAATCTTCAGCATCCTCCTCCAGCACCAGGTTTTGAAGGCTTCCAGTCTGTTCTGGTCTGCTTTACAAACGGTCCATGCTTCCAATCGATACATGGCCACGCTCCACACGAATGTTTTTACATACACTTTTCTAGTTTGTAGGCTTATCTTCTTAGAACACAGCAATTGTCTTTTTCCCATGAACGCCTTCTTAGCTTGGGCTATTGTTCGCTTGATATACGTTGTAATATTTCCTTCCCACCGTATGGTAATTGCAAGTCATGAAGATGCTTTAATTAAGGCGGATATTTTACAATGTAATTATTGCATCATTTATTATACTGCTTACATGGTTATTACCAACGCATTCACAGATGTAAGTACTTAAGTAAAGTGTGGTCACAGAATTCATTTTTCAGCTTACGGGTAAAGTTATTCCAATGTGCATTCAATGACTCACGATTATCGCTCCAGCCAACTGAAGGAGTATGATGTGCACATGCGAAGAGTCCTCAACTACGCAATGTATGCCACTCACTCCGTGGGAAGTGCTCCGGGTGGGGGGAGGGAGTAGCTCGCATGCGGGGGATTTGCCCGTCGGGATTCTTAACCTCGTATTCAAGGTTAGCCGGGCATAATAAGAAATACCACGTCTTATTTGCGTTTCATCATGCGGTACTCAAATAATATGGATGTGTTTGTTGACAGGCAGGCTTTCGCCGCGAATGAAACGGCGAATGGCCGAGGGCGGAGCGGCAGCACGAGCACAAGCAAGCGTTCTTCGGAATGAGGATTGGGGCCCTAGAAAACAATGGCCATAGATAGATAATCATGGGGAAACTTTTTTGTCTTGACATTTGTAACAGAAAAAGAAGTGTCAGGCTTGATGTTATGGAAAGAATTCATCATAAACAATGAGGGCAATTCAACTTTCCACTGAGATAAATTTTATTTGACCTAGGTTACGATGTACTACATCATCATTAGGGTCTGATGATGATGTAGTACATCGAAACCTAGGTCGAATCAAATTTATCTAAATGGAAAATTACCTTACTCTCATTCTTCATGTTGAAATTAGGACAAGTGCTCCATTAATTAAAATTAACGGTTTCTTTCAGGCTTCAAATATGCTCTTCACAAACTCATCTACACATTACCCTGCAAGTCATCTCTAGGGGGTTTTACTGGGGGCGAGTTTTCACCAACAAGCACGGTGACATAGGCGAAATAACACAAGTAGGCTCCTAATATTTCGACAGCCGCAGTGTCTTTTGCAGAGGAGGAATGAGGATTGATTTTTGATTGAATTGATATATAATATTTTTACTTAAATTTCGGATTCACCACCGTGAACCTAAGACATGACAATAATTTAAGGTACCTGTAACTTTCCCCATATCTAATCATCATTGGTTGTTCAATCCTAAGATTGGTTGACTGCAGCCCTCCACCCTTCCCTATCTAACGCTTGTTCCCTTACTTCCTGGTATCTCTTCCTATGTACTTTCCTCTGTATTTGGCCCATGTACTTATTCCTGGGTCTTCCTCTGGTGACTTTTCCCTCACTTTTACCTTCAATTATGTTCTTTACAAACTCATTGTATCTCAGGATATTTCCAATCTATCTGGCTCTTATGTTCTCTATCGTGTTTCATAGGTTCCTTTCCTCATCTACTCTTCTGTATACTTCATCATTCCTTATTTTGTCCTTCATTTTATCTTCAGCATCCTCCTCCAGCACTAGGTTATGAAGGCTTCTAGTCTTTTCTGGTCAACTTTTCCAATGGCCCATCCTTCCGATCCATAGATTGCTACGCTCCACGTGAATGTTTTCACATACTGTTTTCTGGTTTGTAAAAACATCTCTATTGCGCCTTAAAAAATAATTAAAATCGCTCTTAAGGCAGCCAGTCCACTTATGGAAACGTAAATTTCTCATAACTTAATTCATGAGGAACTACCAATGCGCAAGTAAGAAGGACTTCCCTTATCAAGAAAAGGATGACACCAAGTCGGAAAGCAGTAAGTGAGGACAAGCATGTTGAAAGGCGTGTACCATATTTTTGACGGATATGTGAGAAATGTGATGATGGGTAATCATATAGATGGCTAAGCAAGGCAAACTGGCTCAAAGAACGGTGAACAACATTGCTAGTAAGTGGAATCTTTGGAGGATAGATTCTACAACTGTAGCGTCGGTAGCGTAAGATAGAGGTCTGTAAGAACTATATTGGAGATAAAAATTTCTTCTGCTTTCGCCATAAATATAAAACTAAAATGACGCATTTTTATTTTATAAATTGATTTGGTAACGGTATCTTTTTAGTGGTCACAAAAATTGAATTATTACTCTACTCTCCTTGACATTTATACGAGTGTTCATGAAAAACAAATTCATTTTTATACTATATAAACCCCATTTTATCATCCATCATCTAAATTACCTGCTTGACAATATAAATATCGTAAGAAAAATACAGCTTACTTGTAGCAAATGACCTAAACATGTTTGTAAATGTCTTAAAAAATTATGCGCTACACCAAGTTTTCAATTTATATTATCCTTTGCCTGACGCTGGGTGGCTTAACTCGGCCCTCAAAGTGTTTATTAACCATGAGATGAGGGGATTCTGGAGGATTTTATATATTTGCGGGAGCAAAATATACATCTTCCCAATCATATAAACAAAATGTATCAAGCTGTGCAATAAAATATATCGAAAGCAATATAAAAGATATCCCGGACAGCGGGAAAAATCTTCCATTTGAAATTGATGGAGGAATTGCCTGGTGACAATGGAATTCATTAACATGTTCAATTAATTTATCATACCAAAGAAATGCTCAGCAGATGAGGAGAGAGTAGTTTAAAACATTTTTAAGGAATGCTTTCAGGAAGACGGATAGCTTTTCCTACTCCTTTGGTTTTTCCACCTCCGTGCTACGGGAAAAATTGCGCTGTCTCCAAGCTGTTAAAAAAATACCGTTTGGTGCTTCCGTCTCCTTTCTTGAATTTCTTTAAATATAGGAGTGTACTCAGGATGCATTTCTGCGAGTCTAATTTTCCCAACTCTGACAGCGGGCTATAACTTTCTCCGTCCTCGTGAAATAAACAAAATTCGCTCGAAAATCGAGAAATATCCTCGCTCAAATTCCACAGCACCGCTTCCCCTCCACCCAACGTTCCCCGAGTCCCCCGCCGACCCAGGGCGCCGAACTTTTAAAGTCGCCCCACCACCCCACGGAACACCTCATGTGCCCCTAATGATGATGAATGTTCACCCTCAAAATAGCTCTCCGTGTTTGGCTTGATCGGCATTTATTTTATTCCCTGGCTGCTTAAGAGTTTCTTTCTCTTACTTGACACCTGCATCTCTATCAATAATCATTCATTTTTTAATTGGCATTATAATGGTAATACTTATTTATTTGCCTCTGGAATCCTTTACAAGAAAATTGTATGATGTAAGGCACGTCAAATAGTACTAATCGTATCGTACAACAGAGTTACAGAACACGAATTTTAAGAATGACACAAGTCAAAAGTCAAATAGTATTAAAAAATTCATTCACGGAATAAAATAGCTTTTCACAAAGGAAAGCCTTTATTCACAAATACAGATATTGTATCAATCACTTCAAGGTCATCAGGCAGCTTGTTAAAATTATCAACCCAATGGTTTTGTGTGCCATTGGTGCCCCTTTAGTCCTAATATATGGGATGTGGAAACCCCTACTACCTCTGGTATCATAATGATGCATATCTGAGTTCCTTACAGCATCAATATAACCATACTTTACCCAGGTAACTACTGATAAGATATAAAAGAATGGAAGGGGAAGTATTCCCAATATTTCATTCAATTCCCTAGCACTGAGAGGTGACGATATTGATTTCGAGTTTTCGTTCGAGCAACCAAAAGTTAAGCGGTAAATTTCTAAATATTCATAAAACTAGGAATGAAAGTGTATTTTCCAGTGTACATGACCTCTTTCTTGAAGTTGCTCCATCCTCTCAACCCATAAATATCTACACACACATTCCGCTTCCTTATTTTTCATACTTTCGATCTACACAGCTCTTTAACCCGACGGTAATGACGTGGATTATCGGGACATTAGCAGTAATGTCACGTCGGTCGCCTGGACCGATTAGGACTTTGGAGTTTTTAAAAAGATGATATTGGTTTTTCTAGATGATCTCAAAAGAGCAGCATTCAAACGTGAAATTAAAAATATATATTCACAATTTTCACAGCAAAAAGAGAAGGTACTTCAGCTTGTATTCAATCTATGTTATTCGGTAAATTTCATAGACTATAGCATTAATATTCTTCATAAGAGAAAAACACCCGTAATTAGGAATTGGTATATAAAAAAAGATTCATTTCCACAATATATCAGAAATCACTTATCCACATTGTTAACAATTGAAACCTGCCTTCAGCGGAACCCGAGTTAAACGGAAACCTGTGTAATGCGGAAAAAATTGTTGGTCCCGTCGATCGCCGTAGGGTTTTACATGCATTGGTACCCTGTGTTAAACGGAAACAGTCAAACGCGAAAACGAATTCCATTTCCGGGCTGTGTTGTGTTAAGGGACGTGTACCTGGGTTAAGGGAATTTTAAAAGAATTCCATGCACAATTTTTACCATAAGGAAATCAAATCCTAAAATATTTTTAACTCCCTCGCCCTAGAAAATACTCAAAGGGGCGTTTTACACTTTTCATCTGTGGCAGTTTGGCATTGACGTCCGAATTGTTTGCAGTGTCGGTCAGTGAAAACGAAATTTTTTTGCCTGAATTCACCACATTATACCAAGATCTCAGGATTCTTTGGGATGTAAGAAGCAAAGAGAACTCAAATACACACTTCAGGAGAAGTAGCATCTCTACTTTCGCAGAAAAGGCCAAGGAGGCTTCTTCTTTCGTATTTTACATGAAACATGATACAAGAGCTCGTAAAAAGATTCATTGTTGATTC
Organism: Ceriagrion tenellum; assembly: GCA_963169105.1. Classification (NCBI taxonomy): domain Eukaryota; kingdom Metazoa; phylum Arthropoda; class Insecta; order Odonata; family Coenagrionidae; genus Ceriagrion; species Ceriagrion tenellum. Next base: position 44,411,537 of record OY720638.1, on the reverse strand, counting down.
GTTGATAGGTTCTGAAATTCTGAGCCTCTTTGCCAGGTATCTCTTTCATCAGGCTCACGTAAATCAATTTTTTGCTCTCTTTCAGCCAATTTTTCGCCCAAACACGTCATCGTATCTTCTATTCCGCTTGCTTATCCAAACACAGAAAATTACCCAAAATTGTTTGTGGTTTTGATATCTATGGCGATCCGTGGCTCACAACTGTATAGTCTAAACTGAAGTTCGTCCATTAGGTTCCGACGTGTTTGAGAACCGATGAACATATTGGGATCAAGGTTAGAGCTGGGCGGTCTTTGAATCCCAATATCAATATCCAATATCTTAAAATATTGAAAATGGACCAATATAGAAAATCTGTATTGGATTATTGAATACTGGAAAATATTGGAAATATTGTAATATTTGAAATATTGTAAAATTGGATATATTGTAATATTGGAAATAATTAAAGCATCAAATATTGGTATATTGGTAAATGTTGACTCGTAATATTTACAGGTAAAAACCCAAAAATGGTGGCAGAAGTGTATTAGAATCGAGGGGGGTTTCTTCGAAAAAGGGACTTTATTAACAAAATGAAATTCTGTTAATAGAACAAGAAAACCAATGTAAAAGTCTTCTCCCGAGTTATTGCTATGAATAATGGTGTAAAAGGAATTTATGCACTGAGTGCCACGCTAAGTCTGTTTTCTGTCTGTCTGAGTATGCACTGAGTCTGTTTTCAAAGATTAGGGCGCTCTCCGACCTCCCTTCTCATTGAGGACCAATATTCAATACTTGAATTTTTAACATTGGTAATCCAATATTCAATATTCCAATTGCAAATGTTGGCTCTTCGGTATACAAAATTCCAATTTCAAATATTGGTTTTACCGACTACCAATATCCAATACAGGGTATTATTATTGTTCGTTCCAAAATTGTGATTTTGCTATCCCATTATTTAAAAAAATATTGGTATTAGAATCAATGTATTGGAAAACCGCCCAGCCCTACTCGAGGTACTTTCTTCTGAGCAGAGCATGCTGGACAGTGTATGGGCAGCTTTAGGGTTTTTTTCACTTACGATCCCGTTAGAGTGAAGGGCCCATGCAGGATTCGGCTGGAAGTCGAGCATCAGATGATCTGTCTGCTCGCATTCTCAAAACTCTCGGCGGCATCCATTCTGTCGGCGAATAATTCGTATTCTCGAGTTGGCCATCCGCGAGTTGACTTGTTTTACGGCCGCGGCGGACAGGGAAAAAAAACACTCGAGTTCATGGAGTCGGCTTCTTTCGAAATGCTTAAAGATCCGTCTGGGTTTATTTCCGTCGTGCCTCCGGATCGCAGACCTTCGCGCCGAAATCGAAATCTCTAAAAAAGTGTTTCGTCTTCGTAGGATACCGAAGGACAGGAGCCAAGTGCGGAGTAAACATTTTGAAGACGATACATTGAAGTTATTGCCCGAGGATTGTTCATGGATTCCGTGATTTATCGCCAATAATTTTCTTGATGAAGGGCCCAGTATAACTCGACCGAAAACGCCCTTTTAGTTCGGGCTTCTGCCGCAGCCAATGAGAGATCTTCGCCTTCCCCTCCATTCCCCGACCCGTACAACAGCGCCACTGATGGCACAGTGGAAAATGTATTGTATAGCATCAACAGCATAAAATTGAATATAATAACATTTATTTTACATTTTCAATAGGAATTTTACATTTCCGGTGGCAAAGGGAGTTCTAAGGATCAAGACACATAAAAATAGTAAACGAGCAAGCAAGACAACAGGAAAAATAAATCACGCAATCAGTAATTGAAATAAATTATTACATATAACTAGTTTCATGTCTTTATTTGGCGCAAATCCTCTCTTGAAACACATAAATACTTATAGGAATTTCATTGAATACTTCACGAGGCAAATTGTTCCAGTCACCAGTAGTCCTCGCCATAAAGGAGTTTCTTGCTCAGGTGGAGGCAGAGTAGATTGATATCATTTTGTACTGAAGGTCATGATGACCGTAATAATTCAGCTTCTCTAATTGTACACTTAGATTATATTATGCTTCAACACCACAAAGCCCTTTGTAATAGGCAGTCAACCTTGCCCTCCTTCTACGGATACTGAGATCCTCCCATCCTAAGTCACTCAACATCCAACACAAACCGTCTTAGATGTGTACTGGTACGTTAAGTACCGTGGGGCTTTCCACTGAACAGCCTTAAATTGATACATCAAATAACATTGATAAAGATCCCAATCTGCACAACCATAATCCAGTATGGGACGCAACAGTGTTAAATAAGCTATTTCCTAGACTTTTGGGGAGGCACGTTTCACATTTCTCACAGAAAAATGAAGAAGAGTTTTAGATGCCTTATCAGTTATTTTAGCTATTTAATTCATCCATTTCATGCCCGCGGAAAAAGGTAAACCCAGTTACTTCATTGTGTTCGTCATTTGAAGGTAATCTCCACCTATTGTATCGCTGTACAAAATGGGACATATTATTTGACACATTAAAATCGACATAGCTGCATTCAGACAAGTTCATAGACATTTTGTTTTACTTTGATCAACTAACTAATTGATCCATATCATTCTGCAAATCAACACAGTCAGCTTTGAAATGAACTGTTTTATACAAAACCATATCATCAGCAAAACGTCTTATGCTAGATTTCAATAAGTTTGGAGGTAATTTATAAAATAAGAACTAATGGATTGATTAATAAGAAAAGGAAAAGGTGTTCACCATGGCGTTTTAATACGCTATAGTCAGAGATGAAGGGTTCCCATTGAGAGTAAGAACAATGCTTTTTATGAAATATCATCGCATGTGTCATGGCGATCACCTGACTTCTGATATATTTAAGTTTCTCCCGCGATCGAAATAATTTAGCGGAAAGTAATCAGCCAAAAGTTCCATTACTCATTCTCAAAATAAATCCTTTTTCTAGAGACCTGCGCAAACGGTTGTGCTCTAATTAGCAACGCACACAGTAAAATATTTTTCCCCAAATTTGCTGTAATTTAGCAAGGTCTCCTTGACTGAAGTTGTACCAACTTTCAGCAAATCTGGGAAGCTTAAAATTTTAAGCAGGGAAAACTTGCTGAAATTCGACAAATTTTCCTGAAAATTTTAAGACTAAAAACTATTAACCTAAATTTAAATTGGGTTTTGCTCACAATAAAAAGGCTGCAACATAATTGACAACAAAATTTATTGAAAATTTAAAAATATATGTCATCAGCTTTAATTATAACTTTAAAAGAAAATGTAAAAGAGTGCAGGATTAAATACTAATCAAGACAAAAAAATAATTATCTTGTACTTAGGTCTAAGAGTGGTAAATAGAACAATGACCAAGTAAACCTTTGATGCACCCAAAGACTTAATAATGTTTAAATATGGAGGAGTGAATAAACTGACAAAAATGGCTTTCAAATTACTGTATTTGTAAAAACTGTATCTAAAATCTCTATCCAGCGAGATGCAGTGGAAGGGTATCATAATATGATTTCATCCAGATTTGATTTATAGGTTTGCTGATATCTAAGACTGACCTCAATTCAGACAATTTGCTGAATTTCAGCAAGTTAATTTACCGAAAAGATCTGGAAAGTTAATTTCCGAAAACTTGCTAAATTTATGACATTTTGCTGAATTTCGGCAACTTTAGAATGAGCTGAAAATTTCTAGGTTTTGCAGTGTAGTGTCGACAAATAATAGCATGTAGACTTCGGCGGAAGGATTTTGGTCCGTGGTGTACAGCCCCCTTGATGTAGAGCTTTCAGTTTTACAAGTGGGTGATGTTGGATAGTGGCACTGACGCTTCGAAGGCGTACTCAACCATCGTATTCGCGGTAAGAAGTACTTTATTCTATTATAACATTGGGGTCAAGTCAGTTTTGATTGGTTCTCTTTTTCCCGCTCTTTTCTCTATAAATCTTGGCGGGAAATATTAACGTCCTTCTCAACCACAGTCAAAAGCCTTGGGGTCACAGCGTTATCTAATAATCTTTTGGAAAAAATAAAATTAATTACATTTTTAATGAAGTGAGCAAATCTTGTACCAAATAGAGTTAAACAAAAAGCCACTGCTCTTTAAAACAGGGAAAATGTTAGTTACCTCCTTTGTTTTTCCACATTTCAATTACTGTTGTTTAGTTTACAATGATATCCCTGATTTTCTTAATCTAAACCGTCAGCGTTTACTAAATTCATGTGTAAGATTCGGGTTCAGCCTACGAAAAGATGTACACACATCGCCATACCTTAAGGAAATCGGATGGTTGACCACCAAAAACCGACGGAAATATGTCCTAGCCTCATTCCTCTAATCATTATTTCTTGATAAAAAGCCCAAATATTTGTATTTTTTTCTTCATAAAAATGTCTAAAACCACCAATATAACTAACGAGAACTGATGTAAATTTCTTTACTATTCATCTCATGCGTTTATGCGAACTAGGTGTTTCCCCCTCGAAATTCGCATTGAAGGAAGATGGCTTGGTGGTGTACCTGGCTAATACACCTGACCGGCAATTGGGAGATCCGGGTTCGAATCCCGGTCAAGTCAAATGATTTTTTCATAGCGAATTTCAACCCTGGTGTATATGCACCCGTGCGAGTGACTTCGTACCACATCATTTGTTAAATGCAATGTTTGGAAACTTTTCGGTTCATGTTATTTTTTCGCTATTAATCTTCGCCCTCTTTTATGATTAGGTCCAATTTTTTTGTAGCTAGAATGAAGAAGCTTGCTTTTTGGAAATCTATCCTGAGACCATACTTAGTCAATGTTCTGCCATCGTACATTTGTCGGAGTGGAGGAGGCTGATGCACATGAATCAGTCGGAGCCACGAATCAATATCACCCGATTTGAAACCTGAGTGCTCTTCCTTCAAAGCAATCAACGGGATCCCATAAACCTTAAATTTGTTGACTACAATTTTACCAATTTTCTCAAGTCATACTGAGTGACATTTATTAATCTCTTCTTTGTCTGTCAAGTTGGGTAGTGCCATCTAAATCAACAGGCAACCCAGAAGCGTCTTGCATGTATGTTGCCACGTATTCCCATCAGATTAGTGAGATATGATTTTTACATTTTCAATCGATCAAGTTTGTCGCACCTTGATTGAAAATCTTTGGCTAAGAACCGCTTGGATGGCATTCAAAACTAAAAATGTTTCTGACCAGCAGTTAAATTCGATATGGCATCTTTATTTAAAGATGAGGTATCGGTTTCATTTATCTTTCCAACCACATACATGCAAGTGTCTCTCATTATGTTCAGTTTGACTCATCGCGCTGAAGTTCGCATGGACGAAACAGGCGAACCAGGAAGCATCAGGAGGGAGTGTGGGCATTACATACTATTTTACAAAACTGGTTATGGTACCTTAATTGAAAGACTTTTGTGAAAACTACGCCTTTAGTCGTAAAAGGAAAATCACCTCTTGCTCACGTCAATGCCAGATTGTGAGCCGAAACTTTTAACGCTCAGAGTCATTACATTAAGTCTTGTAATAATACTAAACCTACGCAGGGAATTTATGAATCATAAGTGCATTTTAATCGCAATCAGATACAAGGATTTCGACTAAAATGTTGAAGTACAGAAGGATATTGAATACATTATCGGAGGAGTGCGTAGTTAGAAATGCCATGGAAAACAATGAAAATGTTATAGTGCTGCCTGCTTCAGCCTCGATGCATGCGTAACAATGCGGATATTTCTTATGAGCATAGCAGTGACGCATAAATATCTCATAGTATAGCAGTTCGCGTTCTGCTTTCGTCCTGAACGGATGTGTTTTCTTGGCCCTCTGAGTTCTCCTAAAACCAGGTGAATAAGGGTGTGCTTTGTCCCGAATGTGGCTTGGCAGTCAAACGGAACTCAGGGAATCTCTCTTGTGGTGCATGTAGTGAAACCTACCATGCATCGTGTGTATCTGTCAGCGAAGCTCATCTTAAGATTCTTGAGGAACTTCATTAGTCCTGGACCTGTGAATCCTCCCTCTCTAAAATGCGCTCTGATCAACGTGACACCACTTCAATCAGACCTCCTCCACCGGAACCAGCTGCCGACTCTTTTGGCCCCATTCTTTAGGAGCTTCCTGCAGGAATGAAGAGGATACAGAATGATCAATGCGACCTGAAAACCTCCATTGCCTCCCTCCATGCCTCAAACACCGATCACACCGCCACCCTGGAGAAGCTCACAGCATTAATTAGTGCGATTAGTGATTAGATGGATGGCCTAAAGAGTGAAAATGAATCTTTAGGTAATCGTGTTTCGGCACTTGAATTACACCTACGGCGAACAGAACTAGTGCTTGAGAAAAATGTGACTGAAATTCAAGGTGCTCCCTTTACTGAAGGGGAGTGTGTTGATCTCTCGCATGCCATACCGGTAAGCTTCTTGATGTTCAGCTTGAGGCAACTGATATTGACTACACCTTTAGACCCAAATCCCGTCCATCTTCCAATGGAGTTTCCAGGCCCACCCCCATTATTTTACGATTCATTAGAAGTGGGCTTGCTAACCAAATTGTTCATTCCCGCCGAGCTAAAAAGAGCCTTTCTAACCGTGACTTCGGTTTCGTTACCCCTGTGGCTTAGCCCGTTTATATTAACGAGTCACTGACTAATTCCAACAAGCAACTCCCAATCAACAACAAGCAATGGCTCATAAGCTTAAATTAGAGGGGAAAATAAAATATCTCTGGGTAAGGAATGGAAATTTTCTGGCTCGTGAACGTGATGGGGTGAAGTTCTCTTTATTATGTCAGAAGAAGACATCCATCGCCTTAGATAGGAATTGTCTAATTGATCATATATTTCTGTCCATCCCGGTAACTCACATGTCGATGGCTTGCGTGTCTGTCATGTAAATTGTCAGTCTTTGTTTAGGCATATAGATGAGTTTCGTTTGTTTTTTACTCAACATACCGTCGATATAATATGTCTGTCTGAAACTTGGCTTAAGCCAAATATAAGTGACGATACGGTTGTTTTACCAAACTATAGTTTAATCAGGCTAGATCGAACTGGTAAAATTGGTGGTGATGTTGGAGCCTATGTTCACCTTAACCTTCAGATATCCATGCTCTGTTCTTCTACTGCGTTATATTGCTCCAAACCTGAATTTATTACATTTGAAGTGTTCAGTGCTATTACATCAAAGGCATTGCTCTCTGCTTTATACCTCTCACCAAAAACTGGATCCATTTCTGAATTTAAACAGGAGTTTGCACGTTTCTCTTCTACTTACAAAAATATTGTTATTTTCGATTATTTCAATTCTGATATACTTAGAACAAGTTATGAAAGCTCATGCCTATATATTTTCTTCCCCTGTAATAATTTGCACATTGTGCCATTCAATGCCACACATCATACAGTCAACTGCCACATGCTATTAGATCTATGTTTTGTTGATGATCCTGAGAAAACCATTTCCTATTCCCAAACTTCTGTCCCTTTCCTTCCAGCCCATGATTTGATAACCATAACCTACCGCTTTAAATTCACGCATATGCCTTTACCTACTTTCTCGTTTCGGAATATGAAAAACTTTGTTGTTGTCAAGTTCCATGCGGAACTTTCCTCCTGTGATTGGAATGAAGTTTTTTGCTCAAACTGTATTTATATAAAACTCAATGCTTTAATTCTAATATTCTTAATAGTATTAACAAGGTTTCTCCTTTAAGTTTTTGTACTCCAAAGCGTCACAAATTCCCGTGGTTCAGCTCCGATATTAATTAATTAATATCTGAAAGAAATCTACTTCGCCGGGCATTCATTCAGGGAGCCTAATGTATTTCAATTATTCAAGGAACGCCCAATCTTAGTTGAAGCACGGGTTTTAGAGGCCAAGCACCTTTACTGCTCAATAATTTTCTCCGGTAAAAGTGACCCAACTGAAACCTGGCAAGAATTAAGGAATCTTGGTCTCATTCGACCACGTGAAAATTCCCTTCCGGGACGCATTTCTGCGGATCAACTTAATAATTATTTCATTTCGGCATCCCATAATCCGAATGAACGCCTCATCTCCGTTTCCACTCCTGAAGATGATCATTTTGTGTCCTTTAATGATGAAAGTTTGTATTTCCAATACATTACTCCCGAAATGTTATCTAAATATATGGCCCGCTCCCAATCTCACTTATACGGGATTGATGAAATTCTGAATTGCTTCATTCGTAAATTGCCTGAAGAGCTTACCTCAGTACTACTTGAAATATTCAACTTCTCTTTGTCCAACGCAGTTTTCCCTACGCTATGGAAAAATGCACTCGTGAGACCAATTAACAAAGTCAGAAAGCCCTCTTCCCCGCAGACTTCCGTCCTATCTCCATTCTCTGTGCCTTACCCAAAACTTTAGAGAAAATTATCCATCACCAAGTGACTGATTACCTTTCCTCCAAGGGGAGACTAGACCCCTTTCAATCTGACTGTCGTAAAGGTTTCAGTACCCAGTTCGCATTACTCAAAGTCACGGATGACATTCGTAGTGCAATGGATAGTAGGATGGTAACCATTATGGTCCATTTTGATTTTAGTCAAGCCTTTGACCGTGTTAACCATGAGCGTCTATTGCAAAAATTGGAAAACCTCAACTTTTCCTGTTTTGTTTTGAATTGGTTCTACTCATATCTGGATAACAGAACTCAGGCAGGTGCAAACAACAATATGTCGTCTTGGCGGATGGTTCCATCCAGGGTGCCTCAAGGGTCAGTACTTGGCGCTCTTTTATTCAGCCTTTACATCCTTGACATAGCAAACATCCTCAGACACTACAAGCATATGCTTTATGTCGATGACTTCCAGATTTATTTTCATGCTAACTCAAAAGAATTGGCCGCTGCGATCTCCCTTGTCCATGAAAATGTCTCACCCATTTGCACTCGGGCACATGAAAATATATTGGTCTTAAATTCTTCCAAAACACAGGCAATCGTATTTGGTAACTCTAAAATTCTTAGCAAAATAAATTTTTCTCTTCTCCCTTACATTAAAGTGGGCGACGCCAATATTGGAGTTTATAACACTGTTAGAAACCTTGGCATTACGTTAACTAATAACCTCTCGTGGAATCATCACATAAATGAAATCTCAAATACGGTCAACATAACTTTATATCAGTTAAAACTACACAAATCTCTTCTTCCCATTTCTACCCGTAAAATGCTTGTCTCAAGTCTTACATTTCCCTCATTTGATAATTGCCCTTTGATCTATAATGACCTTTCATTGGAATCAGAAAATACGCTTCAGCGGCACTTAAATTCTTGTGCAAGATTTATCCTTGACCTTCGTAAAGACGAGCATATCTCCCACCCCCTTCACAACTTATCATGGCTTAAAACCTCTTATCGGAGGAAATATTTACTTGGGTCATTTCTCTTCACTCTTTTCTGCAATAAATATCCAGTCAATCTCTTTTCCATGTTCAACTCCATATCAGTCTTTGTTCTTAGAACCACTAGAACTGACCCCTCCTACCTCTTACCCTCTTACCTCTTCCAAATACTTACCTTAAATCATTTCTCATCTCTGGTTCTAATCTCTGGAATTCCTTGCCATTATCCATAAAAAATTCCTCCTCTCTGTTTTAAGGAAAAACTATTTATATTATTACTTTAAACAGCATATATATCTATAATAAAATTTGTATCCTACTATACAATTGTATGTTTCCAAAATGATCTGAGAAATTATTGTTTGTTTGTTATCTATCTGTGATTGATATTATATTTTTCATTGTACTTAGTGGTAATTATCTGACTGTGAAATTTTTTGTTTTATTTACTGCGTGAGATGTTGTCCAGGTATATATTTTTGTTATTTTTTCGTTAAAAGCAGAATTTGATATGTATTTTCTTTTTTTCCTTTATGGGGAAACCCAGAGCATAATAAAACTTATTCTTTCTATTCTTATTCTGGATTGCAGACAATAGCATGCTGGGTCCCTGTCTAGTCCTATCAGAAGAAATCATAGATTGAGTAGACTAACGTAAGCAGTCATAGAGAATTACTAGTACATAGGCTGATAAAAATTTCTACAAGGTACTAAATCATGCAAAAGCAATATAATGACGGAAACCTCATGCGGGGTGACTTTTGAATATTGATTTGAATTTGAATTGAATTGAATTTATTGAGTTTAACCTTCAGACAACATATAAATATAATTATAGGGTGAACAATAACAAATACAATTTCTATAAAGACAAGGAGTCAAGCTGGCCAATAAAATACACATACATATATATTATCATTTACAATTTACGATTTTACAATTTGTGCCAACAGCTTATTACATGCTTTTCTGTAGTAGGTTTTCTTATCCTCAAATAAATCCATGTCATTACACAGTGTATTAAATGTAACAACAATTCTATTTACGGGAGCATATTTACAATAGTTACTACTTACATTCATTATATAAAATGTCCTTTTGTGTCTACATTTATTATTTGGAACAAGCATATTTAGTTTGTACAACAAGTTAGAGCTCTCACCTTTATTTATACCATTATATAGGAACAACAAATCATTTAGTATTCTTCTATCACTAAGCTAATAAAAATCAAACATTGGCAGTAATTCTTCTTATGAATTCATTGATGTTAAGATATTTAGCACAAGTACAAAACCTACTCATGTAGTGAAGTAGAGTGGCACTGGTGAACACCGACGTTACATACGGAGATGAAATGGATATTGATATAAACAATCCATTTGCTTGAAAATATGAAACTTTACCATGTGCTGACGAGTAATATTGCATCAGTCTATCGATTGTTTGTTAACACAAGGCTTAGAATATTGGGGTGAGAGTCAAAATCTGCGTTTTGAATAAAACAATTTCATTTTTTTCTCTGTCACAATACGTATTCACCGATTGTAATTGAAAACACCAAAATTAATCGGGATGTAAATGCAGACGAGGTTGATGATATGTGTAAACACGAGTCTGCAGAAGTGAATAAGGACATTGACTTTGCGTAAAAAAGTACCTATTAAATAAAGAAACCTATTATATGCACATACATTAAATGGATGCCTAAACTTATATAATCACTTGATTTTTCAGATTGCTACATGAGAGACTTATAAATCATAAAAAATAATATGAAGTATGATAATTCCACTTACTCAAAAAAAACACAATATGATATTTCTGTGTTCCCTGCTATTAGAGTTTCAAAACTGACCACTTGCAATTAGATACAAAAAATTCTTGAACCTAATCGCTTCAATTCTACCAATGTTCTGGGTACTAATATTTTAATGAATGATAATTATATCCCTGGATTGGAACTTTTTATGCACAACAGTGGAGAAGTTACAGGTTTGTCTCATTTTTCTTAAAATGTGAAAAAAGTGGCAAGGCCTTGAAACTCACGCCCGCAATTAACCTTACCAATTGCGCCTAACCCGGAAGGAAACGTTGAGATCGACAGGGAAATAGTCCACCTGTGGCTGGCTCCTCAACCTCACAAAAATGCATCCCTGGTCATGTTGTTTATGACTGTTGAGTAATATAAATTAATAATATTTTATTTATAGCTCAGCATTACCTCATAAGAACTCACTATTATCTACGAAATACCGTGCGAGCCCCCGCTAGGGTGTCTGACTCGGGATGAATCCACGCTAGGAATGCTGAACTCATTGCAGTTCAAATCAGAACCGCGCACTTCTATCCGGCCGTTAGGCGCAGGCCAAAATCAGTCAGTAAAACAATGCGAGGTCAGGCCAGACACTAGGAGAATGCTACGCAGACAAATATGCTTCCATGCAGTGCACTACTTAGTAGTGCCAACATATGCCAAGCCTAACTAAAACTACTAGATAAAACAGTTCGTTAGTATCATTAATGCGACTGATAAATAGCACTACAAAGTTCTAAGCCATTCAGTGAGCTAAATCATGCAGAAATTGTCATGCGGGGAGAGTTTTTAATAATGAAGTTGAGAAATTTAGCAAAAGTGCAAAACCAATGGAGGTAGATTCCTCGGGTTTCCATCCGGGTCAAAGGAGTGCAAAACCTATTTTACCAAGTGGCAGTAAGTGTTTCATAGAACTGATCTATCGCAACTATCACGGTCCCTTATTGTGCCTGGAAAAAATGGCATCCTACATCTATCGGTGCTGTAGTTTATTTCCTTAATCTTATGTCTGTAATCGTTTTTACTACAATTGTTTGGATTTAACAAAATTAGCTGCACGTCCGGCAAAATATAGTCTACATGAAAATTAATAAAAGATTTAAGCGACATTTTTTTGCTTCCATCAGATTGAGGTGCCCACTCTAATTATTTAAATATTCGGTAACACTGCTTAGTATATCGTAACAATTTTTAACTTAATCTTGCTGCTCTCCGCTATATTCGATCTATATTTTCCATTACTTTACGAGATTATTTAACATAATTGTCGATTATGGTGTACAAAGCTTTTCGCTAACTGTTTTACGCCATTACGATCCAAGAAGCCGTGCTGTGAGAACGAATTGAGGATCGTGGTCATCCCCTCCACGAGTGCCCTGATTGCCTCACTCGCGGAAATACCCTTTTCCATGTTTCTACAGAGCGTCTCCCGACGGTGAGAACGCACATTCTTCGCACTCATCAAGCTTTTGAGGAGCCGCGAACCGCTAGAGGGCAACACTGAGCGGCTCACGCCGTGCACTCATTGGTCGCGGTCGGGAAGCGGAGCCGCGGAAGGGAGGCCACCGCGCAACCCCGGGCCTCGCGTGCTCTGAAGAACCGCGCACGGAAGCTGGGCCGCGCGTCTAAGAGCTTCAAACCCACGATCCACGCGAAGGAGAAACAACGCCAGGGAATAAATCATCCCACTACTCTCGGTATTCAGCTGAAATAGCCAAGGAGTAAGTTTAGAGTCCTCCGGAGTGGTCAAAAGCAGACTCAAGAACGCCCATTAAAGTTTAAAATGTTCCTCGCTTCAGTTTGTCTCTCATCGAATTGTCAACCACCATGGAAGACCTTACCTATAGTGAACACCGAGAGCAGCTTATATGCAAAAATGCCTTTTCGTTGGTTGGGAGATTAAATATCAAATGCCCGTTTTGACTGCATTCTGCGCATTGTTCCATATTCCATGCGTTTGGGATCCTCATAAGGTAGGCTTAAAAACAGAGAACGCGTTCAAAGAAGATCAGCAAGATACGTAAAAGGCCGTAATAATAGTCTCGTTACTGTTACTGACCTCTTGCAACAACTTGGATGGAAATCGCTTTAAGATTGTCAATTGAAAATTAGACTATCTTTTATGCACATTCAAAACCGATTTATTTTCAGACGAAGTTATCAATATCAGACGAGCTCCTACATACTACGGTAGATCAGATCATGAGAATAAAATAAGGGAAACATTGTGGAACAGAAAAGTTTAAAATTTCGTTTTTCCCGCCATCGATAAGAGACCATAGACGTAGAGACTTTGCAGTAGGTTAGTTGACAGGTAGTGTAGCTGATTAATTCATATGCCCCCTAATGCATGTATTAAATCTGCCGAGTAGTGCCAACACCATGTTTTGCTTGCTCTCTGCATGATTCTTGCGTCACGTTTTCATAGTTTCATTGTCGATTGGTTTGGTAGTTTCTGTAGGATGCCCGTGGAGGTGGCTTACAGGGTAATATGTAGATGCAGATTGTTATTTCAATGACAAACGGTGAATTCACAATGAGCGAATAAAGCCAGACCATGTTTAGCACAAATGAGGTGATCATTACACAAGTCGATGGAGCGGGAATAAAGGGTTCTACTCACTTCCGAATTTTCTGAAGTGAGTATTTTTCTTCCCGTCTCAAACTCTTGAATACGTTACTCCCATTGGACGTCTGCATGCCTAATTTTCTTTTGTCAAGTAAATGCAAATATTAGAATTATAGATGGGATCCCATGCCCGTTGATCCTTCGATTCCATTCTACACTCGGAGATATAAAAGGATAAAGTAATGCCACGATACTATTACTTCTATACTGTCCATGAAAAAAGTCGAGTCCATCAAGTTTTGGAAGCTGTATCTTTAAGTTGGCTTGACAGATTTTTACGAAATGAAATTCATGTGATAGAATGCTAATTTCTAAGTAAATTAATGCATGCAAAACAGCTCGTGTAAAACTCAACACACAATTAATTTTTTTCCTTTACTTTGTAAGAGATCTGTTTAGGAAACTTACATTATTATCTCCAATCTCTACGTAGTATATTTAAAGGATGCCGATAACTCAAAGTCGAGCCATCGGGTGTGAACACCGTAAACAGTGTATCTTTTCAAATAAAATATCGTAATAGTGCAGATAAGGAGGAAAAAAATTCTACGTTCATTATTTAACGTAGAAATGACCGTTATACCACACTGATTGAATTTTTTTTAAATTAGTTCACTCTACTTGAAGAGACAGCTTCCGGAACTCGACTTTTTAATGGACGGTAGGAGAACGCTAAATGATAAGTTGTGTAAAACTTCGATATTGCCCATCAAAATCTTAATATTTCAAAATTTTGCCTTTTTTGGCCCTAGTTCCTTTAAAAATGTATTATATTTCTTCTATTTTACCTCGTTTATCAAGGTCATATTTGTTCTTATGTGGAAGGTTGTCCTGTCAATAGCTCAAAACAGAAGTTTCAAGTATATTCATCGGTGGTCGGCAATAGAAATCGCAGTCGGTTTCAACTTTAATGCATTATTCTATTATATTATTGAATAAATGGGTTGAATGGTGTTTACTTGCTTCCTAGTGTGTTAATGTTCATCGAGAGATGAGTTTATTTATTCGCCCAATTAAAAAAATTGACTTCCGACAAGTAATAGTATCGTTAAACTTTATCATCAAGCATCGAATAGTTGGTATCAGCTCATACCTCGTCAAAGTTCGATATAAGCATTACGACGGAAATGTGGTTTTATAGAAAAATGATGAATAAATGTTCCCACGTAATCACCCTCGAAGGAGTGCTGCGAATGACTGGTGAGAAAAGAAGTGATGCAAAAGCCATACCAGAAGAGGCAAACTCATGGGACACACTTCGCGACGCGGCATCTTTAAGAAAACAGTGCTGCAGAGAGATAGAGATATAAATGGGAGTGATTTCCGCGTACGACTAAGGATAGGAAATGTAGAACGAATTGTGTGGGACGTTCAAAAGAAGAATAATGAAGGAGTCAAGCGGTTAGCTGAGAGGAGAATGGTGCGGAGCGAGTTGCTGTAGACAGCCGCTCCTCGGATTGATGACGGCTTATGATGATGGACGCTTCATTCATCATTCATACATGTCATTTAAGTCCCCTTGACAGCTCTCATCTTGACCCAAAATGTTTCTTCATCCCAGCTCCGAGGGATTAAGAGAGAGATATGAGCAAGATTTTTCCTTGGTCTTATTGGAGACAATATTTGAGTTTTTTATTTCATCGGCTGAATGTAGCATGGAGTAAGTATTAATGGAGAAAAAATGTTGTTTAACAAGACAAATTCTCAGTGATTTAATAAATATATCAATATTAATCTTTAACTTAACTCATTTTTTTCTCGCCGTACAGTGAAAAATGCTTTCAGAAAAATGTTTTTTTAAAATAGGTTTCAGTAAAAGTTGTGACAAATCAATTTATTTTTATCATAAGTTGATAATACATACAAACAATTTAATCATTGAAAAAATCTAGGCGTAAGAAGTATTTTTTTATATTTTTATATAGTATCTCTGGAATGCATACGCGTACCATATAGCATGGAAAACGGGTTCGAATTTTGGCAAAAATCTCGAAAAGTAGTGCGAATAATGTTTTTCATTTTCGTATATTTGGAAAGGCGAGATATTTTCCCTCCTAATGAAGCAAAGTTCATTAGATTCTACGTGAACTTTGTCTGGCTCTAAACTACCCCCTTTCTCGGACCACAACTTTAACGTGGTGGAATGGCTTGCGCGCTCTAATGAACCCTAGAGACCCCGAGAGCAATTATGATCGTTCCCGGAAAGGCCACACATGCCAGATAGGACGAAGGGTATGAATCAGACGAAGAGTAGTCCCGTGATGGTGTCACGTTCCAACCAATCGGGCGAAGGAAATCTGGTGGTATGGGCAATGTGAGGAAATGAAAAAAACTGCAGAAAGGAGGGAGAGTGGGCGCATTATTCGCTAAAATAAAATTTTTATCAGGAAATGTGACGGGGGCAGACGGTACCAAAGATTAAGGAAGAAACAGCTATCAATTGGGAAAGAAGGTATTCAATATAGGTGGGAAGATATATGAAGGAGCTATACCAATGAACAATAAACTTGGTATCACACGCCAAGTAAGCAAAAGCAAAGGTTTAAGCAAAAGTTTTGCTTAAAAGAATCAATTATAGTCTAGAGAGTAGGAAAAAGTACTACTTGGGCGGTAAACAATTTGAGTTCCGGAAGAAAGATCAAATCGAGATGCAATTGTGATTATGAGAACACTTCTAGAATGAAACAAAGAGTACATCCAGGAAATTTGCACTTGCTTTGTAGGTTTCGAAAAAGCACTCTACAGAGTAATTTGGGGAAAACTAGCGACTATTCTCCAAGAAATGAGAATAGACTTGAGACATCAGACTGATCCGAAACCTATCAATGACCCTGAGGGAACATTAGAGGGTGGATGACCGTGCATCAGGGTCGGTGACTATAGTTTGCGGGGTAGGGCAAGAGTGCCCGTTGTCGTCTTTGCTTTTTAACCTTTACGCTGAATGAAAAAGGCACTCCACGGGGAATGGTATGATAGATATGGGAAGAACTGAGGTGGGAATCAAAGTAGGAGGGCATTTGATAAAGTCGGTTTCATTTGTGGATGATCAGGCGTTGGTTGGTCCATCTTTGAATCAATCTTTAGTGGATGCTTTAGTATTTCAATGCGGGAAATTTGGGATGAAGATAAATCAAGAGAAAACTAAAGTAATGATATTTTCCTGGACAAAGAAATCGAGGCTAGTCATTAAAGTTGGAGGGCTCAAAGATGAGCAAGGTGAGAATTATATTTACTTCGACGATACGCTGGAATAAAACGGATCCGGTAGAAAAGAAATCAGGAAAAGAATAGCGCTGGCTAAGGAAGTGGCTAGTAAAAGAAGGAAGCTAAGGACGGGGACCCTAGTTAAGGATGTGAAGAAGGGGCTGTTGAAGAGCTTGATATGGAGCGTGGCGTTGTATGGGGCAGAAACGTGGACCCTCAGCAACTAGGGCGTGAATTGGTAGTCTGCGTTTGAGATGTAGGTGTGGAAATGGATGGAAAAGGTGCGGTGGGTGGAAAGTAAGATGACAGAGGAAGTATTCGGTTTTGTGGGCGAGGAAAGAGTGTCTGAATGAAATCCCGGATAGGCCCGGTAGGTGGCTGAAGGAAGTAATAAGAGGCGATGGATTGCTCAAGATTGCGATTAAAGGAAGGATGCTGGGCAAGTGGAAATGGAGAAGCTTAGAAAAGGTTTTGTTCATGAGATATAGAAGGGTACATTGTATGTCGGGGCGAAAAAAGAAACACTAGAGATAGATAGGGCCTTTAAAGTACTGAAAACTGGGAAGAGTTTGTCTGACTTTGAAGAACACCAACCATTTTTCGGTAGAATATTAAAAAAATAAACTACCACCGCAGTATGTGTTTGCTTGGTAACTTATTTTACGTTGCCCGTGGGTTTAAATCCTATGTTATGCTAGTTGATTAGGTTCCGTTAGAGTGGTTTTCTCCTTCGGTAAAGAAATAAAAGGATACTATTTTCAAATCTTAGCGGCCAGTTTGCTCAAGTTTCTTGAACCTTTCAATTCTGATGACCTCAGCACTCCGTGCGGCAGTTTGCAGTAGCAAGAAACAATTATTTATTGCTCCAAAATTGTACTTAAAGGGAGAATTCAAAAAATAATTACTGAATAATTTCTAATCAGCCGTGGGGAAATGGAAAAAGAATTCATCCGTAAAGAGAAGTTGAGTTTGAAATACACCGATAGGTATCAATCAGTTCAAATTGATTAAGCCGAAGTCTCATGGATAACCATTCCATAAAAATTGATCATGCGTGTTTGAGAAAGAGAAAGTTTGAAGAAAACCGAATTTGAAAACAAGAAATAGATTGATTGATGGATGACTTGAAACTCAGTTTCATTTTCCATATTCTCCGCCGGTCATATAATTGTCGAGTCCGTTTGGGAAAAATGTTTGCTTGTGGAACAGTGGAGAAACATGGTGACATCGCCATCGGAGAGACCGAGGTCAGTAATGGTAAATCACGGGACAACGAAGTTCTCTGGAAAGAGCCTCAGCCCCGTTGTCCCAGCCTGTCTTGATTGCACCATCTCCATTTGTGAACAACCCTTAACTGGAGTGCCTAACGTGGCAATCACATGGCATGTTTCCGGACCGCGGGGCAAGTCCCTCCCCAAGTTGTTTTCATTTTTATGGGGTACCTTTTAGCGGAAGGGGCAGTGGTGGTATTTGCAAGCCAGATAGCCTCCGAAAGAACGAAGTCTATTCCTAATTAAGCTGCAAAAGCACAAAGGGAGAGCATACCTTGCAATAGCGTCTGTACATCTTATCCCGGCCTCTCTTGATTGCATCCTCTCCATTTGTGAACATCCCTTAACCAGCGTGCCTAACGTGGCACTCACAATACTTATGTCTGGCCCGCGGAACAAGTCCCTGCCAAAGTTATTTTCATTTTTAGGAGGCACCTTTCAGTGGCGGGGCAGTAGTTGTATTTGCAAGCCAGCCTACTTTCGGAAGAACGAAGGCGATACCTAATTTAAGCACAAAGGTACCGCGTAGGCGCGTACCTCATAGTAGTGTATTTACATCTTGTACCGGCCTCTCTTGATTGCTCCCTCTCCATTTGTGAACAACCCTTGACCCGCGTGCCTAATATGGCACTCATATGGCTTGTTTCTAGTCCGCGGTACAAGTCTCCCCAAAGTTATTTTCATTTGTATGGGGCACCTTTCGGCGGCAGGGGCAGTCGTGCTTTGCAAGCCAGCCTACCCCCGAAAGAGTACAGTCATATTCTTAATAAGCTGTACAAGTGCAAAGAGAGAGCGTACCTTATTATTGTATCTTAAAATCGTCTGAATGTGAATGGTAGTAGCAGATATCAGAGAATTTAATGGTACCATTTACAATACCACAGATTTATATACACACGACCCGGGTTTCAACGCTTAAGCGTCATCTTGAGGACCTGAAAGTCCTGTCATCTTCAGGTCTTGACCTGAAGATGGCACTTAAGCGTTGAAACCCGGATCGTGCGTTTATAATTCTGTGGTATTATGAATGTTATCATTAAATTTTCTGAAAAATGGAATACCACAAAGTTACTGAGCAACTTGTATTATTTATATAGTAGCAGATGTACTTACAGGCCAAAGGTAAATATTCGCAAAAATCTTTTGGAAAAAACTTTTTTCGTAAAAAATTGTTGTAATTTTTTCATTCAGTCAGTTTTTAACGATTTACATCAACGTAAACATTCGTAAATATCGTATATAAACGTAAATATCAGGATACCCATCATTATTTTCTCAAAAACTTTTGAAGGGCACGTGGAAAAAATGTGTGCCGGAGATTCGATTGGTTTTTCAAAAAGGTCGCCCACCCTGCTCTTAAACTGGTGAACTCCACCATGTTTCGCCGTCGCCGTACCCTTCCCCGTTGCGTGCCAGAGGTGGAGACATTTGCCATCGACCCGCCGCTGACCAATAGCGCGTGCCATCCGCGACCACAGCTGACGCAACGACCGGCGATCATCGCCGGGGGGGCCCTTGCGTAACGAGAGCGACCCCTGCCGCCGCCGAAGGGGTGGCAGGCGCCCGCCCGAAGGCCATCCGCCACCGAGGAGCGTAATCCGCGGGGGCGGGCCTCGAGGAAGGGAGGGTTAGGGTGGGAGGGGGCGCTGGCTCCCACTTCATTTGTATTCTCAGCTCAAGCGGCTGCAGAGTCGCTGACCTGGGGCAATCGGCGCGCTTTTAGGCGGGCGCAGGGGCGAACGGCGATCGCTTGAGAGCGCGGCTTCCTTTCGGAGAGCCCCCGCGTCTCCGCGGGGAGCGGGGGCGTGAGGAATGCGTGGGTGGGGGCCGAGCGGGTGGCGCCGCCCGCTATAATGGCGGCGATAACAAACATTTATTCTTACCATCTGCACATGCAGCGGGAGTGGGGGGCAACGCTTAAAATACTCGCGCCGACGACGTCCCTTGGGGACGCACAGCCGATGCTGCGCCGCCCCCACTCCACTCCTCACACAACCCCTCCCACCCGCTCCCTCTGCGCGGGGGGGCGAGCCGCCCTGTCCTCGCCGGCGGGGCGCACTGGCCGCGGTGGTGGGTGGGGCCGCGTGAGGAGTGCTTGGCCTTCGGTCGTGCCAAGTCCCATTGCGGCGAGGTTATTGCCACCGCTGCTGCTTGCCGCTAGTGGTGCTGCTTCGGGGCGATGCGCGCACGGGACGCGGTCTCGCCCGAGGACGAGCACCGCCGCGACGTCATCGCCACGACGGGATGCTATTCAACCTTCGCTCGCGATATCTGCGCATCTCGGTGGTCCAATCCTTGAGGGATCCAGATCACGTGACAGCCCCCGTGTGTGACACCGAGGATATTGCTTCAACCCCGAACTGCATCTGGAGATCTGACGGAAGGGATGGGGTGGAGGGAGGGCGACTGGTACACTGTCAAGCCGACTCACACAAAACATTTCTCCTATCAGCGCTACCAACCTATTTGCATTTTGGATACGGCACTAAATGGGAGAATACGCCAAGATTACAAAAAGCGAAGGAACACCCATTGCTAGAATAAGTGCAAACTTTCGAACTCTATGGTTTGGATACCTTAAGATGACGTTGTAAGGTATCAAAGCCGTTGTTAAGGTAATTTGAGTGAAATATCACTTCTTCATTACGCTTCCCTCTCATTTGCGCGATTTATACAACCGATTCAGTGCAGAGAAAGTTCACACGACGTCGCCTGATTGAATTCTGGTTGGTTTTCGCGAAGTCACGTGCCCTCTACCCTAACCCCCGCAATACTTAGGTCTGCCTGTCAGTCGCAAAGATATTTGGAAATAATTCTAGGTATCAGTCTATTTGATCTCATTTTAAATGAACATATCTCACCATTTCAAAGATACCAAAACATCAGCCCCTTACCAAACGACTTTCCGAGATTTTGGACGAATAATACCTACCCGTCTAATAGTTAATGGTACGTTTATGCACTCCGGAGAGACCTTATTATTTAAAAAATTAGGAATCGCAATATTTTTCCAGGATCATTAGAAAACCTTCCGTTGTGAAGAATTTTAATTGCACCGCATGAAGAAAATGAGTATAATTATAGACTTATGTTAATGTTTTTATTTAATTAGTTAGAATTTCAGTCATATATTAGAATATAATTTCACTATTAATTATCTAATATTTAATTCAAGCTTCCTACAGCTGCTGAAATTGATACCAATAATTCGGATAAGGTGCCCATTATACTAAGAGAAATATCTCATTCAAACTACCTTAATCTATAAACCTGTGGCAAAATACAAAAGTTTCACTGTTATTCTAGCATGAACTTCCACAGTTTTATGCCAGAATCCGCGAATTATACCTGTAGCTGTTAACTTTCATGGTTGAACAGAATCCGTAACAGCTGATAAATAGACTAGAGGAAGCTGCTAGATATTCTGAAAGGCATTCGTGAGTCAAGAATTAATCAAGGAAAACTCGGAGGATTCAAATTTCAGGGCTACTCAAGCATCTTTGCCCCGCACGGAATCTTCGGAATTGATTTAACAGGTAAAGGCGATGTGTGCTATCCTGGCGAACTGATTGGTGCGAAAGCGTTTCCCTTCCCACGCTCCATCAGCGTCAGAATTACTCACTAAGACTCTCAAACAGCACAGTATTCGACATTTTCCACTTCCATCTCCTTCTCCCTACTCACGACCTTCCTCAATACCGGTTCCCTAAAACCTACCAGTTTCTTGCGTTAGCTCGCGTGATCGGGTGGAGGTTTAGACCTTAATCCTGCAACCATATGACATCGGATAGATTTGAGGTAAAATTAGTTATGAGGTAACCATGTTTCGTCACTTTTTATGAAGACGTGGCCTTTTCCGTAGCGATAGACTGGTGAACGATAGTGGTCAATATGACGGAGAAAATGCATTTAGAAATATTATGGAAACTAGAAGCTTTCACTCAATCGAAAGATGTCATAATAAACAAGATAAATTTTGTGACTTCCTCCATTTATTTAAAACAAACGACAGGTTTCGGATTTCACGCCATCTTTTGGAGAAGAAGACATTCTTCCACCATATTATGGTGGAAATGATCTCAAAGAAAATTGTACTCAGACAGATGGAGAATTACTGTTCTAATATTTTTTCATGCTCGCAGAGGTGATACTGCTAAGCAGTGGAGAATTTTGGACAGTATAATTGATTCCAAGAATACAAGATCTGATATAGATATAATTACATCTCCTGATATTAATGAAGTTTTGACCAGGAGATTGAAGATAAATTTAGCAATTTATTCGCCATACTAATTTCGGCTATCGCGCCATCTTCAGGCGGCGTGACAGCCGACACCAGTCATTAGTTTTAAATAAATTGTGGAAGTCACAACTTTTATCTTGTTTATTTTGCATTAGAAGAATTACCACGCGTTTTCGTGGGGGCAGCAATTTGACAAAGAACACCACTGAGAGGAAGAAAACTATCAACAGCAGAATGCGAAAATTTTAAAAAGTGTGCGATTTTTACATTCAATTTAATTCTACCTTTAACATCACTGGACAATCAAATGCACTCTCTGATCATTTATTTTGACGAATGAAGTAGATGAATAAGGCAATGGGTCATCAAACTGTTGCCTGAAAACCGAAAAAATAACCATATTGGTTATGCAAGCTATTTCCTTACTTTCCAATTGATAATACGGCGAAATGGACGAATGCAAAGCAAGAATAAATAGACAGGACCTTGAAATTGTAGAAAACTGGGAGGAGTTTCTATGATTTTTGACAACATCTACCTTTTACCGGTAGAATACTAAAAAAAATTGAAGAATATTCACCACCCATTTGAATTATAAGGCAAGTAACTGTTGAGACATATTTTGTCTTCTTAGCGCTATGGATGCCACTCGATTTTGCCATTGTTTTTACAGGGAGTGTGGAATACTACTAATTTATTTAAGTAACAAACGTTATGACAGAAGAATACCCATAAAATAAATTGGTGCATACTTAATTACAGTAAGTTATCGATGGAAAACATCGTGTAATTGCAAAAATGAATTTTTGCAATTATACGATGCAAAGACTTTAATATTCAATTTAATTTTGCCTCTAAATTACTGGACAGTTATATGTACTCTCTGTTTATTCATTTGGACTATTGAGAAAGAGTGTGGATACTTTATTTCTGAATAGATATTTAATTTCTTATGAGGATACGAATGCTCGAAGTCCGTCAGAAGGCCAGCCTCGTGTGTGCTGTAATTTGATGTTTCCCCGTAACTCGTGCCACCACGTGACCGGCGAGGTTTAATTTCTGCCCTTCCCTTAACTGTTCTTACGGACAATGTGTCACAATGCGTGTATGCAAATCTGTGCCAACCTATTTTCAAATTTTTATCAAGCGGGAATCTGGTCCAAGAAAACAAGGAGTAGCCCAATGTTTGTGCTGAAGTGCGTTTCAAGGATTCTTCTCCCGGCTCTTCGCGGAATTTCTCATTTGGCCCACCGTTTAGCGACGCTACTTCCTATTCAAAATTCGTGTCAACCAACGGATGCTGACGCTAAAGTGCCTAACCCCCACCAGAGTTACCAACTAAAAATTGTCCTCGTGGGTCCAAGCTTCCTCGTTGGAGACCCAGAATGGATTTGCCGCGAGAGATCGCGAAGCATTCCAGAGCATGTGTTCGCACGCGTGCCGTGAGCAAAAGCGTGTTGGTTCTGCGAGTTCTCCGTCTTGGAGCCACACTATTTTGCAGTCTTTGGTTCGGGCTCGTCTCCACTCGGTCTATTTGCAGTGGAAACTATTTTGAAGCCGAAGTGCGGCGACGAGGCGGAAAGACAAGCGAATGTCTCTTAAGTGGCTGCTGCCCCCTTCATTTCGACCATTGGCGAGGTCGGTGTAAACATTCTCTGCACTGAATCGGTTGTTTAGAATCGCGCAAATGAGAGGATAGCAAACAGCCACGGAAAACAGTGAAGTCTCGTGCTATTAGCATGGGTGTTGCTCGGAAATTATTTCCGACGCGATTTCCCTCTCTCGTTGGCGCGGTATTAATATGACGCTGTTACGTCAACCCCGTCCTTAATTCGCGAGGTAGGGTACGTCTTGTTTCTTAGACTTGCAGCTTTGTCGTTGAAGGAAGTGATGCACGAATTGCCTCCGAGATTTTGGCAGGGAATGTTTACACGGCTCTGCATGTATCTGGAAACTCTTCTGTCTCCCTTTCACAAGGGAATGTTGATAATCAGGGCAAAGTGTTTGCTGGCAACATAATCAGCAAGGCGAGTCACAACAGCTCTCCTCACTTTACCAGTTTTGGCACCTCTGTTCCCATCCATACCAATATCCTCTTCCACAGTCCATTCCAATGGTTCTACCTCAATTCCATACTCAGGATAAAAATCAGCCGTACCCATGCTGGTACCATATAGCTGGTATCCCATCTTCTTCAGAGCTACCACAAGGAAACATCTCATTTTTGTCCTTATAACTTTCAATAGAAATAAGCACGTATCTCTTAGGTATCTGAAAACGACTACTGCTGCAAATTTGTATCCATTTGGAATTCGGCCCAAGAAAATACGGAGCGGGCCAATGTTTGCAATGATGTGCGTTTTATATTGAGTAAAATGCACTCCATAAAGAGTATAAATATATCTTCAGAGTGCATTATAACATCTACAGCATTATGTATCATTTAATCGAACATATTTAGGGAATAAAACAAATATTCTACTTAAAGAATCTAAATTATTTAGTGATTAGTCACTTTGTTAAATAAATTGACAATAGGAACAGTGTTTAATTACCGTATAAACGGTGTATTTTAATATCTGCAGAATGTATTACAACATTTACAGGGTACTTATAACATAAATTCTACATAGTATTTAATAACAGTGTTCCTATTGTCCATTAATTTTATACAGCGACTAGTCACCATACAATTAAGGGACTCAAAGTTGAATATTTCCTTTAGTCCCTAAATATTTACGCTTCAATGAACGACTTACAAGTAGACTAATATCAATTAGTTAATTCAAACCAGAGCTGCTATCTTAAGCACATTTGTAGGATGGAGCTGGTAATTATGGATTATCGATTGTGTAATCAGATGATCGCTCGTTTCAAGCCCTCCATCCGCTCACACCCCTCGGTATATCTGTCGCGCCTGAGCTAGATCTCTTTTGATTATGTCATTAAGTTATCTCCTCTATCTGACGAATTCATCTCAGCTTTCTGAGTTCATAACCTTCGGAATCCCGGTTGGGTGAGAAATGGATGCGCCTCTAAGTTCGGTCATTTTGAGTGAATCACCAACGGTTTATCTGTTTTTGACTCACTTGTCCCTATCGTTTTGCTTGAGTGGCAGTGCTTAAGTACGCATTCATGAAGACTTTTTGCTTTTTCATTCCATAATTTTGCATTTAATTGCGTTTAGCGTTCAAACCCCGCACACCGAGGTAGTTTGTTGATATTCTTCGACACAGCGCCTTCTATGAGATAACTTCGGATCCTGATTGCTGACCATTAAATGATATGCACCTTCTGAACTTTACCTACGAAAGTTAATTAGATTAATTTAAAAAATGCTCATATTTGTTGTAAAAAAGTGGCAAGAAAGCTAGACTGGATATTTGAATATTTCTATAAATAAATGACCAATATAAATGGACCAACTCTTCGGAGAGGCTGGCGATTTCCTCAGGTATCAATGAGAGGCTATAATGATGAAGGGATGATTTTGAACAAAAATGATGCAAACAGTTTCCATAGTTAAACGTCGATGCAGAAGTCTATCGTCCGTCAGAAGGAAGTGTGAACACTAACGGTTGGGAATGTGCCGTTCTCAATTGGTATAGGCAAGGAGGATATTCAACTTGTGCGAGTACCGGACCCCTTTTGTGCCTGGAATATGTAATAGCCCGCCGATTCCCAAGATTTTCAAGTCGATGTAGGCTCAGAATGGCAATAAAATGAAGAGAATCCCGAAAGAAAGTGATATATATTTTCCGTGCATTGCGCCACGATGGCCGAGTGATTGGCCTCCCTTGACCTTTGAGCTAAAGACGTGCGCTCCTCGCTCGGAGAGCCGAGGGATATTTCCCGAGCGCTTGTTTATACTGAGCATGTGGCGGCTTCATGGCGGCCTTTATTTAGCTTATCAACAACATCCAGTCTATACATTGCACATCAAATCTCACTTTACTACCACTTTTCCCCCTCTCCGGAGCGTGATCGCATCGCCGCGATTTTCATTACTTTTTTGTCGTTGTGAGAAGGCTGAAATATTTGCTTACGCGAAGGAATTTGAGATTTTTTTAACATCAAGCATCGGTATTCATTCCTCCTGCCCCCCTCTCAATCAAATGCTTATGCATGAGTGGAATCATCCTCACGGTCAAATGAAAGCTTTTGACCTCACGAGGAAGGGGAGGCAACGTGTGAAGATAATCTGCTTCGTCACGTGAAATGATAAATCACTAATTCCCTCGTCCAGATAAAAATCATGAGAGTGCATAACGAGACTTTCGCGGAGTTTACAACAGGAAATTGAGCGATTATGTTTTGCTCACTGTCTCTGCGTCGTTGGCGCACGCGCAAAAAGTCTTCTGGCACGCAAACAGTCGCCTCCCCCCGTCCCCCCACCCCGCGCAGCGGCTGTTTGTGGGGTACTCTTGCTGGCTAGAGGGTCTTTCAAATCGTTAATGATCTTGAAAACACCATTAAGTATTGAATGCTTTGGTTGAAAATGGATATCAAAATGTGATTACTGCGGCCTCAATTCGTTCCTGCGGTTCGTTGGCACGCTCGCTCTCAACACCTAATTTCCGCCCATGCCACTCGGGATGGAAATTATTTTTGACTGGAGTCGTGGAATCGTTTGCTGATGTAAGTCGTGATTTACGAGTTACCTTCGATTAATGTTTTGTCCAAAGGTGAGTTTTGTCCAGCGCAATACAGATTTTAGATCATCTGGATCCATCATAAAACTTTCAGGATGTCAATGAACACAATAAGCATTTGCAAAAACGAATACTTGTCATACGGTGGGCAATTGTCGATACTCTCCATTTTGTCTTCAATTCTAGTCAATTTATTCTTAACCCAGTCGAAATCAGAAGATACTAACAATAGGTTTTTCTTAAGCCACGTTAAGTTACCTTCTGATTATCCAATAACTGGATTGGATTGGATATTTGGGGAGGCGACCGACAGTTAAGGTCATTTGCGACATAGGGGACAGGTAAGGGAGGAAGGGTAGATAGAAACCCGGCGTCAGCATTAGCCTGATATTAACGGAAGGCGCCAAGGGGACCACGGTTTAACGTCTCATCCGACAGACGGAGTACTGCACTTGAAGTTCCCTCCACAAGACACTCAAGTAGGGATCGGGTGTCCTCTGAAAAACTTTCCTCCTCTACAGGGATTTGAACCCTGGCCGTCCGTATGGTTAGCCAGTACTCTAGCCACCACAACAATCCGATCCCCTTCCATTAACTTTCATGAAGATGATCCAAATAGAAATTTCTACATTGTCAGTCATCTCTTCATACTTGGATTTTCACATGATTTTAAAACTATACTGTAAAGTATTTTCCCCAAATTTGCTGAATTTTAGCGAGGTTTCCTTAAATGAAGTTGTACTAACTTTTAAGCAATACTGGAAAGCTTAAAATTTTTTTACGAGGAAACTTGCTGTAATTTATCAAATTTTCCTGATAAAAATTAAGACTAAAATTATTAACCTTCGGATAGGATTATGCTCACAATAAAAAGGCTACAACATAACTTCCAACAATATTTATTGAAAAGTTAAAACTATATACCATTCAGATTTAATTATAACTTTTAAAGCAAATGTGAAAGAGTGCTGGATGAATTGTATATCAAGACAAAAAAATAACGCACATGAACCTAGGTTAAAATGTCGTTAAAAGAACAGTGTCCAAGTACACACTTACTCAAAGACTTCGAGATTTTTCAATATGGAGTAGTGAATCAACTGACAGAAATGGCTATTAAATGAAAGTAACTGTATCCAGCGACGTAGTGGAAGGGTATCATAATATTAATTTATAGGTTTGCTGGTCTCTAAGACTAATTTCAAATCGGGCACTTTGCTGAATTTCAGCAGGTTTTTTCCAGAAAAAATCTGGTGCGTCTAATTCCGAGAACTTGCTGAATTTCAACACGTTTTGTACGAACTGGAAACTGTATGAACTGTAGGTTTTGTAGTGTAGATGACGATCTTTACTTACTTATTGCACACTCGTTATGTATGTGCCTCAATCAGTATTTGAATTTCGCATGTTGTGTTGCAACCAGGGATTTAATTCATATTTACAGAGTGATGTACTATGAAAACACGGGGATTTTTCACGTACGGTAATACATGGCATGTAAGTTATAGCTCTTATCCTTCGGTTGATTCATACTCTATTTTAAATTTGAGAAGAGTGCTAATTCCTATACGAGCCATGATTACAAAAGGTGTCAGGATTTGGAAGGGAAATGCTGACTTTGGAATTTCGTGACGCGATGTATTTATTGTCTTTGGGCTATTTCCAGCAGTGGAGCAGTGATCATCAGCCCGTGAACTAAGGCCAAGATGTTTGAGGGCGTTGCCGGAGGCGGCCACGGGTCGTTGCACGCCAAAGGAAAGGTTTCCCCGAGTCGTGCCCGGGGATCGACATTGCTGGAGATCATCGAGAGCGTGAAGCTAGCCATGGGCCCCTGGCCATCGTAGTGACCGGATTTATGTCATATATCGACGCCCAGCACGGTCCATATCTTTCAAATAGCAAACAATTCGATGAATAATGCAAATGTAAAGAGGGATTTACTTAAATTCTACGATAAAGTCCTTTCGTTTTCAGACTTATTTCAAATTGGAAGCGGATTAAGACCTGCATTCCTTATATATCCTCACCACACTAGCCGTATATCACTGACTTAAGCTTATCTCAGGCCAAAATGTCACGTCATCTTGATATTTTGCTTTATAAACTCAATGCTTCAGTTTGATTTGACCCCCACTTTTAGATCATAAGACTCAACACTCGTACTAGAACAGTAGGTACGAGGTAATATGTCAGCAGGTCAGACGTGTTTCAGGGAGACATTGAAAATATTATTTCAACCTCGTACTCTACCAATTGTACTGTTAGAAGCGACAGCATATGAGAGCTATACTACTGGATAGAATGGTTAAAACATCCCATCTTCCAAAGTGCCATTAGTTACTCTCGTAGAAGCGGACTGAGGTACTAAGATACTTCGTTGAATACAGTTTTCGGTAATCCTTTCCCTCTGCCAATCCACTCCTATAATATACCCCCATTTTTAGGCCTGGTGTCATAACATCTTCTGCCAAACGCTCCATCGGAAGCTCCCACGGTAACATGTAGGTGCACAATTCATTAGCCTGAGCATATGCTGCTTCGCATCATTTTTCATGGCTCACGTAAGGACAAGTATCTAGCCTCCTTAGCTACGCAAATCACTCAAGCATGCAAGACAAGCGTTAAGCTTGTGTATAGTCAGCAGAGTGCAGCGGAACCTCACGTGTCACGTTGATGGAGGCAAGGATAATTTCCCCAAGGCTGAATGCCAGGCTTTGTATTGCTTCATGGCTTGGGAATTGACTAATTTATATTAGTCAACTCGGAAGTGGTTCATTTATGCAAAATATTTAGGGACTAAAGGAAATATTTAAGTTGTAGCCCCATAATTATTTGATGACTAGTCGCTGTATCAAATATTTGATTATCAAACAATAAGAATTATGCTATTATACACTCTGTATAATCTATGTTATAATCACCCTTAAACGTTATAATACACCTTTTATACCGTAATTAAGCATTGTTCCTATTGCCCGTTTATTGTATAGAGTGGTTAATCATCAAATAATTTGGGTTCTTTAAGTAGAATATTTGTTTTATTCCCTAAATATGTACGCTTACATGAGATATAACGCTGTAGATATCATAATACATTCCACAGAGTCTTTGGTGTTGTAATTCACCCTGTATATGTTATATTACTCTCTGTAAATGTTATTATACTCTCTATAGAGTGTATTATAACATCTACAGGGTGCATTATCACATTTGTCTATTCATTCGCAGTTTTAAACCCTTTGCCAACCTAAAGAGAGTACAATTTATGTTGAACTCGTCGTTCAATTCTCTTTGTCCCGGCCGTGATCCCTGTAAAACGCAGATCACGGATCAACGAATGCCTCAACGAACAACAGAAGGGGTTCGCCGATGAGTCATATTATTTCCAAGAAAATATGAAGGACACTCGGTTCGTTGTCAGCGGCGTCGACTGCGCAGCACTGAGTCTCGAGGGCTTGTCCGCAGATTACATCGATCGCTGATGGCATTCCGATTATCAGCGCCTTGCTGCTCACTTTTGGTGCTGGATTTTGAAACGTGGCTGCGAGCAGGGCGAGGCGGGAACGCGACCATACCCTACCTCACGCACTGCGATGCTCGCCCGCCCAAGGTGACTCGGGGGTAGCCGGCCGGGACCGGTCGCTAAGCTCCCGCGCCCTCGGAGCAATAATAGCTCGTGATGGCAGACGTTGAACCTCCGGTTGGCAAGAAGAGGCGAGCGCCTGCCGCCCAACTCCCCCTACCCCGACGTCCCCCTCTCCACCACCCGCCCCTCCCGCCTCCCTCCCGCTCCCCCAACCCGCCCCCACCCACCCCTTCCCTCCGCATTTCGTAATCCATGGTGTAATGAGCGCGAGTTTAGTGACTCCGATGCTCCGGGTGTAATGCACCCTCTTTCTTTGTTCCGTCGACGGATCCCGACGCCACCGTCGCCTCCTGCGTAGCGGCGCCCCAGCGGCGTCCCCCCGCGTCTCTGTGGCGCGAAAACAGACGAGCGGAGCGGTGCGTGAAAAACAAGTCGTCTTCCGTGGTCGGGCTGTTGACACTGTTTGGCAAATATTTTTATGTTTATTTCTAGCTGCTCGCTGTATAATAGCGGGGTAATAATATATACGGGGTTGATATCAGAGTTAGATCGCGTACAGCGAAGAGGAGCTAGGTTTGTGAAACGATGCAACGATAAGTTGGCTAGTGTGTCTGGACTGTTAGAAGAATTAGGATGGGAATCGCTATCACAGCGTAGATTAAATTATAGGCTTAACCTCCTAAATAAATTTCAGGAAAATCATTTTACTGACGACGTAAAAAACATACTATTAACCCCTTCGTACTACGGCAAATTAGATCGCGCCAATAAAATTAGAGAGCTAGATTGTAGAACCGATAGGTATAAAATGTCATTTTTTCCGCGTACCATTCGGGACCATAACAGCTGTGATCGTCGTTATGAATAGTTCGAGTATTGACAATAGGCAGGCAGTAAATCTTTCTCATTATATTCTCTACTCTCTTATTTATGCATGATGTAAATATTGATGTTCTTATTTATGCATGATATTTTGAATCTGTAGTAGTAGTCTTTGTATCCCTTGCATGTTGGAACGATTGAAGATTGAATGTTTCTTGGGTATTAGATTTTTAATTGGCACTTTGCATGTGTGCTACGCGGGTTTTAATGTAATGTCGGTGTCCTACCATATCATTCATGCATGCCTGGTGCGAAAGCACCCCCTGCCACACACCCTTTGGGTGGCTTGCAGGGTATGACGTAGATGTAGATGTAGAGACGTGCATAACACAAATAGGCCATCAGTTCTTTTCCAGAAACCCATATTTCTCAATGATTTCTCTCAAATTAATATCTGTTGACCAAATTAAGTTCCTATAGTTTAGTATCACAGAGTACGCTTTTATAAGGGCTTTTACCATTTGGATAAGAAGGTATCAGGGACGTTGGGACTGCGTTGAGATGGGAAACTAACTGAAGGGTCAAAAAGAACATGAAAGTACGAACTGAAGGGTCAAAAGAACATGAAAGAAAAGGCCATTGTAACGTACATTTTGAAAAAGCACCATTGTGTTCGAAACTTTATTATCCTCGTAAGTTTAACATTTATTTTTACAAATTTGTGAAGTACTGAATTTCAGATATTTGTGTATGACCCAAGTTGTATTGGACATGTCAATAGCCTTTGAAAATTGGAAAATTTACTATCACGTCGAAAATATTGGCATTGGCGGAAAACTATTTTTATGTTCATAATCAGCAACACAAAATTAAGCATAAGCACTAAGAATATTGGAAACACAAAAAATCAGTCAATTTTTGTTTAGCTGCGTATTTCATGGATTCTGCAAATTCAAAGACTGCGATCTTCGCTCTGCTCGCTGCTTAGATCAACTACAGGATGTCATATAACTCCAATTTGCCAATTTTCCCCTTGGAGCCAAAGTGAATAACATTATTACTTGTTAGAATATAAAGCGTGAGACAATTCTCATAGTAAATTATATTGTTTTTTTACCAAAATCTAGTTTTTGTGGTGATTGTGACCCATTTTCGGGGGAAGATTAAATTAAACTATTTAACGAATGTTTATGTTCACTAACGTCCGTCAAAGGTAATAACGAAGTTGAAATATATTGATTTGGCTTGGAAATAAATGAAAAGTGAACAATTTATCAACAATCGTATGATTTAAACGAAGCCTCCATCATGAAGTTCTCGGTCAAGCGATTCCCTTCCCAAAATGGTATTCGACGCGTTTACAAAATGGCAGCATTTCGAACTGTCATTGGCACTATTATCTGGGACGCACTCCATCGTATAAGCAATACTACACTGACAATCATAAAACCCTTTTTTGAGCGGTGGATCCTCGCAAAACAGTCATCATGATGACCGATTTTACTCACTCATTTCTTCATCACTGTCAGAGGTTCTACTGCCGAGAATATGCAGTTATGTTTTCAAATCTTTTCCATCCCTTGAGAAGTTGAGGAGTTCGATTATAAAAGTTCAATAAATCTGAATGAGATGTTATGAAATTTTCAATGCGCTCTAACTCGTGTTCATTTCATTATATTCCCGCATTTCCTTCATTGGAATCCAAAGCATCATGAGAAAATGTACATCTCTCCTTCCCAGGAGGGATAAATGCAAGAGGACGCCGATAGCATCAACTTAATACTTGCATCCATACTGAAAATAATACTTCGTATTTTTGTACCATTGATTGATGTGTACGACGCGTTTCACTGCTTTACTGCATCGTCAGGCAAAATCCTTTACAAATTATTTATTTTTCATTGCATGTGAAAGTGATGTGGCTTATGTGAGTGTACATATAGTGTTTCACAACGCTTAGAGGGGTTAAGGTGGGAGCCCCTAGAGACTCTTAGGCTGCACGCTAGGGTTAGCTTGCTAAAGAAATTTAAAACTGGTGTGTTTCAGAGCTACACAGAGAATATCATCACGCCGCCTCACTACATCTCTATGTCTGACAGATGCGATAAAATAAGAGAGATACATTGCCGAACAGAAAGATAAGAAAAATCGTTATTTCCGCGAACAATTAGCGACCATAATAGGAACATCTCCACTCCCATAATACACGTCACCATTTCACTTACAAAAACCTTATCCCTGACATTTTTACACGGCCAGTCTCCTAACACCCCCCTGCAACACGCCCATGCGGCGGCTCGTAGGGTAGTATATAGATGTAGGGGATTTCGGAGAAAAAACTAACTTTTAGGAGGAAAGCAGGGGAACAATGATTTAGGGCATGTGAGGTGAGAAAAGTTGTTAATCAACATAAAAATTTCGTCGGAAAGAAGTTGGGAGGGGTGCGCATAAAGGATCTCATTACATATGTTGCTTGACTGTGTAATAATTTCAATTTCCTCCAAAGCATTCACATTTAAACCGATGTAAAAATATGTCAAGTTTTTGGATTTAAATCTCTAACATAATTATTTTCAAGCAGACACAAGGCAAATTGAGATGTGGTATTCATGTTAATAAAACATATTGCGTTACTTTTACAACAATTTATAAATGAATATTATACAAACAGTTGTATCTGACGATACATCAAAGCAGTAAAACGCGTCGTACACATTAATAACTGTACAACGTATTCCATTGAAGGTAGTGTGAGCGAAATAGTTCCCGAGTAATAATGCATACCATTTTCGAGTTATGCGCTTAAATTCCAGCAGCTGCAGGAATCATTGAATAAATACTATGATATGAATGGTGCAATAATATACTTTTATTTTACTTTAATTCTAAGTAATCAAATAAAAATATTTGAACAAGGTTTTGAGTTGACTATTTTTTCACGCGGGAAGTTTAAAACTCCTTCCCGACGAAATGTTTTTTTCCGATTCTGAAAAAAATTACAGTGGTTACTACGATTTAGTTTTAAAAATTATCTAGAAAACATACAAAATACACAAATTTTTTTGATGAAATCCAGGAGTTAGAAAGTCCTCATTTTTCAATAAAGTCCTTCTGGAATGCGTACACGAACCGTTTCCTATGTAAAAATTTCAATATTTGTCTTCATAATTCTCTGAAAGTAGTTTGTTAAGGGGTTGATATTTTGATATTTTTGGAATAGGAAAATATTTTTCTTTAAATGAGACCAAAAACATTGATTTCTTGGCTAAACTATATTTCACTCAAATTACCTTAAATATGGATAATAATGTTAACCCTATTTACACCGATTTGTAGGTCCATCTTGTGCAGTTATTTCACATGTTACCCCACTCGTGGGAGAATCAGGAACTAAAAGTTACGAATAAGAGATATTTTAGTTGCCAAGACGTACAATTGATGTCAGAATGGCATATAGACGAAAAGAACCCTAATCTGAGACAAAAAGTCTTCTATATATTACCTTAAGGTCACTTAGTGTGATGAAGGATTAAGTTCTTCTACAAAGTGACGCTTGATGTCTTTAAGCTTCAAAGTCATTCGTAAGACTAAGTTCTAGAACGAAGTATCACGTTCTTATTCAAAGTTTAAGTTCCTCGAAATTATATTTCATTTTGATTCTTTTTTCACTTCTAACACTTTGCTAGGTAATAACAATAATTTAGACTAAGAGCGTAATCAGATATGATACTCCAGCCTCAGTGCGATGCCATAACCACCAGTCTGTTTCGAAAACTGTTTCGCAACTATATTCCATCCTGATTTATCTTACGCACTAGAGTATAGTATATTCATTATTATTTTATGCAATTACTGCGTCTTTCATGTTATGTATTTACACATGTGTGTAATACCACACTTCTGTCATTAAAGGCTTTTTAATCAGACACGTTGTTTGAGATACGCAATGAGTTGACTCTTGTATCTTGTTTACATAGTTGCGTTATACATAAATGCAATAGTTTATGTAACATACCTATTGTGTAATGCACGTAGGTAAAAGTTTCATATCAGCCACCCGTTCATTTGCAAAATATGTACTCCTAGATACTGAACCCCTGTCAAACGACCACCTCTCTTAACGGCCATTTTTCAGCGGAACCGTCGGTGGTCGCTTAATATAGGTTTCACAGTATAAGGGCATTTGGCGGCTAAAGTGCATATCACTCATCAGTGAAAAGGGCTTTTGTTTGACTTAAATTCAAGAATAGAATTAGAACATATATTTATTATTCTCTGGGCATCACTCTTGGAGCAACAACGATTACAAAAAAGAAACTGGCTCAGCAAAAAGGAGCAATACATGAATACGAACATAGATATAATGGTTATAATACAAAACAAAAAGAGGAAAACATAGAAATAATATTCAATTTTTTGTAATATTCACAATTTGCAGACTGTAATTCATTAAGCACGCTAAATTTTATTTTGCTCTGCATGGAGTAGAGTCAAGTATAATACATTTTTAAATGCATAAATGGGACCCCTTTGTTTTAAGTTTTCAGGGAGAGAATTCCAGAATTTAGGGGCAGTAATTGAAAATGACTTTTGATAAGCGTTGTTCTAGGAATTGGATAGCGTAAAGAATAGTCCTTCATACGAGATGTCTTCTGGGTAGTTTCTGATCTGACCTTAAACATTTCACTGGGGTAAATAGGGATTCTCTCCCTGAAAATGTTAAAGAGAAGGGTTCCGAGTAAATAATTTTTTTCCGTTACAAAGATTTAGCCAACCTAGGCTAATTTTATGCTTCCCTTCTTAAATTAAATGCAAATCTTACACATGAATTTAGTTGCCATTGCAATTTTTTATCGAGCTCTTTAGGCATGTCATTGAAAACATGGCTACAATAATCATAGGAAGGGAATACCAGTGTGGAGATTAACATTTTACGCGTGGAAATGGGAAGTAAGTGCTTATGAAGGTTTAATTGATGGAGTGTAATACTAACTTTATTACAAATGTCATTGACATGTTGGTTCCAAGACACTCATTGTGAGGATAAGTCCAAGAGCACGAACTGATTCATTGTATGGTATTTGATAATCACCGACTGCGACTAGAGGAAGGTGATTGTTATCGATTTTGTTGAGAATCCTTGAGTATCCAATGATGATTGCTTTTGTCTTAAGGCAGATCATAATAAGGAAATTTTCGTCCACCCATTTTGTTATTTCCCCGACATCTTGGTTCAATAGACTGAGATTATCAGCTATTTTGTCAATCGGGGAATGGATGTAAATTTGAAGGTCGTCTGCGTATATCATGTTCTTGCTATTATTAATCACGCTCGGAATGTCGTTAATAAATATAGAAAATAGTAGAAGGCCCAAGACAGATACCTGGGGAACTCCGCAAGATACAGGAACCCAAGCAAATAGGTTATTAAATGATCCGAAGACTGCTTGCGTTCTATTGCCTAGGTAGGAGCATAATCAGTTTAAAACTGAATATGAGAAACCAAGCTTCATCATTTTATGGATGAGAAGATTTTAATCCACTCGATCGAAAGCTTTACTAAAATCGAAAAGGACTAAAACTGAAACCATACGTTTGTCCATTGCAAGTCGAATGTCATCGGTAACCTTTAATAGGGCTGTCTGCGTACTGAAAACATGCCCAAAACCTGATTACAGAGAGTCAGCTTTCTCATTGTATGTTAAGTACTCCGTGACTTGTTGGAAAACAATCCTCTCTAGGACTTTTGATAAGGCGCAAAGGATAGAAATCGGCCGGAAGTCTGAAGGTAGTTTTGGATTTGCCTTCTTTATTGGACGGATAAGAGCTTTTTTCCTGGTGGAGGGAAATACTGAGTGATCTAACGTGTAGTTAAATATTCCATTGATATAAGGTAATAAAGCATATTTAGAAAGTAGATTAATCTTTATCGGAATGTCATCAACGCCAGTGGCATTTGACTTAGAGAACGACAAGCATTTAATCAGAGTCTCAGGAGTCACATGCCTAAAGTAAAAATTGTTTTCACTGAAGGGGATAACTCGCTCAAGTCCATGGTTTGCTGTGTCAAGCTTATGACTGATCGAATTTGTCGCAAAGTAGGAGTTAGGCTGATCAAGAGTTATGTTTAGGGGGAGGGAATAGTTGCGTCTGCGAACCAACCCAAGGTTTCGAAGTTCACGCCAAACCGATTTCGGGTCTCTCAACGTGGTGAGCTTCGAGGAATAAAACCAGCATTTACTATCATTGATGGCTGATTTAACGTGATTTCCAAGTTCCTTGTATTTTTCGAGCAGAGTAGGACAACTATTGTGTATAAAGGCACATCGTACTTTGTTGCGTTCTTTAATCATGAATTTGATTGTCTCGTTCAGCCAAGGTAGTGAATGGCGTTTAGGCCAGCATGCCCGTGTGGGAAAAAATGTGTCTGCGCAATAGGAAATGTTAGACATAAGACAATCAAGTTTGGAATCGATAGAACACGAGTTTAAAACACCGTTCCGATTCATATCTGAAAATGCTTCTTCAAGGCTATGGGAATCAATATTTTGAAAGTCACGCAAGTTGAAAGAGGTGGGTGTGAAGGACAGGCAAATTAAAAGTATAAGTAATTTCAATTAAGTCATGAGCCCAGAGGAAGGAAATAGGAGTCTGAAAGTATTTTGAAACTTTTTCTAGATCATCGACAATTCAGAGATCTAAAAGGTTAAAACTTGTTTCTGCATGGTGCGTTGCTTCATATGGTACAAGGGGAAGATTATTACAGTTAAAAAAGTAATGCATGTATTCACCGTCATAATTATTTCGTAAAAGATCAGCATTGCAATCATCAAATATCACAATGTTTTTGAAGGTAGGTGCATTTAGCAAAAATTCCTTTTCAAAGTCCGTCGGGAGGGCCGTTTTAAGTTATAATAATAAGTAATCAAATAAAAATATCTGAACAAGGTTTTGATTTAACTCTTTTTTCACGCGGGAAGTTTAAAACTCCTTCACGACGAAAGGTTTTTTGCGATTCTGAAAAAAATGACTGTAGTAACTACGATTTAGTTTTAAAAATTGTCTAGAAAACATACAAAATACACACTTATCATTTTTGCGAAATCTTGGAGTAAGCAATTCCTCATTTTTCAAAAAAAGGTCTTTCTGGAGGTCTCTTGGTGCACGTTGGTGATAACTCACCTCCTGGCAAACACCCATGAAGTGACTTGCAGGGTAATGTGTAAATATAGTTCTGTTCTTTTAGTTAGAGCAACATATTTTAACGTCACATTTTACGTCCTATTTTGCAGGTGGATGTAAAACTATGTAGTCTATTGAGATTCCAGTCGTCGAGGAAGAAACAGTCTTGACTACGCACGCCCTATCCTGTTCAGCTAATGCTTTCTCTGAGGAAATATGTGCCATCAACCTGGCATTGAACGAGGCAACGCACTCAAGGCATTCCGCTTAACGTGCTATCCTTTTCACTGATGAGTGATATGCACTAAAGCCGCCAAATGTCCTTATACTGTGAAACCTGTATTAAGCGACCACCGACGGTTCCGTTGAAAAATGATCTTAAGAGGGTTGTCGTTCGACAGGGGTTCAGCATCTCGGAGTGCATATTTTGCAAATGAACGGGTGGCTGATTCGAAAAAAATGGGGAAATTCTTGACGCGACGGTATTGCTAAAACCTATACAGATAGCGTTTATTTCCTCATAATTTAGTTCCTCCTGGGAAATGTTTGTGCGCATTAATTTGATGTACAAATGCAGTGAAGCCTGTATTAAGCGACCACCGACGGTTCCGCTGAAAATGGTCGTTAAGAGGGGTGGTCGTTTGATAGGAGTGGTCGTCATGAAGGACTTCACTGTATATCATATCTGTAATATCAGGTTCCCCCCCCAAGTCCACATCCCTAACCTCGCGTATAAAGTTCAGTTGCTAGTAACGACTATAGAATTTATCTGGATTCCGTCTCGTGCGGGCATCCGTGGAAATGAAGCAGATAGTGCCGCGTTAGAAAAGAAAAACTATGCAAATTCCACTTAGAGAAAATTTAATACACGACCCGAGTTTCAACACATTAGGTCATCTTCAGGTGACCTTCATCTTCAGGTGACAGGTGATAATGTGTTGAAACCCGGGTCGTGTATTTAATTTTCCCTAAGTAGAATTTGCATAGTTTTTCTTTTCTAAAATGGAAAATTTTCACATTATTCACGCTGAAACCGTACGGTCTGTTAGATAGTACCGCGTTGGAAGCGTCCGGCATGAGGACCAGACTTCATCAACTACAATGATATAATCCGATATGATACTCAGGACCAGTCAAGAGTAATCACGCGAATTCAAACGATAATGGGAAAGAAATGGTTTAAGGTAAGCGATGAGCGAAAATTGCTCGTCGATCGGCCTTTAGCGTAATAGCGGAAGGAGAAATAGTTGGAAGTAGGGCTGGGTGGTATTTGAATCCCAATATCAGTATCCAATATCTTCAAATATTGAAATTGGACCAGTATATATGACCTGCATTTGACTGTTGAATATTGGAAAATATTGGCATATTGGAATATTGGAAATATTGTAATATTGGTGTGTTGGAAAATATTGAACATAGCAATGTAAACAGGTGAAAAACAAAACAAAAATGTCAGAAGTGTATTAGAACCGAGGAAGGGTTACTTGAAAAATCGGACTGTATTAACTATGAGTAAGTATGTTAATAAAAAAATAAAATCATTTTAACTTTCTTTTCCCCAGTTATTACTATGAATAATGGTCAAAAAAGAAGATCTGCACTGAGTGCCACGCGCGCCGTCTGTTTACAAAGAATAGGGCGCTCTCCGACCACCCTTCTCGCCGGGTTCCAATATTCAATAGTTGAATTTTT
This sequence comes from Ceriagrion tenellum, assembly GCA_963169105.1. NCBI lineage: Eukaryota > Metazoa > Arthropoda > Insecta > Odonata > Coenagrionidae > Ceriagrion > Ceriagrion tenellum. Next base: position 44,371,078 of record OY720638.1, on the reverse strand, counting down.
ATCATTGGTCACCCAATATTAAATATTCCAATCGCAAATATTGGTTCTTCATTATACAATATTCCAATTAAAAGTATTGATTTTTCCGACCACCAATATCCAATGCAGGGTATTGGTATTGCTCATTCCAAAATTGTGATTTTGGAATCTCAATATTAAAAAATATTGATATTGGAACCAATATATTGGAAAATCGCCCTGCCCTAGTCGGAAAAAAGGTGAAGCTGACCAGGCGTCGTAACGTGTGAGACGCACACACATTCTTCCACACGTCTCTCAGGGACGTTACACCCTTGTGTGAACCATGTAACACTGTGCTAACTGTGAATGAGTATTGAGGTGACGGGACCCACACTTTGACCATAATTGGCTCGAATTGACCATCATTGGTACGGCGGGTCTCCGATCCGATGACGTACTCCGGCAGAGCACACGACGTCTGCCCATAAAGGAAGTCGGCGGACACCCTATCCCAAGAATTTGGGCAATGGGCTTCGCCGGTTCTCAACAGATGTGTGGCAAGTTTTCGCGTAAGCGAGACTGGCGGGGACTCGTCTAACGTTGTTGGGGGAACCCAACAGCTACGAGGACTACGGGGAGGCGGGGGCCCGTTGTCGTCCTTTTGACAGCAATCCGCCTCATGGTGTCGACCTCCTAGTGGTTTAGCTTCGCTAACCCTTCCCATCCTTTTCCCTTCCTTCCCACTACTTACCCATCCCGGTGATAAGCGAGAGGTTCCGACCGGGAGGTAGGTTTTTAGCCCGCTGGGAGACCCAAAACACCTGTGCTAGCAGTGAAGCATATAGTGATGGACGACGTTCGACGTGTTAAAAATACCTGACCGGATATAGATCGCTCTTGGTAATCATATTGGAATAATGAATATCGTAAGAGAATTAACCTTAGTGATCCCTCAACTTTAAACGGGCACATGCTGAGCTTTACCTACCGGCTGGCCGTTTATTACAAAACTTCTTCCTACTCCGTTAAAATGACGAAGGAGCATTCTTAGATAAGAGTTGTCAAGCTCTGAACTTAACACTTGCACTCATTTTCAAGCAATGTACGTACCCTTTACGTAATACAGCAACATATAACTACCAAATGCGCCCACATTTTTAACCCTATCTAACAATTAGCAAATCAAAATAACTTCGTAGCTCAATTATGGTGGATCTGAAGATTTCGCGTATGCGATGAAACCGGTTGTCTGATAATTAAAGAGTGAATAAATTACCAAGTCATTTTGATTTTCGCCGGCCTCGTCTGCCTGCCTGCTCGCCTCGTCTGCCAAACCGAAGGTCGCGGGTTCGAGTCCCGCCTGGGTAGAATATTTACACCTCCCTGGGCATGGTTGTGCGTGTTTGTCCATATATTCAACACGTAGTAATTGGCTTTGGCTGTTATGAATAAAGAAATTATTATTATTATTTAATCATAATGGATTTTCACAAAGTTAAACCTGATACTTTTGAACCTATCTAACCTAGAAATGCAATTGATTGCAATCTTCCAAAGACTTCGATGCCTTTAACTCAAAATACTGGCTGTACATTTTTTATTATTGCTAGTTTTATCGGGGTAAATTTTTAAATATTGTTAAATATAAATTTTTAAAGTCGGTAGTTACTTCAATGTTGATGCTTTTCAAAACTCAAAGTGTAATCACTTTGTGCTGTAAAACCTTCGCTAGTTTCAGCAACATACAATATTAATTGAAACAATTTTTTCCTAAGGTTGGTTCTATACTCCCATCATTTCTCTGAGACCATTTCATGCACAAGACAATGGTGTATGATAATGTTGTACAGCGATAAAAAATCTAGTTCTCATCTGTACAGGGAAGGGAACTTGTCAACTCATTGTCAATCAAAAACAGTCCACGTTTAAGTTTTTTGTCCTCATGGACTGCGTGATTGCTTTCAAGTCCCATGTCCTACGCAGCCATCAATAATATTTCAGCCACGGTCAAAGGATTTGAATTTTCACCTTGATTATGCATATTTTGGACTGGAAATTTCTTGCAGAAACTATACCTTTTCGGAATTCATGGCTGAAAACCTCAAAGAGGGACACGGGACTCAACGCCTGAAAACTTTGGATGGATACTGGTGATTGCCTTGAGGAAAAGCGCATGGCAAATTTAAAAAAATCTTAACCAATTTTGAGTCACCTGGACAGTTAAACTTAAATATTTACACTCGGCCAAATCTAATGATCAGCATTCATTTTTTGCCGTGAGGAAGGTAAGTGGCTCAGCACAGCTCATCGAAACGTCGCCCATTGAAAGCCAAATTCGGTGTCACACCCAAGAAGGTTTCATCAACGTCTCTAGTCTAATTAAAAACATCACTGGATGAATATGAAATGCAATGTATACGATGAAATTACCCTCTGCTAACTCAACACTCTGGTAAATAACGAATTACAGTGGCTTGGTATTTCTTGGCTTGAAACTGCTTTGCATGCAAGGGAAGAATATATCCAAGCTTACGATTGACGTCAAATTGAAAAGTTAATCGTGCATCGGAGTCACGTTCCCGATTTTTGTTTACGATCGGCTGACCCCGGAACTGTCTCAGGCAATCGTCGTCCATCTTTGTTTGTCTTAGTGAGCACAGCCTTACGTAAACATTCATCATTGAGAATGCATACGAGAAGACGATGCAATTACTTCATAATTTACGATAAGCATGCATACAGCATCGGGGATGGAAATAATTCCCCCAGTTTTGATCGGTTTTAATCGATATCAGCCACTTATCACTGTAGATATTGCCGTGGAAACGAGAATTTTCATAGTAAAATAAAGCTGATGAATTTATGTTAAAATTCAAGTGACGTACTGCGTGTTTATTGGATACGAACGTAAGCGCGAAAGTTGAGACTACTTAACGTTTGAAGTTGACGGTTCATGTAGGATAGTTACGCTTCCTCGCAAGCGTAAACTCCATGGCACCAAGGCACTGAGTTCCTTACATGTGAATTTGTGAGCAGAATCCTAATTGTAGAGCTGTTTTTAAGGGAGTAGGAGAGGAGAGAAAGACCACGCAAAAGATGGCTACAAGATGTTGAGGAGGACCCGAAGACAATGGGAATATGAAGACGGAGAGAGAAAGCAATAAGGAGAGCCGAATGAAGGCATTTAACTGAGGAAGCCAAGACCCACACCGGGCTGTAGAGCCGTGGAAGAAGAAGGACGCTCGCCGGCACTTCATCGTTCACTTGATCTGATTGAAAGAGCGGAGATGAGCGGGGTGAAGACGGAGACATGCAGGGGAGAAAGGGAGCGGACAATCGAGAGTGGGTGGAGGGTTTTAGACATTTAGACATTTTAGCAGAGGTGTGACCATTGGCTGATTATTTGCTGATATAGTTTTTATCTTACGTCTTAATTAATACAGCATATTCCATTGCATAGGACATCCTCATCGGTGATTCTCACCCATTCGGTCTCCATCATAAGGCTTTATGCTTGTTTAAGGTACTAATATCCAAAAATTCGTCATATTTGTATGAAAACTTTATATATAATGCAAATTCCCGAAAAAAATCAACTCGAATCACAGAGATATTCAATGCTACTAAATTCTATTCCTTAATATCTCTCCTACCTCATTTCCTCCTACAAGCTATGGAATTGTTTACCTGAAAATGTCAGAATCTCTTTATGTAACTTAATCTTCTCTTACCAAATCGATATCATCAATTCTCTAAATATGCTTTCATATCTGTGCATTGCAATGTTGAATGAAATTCGTCTGTTTGATGTTGTGTCAATTACTTTATATTCTTTTATGCTTAATGCGTAATGTGTAAGTGATGCGATTGGCTATCTATGCTACCTGTTTTAATTTCTCAATCCCTAATGTTTAATCTTAAATCTGTTTAATGTTACCCTGATTTTCACATGTTATGCATTATCTTATTTATCGATTATTATTTGTTTATACGTGGTGCTCCTTAATGAAATTAGTATGTATTGCCCATACATGTCACCATTGACCCCATTTGTTGTGGCATGTAATTATATTTCAATGTTCCAGGGGACTATGTCCCCAGAACAATAAAGACTGTTTTTAAATTTCAATTTCAATCATTCTTGTTTGATACCGACTTTCAATTGTTTCCCATCAATTGCCCGGCTTCTTTTGTCCCAAAGTTTCATTGCCATATGCGCATGCTTAATGCTTATATTTTAGTGGCATACTCCGTAACTTCCCAGCTTATGCTTAGAAGAAAGAAGGAATTATCAAGCAAATAATGGGAAGGTCCCCGGATGAAAAGTAAAAGAGAGATGCTACTTCGCTTTGGTTAGGCCAGGTCTCGAATACGCCGCTAGCATTTGGATCCCTGAATGGAAATATTTAACCAAAAATATACCCAAATTATAGAGGAAAGCTGCGAACTTCATAAAAAACTGCCACGATGGAAAAAAATTATTTTCTCAGCCATTAGAGGGGTAAGGTTGTGAGGCACTAAAGACTCAGAAACGGCACTGTAGGCTTTGTTTGCTTGAGAATTCAGAAGAGGTGTGTTTCAAAGAGACACAGAGAATATCCTTTTGCTGCAACACTACATTTATAGGTCCGACACAAACGATAAAATAAGAGAGATCCATTGTTGAACAGAAAAGTACAAAATCAGTTCTTTCCTCACAGAATAAGTGAGCATAGTAAAAGCTTAGCTCTGCCTAAAGCACTCCCGTAATTCACATTACCATTTTACCTCCCAAAACCTTATAATTTACACGGCTGGTGTCCAAACTCCTACTGCCATACACCCTCGCGGCGTTTCACAGGGTAGTATGTAGTTGTAGATGCTGCAAGCTACTGTAGAATGCATTGATGTTGTGACTTGAACATTGACTTGTCATTCCGCTAACCACGCTTCATATCTGGAGTCGGCCGGAATTTTTAAAGTCGAAGAATCGAAAGAAGAAACTAAACTGGACGTCACCAGGGCCGGATATACACGAGTACAGTTAATTTACAATGGAAAAGTTTTTCTCAAGAACTAGAATCTGAGCCTCAGTTTCACCAAATCAAGGTCAAATCCGGGCTCGGCTTTCAGCCTTCGGGAATGGCCTTTTTCGTCTGAGGTGTACCGAATATTTTTGTAAAGGTTTCGCAGAAAACTAGGTCCTTTAGTGGGTGAACCATATGGGGAGCACTTAGGGTTGAGTTTCTCGTTGTGGCGAAAATGGTAGGAATGACATCATTATAAATGATATGATTGACTTGGTCATTCCACATACATTTTTTAAAGGCAATGTGCAATGTCGAAACCCGGGTCGTCTTTGAATAAATTTATGTGAAATAACTATGTCAATATTACCATTTACAATGTTAAGTAAATTCCTCCAAGTCACGCCAGAGACAACAGATGACTAATGATATCAGCTATTGACTAGTTCTCCAAGTAACTGACCGACTTCTGGTAGTTAATAAAATCCAATCCAAGTGGAATGCCTGCTTTACCTGAGGTACCATGACCACCATATCTTTCTTGCTTCTTCCGTCAGTAAATGTCGGATATTAATAATAAATTAATTCATTTTAAAAATTAAGAATGACCAAAATATAAGTGATAAGGGTATAACAGACAACTGTGTGCTCAAATAAGATAGGACTACAAACCTGGAGACAAAGTATGAATATGTGTGAAATTCTCTCGGGATTCCCACCGGGTTAAATTTTTGGCTGCTGCCAACGTTTCGATGGATAACAATTCCAAGGTCATCAGGGTAGTGATATAAGACCATATATAAGGGAGAACACAGGCGGCCCGCCTGTGTTCTCCCTTATATATGGTCTTGGACGGTTACATCTGACTGACCATTGTTGTTGCTTCTTTCCGTTATTATTTTTGAAATTAACGGTTTTCAACCTTGATTTATCGAGTACCCCGAGTCTAGATTTAAGTTATTGGGCTGAAAATGTATTTCCATGGCTTCCTTAAATAGCCTTTCCCAATAACCAATGGCCTTGCATATTACTTTCGCATCACTAAAGGAGATAGATGATCCTCCTTTAGGCTATGCTCCGCCGCGGCGGATTTATCAGGATGATACAAACTAATGCATCTCCTGTGTTCTTTTAAGCGTCTTTCAATTGTGCAGCCTGTTTCACCAATGTATATTTTCCAACATTGGCATGGAATTTGGTAAACTCCCGGTGTCTTGACCATCCAAGACCTTATATAAGGGAGAACGCAGGCGGCCCGGGCATCATTACCCTGATGACTATGGAAGTGTTATCCATCGAAACGTTGGTAGCAGCCAAAAATTTAACCCGGTGGGAATCCCGAGATAATTTCACACACAATATTCGCCGGGAAAGCACAAAATCATATAGTGTATTAATACCTTTGTGTGGAGAGGGAACTCTATGGATCGTAAGCACAGACCATTGGAAAAGCAGACCACAAATGAATAGAAGCCTTCGAAATCTGGTGCTGGAGGAGGTTGATGAAGATAAAATGTGCGAATATAATACGGAATGATGAAGTGTCATGAAGAGAAAAAGAGCAAAAACCATTTGGAGCATCATACAGAAAAGAAGAACAAGATGGATTGGACACACCCTGAGACACAATGGGTTTGTTATGAACATAATTGAAGGTGAAATGGAGGGAAAAGTCCCCAGAGGAAGACCCAGGAATAAGTTCATGGAGAAAAGAAGGAAGACAGTACATAGGGGAAGATACCAGGGGGTACGGGAACTAGCATTGGGTCGGGAAGAGTTGAGGGCTGTAGTCATCCAATCGTAGGATTGAACGACCAATAAATGAATGAAGGGTATAAACTTGCGCTTCCAGTATTATGGCCAGTTGCAGGAACGACACGTATGTATTTCATAAAGTTATGGGACCCATAAGCCATGGAAACCATTCAATAAGAGTTGCAAAAACATTCGATAAACTTATTGGTTTCATAGCTTACGGCATGGAGTTATGAGTTCCATAAGTTGTCAAGATGGCGGATATACAATGAAATGCTTGGGGACTTAATTACTAGATAAAAGAGTTGTTTTGAAACAAATGAGCAGTTTGCTTACTCTTACTAACTAATTTTTATCTGCATTAGCAATTATTCACAAGCTAAACTTTCACAAATTTTATGCGGCGGTGGAAGATTAGATCGAATACTCGAAACTGTTGACTATTAATAGTATAAGTTATGTAACTAGTTTATGTGTTCTTGCAACCCGAACATATCTATGAAATTTATGGATCTCATAACTATTGACTCCATATTTAATATTCTTGCAACCGACCATTAGTCAAATAAATAAACACCCAATCTCGGACTTTATACTGAGTAGTGGCTGAGAATTGTGAGGTAGATTATAAAAGACATTGGATGAGAATATTGAAATGAGAGCATTTGAAATTTGATGTAAAAGAATCGTAAGAGTGGCTTAGTAACCGCAAGAGAAATATGCTGTTCCAAAATTATGAGACCTTGCATGGATTACGAGAGTAATGGTTCATTATATACGTGACAGTAGAGAAGGAAGAACGTGTGAAATGAAAGCTGTGCATTCTACATAAACTTTATTAACGACCTAGGGTTCAACTTATGAAGTCATCATCAGGTCAGAGGACACCTTCCTCTTTGATTACTTCATAAGTCGAAACCTAGGTCGTTAGTAAAGTTTATGTGTAATTACTAAGTTACAGCTTTCATTTCACGATCTTAAGCAAGTTCCGCAAAGTGTCGCATAACACGACCAGAATGGAAGAGTTTGAATCAAGTTATAGGCCAAAGAATATGAAGGAAGTTTGAAAAAATAATAGACGGGAAACAAAGAGCGTATTTGACGCTTGGCCAAAGAGTATAATGACATCGACTGGTAGTTTTTAAAAGGAGAAAAATTGATGTATAACTCAGGAAAGTATAAAAACTGACTGGATTTACAAAATAAATTGAAAAGCCGACTACGAGAGAAAAGGCGGAAAAGTAATCAAAGAATCGGATGAGATTGGAAAGAGTTAGAATGAATACCTCAAAGGCAGAGACAATCGACGTATTGTTTCAAACATAGGATAATGGTGATGTCGACAAGGATAGCACCGGGTGAGACATCCTAGATAAGTATATCGAGAGAACTTTAGGAGGCTTGGATAGAAATGAGGTTGTAGTGGTAGAAAATAAAACCAGCAAGGATTTCAAAAATTATTTTAGGAGGAAAAAGGTGATAACAATTTTTGCTAACTTGTGTGATAATTTAAGAAGTTGTTGTAAGAAAACGAAAAACTTTGTTAAGATTTCTATATCATTTATCGAAGAAGAGAAATCCAATAACAAGGGAAAATTATCTAACTACAAGGTTATTGTTAAGTATTGTTGACAGAATGACTGCCGAGCTTTTATGAGCGAAATTTACTGTCATTAAAGGATTGGTTGATTTAAATCATTACTAGGGAAAATTACATCCCTTCACGTTACGATTTGACTGCACAAAACTAATAATTTAAAGACACTTAGTATTAAATTAACCAAATTTGGCTCTAGAAGACCATGAATTGAATTTATTCTAACCATAAGTCGATGGCAACAAAATATGTACATGAAATATCGTCACTATCACTCCTTTCCAAATATTATGAGAGGCTTCACAACGATTTCGGTCGACTATATTGTCTTAGATGGGCTTAAAATTATACTTTGATGCAACAAATTTATTTATACCAAGAGCATCATGAGCTTTTCATTCAATAAATATTCTAATTCCTTTTGAATTTGTAGTATTGTAAGCCAGGAGACAAGGAGTTTGAAAGGTGATGTAATATTTAAAAAGGCGTTTAATGCCACGAATTTCTCTCAGAGCAGTTACGCCACCAATAACTAGGATTACCGAAAAAGAGTTACACGAGTAAAAATAGTTTTGCATGCAAAATAACATTTTAAATCTGCCAGGTGATTGCGGCAGACATTTTGAAAATTGGTTTCTCCTCCGGATAAAAGTTTACCCGCAGGAAGAAGTAGCGGGTAAATTTATTCAGCGGATAAGTCAGTCTTACCTGATGGTGACTGCTAGACAGTTGAAACACGTGTTGGAAGAGTTTGAAATAAATTTGGTAGACAGTACGATATCGTTTGAGTATCATTGTTCAGCGGATAAAGCTTAAATGACGGTGGATAAATGCTTTTCTTATGTATAATCGGAGTATAAGCTATCCGCCGGATAAAATCGCGTTACCCGGAGATGGATTAACCGGCCCTTGGGGAGACTAATGTGGTGGTTTCCCTGTTGATTTCCACATCGCATTACCCCGACCCTTTCTGTGAACTTCCAAATTTGGGTAGCGTGCAAAAGTTGGTTTTCCAGCCAGGAGTAATTATTTTCCGTCGCTTGGTCCCGAACATGCGATCCTCAGATAATTAATCGTACACGCTACAACTGGTCCAAACTGGATCCCTAGAGACTTATAGAATATAGGAATTATATGAATATTGAAAAATATGAATTTAAAGCGTATATCATATTACTGAATGATGCCTTGGAATTGGAAGCCATAGGAAGGGACTGAGAAATGGGTTTACTCCGATCGAGAGAGAGAAGTATAGCATGGATGATGATCTAGGAAGTGCTAGACATTGAGTGAGACGAAAGAAAAATTAGATGTGGGTACTTAGATGAGGCAGAGATGGGGATTTGCTGTGGCGTGTATGTGGAGAGGGTTCTAGCTGAGAGAATGCTTAGAAAATTTGGAAAAGGGAAGAATAGCTAAACATTATTATGTAGCATAAGAAGGACCTGAAGGTATGAGGAACGCCAGACACGATGGCGGTTAGTTAGAACAGTGATCAAAACTATGGATGATGCCGATATCGGGAAGTTGGATCAAAAACCGTCCAAAATCCAACTATTCACCTATTACAATTTCAAATTCAACCACGGAAACCGTGATGATATGTTTTAGAACCTAGTTTTTTAGGAATGGATATGTAGAGTATAGCAGATCATGGATTACGTTTAAAATGTGCCGCAAATAGGCGTGGTGTAAATGGAATACGTATCATAAGATTTAATAATGAAGAATGATGATTTTCTTCATAAGTTTATACACTCAGCAAAAAAAATGTGTTATTTTCCCTGAATCATTTCCCATCCACTGAATTAAAAATGCTGTATCCTACGCGCGGAATATCTAATCGCAGCGGATATAATAACAGACGGGAAATTTAAAACAATAGTTGCGTCATAATATGAGAATTCATTTGCGTTCTTGTTGCATTTTATTGCCTTATTGTATATAGGTATCAATTTACCTTTCTTACACGTAACTAGACATCATCACACTATCACTACATTTACTAATCGATCTCAGATCGATCTGAACTCGAATCGATCTGAAAATTGCAAGCGAGCCGACTCAGATCACCTGGTTTACCAACACGAACGGAAAATATCGATAGTGACCAATCTATTCTATCAGTGGAAGCACGGTTGACTCAGTGTGTAAACAAGTGCAGAGTTGTAAATCTTCTACTGCATTCTGAGTGAACAAAATTGCCCAATCAGACATAGAATTACGATTTACTACGATATCATCTACGGCACTTCACTATTCATACTGCACTCTTGTTACAACTGGTTACAACACACGCCTTGAATAATAACGATTATGTTTTGTCTCCCAATGGCAACCAAAAGAATAACGTCACAGACCCGCTGTTTCAGATCGATCGGCCGAGTTGGCCCGCTTCTCAGATCGATCCCACTATCCCGTTGCATCTACCATACTAAGCTGATCCGGTCAGATCGATCTGAGATCGATTGATAAACGTACTGTATGTGAAACAGAGTTCCACTACTCATCCATTGGCCTTCTACCTTTCAGTAAATTCAGAAAGAAACCTGCGGTACTTGCTCCGGCTTCACCTTGGATGCCAGATTGTGGTAAAGTAAGAAATATTAGCCTGGGCGTAGGCTCCTGCTTCACAATCTTCCCCAGAGGAATGCGAATAGCCGCTAAAATAATGATCTAAAGAATGGTGTGGCCATAGTAAAACATTTAAAAGCACCATTCCGGACACTTAAGTCCTTTTTTTCTCCTTCTTTCTCGTTGATGTTTATTTTTAATCAAATTATGTGATAAGACGCCATTAAACTGTCACGTATAGATTACTTGCGGTACACAAGTAATTCCTTCATGTGTTCTAAGGCCGTTTTCGAACTTGGCAAACGCATAGTTAACTTGATATCAAGATATCTAGGCAAGCAAAATGAAATTCTTAATTGACTTTCGTAGGCCTTTTACGATGGAAGAGACATCATGCGGCCTTCATCTCGTAAAACATACGAAAAGCGCCATCCGTGTCCATAATTTTTGTGGGTGATTGAAGTCGATTACTTCTTTTAAATGCTTACCATCCGTATGCAACAAATTAAAAGGGAATATAATTTTTTAAATCTTACTGCTTATAAATAAAATAATTGTCATATACCATAATATGGTGATTAACAATTATGCTTCGATTACTTGGGGCAGCTAAAGTGGACGACATAACGCTCACTGTATTTCACCACAATCAACGTCCTTATGCAAAAAAAAGCATTATAATATTTTTTGCCTATGTGAAAGAACACGTAAAAATATATTAATTTATTACACTCCGAACTAACTACCTATGATCTTCGACTGATTACTGATAAATACGCGCGTTGTAACTAATATGGGTAGTTAAGTTGAAAACAAATTACATTTTCTCTAATGGTTTATTGTCCCCCTTCTTTGATGAATGCAGTTAAAATCTCTCCAATGCTCAACGTTACTAACAATTATGATGTTTGTTAGCTAAAATTTATGCTGCCAATGAAATTATGGCTACTTGAGAGTACTTTCCATCGGACCATAATTCTTTCAACGAGATCATTTTTTTCCTCCCAGGGCAAGGAAGATAGAATTTGTAGGTTCAATAAAGTAAACAAGGACGGAACATCACAATGTATGAAACTATTCACACAACTATTAGGTACCTAATATTTTATCAGTATATTCACATTTGAAAAGACTTTAAATATAGCGAATTCATCAATTTTTCCGCAACAAATTAATAAATATTACACAAATATACGTAGTAATGATAAAATAATCCATTTGAAAGTTTCTTCACTTCTATTTTCCATGCAAGCCCATATTATCACATTCCGTGTTCTAACTTAAAACTTAGCAAGCATGAAAAGTCTGATTTTTCATTTACTTGGTATCTTGACTAGGTATCTAGACAATTTGGTGTCAGCGGCCACATGAATTTGACGTCATTTCCGCCCAATGCGTACTAGGTTTCAAGGCAAGATTGCTTGATTTGCCAAGTTCGAGAACGGCCTAAACCGAAAGACTTACATATCAAGAGAGTCGACCCCGTTAACGCGCTTTGTCATCCACATTAGCCACTTTTGCCGATAGTTTCACCGTAGACGTGATCAGTACGATCGGAAAAGCTACACAGCATCAATATTACACCGTGCGCTGCGTTTGTTTTCCAGTGACAGTGGCCTAATTAGCGAGGCATGGCGAGCATGAAATCATTTCCACGGCCTCGGAATGAAATTCTTTCAGTGCTCAACATAACGTTTCATTGCAAACCAGTTGATGTGTGGGAAGATGGATAGCGGCCTCGCTACGGAGGTTGAATCCACCCTCAGGGAGTTTGAACGGCGTTCACGACGGTACACCGGAAATATCGGAAGCCGGAAATCAAGCTGATCTGGATGTCCTATGGAATTCCCATCATGATCTAAAGGCCCAATTAAATTGCGCTCTCGAATCCATAACAACGCTTTCAGAAATGCCCCTGAAATATATTCCGGCGGCTGTGAAGCATTTGACTAGTCGTCGATTATTGCAGATATTTGTTATATATTTAGTGCAATGACGAGGCAAGCACAAATATTTGGCTTATGTCACGTGGACTTTTTTGATTCTATACATCTTAGATGCGCAATCCATTTGGACATGAATTGAGAAGTACATAAGTGCATCCTTATGATATTGTCAAAGCAATTCATACTTATACTAGAGTTGCTTTATGCATTCCGAATCTTTGGTGAACGAACTTGTAATCTAAGTCGCTCCATAAAATCTTTTACACTCAATGGTACATTTATACCTACATCTACGAAATACCGTGGAAGCCACGACTAGGGTATATGGCACGGGGTGACTCCACACCAGGCATGAAGCCCTCATCCCAGCAGATATCCGAACCGCTCACGTTCCCCCGGAATAACAGGCGCAGTCCAAAAGCAGTCAGGACAACAGTGCGCGGTCAGACCAGAAACTAGGAGAGTGCTACTTGAACTAACATATTACCATGCAGTACACTACTTACGATTTGACAACTGGTTATAATTAATGCGACAGATTAATAGTTCTACAAGGCACTAAATCTCGCAAGAGCTACATCACGCCGGAAATTGCATGCAAGGTAAATAACTAATTATGATGCTAAGATGTTTAGCACAAAAGCTAAAACCTATTTTCCCTAATCAGTGTCAAAGTATCCTAGAACTGATCTATCAAAATTATTATGGTCCCTTATAGTGCGAGGCAATAATGATATTTTAAATTTATCAGTTTTCCAAATTATTTCCTAAATCTTATGCCTGTGATCCTTTCTAATATAATAAATTTGCTTTAGCAAAAAATGTTGAACGACCGGCAAAAAACAGTCTACATCAAACTTTTGTAAAAGATTTAATCTACATTTTTCCCTTCGACCGGATAGAGGTTCCCAGCCTAATTCCCTCAACAATTAATAACACGGCTAAGTTTATCGTAACAATTTTTAACAGACCTACCTGTAGCTGCCCTCCGCTGTGTTCGATCTATATCTAAGACTAGAATGGTTTGCTGACCTGGTGCGTTGCACTCTTTGCTACAAGCATACAGTTAGTGCATACTCATCTACATTGCTAACACTTCACTCTAATTTTCATATACTTCTCTTGTAAGATGAAGCTAATTTCTGTTACAAAATATCCTATGGACACTAACGTAGATCGCAGTTATGGGGGATCTGGTTTGACTCTGCGAGTCAAGATAATTATAATATAAAAATAAAGACCAAATTTTACATTTTTAATTATTTAATTTAAAAAATCCCACCTTCACTGATGAAATGAGTTACCTCCGGAAAAACAGAATTAAGGAACAGAATATGCAGATTATGCACAAATATAATTTGATGGCTACATTTTTTCAACCTTGGGAGCCGACTGCAGCAGCATTCGCATCACATTAACGTATTTTGACTTCAATTATGGCAGTAAATTGCCAATAAATTTTTGAAAAACAGGCGGTAAGATGCCTACATTTAATTTTTCTATCTATTTTAGGACTTTCCTATCCTATAAACAGTATGACTTGAAAGTTTGGATATGCATTCTCGATCAAATTGTCATTTTTCTGCTGTAAATTGAGCAATTTCCGTTAGAGCCCACGTTAAGATATCCACATTCAAGGCTGCAATACAGTAAAACTAGCCTGAAAACCCTCATTTATTTTCATCGCAGCTTACAAAACGCATTTCAAAGATGTTTTATTTAAGTTTCCAGAAAATCTGGAATAAGTGACCCTGAGGCCAGAGGCACCTTAAAATACCTTGTTTCATAGAATTAATGGCGAGGCTGCTTCCTAAAGCCATTATTACGCCAGGAAATATTTGGTCACCGCTTATTAGAGCATGATTTTTTGTGCGAAGATTTTCAAGATAATGAGTGTTGGCGCTACTGTAGTTTGTATTTAGGGCCTCAATGCTGGTTCCTCCTTCGCTCTGAATTAGCTGCTGCTAACTTAAGTTTGATTAGATTTTTTGTGATTTTTACGACGCTTGTGGTTACTTGGAACGAAATACTCGCCACAAATAGTAGTGCACTTGAGGTTGATTATTTCTTTCGGGTTTTCCGCCGCATTGGTTCATGTTGAGGACAATATTTCGCCGGCTGTCCTGCTGGCTTCCTCGCGGCGGAGGAAAACCCGAAAGAAGGAATCAACCTCCATCAAAGCCCCGCGGAAGCCTTCATCAGAACTAGTAGTGCACTGTTTCAAATGCTTGATTCGGATGGCTTGCCCAGCGTTGTACCACTATAAACATTAGACTGAACTTCCTGGAGGCGATTTCTGCCAGTTATGCCCCATCAGTGCCCACTTATATACCAGCAGGGATTATTAAGGGTCTCTCTCTCTCATTGGTTGTTCAATCCTAAGATTGGTTGACTGCAGCCGTCCATCCTTCCATATCCAATGCTAGTTCCCTTAACCTCCTGGTATCTCTTCCTACGCACTCCTCTTTATTTGGTCCATGAACTTATTCCTAGGTACTTTTACTCATTACTAGGAACTTATTCCTGGGGAATTTTCTCTTCATTTTCCTTCAATTATGTTCTTCATGAATCCATTGTCTCAGAGTGTGTCCCATCCGTCTTGTTCTTCTTTTCTGTATGGTGTTCCATATGGTCCTTCCCTCTTCTACTCATCTATACACTTCATCATTTCTTATTTTGTCTGTCCATTTTATCTGTCTGTCGGTCCATCCTTCTTCAGCATCAGGTTTCTAGTCTTTTCTGGTCAGCTTTTCCTATGGACTATGCTTCCGATCCATAGTGCTGCGCTGCAATTACACATTGTCATATCCCTGATGTTCTGATTACAATAAATGTTCCACTTTCATGTCTCAAACAGACATGAAGGGGAATACGCAATAAGAAAAAACAGCTTCCCCTTTCACTTTACCAAGCTGTGTTCCATTCCGTGTCACGAAATGCACCGAAACACATTTATTTGAAAAAGGATTTCCACGGTAATCAATCAGAGTTTGACTACTATCTTCATATTTTCACGTAAGAAGGTTTGAATTCTGTATTGATTGGTAGAGCTGGACGCGTTATGACACACATTATTGAATGACAAGGGGCAATGAATTGCTATATTTTGAATCAAATATCTACAAATTGCAAAATAACACTCACTTGCGACTTTGCCGAGGTTGGAATAATTTAAACGCAATGATGAGGCAAGCACATATGTTTGGCTTCTGCAACGTATCTCTTGATGCGACGACATTAAGCTTAAAAAAATAACGTGAGCTTCGGTGGCCAAAAACGTTAAACTATAGTGAAACCTGTATTAATCGGCCGCCACGGGACCCATGATAAAATGGCCAATTGAGGAGGTGATCGCTGAAGGGAGGGGAAATATACAATACTTATAAGTTTAGGAAATTCATTCCGTTCCCGAAATAATAAACTCGTACACTTAGACGCTTATGGTGGTTAGCGCAATTTTCGTTTTTGCCCAGATGCGGCTAAAATATTGAATATTTGTGCTCATCAATAAAATGTTTAGATAAAAGTGAAGAAAAATATGTTACCGATTTGGAAATTTAATGCTATTTTAACACATAGCCTTACGGCAATTGAGATAAGTTTAGAAATAATTTGATGACATATAGGTATACTGATTTTCTTCTAAACGCGACAACGTACGTCTCATAAAATTATATGACACCTAATAAATATCAAGGCATCATGCCGAATAAAAAACACGTATTTACAGACGAATTTCACTTAGATTTCAAATTTCGCGCCGTAAAACTAAGTCATAATGCTTTTATTGGTACGAGGATTTGAAATTGTTACTCTTGCATCATTCATGTTACAACATGCATGGTTTTTTCCGACGAAGAAATTTATGCAGTCAAGTGTGGTTCAAGACTATTAATGTGCACACAACGACACACGATTCGTGCTCCGACCACCTTAAGGTAGTTCGAGCGAAATAGTTCCCTAGTCATTATAGAGACCATATTCGATATATGCGCTTTAATTTCTCCAGCTCTAAGACACATGAATATTATATTGAATTATTAATTATGCAACAATAAGGTTTTTCATGACAGAAATTGTAAGCAATCAAATGAAAATATCTAAATAAATCTTTAACTTGTAATGATAACAGATTCCACCAAGTTACGCCTGATACTACCAATTCTTTAACTTGTCTCATTTTTTTAACTCTTTTTTTGAAACTCCATCAAAACGGAAGGTTTATTGTGATGCCATAGAATTTACTGCGGTGACAATATGATTATTTTCAAAAATAGTTGAGAAAACACAAAGTACACACTTGATTTTTTGACAATATCTAAGTATAGAGAATGCCTCATTTTTAATATAAGGCCACTCTGGAGTGCACACACCTACCATTTCCCATATAAAAGGAATGGTATTTTCTGGCAAATATCTCGGAAAGTAATGTGGTTACGGGTCGAATTTTTTGTGTCAATGGAAGAGAGATATATTTTTCTTTAAGATGAGACCAAATTCATTGATTTATAGGTAAAATGATATTCGCTCAAAGTACCTTAAGGGAGGTGGCTGTGGAGGCAGGTTAAGGTTTGAGAAAAGACATAATTCTTTGATGATTTCTGCGCATGGATAATGCTCTTAAGGCAGCAATAATGTTTTGGTCAGTAAATAGGAATTTTTCCAAAAGTTAATCAGTAAAAATGAGAATACACTACTTCTCCAGGTTGATAATGCCCTTCCATAGAAAAAAGGGTGGCATCATGCACAAATAACTCTTTGATGTGCCCGAAATCGTGATGACGAGTGTCCATATTCCAACAGAGGGCAGTTTAACACTAGAAGCCCCGGGACTGTCGGTACACCTAGAAGCCCCGCGGTGGGTCAATTGACCCACTGTGGTTTTTTTGCTTTTTGTACTTCCAATCTTTTATCATTTACTGATTTTTAAGTACAAGTGTTATTATTGGTGTTTTATTTGGTTCTGGGAATCATTATGAATAACAATACTTAGTTTACTATTAATAGAGCATTAAAGATATTTTACAAAAAAACTCTTTTATAAATTTACAATTGTATGAATGATTAGTGATAAATAATTATCACAGCAAGGAAAGCATTACAATATACATACGTGCGAAAAAACCGAAATTTAATTTTTTTTACCGAATATTTAAATATATTTTTAAAATAATTTAACCGAAAACCATTTTTAATGTTATAATTGCAATAAGCTCAATTATTAGTACAGAAAATGTAAACATGTCATTGGAGATCTTCGTTTCGCCTACGTTGGGAAGTTATAACACTTTTGTTGAACAGAGTAACATACCTATCACAATGTCAATCACAAATTGTTTGTTCTATTTTTTCTGTCTCTGTATTTTAAGAAGAAACAAAATAAACATCGTGATTAAACTCTCTTACTTTCTACTTTCCTACTCAACTATCTTGTCACTTATGAGTGTTGTCACATCCAGAGCATGCTATTTTCCTACTTTTGCAAGATCCGCATACAAATCTATGGCAATGGGACCACACTTCTTTAGTCTTATTGCCTTTGCAGTAACGTACTTGGCAACGCTTTCGGGTTCCCTGGCTGTTACTTACAGGAAGGTTTGGCTCTACTTTTGAGGGATGCATTTTACGTTTGTATGGATCGACGAGCTGTTCAGTCACTTTCAAAATGAATGATCTTCCTGGCATATTGGTATCGTTCACCAATCTAAAAATTGTGTGAGCATTTATCATTGCTAAATCTATAATATTGTAAAAAAAAACGTGTATTGGCCATCTCCGAGATGCTGCTCGCACACTATACAATCGTCAATCTTACAATCGTACATATCTGATCAATTATGTCTACACCAAATTTTGATTCGTTATAAAAACGAACTGTTTCTGGCAGTTTCTTCTCATCTTTATCGTCAATCAAGCAACCTGAGTGGAGAGAGCTGAGAACTAAAACATTTTTCTATGCTTTTCCTTGGTGTATTGTCAACATATTATCCCATTTTTGTACAATAAAGTAGAGTACAGTGGATTTTTTTAATCCTTAACGGGTAGAGGTACTTTTTTTTGCCGTCTCAGAGTACCGACCAAGCTGGTTTTTCTTTTTCGCAATTCAACGGCCAATTTTAGGGAGGTGAAAAAATTATCAGTCGTAATATTGCGCCCCTTCTCAAGGTATGGCTCTGCTAACTTAGGGCATCATGCTCTCCTAGAGTTAAGTCAGTAGGTCTCTCTTCGTCTTTGCCTAGGTAAGGAAACCCATTCCAAACGTAACGATTAGTTGCGTCACATAAAAGCAAGTATTTCATGCCATATTTATCTGGCTTTTTAGGCATATACTGTGTAAATGGGCAACGACATTTTGACGGGAAGAGTTTTTCATCAACAGTCATATTTTCTGAAGGTCGATAGCAAGTAATACAGTTAGATATGAACATGTACCATACTTCTGACTCCAAGCAAAATTTGTCTTTTGTTTTTCTTTGAGTTCTATTTGCACGTATGTCGAAACGAAGGTACTTCCTGATCTCTTCAAACCGGTGCTTCGACATAGTTTGGCCAAAAAATGGCGAGCTCCATTTACTGTCCCATAGCTCTTTGTAACTCAGCCCCCTGATGCCACGCGCACCTCTAGCATAAAGTACTGGTATAAATGCATCAAGTTCTTCTAAAGTCATTGTCCACGTATCGTTTTGCAGCTTTCGGCGTGCCTCTATCTCAGTACAAGTTTTGATAATGCGCAACATAGGGTCACTAATGAAGAGTCTCCACGCACTCAAAGGTGAGTCCTTCTCCACATACCGCTTTGCATGGCCCGTAGGCCCACAGGTTTCCTTCAAGACATTCTGCACACTTCACCTACCGTGACTTTTACCCGAAGCAACGCGAAACCAAGATGTACCATCGGCGCTTTTTTCCTCTCCCCCAACATACGGATGCTCTCCTCTCTCACGGCGGTGCTCATTTATGCCATGTTGACCTTTAGCTGACCGTCAGGTTCCTTACACTGCAGACGTGTAAATCCTGCTCCTCTTTGTCCGCGTCGCCCTCTTTTAGTCGCTGCTCTCTCTCTCGACCATGTAATGATGAGCTGCGACCTGCGATAATGCTTGAAAAGATTTGATGAGATACATCCAATGCATACAAAAAAATCACGAAAGTAATACTTATAATACTTACCAGGATGTTGAATCAAAGGTGCTTGGCGAATGTTTTCACTGTTGTCACTTGAGAAGTCCGATGATGAATCTATCACTGGTGTTGGAATAAAGTCCTTATCTTCATCATCCCCAGCGGAGGAAATAGAATTGGAGTCTTCTTTTTCTGATTGTGTTGGTGAAATATCTTGAAGTGATAGCAATACCTCCGCCTCAGTGAGGCCAGTTGATCGAGCCAGAGCACTTCGTGCAATGGTTCAGAATACTCTCTGCAAGAGGAAATGAAACATTCACCTACACTGCCACAGCCCAAGATTTTTAGCCACGTGCCTACTGCCTGTCGGCCGCCGCATTACATTGTGTTGCGATGAATGGAGTCTCCGCGTTTTGAACAACACCATATGTGACGCAAATGATACAATGTTAGACCAATTAAATGTTCTCCTGATACCTTAGCATGACTGACCTCAATATCAGACGTTGACACAATGTAAGCCTTTTGGTAAA
The DNA here is from genome assembly GCA_963169105.1 of Ceriagrion tenellum. Lineage (NCBI taxonomy): Eukaryota > Metazoa > Arthropoda > Insecta > Odonata > Coenagrionidae > Ceriagrion > Ceriagrion tenellum. Next base: position 44,350,584 of record OY720638.1, on the reverse strand, counting down.
ATTTGAAATTTCCATTTTTGGAACATATTTTTGATTCATTTTATCATACGAGGTGTGTTCAAAAAGTAAGGTGACTTTTCAAATTTCGCGGGCAACATACATTTTATTTTCGTTTTTTTTTGTTTTTTTTTTCGTGTTGGTACACATGTCCCAAATATTTTTTTACTGTTTCAACAATATAACATATTTAGTTTGTTATTGACAGATACAAATGTTAGACGTGTTTTGATGTGCTCGGCGATTTTCTGCTATTAAAAAAATGGATCAAAGAATTTGCATCAAATTTTGTGTAAAAAATGGAATTAAGTGCTCCAAAACACTTAGAATGTTGACGGTGGCATACGGTGAGTCTGCTCTAATTAAAAAAAATGTTTATAAGTGGTACAAGCTCTTCCAAGATGCCCGAGAAGATGCCAATGACGAACCTCGCTCTGGACGCCCCAGCACGTCAACAACAGATGAAAAAGTCGAAGCAGTGAAGAATATTGTTTTGAAAAATCGTCGAATCACTATTAGAGAAGTTGCTGAGGATGTTGGCATATCGGTTGGCTCGTGCCATGCAATTTTTTCGGATTTTTTGGGCATGAGACGTGCCAAAGTTTCGTTCAAGAGTCAGCGAAGTTCGTTCCGAAACTGCTTAATTTTGACCAGAAGAACCGTCGCATGAGCATCGCTCAGGAGCTGTTGAATGACGTCAATGATGATCCTGATTTGCTCAAAAGGATCATAACTGGTGACGAATCATGGGTATATGGTTATGACGTCGAAACCAAAGCCCAATCGTCCCAATGGAAGTACCCAGGAGAACCAAGTTTGAAAAAAGCACGCCAAGTTCGATCAAATGTCAAGGTTTTGCTCACTGTTTTCTTCGATTACCGTGGCGTATTGCATCAGGAGTTCTTACCACAAGGTCGTATGGTCAATAAGGTGTATTACCTTGAAGTTATGCGCCGTTTGCTAGATTCAATTAGAAAAAAACGTCCGGCATTGTGGAAAAACAATTCATAGCTTTTGCATAACTATAATGCACCTGCTCACTCATCGTTGCTTGTGAGAGATTTTTTGGCCAAAACAACACCACAATCATGCCTCAGCCACCATATTCACCGGATTTGGCCCCCTGCGACTTTTTCCTGTTCCCAAAACTGAAGAGACCTATGAAAGGACGGAGATTTGCAACGGTTGAGGAGATAAAGACTGCATCGCTGGAAGAGCTCCAGGCTATACCAAAAAATGCTTATCAGAATAGCTTCGAGGATTGGAAAAAGCGTTGGCACAAGTGTATTATATCTGGAGGGGATTACTTTGAAGGGGACAACTTGAATATTGAAGAATAAATAAATATTTTTTCATAAAAATATAAAGTCACCTTACTTTTTGAACGTACTTCGTACATTCTTGCAATTGAAGGGCATAGATTTAATTTTTAATAAGAGAATGTAACTTTTGACATCCAACAACACAATCAGCTCCAGAATAGTTTTCAATATGATTTCCAGTTGAAATTATATGGAGTAGGTCAGTTGACCCACCCCGGGGCTACTAGGTATACTTTTATTTTTTAAGGGAACTAATAAAGATAGCTCTTCAAAATTTGGGTAAAAATAGTATATCTGTAGTTTGTTAAAAGCCATAAAAGCATTTTATGATCCGTTAAAAATTAACGGCGTAACGTAATCGCGGCTTTCAAAATGGGTCAATTGACCCACCCACGGTGCTTCTAGTATTAAGCTGCAGAAAAAAGTACAAAAATGATATATCTATGTGGGGAAGGTTGAAATTAGAGGTTTCGTTTTGGAGTAAATTTATTTCGACGCCATCTGTAAATACCTTCCTGTTTGCTGGCGACCAACTTTCCTTAAGGTGATTGTGGCGATATTTTTTTCACACAGAGATTCCGTGAAATATCGCTAACGTGTATTTATCATTAATATTAATGGAGAAAAGTGAAGAAATTGTAAGTTACCGAATTCGTTTCTTATCACTTGAATGCAATTTTTAACCGGAGTCTAACGGCACTTGAAATAATTCGATGGCATATGTACATATGTTCTCCTAAACGAAAACACTTAGATTTTATATGATTATAATGGTTCCTAATGAAAATCAACGTATTATACCGCACAAAAACACATATTTCCGGACGATTTCCGCTTAAATTTCGAATTCCGCGCCATAGATCCAAGTCATAGAAATTCTTAATTTAAGATGAAATTTTAAAATAAAATTCTCGTATCATTTATGGTTATTTATCGAACACAAATAGATGTTTTAACGTGAATGGTTGTCCAAGAGTTTTTAGACCTACTTAAAGAGCTATTAAAGTGGACAGTTGTTGACTCAGGATTTGCGCTCCAACCATATTTAAGAGGTAAATCCTCTCTTCTCGCTGAATTTTAAATTAATTATACCCTCAATATTCAAATTAATACTATAATACGCACTTAAAGTCACATTATCAATGCAAGTGATCCAGGAACTGAGCTGGGGTACAAATTTAAGTAAGACGTCGTAGCCTCAGAAAAAACAAAGCTCTCGCTCGGTGGCGTAGGACACATGAATTAAATATTGCACTATTAATGGTGCAATTATATAGTTTTATATGACAGAAATTGTAAGTACTTAAATGAAAATATCCAAATAAGTCTTTTAACTTGACTCATTTTTTTCGCGCGGTGCGTTTGAAACTCCTTCAAAACGGAAGGTTATTTGTGATCCCCGATAACGTACTGCGGTGAAAATATGATTAATTTTCAAAAATAGTTGAGGAAACATACAAACTACACGCCGATAGTTTTTTGCGACATCTAAGTGTTATAAATTCCTCATTATGTAAATAATTCCTCTCTGGAGTGCATACACGTATATACCATTTCCCATATAAAAGAGATGTTTTTATGGTATATATCTCCAAAAGTAAAATGGTAAAGGGTTGAATTTTTGGTGTCATTAGAAGGGTGAGATATGTTTCTTTAAAACGAGACCAAATTCATTGATTTCTAGGTAAAATGATATTTTGCTCTAACTATATGAAAGACCTCTTCTGTTTCACATGGAAAAAGTACATATTTTTGGAGATTTCGTCGTAAATTCTGGAGAACATCTTGGCGCCCTGCCGCGACTTTACGGTCGAGCTCCGTCTCCCGTGTCTCGTGACGGCACCCTCCGCGGCACGCGCGGCATACGTGTCCTCAGGGACGGCCGTCGAATTAACCGCCCCATTCGACGTGACCGAGAGAGGGGCAGCAGGGGTGGCGGCGGAGACGGAGGCTGCTAGCGGGCGAAGGAAAGAGAGGGCGGGCCGGGTGGGCCCGCGACTGGAATCCGGTGGCCAGCGTCTCTGGAATCCGAAGGTCTTTCCGCACGTTCGTGAAGAGACGTCCGCGGTAGAACCGGGAGGAGGCAGCGGGAAGCGGAGTGGGAGGGGGGTTAGTAGAGGAGACGGGGGCGCAAAAGTGGGTGATCTTATTTCGAATCCCAGCGATCGCGCCAGACGCTCGCGGACGTCGACTGTTACGCATCGCTTCAAATCGTCGATACCCACTTTATACATTGCATCCGAAACGAATGATAGGAGTACATATAGGCAAACCCATTCATTATTAGAAACTCGTTCACTCGGGAAATGTCGTGTAACTGAACGGTCGTTCCATAAGCTGTGTCCCAACTCGCCTGTTTGGCACCTAAATTGGTAAATTTAGGGAGGACGCCATCTTAAAGTGTGTCCCAACTTGTTAGACATAATGAGGGAGCGGATTTAGGTGCCTTTTTCGTGCTTCGGATTTAGGATAGATGGAGTCTATCCTAAATGCGCCTCCATATTGCATTTCCCACAATGCAAAGTGCTGCATGCGCCAGAGAAAACACCTTCCTATAATCGTAATCATCGTTCCATTCCACTCGTTCGCCGTTTCTTTATTTATTTGTGATAATGTGAGTTTATTTCTAATATGCTCTTCCTGTTTAAAGAATATTAAAAAACCTATAAACACTTGGCATACCATAATGACGGCGATAAGGAATGTTGGATGTAATAAAAGATAGGTGATTTTGCCAACTTGTTACATGGATTCATAAATTGGTTTGATTTTAATAAAGAAAAAAGTTTGGCTAATTACAACTCTAGCATCAGCGGATGATTTTTTGGGGGACTATAAAGAACAACCTATCTCTTAAAGATAGAAACGAAACTAATGACGGATCGAAAGGAACGATGGAGCGAAAAGAACCAAGGACCGAAAGGAACGACGAACCGAAAGGACCGACAGACCGAAAGGAACGAAAGACCGAAAGGACCGACTGACCGAAAGGAACGGTCGCTCCATAGAAGTCGCTCCTCGGTCCTCCCGTTCAATCTATGGACCCATTCCTTCGGACCCGTTTGTTCACGAACGACCTACCTCTATAAACGAGGGTGAAGATGAAAAGAAAATTTACAGCTCAGGGAAATGTTGAAGCCAATGAAGTAGTTGGAGCGAGATAGTCAAAATAGAGACAGTATTCCAATCTTATATTTTTTGTATCAGCAGCTGAAGGACGCATATTGTAATATAATTGGAGCAAAATTTTAGCGTAGCACCTGAAAATCTCGGTAATTAAATAAGCATATTATTAGAATATAGTTTTTGAATTGACTCATTTTTTTCCCCACCGTCCTGTGAAAATGCCTCCACAAAAGAAGGATTTTTGCTATTCCTAAAAAAAATCTGCATTAAAGTATTGAGTCATTTTTAAAAATGTTCATAAAACATAAAAAGTACTTAATATTGAACTTCTTACGAGACCTAAGTATTATTAATTCCTCATTTTATTAATAAAAGTCTCTGGAGTGCAAAGCTGTGGAAAATACTAACCTAGTCATATTGGAGACCGTGTTCCACTTTTACATTTTTGGTATCACGGCTGTAGGACGCAAAACTTAGAGCACGCATTATCGGCGAAAAATTCAGGTGTTTTGTTCCTGAAATTCTCAGTAATAAAATAAACACGTCAATACAAGCCTTTGACCTGACTCTTTTTCCCTCACCGTACCGTGAAAATGCCTTCACAAGCAGAATGTTTATTTTGCTATACTTAAAGAAAACTGCGGTAAGTTATTGATGAAACCAAAGCATTATAAATTCCTCATGTTATAAATATAATGTCTCTGAACGGCAAAACTGTGGAAAATACCTGGTCATGAAGGAGACTATATTCCAATTTTCTATTATGTTTATCAGCAGCTGAAGGACGCATATTGTAATATTACTGGTGCCAAATTTTACTGTTTTGTACTCGAAATTCTCAGTAATATAATAAGCTCATCAATAGAAGTCTTTGACTTGACCCGTATATTTCTCACTGCACGGCGAAAATGCTTTCACATCAGGTAATTTTTCGATCCGGAAAAAATGCTGCGGTAAGTTATTGTTTCATTTTGAAAATAGTTCATAAAACATTAAAAGTACATAATTTTAAATTTCTTACGAGACCTAAACGTTATAAATTCCTCATTTTATAAATTAAGTGTCCCTGGAGGGCATAACTGTGGAAAATTGCTTTTATTTTTTTTGGTAAATGTTATGCGGTGGGTGACTAATCTTTTGAAAGATAAGATATTTTTTATGTAATGCGACCAAATCTCTGCAATTATAGGTAGATTAATATCTCCCTCGAACTATTTTAAATGTGCATTTTTGGAGTGAATATATACATATATACATGCGTACATACATACATGCACATACACCAATGACTCCAGAACTGACCGGCAGTATGACGGTCAACAGTTACTCGTGAGTCAGGGGACTCCATGCCCGTGTCTCCTTTTGGAAGTGCAGACTGGGTGCCCGGGCGAGGGTCTGCTAACTGTCGGCCCGGCCATCTGCATTCCATTTAAAACGACTTGAGGTTCGTTCTGGGACTTCAATTCTCAAATGTGACGGAGGCAGACTCTACTGGGCCCGGTGTTTAGTCTGCGTGCGGGAGCGGTGCGTGGTGCACTGACGATGGGCGGCGTTGTCTTCCCGCGCGTGCCCAAAGACCATCACGCTGCCACTCCCCCCGTCACTCGCGCGTGCGAAGAAAACGCAGATGCACGGCGGAGTGTAAGGAAGCCACTCGCACATTCGGCCGGACCTTCAAGCGATGCCGCTGGGTTTACGCCGGTACTGTGGTGCGTGGGTGGCAAACGGAAGGCAGTGCAACCAGACTACTCCCGCTATTATGACGTGTCACGCCTCACGAATGTCCACGTAGGACTTATCGATGCCAAGAATTGCGTAAACAAAACTTTTCCTCGCAGAGTAAATCATGAATTTTGCGGAATAAACACTTACGTCAAATAGGAACACGTTCAAAGGCCACTCACAAAAAAAATGCTCATGGATTTCCTCCTCCGCATGTGAAGACGACTTGATCGTCGAAACGTCTCAAAATTTTCATTTGCGAGTGTCCTTTTTATGTACGTGTTTCCATGTGTCGTAAGTGTTTCAGTTGTTCAATACAATATAATACATTTATTACTCAATAGTTTTAAGTTTAAAAAGTTTTTTTTACAATCTTTTAGGTGCTTCAGGCAGCCTCAAAGCTCACAGACCTAAGGGGAGGCTGCCTCCCGTTAATTGCATGCATTGCCGTTAGCAAAATTTTAAAAAATCCTTGTAAAGCAAACATATCTTACAGCATAATAGTATTTCAATTTCGCCGCGAAATATTTTTACAAATATCAAACCATGCAATATCAAACCTTCGGTGGCAGTTAATACCGCGTTTGTATTTTACTCTCAAATAAAGGTTCGCTTTCTTTTTCCTTTTCATTACTTTTCACTTCTCAATATCCTGATTGCAAACTACGTAATTCCCACGCTCTGGTCATCACACTTTTGCTCGACTTCTAATTCTCTAAGCATAAAACTGGTGTTGCTAGATCTCGGTCACCGGCAACTTTGTACGTGGGGGTTAGAATTAAATATCAGCAAATGCACCACAGTTCACTTCCTGCGAAAGTCATCACAAAAATGCCATGCCTATACTGTGGGTGGAGTAAACATAAAATCTTCAGATACAGTAAAATATCTTGGAATTACCTTAACATCTAATATATCGTGGGGATTACACATTCAGAACATATGTAGAGCAGCATTATAGAAACTAGATTTTGTTAAACGTATTATAGGAAGGTCCTCGGATGAAAAAGTCAAAAAGAGATGCTACTTCGCTCTGAATAGGCCACACCTCGAATACGCCACGAGCATTTGGGACCCTGGTCATAAAGATTTAACCAAAAAAATTAATAAAATACAACGGTAAGAAGCGAGCTTCGAGCTTAAAAACTGCTGCGAGCGTACATATAGTGTCTCACAACTTTTAGAGGGATTAAGGTGGGAGCCCCTAGAGACTCGGAGGCTACACGCTAGGTTTAGGTTGCTAGATAAATTCAGAACTGATATTTTTCAGAGCGACGAAAGGAATATTATCATGGCTCCTCACTACATCACTAGGTCTGACAGATGGGATAAAATAAGAGAGATACACTGCCGAACAGATAGGTACAAAAACTCGTTCTTTCCACGAACAATAAGCGACCTCAATAAAAATTGAGCTCCAATAAAAACACTCCCGTAATACATGTCACCATTACATCTCCAAAATAACTTACACCTTTACACGGCTGGTGTCCTAAAACCCCCTTCCACACGCCCATGCGGTGACTCGCGGGGTATTATGTATCCCTCTGATTTCATCGCTTCTTTCAGGGACGTAGTGAGGCGTCATGATAATATTCTCTGTGTCGCTCTGAAACACATCAGTTCCGAATTTCTCAAGCAAGCTAAGCCTAGCGTCTGGCCTCCTTGTCTCTAGGGACTCCCATATTAATCCCTCTAACAGTTGTGAAACACTACATGTCCGCTCGTACCAGTTTTAATGAAACGCCCAGCTTTTCTTTGTATTTCATCATTTTTTTTGTTCTTATTATCTTTCTGTCCAGGGTCCCAAATGCTCGCGGCGTATTCGAGGTGTGGCTTAACCAGAGTCAAGTAGCATCTGTTGCAAGTTGTTTACTGTAAGAAGCGTGAAGTAATCGTTATTGAAATAATGGCGCAAAAATATTGTGCCATTATTTCAATAACAATTACTTGGCTGAAATCCCAAGTAACTAACGAAAGAAGTATCTGTAAGTCTTTGATTTGTCTCATTATTTACCGTACGTCCTTCGTAGATAAAGTCTTCAAAGCGGAATTTTTTGCGATTCACTGAACATTTCTGCGGTGAGTAATTACTTTTATAAATAGTTGAGAAGAGATGCGCACTGAATTATATTTATGAATAGATCTTGGCGTTCGATATTCCTCATGAAATAAAAAATATTAAATTATTTTCTTTTCAATAAGCCCCTCTGGATTGTGTACCCGTCCATTTTCCCGTGTAGAATGAGAAATAATATCTCAAAAGCTTTGTTGGATAATATCTCAAAAGCTTTTACGGTAGTGGGAAACACTTTGGTATATTTGGAAACGAAAGATAGTTTTTAATTTAAAGGTGTACCGATTCCTTGAATCATAGGTGAAAATGTCTTGCAAAAACCACCTCAACGCAGTTTTCCACAAAATCAAGGATGGAAAATTAAAATAACATCATAAGCATATGCTGCTTCGATAAAGTACGATATATGCGGTTTTTGTTGGTTATTTCATCGATGAAAAGGGCCTAATGAGAAATTACGAAATCTCAGAGTGCATTTACTCTTTATTATTAACCCGAAAGTCTATTTTACCGCATTAGTCAGTTTCCATTTAATTAAGTGTTAATGACGACCCTGTAACAATTACTGAGGCCTCACTCTGTCTTGGTAGCGACGAGAGTCACCCAAACGTGTCATTCGGAAGAGGAGGGTTGAAAAAGTTTGATAAACGTGCTTTTAGGAATTGATTACGAGATTATAGAAATTCAACGGTCTCCAGTTATTGGTCTGAAATAACTAATTTCCGACAGCGCAAACAGGTGTAGCTCGACGCAGAAGCATGCAAAGAGTTCGCTTGTGGGTTTATTTGAAAGTGTTTAGAAGGCTAATGGCCAGTTGCAGGACACATTGGATTATATAAAGTTATGGGACCCATTAGCCATGACAACCGTTCAATAAGTGTTGCAGAAACATTCAATACATTCATTGGTTTCATAATTTATGCTCCATTTAGGTGTGAGCTCCATAGGTATCCAAGATGGCGGATGCGCAAAGAACCGCCTAGGGGCTCAATTACTAGATTTTACAGTTGTTTTGAGACCAATGACTTCTTTGTTTACTCTTACTGACCAATGTGCATTAGCAATAATTCATAGGCTAAACTTTCATAAATCTTATCCGACGGTAGAAGATTAAATAATCGAAGCTATTAACTATTGGTAAATATTTTACGTAACTAGTAGATGAGTTCCTACAAGCCGAATATTTTTATGAGATGTATAACTTCATGAGACTCATAAATATTAATTCCATAACTAAATAATCTTGCAACCGGCCATAAAAGGGATGAAATCACGCAACAAACAGAAATCAAAAGGTGAAATATTTTTAAGGGTATAATATGCAATTCGTAAATCAAAAGGTATAAAATGTAATTCTTTAAATATTGAACAACTCGCGCGTTTCAAGGGAAATGTCTCAACATCTCCAATAAAGAAAGGGAGTAAAATTATAAGAAAGAAGGAAAGAAATCTTATAGGAAGTCTTAACAGGATGTGAGGGTACTGGATTCTAAATGTGAGATACCCTAATATCATTCATTGGATGATAAAAGGATGTTTCTGAAGTTCATATCCGCCCCACTCAAACCAATGCGGTGATTTTCTGGACAGTAACTGTAATTTTTCCGTCTTTCCTCTCGAGCACCCTCGTCCAGCATTCTGCCTGTTCTCATTTCAGGCCTCATTTGACCATGTTCCCTCTAGAGCTCGTTTACTTTCTCCATCGTAGATTCTTAAATCTAGCGACTACATTTTCTTCCTCCTTCGAAACTTCTCCACCAGGTTCCTTTCCAAGCCCATTACTTTAAAATCCTGCTTCCAATGGTCACTTTTTACGTACCAGAAATGGGATATCGACATAGTCGCATACATTTGGAGGAAATTGTATTCTCCGATCTATTCTGTGGCCCACTCAAAATAGATCATTTATCTTAACAGAAAACTCTTTAATTCACTAATACAGATCTATACTCAACCCTCTTAGTGCTGACCCCTGCCAGCGGTTCTAGTGAGAAATGCGGAGGGTAACTAGAATGAAATGTATCACTCTAGGAAAATAAATATTATAAAGTTATTGTTTAAAATATCCATATGCAGTTTTTCTTATTGCGTATGCATTGAATTAGGTAATAATAAAAAAACGCTTATACATCGTACAAAAAATAATTTTAATTATATCTGTGTGCAAAAGTTTAACAATATTTTGCCTATGAGCTGATATATCGGCCCTCCGCATTAAAAGGGTCTATATACTATACTGTACTATTCATTAATTGGTCGTGCAATCCAAAGATTGGTTGACTGCAGCCCGCCATTCTTCCCTATCTAATGCTATGTCTCTTACTTACTGGTTGCTCTTCCTATGCACTCTTTATTTGGTCCATGAACTCATCCCTGGATCTTTCTCTGGAGACTTTTCCCTCTTATTTTATCTTCAATTCCGTTCTTCACCGACTCATTGTGCCTCAGCGTGTGTACAATCCATCTGGTTCTTCTTTTCTGTATCATGTTTCATAGGTTCGTTTCCTCTTCCACTCTTCTGTAAGCTTCATCATTTCTTATTTTATCCGTTCATTTTATCATGAGCATCCTGTTCCATCAGTAGGTTTTGAAGGCTTCTTCTCTGTTCAGGTCAACTTTCCCAATGGTCCATGCTTCCGATCCATAGAGTGCCCCGCTCCACAAAAATGTTTTAACATAATTTTTCATGGTTTGTGCTCCTATCTCATTTGAGCACAGCAGTTGTGTATTTACTATGAACGCCTTCTTAGTTTGTTCTCTTCTTCCCTTGATGCCCATTGAACTTCTTCCGTCCGACGTAATGGCACTTCCGAGATAGGTGAAGGTATCCACTTGCTCTAATTTCTCTTTCCTCAGGACGACTTCTGCATTCGGCTTCTCTCTTCCACATGCTAGGATTTTTGCCTTCGTCTTATTTATTTACATGTTAATAACTATAATATAAATACAATATTCTACAGTTCTTAACTGTTCTCGGGGAGAATTGGTTAAACACCGTCTTCTATGATAAAATCAACAAATTATACCGCTCATTATTTATTAGCACGCGTTTAAGTGCCTGAGCATCATCTTTAGCTACAGGCATTAATCAAGATGAGACTCAGGTGTTGAAACGTGCTGTAGGAAATGGAAAAGTGGGTTGTAAAACTTGTTCTTTTAATTGATATACTATACTTCTGTATTGCTTGTATCTTGTCCCAACATTTTAAAGACCTCTTCATTATTCCGTCCCGTGTCTTACTCATTCCAATGTAGTTGTAAATATATCTTTCTGGTGAAATAGATAATCTAATTAATTATCTGATCGGTATTCTGATTTCAGTTTTTCCTTGAGGGCCTAAAAACGACATCAGTTATGTGATGCTGGCGGTGAAGATTTCGTGTCTCGATTCACAAGTCTATTAAAAGTGTTCGAAAGTGTGCGACATCGGGATATAGAATGGGTCGCAATAAGGAGAGTCCACGCGATTTCAAAAGTTTTCTCAGCAAAGTGTTACAGAGAGCATCGCAAGCGGCGGGGTGTGATAGGATCCTCAAAGGCGTCGCTGAATGCGGTGGAGAAGAGAGGTTAGAGCGAAAAAAGCTCGCACGTGCTGCAAAATGAAGAATCGCCCAGGGATGTTGCATTTTTTCCAATGTGTCTATAACGTATAAGACGCTTTCGTGTGTCCTTATTTTCATGAAGGTCATAAAAACAGTGCAGTCATCTCCCCTATGCCCAACTAAACTAAACACATTATCTTTTGACGACATTTAGGTGTTATAAATACCACATGTTTTAAGTAATGTCTCTGTAGAGCCTACATATACCATTTCTCATGTAAAAGGGCTGGTATTTTCGCAAAAAATCTCGGAAAATAGTTCGGTAAGGGGCTGATATTTTTGTATCTTTGAAAGGGCGAGATATTTTTCTCGAAAACTGAAACAAAATTCATTGACTTCTGGGTGAATTTATATCTCGCTCAAGCTCCCTTAATCTGAGCTAGTATCCTGGACGGATTCAAACTCTTAAAAGGACCAGTAGGTAAATTAGAGGAGAGACGAGAGGGTGCACTCAACAAGGATGACTCATCGAGGGCTCTCCATTCTCTGCGTCATAAACATAGTGGAGGAGGGCAGCGTTCCCGTCATTCTGTAGACCAAACAATTCCGTGGACTCGCTGACCGTCGTACAAGCCCACGGTGGCTCTGCCGGCACCTCGGCGTCAGCCCCCCCTGGAGGATGCACCGTCCTCACTCGGCAGAGACGAGAGAGCTTCGTGCGCTGCAGTGCGGTAAAAAATTTTTAAATTGTATTCTATCCTCCAATTTTCTACTTTTTCAGGGGCCTTTCTCACTCTAGTAAATCCTTTTTTGCCTCTGCATATGATTTACCCTTCTTCATCCTGTCCATTAAATCTATTCTCCTTTCTCTTCCCCGCTTGCCCCACATCCTTCCCACTATCACATTCTTGAGCAGCCACTCGCCCCTTATTACATCCTCCAGCCACCTACTCTGCCAATCCCATATTTCGCTCAGAAGCTTCCTTTCCTCGCCCACCATCTCCAGCACTTCCTCGTCAGTCTTCTTCTCCGTGCACTTCACCTTCTCCATCCTTCTCCACAGCCACATCTCAAGTGCCCGGGGCCTATTCTCGTCCTCCCTTCTGAGGGTCGACTTTTCTGCCCCGTACAACACTACGCTCCATATCAAGCTCTTCATCAGCCTCTTCTTCACATCCTTACACAAGGTTCCCGTCATCAGCTCCCTTCTGTAAGTAAACGCCTCCTTAGCTAGTGCAATTCTCTTCCGCATGTCATTGCTACTATGTCCGTTTTCTTCTAGCGTACAACCTAAGTATTTAAAATGCTCTACTTGCTCGAGTTTGTGTCCTCCAACTTTGATGACCAGCCTCGCTTTTTTGTCCTATATAATCACATTATTTTAGTTTTCTTGGAATGGATTGGATATTTGGGGAGGCGACCGACGGCTAAGGCCATTTGCGCCATAGGGGACAGGTAGGGGAGGAAGGGTGGATAGAAACCCGGCGTCGGCAATAGCCTGCTCTTAATGAAAGGCGTCAAGGGGACCACGGTTAAACGTCTCATCCGACAGACGAAGTACTGCACTTGAAGTGCCCTCCACAAGACACTCAAGTAGGGATCGAGTTCCCTCAGAAAAACATCCGCCTCTGCAGGGATTTAAACCCTTGCCGCCCTTGTGGTAGGTGAGTACTCTAGTCACCACACCAACCTGATCCCCTTAGTTTTCTTATGGTCGGCTAAAATTACTGTGCGAAATTCTTTCCCGGGTGCGGTATACTGCGAAATTATTATTCCAGTCCTTGTGAGCATAACAATATTGATTGTTATTGAGATTTCCTTGCACAGGCTTCATATAAGATGTCAAAATTTTGGAAGCCTGAGTGTCTCTCAATTTTCTCCGCAAGCCATGAAATGAAGGAAATACAGGTCGTCTTACTGGAAAATGTGTTTTCTTGGTTTAATCGCATTATTCATTCAAAGTGATCTCAAACAGCAATATACCCTGTGGAACGAAATTATATTTTGCTTTTTTAAGCGCTAGAGTAAGTTGCCTAAGCTGCTTATTGCTTTCCACCCCCGGTAAATATTTTATGTATCAAAATGTTTCTGTTTGATTAATGCCTTGTCTATTTACTATCTGACTGCCAATTATATCAATGTCAATGTATGCCAATCATGTTTGAACCTCTCTTAACTGAGCGCCAATCCAAATTTTTAATCAATTTTTACTGGCCAATGATTTCTATAAAGCTAAAAAGAGTAAATACGAAGTTATTGCGTTTCTCAGATTGATTGTATTGAGGAAAAACATATTTCGAGCTTCCCCGAATGGAGAAATATTACTCGTATTGCTTCTGAATAGTTTACTCGTGTCGATACCATTGTGGAGCAACTAGCACATTCAATGAAGGTATTTTGAGAGAAGTATCACCATGAACACATTTCGGTGAACTCGATTCGATTATAATAAAAATGATCGTATCATTTCATTGATATTAAAATATCAGCCACAATTGCTATAATTATCGAGATATTTCGAGAACAACCAAAAGGGTTGACAAAGGCTGAGATCGTTCTCTATTCAAGCGAAATTTCATCTTTCCGGAAATATGACTCATGATAAATTAATTCATCGTAAAGGTCAATGAGCAAGTCGGAGCATGATTTTTGCTCACTTTATCTACTTGGGACCAAATGGTATTTCCCGTAGCTAAAACTACTGCTGTTCCAATAAAAATCCAAAAGAATCTAAACGATCTTGGCGAGGTATTTTCGAAAAAAGGACAGTATTTCCTAAGCTGGACGATGAAAAAAATGTATCAAGTGATCATTACTGCACTTTGAAAAATGAGGTACTTCCAATGAACAACAGGATTAATTACACATCCAATAATATAGAAATAATTGCTATCACAGTGGAATTTGCTGATTTTTTGAAGTGCAGTTATGTTCCCTTTCCACTCAATCAGGCCTAAAATCACAGATAATGTCATTGGCCATTATGATTTGAAATGCTATAATATAACATAGTTATGATTTATATGAAATGCGATAGCACATACCACTAAAACAATAATATATTTAAGCATAAACAAATTGCGACGCATCTTTCCATTTTTTTACCGAAAAAAATCAGACCTGCTGTTCTACTTCTTAATTACTCAGTTTCTAGCTGGTCTACTGCATTTAAATTATTTCCAAAATTATTAATACACAGCCTATATGCGGTGTCGATCTAGGAGAATAACAACCGTACATTTTCACTTCTCAGATAAACACGTGGAAAAATGGGTTTTGGCCTGCATTTTTCTCAAATAAATCCCACTTAGGGTTGTCAGAGATGGAGGATCTGACCCGGAGAACAGGTAGATTAGAATTAATTTGCATATAAAATTATAAATGTAGCCATTAAATGCATCAAAATGGTCAAAGGAATACCTCCAATTATGAATAGACCATACAAAAAAATGGAAGCTACCCATATAAATAAACCACTTTAGTAAGAGAAAACAACATGGATTCTTTTAGGCAAATCAAGATCTGTAATGGGTGCTGGCATACATTTTCCGAAAAAATTTAACAGTGATTCCATTATCGAATTTATCGAGATTTTCTTCTGTATACTAACAGGCAAACTCAGCGTGACATGCAGAGAACATGAATAGTGGGAACATGGGAAACCAGTTCATTTGTTTCGGCGGTCAAAAATTATTTGTTTCCATTATTCTTGAATTTCTCAGTACTTTAGCCCACATAATCGGTGCCCGGCCACGCAAAGGGTGAAGTAAAATGTAATTTCTAGTCTATATAAAAGGTTCCCCAACTAAAAAAAAACAACTTCTAGGGCGATAATTTCCAATAAACGAAATGTACATGCACTTACACGAAAAATAGATCTAATTTCTCGGTCTGTCGGCATGGTTATTTTAGTGGATTTGCTTAGCGCACTAGGGTATCGCGGGAAGGGTATGTGTCTCATTATTCATGCGGACAGCACCTACGTGGATTGGTATTGCCTCTTATCCTTGCTTGTTCAATCAGCTTTGTGTTCATGATTAAGTCACACCATGAGAATACTCTTATCTAAAAAAGCAAAGAAATAATTTGAATCCCAAATATTGGTTTGTACTGTCAGATTCCTACGTGATATGACCATTGGCTCCTGCGTCATCAAACGGTTGTGCAGTATAAATCCTAGCCGTTTTTGGAAACGATTTCCTCATCCATATTTCATTCATGCAATCACGGGGGGGGAGCATCTTGGGAGTTTCCTCGAGGGGGGAAGATGATAATTCCCCGGAGTGGTGACGCGTCACGCACAGGCGTCACGCGACGCGGGCTCACGTGCCTAGGGCCGGGCGGTCCGTCGGCGGCGCGTCACTGACGAGTCCGCGACATTACACAATCCAATCTTCGCGCCCCCCGTTGCGGCACAATGGGCAATACTCCGCTCACCAAAGCAGAGCAAAGGAAGCAATGGCGTCAATTTGCTCCCCTCTCGAAGCGGCTTCGATTTCCGTTGCCTCGGACGGCGGAATAATTTGGTGATTTCTCGGCTGTGAAGTAAGCAAGAATATTTATCGCGCGCCACTCCATCCTCCCGGTGTGGATTTCCACACCGGGGCGGATGTGATTGAACCGCTCGAGATAGTGTCGATCGCGTAACTCGGGAGTCATGAGGTACAATCTCGGAGTGTGCGAGATTTTGATTATTCAAATCGCTCGTAAAAATCTCGTGCCGCCTTACCGATCGAGTTTCCATCGCGGGGATATTGGTGATGGAGCTGAATATTACGATTGTAAAGACAACAAACGGCATATTAGCCCCTTAATGTGGTTGGAGCTCAAATCATGACTCGTTGAGTGCACATTTGAATGACTTTTCCAGCAAGTTGAAAAAAATTCTTGGACCAAACTTCGCTTAAGTACACCAATTCATACGTTGAAAATAACCATATACGTTTTCTTTGAGTGGCCATTGTGCAGTTTGTCTGTCTGCATGAATAATCACATACATACCCGGGAATTATCGAGATGATAATTCCCGGGTATATATGTGATTATTCATGCAGACAGCACCTACTTGGATTGGTATAGCCTCTCATCCTTGCTTGTTAAATGAGCTTTTTGTTCATGATCAAGTCACACTATGTGCATACTCATATCCAAAAAAAATGAATAAAATATTGAAATCCCAGATATTGGATTGTGATGTCAGATTCGTTATATCTCTCATCTATTATTCATCTCAACCATTATAATTAGCGAAAACGCTTCCATAATTCCTCAGCCTCCTCCCAAAGAAGCAAGGCTAAGAGAATCTTTTTACTTTTCCTCTGGAAAGAATACTAATTATGCACAAACATAAAATAATGGTTGAGCGTTAATTATCAAGAGAAATGAGAGTTTAATCCCTTTCTTAAGTCGTAGTTTCTCATAGAAAAATATTCCCAGCAGACTCAGTTGAAGATTTAATTGCTGCTTTAGTGAACAACCGATATTAACTGAATATAATTTTGCAACTGCTTTAATATTCCGTAGCAAAACCGTGGTACCTGTAATTGGTGTACGTAATCATTTGTTTTTTGAAAAATCAAACAGAAGTAAATATGCAAGGCGCAATACATTGCATTAATTTATTTGAAGTTCCGCAAATAAATCAAGCAAAATTATTTTTTTTTATTTTTTTGTTTCAAGAAAAGCATTGTTTTGACTAGTTGTGAAGCACTGTTCACGGCGCGGAATATGAAATTTAAGCGAAAACCGTACATAAGTACGTGTTTTTTTTCTTCATTTCCTATTTCGACATGACGCCTTGATATTAAATAGGAACCGTTATAATAATATGAAATGTATTTTTTCGCGTTTCTGAGAGAGTCTGTTCATTTTTAATCGAATCATTTCGAAATAGATGTCATTTGCCGTACGGCTACGTGTTAAAATAGCTTTAAATTTCCAAGACACCAAATCGGTGCCACGCCGTTCTTTTCCCTTTTATCGGTACATGTTACTAATGAGGGCGCGTATAAAAAGTTTCACGCATATCTGTGCATAAACCTAAATCGCTCCAACCACCTTAATCCATTAACGCCGGCAAGGACACGACCAGGAGAATTTCATTCAAATTTAGACTACATGGGGAAAAATGGACGATAAAACGATATAAATATACCATAAAAATATTGAATTTTTCAATTTATTAGGAAAAAATTGCCGTTCTCAAATGAGGACCCTAGTCTCTTCCACCGTCATTTTCAAAGCAGTCCCATTCCAAGCAAAGGGTTTCACAACGGTTTTCGCTGGACCATCTAGCCTTCATGTGATATACCACACATTTCAATTGTTTTTCTAACTTTCCTGGAAAATGGTTCACATTACTTAACTCAGGGTTTATACCACTTTTTCGTCTTTTGTTGCACTTGAGACTTGCATCTCTAAACTAGTCTCGGGCAATACTTCCACGAAAGTCCAAATGGATTAATTTTTCTTTTGTGGCGACTGAACGCAATTTCCAAGCGCTGGCGACTGTCATATTCAGCATATATGTAAACGAAACCCACCAAAAACCCAATAGTTTAAGTTATCCATTCGGGTGGGTAAAACTCGCCAAAATCTCCACCGTTCCTCGTTACCTCACCTGATTTATGAGATCGGGATTATCTTGGCCGCTTCAAACACAACCCCATAGGATTTTAAACTGGCCACGAATTGTTTTCCAATCCACAACCTCCAGATACTATCACTAAAAACGCTTCCATAGTTCCTCAGCCTCCTTCTATAGAGCCCAGGTATAGAGATTCTCTTTACTTTTTCACTGAAACTATATTAAACAATGCTCGGGTGTTAATGAAATTCTAATGGGAAAGAACAAAGTTTCTGCCTGTATAGTTACAATTACTCCTTCCGGAGGATTAATCAACTATTGAATTATTTTTCATTTAAACTATACAGTATCTTTTGTTGCAATGCACTGGATCGTACTATTTATGAACAGAGAAGTTAGATAATGAAAACGCCAAAGGGGAGGAGTACCATCCAAGACTCATTCAAAAGGTCATCGAGATGGCAAAAACACCAACACTAAAGAGGGAGGACGGCTATCGGCTCTCAAACGCCCGGAAGCAACTCTTTCACCGACCGGCCAATCAGAGCGCAGCGCGGGGAAAACCAAGCCCTACATAAGACAGGCAAAAATCTGCATCCACTCTTCAAACCTGAAGACGCCTGCTGAAACGCCGGTGAAACTGTCGTTCGAAGATGAATCGACGCGGAGGACATCCCAGAAAACTAGCTACGCCAACAATCGCACTTTTCCTCAGGTTTTAGTAACAATGCGAGGCGTTTCAACTCACAGAGTCATTATTTGGTACTTGAGTACCTGATGAAGACTCGATCAGTTGAAACACATCTTATTATTATTGAAACCCGTGGAAAATTCCATTTGTTGTTTTCATTGTGACTATCTTCCTCTACACTGCGCTTGAATCTGTCGGAGAAATGAGAGTTTTATCTCTTTCTTCAGTCGTAGTTTCCCGTAGAAAAATATTCCCAGCAGACTTAGTTGGAAATTTAATGGTTGGCATAATTAACGACCGATGTAAATGGAATCTGCTCTTGTGAAAGCTATAATACTCCATTGCATAACCGTGGTTCCTGTCGATTCGAAGGATTCCGCTGGGTTTGATTCGAAGTGGAGCAGCTTTTGGTCGTTCTTCCGCGTGATGTTCATGGTTGACAACTGTTTCTCCAGCCACCCTGCTGGCGTCTTCAGGTCTCATCCTCATGACAGTTATTTTGATCTGTATTCCTTAAGGTGAGTAATAAAATGAGTTAATTGCATAGTGATTCAGGTCTGAAGACGCCCTCAGGATGGCTGGTGAAACAGTTGTCAACCATGGATATCACGCAGAGGAACGCCTGAAAGCTGCTCCACTTCGAACCGTGATACCTGTAATTAGTGTCAGCAATCATTCATTTTTCATAGCGCAATTCGTTACATTAAATTACTGCAATCCTAATAGGAGGATCTCATTTGCTACTCTCATAGCTTTAATCGTAAACAAAAAAAAACTCATTTTTCTACAACGGAAAAGTGTAATAGGTACTTAGTGGAGCCAATAAAACTATAAATTATATTAGTTGGGAAATATTAATATTCTTCAAAATGTTATGTCTGTATTCATATAATGTTTTCGGATAAACTTCGTGAAAAAACTGAAATATGGCACTGGAAATTAATTTTAACTCTTTTTAGCGCGTAAGTACCACTTCTACAGCGGCTTGAAAAGTCAATGTTAAGGGAGCTAGTATAGCTATCAATTATGTTAGTTAGGAAATATTAATATTCCTTCACTCTTCTAAACATTGTCTGATTTTTTGGACAAACGTCGTGAAAAAAATACAAAAATAGGACGCTGGAAATTATTTTTAACTCTTTTGAACACGTAAATACCAGTTTTACAACGTCTCGAAAAGTCAATGTCTTCAATGACAAAGCGTTCCTGCCATTAAGTACTTCCACGAATCAAAATCATGGTAATCCACATGCATCACGCTCTGTTTACATTTCCCGATAGGTGTTTGTTTCCTATTACTGTTGACTCGGAGAGCCTTTGGACGGTGCTGATGCTCAAGCTCTTCGGAGCGTATCTAGGCTAAATATGCGCAATCACATCGCCAGTCATGGTTTGCGCGCCAGTGAGGAAATGAGCGTGGACTGTTATGAAAATCTTTACTTTCACGCCGATTAAGGGCGCAAGGGATTCAGCGGACGGGAAGGATTGAGAGGAGGAAAACATTTCTGCAAAACAAATAAGACGGGCGGAGACCACGTGATCCTCGCGCGTCACACGACCGCGACCCCGGGATCCGCGCACTTCGGCCGCTGATGACCCCGCCAGCGGCCTACATTCCACCCCATATCATCCTCTCTATACCTCCCTACCCCCCGCCAGAAGCCCTCTATTAAGCGTCCTACACTCGTCACGTCAGCTTCCGATTGTGTTACATAAACGTCACGTTATGCTCATCCGACTAGTATTTCATGAGAATTAATAAGTTGGGTTCTCCTTACCCGTATGTCACTCTGGTTGGCGAGCCTCCCGAATTCTCTGAGTGACCCCCGAATTCTACAACTACATACTACTCTTGGGTTTGGCCATAGATAAAGCAGTTGCAAAAGCTCCTGTCGCTGCGCCGTGGACGATTTTGGGACATGGACCTCAGAACGTTTAAAACCCTGCCTGACGGGGGAGGAAGGTTGTAAATTGTGGTGCGTCAGAGAGCGAACCTTTTCTAGTTGCTGCCATATTTAGCGCCTCGGTAAATTCCACGAGTCACAGCTACCTGACACCCGTTTTGCTGCATTTTATTCGAACGAACTACCACTCCTTGCTCGTAAGAAGGAATTGCACGGGTAAAGCATGGCATTGATGAAGCACAGCCACTTGCCTATTAGCCTTGTGTTTGGTAGCCTGGAAGAGTAGTTTAGCTCCTCTGCCTCGTCCTCAGCCGTTCCCTTCTCTACCTTCCCCTCCGTCCGTCCACTTCACTCCCTCCACTTTACCTTTCTCCTACGCCACGCAGGAGTGCCCCAGGATCTTTTGCTTTTGCTATACTTAAGGTTCCGCCATTAATTGCGGAGCCCTCTGCCGACAGCGGTGATCGCCGATCCCCGTATTGTGACCCGTACCACCATATTGACGCAAAGTATTGGATGAATGGACTGGATCATTGGGGAGGCGACCGGCAGCTAAGGTTTTAGCTGAATCTAAAGTAATTTGCGCTACAGGGGACAGGTAAGGGAGGATAGAAACCCGGCGTCGGCATTAGACTGCTCTTAACAAAAGGCGTCAAGGGGACTACGGTTTAACGTCTCATCCGACTGACGGAATGGTGCACTTGAAGTGTCCTCCACAAGGCACTCAAGTAGGGATCAGACTTTTTCTAAAAAAATCCACATCTACAAGGATTTGATTTGGCTGTCCGTATGGTTACCCAGTACTCTATCCACTGCACCAACCCGATCCCCGCCAAGCATTGGACATTTGCCTATTCCTGAGATTGACTTTGTCATTGGTTTGGAGCGAATCTTTAGCTTAATGGCTTTAGTGAAACGTTTTCATTGTGAGCATCAATGAAAATTATATCCTCTGACATCCTCATTACAGTTGTTTTGATCTGTTTTCCTTAAGGTTTGGATCAAAGGGTTTAATTCACCGAGGGTTATCCACGCAATATTTCTCTTTTGATTATAACAAAATTTTACAATTACTACAACAAAGGTGGAAGCATTCAAAATGTGGTGCTATAGAAAAATGGTGAAAATGAAATGGGTAGACCGAGTGAGTAACGAGAAAGTCCTCAGAAGAGTGGGAGAAAAAAAGTCTTCTAAAAATCATAAGAAGAAGACGGAATAACTTAATCGGCCACATCTTCAGTCGTGATGGCCTGATGAGAACAATCGTCGTGGGACAGGTAAATGGGAAGAATGGCAGGGGAAGGCCTCGTTGGAGATATATAGAACGAGTGATAAAAGATATGAAAGAGAAGAAATACGTAAATATGATAAGATTACCTATAAGGAAAATTGAGCGGAGGGCTGCGTCAAACCAATCTCAGAATTGTTGACTGATGATGATGCATTTCTAACTTCAGGCATCTATGATAACTTTTTACTGATTGGTCATTCCTTATCAAATAGCATAATTTTAGAGAAGGGTCATGTCTTCGCAGTACTGATCTCTCTCAATATTTTTCTATACCGGTATTTATTTATTCATTACAGTGATATTGCAATTAGACATTGTCTAGTGGCAATATAACATTAGTTTAGGTGTAAATAATAATGACAAAGTTTTTGAAAGAATACGTATACCTATGTAGAACATCAAACACTCCTCTCCTTTTTTATGAGAAACATTTTTTTAATATTTACATTTCTTGGTCATGGATTTGTGATTTCTACTGGTAATTGATCCCATTCAAAGACCCCGCGATTTAAAAAAAAGTATTTGGCAACTTTCGTTTTTTTTTGCCTCCTTTATTTGAATTTAAGTGGATGGTCATTTTTCCCCACAAAATTTGGTGGTTCCAGCCTCTTCTCCAATTCCAACCAGGCTAGATATTTTGAAAAGATGACGAAGATGATTTACACATAGCGAATCTCCACAACGGACTACAATGTCTATAAAGTGGAATGGACTATAAATCTTTCTTGTAGGTAAATTTTCATTAGGATAAGTATCATATTTTTCAAAATCAATCATGTTTATTTTCAGTTGAAAGATTCACTGAAGATAAATTTCGGCAAAGTGGAGTTATATTGGCGTTGGTCCCCGTGATATGAAAACGCCAATGAAATAGCACGAGGAGCCATTTTCTAATTATCCAAGAAGCAGTTTAAGACGTGCACATCTACTGTGGGTGCAAAAATTATGTACAATCGACGCAATAGTATCAACCATTTTCGGGTATACTGCTGCGTGATGAACTCTAACGGTTCAACATTTCGTTCCTCCTGCTGGGAACGTCGTCTGTCTCCTGAGGAACGAAACGTTGAGCCGTTAAAGTTCATCACGCAGCAGTGTACCCGAAAATGGTTGATACTAGTGCATCTAATCGCTGCGAAAATCTGAAAACAAAAATTATGTACAATCGAGTTTGGATACTGATTAAAAATGAACCGTGGTACCTATATGAATGCGAATTACACCAAACTTTAGCTTGTTTTATTTTAAACTTAACCATAGTTGCCGATTATTATTAAAATTTACAAACTTTCACCACCCCTCTCGCGAAGACGGCCGCCTCATGGCTAGCATGAGCCCGCTAAAATACTCGGTTTTATCGATATCATAATGTCAGTTTACTATTATAATTGTTATTAAATACTGCTGTATAGAGCTTCAAAAAAGACCAAGAACATTTTGTTTTATAAACTTCATGATAACTTTTTATGGCAAATAAGAAATAGCTGATCATTTAAAGATAAACTTGAATGTTTTTCCTTCACAATACTACAGGTTCATTAGAATTAATCTTCAAGTTTCTTCGCTATTAAATGTCAAAGAGAGCGTTCGAAAACGACAGAAAACCGGCACTGTTTTGTTCTCACCGCAATATTAAATCGACAGTGCATTGTATAATAGTCGGCATCCACGATTAAATGTAAAATAAAATAAGCTAAAGTTTGGTGTAACATGCATTCATGTCAGTGCCATGCTTTGTTTTTAATCAGCGTTCAAACTCGAGTCAACATAATTTTTTCACCGACAGTAGTCTCTGATATCAAAGTCTCCAATGTTGACGTTTAAATTTAGATAATAGCATTTTCATTTCCTTATCAATCTCGTTTGTAATATCTATAGATTATTGGACTACTGCAGCTTAATTATGTTATTATTGCCGAAAAAGACAAACTGAAGTCTTATAATAGGAAACCTTAAAAGAATTAAATAACTCATTAGTAATTTCCACTCTTTTCGACTCTTATTTATGCAAACTGACCATGGTTTCGACACTTTATACCATTTTCAAGGCACACTCAGTGACATTCCACTTTTATATGTACCCCTGAGATATTAGGAAAGTAAGGAAAGGGGTATAGGTGAGGGCAGATGAGAGAGTAAGGGAGGGGACATATAGAGGGGAGGTGATTCGATAATAAACAATAAGTTGGGGGCATGAAAGCAGAATAAAAAGAGAGGATCAGGAGTAGTTGAAGGTCAAAACCACAAAAATTAGTAGGCCACTGGACGTGAAGGAAGGCATAATTTTTAAAAGGGGTGATTGAGTCATAAAAACGACGTCATTACAAATATTGTCCGGGCTATTCACAATTTCAAATATCTCTTAGAATTCCAACTTAGGCCCTTTGTCATAAAAACGTGAAATATCATAGTCAAAATTGCTAATATGATTGATACGTCAAATTTTTGGGGAAGCAAGATTTTTCATCGCTAGCAATAAATCTTCTTCTATGTTCTTTGACTCTATTCCTGAAATTTTGGCCAGTTTGACCGATATACGCAACTTCACAGTCCTCACATTTTGAATTATATTTTCCACTTCAGTCCATTTAAAAAAGTCCGGCCTCGCACTGGAATCGCCTATATCCGCCCTTTAGGCAGAAATATTTATAAAATTTTGGAGGTTGAACTGTTTAAAATCAAGATCCCCCTTCTGTCGAACATAGTCCTCTGGATTCGATACGTACTTGATATTGTATGTTAATGGACGGGTTCATTACTACAATCAGAAAATTTTAAAACGCGTTTAAAATTCTATACATGAAAGAATCGAATTTACGTCAGAATATGGGGGTGATGCTGTACATATTTTTGATTTAAATATATTTCAATTAAAATCGGGTATAACGACTTCAGCATTTTCGGGTAAGGTATCTTCACTGATGCGATTATTCCTAATGATTATTTACACTGTCAATCCCATTAACTAGACATAATGCGGTGCATGATAAATGGGCTATTACATATTCCCATGATGGTCCCGAATTTTGAAAACGAATGAAAGACAATTAAAACAATAGCTACCCGGAATGGCTTCCATACTAAATTCAGAGATAAGTTACTTCACCGCTATCCGTCTCAGAAAGCCACGCAACTGTTGAATTCATTGCCAATTAATAGTAATATACCGAACCGATGGGTAAGTACTACCCTCTGTACGAGACCTATTCTATAAGCTATTGAAAATAGTTCCAAATGACAGATTTAAGATTTCATTTCATATCCCTGAAACGCTTTGAAAATCTTTATATAACTTGAAAGATCAGTATGACCATATGGACAGATATGATAAAATGTGAGGACTGGGAAATTACGTATATTTTTCCATATTCAAACTTAAATTTTTTGTTGTACATACATACATTTACGTTCATGTACATTTAAATATAACATATAAAAATGTCTTTATAAATTACATTGTATCTCATTATCATTACATTGTATCAACATTATCAGTCACAAAAACCTATCATCAAGTAGTTGTACTACCAACTAGACTACCAGCGACAAATTTATTTTGCCTTTTTCCCTTGTCTTACAACCTATGGCATAGCATTATGGGGTCATGATTCCAACTCAAAAGATGTATTCAAGATGCAAAAAAAGGGCAATTAGGATTATTTCAGGTTCACCCTCAATGAAGCAATGTAAACTGCTTTTTTATTAATTGGGTAATATGACCCTCTATGGTCATTAAATTTATACAACGGTATGCGAAGTAAAAGAAAACCTGAGCTCATTAGAGCACGATTAATCAGTCCAGTATGGGTTCTGCTAAGCTATTTATGTAGCTTGTCAACAGGTTCCTATTTTGATCTCATAAATTTTTATCGTTCCTATCCTCCAAAATTGATTTTCTGCAAACGGGCTTGTTTTAAACAATAATTAAACACAAATGGCAATATATTTACTTTGCCCTTAAATAAACTACAGACAAAGTCTCACATTGCTTGGCTTCGAACTTGACTGAAAACTGAAATGGGATTCTCATACATCTTCCACCATTGCTAAGCTTTCCAAAGTAACGTACGTGCTACGGAAGCTAAAGCACCTACTACCGACTAGACTACCAGCGACAAATTTATTTTGCCTTTTTCCCTTGCCTCACAACCTATGGCATAGCATTATAGGCTTCCAACTCAAAAGATGTATTCAAGATGTAAAAAAAGGGCAATTAGGATTATTTCAGGTTCACTCTCAATGAAGCACTGTAAACTGCTTTTTTATTAATTGGGTAATATGACCCTCTATGGTCATTATATATATAAAGCTACAAAACTGACTGACTGACTTATCAAAACTCCTGGGGCATTTCTAAACAAGCTAGGTGGGTGAAATTTTCAGGGTGGAGTTAGAATCATGTGTCGAGCTGGGAAAAAATCGAAAAAGTTAAAAAAAGTCGATTAGGCTTCGATTTATTGCAATCGATAGCTTTACATGGGATTATATGGGAAAAATGAAAAATTTTAGTGCGGACCTTTTTTCTTTCGTTCATTAAAATATGAAATAATTGAGCTACAAGACTGATTCTTTCACAAATATGAGGCTGAATGTTTGAAAAATCTTATTATTCCTACCTACCGTAAAACTGATTAAATAAACTTTTATTTGGGATTTTATTAATTTTTTTTTTTCGTAGCTATGGATATATTTCTCCATTGTCGCTGGGCCTAGTGTCGATTCGAGGTTTGGAACTAAGCGAGGCGGGCCAGTTTCAGGGGAGGGTTAGATTTGTGTGTCGATATTGTGTAAAAGTTAAAAAAAATCGTTTAGGCTTCGAGTTATTGCAATCGATAGCTTTACATATATGAGTTAGGTACACTATGTGCATGATATTTAGTCTTCTTTATACCATTTTTTGCGCTGCTAAGTACTGCGTATAATTTCTTCAACTTTTACCTGGCCTCTACCGTAGCTTTGATAACCAATTTCAACCAACCAAGCTTCACGATATTGTAGTTTTCATTAAAAAACATACAGTCCATGTAGAAGATTGGAAGAAAAAAATTGAATATGAAAATTAGTATATTAAAAATCTCGATTCCGATCGAATTTATATAGTAAAATTCTTCATGGGAGCTCTTATTAAGTATGCTGTACTGAAATGAAATATCTAACTTAGAAGAGCGTCTTATATGCCGTCAAATGAGGTTATGATGATCTTCCAGTGGTTCCACGTTCGTTTCGGTATACTGATTATAGTATTTTGAAAAGTAGTTAATAACCGGATGACATACAATATAAGTTGGTGCTAGAACTGTCTGGTATTCATACCTCATGGGGCGCGTATTTCATTTTCGAGAAGTATACTTTTCTTTGCTTGCATGTAGCACGCAGACTTGAGAGCTTTCATTGATTTTTTTCCTTATTTAAAGAGTATCATCATATAACACTTCCCCTCCTGCTTGCAAATTGCAAACACCCATTTCCTCGTTATATTTATACAACGGTATGTAAAGTAAAAGAAAACCTGAGCTCATTAGAGACAGGAGTCAGCGTTCATTATGACTACACTAGGAAAAAGGACAATTTAGTGGTGTCCCACAATAGATTTCCAAAAGCGCCAAATCTTTTAATGAAATAAAACTAAGATTTTTTAATATATTGCCCCAAGGGGCTAGGTTTGTCAGCCTGTCCAGGTTTAAGTTGATCTTTCGTCATTGGCTTTTGTCCAAAGCATCATTTTCTTTGCAAGAATTTGTTGAGAGTGATGCCTCTGACCTCAAATTTTAATTACTGATGCCTGCTTCTATTTTGCGTATTTTACTAATTTATACTCTTGACGATGACTATTGCAGTGTATTTTACTTAGTGCCAAATAAAAAATTTTATACTCTTATTACGATCTCTTACCATTATGTATCTGACGAATTTATGTCTACTCCAGCCTCAACTCGGTTGAGTAAACATAAAGTCGTCAGATGAAGAAATTTTGCAAAGCTGCAGCGGCTTTGAGCGCTCACCCGCACAACGTTTTCCCGGAATTTCAGACACATTTTTTCCGATGATATCACGTCACATCCACACATTGCTATCGGCGCAGAGATAAGTGGCAGAGGCAAAAAGTGTTCGTTAAAGACATTATAATCGAGTAGTTGCGACACGAGTAGTAAGGGGCGCGGAGGACGCCCTGTCGTATGCGAGCATAGAGAAATTAGATAGCTGTATGATGCAAACCTCCGCAGCTCAACATTATCAGGACTGAGTCTGCCGCGATTGATTATGCACAGTCACGTAAGACTTGGGTCTATAGTTTCGCAGTCTGAAATGGGATGATGACGCAAAAAAGCCCAATAGTTTAGGAGGGCGCTAGCGCAAGACTTATGCACTCAATGCATCTATTCCTTGATGAGCTCGGTCCTGGGTTATCCTGCCCAACTTAACGCACGGGTGGCTTTCTTCATTTATTCTACTTTTTCGAACGGATTCACTTGGCAGTTGGCTATTATACGCTCTGCTGAGAATATCCATTGTTCGTTACACCTCTGCTTCCGGTGACGATTTTCGCCAGCATCAATCTGAATTAATGCAGTGATTTGACGTGCACGTGAACCTTGGTGATGAGTTGCACAAGTGTGTGAAATTCACCGCGGGAAAATCGTACGCCTGGACTAGGATTCGATTTCGCGCCGAGTGCCCTAACCAATTAAAGTGGCTTTGGCATGACTATGTGAGTCAAGACAACTACTGACCTACATATTCTTATTTTATCAGTTTAAAGATTTCTGCTTTCTCTGATTTTATGGGTAATCTATCGAAAACCAAAACTTATGTACAATATATACAAATTATGCCATGAATATATTTTTAATGGCCACATACACCTAGCCATATGAGTCGACTGCAGCGCCATTTGTAAAGAACTACCGCATTGTGACTTGAATTACGAATGTAATTCGCTGATAACTTTAAAAAAGAGGTCGTAAAATGCCAATATTTTACTTTTAATTCAGTTTTCGAGATCATTTGTTCAGTAATAAGTAAGCTCGTTTTAAGTAAAAGTTTGAATATGCTTCCTCATTCAAGTTGACATTTTTTTCTGCATCACCCTGAGTAATATCCTATAGACCACTTTTTAAAATCTTCATTTTGAAGGCTAAAGGTAGTTTGAGCGAGATGCCATTTTACTTAGAAATCAATGAATTTGGTCTCATTTTAAAGAAAAATATCTCACCCTTCTAATGACATCAAAAATTCAAGCCCTTGCCACATTACTTTCGGAGATATTTGCTAAAAAAATATCAGCCCTTTTACATGGGAAACGGTACGTGCATGCACTCCAGAGAGACATTATTTACAAAATGAGGTATTTCTAACACTTAGATGTCTTTAAAAATTAACAGCGTGTAGTTTGTATGTTTTCTCAACTATATTTGAAAATAAATCATATTGTCACCGCAGTAGGTTCTTGGGTATCATAAGAAACCTTCCGTTTTGAAGGAGTTTCAAACGCACCGCGTGATAAAAATGAGTCAAGTTAAAGAGTCATTTAAATATTTTCATTTAAATACTTACAATTTCTGTTATACATATATATATAATGAAGACGATTTGCCAAATTTGGTCGAAATCGGTTACCTCAAGGGTCAATTTTGCCAATTTTCTGGTCGAATTGTGGTGGAATGACCCATATATATAAATATAAATATATATATATATATATATATATATATATATATATATATATATATATATATATATATATATATATATATATATATATTTATATATATATTTATATATATGGGTCATTCCACCACAATTCGACCAGAAAATTGGCAAAATTGACCCTTGAGGTAACCGATTTCGACCAAATTTGGCAAATCGTCTTCATTTGATTACAAAACTAAAACCCCAAAGCCATTTTGTAATCCATGCAACGGTTTACGAGATATTGCAATGTTGTAAAACAAGAATTTTACAAAAGCGTCGTCGCATATGACGGCATATCTCCGGAAATAAGGAAGATAAAAATGCATGCAATGACTTATTTTAAAGGTATGAAATTGAGAAAGATAATTAATGTATTATTACATAAAATTTAAACAATTAAATAAAGTTTATAACAAATTCAAATGTTCAAATCGATTTTTGACGATGTAGCTATGCCTTCGATTTTCCTCATTTTTTTATATGTTGTAGATACAACCCTCCTCTACAAGTTAAAAAAATTTGGTAGGGTTAATATTTCATTTAAGAAAGAAAAAAATTTTTGTGTGAAGGCGTAACGCCGGTCTCCCGCCACGGCGGCGTCCGGCTCTCGCGCCGAACGTTCAGTAGTCGGTTCTCCAGATCTCATCAGCGCGCTTCCTTTTCCATCTTCTTTTCACCAATTTTAACTGTATACCGACCCTTTGATTCCCTTTACCCATGTCATTCGCCATTTGCTTCCCACTGAAGTGGCCGTCGCTTTAGAATCTAGGATTAGCGACAACATGCTTAACAGCGGGGGCGGCCATGGGCCCACCAGCGTCCGTGCTCGGAGAACAATAGACAAACCTCGCCCCGTCTTAGACCTCCAATGCTACTTTCCTCTCTTCCCCTATCTCATTCTCCTCACATACCCTTTAGTTTGTTCCTCCTAGTCCGTCACTCGGGCACTTTCTTTGAAATGTTGCATAGAAATGCCATTCAGCATTACCGTCGATATCTTCTTAGTGATGCAACTGGTTCATCATGTTGTAGCGGTTCTTATATTGAGCCACAGCACCATCGGAATAGTAAATTATTCTACTTAAGTAATGTACTCTTCTTCGAAGAAAAGTTATCAGTTTCGCTTGAAAGGTATAGAATGCACTCACGTTATGTTCCATACAGTCTGAAATAATAACCAAATTGAAAGGTGCGACTTTATCGCAGGTATTTCTGCTGTAACACGCAAATGGATGTACTGTAGTCTGAGCGTTACACCAATGGGCCCCTTGTACAGCATCTTGGTGAAGAAAAGAATAATTCTCAGACAAATCGGCCACAACGACAACTTTACGCAAATTCAGATTGTCACTGACATTTTAAATAAAATATAGTTTGCATGCAAGCGATGTAGTCATGCCTTCTTACTTTGGTGGTATTCTCAGCGAAAGCCTCACAAATAATATTTACGTCCTTGACCTGTGTGGTTAACGCAAAATGATTTTCCTGAGTCCATTGCTTGACACGAACCTCATCCGTACTTTTTTCCCTGATGTACTCTGAAATAATTTCTGTCATTCAGTCTCTACTCCCACATTTTCTGACGACATCATCACCGTTTTTGCCCTCTTCTCGTGGCAGTGTTTCTGGGTACTCACTCATGACGCACATTTCTAACGGAGGGCGACAGAGTGAGAATTCCAGGCAATCCCGATAAGTTTTGACAATTTTTTCTCCGTTATCCGAATTTATTTGCCCTAATCCAGCCCCGAGGTATTGTAACTTGTAATTCTGGTGGATCATGCAGACACATATGGTGTGAGTGCCAGGTTCACCAGCCAACACGCACTCAGGAGGCTTCAAATCTGCAAATTTGGAGAAACCAATCTTTAAATTAGGATTTCTCTCTTAAAAAAGCTTCATAGGCTTCCCTCAAATTGCAAAGAATTAACCTTTTCTGCTTTACTACGCGCACATTTCCCTCCTTTACACTCTTTTTTGCCCGCCATTTCTCTACTAATATCTGGTTCACGGCAGAACTCAATCAGTTTCAGTTTAGTGTCATTTGAGAGGTATTTGTTTCGTCTCGCGTTCGAAGAGCACAGAATTCCTTACTCAGATACGTATTTTTTCGTCATTTTGACCAAATACGTCGAATTTTGAAACTCCTGCTTTATCATTGAAACACTCCAAGATTTAGGTAGGACAGATAGGATTAAAAATTTTTCACTCATTTTCGTAGCGTTTAGGAACTTATCCTTCAGCTTCATAATCATTTCCTTGCCATCTTGGTGGAAGTGATCTTCTTGTTCAGGAATATATTTTTGAATATTCATCTCCCCACCAGTAACCTTTTGAAAAGATAATATCAAAGCAGCGGTTGCCACTTTTAATTTCTTCGTCAGATATTTGCTTGTCCTCTGCAATTTCTTTTTGTTGTTACAGGTGTTTGATCCAGGGATTTTAACGTCTTGTTCAGTTTTCCCAAGCGAATTTCTTTTCCTGGAATGTACTGACATCCATTGGTTTCATCAGTCCCGCTATCTTTCATAGAACTAACTGATGACTCTGACTAAGATCCTTGAGATTTAATAGCGAATGTAGCACTGGTTGAAGGTCCTTCTGCACCATAAACCCTACTCTGGTAATCGTCATCCATGGAGTTATGTGTGTAGAAATTCTCATTAGTGTACCCAAAAATGTAGCTGTGAAATTCAGTCTTTAGCCATGATCCTTTGTTACTCCTCGAGTAATTTGGACCATCTTAGAGAAGTATTTTTGTTTGTTCTAATTTACCCAGGTATACGTTAATGATGTCAATTTACGATGGAAGTATGCGTATTGAGAAAATCGTAGGGTATATGTGGGAAATGGAACAGAAGTAATATGAGGGACGCTCAAGATGTTGTGCAATCTGGAGCGGGATCAACATGCATTGATAAAATTACGCGCAATGCATTGCGAAATGTATTGATAAATTCTTTAACAAAAAATATCTTCTTCTTCTGAGGTGAATCTGTCCTCAGACAGGTTTCAATTGAACTGCTCCCTCCATGCTCGTATATCCTGTGCTGCCTCCCACAGCCCTTCGTAACTCCTTCCATTTATACTATCTGTCAGTATATTATTTCTTCGTCTTCCTGTCTTTCTCTTGATCTTTCCTTTTAATATTCTATTCAGCAAGAAGTCATTCCTCAGGCCTTCTTCCTTCGCCTTCCTTTTTCTTACTGATTTTATAATCTCCTTTTTCTCATTCATCCTTGCCAGCACTTCCTCGTTTCTCAATTTATCACTCCATTTTAACCTTTTCATTCTTCTCCACAGCCACGTTTCTAATCCCTCTTGATATTTTTCCAATTTCCTCCTGATCGTCCATGTTTCTGCTCCGTTATACACAACACTCCAAATAAAATATTTAGTCAATCTTTTCCTAAAGCCTATGTTGATTGCTCTGGCTGAAAGTAGTTGGTTGGCTTGACTGAAAGGCTACCTTTCCCTGTGATATTCTACTCTTATTTCCTCTGCCTAGTACCCATTCTATGTTATAACACTTCCGAGGTGTCTAAATGATGGTATTTGTTCGAGCCTTTTCCCATCAACGGTAACATTTAGGACTCCTTCCTGTTTTCCTGCCTTCATTACTTTAGTTATCCCAATGTTTACCATCACTCCAAAATGTTTTCATACCCTCTCGATTTTATCCACCATTTCCTGTAACTAGTTTTTACTCTCTGCTATTACTGCCTTATCATCTGCCTTATCTGCCTTATCATCTGCCTTATCATCTGTATATTTTGTAATGTTCACTCTTTCTCCTCCCACAAGGAGTCCACCGACATTACCTATGACTTCTTTAATTAATTCTTCACTCTAGATGTTGAATAGGGCTGGCGACATAAAACAGCCTCGTCTAACTCTCCTCCATATGCTGCTTTCCTCCGTCTCTCCTACATCCACTCATCTTACCGTTCTTTGCCCTTTGTACAGCTCTTTAACGAATGTCCTATCTCTCCAATCTATTCCCTAGTTTTTCATGATCTTCATTGGAATACTCCAGTTCACCTTGTCGAAGGACTTTTCCCAGTCTAAAAATATTTATATACCTCTCTGTTCACTTCTATGGACCTATCAGCGTTCTAAGACAGCCAATTGTATCTCTTGTCCCCTTTCCTTTCCTGAAATAAAGGAAAAAATACCAAGTAAAGTAATTTTTTATGACTATGTACAGTAAAAATGAAAAAACAATGGAGCATGTTTGTCTGCAAGCATTGTTCTCGCAGCGTGAAATATTGGGTTCATGTCCACATTACACGACTAGCTGGACCGAATAACGAGACCTCTCTCCTAATTACACGGAACTGAAATTTTTATCAAAAATATTTGTAGTGCTATGCCTATAAAAAAGGTGATACATTTGCACAGGTGTCATCTTCATTGGATATAGTTTGTCTTGAAAACATATTGTCACTGTAGTGCATTAAGTTGTTATCTATATGCAATCGAAGTTATGAGAGTTAAATAACACGGACTTTCTCTAATTCTGTCCATAAATTTTTCCCTCCGTAATCCACCTCACATTTAGTTGACAATATCTATATCGAGTGATCAAGATTAAAAATGATTTAGCCAAAGCGGTTGTTTGCTGGTTCTAATATCTCCCTGAACTGTTCATTCCTTGGATTTCGGTTAGATTCGTGCTCTACGTCCTTAACGTTTGCTAAGTTTAAAAAAGGGCCTTTAAAAATGGTTGGTTTCGGCTAAATAGTTTCTGGTTGCCTGATTCTGTTCATTGGCTTCGGCATATGAACCATCAAAGATGTATCTGAGACAAGGAACCGTTCAAGCTAAGTGACTGAAGAATATTAGTGCAACCATATGCAGACCATATCAAGTGTTAGATATCTATTAAATGAGCAAGTATAACAGTTTCAGTTATACTCACAGGCTAATAATAATATCCAAAAAATGTTTCGTAAAAATTTTCGTAAATTTTTTCAATTCAGTCACATTAAAACGATTTACCTCATCACTCACAGATAAAATAAACTAGATAACGAAAAATAGGTTCTAATAAATTGGGCCTCTTCCCGCGGACTACAATCTTGACGTGGTGGAAGGGCGTACCATCGACCTCGAGAGATGGACTGGCGGGGACAATTACGACTGCTCCCGGTAGGACCTCCAATGCCAGGTAGATTGAAGGGTAGGAGCCAGAGGAAAAATAATCCCGCGATGGTGTCACGTTGAAAAACATCGTTTGGGAGCGAGTGTGAGAATCTCTTATAACTATCAACTACCCAGAATTTGAAAGTCATTCAAAGTGAAATGAATCCTGGTAATCACGGGACGCAGCCCACTGGCCCGGCAGCGGGGGAGGCAACGCCCTCGAGGCCGTCATCTCACGAAATCCTTCACAGTAACGTCACCTCAGGTTAGACGGATTTCGAGAGGTAAGAAGGAAAAAAGAAGAGGAGGAGGGAAGTACCGATAAAATAAGGGATTTTGATCGTTAGGAAAAACTGAGGACTGGAATGCTAGAAAATACTTAACGGGAATCTTTGGGACTGTGCAGGGTGAGGTGGAAGGACAGCAGGGATTATTGGAGTGATAATCAGAGGGTAGACAATGATGGTGGGGGTGAGAGTCAACGTGGGGTTGCTGTGGTATTGAACTCGAAATTGAGGATGAGGGTAGTAAACATTGAACAGGCGAGCGACAGGATACTAGTGGTTGAAATAAAAGAACGCCCGACAAATTTCATATTGGTCCTGGTATGCAGGCCGAAAAGTAATCATGGGGAGGAAGAGGTGAATAGGGTATATAAACAGCTAGAGTTGATGATAATAGTAGTCCCGGGCAAGAAAAACCAGGCAATGATGACCGGCTAGAATGCAATACTGGGGAAAGGGAGATAAGTGTATGGAGTGGGAGGGTATATATTAGGAACGAGAAATGATCGCAGTGACAAGAGGATTGAATCTTGTTGGTGAATTGAATTAGCTGTAACATCCACACTGATTAAGCACCATCTTAGGCAGAGGTACGCATGGACAATGCAACGAGACACTGAGAGTTATCAAATTATATACATAATTGTTAGGCAAAGATTTAGGACAGTTATAAAGAACTCACGGAGTTACTTGGGGGCTGATGTCTATTCAGATAATAATTTAGTTATGACGAAAGGTGATGCTAGATTGAAAATCATAGCAGAAGTAGAAGGATAAAGAGATGAAACCTGGAAGTTTTGATAGGGGTTATAATAATGGAATACCAAGAACTAGTGGAAAGGACTATAGGAGAAGCTAAGGAAATAGGAACAATCGAGGAAGAGTGGTGGAATACATAAACGGGCACAATAAGAGCGGTGGAGGAAACAATAGATCAATGGAAATGAAGGGCGTAAAGAAGCAGTGGGTTACAGAAGAAACGATCAAGAAAATGAAGGCGAGAAGGAAGTGGGAAAACGTCAACACCGATATAGATAAGGCGAAATACAAGGAATTAAACAATAAACTCCGTCGAATCATCAATCGGGCGAAATAAAAAAAGGTGGAAAAGGCAATGGGAGGGAATGGAAAAGCTGAAGAAAGAAGGAAGGGTAGATGCGTTATGCGCTAAAACAAAATTGTTATCAGTAAGTAAAAGGGGGCAAACGGTACCAAAGATTAAGCTCAAGACAAGTAGAATGGCCGGTGGATTTCGCGAAAACAGTCCGGATTCCTATCTCGATTGAGAAGAAATTGTCGGAATGTGAAGACTCTAGAACAATCAGTTTAATATCGTACGTAGCCAAAGCTTTATTTTGAATAATCAATAAAAGGTTAGAGATTAAGGCCAATTACTGCTTGGGCGATGACCATTTGGGGTTCTGGAAAAGAAGATCAATTCGGAATGCATTTGTGGTGATGAGAACACTTATGGAAGGAAATATAGAGTATAACCAGGATGCTTTCACTTGACTTGCGGATTTTGAAAAGGCGTTGGACAGAGTTAATTGGGAAAAACTAATGAAGATACTCGGGAGAATTGGAATGGACTTGTGAAACAGGACACTATTCCGAAATATATTCATGGCCAAAAGGGTACAGGTGAGGGCGGCTGACGGTAGATCAGGGTGGGCAACTATAAGTTGTGGGATAAGGCAAGGATGCCCGTTGTCACCTTTGCTTTTAACCTTTATGCTGAGGAAATGATAAGGCAGACATAGACAGAACATGATTTGGGAATCAAAGTAAGAGGGCAGCTGATAAAGTCGGGTAGATTTCCGGACGATCAGGCGCTGGTTGTTGTCTTCTAAGGAATTACGAGCTTTAGAAGATTCTTCAAAATTTCAGTGAGGGAAATTCTGAGTGAAGATAAATCATAATAAAACAATAGTAATGGTAATCTCCAGGACCAAGAAAGCGAGGCTGGTCATGAAAGTTGGAGGGTTCAAACTTGAGCAAGGAGATCATTTTAATTATTTAAGCGATACACTAGATGAAAGTGGACACAGTGGCAAAGAAATATGGAGAGGAAGAGCTTTAGCTAAGGAATCGTTTGGTAATAGAAGGCAGCTGATGACGGAGACTTTCCAAAAAAAACAGGATGTGAAGAAGGGTCTGGTGAAGAGCATGATATGGAGCACAGCGTTGTATGAGGCAGTAACGTGGACGCTCAGAATGGCGGAAGAGAATAACCAGCAGGAATTTGAGATGTGGGTATGGAGAAGGATAGAGAACGGTGGACGGAAAGGAAGACGAACGAGGAAGTGATTAATGCGATGGGCGAGGATGAATACCTTCTGAATTAAATCCGGGGAGGGGAAAGAGATAGAATTGCTTTTACGGACGTGATGGAGGAGGGTAAGTCGTATGTTAAGGCGGAAAAACTAATACTTGAGGTAGATTGAACCCATTTAGTAGAAAAAAGGATCGGAGATTCACTGAAATTCAAAAAATCCTTACCAATAAAATCTGATAAAATAATAAAATGGGTGGATATGTGGAAAAAATTTGTGTCAGCAATTTTGCGGATTTTTGATCGCACTATCAAAAAGTTTGCCCTGAATAAGAAAGACCAAGTATGGATAATATAATGCAATATATTTATGACGCTCAGGTGTAGCCTAGGATATGAGTAATATGGTAATAGTTGATGGAAAAATGGAGTGGAGAGCAACGGCAAGTCTTTCTGTTGGTAGTGATACAAAAGCCCTGTCCTTGGCCTGCGTTAACCGTCTCCTCGGGATCTATTGCTTGGAAAATCATCTTTGCAATTTTATCAAATATAAAATTTTATCACGATTCTTCAGTGCAAGATCATGATTTCATAATTAGTTCTTTCACTGCCATTAGGATACTAGGGTTAAAGATTAAACCGTAAAGACGCAAGGAAACTTGCATGGCTCTATTATTTACAAATAGATATATCGCCACTTTTCCAAGTTGCCAAGTAAATTGAAATATTCATTGTTGAAGTGCTGAAAAATGGAGCAACTTTGAGCACAGTAATATCAAAGCGTCGGGAAAAGTGTGCATTTGAATTTAAATACTTACTTCTCTCAGAAATTCAATAGGGAGAATTTTAAACGCATATCCCCAGCACAAGTAATTAAAAATCAAATAAAAGAATCTTTGCACCGCGTTCATTAATGTCATTTTCGAAGAAAGTGTTGGTAAATATGGAATAAAAATATTCCAGTTTACTAGTTTTTCACTATTTTTACATTATTTCTTCGGGCTTTATATCTTCCATCCATTCAATAGTGGAAATTTCAACCATACATCACGAGTCCAAGTAAATGAACAAAAAACAAAATGCTGTTATTAATAATTTTCATTATTTTTCTAGTTAGGCTTTTTTCACGACCTGTAATCGCGCCAAATTTCAACGTCCTCGGTCACCTTTAAGCCCTTTAGGTGACTGACAGACAGTCTTCTAATGAATTACTGATGTAGTTACGTATTGGTAAAGTGCTTCTGAACCAATTCATTTTAAATAATTGGCCTAGAGTAGGAAAAAGGGAAAGTAAGTTATTGTATAACGAAGTAACAAAACTTAAAACATTTTCCCTGTCATCTTCCTCAAAATACAAGCTATAGACGAAGCTTTGGCCACCATGTTCATCTCTCACCAATCCTTCGATGCTTTTCCTATCGGCTTCTGTTCGGGGGCAAACAAAAGAGCTTATTACTTCAAACCACGGCGAACTCAGTGATTTCGTCTCCCCTGTCAAGTGCCTTCTACGTAATGGCTTGAATAATGTCTTCAAATATATTTCTACTCCTATCCCTTGTCACTCGTGTGTCATAATTTTTTTGTCACTAGGACCATGCCCGCTCCTTATTTGTGGGCCCTCTTATCCATACGCCTCTGCTATAGAAGTTGGCGTGATGGTCATCTCATGAATGAATCAAGTGACATGGATGAATGTGGATTCAAATTACCGCTTGGCATCCTCATGTTTTCGGGATGTTGTGATCGTCGACATGAATGAAAACATCGGGTCACTCACAATACTGTGCGACCTCTACAACTAATGAGCTAGGGAAAATATTTGATGTGTTACAAAAACCTCAAAGTAACTGTGTTCGTCTGCTGCGTTATTTAAAGGAGATTGGCTTGTGTGCTCCAGAAAACCAGAAATGATTGGTTAAAGAGGCTCGAAGACCAAATGAGTTCACAATAGAGAAACTGTAGCTCTGTCCTAACTAAACGAATTTCATAAAAATAATTTCTCTCGTATGCAATTTAATGATAGGATGGAGTGATAAATAAATGGGAAAATTTGCTGCAAAATACACCACTTTCGGCTTGATGATTGCTGATTCCATGTTCACAATTAAAGTTTTTGTTCACTTTCCACAGAAATTTTTTTTCGTCGATCAAGGTCAACCTTGAAAATGACATAGTTCATGTCGAAATCTTGGTAGGAGAAATAAAATTTCTTTGGAAAATTGAACAAAAACTTTTATTGTGAGAACATGGCATCTGTACTCCATTTTCACAAGATATTGCCTGATACGCTAAATTTAATTGATGACTGCTGCTAATAATGATCTTTGGGTACACTTTTAAAGTGAAGTAACACCACCAAAATGTTGATCAAATCTCACGATATTGATTAATTATGCCCGGCTATTTTTACACACGTCATCGCGGTTATTACTGTTAGAGATAAAAAATATGATATCATAGCTTAATCCTAAGTTAAAGAAGATTATCAAATGTGAAGGGGTTTGCAGGAAAGAAAGAAAATTCGTTTGTTATTTCTAGAAAAAGATATGCTTAAATGGCGTGACTCTCAATCCACTCATGAAAGCAAATTTACACTTGGGGCTAAGCACCATTCTTATTAGTCGAGAATTATTGCAGCATTTTTGACAGAGCAGAAAATTCAAACGAAACAAAAATGTCGATTTTTTTTCTTATATCGGGGGATATATTTAAGGCCTGCTGCTTACTACGACCTTCATGGACGTGGATATCTAAACGATATATCATTACTTTCTAGGGTCCTACGGCGATTACCCCATTTTAATGCTAAATTACGAATGCATCGCATTTAATGACCCAGTATGATGTATAGTTTCGTCAAATGAGGAGGAAGATATTTTCATGACACACCATACACGCGCTGGAGTTCTTGAAAGCTTTCCATTCTGGCCACATCGAGCGCTTAGTACAAGGTGCGAGCACCCTGACATCTACTGGTCAACATGAAACCTAATTCTAACGTTCTCTCGACTTTGAATGGAGCGCGCCGATGAACAACCACTCGCTCAGCAGATTGCCTATACTCTTTGTAGATACAGAAAAAATACGGTAAAAGTTAGTTAAAATAATTTTACAGAAACCTTGAGCACTGAAATATTTTCACCTACAAGTATTCTCGGAGAACGCAAATAATTGTAATTACCGAAGTAGCTTATTATTTGATGAGATTGTTAACAAATAAGAAGCTTATTTAAAAACACTCATTAATATTTATTTTTGACATATTTTATTGACCCATAATTGAATTATTGGCGCCATTAACTAGATAATTAGAAAAGAAATGGCTAACAGCAAGGGAGAATGGAGAGAACAGTAAAGAAAGTAGGATTTTTCTTACTTTAATACCAGAAAAAGGATCGTGTATAAACAACGATGTCGCTCCCTGAATTTAAATATTTGTAAAATCATCGTTCGCATTATTCTTAGCAGCTTTAAAAAGAATTCTCTTTCCAAAATATCTCAAGGGCATATCATAATTCAATTAATAACAATAGTTATATACCTACTCTTCCTTTCATATATTCTCCTTCTCTTTACATAAAATGTAATATTCTAATGTTATTGATTATAATCATCATGACGACGTAACTTCTATCTTCTGTTTTACATACCGTCAACATAGATCGCAATGTTTATGGCACGTGATGCAACCAAACGTTCACCCTAGCTTCATTGTGGACCAAAGTTTTCCGCATTCCTTTCTGGTCGTGAAAACAAGACCGTATCCGGGCGAGTAAAAATATCGTCCCGGAAATGATTTTTCGTACCCGAATCTCGAGAAGTCTGTCTGTAAACAGGAAATTTGCTCACTGGGGCAAATAATACTGTACTCTCCTAGGACAACAGATTTCAGTCCGCATACATACAGCATATTGCACTGTACTTGGTTTTCAGGTCGACTTCCCTCCATCAACACATCGTCCTGTCTTCGGTTTGATTCGTGCGCCCTGACCGCAAGCCATACTACGGCATTGGGGCGAATGACCAGATACTGTACAGTCATTATTACCAATGATCTATGAATGTTACTCGGGTTACTCTTAAGATTTCGTGTATTTTTAACCAATTCGGGGAAAAGCCATTTCCAGAAAGCTTCATGAAGTCGGGGATGTGGACACCTTCTTATGCAAATAAAATGGAATTTCAAGTAATGAACGCTGCTTCTTGTAACAGTTTGACGGTGAATATTAAATTAATTTGATTAAAGAACATAATAACTTGATACGTTCCTACTTCACAAATGTGAAACTCGGTTCTATTTTAGTCGTCGCTAACACTTTTTCTTCCCCAGGTTTGGGTATATTATATTTCAACATGCTGCGGGGCTCTCTAAGCGCGGTCCGATTCCTCCTGTGTCCACGCGCGAGAGGGGTAATCTGTACCGTAGATTTACGCGGTGACTATTTGCGTATGGTCATCGTTGATGATTACCCCGGTACCCGCACTGACGGCTCTGTAACTTTGTTACACGAGTCCACTCCGGCTGGAGTATTCCTGCATGGAGGCAACTTTGACCGTGCTATTTTGCGTCTTTTCCGTTACCTCTCTCTTTATCTCCGAATTTTGTTACAGAATTATGAATTAATACTTACCAAAACGGTAAAAAAT
This sequence comes from Ceriagrion tenellum, assembly GCA_963169105.1. Classification (NCBI taxonomy): domain Eukaryota; kingdom Metazoa; phylum Arthropoda; class Insecta; order Odonata; family Coenagrionidae; genus Ceriagrion; species Ceriagrion tenellum. The sequence continues at coordinate 44,308,285 of OY720638.1, read as the reverse complement.
GTGTTGACAGTCAAATCACCGCAGTAATGTTGTAAATAATGTAGTAATGTTGTAGTAACGTTGACTATCAGTTGTCATCCTGCAAATTCACATATTCTCCTCCGTGCACCACCCTAGCTCCTGATTCAGACGCGCATTGTTCTCGTCACCACATATTGGTGTGCGTCTTGCGGAAGGGGCAACAAGCAGGGCTCTAATTTCATCAGCGAAGAGCGGGACGTGCATATTTATGTATGGGCACACGCTTGGTGTTTTTTTTCCCCCGTGCCACACCCAGCAGGTGGCTTTAATGGTACTTCGTCGATGCATTTAATCCCACCTCATTAGTCGCCACAAGAGCGTGTGGCATAAGATGTTGTGACATTAGCGATAACGATGGTTTGGTAAAAGTTCTGCATTGGGAATGGGCGCAAAATGTCATATCTATACTTTGATGGATTCGTATCTAACTTATTTGGAGTAATTTATTATGAGTTTTAGGAGGCAATTTGTGTTAATGTCTCTTTGTGCATATTTAATTTTAGTACCAATCGAGGGGTTAGAGTAAAGCTAGATATTTGAGAAGAATTATGAGGCCGGTGAACGATGCACAGTGCATCGGATCCAGAAAAAGGGGAAAGTTTCGTATCGTACTCGTATCGCAACTGAGGGACAATATCTGCCCGGGAAATATTATTATACAGAGAAATATCTAGACTGGGAGCATATATGGAATAGTTGATTTCATGTTCATCAAGTTTTATTTTTGGATTAAAATCGAGATTGTTTTGTTTAAGTTTGCCTTCCATTACGAATTCAATAGTTCTGGCTCATTTTACCATAAAATTATGAGATGCTACCAAGGAATGCGTTTTCCGTAGATCAGAATTTAAGTAACTTACGGCCTCCATGATAACTTCGGCTTTAGAATGGAGGTAGATTAGTAAATATTCGGCATAAGCAAGGTCACCCATAGGGGGGTTGTGTGGCGCAAGTTGCGCCATTGAAAAAATTTGGGGGGGGAATAAAAAATTTGGGGTATTTATAAAGTGAATAAAGAAATTCACTAAATGTAAATATTTTTACCCGTTTACAGTAATTTATATTCGTATCAAAAAGTTATAACGATAAATGAATGTTTAGCGTTAAGTGTAGTACAGTATAACATCGTGCAGTAATTGAGAATCATTCAGCCATCCAAAAGCTTCTTTTATTTTGGTCACCTCTCTCTATACTCTTCCTTGGCTGCCGCACTGAGCCGCCGTCGCGGCCACCATAAGATCCCCGAACGCTACCCATTGCATAACTGACTCAGCATCCCTCCAGTCTTATTCCTCCCAACATCTGCCAATGGGCCACATCACAGTACAGTCAAAAGGCTTAGGCTTACGGATCGTGCATATACTGCACGTTACCTTTTACGGTGATTTATTACCCCCACTTCCCCTTAGTCGACAACCGTAGCATTTGTGTCAACCTCTCGTACCCTCCTCCCCTTTGATAAGTCACTTTGTCTCTACATATGAAACTTTCTATTCAAAAATATTTTCTTGTTTTTTAGTAAGACTATTTTTAGGAATGGGTGGAAATTAGGCAAAGTAGCAGAGCTAGATATAATAGAATAACGTTATTTTCAGCTTTTTACTTGTAAAACTATATAAGTTTACCATGAATATTAAATAATATTGACGTCCAGCGCTCCCCGCCCCCACCCCTTCCCCTTCATGAGGGCACCTGAGTTCCAAGGAGGACGAAGGAAAAGGTTAAAATATATATGTTCACACATTCTAAATAAGATCAGAAGTGAAGTAAGTGAAAATAAGATCAGAAGTGTACCTTCAAATCCTTGATTCCCTAAGTCTTCAGCGGCGGGATCGGTTTACAAAAAGTTCTCTGAATATTATCAAACAAATGACTTACTTTTCCCACGAAGGTTTACTCAATGTTGCTAAAAATATGGATAGTACCCTAAGGCCGATTCTCGTCAGTGACTTCTGTGAGTATTATGGAATCGATGGTGAAGAACTTTGTGAAGAAGTTAAATTATTTAGTCAACTGTACAAAGTAAGCTACCCGAGCATTGATTTATCAAATGTGCTGAGCTTGAGTGACGAGAATCTGAGCCAAAATAATGACGAAAAGGACACCCAAGATTATTGTGACGACAAGCCTGATGGTCAAGTACATATTCTAATGTAGCAGAACAAAGATTTCTGGATCAATGGGTCAAGAAAGGATTCTGGATCTTATAGGTGTTTATGAAATATTTCTGGGTTTCCTTACCTAATGATGTAACTTCTAGCATTGCCAGCAACAAGTTGCTCAGCAGAGAGGGTTATGAGCAGATTAAGAATTGTAAAAAAATAGGCTGAGAAGCAGCATGGGAGATATCAGGCTCTCCGACATGCTTGTCCTTTCTTCCGAAAAAGACATTTTAAAATCCAATCACAACAGTGAAGTTATAGAAAAATTTGCTTTGTCAAGTGAACAAAGGAAAAACTACTACTGTATGAAGGACACCAAGGGTAGGGTAGTCAAAATGGTACCACCATCACCAGTACTGATTTTATCTGTATTATTTTTTTATTATTATTCGAGTTTTTTACCAGTATAATTTGTAAATAAGAGCTATGAATAATGATGTAAATGGGTTCTATTTAATTGAAGACAAATCTTAATTTAAAATGCTTAGTTTATTTAGATGTCCTTATTTTTTGCACATTTCACTGGTACTGCTCTCGCGAAAGCTTATGGCGTTCGGACGCGCAGAAGAAGACGTGCTGGGGTAAAATTTGATGGAAGGGGGTAGGGAAAAGGGACGTAGGGGAAAGCGAAGACAAGGCATTTGTGCCATGCATGAGTACATTTCAAAAAATGGAATTTGTATGACGCGGACAACACAAACGCCGCGAATCCGAACGCCATAAGCTTTCGCGAGAGCTGTATACAGCTGTAATGTGTGGTATTAAGTACCATAATAGTGTCTTTGCAGTAGGTTGCCCACCTATTTTGTTAGATACAGGATCCAGCTGGGTAGTTTTAGGAGCGCAATATACAATCTATTTCCCATACTTTTTCTCAATCCGGAATATGAAAGTTGCCCTCAGTAACTTTAATAAAATATAAGAACTAAATGATTCTCATATTTACAATTTATTCCTTTTTTAAGCATGCTATCGTAAAAAATAAACTCTCACATTCTTATGGTTTTGTGTAGCATTGTATTAAGTTTTAATTAGTTCCCCTATATAAACGCAATAGTTTGCTTATGATTTTCTTTCTATTTTTTCGAGTTAGTTTTTGAGGGTTTGGTTATAAATCATTGTAGCCAAACCTTCAAAACTAACTCAAAAAATATGGATATCGCAGTGGTCGACAACGTGTATGATGATTTAAGATTTTTTGCCAGAAAAGTGTTGAAAACGATTTTGTGAAGCTAATAATTAAAAAAATTCCCGTATCCTCCGTTTCCCTCGGCGTTACTCCATACTACCTTGGACAGGCTATCAAAGAGGGTTGTTCAAGCCTATCAAAACTGACGCATTTAATGAATCCATATCACTTCTGATCCTATTTCCTTTTGATTTGAATTTAAATAAGATACGTAGAACAAGAAATGGTCCAATTATTAGCAAACAAAATTCGAATAATTTAAAAAATGGTCAGCCATCATGAGACAGAGTTGATGACGTAGCAAGCCTGTACGCTGATCATCAACTAAAATTATTCCACATTTTGAAATGGCCTATGTTGTGGATGAAACTGGCGGACGGATCAAGGCGACATGAGAAAATCTTCCGTCGGTTGATATATTCTTGGTGGCAGAATTTAAAAAAATGATGAAATGTTTAACTTTCCAGAAATACGCGGTGTCAAGGCAAAATATTAAGTGGTGAAGCACAATGATTTTCTAATGCCTATATTTTTTGGGCCTTATTCCGTTACCTATGGGTCATATTTCCACAGTTTTTACGTATTTATATGATGCAATTGTATTTCCCACTCCTTCCATATCATTGCCGTTTAACACACAAGCAACACACTTCAGGAATACGAGATCTCTGCAATTAGTTATGTCAAATTAAAGAGAGAAGTCAATTTATGCTTTTTAAATTCAAGAATTTGCCGAGAGCATGAAGTTAATAAAAAAGGATACTCTGGAAGTATGAAAGTAAACGAGGAAGAGAAAAAATGTATTAGACGTTGGCTGTGAGGATTGCCCGGCTCACAGTCTAAACTTTATTTGTTTAGACTGTGACCCTGCTGCTAAAGGTAAGAGGTATCGATGATATCACTATTCTAATTATTTCCGGTCAATCGAGTTATTGCTCCAATGTTTGGTGTCGTTGAAGGTGCGATTTACCCATGGTAGGTAGGTACTCGATTGTTAGGTACTTGAAGAGTTTCATTATTCTGGTCTATCATTCGTTTTCACATTTTATATTTTTTCGGGAGGATGTAAACATGCATTAGCATTTCTTTTGTGGGTCCACAGGGTGAATGAGGAACCTACTCCTACAGAAGTGACAGGCTATTGGGCTAAGCTTTTGTTGGCTACTATGGGAACATCCCTAAAATATATCAAGGCCATTAATTTGAAAGTTTATTCAAGGTCAAATACTCCACTACAGCTGACAAATAACTTCTTAGAAATGGATGTGAGGTTTGGAGAAGAGAGGAGGATTGACAGTCAGTTGTCAATTCACAATTAGAGTTTTGCTGAAATGCAGCAGCTATTTTTATTTTTTATATCTTTACCAATAATTGAAGTGAAAATGGAGGAAATGATCGTTCAAACATTCAATATTCAATTAGCAGCTCAAAAATAAACTCGGTGAGAACCTACGTTCGTAGCGTAGGTACTCACCTCTAGGTTGGACCCCTTTTGTCACTGGATTTACAGTTTTTTGCGTTCATTGACTTTCGGCGACACCAATCTCGTCCAAATTGCTATCATCTATTGCTTCTCCTTCTTATTAGAACAACAACCGCGTGTTTAATAGACTTCATCATTGCAAATCAAGCTAGAAAATCCCTAATTAGGCATTTATTAACGGATGTTCTATGTCTATCTGCCGTGATGGTTGACTTAATCACCTCAAATCATTCAAGGGATGAAATCGAGTGACGTCGTGAAAGGCTCCACATAACGTCTGAGTATTAAGGAAGGATGATACTTAAATCGAAATGATCTTAACCCTTAGAGTGCCGGGGAGCGCTATCGCGCACCTCCTGCCTCTCGCGAAAAGTGCCAGGAGCGCGACAGCGCTCCTCCTGCAATGTCACTCTTAGATGCTGGTATTTCACTGATTGCTTACAGATGGCACCTAAATACAGATTACAGATTCAGATGCAGGTGCATATTTTGTAAAAAAAATCGTCAAATAATATATTAAAAAGGTGAAATCACATATAATAAAGTTTTCCTTGAGTTTTTGAATATTTACCTTCACCTGTATTTGAGACATAATTTTTTTCCTAAACTACTGCAAAATCAGCAAAAATGCCTCGGCAATTTTATCGTAGTACCTATAAAATCGGTTGGCACTCAAAGGGTTAACAACAGTATAAGGTTGAAGTTGTTTTACGGGAAATTTACGTCGAGCAGTTTGGCACCAGCGCTTCCTAACGTGTTCATCTTTTTCAACGTTTAGAAACACATTGCTGGGTGTTTTCAAGGTTGTGTTGGAACGCAGTGTTCTTGGTTGGAACATTGCGGGACAAAGCAGCACTTATAGGTTTCTCTTTTTTCTACGCGAAACCCTCGGTCTTTCATATTTTCTTCATGATGATCCCCTTGCATCATACAAAAACAAATTTCCTCTTTAAGGCGGTTGTTTTCAGTTGGTTTGGCACAAGTGACTGCCTGCGCTTCTTCAACAGCACCGTATTCCTGTATCAACAGGCTTGTGACGTCACACATCAATTTAAAATGGCAATAGGATTTTTGGCGAACTGTAAAATTTGTCACTTATTAAATCCTTCTCTAAGGATGTACAACGATGAGAATGCCAAAAGTTAATTGTCATTACTCCTTCTGAAGCATTATCCTTTTGATTTCTCAAATTAAAAAAATTGTTGAACAGCCCAATTATACCTAACCTGGTAAGTAACCGTAGGGGGGAGTGGGGGAGTTGTTGGTTTTGGGGGGAATGCGCCATCGGCATTAAGGGGAATGGGCACCCCTGGGCATAAGGCATGTACTTGCAGTTTGTAGTTGCTGAGACGAATTCAAAATATGCAATTAAAACGGAAGTGGTCCTAAAACCGAACGCTGGTGACACTTAGTGCAATGGAATTCCAGGCAGATTATTTTCCATCCTGACTCTTTAATGCTAATTTTCTAACGTGGCAGTTGGACAAGACACAATTTAAAACGCCGTTGGATAATTTTAAGCTTTTTGTAACTGAAGCCTAGTGTGATCACCAGGGTTGAATGCTCTACTAAGCGGAAAATAAACACTAGAATGATAAGTGTTGTATTTGCAATGACTAATCTTATGTCATTATTTACTTAATATGGTGTTGTTTGGGCGCCGAAGCGGTTATTGTCAAATTTCTATGGAGCTATCGATGGTGAGTTGTTATCAATTCTTTCGACCCTCCTAATCTGCCCCTTTGCTCGACCCTCGACGAACTGCGGAGCTCAGAAGCTCGGAAGGGGAGGAGATTGGGAAACTTGGCCACCTCCACTATATTTCAAACCCTCTAAAATTCCAAAAACAGTCAAAATTAGATAACCTTTTCGTTATCTTTGTTAAAGTCGATAAAAAAGCTGTCTTTTGATCAACTTTCTAAAGCGTTTTTTTTTAAATGATCAATGAAGTATGCCGTAACCTCGCCGTAGCAACTTGGCGACGTTTTGGACTTCTTGTCCCTGGAAGAGGTTAAACAAGTAAGACCGGTAAGACGGCCATCCTAATGAATGTGCTGATGATGGAAGCTGTGATGCCTCTTAGCCCACAAGCATATTTACATGTTTTTTGTAAGGATTTTATGAAAACATTGGCTCACTTACATAACAAATGAAATAGGTGGTAATTTCGCTTTTAAAGTAAAATCTCATTGATTCGACGTCGCATTTTCAAAGTCTGGAGCTTGATAACTTCTTACACAGCTTGCATATTAATAGGGTGTATTTAAAGCATCACAATGTGTTACGAGTAGGGTATAGTTAAGAATAGCGCCCCCGGGCGGCGTTGGGCGCACGAGTAGATCAAGTGCGACCAGCCGACCAAACAGCACTATTCTCAACTATAAGGCACGAGTTGGGCACACTATTTTTTTTTCGTAAGTGCGTGTGAACTACAAATTCATGTAAAGACATAAATTTATGCAACTATTTCTCCTTCAATGAGATAAGATAAGCCGTGAATCGCCAGGGGGAAATTTCCTGTTAATAGTCATTGCCCAAGATGCCAAGGAAAAATGCTATTGCTGAAATTTGAAAAAAATATGATGTTGACATTGAAAACGCAATTTTTAAGCGAAAACGAAGAGTACAACAAAATTGATTGAAAGATTGAAATACCTCTTTTTTCCGAATTCTCTTTGTAGAAATTAGAACCTGATATCGTGATTACAAGTAATTAAAATAAACTCTGTGCTGATTCCAGTGGTTTTATTATGAGAGTAAAATGAGGGTCAATTTTGGGGGCCCTGAGGACTGTGCTGCCTTTTAATCTTTGTTCTAGTGGATTCCTCGACACCCTCGACACTAAATATCTTACGATAGTTTGAGCGAAACAGTTCCCGAGTCCTAATGGAAACCAGATTCGAATTATGCGTTTTAATTTCAGCAGCTGTAGGATGCATGAAATTAATATTGTATTTTTAAAGGTGCATCATTATACTTTTATTTGACTGAAAATTTAATAAATTAAATATAAATATCTCTATAAGTGTAACTTGACTCATTTTTTTTCGCGCGGTTCGTTTAAAACTCCGACAGAACAGGTTTTTTGTGATTTTGAAAAAATTATGTTTTCAAAAATGGTTGAGAAAACATACAGACTACACATTGTTGGTTTTTTGACGAGATCTAGGTTGGAAAGGCCTCATTTTTTAAATAATGTCTCTCTAGAGAGCATGCACGAACCATTTTCCATGTAAACTGGCTGGTGTTTTTGACAAACATCTCGGGAAGTTGTGTGGTAAGGGGCTGATATCTAAGTATCCTACGAAGGGTGAGATATTATTCATTAAAATGAGACTGAATTCATTAAGGTGGAATTATTTAAATAGACTGAATTCATTAAGGGATTCATTCTAGGTGGAATGATACTTCGCTCAAACTACCTCATATACCGTCACTCAGGAGAAACGGTGCGGTAATTTTAGAGAAAATACCAATACACAGAGGTGAGAAAGATACCATTGAACTTCCGTTTTTTACATTACCACGTACAGTGCATAATTGACCGTATAACCAACGGAAAACCCATGCACTATTTGGCATTTTCCCAGCACGTGTGCTAAAAATGTACTTACCAACTTGAACAGCGGGAAAATTGTTTCTGATTACGCTTACACGGCAGCATCTCGTTTATTCGACGTAGCGTTTAAAAAATCTAGATCACGAGACGTGGAAAGAAGTTAGCTTTCACCAACATTACCAATGTTTCATCAGTAGTCTTTATTTCAATGACATTTTTTAGGCTTGTTGGTGAGAATTCATGTTCTGCCGCACATAATATTCGGCGGCTTGCTAGTAACTATACTAAAATTAAGCTTTAGTTGAAATGGAAGAATGTGCCCGTTGAATTTCAACAGGCATTAAATTTAAAAAAAATAGGAGTGCTGGATGAAAATAATCCTTGATTTTTGACGGCCAAAATGCTTATTAAAAGTCCACGCTGCCGTAGTCAAGGAAATAAATAATTTTTAATCTTAAAACTGTGCAAAAAGTTACTATTTTAACACTTTGCGTGCAATGGACGTGGTGGTACATCCTCCTATATTTTCTGAGAAGGACAATGGACGTACTAGAATGTTTATGGAATATCATTATCTAACTGCACCTGGACGTAATAGTATGGCTAAAGTGTGTCTGGCGGGCATACATGTGGCCAAAAAGTGCCAAAATAAATGTTAACAGTATATAGAAGTTCCTTAACATAGATTTAAGTCTTTTTTCACAATCCTGGAGTGTGAAATCCTGCTTTCCTGAGAGGATCTTCAATTTAAATCCCAGCAGGGGCGGATTAAGGAGGGGGGGGTGGCCGCCCCCCGTAATTCCTGGGAAAATAGAAAAGATGGTAATAATTAAGGTGGTGCTCCAATGCAAGTTATTATTTCACCAGCTCGATATACAATGTTTAAAGATAATTGGAAAATATCTAAAAGCCACCTCTCTAAACAGACACAGTATCCTCGATGTTCGCAATTGTACTTTTGTAGGCCTTTTTATGAACGATGTTGTGAAGGCTTTGGTGCCGTAACGGGAAAGTTATAAGGTATATGCTATGTATGCAAAGATTCGTGCCGCGAGTTTAAGCAGTTGAGCCGTAGCGCGTCAGCGAGAGGGGAATAGAGTCTCGACGCCCTCCTTCAGCACTATGCCTACTACCCTCCCCTATCGTGCTCATCGCGATATATCAGGTGCAGAGGGTTTGGGGTTTTTCCTTTTGGACCGCTCGACCCGACGCATGTGTTTGTGTTTCACCTACACTTTATTCGGTGATATACCTGACGTGAAGATCAACCATTCGGCCGGAGAAAGTGAGTTCAATTGATAAATTATAACGGCATAACTTACTTGCGCTTTCTCGCGCTCGCCCTTATGGTCGGTCGGACGGCTTCAAGCTCGGGCCCACATCAGCCTTATTCGCTATTTATCTGATTTTTTATCAAGGAATTGAACACCCATCTATTTACGGGACTTAAATTTTCATTGTATTATAATAGAAATGCTGTAAGAGGTCCACCCTGCGTAGTTTTGACCCCTCTCCTTTTAATAGCAGTAAAATTGATAACAATCTAAGTTAAGCCAAATGATGTTCAAGTATTATGCTTAAGGGTGAGAAAAAGAAATGCTTTTAATTTCTTTTGCAACTCGTCGCAGAAGGAATAGCTAAGGCTTACTTTTGTTTACAGGCGTCCTCTTCTAGTAAGCCTGGTACAAAGCGGAAAACTAACAGTACATCAGCGGACCTTCGAAGCTTTCTCTCTCGCGTCCAAAAACAAAAGACGCCTGAAGCAGCATGAGGAAATACACAATTTGTTAGCACCATGCCTTCAGGCTGCACAACTGACAATGAGACTCAAGCTGAGTCCATGGTCCTTTTACAATCACCTCCACGTAGCCACGAAACATCGACAGAAGCTTCAATTTCTTCACTTCCTTTGGCTGAAAATTTCAACGGTGACGTAGATCTCTTCATTGTACCAGGAAGGGAAAGACCTGATGGTAGGAAAATAGCTGAACTTCTGGAAAGCCCTTGGACACTCTCAAGCTACTGCAAGTATCCCTTTTCAACTCATAGGAAGGGAACCGTGGAAGAGCGTCGTTACGTGAGGAGGGAGCATCCTGAAAAGTACCCTTGGCTTATGGTTTCTCCCTCAATGAAAGGACTTTTTTGTAGGTATTGTCCTTTTTTTACCCAATCAACGGCAGCTTGCGGTAACAATTTGCAGTTAAAATCCCTCGTTACAGAGCCATTAAAGAAGTTTTCAAAACTGCTAGGGAAACAAGATGATCTAGAAAACCACCAAAACACATTATCACAAAGGCGCAGTGCTGTTGGCCCTGAATTTTCTGGAAAATTACAAAAAACCTGAAAATCAAATCGCAAGCCATCTGGACTGCTATAGAAGGGAGAAAATTAAGGAAAATAGAGAAAATCTGAATCTGATACTAAAAAATGTGATCTTTCTTGGCCGTCAGAAAATACCATTCAGAGGTAATCGGGACGACGGTGCATTATCATTGGAAGAGCCCTTGACGAATGACGGTAACTTCCGAGCATTACTGCGTTTTCGTTGCGAGGTTGGCGATTCAGCCTTACAGCATGGTCTGAGACTGCTACCCTAAGAAATATGCTCACTAGCAAGACAACTCAAGACTTTTTGATTGAGTGCTGTGGCCAAGAGATTTTGGCTACAATTGTGAAACGAATCAGGAAGGCTACATATTTTAGTTGTATTTTTGATGGAACAACTGATATTTCCCACATTTCTCACATGTCACTCATTATTAGGTATGTGTTGGACGAAGAAGTCAGAGAGGACTTTGTAGAACTTTTAGATTTAAGACAAGCAGTCGTGGACCAAGACCATTCTCCTTCAGATGATGTGGATGAAGAAAGCTCAGAAGTTGATTTACATATTGAACCTGCTGTTAGTGGTACAAAACTTGTCCCAATCATAACCCAGAAAATCAATGGTTTAGCACTAGATATAAAGAATGGTGTCGGTATAGGCACAGATGGGTGCTCTACAAATGTATCAGCTGCCATAGGAGCTGTGCAAGAAATTCAGAAGAATGCAACAAATGCCATTCGTTGTCCTTGCTACAACCATAACTTAAATTTAGTCATTTCCAAAACAAATCGAGTCTCATCTGTTCGTAATTCCCATGGTATTTTAGTGGAAATCCTTAACTTCTTCCGTGCGTCATCGAAACGAAATATGGTTTTGAATAATATCCTAGGAGGACAACTAAAGCAACTTTGCGAGACCAGGTGGGTAGAACGCCATGGCTCCGTGCCACAGTTTCTGACAAATATTGAAAAGGTGTCAATGGCTTGGGCAATCATTTCCAGTTGGTCCAATGAGGATTCGTCGGCTCAAAAAGTTCAGAGGTACGAATTCAGCATTCTAGAGAGTGATTTTTTAGTGTCACTCTGCTGTCTCGCTGAGATTCTGGGTGTTACCGGCAACCTTAGCAAGTTATTACAAATAGAACACTTAGATGTTCAGAGTGCTTCAGAGGCAGTTTTCACGGTAAAGTCTCTTTTCAGAAGTAAAAGACTTGCGGTTGAAAAAGATTTTAAAGGCGTTTTTGCGAAAGCAACGGCCGCATCGCGCTCCTTAGGAGTAGAGATGAACGCCCCGAGGATTGCTCAACGGCAATTATGTCGCTCAAATGCACCGTTTCAATATGCTGAAGAATATTTCCGAAGAGAAATTTACGTCCCCCTTTTGGACTGGGTTCTGGAGAACTTCTCCTCTAGATTTGCTGATGTGGTTATGGACGTATTGAGGATATATATCTTTCTCCCGCAGGCCATATTGGCTAAGAGTGTCGTACTAAAAACCACAGATGTTACAAGTGATATAAGCACACTTTGCCATAAGTATTCTGACCTCTTTGGTCTCCAAAAAGAATTTTTTGTTTTTCAGCTAAATCAGAGTATGAACAGTGGATAGTGAAATGGAACCGGGTTAATGATTATGGTAAAGTAAATCCATCAACTGTCATCGATGCTTATAATGCATGCCATCCTGCCCTTTTTCCACAAATAAAGAAACTTTTCCTCGTCCTCTTAAGTTTGCCCGTCAGTATTGCAAGTGCTGAAAGGTCATTTTTTTGCTCTACGCCTTCTGCAAAGTTACGTGCGATCAAGATGCGGTGAAAGTCGCTTAAACGGCCTTGCTATGCTGTACATCCATCGTCATATTCATGTAGACCCCAATAATGTAATAAACCGGTTTGCTGAGCAGAAAGAAACAAGAAAGTAAAATTTGCTGTTGTAATTTGTCTACATAAATATTATACTGTCAAGGCCCAGGCTGTTTGCATTGAAGTTGGTGCTCAAGGCATTACACCTAAATAATATTTACTTGATTTACGTCTGCCCGTATGTCTGTATTTGTGAGGGTGACTACATTTCCTCAAAGTAAAAATCTATACTTTGTTTATTCAATAATTTTAATATTATATAGGGCCTACTTGTTTTTGTCGTTATTTAAACTATTATAGATGTATTCTACGGTCTGGTAGTTCTTCTTTGAATGTTATCATTTAAATTTTGCTGATCAAATAAAAATATTAAAGGAAAATAGCATTTTCTGAATTCTTATTTCTTTATTTCATTCCAACCAATTTTCATTTTGAACGGCATTAAAGAAGGAAGGAGTTTGAAATCCTTGAGTAGGCTACCGCGGGTTGATGGATGTGAAGATGCAGATCTTCCGCGTTGGTTTATGTTTCCTTGGATGACAGTTTCGTCGGCGCTGTAGTCGGCTTCTTCTGGTCGGTGAAGTGAAGGTGCAGCCATTCGTCGTATTATATATCTCAAACGTTAGACCTGACTCCAACGGGTGAGATATATAAGACGACGAATGGCTGCACCTTCACTTCGCCGACCTGAAGAAACGGTCTGATACGCCGCCGAAACTGTAGTCCGAGGAAACATACACCAACGCGGTGTAAAACCCGGAAGACCTGCCTCTTCACAAGAATGGCATGCTTTATATCGTTTGTTTACGTCTTTCAAATGTGAGTAGAGAGCTTACCTCAATAGTTAATCACATTTCCTATATAATATAGCAATAACAAAACTACGCTCCAAGCGCTTCATTTCTTTTAATTTTTCGAGGGAGGTCCACCCGAACCCACGTCTCGTTGAGAGGTATTGCATACCACCCAGGCGCCACGGAAAGTAATGACCCTCCCCCAAAAAACAACGATCTTAATCCGCCCCTGAAGCCCAGCACCCAAAGTTCTAAAACAAACAACTCAATGTTTATACAACAATAAAGTGAATACAAATACAAATAAAGAAATTAAATTTTTACAGCCATCTGATAGAAAAAATTCTAAGTCATGATGCTTGTGGTTTTAAAGGGCAAAAGATGGAAACTTCAGCTCCAATTCCAATGCATATATTTTTGCCTCCATCAGCACAATAAGTATTGTGCGGGGTGAAAATAATATCCTGAAATAATATTCATACTGAATCTTGTCTGGTCTGAACTATTCGAATGAACTAAACTTAAAGAATAGCCTCCAAGTCTTTTGGGCAGCCATGGCTCCCTAACTACTCTTGCCGACAGCTGTCCAAACTCGTTTTGTGCTATGTCAGCAGTTTTAAAAAAAGCATGCGGCTTTCCTTTTCATTTAATTTAAAATAGCTATTAGGGTTATCTACCATTTATGGTAGGTGCAATACCATTGTGAAATCCAGGAAGAAGGCGTGGACTTACTTGCCTTTTTTAAGTTGCCTGAATTTCAATACCATGAAGGTGGCTTCCAAGCTGGGTATAGCATCATCTACTCACACATAAAGAACCCAAATAATTTTCAGGGCCAAATGTTTAAAACAATCTTCTCCATTCATATCCTTCCACCTCAAATGTCTATTGTAAGCACAATCCACCCATTAGTTTGTTATGTATTGCACTGCATAATTATGCTTAGCATGACAAGACTTTCAGTGATACTTTCTCTTCATTTTTCTTTGCTTTATATTTTCTCTATTTAGTTGAAAGTACCCTGCTGTACTAGAACATCACTTTACATCTGAGTGGCAGGATGTTGACAGCAGAATGCCAGCTCACAAATAAGTCAATTCCGCATGGGTTTCACCATGAGTAGAAGAGTAAAGGAAGGTCTTGAGCACAAAGCTTTCATGTCTCTTGTATCACACAAGTTAATATTTACCAAAATTCACTGTTAAAATGGAAACACTATGAGCCAGGATAACTACACCTGAAAGAATATTGAAGCCTGAAGCAAAGGCTGGAAATTTTTGTGTGAAATATCACCTTTTAAATGTCAAGAAGGGCAGTGAGTTATGGGAAGATTGTTGCTGATGAGAGTGAACTTGGAGGGGAAGACCTGCCATCCCAAGGCCAAATGGACAATGGTTTAACAAATGCATGCTCAGTTTAACTTCCTTGTAACTGAAGTTCATCCAAAAGGCTGATCTGGGTCTAATTCTACTCAGTGGTCTTGTATGCTCTGAACTAAATGTTTCCAAATTGTAAACGAGTATATCTGGTGAGCCAAAGCTATGATGAGAAAGCTTGTAAGTGGCTGGTAATAGTCTCTGGATGGAGAAAAAGGTGACATGATTGCTAAGATGGCGTAAATAAAGAAGAGAATTATTTTGGCCATTTGTCAGAGAAACCCAGGTAATATTTGGTTGGTAACTGGGCTGTAACTGCTGTGGAAAACTAATATCTGATCAGGAGGTGATCTGTAGCTGGATTGAACTGGTTTGAATTTTAAATGTGTTTCAAGATGTTTTTCAGGTCACTCAGACCTGATCTGAAGATGTGGCCAGCATAGGCCACGAAACGTCATCTGAATAAAACTTGACGCAGCTAACCCGAAAACAATGGAGAGAACTGCAGTAACAGAGCTCTTCCAGGACAGATATTTCTCTTTCAGAGCCATTACTGACCAATTATTTTAATCTGGGAAGTGCTTTGGCCATTTAGTGATCATTGATTGAATGATGATGATGAAAATTTTAGCATTTAAATTTGCATGGTAAAAAGATTTGTAGTCTAAATAGCATGCTTAATACCAGAAGCACAGGGCTTTAAGGCTTGCCTATTTGTACCAACAGGGATCGATTGACCCCTTAGGATGCATTTGTTTTTTAAAGGAAATTTGGCATCTTTTGATTGAAATATTTTGAAAATTGCTTTAAAAATATCTATTACTTATTATTGAACATAATTTTACAAGAAGAAAAGTTTATATCAACGTACTATAGTTTGCAATATAATCATATAGGATATGGCACATGAAGACTTGGACCTGGGACCTCTGTGCAGTGTCCCACTCCTCAAATGAAGTCTGGGTCTGTTGGCTGTCTGTGGTGATTCACCCTTGGTTATTACCATTTGGCTGTCAGCCTGGCTTTAATATTTCATTAAAAGGCAATTTAACTCCATTCTTTAATGGCAAACTCTAATTAAGAAAGGGATAGATAACCTTGGGTCGAAATGACTCCTCTGGTATGAAAAGGTAGAAGGTAATGTACAATATAAACACTAAAGCTTCTATGAGGATCTTATTTTCACATTATATTCTCCAGCAAAAAAATAACAGTCAAGAAATATGCATTAGCTGGGACGATTCACTCAGAAGTAATGGATTGTCAAAAATGAAAATTAGTCAAAATAACCCCTTTGGTACTTAAAGAGTACTAGCAATTCTAGTGTTGAGGTAGAAGAAAATTAATACTTATGTGTTGTGAATGAGTAGTTGTAAGGGCATGACCAATTTCATTGAGTATGATATAAACAGTCATAAACAGTCGATATGGGTCACAAAGGCAGTGAGAGATGCTGAATGTAAAATAGTCCTCAAAACTGTATGTTGGAGGTAGATATCAGATGTGAGAATGGGTAAAAGTACAATCCATTGAATAAGGGTGCCTTTGAGCAAATGAAAGCCAAAGCAGCATATTCCCTGTAAACTTCTTGTAAAACAAGAACCTGAGATGTTCCCTAAATATTAAAATAATATTTCCCTGCAACCAAGAGTGAGTTTCAGTAATGTCTTCACAGCATCTCAAAAATCTTCCAAATGTTTGATCTGCAACTTCATAGGTACATCTTGGAAAAATTATTCAATCTGCCATGAAACAATTTCGACTTTCCTTCAGCCCTTAATGAATTATACTCTCGACAGCTCTATTTCAAATTGAAATATTAATTTCAAATTGGTACTTATGTTTCATTTTTTTACTCTTTTCTATCCCCTTTGATGCTATTAGGGCTACTTGATAGCCTAATCAGCCTTTTCCTTTTCCTTGATGTCATTGTGTCTATACTCTTTTTACTATGTAAATGCTCAAACCATAATGTAACCAGACCACTATGCATCTTAAGTCATTATATTTTTTTACTCACCCTTTTTGAGTGGCATGTTACACACTGCTTCCCATCACTACAAATGAATGGTTATGCAGAATCATCAGGATTCTGCCATTTGTAGAAAAAATATTTTACGATTTTATATTGAATGCATGGTTAGAAAGACCTACATCATAGTTAGTGAAGTTTTTTCAGAAAAGTTCCTATTACCTAATTTTGGCCATTAATTTCAAACCTTGATCATTAAGAATTCTGTCAACTGAAGTAGGATAGGTACCTCCATGCCTCCCACTTTGCAAAAATATTCAGCTTGTCTTCTAAAGATCAGCATAAAATTAGACTCATGGAGTAAAATTGCGTATTCTGTTCTGAGCAATGAGTGAAATGAAATATTTGGTGAACACAGCACAGATTCATTAGTTGCTTTACACTATAAGAATGGGCAAAGTGAAATCAGTGACTGCTTGCCCATTATAACATAAAAAATGAAACAGCAGGCAAATGGTTTTCATCCACGAATTTGCTTGAGGAGCTGCAAAAAAAGACAGCTTGTGTACGTGGTAAGTCTACCCCACATCCTCTCCAGGGAACAAAAGAAAAGTAGTAATCTTCACCAAGTACAAATATACAAAGGAAAAAAAACCTCATGAGTGAAAGAGTTGATCCATCATTCAAGTGCCTTCTATTCCCCAAGCTGTTGGCAACATTAGAAACATAACTGGTGATATAATAACAAAAATTTAATATTGCTAAAAAGAAGGTGTGAGTAACAGGACCAAAAGTGAACAAATTATTGTGGAATTAGTGGACCAAGAAGGTTGCTTGCCTTTGGTATCACTTCATAGACTGATTGACATTATTGGAGCAAACGCTTTACATTACACATTACAAGGTAACACAAATGAAGAAATGACTTAGTTGATCATTGTGGTTTGCAATTTGAAAAGCCATGAATTTGAAAGCCTATTGTAAATCCCAAAATGGGAGGAATGATTGATTTTTTTAATGAAAGGGGAAAACCACAGAGAAGAGATGTATTCATAATTTGTCAAAGAGGTGAAGTGGGGCAAAATATACTTTTAGTGGTAGTACCCAGGTCATTCATGAAGACATGCAATTTATAGCTGAAGGCTGGGGGAGTGTACCAAAAGGAGAGTTATTCTCAAGGAAAGAACATCACTCACAAAACCAGTGTTCAGTTAGAAAAATGTTATCTTTCAAAACCCTTGAAAAAAGAGGCGGTCATCAATGATGCATTAAAGCAATTGAGTGAGTAGGAGCAAGATGCACCTCATCAGTTTAGGTGAAATAATATTAATTTGAGTGCAAGGTGGTCTTGCATTGGTGTGACATGCCTTACAGGGAAATTTTGAAAAGGGTTTTACCATCTGATCTCAGGGCTCTGGATGAGGAATATTATTTTAAATATGCAGAATGATTCAAAACAAATTCCTCTAACCAAAGTACCAACAAATATTCAAAGTGAGGAAGACAGGATAAAATATTGTGCCGCAGTTTGTGAGACTAACGTCGCAGTTATATGATATTGGAATGAGTAGAAAAAGGACAAAATGGAGAAATAGTGCTGGAGGTTTGAGATGAATTAAATGTCAGGGGCTGTTTATGATAGGAAATGGAAAGTGTAAGCAATAATGGTGTAGGCAATGAAGTTGAGCCATATGACTAAGGTGTGGGAACACTCATAGGGAAGTATAGATAAGCGAGAATAAGGTTGTGTCATCAGCAAATATACAGAAAAATAGTTATGCAGCAGGTGTGGATGCAACATCCAGTGAAATGTGTAAATGTTGGTGTAGGTCACTTATTAATTTACTGGGTGAATTGTAAATTATTTGCCTAACCCATCGATGCCCATGCCATGTTCTCTGGGAGCTCTTGTCAACTTTTTGGTATTGTTAGTTGGGATTAGGTTTTTTAAGCAGTTAGCTAAATTTTCAATTAGTTTTTCCATTTGTCTTTGGGAAAAAGTGAGCATTAGAATTAGAATATTCGCATAATTGGTATATTCAGTGGTTCACGTATATTGAATGAATAGCATGATACATTTTTCTGGGGGCTTTTATTATACATGCCTTTAAATTTCCCAATTTCCTTTTCAATTAACTCTTTTTATTGCTTCAGTGATCAAATATTGATTGGATTAAATCATTATTTGATCAATGAAGCCATAAAATTTGAAATTATTCACATTGAAATCGGCCAATATATGAAAAATTTTGGCCAAATGAAAAAGTGAAATGATTTTATTCTTGGTGAGGAATTCATTCCAGCAATATATAGAATGTGACTCAACCTCCCATTTTTTTCTGTTTTAGTATTGTCTATTTTTAGTAATGGCTATTTTGGTTCATCATTTAAGATTACCACATTGGACGTGCTTCTGGTCATCTGTGGTGATGGGGTAACGTCCTAGCTTGCTAGCTCAAAGATCGCAAATATGAATCCTGTCTGGGTGGTTTTTCAACAGCCAGAATATTGTTGAGGATGTCTGTTCAGTAAGAAAATAAGTAGGGAGCGACTTTTAGCCATTAAGAACTTTCATAATTATCATCATCTAATTCTATCAATAATCTCATCTTATTATAACTCAGGAACTCTTTTAGACATTGCTCCTAATGCTGAATTTTTGTATATTTTTTACCATTTAATCCACAGATGAAATGCTCATTATTCCTCTTAAATCATTGCTATAAATACATCTGCAGTGCTTTCTTTGAATGCCCTCCAAATACCTATCCAATTATAATTCCACCAAAGTGAAATACCAATATTGGGTACCTTCATCTCTATATGCTATTCAGTAAGTCTAAAGCAGAAGAAAATTAATTTAATTTCCAATTGAAATTGTTAAAACCTTTTGAACCTGAGGAATTTGAATTTTTGAGCATAATAATCTCCAGGAAGGGACTGAGAGAACAGATCTGGTTGACAACATTGTTACAAAGTTAGCCTTGGCATCATAAGGAATCTCCCAAATGTAGATGATGGGGGATTCTCTTCCTGAATGAGTCCAATAACTTGCATAGCACATATTTGGAGAAAGTTGTGCATACCCTGTTGAGCCCAGTTTCTTTGTCCATAGTCCATAGCCAGGTATTAGCATCTAAACTTCTACCACATAATTCCAAATCAATATGCACTGAAACTAAATACTGCAAAGAAGGATTTATAGAATTTGAAGGGTATAAGACATCAGCTTGGCCTGTTTGTAAGCTAGATATCTATATAATAAGAATACACCTTGCACACTCTGAATCATTCATACATTTTAGAAAATTATCAGTTGTGCTTTTTTCTTTACTCAGCCAATAAACAGAACAATTCAAACATATTTAGCAATTTAGATAAATGGCATACTTTGTTTTCAATTTTCTTACTTATTTGGAATTGACTACTTCATTATAATTATCACCTGTGGTTGTGCCTGGAACTTAACCAGTAGCATACTCATAAGCAGAATACCTATGGTAAATGTAAAGCACTCTCCTAGCCTTGCTCTCTCTCCCCATAATTAAAATGGGTACCTTATGATTCCAGGGTGGAGTCTTGCTACCCTTAGCGAGAGATATCCCATACTTTTTATAATTAACATTTATATGTATCCTCTCCATGGAAGTTCCATGGTTCAATGGTGAGGAGATATGTTTTAAACAATTGTTAACTCATGTTGTAATGAATTAAGAGTGGTTTTCACACCTTTCATCTATAAAGTAACAAGAGCCAGGATAAAAACAGACCAATCTAATCACCTAAATTTGGTTCACCAAGTTACACCAGAAATATGATGATATAAATTATCTTCAATATAAATGTGAATAATATTACTTAAAACTTTTTTCCTAGATTTCACAAAAAATGTTCTCAACTAAGAAATGCTCCTTCTCATCTGTTGATTATTCATTGTCTCTGCCTCATTTGTCTCAAATGACTCAGGTGGTATTCCCTTCTTTACATTGAGACAGCTCTTGTTTTTCCAAAATAGTATCTCTTCATAAGTTAAGTCTTGCAAATTCTGTAAGGCTTTATCTTCTTTACTTGCATTAAAATTTAAAAAAACAAAAACTATTAAATTAAAAATTAAAACTAAAAATCATGGGCTCAGATGGTTGAGTGAGATCAGCAGAGGATGATTTGGGAAGTTTGAAAAAACATTATAGCAGCAGTGACGGCAATAGCAGGCATAATGCAGGAGAGAAGGAAACATAAGAGCGTAAACTATGAGAAGAGCTTGGTATGAGGAAATGCAGGGAATTCAACAACAGGCGGTGAAGAAAAACAAAGAAATCATGATATCATGAATGATGAAGAACTGATCGATTCATTGGAAAATTTTCAATAAGAGGGAAGATTAGATGTTCTACCTGAGAAAGTAATGAAACGGATGGCTGCCGTAAAGGAGAAGAAATAGCAGTGATAGCAGACAAGATAGGAAAGGTGATTTTAGAGCCAAAAGATATCCAGGAGATGTGAAAAGAATATGTCGAAGAGCTGTATGGCGAGGAAAAAAAGGCCCAAAATGTTGGCTACAGAAAGGAAAGATGACATCAACAGAGATGGCATTAGGCCAGTTCTCCTTGATAGTGGAATCAAAAGACATGAAAAGGAATAAGGTGTTGGTATTAGATAACATACTTGCAGATTTTCTTAATAATATGAGCCAGAATGGAAGAAGGAAAATTTTTGTACTAATTCATTTAAGAGGGGGCTGAGAACATGGGATACTATAGGAGTGATGAGGACGCTATAAGAAAGAAACCTAGAATATGGGCAGCATTTGTTTGCTTCCTTAGTAGACTTTGAGGAGACATCTGACAGGGTAGACCGCACAAAATTAATGGAAGTTCTGAAGAAATTAGGAGTCTATTGGAGGGACAGATGTCTCATTTGGAATCTTCATACAAACCAGAAGGCACAGGCTAGAGTAGCTGAGGAACAATCAGGAAGGGGCATGATAGGACAGGGAGTGTGGTAGGGGTGCCCACAATCGCTGTTGCTTTTTCACTTGTACTCAGAAAAAATGGTAAGGGAGACATGGGAAGAATGGGGGTACGGATAAGTTTAAGAAAGAAGCTAATAAAGTCAGTTAGATTTGTAAATGATCAAGCATTGCTTTGTCAGTCAGCCAAGGTGTTACAGCAGTCAATGATGAATGCATATGAGGGGCAATGGCGAGAGGTATGTGATGAAGATAAACCATAAGAAGACGAACGTGATGAGATTCTCTAGAGAGAAGAGGGCAGGTCTGCATGTAAGGGTGAGAGGACATAAATAGATCAAGTCAAGCAGTTTACAGATCTGAGTAGCATTTTGGAGTGGATTGCGTTTAGTGGTTGGTACATAAGATGTAGAATTTCCATGGGTGAACAAGCTTTTTCAAAAAGTCTGGAAATGGTGAGGGTGGATCTGAGTAGAGACATGAAGAATAGGTGGGTGAAAACCCTGACATGAAGCATGGTGTGGAATGGGGCAGAGATCTGGTCATTTCAAAGGGAAGATGTACATAGACTCAAGGCATTTGTGATATGGTTGTGGAGAAGGATGGAGAGGGGGAGCTGGCTAGTGAGAAAGACACATGGGGAGGTATTGAGTATGGTTGGAAAGAAGAGATAGTTATTTGTGTAGGTTTGGAAGAGGCAGAAGAGATGGATGGAGGACATTTTGAAAAGAGAGCGAATGTTGAATGGGATGATAGAGGGGAGAACATTGGGGAAACATGGAAGAGGAAGAAGGCTAGGTGAGTGCATTACATTTCCCTTAGCTGTTCTGCTTGATGATATGTTGCGGGTGAAGTTCCAGGCACAACCACAGGTGATGGATATCATTCACATGTAAGAAAATCAATACATATCAATACAAAATCAAAACATAGTCAATTCTACACAGGTAAGAAAATTGAAAACAAAGTATGCCATTTATCTGTGTTGTAAAAAATGTTTGAATTGTTCTGTTTATTGGCTGAGGAAAGAAAAAGGCACAATTGATAATTTTCTAAATGATTCAGAGAGTGCAAGGTGTATTCCTATTATATAAATAGCTAGCTTACAAACAGGCCAAACTGATGCCTTAAACCCTTCAAATTTTGTAAATCCTTCTTTGCACTATTCATTCAACAGGAATCGCCCACTATACTTACCTAGCCATGGATCCCTCACCATCTACGTTTGGGAGATTCCTTGTGATGCCAAGACGAGCTTTGTAGCAGTCAACTAAGTCCTTCCAACTAACTTGTAACTAAGTCCTTCTTATTGCCTGATCCTCTAATCCAGAAATTACCAACGGTGTTGAGTAATCAATACCGTAGAGATCTCTGCACTATGCGCACCCCTATAAGACACGAATCCCGCTTTCAAGAGCGTCGGAAAAAAATCAGAAGCTGTCTTCATTCTCATAGCGCGAGTTATTGGAGGCCGTACGTAGTATTTTCAACTAGTACCGCGAAGCTTCCCGTTGTCGTTCTTACGCTTGTTTCTCCGCGATAAATTGAGATAAGTAATCGCTTCTCATTGAAATAAAACTAACTCTACGATGTTTATGTATGTAAGTACGGGTTGAAGCACTGATCTACGATTTTGAGTTGCTATCAGTTACCCTAGCGGTTTCCAGGAAAGGCGGAGAGATACAGAACTCGTGCAAGACGCGCACCACCCCTTTTCAACTACAATTTTAGGGAAAAAGGTGGGCGTGGTACTCGGGTCTATACGGCATTCAATGTGCATAAGAGACCTGACACTGCGCGCACTATGAGTGCTGTTGCCAGGCGGTGAACTATGTGGCCCCATAGTTCGCGAACTGTTCTCTGTCAGCAAGCGATATTAGTATAGTGACGAAGGCGGTGGGCAATAGATATTTATTTTAGCACAGTAGGTAGAGGGGAGGATAATGAGTAAGCGAGGAAAGGAAAGAAATGGAATAAACTTAGTGGACGGGATGAAGAAGGGTAGGATAAACACTGACATGAAAATAGAAATTGTGCCGAGAAATTTGACCCAGAAGAGCAGAAAATTTTCACACACTTCAATTTGAATCAACTCTTAAAATTTTCATTCCCGCTAATAAAAAAATTGCCAGGAGCTCTCAAACTCAGGCTTTTCAGGCTCCGAATTATCATCTACATTTTTATCATCACTTCACTGTGCCATTATCACCAACTCATCAACGGTCAGTTCCTCTTCGTGAGACTGATAATTCTTCTAACGCACTTCCTTTAAGTCTTGAAATCCCTCGCACCCTATTCGTTTGGCATTTTAAACAATATCCCCTGAGTCCTAGGCTTTATTAAGAAAACCTCTGAGATCTCAAACAACATTAGGATAAATCCAGCAAAGGTGTACAGTTTCACTTGTCAATTCAATCCGGAATTTTTTAGAATTACAAAAATGGCGATAAATATATCTATTTTTCCAGAGAACGCACACGGTAATGGACAAATTCACCTCCAACCTGAAAAGAAAGCAGGCAAAATTCCTCAGGCTGTAGTTTTACTGAACGGAAGCAAAAACTCCCTAATCAAAGGGCTGCAAAATAGAACTAATATTAGGAGGTAAGCACTCCACATTCATTTCGTCGTAACCCACAGCTAGGGACATAGCGTCATAGATTATCCTGAAAAAGTTACACCTAACTACTTCCTTCCAAGGATCACCAGCAGTTGCTTCAACAGGTATTTTCGAATCTATTTCGTAAAATGAAAAAGGAAGATATTTTACACTTTGTGAAATACCATAACAAGAATAATCGATAACACCACGAAGCTCCGAAAGTCACTGCCATAGAATAAATGATACCCTCGACATATTCGTCTATTCGGAGAAAGGACGTGCCTAATGGCCAGTTACAGGAACGTTACATATATTCTATAAAGTTATGGCACCCATAAGCCATAGCAACCATTCATTATGTGTTGCATAAACATTTGATAAATTTATTGGTTTATGAGTTATGAGTTCCATAAGTAGCCAAGACGGTGGACACGCAATGAACCGCTGGGAAACTTAGTTGCTAGATAAAAGAGTTTTTTGAGGCAAATGACCAGTTAATTTGCTCTTACTGACTAATTATATTGTGCATTAGCAACTATTCATAGGATAAACTTTCATGATTTTTATTCGGCGGTAGAAGACTAGATCGAATAATCGAAGCTATTGATTATTGGTAAATAAGTAATGTAACTAGTAGATGAGTTCCGGCAACCCGAATATTTTTATGAGATCTATGAACTTCATGGATCTCCTACCTATTGATTCCATAACTAAATGTTCCTGGAACCGGCCATGTATCGTGTAATTCAAATAAGACTACGTCAAAAGAAGAATATTTCCGTTAGTGCTGACCTTCGAGCATACATCTCGTCAATCAATACCCACCTAGATTAAGATGGGCGATGTAGAGACTGGGACCCCTTCCAGGAATATGAAAGAGGGTAAGAACAAATTCCCTTATTGGAATAGGAGGAGGATTAAGAGAACGGGCGTACCTAGGTAGAGACTGCTGACTAAGTACTTCTTGAATGATAGCAGGTCAAAACAAGATGCACCTCGGTAAGTTCTGAATTTTTCGAGAAAATTAAGCCTAGCGTGTAGCCTCCGAGTCTGTAGTTGCTCCCAACCTAATCTCTCTAAAAGCTGAGAAACGCCGTAAATTTGCTCGTAGCAGTGTTTAACGAAGCGTGCAGCTTTCCTTTGTATTTAATTAGTTTTAATGGTTAAACGTCTTGAAGCACGATTCTCAGTTCGGTGGAAACGTTTTAAATGGGGGTTTTTCAAGGACGTTTT
The DNA here is from genome assembly GCA_963169105.1 of Ceriagrion tenellum. Taxonomy (NCBI): domain Eukaryota; kingdom Metazoa; phylum Arthropoda; class Insecta; order Odonata; family Coenagrionidae; genus Ceriagrion; species Ceriagrion tenellum. The sequence goes on along the minus strand of OY720638.1, from coordinate 44,282,738 downwards.
GCACCTACAGGGTCTTCTAATGCAGAGAATCATCCTCAAGATAGGGAAATTACAAGTCGATACCAAGGATATCAAGAAGATGCGAGTGAAAAATACTCCACTGGCACTGGATGAGACTGGGGGAGTTGGAATGTATGTTGGAGTTTTTAGTTTGTGTGGCATTGGATTTATTACCAGGTGACACACTCCGCTGCTCAGAGGTCCGGATGGCGAAAAACTGGGAGAAGAGTAATATTTATGTCCTCTCATAATTGAATTTGTACCCTTTAGGTTTTATGACTCTGATTTCATTTTTGGTAGTATTAACATACCCTATATGTAACTATATAAAGAAGAATGCAATTTAAACAAAATTAATTGAAATTTTACATGGGAGGGGTTGATATATAAATCACTCGAAATGTGGGAGTTCGTATAAAAATAAAATGTACTGAAAAATACATCTTGTTTATATCATAGGAATAATAAAACTTTAAATTCTAAAAGGGAAAAATTAAAAAATTGCGTTAGGGTAGGAATTTGGAAGTATTAATCTGAAAATTGACGGTACCGCTATCTTCAACGAAAGAAGAAAGTTTGAGGCTCACACGAAAAATAACCTTTGTCATACATTGTGTTTAGTTGTTACATTTTTGGTTATTTTTCCCTTCACTAGTAATAGCTAAAATTACATTTCTGCCATAAAAAACGAATTTAACTATTGAAATAACTCATAGCCCCATTATGAAGTAAAAATTGCCTGATTAATGTATCCAAGTGAATGCCCATGCAGTAAAATCCACGCTAACGCCATACGGCTGATTATAGAATTATCTACTAATATATAGGTTTAACTTCGCAAAACGGGGTCTCTACAAAGTCCTCGCATCCATTTTGATTTTTTTTGTACTGACTTGTGGCCAGTATGTGGACAACGAAATATATCATAACAGTATGATTCAGTGGGGGCTTGGGCCAAGCTTAGTTACATTATCAATAGTTGGTTGGTTGTTTGTTCAGAGGTGTTGTGTTGAATACCTGAGTCGGCTGGCATTTCCTCACTTGAATGACAGGAACAAATATTTTCAGGAGGCTCTTCTAAAAAATGGTTTCATAGTAAATTATAATGGCGAGATTCATTCACTTTAGCCACCTTCAGTAGCGAACTCAATTAACAATGTTCATCAGTTGCTCGTCAAGAAATGAATTCCATATTTACCTGCCTTAAGGTAGTTTGAGCGAAAAATCATTTTACTTAGAAATCAATGAATTTGGCCTCATTTTAAAGAGAAATATCTCACCTATCCAATGATACCAAAAATTCTATCCCTTACCACATTACTCTCCGAGATATTTGCCAGAAAATGCCATTCCTTTTACATGGGAAATGGTACGTGTATGCACTCCAGAGAGACATTATTTACAAAACGAGGTATTTCCAACACTTAGATGTCAAAAAACTAACAGTGTGCAGTTTGTGTTTTCTCAACTATATCTGAATACAAATCATATTGTCACCGCAGTAAATTCTTCGGAATCACAATAAACTTTCCGTTTTGACGGAGTCTCAAACGCACCGCGCGAAAAAAATGAGTCAAGTTAAAGACTTTCTTGGATATTTTCATTTAATTACTTACAATTTCTGTCATATGAAACTATATAATCGTTCCATTAATAATTCAATATTTAATTGATGTGTCCTACGGCTGGTGAAATTAAAACGTATAATTCTAATATGGTCTCTATTATGACTAGGGAACTATCTCGTTCGGACCACCTTAATTTGGGCGGGGGAGGTACTAGTCTCCAGTTGGAGTTGTGATTGAATGCGCACTGAACTGTCATACATATTTTAGTGCGCTCAACTCTCGGCCTAACCAAACCTCCCTGAGCGTGACTTTGGCCGACAGTACGCCTTAGAGGCGCAATTATACTTTTAGTTATAACATAAGCTGTTCCGCAGGCACAGGAAAATCTGTTTGAACTGATAAAAATATGGTTCAACGATAAAAAAGATAGGAAACACAAATAAAAACAGCTGATTTAAGCAGATAAAGCAACAAAAAAGGAACTCTTTAAAAAGGTTAAGTACAAAGAACAACAAAGGACAAAGCAGCAAACTGTGTTTGGAGTAAACCTAACATCTTCAGATAAATTCAAAAGTTTAGGAATTATTAAACTTCAAATACATCGTGGTGAACACGCATATAAAACATGAGCGGTAGAGTATTAAAGAAACTAGGATTTATCAAGCATATAATAGGAAAGCTCACAGATGAAAAGTGACAGATAGGTGCTAATTCTCTCTGGCAATGCCACAAGTTCACAAAGGTACGTCCCCTGCCTTTTCGAGAAAGATTGATGTTCTAAGCACGGTTGGAACCCTATTAGGTTAGGTCGGCGGCGGCAGGGATCACGATGGATTTCGCCGCGGACGGTGGCGGTGGAACAGCACAGGTCGGCGGCGAGAAATCAAATGAAAGGTGGTAGACGTAAAATAATATTGACTCTGCAGTGTTCACGTGTCATCGGAAAAAGCAACATTTTTTTACTCTTGAGTATGATTCGTGCAATTTAATGAATGAATTGGTTAAAGATTAGTAAGTAATTATTTATTAATGCTTATTTGAAGGCAGTAGTTTCACAATAACCATATCCGTCAAGCTAACGAGCAACGCCTCAATCTGAATCACATGTTTATTGAAACAAGTCTAAAAAAAAGCCTTGCCACTAAATTCAAGAATTATATTGTGCTTGGTCCTTACATTCGAGCGAGTGAAATAATTTGGTCGTTGTTTATCTCGTTAGGCAATGTCATATCAGCATTTATGCGTGATCAGCTCCACTGTCCGAACATGCAATAAACAATAGCCTCAATCTGAAAATTTTCTCCCCGTGGTTGCAGCATCAAGAGTGGATAACTAATATTTTGCCGTAATATTTGTCAATGGGCTGATTTAAGCCACTCTCTGGTTAACGCTAGTAGATTAATGATGCTATATAACCTTAAGGAAGGTTATTTTCGTTGGATACCAGACCATATTTTCTAAAGCCATTATAAATTAAAAGTCTTAACATCTTAAATATATCGTAAACATTATACGCATCGCTTAAAGAATCTTTTACTGAAACAGAAGGACTCGCTAATCATCCAAGAAGATTCAGTTTTGAAAGGCGGTGGGTTTTCCCGCTACTCGGCCAGCTTCCGCCGCGACAGAATTCAGTCCAGATTCAGTCAGTGTGAATATTTGCGGCCCCCGCTAGCTATCATAGCACATCTCATCGGTCTGACGTCATGAATTCTAAAGATGTGTCTTCATTGGCTGAGTACCACCACTTCCACCGCCGCCGCCGACCTATGAAGCCGGCCTAAAGGGGCACTGGCTTCGAGCTCTAAGAGGCGTAAAGAGTCACTCACTTTGTAGGTTTGGCTGATCGTCTCTTGAGTAATTAAATACCAGGTATACGGCGGCTCGCAGGCTAGTATGTACTTGTAGATCCGGGGTCCGCAATTCAATGCTTGCGCAATTCTCAACCGCGGTATATTTTCCTGGAGCCTATACGGATTTTACGGAGTAATTATCCGAGCTTTACTACATCGTTGGGATCGCGCTAGTGTGCCCGGACGTTGTATTTTGCAGTCGGGTGCCGGCGGTTGTTTTCCGCGGCCTATTCCCATCCTTTCTCTTCCCCCAGCAGTTTCAGGTCGGGTGAATTTATTAGGTACCGACCTGTTTGATCAGTTGGCCTCCCTAGAGTCGGTATTCGCGTTATGTTGTTGGCTAAGCCACACCTCGAATACACCGTCATCATTTGAGACCCTGTACATAATGATTAAACAAAAAATAAATAAATATAAGGAAAGCTGCACGCTTCGATAAAAACTGCTACGAGCAAACATGCAGTGTTCTTCAGCTTTCAGAGGGAATAAGTTGAGAGCCGTTAGAGACTCGGAAGCTACACGCTAGGCATAGTTTTCTTGAGTACCTAATTCAGAGCAGGTGCGTTTCAGAGAAATATAGAGAATATCATTTTGACGCCACACAACATTTCTAGATCCGAAAAGAAACAAAAAATAAGAGGGATACTCTGCCGAACAGTTTGTTACAAAAGTTCATTCTTTCCACGCACAATTAGTGACCATAATATAAAACTGAGCTCTAATGAAAGCACTGACATTGCACGCTTTACCATTTCACCTCCCAAAACCTAATCCCTTAAGCTTTTATACGGCTGGTATCCTTATACCCCCTGCCACACGCCTATACGGCGGCTCGCAGGCTAGTATGTAGTTGTAGATCCGGGATCCGCAATTCAAATGCTTGCGCAATTCTCAACCGCGGTATATTGTCCTGGAGCCAATACGGATTTTACGGAGTAATTATCCGATAAAATTGTCGTTTTCATAAGTTGTTAGGGGGATTACACAGAAAATTCGTATCTTCGTGTAATCAAAAATATATAGAAATCTTCGTAGAATCACAAATTCGAGGAACTGAAAATTTGCATCTATAGAAAATTTGAAGTAAAACCCCAGCAGGTGGAACGCGGTCCACTTCTGGAAAATTTAGATGCTCCGAGCGTAAAATATTTCAAAAGAATGAGAAATGGGATTTATGAATTCATCTGGGTTTGGAAGTCTAGGGATATTTATACATTAAGCATCCCCTGCACCTAACATGAATCATGTCGTGCGCGACCACCGTTCTGGAGCGTCGCAAGTTTGAAACATACTAAACCCATTAATTTCTATTTAAAAGTTAACAATTAATTGAAAGCAATTTTTCTGCAAATCTGGTAAGCCAGAATGTCTCAAAAACTAAATTCAGTCACCGGGAAAGTTCAACAAGTTTTACATTAAGCCATGTTTTATTGAGGTGAGAGTAATTTCCATGTTAAAAAGAATACTTTGAACTTTTCTGCAGCTATTTATTTCGTACGGCGCGTTTCACAGCTTTACTGCATCGTCAGGCACTATTTTTTATATAACATTTATTTACTATTGGTTGTTATAGTAACATGATGAGGGGGGTGTGGAGAAAAGGTAACTTCTGGTTGGGAAAGGCAGAGGAACATAGATTTAGGACATATGAGGTGGGAAAGGTTATTGTTCAACATAAAAATTTTATCGACGCTGTGCAACGGGTCGTAAAATTAGATAATTTTAGTAATGTACAATGTATTCTTTTCAGTATGGATACTAAACATACTCTACGAAATGACCCCTGATATCGTCATGTTGAGTTGGAAGGGGTTAGTATAGGATGGGGCGCCGGCGAAGTATTCTTGCAGGGGGAGGGTTCTAGGAAAAACTCTTGCGCCAGTCAAATCGCACTTGTTTCAATGATGACCGAGATTTCCGCTTCACATGTGATGTACTCCATAATGTTCACGCTTTCAAAGCTGGCGTGCTTCTCTCCGAGCACGCTGGGGCTATCACTTCCCTCCTCATGAATGGAATGAGAAGTTTTCGACTTTCCGTTTCCGTGTCTCTCGAGGTTTTCGGGAGATGCGCAACCGGATGTTGCGGCCTGACGATTGGCTCGACGCCGTGTGAGTCGGAAGACTCTGGTCAAACGAATTCCCCGCTCACTCTTTAAGCCTTGGGCTTGAAGGAAATGCTATCTATTGCCCGAGATAAGGGGAGATAACCGAGTGAGGGGCTTTCACTCCTTTCCAGTCTTTTATTCGATGCTGATTTGCGAGCCGTGTGGAACGTGTCCGTCGCCGAGGAACTCCGGGAATTGGGACTTGCCTTCGCCGCGTCACCGCCAACTCATCGCCGCAGCGCTCTTCGCGGCCGACTTCGGTGAGAGATTCACTGCCATAGCTCTTCTTTCGTCACGTCCACTGACGCCTGCACTCGTTGTCGATGGATATTCTGCCACCGCGAAGAGGGTGGCATAGTACCCATCGCCGGGTGTACGCATCGTGTAACCCGTTCTGCCAAAAGTGCGAGTGCAGCAATTAGTTCTTAAGCAGAAGACTGCGTACACTTGCCTACACTCTTCAGTTGGTCACTGTTGCGAAAATTTAGTTACAGCTGTACTGTGTCCAGTGGCTTCCCCCCATCGATGGTCTATACTTCTTGTGAACGAATTCCAGGTCATATTCAAACAGAAAACTTCCCACTGTTTCCTTCGTTCTTCAGTCGGTAACTAGTGTGCCAATTTAGCTCAAGATGTACTGTATTGAGTGAGTGCCCTCCGTCTCAGATCTGGCATTTTTGACGAACGGATTCCAAGCTTCAACCGGATGTGGTTCAAGTCGATATTATTACATGTATGCCTGCCAAATACTTCCAGCCAAACACTCTCGAGGTGGCCTTGTAATATGTAGGTGTAGAATCTCAGCTTTGGACGAAGAAGTGTTTCTATATTGTGCTCTCAAGTTTGACTTGGATTTACGTCGAGGAGTGGTAATTCTGTGACCTCAGTCTTCGCCCCGAAGCATAGCTGTTATTAGCCGAAGCATAGCGCGGGCGATTATCAGCACAATCCCAGCTAACATGGTTCGCTAATATAAGCGGTTACATTTTCAGTGGAAAAATGCCGACTTAGTTGTCAAACCCATGGGGATCTCGCGCGATTTAACGCCCGAGCAGGCGGAAGCGTTGGCCAGTCAATTCGGCGGCTGTTGGTTTTCAACCCCGCGACTCTTTCAGGTGAGCGCGGATAAGGTATCTCATCGATTGAAAGCTCTCAGATCCCTGCAGCCGGTTGATTCCCTAAGACCCTTTGAGAGTGTATAGAAAACAAACAGCGTGGCACCCGTGACGCCGGGATTTCCTCGCATTGGCCGTGAACGGGAAAGGGGGTGGGAGGGTGCCAGTGAAGTGGAGTGTGAGGCGGAACTGCATTGCCGGGTGAGACGCCAGAAGCGTTGAGTGATGTTTCCCGAGAGATAGTCCAGACAGCCTGTACTGGATGCAAGTTCCGGGAGCAAATAATGGCGCCATCATTATGAAGTTGCGGTCAGAGCGAAGGGTGTCAGAAAATCTAAAGGCCGCTTTACACGGTACATTTTCTTGTACAAACGAATGTTTGAACTCTTGCATGAGGAAAATTGTACCTTGCAAAGCGATAAATTGTATGATTTTCCGAATGGCTTAACGGGAAATAGAACCTGCTCTATTCCCATTCAGTTTCTCGTACATCCTATGATATATTCGTTTGTGCAATAAAATGTACCGTGTAAAGCAGCCTTTAGAGAACTAGCTGCGGTGTAACGATATAAAATCGTCGGTTTAAGTCAAATGCTTAGGAATAACCTCAACTTCAGACCCATATTGACGGTCACACCCACTAAATATACGCGGCACAGCCTTGAACAGACTAGATTTTATCGGAATAGTCTATAATAGTCTTCGGATGAAAAATTGAAAGAGAGGTTCTCCTTCACTCTGGCTAGGCCACACCTCGAATACGATGCGAGCATTTTGGACGCTGGGCAGAAAGGTCTAACCCGAAAAATAAAATAATAAAAAGGGAAGCTGCACGCTACGTTGAAACTGCTGCGGGCGAAAAAAGAGTGTATCACACCATATAGAAGGATTAGACTAGGGGCCGCTAGAGACGCGGAGGCTACACGCTAGGCTTAGTTTGCTTGGGTAATTCAGAACTGGCGTGTTTCAGTGCGACACAGAGAATATCGTTTTGATGCCGCTAAAGATCTCTAGATTCGACAGAAGCGACTTAATAAGAGATACATTGCCGAACAGATTGGTACAAAAACTCGTTCGTTCCGCGCACAGTAAGTGACCATAATGTAAACGGAGCTCCTCTCCAAACACGCGCAAAATACTCTTCACCATTTCACCTCCTAATAACTTTTTCCTTAATACCTTTACACGGCTGGTGTTCTAAAAATCCTTGCCATGCACTCGCAAGGTAGTTCGCACATGTCGGTTAGCCTCCCCACAAGTGCGTTGTTGCGTCTCCCACAAGTGCTCCGAGGTGCACGAATTCCATGCAGCCTTCAAATTATCTGGCTCGCTTAATGCCCTCAAAAATCCAAACTGGGAGAGAAACGTCTCCCTATTTTACCAGGGTGAAGTATTCGGCGGGATATCGAGGGATCCTAGCTTGAGTTCCGGTCAAGGCTGTTAAGTTTTCCTCTGTGGCATTTTTGCGCTACGGGGAGCGGTCTATTGCTAACTAGGAAATACTCTCCTACTAATAATCTTATCACTGTGAAGTCATATTGTTTTCACCTTCATAAATTCATGAAGTCCCTCCCAGTTCTGGTTGAATTATGGAAACCAAACATATTGGATATGTATCTAAGAGGGAGATGAGTTTTCTTCTTTGTTCTTCACTCCACAGAAGATACTTTTCTCTTTGTTGTCAAGAACTTTCAACAAATTTTCTTCCCTTTCATGCGTTTAAAAAAATTACCTTCCGAGTGACACCAGTTCTGAAACTAATACTGCCTCGCCAAACAATCGTCTCCATCCAATATTGTTTCAAAATTTTCAGTATAAACATTAAGATTGAATTTTGGACCCGAGAAAAAATGGTATGGAAGTGCAGAGTGAGCGCACGGATACAGGCCTGGAAGCCCGGGTCTAAAGTCTGGTGAAGCCTCTTCAGCCTAGCCTTTGTTTTATGGGACCCTTATGAAGTGGAACAAGTTTCAGGTATAGATCGAATACAGCGGATAGCAGCAAGATTTGTTAAAAATTGTTACGATAAACATAGAAGTGTTACTAGATTGTTGCGGGATTTGGGATATGAACTTCGATCTAATCGAAGAGGAAAATAGAGATTAGATCTTTTACGAAAGTTTGACGTAGACTATTTCTTGCCGGACGATCAACATATTTTGCTAGAGCCAAACTATTATAGTAGAAAAAATCACAAGCATAAGATTATGGAAATAAACTGCAGATCAGATAGATTTAGTATGTCGTTTTTTCCACGTAAAATAACGGACCATTATAGTGGCGATAGATCAGTTCTATGATACTTTGACCCTCGCTAGGTAATGTAAGTTTTGCACTTGTACTAAATATCTTAACTTCATAATTAATAAATAACCTCGCATGAATATTCCGGCATGATTTAGCTCTTGCATGATTTAGTACCTTGAAGTAGTATTTATTAGTTGCATTAATAATACTAAATAGTAGTTGTATCGTAACTAGTGTACTACATGTTAGCATGTTAATCTACGTAGCACTCTCCTAGTTTCTGGTCTGACTGTGCATTGTTGTCCTGACTGCTTATGCCTGGCCTTAGTGGTCGGGGGAAAGTTCACGGCTGTGATTTTGAACTGGGATAAGTGCTGTATGCCTACTAGTATGCGGAATCACACCGTGCCACACACCCATGTGGTGGCTTGCACGGTATTTCGTAGATGCATATAGGTATTTCGTAGATATACCAGAGATAAAGCCTACATCTTCATGAAAATTCACAGGTAGAGCAGGAAAAAGAAGTCACTCAAAAAGTAAATTATATACGCCGTCATCTACGACCTACTAGGTGAGCTCAACCCTTATATCTCATACTTAACTCCGGGTAATATCTATCAAAACTTGCTCACGTCTAGTCACATTTAAATTGATTTCAATCTCTGAAATTTTTAAAAATTGTCACCTTATAGCTTTTGCACACACAAAGAAATTCCGATGTGAATACAGGTTATGATTACAAACGTGGTTTGGAGGCGTAAATTTGGTGTGACTCCAAAAACACGAGTTCGTTTAAAATTCAGCATCTCCCTCGTTTATAAATGAAAATGCTAATTTAAGCATTTAATGAAGTTCAGAAAGCTTTATTTATTTCCTTTGTACTTTCCACACTGTTTTATTCTCTCCGGCCATGGTTTCGACAAAGTTTTGTCATTATCTCTGTCATTAACTTTGTCAAATCCATGGTCGGAGAGAATAAAACAGTGTGGAAAGTACAAAGCGAGTTCTCTTTCCATGTGTCACTTTCCCACGAAGTGAAGCCTGATACTTTAACTTGTGTTTATTTAATTTAATTTGCCGTTGTATCTTGTTATGAAAAAAGTATAACTACATATTTTTTCATTTATTTTCGTCTTGACCCTCTTAAAATCCAACCATATCTATATGAAAAAAATTATTATTGCGGATATTGTTGCAAAATATTGATTCTTCATCTAAAAATTGGTACCTTAAAGCTTATACCTAATCCTTTAAAAAATGTCCTGCGCCGGTAATACTGGAGTGAATGTGAGTTCCCAATTCGTAGTCAGCTCGTCATTTAGTGATGCATGTTGCCAGTATCTCTTTAATTACCACGCAATAAACGCCTATGGGTCGAATCGTATAATTTCAAACAGCATAATTAGCGGTAATGACTGATTTCGAGATAACTGATTTTCCACGTTTCTCCATATTGCGCACTGCTTATTAACGTAGGCATTCACGATCAACTGAGCTATAAGGGCATTGTAGTAATGAGTTGCTGTAAAATGATATCATTTCCAAAATTTCAAGCACTGTTAAAATCCTTCCATAACTTACAACTGAGGAAAATGCAAGTAAGTCTGCGCCTGATTCTTTCATGGATATTTTGGAGATCCAGTATGCTCCGTTGAAGTTAGTGAAACGGATAACTGGAGACGAAGTTTTTCCCAATCATATCCCCATCCACTACGTGTGGGCGAGCATGTAAATTTTTACATCATACTATGGTACTCCGTATGGCTAAGAGAAGGCGATTCATGCAGTGATTATCGTGAATAATTTTTGGTGTAATCAACTCTGAAATATAATTACATCAACACAATAGCCCTTTCGGTCACGATTTTTCAAATATTGACAAAAAAATCTGAATTTTTGGTAGCATAACATGGATTATATTAAAAAGGTATTATTCTATGTTTCACTCGGATATCTGATCACTGTGCTGACATGCAGATCGTCACATATGTTGGGCACAGTGACGAGCGCTGATCTGACCGATGAGCACTTGCCGAAATATATGGGCAGAAATACACAGTCCCATATATGGTACACTGGATCTGAAAGGGTAAAAATTGCACATACCGTTTTCCGGGAAGAACATGGTACAGGCACGAACATATCGAATCTGGATGGAATCGAACCAAAAGAAGAGGGTGATATGTAGGACCGACAAAGCAAACCGAACAGATAGGTACAAAAACTCGTTCTTTCCGCGCACAAAAAGCGACCACAATAAAACTGAGCTCCACTAAATACACTCCCATAATGTACGTCACATTTTCATCTCCCAAAACCTTATCCCTTACATCTTTAAACGGCTGGTGTCCTAACACCCCTGCCACACGCCCATGCGGCGGCTCATAGGGTAGTTTATAGATGTAGACGGCAGCAGTTGGTTCTTGTGCTAGATGTGCGAATTTCCACAGAGAAAAAAATCATCCGCCTTGACCGGGATCCACAGGGGCACAAAATCCATCGGGGAAGAGGATGCCTCGGCAGCTTAACTGGCTAAAGCACTCGGCCGGAAATCGGGGGATCCGGGTTCGTATCCCGGTCAAGGCGGATGATTTTTTTCTCTGTGGAAATTCGCACATCTGTGCATTGCGGGTGACTCCGTAAAAGTGGAACTCCGTGGCTAGTCCCGGATAGCTTGAAAATTGTCATGTGCTAAACACTGGTCAACAAAACGAGGCAGCGCTCAAACCATTACTCCGAGTTTCACCACCAGTTGGTTACATTATGTACGTGTTCAGTCTCATCACGTCTTCAATGAAGCATCACCCAACCACAGTTGTTGTGCCGTTCTGGTTAATAATAATGCCGAATACATATTTTTCCTTGCCCAAGAAACTATTTGAGGGCAATGACCCGTTTAGAAAACGAAAATGTATGTTTTGCGATTTTTTTTTATTGGATTTTTGGGGAGGCGACCGACAGCTAAGGTCATTTGCGTCCTAGAGGGCAGATAAGGGAGAAAGGATGGATTGCAACCAGGCATTGGCATTAGCCTGCTCTTAACGATAGGTGTCAAGGGGACCACGGTTTAACGTCTCATCCGACAGACGGAGAAATGTACGTGAAGTGCCCCCCACAAGACACTCAAGTTGGGATCGGGTTTCCTCTGAAAAACATCCTCCTCTGCAGGGGTTTGAACCCTTGTCGCCTATATGGTTAGCCAGTACTCTAGCCACCACACCAACCCGATCCCCTGCAAGTTTTTATCCTCTAAAAGGTTTAAATAGTGCAGTTAGATTATGGTATATCGAAGTTTTATCTTAATTTCATGTTTCCGTCGTTCTTTTTGCTATTTTTCTGGATGCCACGGACATACCCAGAAAACTTGAGAGGCAGGAGGCATTGACGTAGATAATTCTGAGATGGCAAAGGGTGGTACATGCCTCCCCTCAAAATTTTTAAGGAAAACAAAATTGTGATGTTACAAACTCGGAAATACGTATTTACAGTGACGTTTTTTGTTGCTTTGCTTACTTTACCTCAATGAATCGATTTCATTAAAGTGATTTAATATAATATGAAAGTGGACGCAGGGAATATTAGCCATAATTTGGTCGTAAATTGCTCTCAAAAAGGTTTTTAATCTACCTGTCTCCCGGATATCCCGCATTTCTGCCCCACCATCAAAATCTTAAAATTATGCCCATGACCAGAGGATGGGGGTTTGTCTTCCAGAAAACCTTGAGGAGGCAATTAAGGCGATCGTCTCCAAAATATTCAATAAAGATAAAAATGGTTTTGAGGAATGGCCAACGCTTTGGCATGGAAAATCTAATAAGCACAGAGTATTGGTAATTTTTTTGCCAAGTGAATTGAATTTTTTGGTGTCCGAGCTTGAGACTAATAGGGTGAATTTGAAATAGAAGTCATGGAATTTTCCATGAAAAGCGTTGGTCTACTATCTTCACCCTACTACGCAGGGTGAAGGTAACACAAATTAAACTCTTTTTTTCTGAGATGTTAGCATTTGGTTAGCTTAGATGCAAACTCAAAATAATTATTTGATAAATTATTAAGTTTCCCCAGTAAAAATGTCATTGAAAAAATAAAGGTTAGTGCAGGAAACTATAGCACCTCAAAAACTCCTCCGGCTTAAACCCGATTAACGGCATTATTATTGCATTAAAGAAAACATTTTTCGTTACCCTACTTAATTTATCTCAATGAATCGATTTAATTAAAGTGATTTAATAGAAAATGAAAGGGAAAGTAGACAATATTTGCAATAACTCTGCGGTCGCAAATTGCTCTTAATAGGCTATCTTCAGTTACTATTCGTACCAGATGATTTTGAAAATAATGAGAAAAACTGCAGCACAACAGGCATAATTTGGAAACAATAATTGCACTATTCCACAAGGTATTTTAATGCGTACGACGCGTTTCAGCTCGCAGAGCCATCATTAGGTGCAAGACCTGTCTTGTACCTGATGGAGGCTCTGCGAGCTGAAACGCGTCGTACGCATTAAAATACCTTGTGGAATAGTGCAGTTGTTGAATCTGCTTTTTTAATTAACTTTTTATTTATTTATTTAAAAAAATTGTTCACATACAGCAATAGCGCCAATTTATAGTAAACATATAACAAAAAACAAGAAAGAGGACAAAAACACAATAACAGCATAAAAATAAGCAACGAGAGCCCAACATGGAAAGGGGAAATATATAATTTGTTGACAGGTGGGATATCGCTTGGGTGGTGAAATAGTTACATGGTAAATAAAAAGGATCGATAGTGTGGATGAGTGAATTTAGAAGGGATGGGAGGCGAAATAAAGGTGAGCGCTTGGTGAGAGATATCCTTGGAATAGGCAGATGGAGTAGAGTATGGGTGCGGGTGGATCGAGTTGGTATCCTGAAGTTGAAGAGAGAAAGCAGTTCAGGGCAATCAATGGTCGAGTTAAGGGTATTGTGGAGGAGTTTTAAATCCATTTTAAGTCTGTGGTTTTCGAGGTTAGAAATGGAAATAGAGGATAGCACAGCGTTTGAGGACATATTATTGAAATGTGGGACTCTGTGCTTGACTATTTTGGCAATGAAGTGAGAGATGCAATCGAGGGATTTTAGATTTGTTGGGCTGACATAGACCAAATTGGGGAACAATATGATACTATGGGAAGGAAAATTGTTGAGTAGTAGGAATGGAGTGCTATTGGATCTTTAATTTCTGTGAAGCGGTAAAGAAGGCCAAATAGGGACATCGCTTTATTTTTTACAGTCTGAATGTGGTCGGAGTAATTTATCTTTTGATCGGTTAAAACGCCTAGGTCTTTCATGGTTGTCTCTTTGTTTAAGGGAGTTGAGTTAATTGTGTAGTTGAAAGTTAATATGACGAACTTCAACGATATTTCGCCTGAATATTTTGAAATTAGACATAATTGGGTCGCTGACCGGCACTCTTTAGTTTTCCTTCAGTGTCACCCTTACAGAGGAAGGATGAATAGCAACTTGGCCACGGAAGGATGTGGCAAGTCAACCTTATAATCACGACTAGCTAATTAGTCTGAACGTCGAACGTAGAACTAGGAGTGTGTTTTCTAAGAAGCTGACGATAGACGTGAGTGACTCGGCGAGTTTCCGGCCGAGACTTTCTCAATGTGGAGGGATTACTGCAGTGATGACAGATGACACTCAGACTGCGATAACAAAATTGCTATATCTGAAAAACTCCACCAGTATTTTTTTACTTAACCCTTTGAGTGCCAAACGATTTTCTAGGTACTATGCTGAAATTGCCGAGGCATTTTTGCTTTAAGCTTCATAAGTAATCTGCATTTAGATGCTATCTGTGAACAACCAGTGAAATCAGTGAAATACCAGCATCTAAGAGTGACATTGCAGGAGGAGCACTATCGCGCTCCTGGCACTTTTCGCGAGAGAAAGGAGAAGCGCGATAGCGCTCCCCGGCACTCTAAGGGTTAAAGGTTTTTGCAGCGATCAGTATTTCCATTGAAAACCATTTCCGGGCTTTTTGGCTGCGAAGAGAAAATTTTTTGTACAACTCAGAGTTACGCCCTTCTATATGAAAACATCGTCCGGAGACTGAAGGATTCAGTTACATTTTTGTTCTCTGCCTGATACACCATGGAGAGACGACTCAAGGCCAGAACTGCTTCGTATCATCCACAATTTATTCGAGAGGCAGAGCGCCCATCAAATTCGAGGTAGTCTGAGCGAGATAGTTCCATAGTCATAACGGTGACAATATATAATTTAACGTTCAAATTTCAGTAACTGTAGAAGTACAGAATATGCAGCAATATAGATGGTGCGATGATAATTTTTTATACGACAGCAATACTCATCAATGAATTTAAAATATCTAAATAAGTCTGTAACTTGATAAATTCAATAGTGTGAGACGAAATATGATGGAACTCCTTCATGATGGTTCAGAAAGGAAAATCAATGGCAGGTTCCACAGTTATTTCTAAAGGCTACCGGTTTCGATGCGAGGTATCATCATCCTGTACGAAGATTTTAAGCTATCCGGGACTAGCCACGGAGTTCCACTTTTCGGAGTCGCCCGCAATGCACAATTTTGCGAAATTCCATAGAGAAAAAAACCATCCGCCTTGATCGGGATTCGAACCCGGATCCCTCGATTTCCGGTTTTAGCCAGTTAAGCTACCGAGGCGTCTTGGCCGTGTGCTTTGGACAGATAGCTTAACTGGCTGAAGTACTCGGCCGGAAATCGAGGGTCCGGGTTCGAATCCCGGTCAAGGCGGATGATTTTTTTTTCTCTGTGGAATTTCGCACCATCCTGTATGTAGATATCTGCTACCCAATCCCCCTTAACCTCCCTCCACCCCCTTCCCCCTCTATCCTCTCACCCCTTCTTACCTATATATTGGACAGGACTTCTTGTTTAAGTGCCTGGTGATGATACCTTGTATCGAAACCGGTCGCCTTAATGAATAACTGTGGAACCTGCCATTGCTTTTCCTTTCTGATCCATCTTTAACTTGACTCGTTTTCACGCGGTACATTTAAATCTCCCTCACAACGGAAGGTCTTTATGATCCTGAGAAAAATTATAACGGAGTCAATATTTATTTCTACTAATAATTGAGGAGAATTCCAAACTAAAAATAATTATTTTACGAGATATGGGTGTAATAAATTCCTATTTTTTTTTAAATAATGCCTCACTGGAGTGCATACACGTATCATTTCCCTTGTAAAATGACGGCTATTTTTTAAAGTATTTTTTGTAAAGATGATGGGTAAGGGGCTGATATTTTGGTGTCTTTAGAAATTCGAGATACATTTCTTTAAAATGAGACCAAATTCATTGATTCCTTTGTGACATGATATCTTGCTCAAACTGCCTTAATAGTCAAGACGGTTACCATTTATGCAGTGTCAGGAAAAGATATCTTTCCTCACAAATAGGTGTAGCAACCGGCCCTTAACATTCTTATTTGCGTATATATTTTAATTGGATCAACAGTGGTCGGTCGCTAAGCAGAGATTAAAGACAAATGTTCCAGAATTAAATATCCTCACGGCAATCTAATTGAGAAGAACGAAACTTTTAATTGGATGAAAATTTTTCTATACGCCGCAGAAAAGCAAGGAAATGGTTGTTGGTGGAAATTTTACGAGTGTTTTTCCCTAATTTCCTCTTGGTATTTTCTTACAATTTCTGACTCCCCCATTCATGCTCGCTCAAATGCTATCAAAAAATAATTCTAAGCTATCTATTTTCATTGAACCGTGGTTCGAGGTACTCTTCAAAAGAAAGGCACCTAACTGAGCGTTGCGCTATATACCACGGTGGAAAACGCTTCCGGAGACGACTATGCACTTTTATTTCACGACTCAGCTTTGCTACTTGAATCAAACCTGTTTGCGCAGGCCTCTAAAATAAAAATTAATACTTAAAATTAGTTTCGATACATTTCGCTTTTTGCTATTCACAAAAATTATTGAAGCAGAGTTAGGTGTACAAATATATATTTATGAGTGAAACTTAGTGATTCTGCCTACCCCGGAAGGGAACGGCGTGATTGGTATATATCTTCTTCGTAGCTTTAATCCCAATTATTTGGGGTCAGCTTTTTGGACTTTCAGATTCCAGCGTATTGATATGATGTATGTAAATATTTTGACTGTGGAATATATGTGAATTTTTGTAAAACCAGATAATCTCCATGACGCGTGCGTTGTATATATCTTCAAATGCGGGCACTCATTGTAAATGGAAAACTTTCATCTCACCTTGGGGATCATCAAAATTTTAAAAGTTGTGTCTTATAGCGTCACCGTTAACATTCTCCTCTACCCTTACCACCCATTTTCCACTGTGCCGTCTGTGGCGCTGTAGTCCGGTGCGGGTAGTGTTGGGGAAGGCGATGCTTAGGAGATCAGCAAGATACGTGAAAGACCGTTTTGATAGTCTCGTTAGTTCTATTGGACTTTTGCAACAACTTAGATGGAAGTCGCTTTCACACCATCGATTGAAAATTAGACTCAATCTTTTATGTCAATTCAAAACTCTTTTATTTTCCGACGAAGTTATCAATATCTTACGAACTCCAACATACTAAGGTAGATCAGATCATCAGAATAAAGTAAGGGAAAATTGTAGAACATTCAGGTTTAAAATGTCGTTTTTCGCGCGACAGATAAGAGACCATAATGGCTGCGATAAGACTTTGATAGGTTAGTTGACAGGTAGTGTAGCTGATTTATTCATATACCCTCTAATGCCTGTTTATAAATCTGCCTAGTTGTGCTAACACCATGTTTTCCATCTTCCCTGCATGACTCTTGTGTCACGCTTATATGGTTATATTATGAATTATTTGAGTAGTTTCTGTAGCATTTGTAGCATACCAATAGTCTGATGCTTGTTGGTGAAAGTTAATTTTTTCACTCTAGTTCATGTTGGTGATAAGTCACCTCCTACCAAACACTCTTGTGGTGGATTGCAGGTTAATTAGTAGATGTAGATCTCTCCCAGGCTGTGGCAAAAGCCAGAACTAAAAGGGTGTTTTCGGCCGAGGTATACAGCACCCTTAAGTTAAATTCGTAGCAATAATAAGAGGAAAAACTTGCAATTACCATTCATCAAAGTTGTTGCAGGGCAGCATGTTGATAATTTTTATGGTTTTTCCAGTCATGTCCTCCCGGAAGCACTTGAAGTGATGTGTATCGTAAGTTCGGAAGAATTGTCCGACAGCATGGAGTGGCTCGTTTTTCAAACAGGCAGAATTCATCATGCTTAAGTAAATGCATAGATGGAATTGCGCAGTTAAATTCAGAGGCTAGAGAAAATCAGGGATACCATAACCTGCTTACCTACTCTCCTGTGACCCACCATTAGGTAGAACAGCGGGTGATGCTATGAAATAAGCCATGAAGAGCTGAGGTAATAGAGAAATGGGATTAGAAGACAAAAGGACTAAAAAATCATGCGAAACTAATCTATTATATTTATCCTTCTGCTTTGCCTTTAATAATTAATAACGTCTATAGCACAGGCTCTATTCTGTCCGTCATATAGAACGAGTCAATGCATTTTTGTCAGCATTATCTCTAGCATACAGTGTTTTAGAAGTTTGGTATCCACTGTATTAACCCCAAACTACTGACACCTGAATGTTCCTTGAAATCTTAATTTTGCTTGTAGCCTTCAAGTCTGAAAACAGATCCAAACCCTTTCCCTCGGAATAACTGTCATGTTTCCTGTAACTCGTAGTTGTATTTAAAAAGATGAGCGACTCCCCATTGTTTTTATCTGAGTTTACGAATATCTATGCACTGGATCCCAAATTTTCTAGGTATACTCGACATTGAGGCCCAGCTAGAGGGAATTATGTATTGTACCAAAAGGTTCCATTGATGAGTTTATCCACGCGGGAATATCGCTTATGTGACTGGTATTTTGTTTTTTGCGCCTCTAATCGCATAACCAGTTACGTGAGTAATGTCTCTGCGTGAAAAATTCAATTGGGATGGCTGCGTAAGGTTGTTACGAGTAGTTTAAAAACACTAAATTCCCGAACCCTTCGTGACTGTACCACGCGAGAACTTAGTTACGCGCTCAGAATCATTCCGAGCGATTTCTAACTGGGCAACGATAAGCCTCATTCACTCCCCCGGCCTCTAGGAGCAGATAAAAAGATAGTCAGGAGTATCATTCGCGGTTGGAGTCTGCTACGTTTCAGAGCATGCAAACGGGTGCTTACAGATAGGAAGACTACTACTGCTTACTGTTAATTCATTGATACTGCAAGATACCAAATTGAGATGAGGCGATAGTAACTGTGGCAAGTTATTAAACCCAATTACTAATCCCACTCCACCCAGAAAAAACAAGAGCACTTCCAAGTTAAGTATCGGTGTATGACCGACGAGTATCTTAAAGAACTACTATACTATAGAGGAAATATCTACAACAGGAAGTTTATAAGAGGCATATGAAACATCCATCGTGAGCCAATTCTCTATTGTGTGCATCTTTTACTGCTAATTTTCAGCTACATTATTTTGGCTTATTCCCATTTGCGAGCTTAGGAATCAGAAGGTATGATCTAGACAGATTGATGTGGATGTTAATGAGTAACCTACTATTCATGTGTGGCCTCGGAGTAAGTTCAACAATCTCTCCTTTATTTGCTATTGCTTTTTGATTCATCCACTCTTAAGAGTAGGAAGTGACTTACAACAAAGGCTAAAACGATAGCTATTGGCGCACTTTCTTATTCATAGATAATATTGTCAGATCATGGTTTTGAAATCCTTATGGTAATTGTACCCGTCTTCTAATTCATGCCACTTTTTTCATCTCGTCTCATTATTGAATTGCCGTAGAACGACAATCACGAAGTGCTAAGAAGTTGATTGTGTATTTGTGTAATTAAATTTGGAGGAGAATCTAACATACCTGTAGACCGGAAAATATTTTTTTTAAGGTGTGTAATTACGTTGATTCTCAGGTTTCCGCGGAGCTGGAATGTAGATCTCTTTCTTTTCTGAGGTTTCTTCCGCGTCAGTTGTTTGTGGGACTGCCTAAACACTTGACGCGGAAGAAATCCCGGAAAACATGGAGAGATCTACAGTGCGTAATTACGTTTCGCGTGTAGTACTAAATTTTTTATCCACTGCAGCATTATGATTACTGGTTAGTAAAACCGGTAAGATATGATTATTTACAATCAGTAGACTGTATTTACGTTTGAACTACCGTCTTTCATCACTAAACGGCGCATTTATCGAAAAATTTGTTTATTTACGGAATTCGAGGCAACAGTTTTTGGCGACGAGTTAACAATTCATATACATATTCATGCAAGAGAGTACCATTCAATGGGTGGATATTTCATTCAAAGGAGATATTCCAGTAATTCATTTTAAAGTTAAAACAATCCAACAACTGTTATTTTGGATGCTTAATTACTCCCAGTGATTGAAATCAGATGAAAAAAAAGTGTGACTGAGTAGCTAGATTCATATCATTTATGTTGACTCAAATAATAATAATTAATTGCAAAATTCTTTCTATCTCATGGCAACCTTACGCATTGTGTTGATGTAAAGATCTCATCTTTGGAGTTCTCACACACCCGTTCCACATGAAATTGCTCATTGCAAAAAAAAAGACACCGATGAAGATTTAAACACCACCTCATTCTCCGCTGTCACAGCGACCATGGACTTAATTGCCGCGGCTATTTCTCCAGTCCCTCATCTTTCAAAAACGGTAGTTTCTAAAATGAGCATACAACAAACTGCAAAGTCGAGGCGAAGCCCGATAGAAAACGTAACGATCGGCTCCGATGCGTGGGAGTTACTTGAAGGCATTCCTACCGCTGGGGCGTTTACTCCGGAGTATATTTGACTGTAGTTTCGCTAGCCCTGTTGCTACTCGCCCTTCATCGTCGTCTCTCGGTAGCGTAAAGCTTTCCCAGCTGAGGCCGCAGCCAGCCCTGTGTGCCAACTACATGATTTTTGCAACCCGTATCCGAGCTCGTAAGATGCTCTAATGTAAAATGATCTAAAAAATCAAGCTCGGGGCTGGTGGGTGTAACGATATTTTTGAAAGTAATAGTACATAGATACACAAACTTTATCATTTTTATGATTTCGCTCCATAATGTAAATTTCTGACTGTTATGCTAGTAACGCTGCATCTTTGTTTGATGTACTGAGCGGATCTCGGAACGGATCAGTCCGAGAACGACAACAATCACTTCTAATGGGAGGTGGAGGACCGCCATCTCTCTCGATCGAAATGACGTCGTCTTAATAAGATGCCACCTTCGTGGAGGAGAGATTATGAGGAGCATCGGACGTTATGGGCCTACGTGCGCATTTGTATTGATGATGGCAAGGATGATTGCCTCCCATCATAGCCCATGCCGACGGGCACGGAATATCGTCATTATGTTGTGTAAAGAAGCGCGTCGCTGAAGTCGTTGAATGGTTGAGTTGAGGCCGTGGCCATGAGTTCGTTCCGTAGACCTATTTGAACTAAGAAAAAAAAACAAGCAGGCCACAATCTAAGTTGACTTTTTAATATTTCGCGTTGTGGCTAGGCGGAATGCACTCGAGACGAGGCGGAAAGCTATGCAGGAAATTTCTGCGGAGGTATCTCGTACGAGATAAAACTCAACCTTAGACTTTTCCTTTCCATATCTTACACTATTATTCAGTTGCTATCTGCCTACGACTCCGACCAAGTTGCCCGCCGCGGGGTTTCTCTGCAACAAATAAAACACTCGCCTTTCCGCCCGATTACTACGCTTGGAAGTGCAAGGGGAGTTATGCGCTCCCAAACGTCGTGTTAAGCGAATAACTTTGGTTCTTTCAACAAATGATATCGCTTTCAAAATTACCTTTGAGTAGAGTAGTATTTATCTCGTGCAAAACAAGGACGGATGGCAGTTTCAGCTAACCAGTGATAGACAATTATCCTCTTAATTTTCAAGATGAGGATATCCGTGTCGCTCTTCATAACAGTTGCCATCATGGAGGAGTTCTTTTGAGGATGGTTATCGCTGTTTCCTTTTATGAAACCAATATAGACAGCTGTTCCGTATTCCTCACTTAATCAAGGATTACGTAAATAGAAGATGTAAATTGTAAATTAAATAAAATGCTAATAGAAGAATTAGTTTTGCAAATAACTTGGTTAAATTAAAACTAACGTACAGATACCAATGATATTACCTAAAACTTTCAGAAATCTAACACCAGAATATTAATCTAATACGTGATTTATCACAGATAGAACATACTGAAATCGTCACATGCAATACCAAAATACCGTTAAGGTCTTACCGGGTGAGTTGAATCAATAGAAATTTAAATTGGCCGTTGTCATTCTCCACGAAATTCGGGTTGGCACTTATCTGTGAAGAATCTTCTCTGCTATTCGTCCTACTCGAGTTCACGAAGGTTCTAATTCTCCGCCCATACGTATTCTTCGATAGACGAAATGACATCGCTACCAATCAGAGAATGTTTCGTGGATGTGAGCGAAATGCTATTACTAAAAGTGAAAATTTTTCCATTAAGCCTGAATTATCGTAAATAACTGGGTTTTTTTTAAATTAACCTTCAGATACCATTTATATTACCTAAAACTTACAGAAAAATATTGAATGATGAACCTCCATTGAATGGGTTGGAGCTTAGTTTTGTGATCCCTTGCATCTGAATATATCCTGCCGTCACTCTGGCAAGATATTTGTTCTTTTGTGAGGGAAAATAGCAGCCGTTCCGGGACGGTCTTTGGTGCGAAAGTTTGAATTTAGAGCAGTATAAGCCCCAGCGGTCGTCACCCTCGACGGAAACACATGGGCGTGTGAATCGCTGTAACTGGGTTTGAATCTCAGTCCGTGCAAATGATCCATTTCTCGTTAACTTCCTGCACTCGTTATACCCGAAGAAAATGACGTCTTTTTAAGTCAATTAGTCTTTCACTACGTATTAGGTGAACATACAAACATTTACAAGCGTCTTTCGCCTCGTGGACTGTGGCGCCATGTGCACAAATGCGTTTACACCTAGGATATTGGTGATATGTACCCGAAAAACATGTAGTTCCTTGATGGTCACTCCAGGATTCACATCGGCAGAGGTAGCACATATTTGACCAAATCAGTTGCCACGAATTCCGTAAGCGTGGGCTCGAATTCCAGTCCAATAAAATGAATTATTTCGTGCTAAATATACTCATATAAACGGGTAGCTTGCAAGACGTGATATTTGAGCTGCTCATGATAACAAGAGGAAGTTGGAGAGTACCTACGGCCTAGTCTCCCCATGAAACAATATCATGTCACGTTATTTATGAATGGATGATTCAAGAGCTTATCACGTGTGGATAAGAAAAGATTTCAAATAGATTGGCTCTCAAGTCCGTCTCATTTGTTTTGCTATCTCGTGTTATGTTTCGTGGACAACATGATGGAGCTCACAAAAGGTATATATTTATATTTTAAAATATTTTTTGGCACGATGTCCCACTCAAGATATTTGATACTGAAATCATAATTATTATCTTCTTTTACAAATGACGTCTTAATTGGCATCTTTTGTTTTTCCTCGGAGACCAACCCATTTAGATGTGATCCCTCTTAGGCACCTGGGCCTGAAACTTATCAATGGAGAGATAGAATAATATCGTTCTCATCAGGCAGAAGAAAAACCCTCTCCATTAATAGGTTTCTTTTGTTTTAATTTCCTTTTATTACATTCTTAAAGATGAGAAATAATAAATTATTATTTCTCGTATCGTCGTTCAATTATCCTCTTCAACATTCCCTCTCCTTTCTGTACGCCCTCCTTCCGTCTCTTCTACCTCTTCCGCTAACTTGTGCCGCGGCGCTGTAGTTAACGAAGGAATGTTGTTTTACACTTATTGGTGTCTTGTATTTTTGTTTCACCAACAAAAACTACCATTTCTGATTGCAAATTTCACATTTTATTTCCGCTTTTACACCGTGGTTCTTTTGTGCGGGAAAATCGCGGAAGATAAACCTTGAATTCAGACTTAGCATGGAAAGAATTCATTGGAAACACTTGGGGCGTTGCAGTTAAGGAAATTGGACTGCTGAAGTGAATTGCGTGAATGTTCTCCGACGAAAAAGTGACTTCCAATTACAATTTGCAGAATCGTCACCGCCATTTAAAAGCTACGATCTTCTACCGGGTCCTAGCATTTAATTGGTGTCATCTTCCAGAAAACTAATCTAAGACGTGATTTAACACAGATCGAATATGCTGAAATTGCCACATGCAATACCAAAATGCCGATGATTTTGATTTTTTTGGGGGAGGCGACCGACAGCTAAGGTCATTTGCGCCATAGGGGATAGGTAAGGGAGGAAGGGTGGATAGAAACCCGGCGTTGGCATTAGCCTGCTCTTTACGATAGGCGCCAAGGGGACCACGGCTTAACGTCTCATCCGACAGACGGAGTACTCTACCTGAAGATGATTATTTAAAACATACAATTATATAATAGGATACAAATTTTAGTAATTTACATACATGCTCATCATAGTAATAATCAAATAGCTTTTCCTTAAAAACAGACAGAGACGAAGAATTTTTATAGCTAATGACAAGGAATTCCATAGATTAGAACCAGAGATGAGAAAAGATATAATGTAAGTATTTGTCCGAGGTATTGACGAACGGAACGTAGCGTAAAGAACTAAGTTAAGGTGCTACTTTAAATCAAAACACACCAAGGTTGACTCGTGCTAATTGCTGCAACAAATATCGCAGGCGAAGTTTCAGGCTAACAGGGCTGCTTCAAAATTCTTCTCGCTCTTGTAAGGAGTTTCGGTGGCATGAAAAAATAGTCCGCAGCTATAGATTGGATATTTGTGGAGGCGACCGACGGCTAAGGTCATTTTCGCCATAGAGTATAGGTAAGGGAGGAAGGGTGGATAGAAACCCGGCGTTGGCATCAGCCTACTCTTAACGAAAGGCGCCAAGGGGACCACGGTTTAACGTCTCATCCGACGGACGGAGTACTTGTACTTGAAGTGCCCTCCACTAGGCACTCATGAAATGAGCCAAAAGATTTACGTTAGTCGTTTCTACAAATCTAGTTAGAAATAAAGCTCCAATATTATTTCATTTCAGTGATTCTGAAGTAATCCACGTCTTCAAGTCATTTCAGAAAGCTTTCCTCGTTAACGGACACATCAATTGCCCCTCCCAGTTTTACATTCCTTCTCAGGAGGTATTCATTCGCATTAAGCTAAGTGAACTCCCTCGGCTCGTCAATATTTCCGTTATGCTTATCGCGGCTCGCGGCGCATGACAATGCGATAAAAAGACTTAATCGGCCAGATATGGCGCGCTGCGCAGCTACAACCAGGACACGCGCTTCATCCTTCTCTCGGGTGACGTCTGGGACGGTATTGTGTCGTGTCACTCCATTTCAATGCGGCCCCCTAATAGACAGAAGAGCAGCGCGATCCTCCTATTCGCCATTTAAATGCCCTTCCACACAAGAAGTACATTTATTTCGAAAGAAATCACACCATCGCCTTAGCTATGAAGGTATACATAAAGGCGTAATATGAAGTGAAATACCTGGGAATCACCTTGAATTCAGGTCTAGCGTGCAGGGAACTCATTTGGAACATTTGAGGCGTTGCATTTAAGAAACTAGGACTGCAGAAGTGAACAGCGGGAATGTGCCGAACAGTTAGGTACAAAACCTCGTTATTCCCGCGTACAGGAAGCGACCACAATAAAAACTGAGCTCCACTAAATACACTCCTATAATACACGTCACCATTTCACCTCCCAAAACCTTATCCTTCAAATGTTTACACGGTCCTAACACACCCTGCCACACACCCATGCGGCGGTCCACAGGATAGAATGCAGATGTAGAATGTTCTCCGACGAAAGAGTGACTTCAAGAAAAAAGTTATTTTTTAAACCCTGTCAAACGTACAGATTTGAAAATGATGATGACGAGAAATGATCAGACGAGGCGACTTTCAGGAGGACACGGAGTATATTATTTTGATCCCGCAGTATGTCTCTAGAACTGATGAAATGCACAAAAGTAGAGAAAAACACCGGAGAATAGATGGGAAAAAATTTTCTACACGTTCCATTACTGCCTGCAACGATAACAAAGCAACCTTCTCGAGAGTGCATACAAAACCAACTAACCAAACCTCCGACCAAAATTTTTGAGATCATATTATTTGATACTTCAATATTTGGATTGACAAGTGATGATGTGTCCTGTAAAACTGACAGAATCAAAAAAATATGATGATGAAAGAGGCTATTTTGCTGGCTGTTGCTGGGCTACATGTCAAATACACCGCGAGACTTGGGATGCTGCACGGAAAGATTTAAATAGCTAAATAAACCTAGTACAAAGGAAAGTGGCTTGAGTCAGTGATCATCATATAGCTGATAGCTCCAGGTCGAAAGCCGATAGAGACTCATAGGCTACGCGTTCGGCTTAAATTAAATTAGATAAACTCAGATCAGGCGACTTTCAGTACCACACAGAGGATACCATTTTGACCCCGCAGTTCATCTTCAAATCTGATGGAAGCCACAGAACAAGAAAAATACACCGCGGGACAGATGGGTAAAAAAATTTCTACGCGTTCCATTACTGACAGCAACAGAAATATGGCAGGGCACTGAAAGGAAAACACTTCGTTGACAGTTCCTTTTTTCGGGATTCATTCCGCGATGTATGTTTTAAGAAAACAACAATATTTCGCTGGTCCTCCTGCCAGCTTCATCGGGTTAACTGAACTGACTTCTTACTCTCGCTCGTCTTTATATATATGAGTCTGGACTCCCATTGTTGCCGGAATTCAAATTTGAAGATATTCGTTTAAGACTGCTACTCAACTTGTAACCGTCTTCTTGGTTGACGTTCTCCGGTCTCTTCGCAATTTCTATAGCCTCCCTTATTAATCTTGGGTAATAGCGTATTTCCCTAGCTATTAATCTTGTCTCCTCAAAGTTGAAATTATGAGTGGGGCCGCTGAGATGGTGTTCGGCTATTGCAGAAATGCGGTAATTAATCCCGAAAAAAGGAACAGTCAACACTGCATCCGCGGAAGCCTACGAGCTAACTTCGTTGACAGTTTACTTTCGTCATTTTCCTCTTTTAATTCCTTTACACTATTCCTTGGGTATGCGACCTATTTGAAAGTGCATACCATAACCTACCAAACCTCTGATACGAACATTTTCCTCATTCCGGTAAAATTTTTGAGAACATGTTATTTGATACTCCCATACTTAATTTGGCAATTGATGCTTTAAATTCTGAAAAACTGACAGAATTGAAAAATAATGGCAAGTTAAAGTTGCAGACTTTATGGAAAAACGCAACATGGAATGAATTGTTACTTTGTACTTTCCTCACCGTTTTGTTTACACCGACCAAGGTTTTAACGAAATTCTGTCAATATCAAGCTGGTATTGATGATGACATAATTTTGTCGAAACCATGGTCGTTGCATATAAAGCGATGTGAAAAATATAAAGTAACATTTTATTTTATAATGTTAAGTTTTTCTTTACATTTTTAATAGCCTATAAGTATAACTTCCACTGCCATACTTATTCAAGCAATTTAAGGATTACACCGCTGCACAGTGGCGAATTTCGCCGAAATCCTGGCCAAAACCCCAAAATGGTACCTACGTCCACAAAAGTCTTTATAGATTCTAGGAACCGACAAATTATGATCGAAAAGAGTGATAATACATAACATCATCGATCATTTTTTTATAATATACTTAAAAATTGGCATAAAACTTACCTTAACTCTCGTGCGAAACACGGTGTGAGACGAAACAAAAGGTATGGGCGGGTCGGATCCGAACCAATCTCTTCTCTGTGAGGTTTCCGGTAAAAATGGAAAATTAATACGCATGTGGTTTGGATATTAAGTTTTACTCTCCGAAATTGTGAACAGATCAAAGTGTATACTATAGTTTAAACATGGAAAATTCTAAACAAACATTTCATAAACGATAAACAAAAATAAAGGAACAGAGTGATAAAATATGATTAAGCAAGGAAAAATGCCATGTATAAATACAGTAGTATAGTAAATTATTAGTACATATATTTTATTAGTATATAGTATTAGTATATAGTATATTAGTATATTAGTAAATTATTAGTATATAAACATATAATTTGCAAATAAACATGCATGAAACACACGTAAACATTCACTATAATTGAATCCAATGTCACACTCTGCGAAAGAAGCAGCACTCTTTCTATGATATTTAGTTTTAATAAAATGAAATAAAAATCTCAGCAAAATTAGTCAGATACCATACATACAGATGCCGGATACATACAGATGTCACTCATCAATTGAATAACTCACGAGTTTATGATGAGGATTAAATTAATCGGAGTCACTAAAATCTAAATCACACTCACTGTCACTCCGTCCTTCAGCTTCGCTCTCACAAATTTCGGGTTCTTTCAGTAGAGCCAGAACCTCTTCTGGCAAGCACCTAAGCTTCCTTTTAGACAGTTTTCTGAGGCTAGAGATATATATGGATCTAAAGAAATGAGAAGCTGGTGAAATATATCTTCCATGGTCACTTCTCGGGAGAATTTTCGGGAATATCCTTCCCGATACCTTCGGATGCCTTTGTTTCGTGCCTCTTGCGCTGCCTGCGAAAGCATGCCGATTGGCAGAAGGGAAGAAGATATCACCTGGGGTCCACGAAGGAGTACTTTATTCACTGTAACAGGCATGTAATACCATGGATACGTTTTGAAAAATTGCCTAGCGGTATCCATGGCATATTCTTCGAAAGTACTTATGTTTATGGGATAACAGCAAGACATTATCAGTAGTATCACCTGGAATGGCCCATAAGAATTAAGAGAATAAAATTAATAAAAAATAGCTTAACCTTACCGCATCAAATTAACTATTATCTGAAATCTTTTTATCAAGTCTTCTTAAATTCCTGCAATTCTTGAGGAAACAAGAGAATTATCAAAGAATCTCCTTGCCGCGTTCCCGTCGTTTGTGTTTCCGTACCCGGACCTCGGCTTGTCTATTATTAACCCCAGTTCTGTTTTGATCTCCTCCTGAATTCTTTTCTTATTCCTTTCAACTATTCTCTTTTTTTCTTCTCCATGCACTTGCCACTTCATAACGGGAAGTCGGTATCCTAAGTGCAGAGGGCACTCAAACATACGAATCCAAGCATGCAGCGTAGATAGTCCAAATCTTAAATGTGATTCGTTTAACTTCATTTTCCGATTGGCTTCAATGTTGTTGAAATTTTGGGCAGAGGTCCCACACAAGTAACACCTTAGAGACGATGAATTCGCGGAAGCAGCATTACAAAGTTTTCCATTTATCATTGTTAGCAACATTTCATGTCGGACTTTTAAAACCTTTCCGCTAGCAAACGTAGAAGTAAAGTCCAAGCCGTTGATTTGTTCCTCGACACGTTTTATTTCCTGACTAATCCAGTCAACATTTTCATGGGTTAACTGCAAGTGTATAGGCCTCCAGTATCGGGGAGGTGAAGGACGAGGATTCTGCCACACAATGGCTTCCTTCTTACTTCCAATTGAATCAATAGCCAAGTGCAGTGGTACAAATGATGTAACGAATATGTTTGCATCAGAGCACGATGCTTTCTGAAAGATTTGCTTGTACGTTCGGTTAGTCCCGTGTCATCGCACCCCTAATTTGAAATCAGCTACAAGTTCAGAAGTTGGGTTGAGGAAAGCTTATATATTACATCTCCTTGAACCGCAACAGTGCGACGGATAGTGTGATCAAACAAGCACTGCAAATCCACTTTCGCACTGTTTTCTCTTATTTCAATCCCTTCTGGGTAGCACCTTTTTTTAGCCTCGGTCACTGATTCATAGTTAGAAAAAACTCTACTATTGCACATCATTGCCATGGACCTAACCACATTATACTGCCTCTTTGTCAACTTGCCTTGAGTCAACATTGATAATGCATGATCACTGGAGAGTTGGGAGGTGAACTCTGCCCTCTCTCAGTAAGCTTTCCAGTATTTGCTCCCTCTAGTGGGGGTTGTTACCGTCACTTCCTTAACTACTTGTGCAGCGTCAAACTTGCCAGATGCTTGTAGGCTCATATGCGTGGCAAATGCAAGGCTAGAGGTTTTCACTTGAGAACGCAATGTTTCGGTATTCCTTCTCTTTGACCGTTCACTACTCACTTCGAAGGCAACCACGGGGCGACCACCCGCAGATGGCTGTAGCGCGATGGAATTTACTGGCAGACTGATTTCTTCGTCCAGCCACTTCATATTTTTTCTTTGAAATACTCGCTATACCTATGCGATGACTGCCACCTACACTTAATTTCGTAACTAATTATAGCCAGAAATTTCTTTATTTCCATGGGTAGCTCGGTGTAACCTGTCTTTCTTTCGATGTGCCCGCTCAATTGGAAGCACCTTTCCTCATAAGTAGCTGACGGGCAAGACATCATGATATCGGCCATCTCTTTCCTTTTTATAGCTATGTGATTGCCTTTTGAGCCTGAAAATTTATATTAACCCTTTCGCGCCCGAGCTTCGTGGAGGGAAATTCTTCCTCGTTACGAGTCTCTTGAAAATTTTCTTCACTCCCCTGTACGAAGCTTCCTCGCGTCCACGGAAGGCAGAGGTAACCATTTTTGGACCCAACTCAGCGGGTCGCCGATCCCTTTCCTCGGCCGCTGTCCCAGACCCTCGAAGGATTAAAGGACTCCTTCACAGCGCGAGTCCACGGTCAATTGACTGAAATTGCAATGTTTAATATAAACAAATATTTGTTGTTCTCATCGATTTTTTTACATTTAAAATGAATTTAGTGTGTTTTTCTGAGCGTGCAGAAATTTTAAACGAAGTTCTAACGTTCATATTGACAAAATTTTCCAAATGCGTACGTTAATGCCGCCTTCGATTGCTGTTCTATAACTCCGTTGATATTAACGTTAGAATTGCGTTTGAAATTTCCATGTGGTAAGCAAAAAAAGATGAATTCATTTCTAACATTGGATTTCTAAAGTAAGCAATTAGTATTTTTTTGGAAAAAACACTGCAAATAACAGTAGTTGACCGCGTGGAGAGGATAGGGAGGGGTCGACCTGAGCGGCCGAGGAAGGGCCTGGGCTCGCGCTAAGCCGGATCTCGAGGGGCGACCGCGTACGTGGGTCTATTGTTTCCGCTACGGTCACTTTCTTCCGACCTGCGCCGCATAGGAGCGGCATTCGTTGGTTAAGGTAGGAAAATTCACGCCGCATATATGAGGCATTCGTTGTTCAGGGAAGAATATCCTCGCCGCACAGGCGCGGCATTCGGCGCGAAAGGGTTAACGAAGTTAATGACCGGAAATTGAAATCGAGAACATTGAAAACGCAATAATCCGCGAGAAAATGAGCTGTGCATCTGTTACAACCAATTCCATGTGCGACCAGGGTGGCAGATATTGGCAGCTATTTTTTCGTAGATTCATAATATATATAATACGCTGTAATATGATGCGTATTTCAGCTCCGAATATGACTGAATCGATAACTTTATGTCTAAATGCATTTTGATAACTAGTTTGTCTGCGATGAGTTACGCATAAATATTTATAACAAAATTATTCAACAATAAATGTGATATTAGCAACATAATTTTGTTTGACTAACCTCCAGGTATTGAATCCGTGTTGAGTTTATCGGATAAATAGAAAATAAAATCGGATAAATCGGACTCAATAAAGGATAAACTTTATCCTTCGGAGCTCCGTTTTCCACTTACAAGTAGCACTTGAATTTTTCGGTCAGTTTTCCGCAAACACGTGTTGCCGTCAAAACTCCCCAAAAGAGGCTGCTGTCTACACGCAGTGAAACCGTAACGGAAGTTTTAGACCGTGCTATTAGCATCCCAGGTCACCCAGATTAGGGTTGCACCCGTCATAAAACCTTCAAAATACATTTCTTTTTTGGGGTTTTGGCCAGGAATTTCGGATAATTCGCCACTGTGCGCTGGCTATTCTGCGCACTTCATCCACGCCGATCTACTCGTCAGCGTGCCTTCTGCGAGGAACGTCAAATCTGTATCCTGATGTTGTTGCTCGTCTTTTGTGGGGAGTGAGTTTTTTATATGAGTATTCTACCAGTTGATTTATAGGTTTTTGGTAAGTTCGTATTCTTACGTTCCAAATTTAGGCACATTTTTCGGTTTTCCCTTCTATGGATATCCCTCTTAAATTCCTCATATAACCTCCCTCTTTTTATTTAATCCAGAATTCCTTTCTTCTTTCTTCTTCTTCGACAATTCCTCAGAGCTGTTCCCTCTCATGACCTCTTCAGTATTCTTCTCCTTTCAAAATGTCCTCCACTCATCACTTCTGCCTCCTCCAAACCTCCGCTACTAGCTTCCTCTCCTCTCCAACCGTATCCAACACCTCCTCGTTCGTCTTCATCTCCACCCAGCTCAGACTTATATCCTTCTCCAAACTCATATCTCAAACACCCCAAGTCTATACATCTTCCCTTCGAAATGACCAAGTCTCCGACCCATGCAATGCCTTGCTTCGTATTAGAGTTTTCACTCGCCTTTTCTGTACGTCTCTTCTCAGACCCCTCTCATCAATTGTTTCCTCTGAAATGCTTCGTTGGCCAGGGTAATTCTACATTTTATGTTCAAACCAGGGCTGTTAAACGAAACCGGAACCAAGCATATAGTTTCGTCCCGGAACAAAACTATAGGCTTCCTTTTTGACTATAGCTTCGGTTCGGAATGAATGTTTATGTACAGCTTGACTTAAGTTTCGTTAACGGAAAGAAAGTAGAATTTTGAACCAAATTGTAACGTTCCGGAACCGTTCCTTCTTTTAAATAGTTTCAGTTCAAGTGAAGCGACGGATGGACTTTCGGTTCAAACTCATGGTTCCGGGCCCAATCGGGACTCATATCAGGGTATCATCGTCGTTACTCGCACAGCAACAGTGTAGGTAAATTATGGGAATCCTTATGGTAAACCTACAAAGTAGGCTTGAAAACAGCGCACCAATGGAACCATTGGAATAGCATAGCAGCGAACATCTTACGCGTCTCAAAAACAGATTACTTACGTACGGCAACATCAGAAACTTGTAACAGTTAGAAACAATGTAAAATATAATAATATCAGAGATGGCAACGAGTGTAATATTTTAAATTAAAACTTTTTGCGATCTCCGAAATCGGAGAAATATAGGATATTTTAAAATATTTTTTAAAACTGAAAATTAATAATTCTATTAATAAAATCGTGACTTCAAGATATCCATCAATCACATATCTAGCCTGCTTCGTAATTCGTTTAACATCTACTTCTAATGTAAAAACGTGCGCTCTCCGCCCACTTGTGTCGGGCAGACTTAGAAAATTTTAGTATTATCCCCCATATATAAATTAGTACTGTTCGGAAATTATTTTGCTTAGAAACTCCAACTTATTATAATTGAAAAGAGATTGATCCCCGATAATTTTTTATTGCAGCGTCTTAAGTTTGTTAACTTAGTTTGTGTCTAGACAGTTGGGGACGGGGAGGTGGGGGGGGGCGGCGCAGTGGCGAAAGGTAGGCATCGCAGGCCCACCGAATACTCTTTCCACCTTCTCTCCTTCCCCCAGTTATGGGGGTGGAGGAGGAAGAAGGGGATCGCCTTCTCACCCCCGCCCCCCTCACCGGCCGGGATTCCCTGGCAGGGGTTTGGCGGTCGGTCTTGTTGGGTTAGCGAAAGCGTGAGGGATTTTCCCCGGTGGATGAACCGTGTTCTAAGGGCACAGGGCACTGACCTTATTGAAATGGTTAGGATGGCGGAAGTGTTATAAAACAAAATGGAGGAAAAGTGGTCACGGCGCAGATTCAAAAGCTGTGTCCTAATTCGTTAGGCATTAGGGAGGATGCGGTTAGCTACCTAAATATTTTGAGGCCTTTCGCTAAGGGAGCTTGATTTGGGACATCCTTCGCTATTGTTGCCGTCTACCGAGCTGGAAAGGAATGAAAAACATATGAGTAATTAATAAAGGACTGAATGAAACAAATGAAACCTGAAATTAAGACATTTTTGGCGCCTGTGGCTACCTTCGTATGCGTTGTGAGATTTGGAAAGTGAAATAACATTTTTTCATCCATTTCGTTGTTTGGAGATTCGTTAGTTTTTAGTTTTCGGGGTATTTAAGTTTGTGTCGGTGTTCTGGGATTTAAATTCGTTTTTTTTTTTTAAAGAGTTTGAGGACACAATGGTGACTACTGGTGCACAGGGATGGAGGTCTCTTCCAACGAAGGAGGGGAGACGGGAAAAACCCTTTGTAAACCATTAATCCGATATGCATCAGCCAAGGAGGAGGACAAGGGTGCCCAATAGACTACCGGCCGGGCTCTCAAACAGTGATGGGAAAACAAAAATTCCCATCCTCTATTCTTCTCTCCTCGTATTTTGCTTTGCGTGAAGTCTTTAACAAATATTCCGTCCGCATGTATATACCTAGAGGACGATAACCTCTGCACTTTCCCTGGTGATCCTTAGGGCGCGATCTTGACAGTGAAGAATGGGGGGGAGGTGGTGGCGCAGTGGCTTATGGTAGGCGCCGCATTTCCACCGGACACATGCTGGGACATGAAGCATGCTAACTGTTCAGACATCCAAGAGTTTCATTTTTCCGCTGATTACAAGATTAATCTGCTGGTATACCATAAAGATTTCCATCGTTTACGCTGGTGCTGTGCGAGTACGTGAAGGGAAATTCGTCAACGATTCCTTGAGACCAACCCCGAGAGAGCCGTTGTATATACATTCCCTCCATACCGTTTGAAAGATTGTTATTTTCTTTACAGAATACAATATAACCTACAATTCCTCCTTAGGTTCAAATTTTTTGCTATTAATTGCATAAAAAATTGCTGGTTTATTTCCATTTTCTTCCATTGTTACCAAACATGATGAAACACCTTGAATCGCACCCAAAACTATACCGAAAGTGGAATACATGACATGACGGTAGGTCATTCTGAAAATTCAATGCACACTTTTAAAATTCCTCGGAACGAAAGCCGGAACCATAGGGGGGAAGGTGGGAACGAAACTTTTCCTAGCCCGAACCGAAATCGGAACGGTTCCTCTTTCGTTCCTATGGGTTTTCGTTCAAAATATTTTCGTTCCACTTTCGACCCGGAACCACTTTCGTTCCGAAATTTTCGTTCCGAAATTTTCGTTCCTACGTTTGGTTCGGTTCCCCGAACCGAAACTATATCTGAACCCACTCTGAACCGTTCCGCGACCATGACTTTAGTTTCGTTTAAAATTCCTGGTTCAAACCACTGAACCCATTCTCCTCCATAATATGACCTGGATATGTAAACTGCTCATCATACTCTATTTTGTGCCCTCCCACCCTTATTTTCATCCACGCCGTCTTACTTATAGAGAATCTCATCACTTTCGTCTACTTACTCATTGGTTGGTTATATG
The DNA here is from genome assembly GCA_963169105.1 of Ceriagrion tenellum. Taxonomy (NCBI): domain Eukaryota; kingdom Metazoa; phylum Arthropoda; class Insecta; order Odonata; family Coenagrionidae; genus Ceriagrion; species Ceriagrion tenellum. The sequence continues at coordinate 44,247,322 of OY720638.1, read as the reverse complement.
GGTAGGTGAGTGCGCCATTAAGTACAAATGGGTTGGCTTGCAAAGGATGGATTAAACGGGGAATCCAGCATAAGACATTGACATTAGCCTGCTCTTAACTATTAAAGTCTCAATTAGGACCACATTTTAACATCCCATTCCACAATTAACGGGGGAAGAATTAATTTTTCTGGACGAATCCCCGGCACCTACGCAATGCGTTTGATTCCATTGAATTGACAATAGGCAAAAATGAGTGGCTCCGAACTATTTTGGAAAAGTTAAGGGACCGGGTAAAGTGTAGCCAGAGTCAGAACCCGGTCACAATTAGGTTGACCGCGTAATGAACCAAAAACCTGGTTTTTTATTTTTGGCATCAAAAACCCGAAATTACTTTATTGATAAAAGCAGCCCCTGGCCTCCCAAGCCGATTTTTGTGCACACGTGCGTTCGCCGGTAACCATTAGCCCTCTTAAGGTAGTGCGAGCGATATAGTTCCCTAATTATAATAAAGACCATATATGGATTATAATTTTTAAATTCATCTGCTGTGAGACGTACGAATAAAATATTGCATTGTTAATGTTACAATAATATAGTTTTCATGACAGAAATTGTAAGCGATTAAACGACAATATCTATATAAGTATTTAACTTGACTCATTTTTTTCACGCGGTACGTTTGAAACTCCATCAAAACGGAAGGTTTATTGTGATCCCGAAGAATTTACTGTGGTGACAGTATGATTACTTTTCAAAAACAGACGAAAAAGCATACAAACTACACATTGTTAATTTTTGACGAGATGTAAGTGTAGGAAATGCCTCATTTTTAATATAAGGTCTCTTTGGAGTGCATACACGTACCATTTCCCATGTAAATGGGCTGGTTTTTTGGAAAATATCTCGGAAAGTAATGGGGTAAGGGGTTGAATTTTTTATGTCAAAGAAAGGGTGATATATTTTCTTTAAATGATACCACATTTATTGATTTCTAAGTAAAATGATATTTCGCTAAAACTACCTTAAACAAAAAACGAAAGGTGCGTGTTTCCGTCGGTCTCCGCCAGAAGGGTCGGTTGGATCGTAGGAGGAAGCGACTCCCGCTGTTCGCGGATGGCGAAATCGATTCCGTTTCCATGGGGTACCTCGGGGAGGCGAACGTTTGGCCACTTGTCAATCAAAGACTCTTCTCCGCAAAAAAATAAGTCGATTCCTTTGCGGACTTCACCCGACGTCTCATCCCACAGTCGGAGTTTTTGCATTTCATGTGTCCTCAATATGCCACCTTTAGTGAAATGATCTCAACCGCTGCCAAGGTTCGAAACTTAGGCCTCGAGTAATGAGGCCAGCACTCTAGAAAGTGTGTCATTTCATCGGCGTCAATGTGCCGTTGAACGTCTTCCGCTCTTCTACCGCTTCACATTGTGTATAAATACGCCAGAACTTATGATATCGGGTCTCTTGTTGCATTGTTAAGAAGTATTTTTATTGATATGGTCTTATCAACTCCATCGAAGCGAAAATCCATTCAAGCGAAACTCTATTTAAGTCTCTTATATGAGGAACTCTCATTTACCGAATTTTTCAAGTATAAAAATGCATGCGGTGTATTTTTTCACTGCTTTCTATTGGTTTCTATTGGTCAGCGACTGAAAGTAATCTCAACAGAGGGTCGATATGAAAAAAGGCTTGCCAAAGCTCTAAGAGTGCTTTATTTACTACCGGAAGGTGAAACTATGCATGGCGTTTCTCTATTTGCTATTGCATAAGATGACGCATGTGACTGAAGCTAGAAAAAAAGTTTCGTGCTCATAGTTTTCCATAACTATAAGTTTCCTAGAGCGGCGGGTGCAGCTGGAATCCGGCACACATTCGAAAATCTATTTCTTTTTCAGGGTCACGAACGTAGCTAACCTCTATGGATTTACTCGCCATATACTTTGGAGTATCCTGGGTGTGAATAACTTCTCATCTATCGATATCTAAATTTACCTTTTTCCTTCATAATTTCGCAAAATTGACTGAAAAAGTTTGCACTTGTATAAGAGTTAGAAAAAAGAATGTATTTGTATAAAAGGAGAGATAATAGAACTTGAATAATCATATTTATTTAAAATTATAACATTATGCGCGAAAAACTCTGTTTTGACGCCATCCATTAAAGCATATAATGCTTTCCCTTATCTTCTCATTTTTCAAGTATTAAAACGTTAAAAGTATTAAAAGAAAAATAATTAAAAATGATGAGTCATTACTGCATCAAAAACACAATAATTCATTAAATACATATTTAAAGAGATGGTGGGAAAATACTCAAGAGTTTTCTTGCACTAATTCATAGAATAATAAACTCAGGAATCTCATCTGTAGTAAACAGTTCGCTCAAACATTCTCTACATATTACAGGGCCATTATTGTCTGGTTTTTGAGTCGTAAGAGATAGAGGAATCATGTGGAAACATATGCTGATGGCTTACTTCTTGCGAAAATTATTTTCTGAGACCAAGGTTATTTTGTTCTCTTAAAAGCAAAACATTAATTATATTTGTTATTTTTTTCAGTGGCCATCTGGGACCTCAAAATGGGCCGGGAGTAACATGAGCACGAGACACGCAATTTTATGTCTACTCTCTAAGCGTGAACATTAATCGTCATGCCATTGAGGTAAGACTTTTTCCCATATCTACAATGGTTTGCGTGCTAACTTTGTGTTATTTAGAATTAATATTGAGATGAAATAAGTACACTTTGTAAAATCCACACAAAACTTTAATGGCATGAGCCCGACCGGTTTCAACACTTTCGTGTCATTCTCAAGGGACTATACCTTGGAATACGTTTGGCCACTGTACTATAGTCCGTATAGTCCCTTGAGAAGGACACAAAAGTGTTTAAACCCGTCGGGCTCATACCATTAAAGGTTTGTGTGGATTTTACAAAGTGCACTTATTTTATCTCAATAGGAAGACTTTTTCCCATTGATAAGTCCACTGCAGGGACATTGTAATTTTAGCCATCGCCCATATCATAAGGTGCCATTGAACCCATGTAGGCGATTCTATTCATGACCTTTGGAAGGTGCACTTCCGACCGGATTTTCGAAGTCGGCTCAGCTTCCTCTACTGAAAGTAGTGATCTGATTCATTATATAAGAGTCTAAAAATCTGAACAATATCATATAACGTATTTAATTTGTCGTAAATGACCAACAAAAGGTAATATAATGATTGTAAACAATTAGGTGAACGACAACGCACATCTGACGTAGCTCTTGAATTAACCTCAAAGATCAGCTACGTAACGTAGCATATTTAGGGAACAGGTACCACTTGGAAACGTACAATTCACGTTGAAAGTAAGTGCAGAATATGCATAAGCTGCGTGAAAAACACTAATCTTTGATTTTTGACAAGTATATTTTCACTGATTACTTCAAATAAAGAAGTAAAGACTTCCGTAAATTGATAGATATGTTTTTAAGAGGAAGCAACACTCTCCAATGCCGTGAACACTGTGCGTTACGACTACATCGCCATTTCGTATCTTTGCTTCTTGAAAACGTAGTAGTGATTTATATATCTAATCAAGTCTATTTAAAGCATGATAAAGGAAGATAAAAGTTATTTTCATAAGATGCATGAAGATCTTTTCATAGGAAAAGATTGACACAGAGCTAACGATGATATTCGTAACTACCACGACACTGCAACGCAGCTCTATCACATGAAAAATCGACTGAGATTAGCTCATTTCTACCTATCTCTTAAGTTGTGCAATAACGAGAGATGATGACATGACGTCAGGAAGATGACTTGAAATCAGAATTGTATGAATCAATGCAAGTTAAGTTCAAATTCTCCTCCATTGAAAAATGCTTTAAATAACATCTCAAGTAGCAGAAAATATTATTTGGATGTCCGTTAGAATATATCTAACTCATTTCGCCCAAGGTCGTTCGATATCGATTGTATTCTTCCTTCAATATCGGTCTTTGCAACCATTTTCATTACAAGTCTGCCATTAATGTGCTATTTAAGCATTTGATGCCATAATATCTCCAAGGAAATCTGCGAATATGCGGCACAAGTTGTCATTTCGAATACCAATGCACTACCGAATCAACAAAAACGTAAAACAACCTATACTATGCTTATGCATAATACAGAACAATAAGCACATTAATAGCGGATTTATGCTCCTTGCGAAGACCTATATCGAAGGCCTAAGGTTTAAGCGTTGCATTTATCTTCATTCGATCATGGATGATAGTATTCCAATGTAGATATTCATTGGAAATCTATGATACATTTTCCCAATCTCTTGAGCTTATATTTATTAAACTTCATGCTGATTGAAACTGATTCGCCGATAGCTAGATTTTACCGGTCCGATTGGCGTCCACACCATCCAAACATGATACAGGATATATCACCAAAACTGTAAAATCATGACATTTTTCCTGAATATTTTTACGGTCAATTGAATAAGATTATCCGATTCCCTGAGGAAGATGCTGGATATATCGCGGATTACAAGCCCCATAATCAAACCAAAGGTCTGACAAATAACTTTAAGAAAAATTTTGACTTAAATCCATGTATTTTCGGATTGATTGACAAAAATCTCAAAGTTCTCCTCCGTTGTGCGCCGTCATTCACAATGACTGACAATTGAGCATTTTTCCGTCCAAAACTCTCACTTGCTCCTGATATTTTCTTTAAAAAGCTTTTTACCCCAACCTCACCCTCATAGCGCTACCCCTATACATCAAAGAGTAAAATAACTCATGAATTAGTTTCCACTCAACTATAGGCTACTTTCTAAAGTCATACTATTCTTTAAAAAACGATGTTCTTAGGTCATAAAAAGTAAGTACATATTTTTAAGAACTTTAAATATACTTTTTTTTCTCTTGAGTGTAGCAAAAAGCACCATCCTGATTTTTTTCTCTAAAGTACGCTCAAGTACACCTTGTGTAAACAAATATTATGAGGACAAAAAAGTAATTCCCACTCAACTTAAAAAACAAACAAAAATTATATCGCAATGGCAGTTAAACATGCCTTTGTACAACAGGATATAATTTTAACCATTAAAAAACAAAGCATAACTAAGAATTCGCATGTAAACATATTTGATTAAATTTGTTCAGAAAAAATAGTGTTTATTTACCGATTACTGTTAAAATTGGAGACAAGCATGTCCAAGATAAGTTTATTTTTAATTATACAGAGGCCATTTTTGGCGCAGCAATCTGAAAAAATTAATTTGAGAATTGTTGTACCATACTTACCTAATGAAGTCATCGAAGTAAATCGATGTCATGAGGGTCAGTGTCATCCTTTTCTAAAGTCAGGTGATTTGACCAGAGCTGACCCAATTATATTTAGGCGGCGAAGGCATTTTGAGGTACACGTGGTGAGGCTATTTTTTGACTCTACATGTTTTCAAACTTTAATACTATGGTACGGTACGGGAGGGAGGTATGGTACAGAACGGTAAGGGAGCTCCTGTCTCGCTAAATGATTTTTTCGAAAATTATTTCGCAGCAATATTCCAAGGCAGAGTTTGAACTGAAGCCTATAGATAACCCCATGTCCAAGATCTTGATCCGTCTGTAATATTCTGTACGATAATACTGAAGACGCTAAAACGAGTGAGAAACGAACCACATGCGTAGGCTAAAATGCTTGTATCCTCTGTGATCCTACTACCGTGTGTATTTTTACATCGTTTCGTAGGGGAGGGAAACACTTCCAGAAAGCACCGTGAGGAGGAAGGGGATGGGAGGAGGGTACTTGAGGATCTGGTTCTTCGACTCTATCTTTGTAATGATGGCATAAATAGAGACATACGGAAAACTTGAGAGGGTATTGTAGAAACGATAATACTGCATTAATTTAATGTTTCATAATTTCCAAGAGTTTAATACAAAACAAGTTGTACTCTGAATAATCCACAGGCCCTAAGAAATTATGCACTCATGTGGGAAGGAAAATAGATTTGAACTGCGTCAAGAATTGAATTGAGAGGTCGGTGATAGAGACCGGTATGTAATAACAAGTATTACATTCATATCTGACTCGGGCTTGGCTATATTTTGGTAGATGACGACCCACGTTGATGAAAAACATCCTTTTAAATAGGAAGTAGTCAACTTATCAGTAAGTTTGTGTACAGTAATTTCCTGAATCGTGACTCAATAACATCAATAATGAAAAACTCCTTTGTAAATAAGTCGCGATCCGTCAAATTTACATTCTCTCTCCTATACGTATGTAGATATGTTACTATGTAAGTGTTTCATAAGTCGCTGTAGAAGACTGATTACTTCAATATGACGAGTAGTTATCCTGAGTTCCAATCAAAAGGCATACATCCCTTTTAGGTGGGGATTGTCTTAATGTTGTTACCCATTGCTGACTAGCATGCGGAATCGTAGGAAATCAATTGAATTGGTCTCCACTTATACGAGTCGTTTATCAAATACTCAAAATATTTTCAAAGTACCTAAGTCACTAAAACGCTATTTTATGATAAGATCAACGCCTCTTTGTCCAGACTACAGTGTATACCTTCTTATTTGTTTATTTGATCAAGAAGGCGTATGAATCTGTTTTATTGTGTCTGAACTTTATGTTGGAGTGATGAAGGTATGCTCATGGTGTGATTTTAATGTTCTTTTGCTTATAAGCAGAGAGAGAAGGGGTTGAAATTACAAGGTTTATGTAATGTTCTTTTATCTTAAACTGGGAGTGGTAAGTGTTTAAATAAAACCTATTTTAAACCAGGTTAAGTCTTCTACTTACATAGTGTTTGAAAGAACATTTCAAATGAATAGAAGCCCCATCCTCCTCTCCCATTTCATAATGGGAGAAAATTTCCATCCTAGTTGTCAGTCATCACCTTTCTTTTTCCCTCTATTACCCCCTTCAACATTCCCTCTCTTTTGAAAAGAGGGAGAGGAATGAAGAGGATAGAGTTTATGGACGAAATTAGAAGGGAGAGACAATGTGAGGAATTTGAACGAGACCTAATGGCGGATCACGTCATCAACAGTCAACAATCCTAAGATTGGTTTGACGCAGCCTTCCACTCAATCCTCCTATCAGCTAATCTCTTCATATTTACGTATTTTTTCTCTTTCATATTATCATCACTTGTTCTATATCTCAAGCGAGGCCCTCCTCCCCCATTCTTCCCGTTGGCCTGTTCCTCGACGATTGTCGTCATCAGGCCATTATGCCTCATGATGTGGCCGATTTAGTCAGCGAAAAAAATAGGGCTTACAATTTTATAAGTAGTTATAGCAAAATTAAATTCTATTTTTACAGGGTACATCATAGCAAGAGTATATAGGAATATGTTAAATACAAATGATAAGTAAATATTAAGTATAACATTCAGTAAATCGTACTCTTTTAAATCGAAATATTTCAGCAACAATTGCATATTTGCCCAGTGCAACTTTATAACACCAGTGTGCACGTAAAAACAGCGAATTGAAAAATTCTATTGCATTCCTAGCAGCTTAGGAGTACAATATTAGCCTACTTCCGTTTCCTGTACACGAACTTCACGAAAAAGGGGTTATAGATTTACCGATTTGTCTTAATATATGTTGATAGCTGATATAAGTCAAAGCTTTAAGATTAGTGGTGCTATAACCTTAACGGAAACTAATTCCATTGAATAAGAGAGCAGTTTTTCTAAAACTATTTTCTTAACCCTTTCGCGCCGAATGCCGCGCCCATGCGGCGAGGATATTCTTCCCTGAACAACGAATGCCTCATATATGCGGCGTGAATTTTCCTACCTTAACCGACGAATGTCGCTCCTACTCCCGGCACAGGTCGGAAGAAAGTGACCGTGGCGGAAACAATAGACCCAAGTACGCGGTCGCCCCTCGAGATCCGGCTTAGCGCGAGACCAGGCCCTTCCTCGGCCGCTCAAGTCGACCCCTTCCTATCCTCTCCATGCGGTCAACTACTGTTATTTGCAGTGTTTTTTCCAAAAAAATATTTGTTGCTTACTTTAGAAATCCAATTTTAGAAATGAATTCATCTTTTTTTGCTTATCACATGGAAATTTAAAACGAAATTCTAACGTTAATATCAACGGAGTTATAGAACAGCGAAAATTTTGCCAATATGAACGTTAGAACTTCGTTTAAAATTTCTGCACGCTCAGAAAAACACAATAAATTAATTTTAAATGTAAAAAACTCGATGCGAACAACAGATATTTGTTCATATTAAACATTGCAATTTCAGTCAGTTGACCGTGGACTCGCGCTGTGAAGGAGTTTTTTAATCCTTCGAGATCCGGGACAGCGGCCGAGGAAAGGGATCGGCGACCCGCTGAGTTGGGTCCAAAAATGGTTAGGGAGGGAACCTCTGCCTTCCGTCGACGCGAGGAAGCTTCGTACAGGGGAGTGAAGAAAATTTTCAAGAGAGTCGTAACGAGGAAGAATTTCCCTCCACGAAGCTCGGGCGCGAAAAGGGTTAAACTCTAAACAACAAATATATATCGTAGAGGCAATAAGTATTCATAAAAAGAAGCTTTTGTGATAACAGAAGGTCTCGCTAGTAATTGACGGGGTTTTCCAGTTGACAGGGGTAAAGCACTCGCATGCTAATCCGAGGGTCGCGGGTTCGAGTCCCGCCTGGGTGGTTTTTTCATCACTCAGGACATGGTCGTCTGTTTTTTATGCTAATCTCCCGATATTGTAACCGGTCCCCTTTGGACGCGGCTACAAAGATAATAACAATGATAATAGGGCGTCTTTATTGGGGAAAAATTGACACTAAAGCAGTCCCTTCTTCCATCTAATGCTTCGTCAGATAAATACATGAAATAAGTGTGAAGAAAGATATATACACTTGTGGGAAAAACGTAAGTAAGGAAGAAAATATCCTTGACAAAAAAAACCCACTGCAGGAAAACACCCACACATGAAGGGGAGTGTGGGATACCTCAAAAACCTACAGACAGATTTATCTAATGTAACACAAACAAAACAACAAAATCCATGAAATACAAGGATAAGGAGCGATAGAGGAAGATCCCCATGTCATGTCTGTCTATTTAATTTTAAATTCTGTGCGGATGGGATATTGTGTGAATGGATGGTTGTGTTTGAGTGCAAGTTCAAGCACACCCACTCCCCAGTTTTCCTCAACCCAGTGTTTCCCTCATCCCCCCATCATCCACTTAAAATAAACATCTCTATCGTCGTGGAAATAGATTAACTCTCGGGATGAAAGTTACATAGTATACCGTCATCCAACGTGTTTTCTTGTTAATATATCTTTTACTGAGCTTCAAACTACTCTCTACATGAGAGTGTAGCCAGCAGAATTCATAAAACTTGTTAATTGGTTGTGACACAGCCATTCGTACCACTGGGCACTTGATTAAATAAGGAATCTCCTCCAGATCAAAAATAGCTACCAAAGCGGAACACTTCCAGAGGAATTTCAAAGGAGCATAATGATTGCGATCCCGCAGATGATAAGGACAGAGATGTGAGGAGCACCGAACCTTGAGCCTAATGTCACAAGCATCACAAATACTTACACGGATTATAAGCCGAAGAATGGAAAGAAAAATTGAAGAAAACCTCTCAGAAAACCAGTTTGAATATATGAAGAACTAAGGTTACAGGGAGGCCATACTCTGCCTGAGAGTAATGGTAGAGAAAACAATACAAGTGAACAAGTCATTGCATGCCGCATGGTTGGACCTGGAGAAAGCCTTCGATATTAATGTGTGGAACAAGATATTCAGACTGCTGGAAAAACTCGAAATGGATTACGACGACACAAGAATAATCTACCACATACACAGGAAGGAAGTCGTCACAATACTAATGAGAGACGGAAGTCAGATAGAAGCTAAAATTAACAAAGGAGTAAGACAAGGATGCAACCTCTCACCAGCACTGTTCAGCATGTATGTATTTGGAGGAAGCCATAAGAGAAGCACAAGAAATTCGACTTATTGTTAGTGAGTTAAAGATAAACGGAGATAAAGTAAACATACTCCGCTTCGCAGATGATATCGCACTCATAACTAGAAATAGCAAGGGTCTTCAAAGGTCACTAAACGTAATGGACCAAGTTCTTCAGGAATACAACATGATAATAAATAAGACGAAGACTAAAATCCTAGTATGCAGAAGAGAGAGACTGAATGTAGAAGTCACTCTGAAAGGAGAGAGATTAGAGCAAGTGGATTCCTTCACCTATCTCGGAAGTACCGTCACGTGGGACGGAAGAAGTATAAAGGATATCAAGCAGAGAATAGCCCAAGCTAAGAAGGCGTCCTTGGGATAAAGATAAGTGCTGTGCTCGAAGAAGATAAGACTATAAAACAGGAAACAGTATGTGAAAATATTCGTGTGGAGCGTACCACTATATGGATTGGAATCATGGATCATTGGAAAAGCAGACCAGAACAGACTAGAAGCCTTCGAAACATGGTGCTGGAGGAAGATGCTGAAGGTCAAATGGACGGATAAAATAAAAAATGATGAAGTGTATAGAAGAGTAGAAGTGGAAAGGACCATATGGAACACTATACAGAAAATAATAACAAAATGGACTGGACTCACTGTGAGGAAAAATGGGTTTGCTGAGAACATAATTGAAGGTTAACTAGAGGGAAAAGTCCCCAGAGGATGGCCTAGGAATAAGCTCATGAACCAAATAAAGAGGAAAGTACATAGAAAGAGATACCAGTAGGCAAGGGAACTAGCATTAGATAGGGAAGGGTGGAGGGCTGCGGTCAACCAATCTTAGAATTGAGCAACCAATGATGACGCCTCAAAAGTTTCCGGATCCTCCGGGGAATTTATTTTACGTTTTACCATTTTTATATGGATTCGGAATCAGGGAACAAATTTATATCATATGCCATAGTGACATGGATCCTATGAGAGTTGATCAACGATCTTTTTACTCTTATTAGGTCAATAACTTAAGATTATAGAGTTTGGTGAGGTGTAGAGACATGTAGCCATCTCAAATCGTTTATCCACATATATGCCTTTGAACTGAATCATTTTTACTGGTTGATCGACCCCCAACGTCGAAATATGACCTTTTCTGCGATTTAATATGTTGTATGTGTGTATCCTCCGCGGCCTTGAAGGAAATCGTCGCCTATCTAATCATGGCGTTCCAGTTTTAATTACAAAATTAGATATAAATTACACCATTAATTCTCAAATACTACATACCTCTTGTGTTTGAATTTGAGTGATCATACCTTTAGTAAGGAAAGGGAGTGTATTTAGCATATGGGAGAGTATTTAGTGGAGCTCAGTTTTTATTGGGGTCGATCATTGTGCGCGGAAAGAATGAGCTTTTGTACCTCTCGGTTCGGCAATGTGTCTCCCTCATTATATCGCTTCTGTCAGACGTAATGATAATATTCTCTTTGTTGCTCTGAAACGCACCAGTTCTGAATTTCTCGAGCAAAGAGAGCACCATATGGAACACCGTACAGAAAATAAGAACAAGATGGATTGGACACACTTTGTATAAAAGGTATATATATATAAAGTATATAAGTATGTATATGTATGTATAAAGGTCTATAAACAGTATGTATAAAGTATAAGTATGTATATGTATGTATAAAGGTAATGTATAAAGGTCTATACATGGGTGCAAAGGTTTTCAATGCACTGCCTGAAATTATAAAAAGAGAAAATGTTTTCACAAAGTTTCTTCGTTTAGTTAAAAATTGGCTGTTTACACAAAAAAACATTGATACTCTATTCTAAGAATTAAAAATTGACTGCTTCTGTTTATTAGAGACTAGTATATATAATCTGCTAAACGCATAGTGGTATTTTTGTCTTATGTTGCTGTCCATTAGAGACTGTATTATATAATGTCATGTACGCATTGTGCTTTGCTCAATTTTTTGTCTGGGTAACGCATGTTTTTGTTTTTGAAGGTAGTCTTACCTCAGGAATAACCTTAAAGACTACCTAAATCTTTCATATTCGATGTTAATGTAGTTGTGTACGTTATTTGATGGAAAAATATTTTCATCTAACTCGTAACTTTGAGACACAATGGGTTTGTGAAGAACATAACTGAAGGCATAATAGAGGGCAAAGTCCCAACAGGAAGACCAAGGAATAAGTACATGAACCAAAAAAGAGGAAAATACATGGTAAGAGATACCAGTAGGCAAGGGAACTAGCATTAGATAGGGAAGAGCGGAGGGCGTGTAGCCCCCGAGTCTCTAGGGGCTCCCACCTAAATCCCTCTAAAAGTTGCGAAACTCTATATTTCCGCCTTTAGCAACTTTTAACGAAGCGCGCAGCTTTCATTTGTATTTTATTAATTTTTAGTTAAATATTAATGACCAGGGTCCCAAATGCTCGCGGCGTATTCGAGGTGTGGCCTAACCAGAGTGACTTTCAATTTTTCTTTTACACTTTCAATAGTACGTATTGCTCACGTGTGGTAGGGTACTTAAGATATCATCCCAACCGTATCACAATTATTCTTGTGTCTCAAATCTCAAATCTTGAAATAAAATCGCATTCGATGGGCCAAGTTCTCCAAGAATATAATATGATAATAAATAAGACGAAGACTAAAATCATGGTATGCGGACGAGAGAAGTTGAATGAGAAGTTACACTGAGAGGAGAGAAATTAGACCAGATAGATTCCTTCACCTATCTCGGAAGTACATAATCAAAAATATATCTACATAATACCCTGCATACCACCTATAGAGCATGTGCCAGCAGTAATCACTAACATTCACCACACTATACATTTAAAAAAACTAATCAAACTATGGGTACAAATGCATTATCAAAATCCTGAAAATACTCATCAGGACGTGATTTCAACAATATGCACTGCATCATAAGTATGCTGTATGTATAGATAAACTATTCATATTGATGCATTTTACAACTAAATAATTATATAGACAAACGTACGGATATTTATAAGTTGTGCAGAAAACATGCAAGACGTGATGTTAGTACAAGTTAGCAGAAGAAGAATCAAGTATTTATGAGCAAATCAACTACTTGGCTCCACTATCTTGCGAAAAAACGTAGTTAAAATTTTCCTGAATACATTTGCCCGGCTGAAAATTTCATATACTCATTCTAGCAGCACTTTGAAACATCCCATGCACTGCTTTCAATTGGTCTTCTGAACAGCAACTGATTTCTTCAATGGGCTACTACACTTACATGCACTGTTATTTAGTAGGACTACCGTATATGTACTAATTTAGTTGGGCTGGCGTCCACTATCTTTTTTTTCTAATATGTTAGGTGAAGCTCTTGTACACTTACGGTTCCACAATTTACCATTGGTGTGACCAGAGAAGTACGCACTTCACTAAGATTGGCAATGTCACAGGGTAGAAGGAAAGTTGTCTTTATCCTTGGTGGCTTTCTTGCAATTTTTCGTCACTCTTTTAGGGATTTACAGTCCGTTTTCGCGATCCTAGGTTGCGTAACTGTATCTGTTGAGAAGAGATTTGTCACTAATTTTCCATCTATGAAAAGAATGGAGAAATTGTTTTAAATTGTGGCGAGTGACATTCCTATACAAGTATTGACTGGGGTTATGGTCTTTTCTGGACAGCCGCATCACTTCGAGAGCGTATGAATTATTCTCATGAATCACTAGTTTCCATTATTTCATTAGATCTAAAGGTGCACCTTGTTGTAGCATGATGGTTATGAAATCAATTGCGCAGCGTTAAACAAACTACTGAAGTCTGCAGTTGATGCCGAATATGTTTGCCCCAAGAGAGATCATTAGTTAGTTTTACTCCGAGGAATTCAACGCACTATGCAGACCCAAATTTGCAATGCTCTGTGTAAAAGCTGAAATGAGGAGAATGGTTCCTTCCCCAGAGTTTATTGATACATATTTTGTTCAAATTTAATGCTAGATGACACCCATCCCGACCCTCTTGAATTGATTCGAGGTTCTCCGTTAGGATTTGGTTATATTTATGGCTACGGTTTTTCCCGTGCACTACTGCGTCGTCGGCAAATAATGTAAACTTACTCCATACTACTGCACCTATATCATTAATATACCCGGCGTCGACATTAGCCTGCTCTTAACGATAGGCGCCAAGGGGATCACGGTTTAACGTCTCATCCGACAGATGGAGTACTGTACTTTAAGTGCCCTCCACAAGAAACTCAAGTAGGGATCGGATTTCCTCTGCAGGGATTTGAACCCTGGCCGTCGGTATGGTTAGCCTGCACTCTAGCCACCACACCAACCCGATCCCCTTAAAGAAAAGGATTAGACTTATTTGAAAATATCACAATGGCTGGTACTGATATTCACAAGTAGTTTTTTTTTCAATCTTTCCTCTTTGGAGTAAAGTTATAATTTTTAAGTATGTCATTGACCTTGTTTTTCATGGCAATAAATGAAAATTACGGCTCAAATTCCAACATATTTCTGGACTCATTTATTATAGTATCTGACCCAGAATTTATGACAAATATTACGACAATATTAAAGGAAAAACGCGTAAATTATGAATCTGAAAAAAATCAACTCATTCTACGCTTTTTATATCCTCACATACACGAACGATACTTATCAACTCTAGCGCATTGTTCGACCGATTACAAAATGTACGAGTTTCGACTGAATGTTTCTTCCGTAGAAGCCATCTCCAAACTAAAACATTTGGAAGAACTTGACACACCCAAGCTTCCACATTTTATGGCTTTGGGCCACTCACACGAGTGCACCTGAATGAAATGGAAGGACGCCACAAACGTGCTCTGAAATCACGCATTTTATTGCACCTCGCCTCCGGTTCTCCTCTCCTGGGCACAGCTGCGGAGGAGCGGAGACTGCAAGTACACAAAGGCTACCGAAACAAGGGTCATAAACTTACAGCACCAGCTTAGGGTTTGTCATCCCTGCATTGGTCGCTGAAATCGGCTCCTTACCACACTGTGATCTCGCCTCACGAAGCAGTTCTTCGGTAATTCCAGAGCAAACGAGCTAATAATTGTAGAATGGGACGTTTCGATGCGGCCGTTTCGACGCGAGGACGTTTCGGCGCGAGACCGGTTGAATAGAACGGACGACGCGTCATAGTGCAACGGTGCTGACATTTTTCAGAGCAGCATAGAAAATATTATCATGACTCCTCACTACATCTCTAGGTCTGACAGATGCGATAAAATAAGAGAGATTGATTGACTGTAGCCCTCCACTGCCAAACAGGTAGGCACAAAAACTCGTTCTTTCCGCGAAAAACAAGCGACTACAAGAAAAATTTAGCTCCACTAAATACACTCCTATAATAGATGTCACCATTTCATCTCCAAAAAAACTTACAACTTTACATGGAGGTATTGTGTCGATGTTGATGCGATGCTTTGCCTTTGTACGTAACTAATATTTCGACTTATGCTTTTGTGATTACTTTCGAATGCTATGTTCGAAACGCTATATTATAAATGCCATGTTGTTGCTAAATGTCAGGTATTGAAATGAAAGTAAAGATAAACACCAGAGATTTACCATAAAATGTTTAAAATTAAATTTACTACGCCAGGTTAATCTATACAATAGAAGTCTGAAATTTATAAAAGCTCTCTAAAAACGAGAGATATACAATCGCAAATAATATCTCTAAGAGTAGACGTAGTTGAAATGGCTAGCACGGGGGTTCAAGTTATAATTTTTAAATTGGATGAAAAATCAAATTGAGATCAACGGTGACTACAGCAACGTAAAAAATATGATAAATGAATGAAATTCTCGAGTTTTTTTCTGTAGCGAAAAATGTGAATATGCGAAAAAAATAAAAAATCAAAGGTAATCGAAAACACTGTCTAGGGAATTCTAACGTTATCATAATCTCCTTATTGTTACTGACCTTTTGCGAAATCGCTTTCAAACCGTTGCTTAAAAATTAGGCCATATATTTAATTTAATTTACAAAACAATATGTTTTACGAGGACGTCATCATGCCGGACATTTCAAATGGGGTTAGTTGCTGGTACTGATCGTATGTCATTAAACACAAGACAAAGTCTACTCTACCTTGTGAGAAAGTTTCATTCAATTGATCTGTCGCTACTATTATCACCTCTAATTGTACATGGAAAAGGAATTAAGGTCATGCGAGACACTTCAAGCGGATATCCTAATAGTAATAGTGGGAAGTTATTAAACACTGAGTAAAAAGTCTAGTATGCCGGAAAAGTTCAGTCTCAATTGCATACACCTCGGCAGTCATGCATTGTTACAAGATTGGCATGTAAACATTTTTACTAAATTGCCGACAGTTGATATGAATTTACTTTTTAAGCAGGCATTGAAAACTAAAAAATAATTAGCTTAATTAACAAATAAAGCTATCTATCCTTACCAACACATGATTGAAGGCTTCGATCATTGCTGTATGCGTACATGATAATGGCTCATACTTGGCCGTGGACACTGGTGGTCTTTAACAACTAAAAATAACCATGGAATAAGCCATAAACAGTAATTTATTGTATTTTAAATCATCATCATAAGTGGTCGTTCAATCCTAAGATTGGTTGACTGCAACCCTCCACCCTTCCCTATCTAATGCTAGACCCCTTACTTCCTCGTAGCACTTCCTATGTACTTTCATCTTTCTTTGGTACATGAACTTATTCCTGGGTCTTCTTCTGGGGACTTTTCCCTCTTGTTTACCTTCAGTTATGCTCTCAACAAACCCATTGTTCCTCAGAGTGTGCCCAGTCCATCTTGTTCTTCTCACCTGTATGGAGCTCCATGTGGTCCTTTCCACCTCTACTCTTCTATACACTCCATCATTTCTTATTTTATCCGTCCATTTTTTCTTCAGAACCCTCCCCAAGCACAACGTTTCGAAGGCTTTAGTCTTTTCTGGTCAGCTTTTCTAATGGTCCACGCTTTCGATCCATAGAGTGCTACGCTCCACACTAATGTTTTCACATATTGTTTCCTGTTTCATAGTCTTATCTTCTTTGAGCACAGCAGTTGTCTTTTTACCATAAACACCTTCTTAGCTTGGGCTATCCTTCGCTTGTTATCCATTGTACTCTAATAGTTAAAATATGATGCTTTCAAAATTGCAGCGCTCGGCACACGTCATCACTGAGGCACTTAAATACGTCACGCGTGGGTCGTCCACGGTCCGTTAGGAGGGAGATCCAGCACAGTGCTGCAGCCTCTTCGGCGGTTCTTCGGACTTATCTCATACCAACGCCTGGTTTCTCTCCATCATTCTTCGGATCCCAAAATAACTCTCCTTTAATCAACCGACCCAACTTTCCGCCGTGGCCGTGGCGTAAATGACCTCCGCCGCCGCGCCGTTCGCTTGCCCGAAGTAACGGACCAACCAGTCCGACGAAATGAACGTGAAAAGAACCTTCGCGCGTCGGCTCTCCCTCTGGCCCAACCACCTGGGTCTCCCGAGAGGTTCGTGGGAGGCAGAGAGAGGAGGAGAGCTAATTTTTCAGTGGCGAGGCGAAGCGCCGCGGCATCATTCGTAGATAAGTCGAAAGAAAAGAGATACACCAAATATATCCCCCTGAGAGGGCTAAACTTCAGCCACTGAACTGGTGTAATCCACACCAATGAGTAGTTTTATTACCTACTTAATATTCGCCGTCATTAAATGACGGGAATTTGGCAGCCGGGGCGTGGTCGTGAAGGATAGCCGTTCTAACGCGCAGGGCCGAACTCTCGATTGCTTCAGTTCACGCGGCGTTGCCCACAGTGACGGCAGTATCGCCGAGGGATCGCGGGGAGTTCTTCGGTCGCGGAGGGCGGTCGCGCCCGGCAAACGCGTGCAAACGGCGCGAATGACGGGTGAAGGATCATCGATAGGAGATACAATGACGCCGGTCACTGAGCAGAGGAGTCTCGTCAGCCTTCGCATTTCCATGCCTCCCGGGGTGGTGAGTACCGAAGATCCCGCTTGAGCCATCATGTGGATTAGCTTTGAACCCCGGGAGGCAGATAGTGAGCTCTAGAAAGAGTTTCCCGAGACATGGAGCTGAAATTTATAGCGTACAATGATTGAGTTTATACGTTGTGTTAGTGCTTCCCACACTTTTTCGAGTCACCGCCCCCTCGCTTCCACAAACCTATCTCCGACGCCCACTTTTATTGCCAAGCTTTGACACTTTGCGTGCTGAACTTAAAATTGAAGGTCCTCTCAGAATGACTGAGGATTTTACACACTTACCAGGGGTTGTGAAAGAAGACTCTTGTAAATCTAGGTTAATGAATTTATTTTTGCGCTTTGTGGTCATATGTGTATCTACTACAAAGACAGCAGCCATAAGTCCATACTGCAGACTTACGTCCAGCTGCCGTTAAATACTGATTTTCCATGGACGTCCTAGTGCATCCGTGGGATCGGGTTGGTTTGGTGGCTAGAGTACTGGCTAACCATAAGGACGGCCAAGGTTCAAATCCCTGCAGAGAAGGATGTTTTTCAGAGGAACCCGATCCCTACTTGAGTGCCTTGTGGAGGGCACTTCAAGATCAGTACTCCGTCTGTCGGATGAGACGTTAAACCGTGGTCCCCTTGGCGCCTTTCGTTAAGAGCAGGCTAATGCCAACGCCGGGTTTCTATCCACCCTTCCTCCCGTACCTATCCCATATGGCGAAAATGACCCTAGCTGTCGGTCGCCACCCCAAATATCCAATCCAACCCTAGTGCATCCATCGTCCTTCTCAGGAAATATAGGAGGAAATACCAATACGCCCTTAGCACTCAATGGCTGCTATTCTGAATCGGGCGACGCTATTTCTAGCTAACGCTATTCCTCGCTCCAGAATAGCATCGGAAGCGATTCTGAATACCATGCAGAAAGTCAAGGCGTCGATTCTGTAACGCTATTATTAACCCCGCCCCTTACGGTATGAAAACATTTCGGTACAGTAATTGGAAATTCAGGTAGCCAATGACGAGCAATGTCAACGTTTTTCACAAACAACTGAGGCCTTTGCCATGGATACCGTGAGTCTGGTGCATGAAAGTATGTTATCAATAAAGCTTCGAATTAAATTATATTCAATGTAGTCTTCGGATACTATTATTATACTTTATTTTGTTTTGCATTCATCAGGTGATAGATAACTCTCTGATTATTTTAGATTTTGTGAAGGGGATTTCAGTCTAGGAAAGTCTGGCGATGTTTGTTATGTATACCTGTATGAACATATAACAGCTACCCGAGCTGGGAAAATAATTTTAATCCCTATAATAATCATTCACCTCACCATCGTAAAATAGTATATTGTTTTCATGTATCTGTTGGGTTATTTATTTTATTTTCACCACTTACACGACTGAGCAGACGACGTACGTATGCATACGAATTGAGAATAATTATGTATAAGTGTATTTAGGAAAGTAATGTGAGGGTAAATTTCAATTATTTCATCACGGATATTTGAAATTTATTATTCGACTTTTTATGAGAAGAATTTTTTATGTTTACTTGAATATACGAATTGACAAGTCAATCCTGCTATTATTTTTATGTTTTTTATATGACGCTATTCTTCGGTACGAAAGAGTCACGAAAGCTATTCCTGGCTATCAGCGTTCACGCTATCTCATTCAGAATAGCAGCCAACGTGTTAAAGTAATTTGAGCGAGATAGCTTCCTAGTCATAATGGAGACCATATTCGAATTAGACGCTTTAATTTCAGTCACTTAAGGAAGCATGCCTTAAGTATTGCATTAGTAATGGTGCAATTAATTACTATTCTATGACTGAAATTCTTAGATATTGAATAAAAATATCAACATAAGATCATAATGTGACTAATTTTTTTCACGCTGTATGTTTAAAAATCCTTCATGATAGAAGGTTTTTTGCAATTTAAAAAAAAAATACAGCGGTGACAACACGATTTATTTTTTAAAAAATAGCCCCGAAAGCATACAAACTACACACTTTTTATTTTTTTTTGAGAGCTAGGTGTTATAAATTCCTCATTTTTACATTGACGTGAATATCTGAAGTGTATAAACATACCATTTCCCATTTAAAGGGCTGGTATTCTTCGTCTAATATATCGGAAAGTAGTCCGATAAGTGGTTGATATTTTTGGGGTTTTTGGAAGAGCAAGATACTTTTCTTTACAATGATAATTTCTTTTCTTTGATTGATATTTAGGTGAAACGATATTTCACTCAGACCACCTTAAGATCATGGACTACGTAACGAACATTGAGTTGTTTTCCGATGCCAAATCCACTCTAAAGACAGAATGACGATTCTGCTGTCGTGTATGTAAAAGTTAAGCTTACGGGTTCAATTATGTCCTCAGTCTCAGCTCAGTTTTGCCTGAGCATACTATGAGAAGCCAATTGACCATGTTAAGCTGGTTTTAAGGCGATGAAAAAAGAGAAAATTTGGGAAAAAAGGGGGAGAAAATTCTGCTTCTCGTCCTCTGGTACTTGTATGCGTTTGTTAATAGCAATATGCTCCAGCAGCACACTCAGTAGCGTAGAAATTTCCACGAAACAAAAATTATCATGGTAATATCATCGTCATTCATCGCCGTGTTTTCGGCAGGAATGAATTGACCACACTCAGTCATTAACGATTGCACGTAACAACGCAGTAAAAAACGTGTCATTAAAAACAAAATAATGCATCATGAAAATGTCATAATAATATTTTTTCTTAGCTCTAATTGCAGATCTAACTCAGTTATCATAAATACTTGGCATCATTGAATTTTCAATGCAGTTGTTCTTAATAGAGCTTTTGTTTCTCGGAGAAATAAAAATCGAAATTTCGGAAGCTGAAATTGACATAAAAGATACATTCTTAATTACTCATTGTCCTAAAAATTATTGAACACCATATGCAATTCACCACATTTTTGTCATCTCTCTGATATGCTTATGAAGTAGCAACAGATTTTTGGTTTTAAAATAATCATTGCCACATGATCGTCACAGTGAGCTATATTGCCTCGTTCTTATGGGTACTCAAAAGTCTCGGAAATCTTCTCGGTGATACATCTACATCTACGTCATACCCTGCAAGCCACCCGAAAGGTGTGTGGCAGGGGGGTGCCTCCACACAAGGCATGCATGAATTACTAGGCAGAAACCGAAATTACATTGTAACCAGCGTAACACACATGCAAGGCGCCGACTAAAAATCTACTAACCGAGAAACATTATGTCGTCAATCTTTCCAACATGCAGGGTATACAGAAACTACTACTACCGATTCAAAAATCTCATGCATAAATAAGAACATCAATATTTACATCATGCATAAATAAAAACGTAGAGAATCTAAAGAGAAAAATCTACTGTGTAGCTATTGTCACTCGTCGCACTATTCACGACGACGATCATAGCTGTATGTAAATGTACTGCCGAGGCACTAAATGCTAAGTGGAGAAACGCGCTCGGTGCCTTCCCCTCCTACTCTACCCTCCCCGGAGGCATTACCAGTAAAAGGCGGTACTTAGAGCCTCCCTATTTCTTCCCATAGCCGCACTTTTTAGGCACTCAAGATGTTCCCACTGCGTAAACGTTATGTAGTACCAGGCGACATTAAACCTTTTACATCATCGTAATCACATATTTGAAAGCTGACATTTTGACTTGTACCCATATTTTCAAAGGGAAATATTTGATCTACAAGAATATTTTGTGATAAAATCTGAATTTTTGTGATGTTCACCAATACATTTCAAGAACAGTCAGTTGCGTTGTTTGCGTCACTTTACAGTATCTTTCACAGCTGTGAGAACGAAGGCTACCGCAGTGCTCAACGTTGTACTCCTTCATTTTTCGGGATATAGCAACGTCAGTTGCTGTATCGATGACAATAGTTTTGCTGGTACTACTGCCAGCGTCTTCAGGTCAAAGATTTTCATCTTCTTCTTCGACCTGAAGACGCTGGCAAAACTGTTGTCAGCGCTATAGCAACCGACGCGGTAGATATCGGAAAATGAAGTAGGGCATCTTTCACAGCTTTCAGACCCGCATTCATGTACCGTATAGATGATAAAAATGTTTATAAGTTATTTTAAGAATCATTCCTTCACATTCTGTCAAACATACTTTAACAATGTTATAAGGAACCTCACTAAATATACTGTTCGATAACACATGTGTAAGACCTTCAAAGCAACAGGGTCTCTATAGAATAATTTATGCGGGATAGACACTGCAACCATGCATTATGGTTCAATTGATTGAAGTCCAGCCATGCTAACATGAAAGTAATGAAAAAAAACAGCAGACGCAAAAAACATATATTATTGAATCAGTTTCCGATACAGCAATGAAACATTACTAAAACGTTTATAAAGTTTATGCCACCTATCGTTACCATTTGCATAAAGGCGATTACAGATACTGTGGTCCCCGATTGTGAAAGGAGAAGTTTTATCCTTTTCCTTTCCTTTCCTTTAAAGAAAGAAGTTTTTATTCTAAAGCCTGAATCACACGATCATCTTTTCGTTCCCTTTTAAGGGATAGCTCCAATGATAGCTCAAATGATCGCTCGAAAATGATCGTGTGACTCGAAGAAAGTCAGGGATAGCTCCAGCGATAGGGATCCCTATCGCTTTTTCCATCACTGGACACGTCCCTTTTCCCGTCCCTTTTTCCCGTCCCTGGAGGCATCGCTGACTCCACCATTTAGCCAATCAGAGCGCTTAGCCGCAAAGAGCGACTCGCGAACGCCACGTTCGGCTTTCAATGGAATGAGAGTAGTAAACATAGAAATGATGCGAAAAGGGACGGAAAAAATGGTGGAAAAAGGGACGGCCAAAATGACCGTGTGATTCAGAAAATGATAGCTCGAGCTATCATTGTCACGGTCCCTGAAAAGCTATCATTGGAGCTATCCCTTAAAAGGGACGGAAAAAATGATCGTGTGATTCAGGCTTAATATTATTTTTTTACTCAAAATTTTGGATCTTTCCGTCTTGAAATCCATCTCTAATTTTATGCATTTTACCTTCCCTATCATAGTTGGGATGCATTTTTTAAATGTTTATTCATCTACAAAGATAAAAACTTTCAATCCTGAAATTTATTTGTGTTGAAAAGTCTTTAAATTACGCTGTGAAAACGATTCACGTCCCAGTTCTTCTACAGCCTGGACATAAGGCTAAAAAAATTGCATGATCTCAATACGTATCTAACTACTTTTCACCATAAGTGGTATTACTCCTGCATATAGCCTGGGCCCAAGGATCTCATATACTCGGATACTCTTGGGGAGGCTTCACAAGAGAATAAACAGCGCATTTGAAATTTTTCATGGTGATTTCCAGATATTCTTTAGAAAAAACCCTGGTTTTCTGCTAGCTTGGCCCAATATTTCACGATATATTTACTCCATGATTAGTTTTGATTCACTGTGACCATTAAATATTTGATGTACCTACTCGAAGTTGACTTTTTCCCTACCGTTGCCATCATAAGATCGTTCTGATGTCTTCCTTTCCCCAACAATTACTACCGCGTATATTTCTATGCTTGGCTTCAAATCTCATTTTGGTTGCCTTGTTTGAATAACTACTAAATCCTCTAGTAATAAGTTTTCTGGATGACAACCTTTCGGGTTCATAATCCCTTTCCATGAAACCGCATCATTAGCAACAGTTCTAAGTTAAGATGGTTGGAGCTATTTTCGTTTGAGTGCAGGCATAGGTTTAAAGCGCGGAATACGAAATTTAAATAAAACCGTATATAACCGATACGTGTTTTCTATTCGTTATTTTACCTTGAAATTCAATAGAAACCATTGTATTAATATGAAAGGTATGTTTTCGCGTTTAGAAGAAAATCTGTAGGTACATATGTCATCAATTCATTTGGAAATTAATGTCAAGTGCCTTTATGGCTATGAATGAAAATGCCTTTATGGTACTTGACATATATTCTACATAAAATTGCATTAAATTGTCATACAGTAAGTCCTTGGTATACGTCGTTTCCAATTACGTCTGATTCGATGTTACGTCCATGCTAACAAGGGTGGTCCGAAAATTTTTTCCTGTTTAATGCTAATAAAGTAGACCGTTTGTGCATATGCTTGCGTTTTTGATGATTGAGACGTAATCATCCTTTCTAAAATAGCTATTTTTTCCTGGATAAAGGAAAAATACGAATTTTGAAATTAACGCCTTGATTTGTCGCGGGATTAAAGTGGTCACGAATATCTGGATCCGTTTTACGTTCTTTCTACTTACGTCGCTCTTCTTCTAAACGCATCTTTGACATAAAAGGAGGACTTACAGAACAGTAAAAATCTGAGAAAAATTGAGGAAATTAACGCTAAAAACTTAATTTTTAAACAAATACTAAATGTAGAACGAAATAGAGCCCAAGAATTAAAGTTATAATTGGAATAATTATACCTTTTAAACACATTCGTCATATTGACAAGTAAATTCATAGTATAAGTCAGATAAAAATTTAGGACATTTACCCTAAAAACGTAATTTTTAAACAAATGCGAAATGTAGAATGAAATTGATCGTTAAAATGAAATAAGTTTTAAGGTAAAATAGCTTTGAATAAATCGATAATAGCATTAAATTGCCAAGAAATCAAATTGGTAACATTCAATTTTTTCACTTTTGTTTGCACGCATCATTAATTATTCAGCTCCAGAGTGTCATCGCATTGGCATAACAAATGTTACTTGTGATAACAAGAAGCTATGGCCTACCCATACTTTTTCTACTGTCTACTTGGGCGACCTTTATATAGGCTGGACGCATAAGAAAAGTTTCACAAAAATCTGTGCATAAACGAAAATGTCTCCAACCACCTTAACCATTCCTTAGACCATTTACTCTCAGCTCGTTCTAATTTTCGTGCTTTTCTATTTAAATTCATGCTTCAGTTCTCAGCTCCTTCTAAATTTAGTCTCAGATTTTGCCATGGCTTAATTTTATATGATGGGCCATTTTCTTCTCCAGGTGAGCAAACTCTGTGGCTGAAGAAATAAGACCGTTGGAGGATTGAGTGGCGGCATTGAAGCTTAAAACTGCAACTCGGAGGATGGCCCTTAATATATGGGAGAACAGATGGCTGCAGATGGTTGCGGCTTCAATTTTGACTTATTTCTTCGTCATGGATGTATTACTCTATTTTAGATTACAGGTAAGCTATTAAACGACATTTGCTACAGTTTGGAACATATTCTTGTATGGCTTTAACACTCGAGACGAAGTCCCTTATATGATGGGACAAGATGGGAATAGCAGCATTAGACCCCATAGTGTCATCGTATTAACATAATATATGTTACTCGTGATAACAATAATTGATCGTCTACCCATGCTTCTTCTGCTGTCTATTTGGGTAACCTTTATTTTGGCTGGAAAGGACAGCCATAGAGGATTCACTAGGGTAGGTACTTCTTATGACGTATTTTGCTCATGATTTTTAGAGATAAACTCGGGAATTTGTCAAGAATTATTTCACCACTGCTTTTGGTTTACCCAAGGTTTACCTTTACCTTGATTGACCATGAGCTTTTATTTCCTGAGTCCATTGCATCCAGCAGGGCATACTTGCTATTTAATTAGGAGATAAGTGTTTCTTTCCTGATGGCACCAGTACAAATATTGTCATATGCGAACGCTCCTTTTTCAACGCTTAAGCATGTGGCAATATTCATGGCGTTTTGAAGCAACGGGTTTCTCTCGGAAAATCTTCATGGGAAAAGAAAAATATTTCCTCGAGGAAACGATACCCACTACGGGGCAGGAGATGAACGTACTAATTTATTAACGAATTCGTAAGTTTTTAACGGCAATTATTTTGTTCCGAGGATTGCGAAATCAAGAGGGATTTTTCAGGTGGAGTATTTATTTCACATTATCATCCAAACTTACGGAAATACTTAAGGCCGGTTTACACTAGATACTTGGTGGCGCAGGTTGATGTACAGCAGTTGCTCAAATGTGGGTACGGAATTGAAGCAAGGACTAACTTCCTATAATTGGCTCATATGCTTTTGATGAGTCAGTCTAGCAAGTCTCTGCTTTATACGACAAAATTTTCACTGAGCATCCATTCATACACCAGACTGTGCAGGAAAATTCCTCGGGTAATAGGGGTTTTGGAAAGTTTTTGAGTTCGCGCATTTGGGCAGCAAGTGCCTCCTCCCTTCCCACGGGGGGAATTTTGCACTTGAAGTGCCCTCCTCCGAGACTTCGAGTAAGAATCGGAATTCCACTGAAAATATCTTCACCACAGTTGGGATTTTACTCGCGACTCTCGGGATGAGAAACTAATCCTCTAGTTACCCTACTGACTCAATGCCAGCGTGGAGTCATGTGTTTTATTTATTTGAAACTTAGTTGACTATCTCATTTTAAAAGCTCGACTTGAAGAGTAGAATAGCACCACAAGATATCCTTCGTCTAGGAGTAGTTTGGGATGAAAAAAACCGAGCACCGCGATAAAGGAAGGCAAAGGAACCCAGGAAAATAGAAACAAATGTCGTCCGTATGGCTGAGGGATTTTGGAGAAAAAATGTAAGACGAAAATTTTTCAGTTATTCATAGCATCAACAAGAAATCAATGGGGATTTATGTCTTTTGCATCCCATCAGCCACATTTATTAATTGTCAAAAGCAACAGCATGTCATTGAAGACATTGGGAGAAGAATGGGTCTCAGTGCTAATTAAGATGAGACCAAATACATGAAAACGTATTCTTCACAGAACAAGCGAGAGCTATAAAACCTAATTATTGGGAATTACAAGTTATAGAGCGTTAAAAAATGTACTTACCTTGGAGCAATAGTAAATAACTAGCTGACCTGTGCAAATATTTCGCACAGTGTGCGGCTTCTTCCTGTTTCTTTCTACTCTCTTCTTGTTCTTCTGCCTGTCGAATATTTCGCACAGTATGCGGCTTCTTCCTGTTTCTTCCTTTTTTCTTCCTGTTCTTCTACCTGTCGAATATTTCGCACAGTATGCAGCTTCTTCCTGTTTCTTCCTTCTTTCTTCCTGTTCTTCTGCCTGTCGAATATTTCGCACAGTATGCGGCTTCTTCCTGTTTCTTCCTTCTTTCTTCCTGTTCTTCTACCTGTCGAATATTTCGCACAGTATGCAGCTTCTTCCTGTTTCTTCCTTCTTTCTTCCTGTTCTTCTACCTGTCGAATATTTCGCACAGTATGCAGCTTCTTCCTGTTTCTTCCTTCTTTCTTCCTGTTCTTCTACCTGTCGAATATTTCGCACAGTATGCAGTTTCTTCCTGTTTCTTCCTTCTTTCTTCCTGTTCTTTTACCTCTTTCTTCCCATGGACAATTATATGTTATTTATGTTTGTGTTAGAGATACATAACGTAAACGTAAACAGTTAATGGTCACACTGATTGCATGCAGAATGTAAACAATCTAACTAAACGATGTGTTAATAGATGGCGCCCTCTACAGTCTTTTAAGCACGTAAACATTGCCAACATATTAGTTGATTATATTGTCAGCAGATGGCGTTGTATCATTTTTTTTAACAAAAACTTTAATTTTAAACAATTTGTCTATTTTTCATCAATATCGGGGAACATAAGTTTTAAAACGATGTTTGAATCATTAATTTTGATGCATAATTATGGCAGTTATGGCGTTGCGACAAAAAAACACCTTTGAGAAATAATGTATACGGATGAAAGTATGATTTCTGAGGAGATTAATCAAAGGGTAATGCAAGGTGACAAGTCTTATTTTGCAAATTTACCCCTCCTTAAATCAACTCTTCGGTCCTAAATTGAAAATTGATAAAATATTGATAAGACCAGTAGTTACATATGAAGCTGGGAGCAGTTACATATGAGACATGGGTCCAATCCAAACAAGATGAAGTAGCACTAAGAAGATTTGAAAAGAAAATAATTAGGAGAATCTATGACCCAGTTAAAGAAGGAGAAACGTGGAGAATAAGAATGAACTGTGAAATAAATGAAATATTGGAAGAGAAGGATATAGTGAGGTTCTCCAAGTCATTGCGACTGTCATGTTTGGGCCATGTTGAAAGCATGGAAGAGTACAGAATGCCAAAATTGTTACTTAATAACATGATGTAAATGAGTAGGAGGAGAGGAAGATCACGCAAAATATGGCCACTAGATGTTGAAGAGGACCTGAAGACAATGGGGGTTGGAAGATGAAGAGAGAAAGCAAAAAGGAGAGCCGAATGGAGGCATATAACTGAGGAAGTCAAGGCCCACACCGGACTGTACGATTGTGGAAGAAGTAGAAGACAATAGCAACAGTATACCTGAACAGGCGCGCACATATTATTTTGTCGGCTGGAAGTATTAATCACCTGTAAACATTACACAAGAAAAAACTTGTAATTGGGGAAAACTTGTAATTGGTCACTTGTAATTGGGGATAAACCATTTTGTTAAAATTTTATATCAAGGAATGATTCCAAACAGTGGTGCATGCATATCAGGCAAATTTCAAAAGAAAATGAAAAGGGTTAAAGGATGCTATTTGCTTTCAAAAGGTATCTCTGTGGTATTGATTTTTACATATCAGCATTCTTTACAACAACAAGACGTAAAGATTAACAGCATAGATTGAGTGACACTCATACCTTTTATATTTTTACAGACATACGATATGCTGAGTGCACTAGGAACTATTACCACTTATTAATATTGCTGTTTTCAGGCATTCTCGTCGCGTGTTTAGTTTTTCTGACTACAGTTTCTCCCCACCACTTAGAACACTCACTAAAAAATTACAAAATGTCCAACGGACCTGAAGACGCCCCCAGGAAGAGGGGAGAAACTGTAGTCAGAAAAACTAAACACGCGACGAGAATACCTGAAAACAGCAATATTAACAAGTATATGAGTCGCGGAAGCCTTCAAAGAAATATTACCACTTAGTGTTCCAAAGCAAGTATGTACTCACGTATTTTGCCTAAAATTAAGGCGTAATCAGCGCTCGTGATGAAAATCAGTGTTGATTCAAAAAAATCATTTGGCAGCATTGTGGAGCGTCGTATCATATTGTCAAAAACCCGCCTCCTTTTGCGCCACATTAGTAGCCCTTTGAGTGCGGCATGACGTGATATCACGTCACGGTTGTGTTTACGCTGGTGCTGAAGACGTTATATCACGTCATGGGTACCATGAATGTTCCAGCTTTGATTAGAGGGCCTAGTGAATGTTCCGTAGCGAAAGCTGGAACACTCACGGTACCCATGACGTGATATAACGTCTTCAGCACCAGCGTAAAGACAACCGTGACGTGACATCACGTCATATCGCACTCAAAGGGGTAATATTTAGTCATCGTCAAATGCAGTGGAAAACCACAGGCATGGACAATCAAACTTCGCGGTTTAGGAAATCAGTAAAATAAATTGTCAATGGGAACAATTTCTGGCTGTATGGTTTGACACGCGTTTTTCAGGCGAAAATTTTCAGTAAATTCGCATTTTTTATTCAATATGATACTTTGATATTTATAAGGGACCATTTTAATCATAAGAAAAGTATGTTTCCGCATTAAAGTGAAAATCTATACGTTTGTCATCGAATTATTTCATAACAAATGCCAATTTCCATAAGGCTGCGAATGAAAATAGCTTTAAATTACCAAAAAATTGAATCGGTAACATGCAATTTTTTTCACTTTTTTCTTCATGTTTTACTGATAAACACAAGCATTCAAATTTTCACGCAAATCTGTCCATTAACGGAAATCACTCCATCCATCTCAATCGGTGAAGAATAATCACCATGTACTCGCTTTTATTCGTTCATTTCGAGAAAGCATTTGAGAGTGACAAAGGGAATGTTGATGGAAATGTTGGATAAGTTGGGAGAAGGTTAAAGAGAGGAAACTCGAAATTCGTAAATTGTATGCGTCTCATCGTTAGACGACGTCATTGCGGATGGAAAATCAGGGTGAGCAGTTATACGACGGAGCAAAAGACCCGTTTACCGTTATCAGCATCGTCTTTTAAAAACTATGGCACGGAAATTGCAAAAGAGATCTTTACGACTTAATAGACCATTACGGCCGCTAATAACCGGCCGTTGTTACTCGGTCGTTCAAAGCACTACCTTCATTAACAGACATGTGCAAAAATCGGAGAAATAGGTACTAGACAAAGATTAGCATTGAGGCAGTTAAAGACATGAAATTTTCATGGAAAAAGAAATCATTAATTAATTTAAAAAAAGAAAGAATTAATCATTGAAGTAGGAGGGCAACCTGGAGCCTGGACAACAACTTGTGGGAGATTGCTCAGAGAAATATGTAATGTAATGTAAACAGATAATGAGGATATCATTAAGAAATCATCTGGCAGCATCGTGGCTCATTTTTGTATTCACTGGAGTTTAATCAAGTATTATTTTCATGTTTGTTTTATGTCAACGTCGAGTTCTTCTCCGTATCCATTTTATGTATCATTTTCCACAGGATGGACGGACGGTCGATCAAACTAGGGTTTCATCAAACTGTGCTTTCGTGGAAGAGGCGTTAATAGACGAAAACTGGTGTAAAAACAGAATTGCGAAGTCGAACATGGAGTGTAGTAATGAGAACCATAACCGCACTTTTTAACAGATTTTTTATAACAATTACAACGCACTTCGACTCATAGAGTCATCATCAGGTACTTCCTCTAAGGTGAATCTGTCCTCAGACTGGTTTCAACTGAACTGCTCCCTCCATGCTCGTCCATCCTGTCCTGCCTCCCTCAGCTCTTCGTAACTCCTTCCATTCATAAAATCAGTCAACATATTATTTCTTCGTCTTCCTCTCTCTCTCCTTCCCTCGATCTTACCTTCTAAAATTTTTTCAGCAGGCAATCTTTCCTCAGGAAATGTCCCATCCAGTTTGCTTTCCTCTCTCTTATTAATTAAAAAAATCTCATTCATCCTTGCTATCACTTCCTCGTTTCTCACTTTATCTCTTCATTTTAATCTTAGCATTCTTCACCATAGCCACATTTCAAAACCATCTATATATTTCTCCTCTTTCCTCCGGTACTAGACGCCGGGAAAAAGTAGACATCACATTTGTATGGTCGAAAGGAGAGATGGATATAAGAAACAGGAGTAAGGTAGGAGGGAGAGAAGGTGGTAAGGTTATGACGGGAAGACCAAGAAGATTGGAATAAAAGGAGAGAATGGGGAAATGGAGCGCAGGAGACCAAGGGAGAAAGGAAATAAGGGAAGAAAAATAAGTAGGGAGGGAGGGGAGGCAGAAAAAGGATGAGTAAGCATCGTCATTGTCAAGGGGAAGGTGGTAGGTAGGAGATACGTTGTAATTGCAATTAAGAATCTGTGGAAAAGTGAGATTATTGTTTATATTATGACATACTTCCATTAAAATACGCCCAAATATGTTGAATTTATACTGAGTGTAGTCTTTGAATATGAACTTAGAGGAAGGAGATAGAGAATCTATGTCATCTACAACTACTTATTACCATGCAAGCCACCACAAGGGTGTTTGACAAGGGGTGGCTTATCACCAACATAAACTAAAGATAAAATATTTACTTTCACCAGCGTGCAAAACACTATGGGTATGCTACAAATCCTACAGAAACTACTAAAGTAATCTACAATGTAACTATGTAAACGTGAAACAAGAGTCGTGCAGGGAACATGCAAAACATCATGTTAGCATTACTCGGCAGATTTAGAAACCTGCATTAGGGGGCATATGAATAACTTAGCTACACTGCCTGTCAACTAACCTACTTCGAAGTCTTAATACACGCATTATGGCCTCTTATCGATCGCGGGAAAAACGATATTTTAAACCTGAATACTCTACAATCTATTTCCCTCTCTTTCTTCCGATGATCTGATCTACCTTAGTATGTTGGAGTTCGTAAGATATTGATAACTTCGTCGGAAAAGATTAGGGGAGTTTGAGATGAGTGAATGTGCGTGGAGGAGGATAAAGGTAGTGGATGGAAAGGAATACTGACGAGGATGTGTCCGGCATGGCGAGGGAGGAGAGGAAGCTTTCATTGGGGACTGGGATTAGGTAGAGTGGGTGGTTGGAACGTGCAACGAGGCATTGGGGACGCTGGGGGAGGACTGTTCAACGGGCTGGGAGGAGAAATAAATGAAAGGCAGCCTTAAGATGGTTGGTGTGCGAACCGTGAGTCGTTGAGTGCACATCTTGTTAACTTTTCAAATGAGACGGAAAAAAATTCTTGGACCACAAGTCTCATAAATAAATACATTTATGTGTTGGAGATAACCATAAATGTTGTAATTTAAACGATGCGAGAGCTACATTTTAAAAGTTTCGAACCAATAAAACCTCACGGAATTTTTTTTATTGGTGTGAAGAATAAGATCTTTAATGCATCACCTTGAATTAATTAAAGCATTTTTTATGACCATATGTCTTTTTAAATATATATAGTCATTAAGCTTATTACTGGGAGTATTACAAGGTTTCAACATGCTCTATCCACGTGCCTTTTGCGCACGCAGAGCTCATCACCATTTGGAAAGTGGATTCCAGTACTAATCCATAACTTGAAAGTCATGCATATATATAAATCTTAATTATCTATATATGTGCCTGTTGCTTGTATTAATTACTTTGACTTGGGTTTATGATACGTAATTCAAAACTTGAGAAAAACTGTTTTTTATGGGGTTTACATCCGGAATGATACCTTGAAGTTTAATGAAAGCCATTGTTCTAATATATTAGAAATGCTATCACGTTTCGGAGTAAATCTGTGCATATAGAATCGAATTATTTTGATATATGTATCAAGTGAAACATGGCTAAATGTTAAAATAGCATAAAATTGCCTGGAAACCAAATCGGTAATGCGCAATTTTCTTCGGTTTTATCCATACATATTACTACTGAGTACACGTATTAAAAGTTTCACGCGATTCTGTACTTAAGCGTAAATCGCTCCAACCACCTAAAATTTTGTTGGCAATAGCAAGTTACAGGCAAAGTGATTAATTGCATCAAATTTCCAGGTCATTGTGGTTTTTAATTTCAATTCGAGAAAATCGGTTAATGATTCATTCGTGAGTTCATTCCTATTATTGTAGCATTAATTTTATTCGTCAACTTCTGAGTTAATTTGCCAAAACATGAGATTTAAATAACAAGTAAAAAAAAGATTATTCTCAAACTTTTTTAAGTTCTCACGTAATGGCTTCCATAGTCGACAGCCTCCTTCAATGTACGCAATGGTAATATAGAGCTTTTCTTTTAGCCAAGTTCAAATTTAGATTCAAATTTACAGACTCGATTCTTTTTTTACGCGTCGTCCCAATTTGATAGAGGTCTGTGATGTAAAGGCTAATCCTGGAAACAAATTGGAAAATAGTTTTAACCCATGATTTCATAGTTTTGTGAAGATACAGAGTCAAAACATAGCTAAAGAGACTTGATTAGACAACGCAATCCAGCTATTTTGCTTTACTCTATCAAATGGCTATTTGACCGCGACAGATGAGATATAAACTTATTAGGGAGCTGTTCCATCTTTGAGATAAATGGAAAGATTTTGTTTCACTGCAGCAAGAAAAGCTACAACCTGTATTTTAAACATTTAATATATCTTCAATAATAGCTACTTACAAAGTATTTATACAGTAAAACTCCTCTCCTCTCAAGTGACCATCCATCTCAACGATCATTTTTCAGCGGAACCATTGGTGATCGCTTAATTCAGGTTTCACTTTTTTCACAAAATTCAGAAATTAACATGCATTAAAACTTTCCAGGAGCAACTTTATAATGTGGAAATAAGCGCGATCTGCATAGGTTTTAACAAAAGCGTCGCTTTAGGAGTTTTTCCGTCTTTGTCAAATTAGCCGCCCATTCTTTTGCCTAATACTTCTAGAAAATGAACCACTGTCGAACGACCAGCCCTTTCAACGATCATTTTTCAGCGGAACCGTCGGTGGTCGCACAATACAGGTTTCACAGTAAAAATTCCCGTTATCATCGAATTTTCCTGCCTGCGGACTGTAGTGGACTGTTCTTTTCAGCACTCCATGAGAGAGCAAATATAAGGCTCGATAAAGAATAAGCACGTGCCTTGTGTTTCGCCTCTCTATTATATTTGAAGTCCAATCACTAATATTGGCAGTGCTGTACCGTAGAAAATAAAAAAATATTATTTATAGAGTGCTTATTGGTAAGTTCAATAAATTTCACTTGGCTGAACTGCCATGCCTCCTAATGTCACTCTTAGTCAGTAGAGATATGTGTTTCACTTAAAATATGCTCTTCGATCGCATTAAATTAACTATGTTTCCCTATCTCCCTGCGAAAGAATCTGAAAGGCTATGCATATGCAATATGATATCCTGGGCTGAGGTGCTGGCGCGTCATCAGTTGATATGGTCATCAGGACGATAAATACGATTGAAGATGGTTAATTATCTCTTTAATGTCATCAAACAAAGATCCTCTTCCGTTTTTATTCAACTAAACATAGCTTTCCTGTTTTCTCAAGAGGCAATTTTGACGCTTTCTTGCATGAGCATTTACATGAACTTTCGGTTTCAATGTCGGAATCACGACGAAATATTTCACTGTAGCAAATACAATTTCACTGTGATTTTGGTAGCTGCCAAGGTATTATACAGTCTTCAACTTAACCACTGTTCGATAAAAATTTTCCGGCAAGAACTCTATGGTTTAGTAATTATAGGCTCTAACGGAGGATTCTAGTATATTCAAAAGGAAATGGATTTTTAAACCAGCTCATGAAATGAATTCGTCGTCAACTTCATAACTGTCATCGGTAGTGTTCTTCAAAGATAAAAGCGTGATGTTCATTTTTTGAAGTCATTGGCCTCTCCTTCGTGAATTTTATGGAAACTTTTATGGAAAACTCGAGGGGAGAGCTTTTTTTCTAGCAGCCAGCCAGCCAGAAAAAAAATTTATTACGTTATGTTAATATAATTTCATTATAAAACGTATCATGTCGAGCGAAGGTCATGGCTTCATCAAGACTGTTCAAAGTCAATTTAGAATATGGAAGTCCTCTAATCATCGCGAAGTTGTTATTTGCTATGTAAACGAATTGTATTACCTGTTTCGATTATAATTGGTATATTTTCGTCCTCTTGGTTTTTGAACGAAACCATCGCTAATGAGAAGTCAATATTACTTCATTGCTCGTAAAATGGAATGTTATTCGCTCATACTCATGAATTTAGAGGAATTCTCTTGGATATTACCTTGCTTTCCTTCTAATTCATCAATGTAAGCAACCAGTATTCCTACATCAAAGATCTCACAGTGCCTTTCGAATTTACCTTATTCTTTTTTAGTTTTCGTCAGCTTTATTTATTCACGTCGTGGCTCTTTCTTCCTTTCCCTGTTCAGAGACGACGAACAGCATCATGAGGTTTCCAAAGTTCCTAATGAGGCATGGGTAATTCTCTGCTACTTCTTGAAGTACTGGACGTTATTTGACAGCAACACTTTTTAAATGCACATCACTAAATAATGCTGATGAATCCAGTGAAAATCTAAAGGCTCGAACCCATTTTTTTCCAATTTCCTTTGCAGTAAGTAGTCGAATCTCCCGCGCAGAGAGATGCAGCATGAGCCTTCAACCTTCAGCTACATCTTCACTGAATGAACCTTAGTTATGAACCATCCCTGCAATTCTTGCAGAAGTGGCCAATCATATGCTTCATTTAGAGCCATTCTCCAGGGCCGATCATGCCTCATGCGAATTCTAAAACAGTTTTATCCTTATTTACAGGAGAAGGCCTATTTTTTGTTGCATCTAACCGTTCTTGTTTGTGATAAGTTACACATCGGGCTATTCCGTTTTCATTCGCTGGGGTTTGAAAAGCATAAACGTCTGTTCGTTGCCATTATTATAAACTATTTGAATCCGTATTGAAACAGTCCTTGTACTTTTTCACAACTATTCAAATAGTTGTAGAAAAGTACAAGGATTGTCTTAATATGGATTCAAATATGAAATACTTCCACGAAGTGACGCCCGAAGGTGTACAGTTTATCATAAACTATTTTTTCCAAATATAACTAATACTAACCATTCTTATGGATTGTCGTCAAATCCTCCACCTGAATCTCATAAAATGCTGAAAAAATATTATACTATTACAACTTGTCATATATCTTTGTGATTAAGATAATAGTCTACATTTTCTCACCAGAATACTTAACTTAAGTTTATACTTTCAGCAAAATGTTTTGCAACACATATGGATTTATTTCATTTGTGGTGAAGGCTATCCGGTGACTGCATTTTTCTCTGCAATATTTATCAATTCCAGTACAAAAGGTACTCCAATAAATATGATGACGTGGAAAGTTATGGAATGCAAGTACTTCACGGTTAAAAGAAAAGAGAAGCTCTAATATTCCTAAAAATTGCTGATACAATATTTTATCGTACAATTTATTGTCTTCAGGACGGAAAATGCAGCCAAGTTTGCCTGTTATCGAAGACAATATTGCTACACAATCTCAGTGGAAATAGTAGACCAAGTGGAAATATGAATTCACCTTGTACAGAAGCTTCTCAATCAAGCTTTGATGAAATGATGTATTCTGGAACATTCAAATTCATATAGGATGGTTTTGCCAACCGTTTTTGCTATTTTATCAATCTATTTAAAATAACTGCATGCATTTTTTATATTGCAGAGCTTCACATTTTCTACGAACGCGGCGACGGAGTCGCCAAACGGAGAGTACCACTTATCACCCATATCTCAAATTGCCATGAAGACGTTATTACTTGATCCCCCAAACCATTACATTCATGTGCCATTAGCTGTGAAATTTAATGAGGTAAGTCAGATGAGTGAATTCTGATGCAGTATATCAACTCCCTGCTAAGTGTATTTGTTCCCACTTGGCCTCCCTTCGGACGGGATTTTGAAGTCATTTATTATACGCCAATAATATCGCTCATATCGTCCTCTTGGGCCATCCATCTGAAGTTTGGTTGTGAGCTACGCTCTGCACATTTTCTCTGTATGGTTTGACCCCTATTTGTTCCAACATTTTTTCGCTAGTAATTGTGCACGCGGAGCTCAGCGCAGTGTGGAACTCACGCAAATATTTATAATAAAAAAATGTCATATGAATCTTCTAGCGGATGACTTCCACAGAGGTGTGGCTGCTTTGAATGACAATTAACTCCAACCCTGCAGGGCTGCTATTAAATGCGTATTCGTCCTGCCTTTGCGGGTACTTTACATTTATCAATTGTCAATAATGTGGGAGCTCAAAATGAATCAAATGCAAAAAATAAAATGAAGAGAATTTACATGAAATTCTACAAACTAGACTTACTTAGCTTCAAAGTGACTTGACGAAGTAGAAGTAAGTAATTTAAACAGTATATTGTTAACTGGGTGTATAAATAGCAAATTCCATGAAAGTAGCAAGCTCCATCGTATATTTGTGCGTAGGAGGAATCCAATGTTCCACCCACAGCTTAAGAAATTAACTTATGACTCAAAACAACTAATCACCAATTCCAAATGGCGATACTTTACGGAGTCTCTTTCTTGTTTTCCAATGCAAACTTCATTTTTCGAGAATTACGAAAACTTGGAACAATTCACGCACATTATTACCCTAATAAATCAAATACAACAATCGAGGAACTGAACGATCACTTCATTTCATCAGCATCTGCCTACTTGAGAGACAACGCCAGCCCGTCTAACGCCTCAGCGATATCTTCCTCGGGCTTATGTATACCATTTAACAGTGAAATGTAACATTTTGATTATAATACCCCAGAATTTGATTTAAAAAAACGTTGTTCCGTTTTAAATATAACCAGACGAGCCTCAATATAATATCCTTTGTCAAAAGTAATCAATACTATCCCATAATCCTGCCTCTTATTTTAGAAATATTCAGTAATTCCCTTCAGTGCTCCAAGTTTCCCACGGCGTGGAAATCGTCAAGGGCTAAACCAATCAATAAGCTGAAAAAACTTACAAAAATTCCTGACTTTAGGTCTATTTCCATTCTGTGTACTGTTTCTTTATGCATAGAGGGCAATGTTTATAATTGGGGTTGAGGCTTCCCAGCCTGAGCAGGGATGAAATGTATAACCACAGTAGAACCTATTTGCACATTTTTATTTCCCAGTCGAGCGGCGACATTCAAAGTAATTTGATAAGGATGAACCTGTGTCTAATATTCATTTTCAGCCTCCTCATTCGCACCCTATGATAGACCTCTCTGAGAGGTCTGGAAATGTTTCTGAATCGTTGAGTGGTGCTTTCACTAATGTTCTACTTTTCCTGTATTTTTCTGTATGAACAGTCAGTTGCATTCTAAAGACGAGTGACGGTCGAAAAAGTTTGCACAAATCAATGTAAAAAATCTGAGTAATAACTTTCACAACGATGTACTTTTTCTTATACTCGTATTGATACCTCTAGATCAATTAATTCAATAAAAATATGTTGAGGCAAACTCTAGCAATGGACGTTTTAACCATCGATTTAATAAATTTTATAGGGAAAGAAGTTTTGATACTCTGCAATAAGAAGTTTTCAATACAGCAAGGTTTGATGGGATATTTTTGTGCAAAAGAAGAAAATTTAGAGAAGTTTATAATAGGAATTATTTAAGACGACACGAAGAAAACCAAATAAAGGAACTATTTTTGCCTGAGAAATTTATTATGTAGCTTATTCTTTTGGCTTAATGAAATGTTGACAAATGGAAGATCCTAAGAGCCTAAATTTAGCAATTTTCAAAGCGAGGCTCTCCGCTATATTCCACTGATTCAGTTTTCCTCTTCCCTACTCCTAGTAACGCAAATTGTCTCGGTACCCTCATATGATGCCGTCTTATGTCTGCAACCACTTTAATAGACACTCCTTCAATAGTTAATCTTAATATGATTTTGTAGAGTCCACTGAAATATTTCAAATGTGAGAAGATATTTTTGGTCAGGCGTATTATTTACATATAAGGATAGAAAATTCACATCTATCGGACGTGGGACTGTTAAGCAATTGTATTCCAATCCTCAATTTCTAATCGAAAATTAATTTACTTGCAGGCAACGAACTTCAGTAAGGTATTTCCCTCTATCACTCCAAACATAATTAGTGTGAGCCACGTGTTTGTAGCTCTTTGCGGCATGAAACTAGTGTGGAGTGATCGCCTTGCAGTTCGGCAGGTCGGAGTTCTGCTGTTTGAATTTCGATCCTACCTGGATGCTCTCGATGGCGCCGTCGCCAGATCACGAGCCCACCACAACATGATCCACCTGGACATTGGATCCTCAGGATTCTTCGTCGACGGCATATGTGATGCAATTGGCTCCTTTGCACTATACATGGGAGTTCTTGTCTTCTTGACGACCAACTTTCCATCGTTGGCCAGTCGAGCCAAGGGAGCGTACTCATTAGTGCCGTCAATAGTCCTTCCACTTTCACCATCATCAAAAGATGCGAAGGAATGGAGGGTGGATGGTGGACCATTGCCCACTTCCCAGAACGCCAACACCAACCACAGAAGAAGAGTGGTGACCGTGATCATTTTCTCAGCTCTGCAGATGGTACTCGGGTCCTTGTTTTGGAATCGTACATTGGATGCATACCACTCGCTCCTGGAAACGGATCCGTCCACGACGCAGCAAAGGGTAAGAGTGAATTTTTCTTTTGACAGCTGATTCGAAAAATAATTTCATTTCACAAGGGAATGAACAGGTGTATGTACTCCTGAGCTCCTATTGTTTGTTAAAAAACTCACCGGCATAATCTGAACGCCAGCCTTCATTGATACATGATCTTTGTCCTCCGTACAAATCGTCTGACACCAACCAATACCCACTTCCTAGTAACGCGACGCCTCGTCGGAAATCGGGGCTCTGTTGAAAATGGACCACTATATTCGACAAATTAGGTGTAATATGTATTACACCATAATTAAAACCACGTTATTTTACGATCAAAGTCTAAACTTGGACATTTTTCCAATGAAACACATTGCATCTAGTATAAAGCTACATTTGGCAGCATAATACAACATATCGATAGTTTTTAAACTGTAAATTCTCAGCACTTCGAGTTTATTGTTTGCAATAAGATCAGGAAATTGTTCCTTGAGAGTCACTATCTCCGGGAGAATACCCTAACGTCCCACGGCGCTTTACCACCCTCGATTTGGCCCACAAGCCCTCCGTCTGCCATTCTTTGACGTCCCGGGGGAGTTCTTATGCAACTTTTGAAATCGGATATTTGCTATCGAATATTGTTTAGAAAATTCAAGCTTAAACATTGATAAATTTAACAATAAAAAGTTACATAGTAGTATAGCTAAAAATTCTGGCGTATTTCTGGAGGATTGGAAAAATAAACTCCAAGTACTCGAAGAAGTCGAGACGCGACAAAACACGGAATGCATCACGTAAAACCAATTTAGGAAACACAGTTACTGTTTTCATCCCGACGAATGAATTTTGCTGATTTCCAACTAAATCATTTGAGCTGGGTAAGTTATGATGTCAAACCTATTTACTGTTTGTACGAAATTTACATAATCATACCAAGTGGGTTACAGGAATCTCTGTCCTGGTCCTTCTCAAGCATTCGCCGTTGTATCTCTGCGTCACAAAAACATGAATAAGGGCTGTTACAGCTGAGTCCGAGAGATCTATTTTATTCGCAGCTCCAATTAATATAATCCTCGTGACTCCTAAGTAATTGCGGAATTCAGGGCCACAGACTCCGCTTTGATGAACATAATGATATCTCCATATATTTATGTGCTTGTATAGCAGCGTTTCATGTGCAGCCAATTCTGATATCACGTACCGTTAAAGACTATTCCAAAATGATCGGTGTTATAACATTTGTATTCCAATCAATATTGGAAGTCTTCAAAAAATATGATGTCCCGTCACCAATTGCTGATCGTAGGGGTTTGATGTTTGAACGCCCGAAGGGAGTAGGCCCTCCTCCATTCCTTTGCAAGTCCTTTTAAAAGTATTATATTTTTAGCGATTAACATGTAAAGTTGTTAGCCACACAAAACTGTAAGGATGCTCATTTCTACATCTACATCTACATACTACCCCGCCAGCCGCCGCTTGGGCATGT
Source organism: Ceriagrion tenellum (assembly GCA_963169105.1). Classification (NCBI taxonomy): domain Eukaryota; kingdom Metazoa; phylum Arthropoda; class Insecta; order Odonata; family Coenagrionidae; genus Ceriagrion; species Ceriagrion tenellum. The sequence continues at coordinate 44,206,205 of OY720638.1, read as the reverse complement.
GGTAGGGGGTGGTAGAACACCAGCCGTGTAAAGATGTAAAGGTTTTGGAGGTGAAATGGTGACATGTCCTATGAGAGTCTATGGAGGAGCTCAGTTTCTATTGTGGTCGCTTATTGTCCGCGGAAAGAACGAGTTTTTGTACCTATCTGTTCGGCAGAGTAACTCTCTTATCGCATCTGTCAGACCTAGAAATGTAGTAAGGCGTAATGATAATATTCTCTACGTCGCTCTGAAAAATATCAGTTCTGAATTTCTCAAGCAGCCTAAGCCTAGCGTGCAGCCTCCGAGTCTCAAGGGGTTCCCACCTTAATCCCTCTAACATTTGTGTAACACTGTATGTTCGTTCTTAGCAGTTTTTAACGAAGCGTGCTGCTTTTCTTTGTACTTTGTTAATTTTTTTGGTTAAATCTTTATGACCAGGGTCCCAAACGCTCGCGGCGTATTCGAGGTGTGACCTAGCCAGAGCGAAGTAGCATCTCTCTTTTACTTTTTCATCCGACGACTTTCCTATTATACGCTTAACAAAACCTAGTTTCTTTAATACTGTGCCGCATATGTTTTGTATGTGTGTTCCCCACGATATATCTGAAGTTAAGGTAATTCCAAGATATTTTACTGTATTTGAACATTTTATGTTTACTCCTCCCACGGTGTAGGTATGGCTTTTGTGTGATGACTTTCGCAGGAAGAGAACTGTGGTGCATTAACTAATATTTAGTTCTAAACCCCGTCCTGGTACCACGAATTAACGTTGTTAAGGTCAGATGGCAGAACTTCGATGTCCGCGTCTCCGCTAATTTCACGGTAGATTACTGTATCGTCTGCAAATAATCTTAATTTACTACTAATTTGAGAACTTAGGTCATTAATATAAATAATGAACAAAAGAGGGCCAATCACGCTTCCTTGAGGAACACCGGATGTGACTTCGACCATGTCAAAGCGAAAACCATCGATAACTACTTTTTGTTTTCGATCACTGAGAGAATTATTATGACCGATTCACATTTTTCGCTGTTTCTATTTCAATTTTTGATTTACTACGTTACTTATCCATTCATTTTCCATTGCTCATTGACGTTTTATATTGCTGTAGTATATTACTTTGGTAAGATTCTATAAGTACCTTGAAATTTATTTCAGATGCTTCAAATTCAAGTCTTCAAGTCCCAGGCGCTATGGATAATAATATGGTGCTGGAGATTGTGCAATCCACATGCATTACTGGAGATGATTCTTATATCGATCTTCATGAACAGACTCTGGGTATGAACTTTTTGTTAATATCAGTTATAAATCATTGTTTAAATCATACCCTTTGATGATTTAACTGTTGGATGATTTAAAAACCCTTATGAAATCCTTCTCTGGGGTCTTGAATTCGAGTTAGAAGACTTACGATCGGTGGGAAGCAAGCACGCCTGCGCGGCATACGCATAAACATGTCAAATAGGAGGTTTTGAATGGGGCTTAGGGTGGGGTGTGCGGGAGGCAGAGCGCTAAGGGGGATTTTTGGAAGATTGGTGGTCGTTCGTGTGGATGCTGTTGAGAGTGGTGGCGAGGAAAATGTAGAAAGCGAGGCGGAGAGTGAATTGGAGTAGATGGCCGATTTGTCGGTGGTGAAGGAACGAGTGGGGACTAAGGGAATTGACTCGGAGAGGATATTGGGATAGAGGATAAACGAGAGTGATTTGAGGCGTTTAGCATCTCGTTCGATGACCGAGTCTGGCTTGGGTTTTGGCATGGTTAGTGAATTTGAATTGGGATTTGGTGATTATTTGTAGGTGACAGAAATTCCAGACGTTAGGAATGCAAGGGAGTGACAGCAAGGTAGGTAGTGTATATATTTATATTGCAGTTAGGCAGCTGGATAAAAGTGGGAACAAACTTTTGAGAGTGCTTTTTAGGTCCTGGACCTGGAGAGTTGGTGGCGCTTGAAATAAGGTTATAATGAATTTTAATGGTCCAGGGTGGGGATTCGGAAAATAGATATTTTATTATTTTGTTGAAAAAATCCTCAGGGTACCCTTATCAGAGAGATGATATATGCAGTTTGGAAGAGGAATTTTTTAGAGGGATCAAGATATCACGGATGCTACGGCCTCCTTTAAAGGGATAAGAAATAGGGAAGGGATATTTTGGTATGAGAGGAATGGAAGCTGCCATGATGTCGGTTTCTGTTTATTGATTGACTTTGAACGGAGGTGCTGAAATGGCGGTTGATGTGAGCGGTGTTTCTATCCAATAGGGTTACAAAAGAACAGGAGATATTGGAAGGGAAAAATACAGTAGAAGACGCATCGTGAGTGGAAATGAAAGGCGATAAGGAATTGGCGTCACAGGGCCAAAGAAGGAAAATGTCGCCAACGTAAGCCAAAAGGGACTGAAGGGGGTACGGGGATCGGAAGGACTCCTCAACAATGCTGAGGTTAGCCACGGAGGGGAGAAATCTACCACCCATGACTCATTGTCAGCCCTCTTGAGGTTGAGGCGTTTGTTGAAAGAGAAGACAGGCAACCTAGAGTCAAACAACAACACACGTCTCCTTGCTTTCCTCTCACCCTCAGCCTCCCTTCTTGATTTTGAGAATCTAGAGTGAGTATCATATTGGCAGAAGTTACGTCGTGAAACCACGTAATACTATAAAAACTTCACTTTGTAAAATCCCACTGTTTTTTAATCATGAAGACTCAGGTTCCAATCTAAAAAATTCAGATATATAAGTATTCGATTCGAAATTATTCGAAAACGACTTGGTGATGTTGAAAGCTGGGTCGGTATGCATAAAAAATGGTGGAATACTACAAAGTAAATTTTTTTCATACCCGAGAGTAAGACCTGAGAGACTTCGTTATCATACACAGCTCTAAAGCCCATGGTGGGCCTTGGCTTCCTTTATCATAATCCTCCATTACAATATTCTTCTTGCCCTCTACTTCCACCTTGCTGCTCCCATATCCGTCAAATCTTTTTCAACATCCTTAAGCCGTCGTTTCCGTGATCTTATTCCCTTCTTCGTAACCCCTTCCATCTTGATATTGAGACATCGTTTGGTCATTTTATGTTCACTCATTTTTTCTTTGTGGCCCAGCCATGCCAGCCGCAGTGACTTGGAAAACCTTGCTATATTTTCACCGTCTTATTTGTCAATTATCTCTCAGTCGGCCCCGATGGCGGCGGGGTAAAGTCCTCGCCTGCTAACCCAAGGGTTGCGGGTTCGAGTCCCGCCTGGGTAGAATATTGTCTGTCCAGGACATGGGGTCTGTGTCTCGTCCGTTGTTACTGTTGTTCACCCGACGTAAAATGGCCTAATGTGCTGTATTCGGGGCAGTGAAAATAAATAAATAAATAACTTCATTCTGATTCTCTATCCTTCTCTTCCCTTCTCTTACTTGGCCTTGAATTATCCATACTATTTTCCTATCGAATCTCCACGTGTTTCTTCGTCATTCTTGTATAGTACCCACCTCTCCACTTCATTTGTTTCAACTGGTCTCATGAGGGTCTTCAATATTTTCAATTCATTTTCCTTCACAAGATGTTGGATATACGGGTAGGTGCATTAGCAAATTAAGCCTTATTTCCAATGATAACTCTCCGGTTGATTTCATTATAAATCTTATTTTTATCATTTAAACTGACTCTCGTATATGTGAACATTTTGAACCCTCAATACCTCCTCATTCGTCCTTCTTGCTACCCAGCTCACCCTCTCCATTCTTCTCCAGACCCACATCTCAAACGTCACGAGTCCATGTACATCCTCCCTATAGTTAGGTGGGGTTAAAAGACTACCCCCTGTCTAGAGGCTCGACGCTTACCGCCTGGGAATAGGTAGGCAGTGGGAAAAGGGTTGTGGGAGTGGGAAAGGGCTAGCGAAGCACAACCACTGGGAGGCTGACACCATGAGGCGGATTGCCGTCAAAAGGACGACAATGGGCCCCCACCTCCCCCAGTCCTCGCAGCTGTTGGGTTCCCTCAACAACGTTGGACGAGTCGCCGCCAGTCTCGCTTACGCGAAAACTTACCGCACATCTAATGAGAGCTGGCGAAGCCCATTACCCAAATTCTTGGGATAAGGTATCCACCGACTCTCTTTAACGGTGGACATAGTGCGGTCTGTCGGAGTTCGTCATCGGATCGGGGCTCTACCGGACCAATGGATGGTCTATTCGGACCAATTATGGTCAAATGTGAGACCTTTCACCTCAGAAGTCCCCGCCCACCGATTGAGGCACACTGATAGTCCAGTCAAGACTTGTTCGGCACAGTAGGCCCTACCATTATATGAGCTCCTATCGACATAGCCCTAGACCATTATTACTACTCGCAATCCTCCCCGTCCGGCACTTCAGGTGCTATCGAAAAGACGGCGCCTCTGAGGAGGTGAGAGTACGCTTACGTTCGGCTTTTCAAGTATTCAATTCTCTTAATCATTTGTAAAGACGTTCCGAGAAACAACGCGTGACTCGAGGTCAGTGTTGGTCTCATCCTGGTATCCGAATTTGAGTCTTGTCTTGCTTTTCCTCTCGAAAAGTTTACTCGTCTTTGTAACGAGTCTAGTAAATGAATCGTCTCATTTAAAACGATGTAAATATAAAAAGTGTGTACCTACTTTAGAACCATGTGAGCGAGTTAAACCATGTGAATGAGTGTGGTAGAGAAGTCATAATACCACTGTACTGTTATTTTGTTATATATTTTTCATTTGTTCAAATTAAACCCGATTAGACCCCAGTGGTTTTTGAATGCCGCCCTCTATTATTTTGAATAAATAATAACGCGAACTCTTATCTAATTATCATGTTTTGATTTTGAAAAATTCTTGTTTATTTCAGGAATTCCTCCGATGGTCTCAATATAGTGGATTTGTGGTGATTTTTACGGTGACAGCTGTGACACAGGTTCATATCAATTACGTCACGAGCCTGATGACTTTTGGATCTTAATACGGCAATTAATTCAAGGACTCAACTGGCTAATGAAAGCCACTTTGTGTAAAATGGCGGCGCATGTGAGCTGCTGGATAGCACATAATGGATTCCTAATGAGTCCTTCATTATAAGGAGTCATAGGGTCAACAGCACATGCCATGCATGTTGAGACATACCTTTGTGAACTGACTCCTTTCATTCCTCGACTTCATTATTTTTTAGTCAATTTTTTGACTTTATAAAGAATGAGGTCACAATAGTCCACGAAATATTTCCTTTGATGGAGGATCAACTTTTCAAAAGTGATATTCCAAGTTGATGGAGAATAGTGTATTTGTTGGACTCTTCCGAATGCCTGACTTTTCTTCGAATTGAAAGTGAGGTAATAGATATTCCAAGAAGATTATTTATTGTATTTGAGAGTAGAAACAGTGCAAATGTTTGCGTTTCCTTAAAGACATAAACAAATTCTTTTATTGAGACCATGGACCTCAGCAAAATTATGCTGAGGCGTTGACAACTCCGGCTTCAATTTTGACGACACGAATGAAAACTTCTAATATATATTTTTTCCGTGTTAAGGATATTGACTTTCTCAAATGATCTCGTGTTCTTTTGTTTCATTTCACTTAAAAGAATTAAGTGATATAACGAGTTCTGTAGTAGCAATGTAAAAAAAGGAAGAATTTATTGATTTGAAAGAAACCTTTGGTTAGTAGCTTAAGCTAAACTAAATTTTAAGAATAATTATGCACTCGTCAAATTGAAGAAGCCCTCTATCGTTTCTGAGGCCCTCGCGGTAAAAAATACAGAATGAGTTTGACCTGAGCAGCGAACCAACTTCAGATGGGATGAAACCTTCTCATTTTCAGGCTGCTGACGGCAACTTGGGTGGAAAATTGTAGCAAAACCAATGCTCGTTGAGCAAAATAAAGTTGGGGAAACCGTGTGATTCCTATTGAATAGTGATATCAGTTTCAGATTATTAAAGTTTTTATCTATTCCAATGGAAATGATGCCTCCTCTTTGATACCAAGCATGCGCGTTTAATTTTTTATCTATGCATATTTTTGTCCAACATTTTGGTTCATCTGTCGCCAGCAGTGGGTTTAAAGAGGGATAGTCATTTACCAAAAAATGCCCCTTCACTGTATTCCTTAGTATTTATAATTTTTATTTATGTTGTTGTCATGTTTTGGATACTCTTCGACGGCTTCAAAATAGAGAAACTCCACGAGAATATCGTGGAGTGAAAAATACATCGGCGATCAAGCCAACACGACGTTGAGCCCTTAGGTCACAATCAAAGAACTCCAAATAAATTATCAATTAGAGTCAGCACTTTTGGCGGCCTCTGTACTGAAATGCTACCTAATAACATCAAAAGTTATAGCTAAAATCCTCTAGATAATGCTATCCATTTTTTTCGTTCCAACTAACGCCAAATGCTAGTGAGGCACTCCATTGCAACTGAATTATATCAAATGATTATTATGAGGTCATTCACCCAAATAAGTCTACTAGAACTATTACGCTTCGCCTTTCGCATTCACGGGGCGTTTGGTAGACAATAATAACATGTATTAACCCAGCCTTCACCTTTTACATCGATATTGTATGTTTTGTATATTTGAAATAGAATTACTTTGAATAATGGAAAAATTCGAACTATTTCCATAGAATGTGCTTGCTTTTTCTTTATACTTGTGAATAAGGGGACAGCAATATACACTTTTTACCTCGAACCTCCAACGAAGATGATTAAAAATACGGGCACCCAGACTAAACAACATAAAACAAAAGATGTTTTTATATCACTAAGTCTCACAGCTCTAGACATTGTTTGAAATTTCAGGTGGCTTCGTGGAGGCCATCCACAATACAACTGACGGATTTTAACCCAATTATTGCTATCCCGAAGTTCTGCAGGCTCCTGTGACTGAAATTAGTTAAGGAATATGGTAAAAGTTCATGATTAACCTGAATAAATCAAAGAATAGCCACGGATTCCAAAGCCACAATAGGCGGCACTACCTGTATATGGGTGGCTCATCAAGAGATTGGCATAGCAATACAAATTGGACAGTTAGAACCTCGAATGTAAGATATGTGAGTGGACGAGAGAAAAAGTTTATGAATGCAATGCAAATGAAACGAGTGGATGTTCAATGTGTTTGTAAAGCGCACGGTTAGGGAGTTTGTTACTGTTATTATCGTTTTCATATTTTCATGTCTTGGGAGCTTGGAGGCAAGACTGAAATTTGTGGAGGTGAGGGAAGAGAAAGTTACTCGTCACGTGACTTTCTCTGAGCCAACCAATGTAAAGTTGGCGTGGCTGAGAGATTCGTTAATTCAGTCGCTCTCAGACTAAGTTTTTGTGAAATTCACAATTCTGCCTGCTGTGTAGCCAAACCTCATCACCACAGGGCGCATCTCATTGTGGGCCACGCGGTTTTCCCGGCTGAGGGATAATAATCTCGGCAACGTCGAGCTAGAGCTCCTCCCTCTCGGTGGCAGTTTCCCGCCCACCGGCAGCGGAAGTCTTCGAACAGTTCCGAACTTGCAAGAAAGGCGCCCGCCCCCACAAATTTTAGGCCTGCCTCCTAGCCCCCAAAACATTTGAAATAGATAATAATAACGGTGGATTAAAATTGCTGAGTGAAATTAAAGATGTTATAAATGGTAGCCTAGTTGTAGGCTAGATCCTTAAGATAGAGTTAAGATGCTGGTAAGGAAATACGAGTGAGTGTTCCCTATATTACTCTGGGTTCGTAATAAGAGAAGAAATTGGAAGAGTTGTGATATAAATATGCTATGCACTACTGGATGAAGAAAATGAAAGAGTGAAAAATGAGTTTTGAGGAAAACTGAGCGACATTCTAAATGAATGTGACCATGATGAAAGAATAATTGTAGTGGGTTACATGAATGGCTCGGTCGGTATTGACGGGTTGCATCGGAGAAAGTGGTTCGGACTTTCGGCGATCCTTGAGTGAATTTTAATTGAAAAAACTTGGTGAGAGAGCTTGGCCAAAGGACTGTTCGTCTGGAATGCATAATTTAAACTCTAGAAAATTCGTATGCGTACATGGTAAAAGAGTGATTATAAGATCATGATTGATCTCATTGTGTCTGACGGTAGGTAAAGAAAAATTGTGATTGATACGTGTTTGATGAGGTATGATGAATGTGGAGCAGACTAAAATAGTTTTTGGTTGTCTCCAGAGTGGATCTGGGTATGAATTGGGTTTCGAGGAAGAAAAGTGAACATAATAAAATGAGAACAAAACTATAAAGGTTTTTAGACATGGAACTGGTAGTATACGGAATGGGTTCTTGTTTTAGGGTATTCAAAACAGAGTGGGATGAATTTATCTGCCAAGGTAGTTTAAACGATGCGTGGGTGAGTGTGGAAGAAATGGTGCAGAAACTTTGCACAGAAAACGTGTGTGGGGAAAATGAAAGGCGATACACGGTGGAATAGAGTGAATGTTACCGTGAGTGATATCAATGCCAAGATTAATTTTACGCTACAATTCTTACTGATGACAATGCTCTTGGTTTAAACCCCATCTTAGGCGGATGCACACATGAAAAATGCCGGGAGATATTGGTAGATACCAAATTCACTATACATGGTTAGACAAAGATTTAGGAACAGTGTGAAGAACTCGCGGACATATCCGGGGGCTGATGCAGACTCGGATCATAATTTTATAATGATGAATTGTGAGGTTAGATTCAAAAAGCTAAATAAAAGCAGGAGGATGAAGAGGTGGAACCTGGAAGCGTTGAAAGGGAAGAAAAGGAAGGAATACCAAGAGATAGTGGATGAGAACATAGGAGAAGCCAAAGAAGCATGAACGATCGAAGAAAAGTGGGAAAATAAAAAACAGGCATTTTGAGAGCGGCTGAGAAAACAAAAGGAGCAGCGAAAATGAAGAGGATAAAGAAGCAGTGGATTACAGAAGAAGTGAAGAAGAGAAGGAAGTGGAAAACGTCAACACCGACATAGGTATAGGTAAGGTGAAATACGAGGAAAAACTGCAAAAAGAAGGGGAAGTGGGTACATTATACGCTAAGAGTATTTGAAATTGGGAGGTAAGAGAGGGAAAACGGCACCAAAGATTTAGAATTGAAGAGATAACATAATAATCGAGCAAGAAGAGATTCAAGATCGACGGGGAGAGTACGTGGAGGAGCTATAAGATAGCATTAGTAGACCAACTAATTTAAACATAGAGGACGAGAGAACACTAGATGAAGATCACCTCGGGAAAATAATACTCCACAGTGAAATAGAGAAACCATTGAAGGAAATGAAGGCAAGGAAAGCAGTGAGAGTCGATAGCATACCTTTGGAGCTGCTAAAGAATTTAGGAAATACAGGTAGGTAAGCTTTTTTCAAACTTATAGGTAGGATGTACTAGGAATGAGTATGACCAGAGAACTTCGTGAAAACAGTCCTGATTCCTATCCCGAAGAAGACGAAAACGTCAGAAGGAGAGGGATATAGAACAATCAGTTTGATCTCATACGCAGCCAAAGTTTTACTTCGAATAAACAATAGAATGTTGGAGAGAAAGGCCAAAAACTACTTGGCCGACGACTAGTTTGGGTTCCGAGAGGGTCAACTCGGGATGCCATTGCGGTGATGAGAACACATAGAAAGAAGCGTAGAGTATAACCAGAATATTTTCGTATACTTTGCTGGTTTTCAAAAGGTTTTTGACAGAGTAAATTGGGAAAAACGAACAGAGGTACTCATGAAAATGGGAATAGATAGGCGAGACAGGAGACTAGTCCGAAGCTTACATGCGACGCAAAAGGCGCAGGTGAGGGTGGCTGACGGTGTATCAGGGTGGGCAACTATAGGTCGCGGAGTAAGGCAAGGGTGCCCGTTGTCGCCTTTGCTTTTTCATATTTATGCTGAGGAAATGGTATGAAAGGCATGAGAAGAACTTGAAGTGGGAATCAAAGTATTAGGAGATTAAGTCTGTTAGATTCGCAGACGATCTGGCGTTGGTTACTGGACATTGGAAATGACTGCAAGTATTAGTAGATGTTTTAGAAATGCAGTGCAAGAAATTCGAGATAAGATAAATTCATAAGAAAGCCAAAGTAGTGAGATTCCCTGGTACATAGAAAGTGAGGCTGGTCATTAAAGTTGGAGGATACAAACTCCAGCAAGTAGAGCATTTTAATTACTTGGGTAGTACGCTAGAAGAAAACAGATATAGTAGCAAAGACATACGTAAGAAAATAGCGCTAGATAAGGAGGCGTTTGGTAATAGAAGAGAGCTGATGACGGGGACCTTGGGTAAGGATGTGACGAAGTGGCTGGTGAAGAGCTTGATATTGAGCGTAGCGTTATATGGTGCAGAAACGTGGACCTTCAGAAAGGAGGACGAGAATAGGCTTCAGGTATTTGAGATGTGGGTGTAGAGGATAGAGAAGGTTCGGTGGACGGAAAAGAAGTAGCAGTTGCAGTTACCATCGTTTATGTTTTTACTTTCGGCATTAGTTTATGGATTTGCATTATTATTTCTTATTTTATATCCATTGCAACATTCTAATACACCTTTTACACATTAAATAATATTTGTGTCGGGTTTATTTAATTATACGTCTATGTTCAGTCGCTGTAACTGGATTGATTTCGATGAAGCTTTAGAGGTTAATAGTTTCATTTCATTCAAGCTTTCGTATGACTGTTGTTATCCATCAGCGTCCAGTTTTTTACATTTTGTCCCCATTTATAATATTATTTGTGAGTTATTACCTGCCTATTTGGGTTATTCATTGTTCATTTAATTTTCGTGATATGTACTTGATCTTCGCTGGTGACTGGGTTCAGATAGAAATGGAAACTGAACGCAAAAGAATGCCTCATTTCACGGACTTGGAGATAGAGAAATTCGCTGGAGCTCGCGTTGAAGTACTGTGCTCTGGTAGAAAAGAAAAGGACGGATGCTAGAGCCAACTTTTCGTGGGCGAACTTCTAGTAATATGCATATATAAGTCCAAATAAATACATGTTACCGATTTGATTTCTTGGCAATGTAATGCTATTTTTACGCGTGGCCTTATGGCAGTTGGCATATATTTCCAAATCATTTGATGACATACATACAAATTGGCTGCTAAACTGGAAAATGTACCTTAAATAGTGTTGTAATGGTTACTATTCAATATCAGGGTTTCATGTTGAATAAAATAATATGTATGTACGTACGGTTTTCTCTTAAGTTTCGAATTCTAAGCGGCCAACCCAAGAAATACCTATGCTTTAAAAGAGACGAAACAATTAAAATATACTTCTTGCATCATTAGTACTACAACATGTACTCTTAATACCAACATATTAATAAATATGCTTATCTACTGTCAGCATCAAAATATTGTGTCGCTCTATTTTGAAAAATTTTATCTGGGTCCGTGTAAATGCTAGAGCAATGCTATAGACACCAATTTATAGGTATTTTATTACAACTTGATTGCAATGTCGTACATTTTTATAACGAATACCTTGTTGTTAGTTAACAAAAATGTTTATACATTATCTAGTCCTTCAATTTACTCCGAATCAAAAAATTCAAGTTACGGTAACACATTCCAATTTATTTATAATGTTTCTATGATCCGATACATCCGTTTCTATGATATGATACATGATTAATGCGTAGTGCAAGTTATATTTGAGGATTCTGAAAATCTTATCATCGATTGCTGCGGTGCCACTTCTTGCGCGCGCAACTCAAAACGAATATCTGGACGAACAGGGTGTACTGCGACAGAATCATTTTCCATCGAGCTTTAGAATACTGATGGCATCGGTAAATTGTACTTTCAAGTCAAACAATTGTAAAGATTTACTTATCATATTAAAGAATTTGTCATTCTTGGAAAATGGCCCTCCAATTATCCGTTTAAGAATTCCACTGGTCAATTTAGCTCCACCCGGGAGATAGAAAATAATTTAAACGGCGACCGAAAATCGCCATTTAAAATCATTTAGGCTGCCTTGAAATGCTATTTCTTGCCTCCTCTTAGACCCATGCGCACAGCTTTGATGATTCAGACCCATCCCCATCCATGCCCCCCGACTCGCGTCCCAAGCCTCCCGAGGTAAGTACTCAAATAAAAACAAGTTTAGCGCGTGCCCGAAGACACAATGTATGTGAACTACGAGAGAAAGTTTCCTTGAAAAGACTTGAGAAAGGTTGTAAAATTCCATCCCTTACCTCCATTCGAACCCTTACGCACGGCTTAGAAGATTCAGACTCATTAACTCATTAATTTGAGCCACTCACCTCATGTCCCAGGAGGCCCCAGGAGTGGCTATTCTTCCATGTGTTCCCATCTGCGGTGCCCTCATGCTTTCATGATTCTTTGCCATTTCCAACTGAAAACTTTCACCATGGAATTTCCAACCATCTACTTTGTCATCCATTACCCTTCTCTCTCACAGTAGGGGTATACTCTATTGTCGCCGAGGAAAAGACGTTTCCGACGTCACCAAGGGTTGAAATTGGCCATGAAAAAATCATTTGACTTGATCGGGATTAGAACCCGGATCTTTCAAATGCCTTTCAGGTGAGTTATCCAGTTACAACATCAAGGCATCTTCCTTCAAGGGTAATTTCTAGGAGAGTTAATGAAAACGTAGACTTGAGGCGTGTACAATCTCTTTCGAATAAACCACTCTCGAAATTCGCCTTGAAGGAAGATAGCTTGGTAGTGTAACTGACTAACACACCTGACCGGCAATTGCAATATCCGGGTTCGAATCCCGGTCGAATCAAATGATTTTCCATAGCGAATTTTAACCCTTGGTGTATATGCATCCGTGCGAGTGACGTCGTACCACATCATTTATCAATGCAAAGACTGGAAATTCCTTCACTTAAGCTGAAAATTTGGGAAAAAGTGCGAGGAAGATGCCTCCCATTTAACAAGTGTTCTCAGATTGCGAATTCTACGAACAAAAAATTCCCATTAATAAAATCTTGCAAGAGAGAAGCTTCAGAATTTGAGAAGACGCGATAAGAATATTATCATCAAATTTAAGGAGTTCGTTGACAGTTCAAAGGCAGGGGTTTTAGTTACTGACACCAGTAAAGTGGTATACAATACAGGAATTTGTGCAGAAATGAGTGATAAAACAGTCTGTAACGTCACTTAAGAAAAGAGAGTGTGTCGATAGTGAAGTGTCTTCTCCGCAAAAAAAAGTTACGACGGTCTCGCATTGTGTTTGATGAATTCACCCAAGAAGTTATTCGCCGAAAAGTGCATGCACTTGACCACAGAAAAGATAGGTATAAACTTTGGGGGAGAAAGCATTGGTGCCTGCAGCAGCAGTGATGGAGATTAATCTTGATTTAAAATATTTTACAGTAAGATAGACTTTACTAAATTTATTTTCATGGCCCAAGATGAGAGCAAGTCAATATCAAGATTCTTTGTAATTTTTACAATGCACTTATTAAGTGTTTTGTTCCAATGCCATGTTCTTATACAATCGGCTTTTTTAGTCGAATTAACTTATCCGGTGGTGCATACTGATGTGGTATTTTATTATAAGAATTTACGAAATACCTTCATGATGAAGTACCATAGCAAGATAGTAAGTGGTAAAACTTTTCATGAGATAACACGAATATGATAGGAAAAACTATTGCTTCGAGTGTCATGATTTTACTGTCAATGTTATGAAGAAACATGAACATTTGAAATGCGCTAGGAGGAATGGGTTATGTCCATTACATTTGCTTGCGACGCAGTTAAAAAATAGGGGTCAACGAGCTTGATCGCCTTCGCCCCGCTTACGGTGGTTTGAGCGATATATCAGACCTATAAATCAATGATTTTGGTCTCAGTTTGAAGAAAAATATCTCACCCATCCAATGACACCAAAAATTTAACCCCTTACCGAACAACATTCCGAGATATTTGCCAAAAAATACCAGCCCTTTTACACGGGGAATGGTACTTGTATGCACTCCAGAGAGAGCTTATTTAAAAACTGAGGAATTCCTAACACCTTTTCTTGTTAAACTTTTAACATTGTTTAGTTTGTATGTTTCCCCATCTATGTTTGAAAATCAATCATATTGTTACCACAGTAAATTCTTTGGGATCACAAAAAACTTTCCGATTTGACGAGTTTCGAACGTACCGCGCGAAATAAATGAGTAAAATTTAAGACTTATTTACATATTTTCATTTAATTACTTAAAATTTCTATCATATAAAACTACATTACTGTACCATCAATAATGCAATATTAATTCATGTGTTCTACAGCTGGTGAAATTGAAACGTGTGATTCGAATATGGTCTCTATGATGACTAGGGAGCTATTTCGCTCGAACTAGAGCCTCTGCATAGGGATACAGTACCTCTAGCTCAAACTACCTTATCTACCTTAACGGCCTTGCCTACGTGTGACCCGTAGCCGTGCGATGCAGCCCAATTTGGCAACGCGTCATTGAAATAATTAACCTGCACAAATAATAATATTTTTACAGATTGTGGATCATAGAAAAATAATAAATTAATTAAAATGTTTTGCCATAAATTGTTTATTATTTGATTCAGGGCAAACTGAAGGGCTAGATAATATTTACACATTTTCGTTGATTAATAAAAGAGACATGCGTTAGAAAAGTGGGCAGTGCAACGAACGTCGCGGAAAAACGAATTGACACAGTGGGAAAGGAGTCAAAAATGACCAATACGGAATGATTTCCAACAGTCACACTATATTTAATATACTAAATTACAATTATGATTACACGACAATGAGGCCCGCAGGCTAGCTGCCGTAACTTGACGAACGATGTCTGCTGACGAGGTACTCACTTCGGTGGCTGGCAGAGGAGAGGGCAACTGCGATGAAACGTCCGGTCGGCGCAGTCAAAGGAGGGGAGGTAGCTCTGGATCAGTGAAGAAGGGGGAACTGTTCGTCCAGCCATTGGTTGGGACGGCGGCGTAGAGGAGCACTATTGCCACAAAGTTCCGAAAAGAGGCCGCCAGATGCGAATTCACTATAAAAGTAGGGCACCTTGTTCTTGTCGCGCAATATCGCCGACAACGCGCAATATCGCCGACAGTGCGCTCTTTGAAATCTCCCTACCGCACTTGTCCGCGAGCGAAAATGTCCGCGGCGAAATTATGGCCAAATTTGTGCCGAAAATTCGGCACAGCAGTTGCCATTTTATTTGTCTTTATTAATACTCGGAGCTTTCCGTTGAAAATTAATGTTGTACATTACGTGTTTATCCCTAGGTTGGGTTAAGAAATTCATGAAGTTGACAGAACTGCTAAATATAATGTGCGCGGAATCGATTAATGCGATAGTACGTCTAAAATTTTGATGCTATCGAATGATAAAAATATGACGAAAATTGCAATAAATTATTCCTTTAAATTGGTTTCTTAAACATTGCAATAGCATTTACACGGACCAAGATATAAACTTTCAAAGTACAGTGGCACAGCATTTTGGCGCCGACAGTAAGTGAAGTGTGGTCCAAGATTTTTTTTTTGCTTTCTTGAAGTTATTAAAACTAAACTACAAAAACTAAAAAATACTTAAAGTCAATAAAATGTGCTCTCAACGACTCGCGAATAAAATCCCGATTTCATCCCAAAATGGTCCCGGGACAAGAACGCGACATACCTACATGACCTCCTAATATTTTCATGAAATCCCATGTTCATCCCAAATGTCCCAAAACAAATCCAAGACAATAATGAGACATGTTGAAGCCCCATGGGTAGTCTCAGGTTGAGATGGGCCGTTCTGAAAATTACCGCGGTAACTTTCGTAAATTACCGTGGTATTTGACGTAATTTACCGCAGCCCCTGTTAATTCCCGTAATTATCGCGAATATTAACCTCGTCTCCGATATTTTTCATACCGATATATTCCAAATAAATTGTCTTAAACCTAGTCAGTATTTATTCCACACTCACCTAGTCATAAATTAAGGCACGTAAAACTCATTTGTGGAACATTTGTAGGGCTAGCATTTTAACGGTTTGAACAAAAATTTATCATACCAACAAAAGAACACCCAACTGCGTGCGGACTGCCGTATTTATTTTTAAGTTCTCTCTATGATAAATACATTTATGTAGCAATAGTAATGGTTGAGATGTCGTTAACCCCTTGCAATTGCTATTCGCTTTCCAAGTAAGTCCTCTATTAGCTATTATTTGCAGAAAATTAAAAATTACCGGAAAATTATGGTACCATTCGAAAATTAACATCATTTTCTTCGGTAATTTACATCAAATAAAAATTACCGTATTTAACCATCTCTAGTCTCTGAAACCATTATACTGCAGTGTGTTTGGGATAAATTTCATTGTTTTAAAATACCCTCTCACACCCTTTACCCTCCTAGTCATTCTTTCAGGAGCACACGATATTTGTACAACCCTTTATTATTTATTATTATGTATTCTACCGGTAAAGGTAGGTTTTGTTGAATGTCAGAGAATCTCCTTCCGGTATTTTACGCATTCAGGGGCCTATCTCCCTCTAGTATATCCTTTCCTCTGCATAAGATCAACCCTTCTTCATCCCGTCCACGAAATCTATTCTCTTCTTTCTCCTACCCCGTTTGCCCAACACCCTTCCCACACTCTTCAGCAACTCATCACCCTTAATTACATCCTTCAGCCATCTCTCCTGCCTATCCCGGATTTCATTCAAAAGTTTCTTTCCCTCGCCCACCATCTCAAGCACTTCCTCTTTAGTCTTCCTTTCCGTTCACCTAATCTTCTCCATCCATCTCCACACCCACATCTCAAATGCTTGCAGCCTATTCTCGTCCTCCTTTCTCAGGGTCCACGTTTCTGCCCCATACAACGCTACGCTCCATATCATGCTCTTCACCAGCCTCTTCTTCACATCCTTACCCATTGTCCCCGTCATCAGCTCCCTTCTATTACCAAACGCCTTTGCTAGCGCTAACTCTTCCGTATGCCTTTGCTACTATGTCCGTTTTCCTCTAGCGTGCTAGCTAAGTAATTAAACTGTTCTACTTGCTCTAGTTTGTGTCCTCCAACTTTAATCACAAGCTTCGCTTTCTTTGTCCTAGAGAATTTCATTACTTTTGTTTTCTTATGGTTTATCTTCATTCCGAATGTACCACACTGCATTCCTGAAGCATCAACCAAAGCTTGAAGTATCTTCGAAGATCCACTAACCTGCCTGCTTCGAAGATCCACTAACCTAACAATGCCTGATCGTCCGCGAATATAACCGATTTGATAATATACCCTCCCACTTTGACTCCAACCTCAAGTTCTTTCCATGCCTGCCTTACAATTACCTCAGGATAAATATTGAACATCAATGGCGACAACGGACACCCTTGCTTTAACGAGCGACCTTGAGTTGCCCCCCCTGATTCACCATCAACCACCCTCACCTGCGCCCTTTGCGTCATGTATAAGTTTCGAATTAGTCTCCTGTCTCGTCAATCTATTCCCATTTCCCCTAGTATCTCCGTTAGTTTATTCCAATTTACTCTGTCGAAAGCCTTTTCAAAATCAATTAAGCATGCAAAAACGTCCTGATTATACTCTATGTTTCTTTCTATAAGTGTTCTCATCACCGAAATCGTATCCTGTGTTGACCTTCCCTTCCGGAACCTTAATTGGTCATCGCCTAAGTTGGCCTTACTCCCCAACCTTCTATTGATTACTCGAAGTAAAACTTTGACTGCATGTGAAATTAAACTAATTGCAGAATTGTTCTGTAGTCCTCGCATCCTGATGCATTCTTCTTTTACTGGATAGGAATCAATGCTATTTTCACAAAGTCCTCTGGCCATACTCCTTCCCCGTAGATCCTTCGTATAAGTTCTAAAAAATCTTGCCTACCATTTCTTCCTCAACTCTTTAGCAATTCCGAGGGTATGTTATCTACTCCTACAGCTTTTCTTGCCTTCATCTCTTTCAATGCTTTCTCTACTTTACTATCGAGAAACTTTGGGCCGAAGTTATTTTCATCTAGGGCTCCCTCATCCTCTATACCTAAATTAGCTGCTCCACCATCACTGCCATATAGCTCCTCCACGTATTCTCGCCACCTTTCTGGTGTATCTTCCCGCTCGGTTAACATGCTACCTCTCTTGTCCTTAATCTTTCGTACCGTTTGCCCTCGCTTACCTCCCGACAGAAATTTTACCCTTGCGTATAACGCACCCACTTCCCCTTCCTTTTGCAGTTTCTCCATGTCCTCGCATTGCCTTCTCCACCAGTATTCCTTCGCCCGATTGGTTATTCGCCGTAGTTGATTTTAGCTCCTTGTGAACGTAACTGTGTCCGGCGAGACGTAGTGGAAGGATATCATAATGAAACACTAAAATATATAGCACTTCTTCCACGGGTTTAATTTTTAAGGTACAACGCGTTTCAGCTGTCAAGCCATCATCAGGTAAAAAGATTTTTCGTCAAGGAAGCGGTATACATACACAACTAGGACGGGGAGGGGGAGAGTGGAGATGGGCGAGGGGAGAAAGGTATTGGGTGGGAGGAGGGAAGTGATGAGGCACTGGTAGCGAGTCAATGCACGGTTTAGGGAATGGAATGGCGAGGAGTGGGGAGTGACATTTGAACAGCTGTTCATTCATGAGATACTCCTCCCCTTGCTGAACGATTCCAAATTGTTCTAAGGCGTCCATTCTCCAGCCTTTCCTCTCCACATGGAGCATCTCCGGCTCAAACAGGCAGTGGCGTGCTGTGTCCAAAAGGTGTTTGGCCACGAGGGAAGACAAGTCCCCTTTCTCCCAACATTTCCTACGTTCAGTCATACGGGTAGCAAAGTTCCTACCTGTCTGCTCAATATAACACTTCGCACAATCACTGCACCTTATCTTATACACTCGCGACTGAAGGGTGGGATGAAATTGGTCCTTTGAGATGAACAGGAGGCTACCTAACGTCACTGGGTTGTAAAAGGAGATTTTAAGTTTGTCTTTTGGCTATTTTGAAGGAGAGGTTGCCGACATAAGGTAATTTACACCACTTCCTAGACTCGAGTGGGGGCGCTGAAAGAGTACGAATTTTAGTGATGGCTAACTTCTGGCTTTTTTACGCAGAATTCTATCGATAATATGCCCTTGATAGCCATTTACAGAGGCAATGTGTCTTATTATCTCCAGCTCTCGATTAAACTCAGGTGGCTGTAAAGGTAAGGTCACCAACCTGTGAATTAACAAGTTGAAAGCTGCAAGCTTGTGGGATATGGGATGAGATGAGTCCATAGAAATAACTGCATCATTGTAGCACTGTTTCCGAAATACTCGGAATCTGTCTCTGCCGTTGACTATAGATATATCCAAGTCTAGGAAGTTCAGCCGTCATTTAGTGTCTTTATCTATCTTAAAATTGATACGACGGTGTTGGCTATTTAAAAGGTTTAAAAAACAATCCAACTGTCGATCACTACCAGACCAGCAGCAGATCACATCATCCACATACCTGTACCAATACGTCACACTGTTTGAAAGAAGATGTCAAGAATTAAAAAGTTTAGATTCTATATCTCCTTTTACAACCCTCTGACGTTAGGTAGCCTCCTGTGCATCTCAAAGGACCGATTTCATTCCACATTTCAGTCGGGAGTGTATAAAATAAGGTGCAGTGATTGTGCGAAGTGTTATATTGGGCAGACGGGTAGGAACTTTGCTACCCGTATGACTGAACATAGGAAATGTTGGGAGAAAGGGGACTTTGTAGTGTGCGATACGACTTTCGCCCGCATAACACTCTTGAAATTTGAAGTTAGGTGAAAAATCTCCGGAAAGGTTAGATTAGGCTCTATTTTAATGACTTATTGACACGAAGGAAACATAAATAAAACTTAATCGAAAATTGAACAGTCACATTTGCTAGATTTTACGGTGCAGCTACCACCATTCTCTAAAACTCGTATGATTGTGTAGTCTACTGCAATTTCCTACCATTTCTGACGTCACAAAAAGAGGTTTCCTTCAGGCCAAAGCAGTCGCCACGTTCCGACGCACCACTCTAGTGCGTCAACGCTATATGGTTCTGAAAGGACGTCGGAAGGTGGCTAAATAAAAAAGGTAATTATGTCTTAAAATTTCTATTTCTTGGGACGAAATCATTTTCAGTTTATGTATTCTATCCAAACGCAGACCTCGTTTCAACTTTTGAGGCTATTGCGACTGTGGAAAATGATAAGATCCAATTTTCACTCATCATAATTTTTGACCCACGTGAGTTTGAGGCTGTATAACACCCTACGAATTCGAAAGAAACATTGCAAATACTTAGTTTTATAATTACTCTCTTGCTGAAAGACCTAGGCTGCTACTGAATGCAAATGCGGATTGCCTGCAAGCAATCGCTGTTGCTGAATTTATCCTCCTACCCTGTTTTGTTTACAAGTCAGTGGTAATGCCGAAATATTTTTATTCCATCATCACTAGATGTGTTTCGGTATCTCTGGCTGGGTCTCTTGTATGTAGTCAATGCTGGGTGAGAAGTAGAATTTGTTCTTGGCGCATAGTATTGTTTGGTGAGAATCGTTTGATAGATGTCGAGGTCGTGGTAGTTATCAGCCTAGCCAACGTGTTTAAATCCTCGCCTCGCCAATTGTGTGCTTGTCAGAATTAAGTTTATGGTAAAAATGGTGCCGTTGGGCCGTCTGTCAAAAATGTTTTCCAACCGGCTCCAGATCTGCCAAGTTCATTAATGATAATTGCGGTATTACCTGCGGTGGAGACAGAATTAATCAGAGTAGCCGCGAGATTGAACATTAATTGATGCTGTGCCGTCTTCCTTTCCCTAAAGAATATACCTGGAATGAGTTGCTTTATATTGTTTTACCGTAATATTTTGCTTCTAGTGCTTGCTAACCAGTGCATTGTTTTCCAAATGTATTTCAGCAAAATGGGGAAAAGGAAGGTGCTAGAGGTGACGGAAGATGTGAAAACTCTCAAGGTTAAGAAGATCAAAACGGTGGGTCCCGGAGATGAATTTACGAGAAAGAAAGGCAATTCTAATACCACAATGCCAAGTGCTGCGTCAGAGGACCAAGAAGATACCAATCATGAAGTGAAAAGAAAGTCGTACGAAAAGACTGGGAACAAGCCGAGTAATATACCTTTTGTATTGCTATTCTCCTTCTGTGGTCGAGGTGGTTTTAAATTACTGAAAATGTTGGTCGTATTGGCATGAGTTGTGTATGTGCGTACACCATTCAGGGAGAGATTACATACTTTGGTGAAATATGTTGATTGCCTAAATCTTAAAGCTAGTGATTACCTTCTTAACCCACTCCTTTTGTTGAACCAACCGTACACAATTCAGCTGGCTGTCATTGCATGCTCCATTGATGTTTTCTTCAGTTTTTGACGTAATCTCACCCTAAACAATGATTTTCCTTGGGACACAAATGAATAGTAATTTTCATTGTAGCACCAAATATCCACCTTCTAGGTGAATTTAATTTTCCAGAAACAACTGAAGTCGCTATGCTAACTTAGTCATGCTTTATACCATACCATCACTACTTCATGTTTACATATTTTTATCATGTCTAACTTATTACTTAGCTTGTTTAAGTTATGCAGTTACTTGCTGCTTCATTGCATTAAGTTTATGTGCTAACCCGTATAAGTAAATCTTAGTTTAATTTTTTCTTCTGGATTTGTGGAAAATTTGGGGAGAGTGGTTAGTTGATTACTTATGGCATTTTACTCTATTGGAGAAAGTTTAAAAAAATGATTTTACTAATGCCATTAACACCTCACTCATTAGTTTTAATTCAGTATAATTTTAGGACTCATGTGTCTATATTGATCATCTTTCTTGCCTGGAGTTTATAAAGTGTTTTTCAATGAGTTATTTCTTGATTATGTGCGGGTAGGGTTGCTATATGGGTGATGCATAAATTCAGGCCATTACCAAATCATAATTCTGTTTAAGGGGCAAAGATGTGTTTCTTGGTATTGTAATATATTGATTGCGTTAGTATCTTGAAGAAAGCTCTTTTTATGCTCTAAAATTCAGGCGAATCACACTTCATGATGTATGGCAACTCTGATTAAAGGGCTATAACCATGAAATCTCTCTCTCCCTAGTAATACCCTAGTTATTTTACTTACAAACCTTGATCTCATGCTCTTATCTGATTGGGTTAGATTAGATTTTGGGGAGGCGACTGACCGCTAAGGTCATTTGCACCATAGGGGATAAGTAAGGGAGGGAGGGTTGAAAGAAACCCGGCATCGGCATTAGCCTGCTCTTAACGAAAGGCACCAAGGGGACCATGGCTTAACGTCTCATCCGACAGACGGAGTACTGTAGTTGAAGTACCCTCAACAAGACACTCAAGTAGGGATCGGGTCTCCTCTGAAAAACTTCCTCCTCTGCAGGGATTTGAACCCTGGCCATCCTTATGGTTAGCCAGTACTCAAGCCAGCACACCAACCAGATCCTACTTTTATCCGAGACTGATGATATGAGAAGAATATACATGTCCGAGGACCCACAGTATATTCATTACCTTTTAAGTTTAGCAGTCATTTATTTCATGTCCCGATATTGAGATAGTGAAACTTGCTTAAAAAAAACTCTATTTTTGACAAAAATCAACTTGGCTTATTGCCAATTGCAGGAACGACACGTATATATTGTATAAGGGTAGAGGATCCATAAGCCATGGAAACCATTCAATAAGTGCTGCAGAAACATTCAATAAATTTATTGGTTTTGTAACTTATGGCATGGAGTTATGAGTTCCATAAGGAGCCAAGGTGGTAGATGTGCAATGAACCACTTGAAACCTTAATAACTTGAAAGAGTTGTTTGGAGACAGATGACTGATTTGTTTACTCTTACTGGTTAATTATTGTGTGCGGTATCAATTACTCAAAGGCTAAACTTTCATAAATGTTAACTGGCAGTAGAGGATCAGATCAAATATTCAAAGTTATTAACTATTGGTAGATAAATTGTGTAACTAGTAGATGAGTTCTTGCAACCCAAATATTTTTATGAGATCTAAATATATATTAAAAATAAGTATAAATTATATGTTATATATACTTTATGGATCTCAAAACTATTGATTCCCTAACAAAATGTTCTTGCAACTGGCCATTAGAAAATTATTTCTATGAATAGGTATGTGATTATGGTATGTATTTTGATTCATTTACCCTTTCTGAATATGTTCTGAGTAAAATGTTTTGTGACCATGATGCTCAGTCTGGGATTCCTTGAAATTTGTCAAATTTAGGGCTGGCTTATCCACATCTGGGTAAGCTGATTTTTCATGGCAGATCAGCTTACATGCTGGGTAAACCTAAGAATTGATTTATCCTCCAATTATCACACTTTACTCGCCAGGTGGGATCCTAACATTTCTTTTCAATTAGGTTAGATTTTCACTTTTGTTAATAAACAAGGAATCACACTTGTTATAAATTGGCTAGCATTATATGGCATAACGTGGTCCAATATTTTTATTGGTACCCTATGATTTTATATCTCAATATTGCTTTTGGTCATTTGTTCAATTCTGGCCATGTTTTTTATTGATATGAGAGTTTGTATTGTTTCTCAAAAATACCATTTCACTGAGCCTTAATTGGACTTTTCGATATTTCTCATTTGCGTATAATAATGGATGTTACATGCTGCCAAGTTTACTGAATTATTTTTCAATCATGTTAAGTAAGTGCAATGTTATTAATGTTATTGCTGTAAATAATGAACGATCTTGCCACTAATGTCTGCTCTTATTCATCACTGAATGACACTGCCTCAACTTTGGCAGGAATGTCACTCAAAATTACTTTAGTCGAGGAAAGAGACAAAATGAAAAAGAGGGACAGTAAATGACACCAAAATATGTATACAAATCCAAAATGCACAAATGTGGAAGGCAGCTTGTCGGATAATGTGAATATAATTCTATTGGTCAAAGTGTGCAGTGCCTTATCACAGCGTTCACTTCAAAATTAATGTAAGCACTATGGAAACTGTAGCAATGCTGCCACACCTAGTGGTTGGATAAATTATACATGAGGGCCACCCAGTGGTTAACAATAACTGATGACTGGCTTAGGGAAGTTAACCCCAATATTAATCAACCGACCCTAAATACTTAGCTGTTTATTTGTTCCTTTTTGTGATGTAACATTGTGTGTTTTGCCTCAATTCAGGCTTTGCTAAGAAACCTGATTGGATGAAACTGAAAGAAAAGAAGAAAGTTTTGAAGGTGGAGAGAAAAAAGAAGAAATCCTTGTTTGAGCTTGGTGTGAGAGCTAAACAGCTGTGGGAACAGCTGCGAAGGAAAAATTGCTCCAAAGAAAAGAGGAATGAGCTAGTGGAGGAATTACATGGCTTGCTTAAGACGAATTATGCAAAGGTAATTTTTTCTGGCATTGCATAATGTCGCATCTTTAATACTTAACAAGTGTTACAGCCACCAATATTGCTGATGACTTTTTTATTATCTGAAAATATGTTGAAATATATATAATCTATGAGTCTTGGAGAAGTATGAAGTTTGCAGAATCTAAGATAAAACTGAGAATGAGGATTTGATAACAGAAAATTTGAGGTAAATTCTGAGGGTGGTAGGCTATTTCATTGTAAGGAAACAACTACAGGTATGGCCTAAAGCCAGACCTCCACTCATATGGGTGATTCCATGTTAGTTCAACCACAGCATGACATCCATAATCTCAGATTTTGAGGAAACTAAATGTATGTTCCCTTTGTGGCTTTGTTTTCTTGAAAATCTGTTTAAATCTACCTTGCTAATAACCAATGAAGATGATCCTTTTTATTAGTAAATTTTAATATGTATAAATTTTGTTAAAAATAAGCCAGCAAGTACCTATTTATGGTCAAGAACATCTGCAATATTCTTAAAACTTTTAACAGGCTGTAAAACCTATGCAGATTGGGACAGAGTAATTAAATTTTGCCTGCTTACTTAAGTCCATTAAAGTAACAAATATGCCAAGTTTCATCAAAATCTGAGGTCATGGGTGACAAATCATCTTTCTTTGGTTGATTTGACATGGAATGACCTAAATTAAAGACCAGTGGTGAACCGTGAATCAGCCCCCTGACTTTCATTGTAAACAATCCAGATATTATGAGCCCCTTATGCTTCTTGAATAAGTGTTGCTAATTCTTCTAAAAGCAATGTTTATAATATAGGCCAATAATTTCCTGGGTCATGTCTGTTTCCTTTTCTAAATATTGGTGTGACGTTGGCTATTTTCCTGTGTTGGGGGATCTTGCCTTTGGATAATGATTTGCCAAATATAAATTCTAGGAATGGTGCTATCTCTGGCATTAACTCCTTGAGCCTGCATGCAGGAATTCCTTGCGGACCTGGGGACTTGCTACTTTTAATTAAATGCAGTTGTTTAGTTATTTCATCACGTTGAATATTTATGTCAGCCATCGGTTCAATGATGTTAGGAATGTCTGATATATGTGCTGTGTCTTCCTCTGTGAATACACTTTCATTGGAGTGGTTTAATATGTTGGCTTTGTCTGTACTGTTGATGACTTCTTAGCTGTTTTACCCAAGAAAGACCATACCGTTGAAGATTCACCCCAGAAATTCACCCTTGAAATACCTGCAAGTTGTTTATTTCTACTTCTGCTGATTCCTGTATCCTTTTGATTGGTAGGAAGTGAGCCTCTAAGAGCAAGATCAACTGAGTCTTAGTGATGATTACCTTAGAAGCTCTGGAAAACATTTCTGTTCCAACTCGTTGAGTAGAAAGCTCTCTAAAAATTGGAAATGAAAAACTTTCAAAAGAATGACACCTGATATTAGTCTTATTTCATGAGAATTTGCTGAGTTCGTGACAATGCCAATGTTGACTGGGCTGTTTCAAATGCATTAATGTTGCCTTTGAATGGGCCTCCTGTTGAAATTGGATGTTTATTGCCATTTTTGGCTTCCACATGTCCGGGATATGCAGTAGTTGGCTATGTTTGCTTATGCGATGGAGTGGGCTATCCTGTTCCAAAGCTCTGTGAGCATTGTGAGTTGAAATGCTGGAAATTCTACTAAAAATCAAGAATATTTTGCTTTTAGTGACTGAAGTGGTATGGCCTGAAATTGAAAAATAGCACAAAATTGAGAAACTTCATATGATCAAGTATTTACCATTAAATTTCCTTATAATTCGCGGCCAGACTTCATTGTCACTGTGCAAAATCATGAACTACTCTATATTGAGGTGTGTAAATTAGAGGTTTTAGTGTAGTTTTAAAAGTGTGAAATGGGAAAATAGTTAAGAAAGGATGCTCACGTGAAAAATTGTGTAGTATTGGAGGCATATGTGAGTTCTGGCAGCATTCCTTCACTGAGAATGAGTCAACCAAGACTAGCCACAGATTAAACCTTACGGAGTTACCCGCAATACAAAATTACATAGAGGAAAAATCATCCTCCTTGACTAGGACTTGTACCAGGATCCCTCGATATCTGGCCGAGTGCTTTAGCCTGTTAAGCTACCAAGGCATCCTCTTCCCCTGTAGATATTTGTGACCTTTTATGGGATCAGATACTATGGACTGCCCATTATGGGTAGGCTGGGAGTATTGAGGTGACAGGACCCACACTTTGACCATAATTGGTCTGATTTGACCATCATTGGTCCGGTGGGTCCCTGATTCGATGACGTACTCTGGCAGACCACACGGCGTCTACCCATAAAGGGAGTCGGCGGACACCCTATCCCAAGAATTTGGGCAACGGGCTTTGCCAGTTCTCAACGGATGTGTGGTAAGTTTTCGCATAAGCGAGACTGGCGGGGACTCATCTAACATTGTTAGGGGAACCCAACAGCTACAGAGACTAATGGGAGGTGGGGACCCGTTGTCATCCTTATGATGCCAGTCTGCCTCATGGTGTCGGCCTCCTAGTGGTTGTGCTTTGCTAACCCGTCCCATCCTTTTCCCTTCCTTCCCACTACTTACCCATCTCGGTGATAAGTGAGAGCTTCAGACAGGGAGGTAGGTTTTTAGCCCGCGGGGAGACCGGAAACACCTGCCCAATATACAATATAACATGCCGTTGCTTGTCATGTGCTGAGTGCCACAGCCCAAGAGGAAAGGCCACATTGGGACGTAGGGAGGCTCTTTGGACTGATTTTGAGTCTACCGGGACTAGCCACAGATTAAACCTTACAGAGTCACATGCAATGTACAACTGTGTGAAATTCCACAGAGGGAGAAATTGCAGGTGACTCTGTAAGGTTTAATCCGTGGCTATTCCCAGTTGACTGAAAATCAGTGAGGTGCGTAGCGCACAACAAGCGACTGCTTGTTACTTTGTATGCCCAGTAGTCTATCAATCTTGTCCCATAAAGTCCACAAATATCCACAGGGAAAGAGGATGTCTCGGTAGCTTAACTGGCTAAAGAACTTGGCCGGAAATTGAGGGATCTGGGGTTCGAGTCCTGGTCTAGGTGGATGATTTTTCCTCTGTGTAATTTCGCACAAGTATTCCTTTAATCTATTTCAGAAGAAGGGCCAATCAGCGTGAAGCATAATCTCCATATAAGGAATAATCTCCATTATTTGTTTCCAGGATTCTAAGGAATTTAAGATAATATCTGCATTTTTGGGTTCACATCCATGTATTATTTTGTAAGGTTAGAGTTTCTCTGGCTTCTGCTGGTGTCCTAAGGATGACAAATATGCTCAGGCTTGAACTGAAAAATGCAGATATCATCCCATTTGGGCATGCATTATTCTATTCCTTTTTTGATTTACCCCAATATGTCAAGTTTGTATTTTATTTGTGGCCTATGGCGAGAATTTCCTTATTTATGTGCACTTACATTCTGGTATGCAGTCTGCATGACATTTTTTAGTGATGGAATGAATCTATTTTTTTTTGAACCTTGTGTTCTTGTTGTAATGAGTGTGCAGTGTAGAATGAGTCTGTTGTTCAAACTTCCTATGTAGCAATCTGTTGAGCCACTTGGTATAAAAATTTATGTTTAAATGGTTCTGTGATTTAAATAGTTAATTTTCATACTACATATGTTAAATGGTTAGATATGGATATTTTTGGATGTTGTTGAAGTTGTTTAATTTTTCTATATTTTTTTATGTGTAACACTATACTGGATGAAATCAAATTATGATCTAATAGCCACTTGACTTTTTCCTACGGATAAAATGAGTAGTGAAAAAGGCTTTTGGCATTGGGAAACAAAAGTTGTTGTTAGATAGGTGTAATCAATTTTCTTGTGTTGTGCCTCTGGAAATATTAATAGCCTCATATATTCTATGAGAGATTTTAGCTGAAGTAGTGCATTATAGTTGTTCATTGTGATACTGCTACTGCTAACTTTTAACATTCCACAGCTGTAGACTTCATATTGAAGGTTTGGATACACATGTGGAATGGAGTCTGCTACCAGTTTTTCGAGAACTTTCAATATTTATGGAGCAACTCCCAATGTTTGCATTTTTCATTTTCACTCAAAGAAGCATTCTTGTATAGAGTTCTATGAGTGGATTTTGCCTTTGGGAGCTAAGGATGGACCATACTTTTCAAGTATTGTTTGTCTTTCCTGTCTGATGAACCATGAGAGTTTTTTCTTGTTCATTTCTATTTAGATCGAAGCGATTAAAATTTCATAGGATTACGCCCAATCAGTCTCAGAAAGAATAATGTGATGCATTGAGAGGGCATCAGAAATTATGTGTTCTTTCGTACAAGGCTCAATTTCATTTAGCCTTGTTCAATTTAGATGTAAAATACTGTTAAGTTCTGTAAATGTATTGAAATTAGTTACATGGTTGGGATTTGAGGATTTGATAGAATCTTATTGGATCCATTTATTAAAGATTTGATCAAATCCTCCCAAGAAATATTCAAATCCCAGTTGTTAGGTTGGCTATTGCAATGGGTACTTTCCAGTTACAAACAGTGTAATCATATGCAATAAAGGCTGCAGCTTTTGATTTCCAGCTGCTAATATGCATATGCTTGGCTCATTTCTGTATGTGTAGCCAGCAAATGCATTTATTGGAAAGCACCATGGCATGGTGATCACAGTGTACCACCACCTAATATTACAATTTATTGCTTAGGATTAGCACCAAAGTATAACAGAAATTATTAAATTGACCAGAACTATGTGTGATGTCTGCAGCCTTGTCCCTTTTAAATATGTATCCACTCCTGTAGATTTTTTGCACTTGTAGATAAATAATTTAATGCACAGAAGGCTTTTAGTTATTTCCAGTTTAATAAATATAATAAGTTTAGCTGCATGAGCTTATAACCTGGGACTGTTGTTACATAATTTTTGGTGGAAATGATAGGCATAGGCTATGAAGTTGAAGGATGATTTCTCAATGCTTTCCGTTGTTCTGGCAGTTATGTATTTTGACGTAGCAAAATCAGTTCAATTTGTGTTTTTAGCAGCTTCATAGGGAAGTGCGCACTAGACCATCAAGTATTATTACATGTTAACTCCCTCCTTTATTTCTTCTAGGCTGTATTTTCTCACGATGTTGGCCGAGTGGTGCAGTGGCTTCTCAAGATGGGTACCAGTAAAGTTCATGAAGAGATATCAATGGAGCTGAAAGGGCATTTAGTGGAAATGGCCCAGTCCAAGTATGGGTGTTTCTGTGTAAAGCAGCTGATGAAAAGAGGGTCCAAAGAAATCAAGAATGCTGTAATTGCATCTTGCATGGGAAATGTTGTTAAATTAATGAGTCACAGAGTGAGCATTTTGGCCTATTTTATTTTTCTCTTAAGTCATGTTATTTACATAATTAATTGTTCTAAAACCATATGAATTGAAATATGTGGGATGTATAAATGCAGTTTCATAATTCACTGAATCATCCGATGTCTGAATGTCCTAGCCGTTTGGTAAACTTCTTAGTTCTGAGTCCTTCTTAGATCCTTCTAAACGTCGGGTGATTTTGAAATAGAGCACATCGGGATCCAAGTCATGCCCATGTTGTGTCATATCTGCATATTAAAATGCCGAGGACTCAAAGTTACTCATGCGATCACAATGAAATCAGATTCAATTGGTTATTTATCTTGTGGAAATCAGTGATGATAGATCAAATGTAATGTATCAAGGCCTTGTTACTCAACAAATTCTCTGTAGTAATTCATGGATGAAAGTTGGTTCCAGTAAAATTTTATGGAGTTGTCCCAACAATATCTTAGAATTAAGCTACAGAGAAGGCTTCCCTGGTGATTTTATTTTAAAGATTTCAGTTTCCTGGTTTACTCCTGCGATGAATGAACTTCATAGGATGATATTTTGCGGATGACAGCTTTTTAAGGTTGATGTGTCTTAGCAGTTTATCACAGGTCTTATACATTGTAATGTGATATTGTTGAGCCATTCTCCCAATAGGGTCGTCTGTTTCAAAATTTGAAATAAGCCGTTGTAAATGTAAAATTATATCAATCACATGGATGGCTATACCCTCGCAAATTCTTGGAAACTTATTTTTTCTAATGTCTCATGTAATATGGACAGTGGTGGAAGTAAACCCGGGTTTATTCGTAGTGAAGCCATGGATTTAATGGGTAGTGACTGCAACAGTTATCCCAGTCCTATTTTCCATCATTTAATCCATTTGAGCGCTTAATATATCAAACTTGCTGCTAATAGCACATGCTAGTAAATTGGTATGTGGTGCCACACACGAGTTAAAACCAAAAGAGAATTTACATGATGGAAATGCAGGTAACAGTTGAAACAAAAATAAATTAAGGGGAAAATTGCCTCAAGCTACCATTTTCCCCATCACTCAACATCTAAATTATCCAAGACTTAAATTTGACAAAAAACTGTGTGACTCAGGCACTCTGAGTGATGAATGTAACAATATTCATGCAGTTTACACATTTGATAGATAACATACGACATCGCTGAGTTGTTAGATGCCTACGTCGGCAATTATCAAGCTTATCTTACGTGTTTTCACCCAAAGGCTCGTAAAAACCTGCTCACTTTACCTGTGGGGACTGGGTCCATGGTTTGTAATTTTGGAAACTTCGTATTTTCAAAACTTTGTATTTTTGAATAATGCCATGTATTTAACATAGGCTTTTCGTCAGGACCGACATTTTTGCTGTGTAAAATCGAAACTTCGTATTTTTGCACGTCGTATTATTGAGTTTCTACTGTAGTTACTAAATTCTTACAGAATTCATAATGTCATTGGTAATTTTGTTATTTTTGAATATGAGATCTGGTTTATACCAATATATCCTTGCAGTGTATTCCCATTCTAATTTTTTGGGTAGTGAAATGATCATGATGATGGAAACCCCAATAATTGTTTTTTTGTATAAAAAAATTAATAGTGTTTTCAATTTTTATTGTAGGTCTCATCTCCTGTTATATCCTTCATATACTCTACGTATGCTAATAGCATACAAAAGTGTCATTTCCGCCAAGAATTTTACTGTGATATCTATAGAGTAATGAAAAATGATGAGGTGAAGAGTTTGAAGCTGGCTTTGGAAGTGTCTAAAGAGATGAAGGAAGCCATTCTGAGCACAACTAAAACCAATTTATTAAAAGTCATCAACAAGTAAGACCTATTTTTAAAATCTAAATTCTAGAAGATTATAATTATTTAAAAAATTGCATTTATCTGTATGTATGCATTAGCTCCACCCCTGAAGAGTTTTTTTGACTAACATGACCAAATTTCTCATTTTTACCCCTATCGATGATTTCTGGGTTCATATTTCATCAATGATTTGTTTCATTTTCTTCGTATGAGCATTTTGTGTTATTTTGTTGTCTGAAATAGGAATAGTCATGAAGTGATAAGTTTTTAAAGCAATCGTAATATGTTTCTTACAATGAGATGAAGGAACAAGCTGGCGTCTGTGCTGTGCAATATGACATCAGTTGCCAAGTCACCCAGAAATTGAAAGCCTTCTACTTCTTATAATTAATGAAATGCACTTACTTTCATGATTTTTCTCTCATTTTCTTATCATTAATAATTTTTGAGTGGTATTGCTTGAGTAACCAGGTATTAATTGTTTCATTGAGCTTCTTGTAATCCCTGATATTGTTCATTGGATTTTTTGATTTAACCATTTTGATAAAGTGTCTTGTCATCTGCATATTTTAAACCAGGCTCTGAGTATAAAATATAATTTTTTTTCTTTTGTAGGGAGCTGGTTGAGTCACAGTTGGTGAACACCATATTAGGAGAGTTTATATCACTAAGCAATGAGTCAGATAGGTCTGAAATAATATCTGCCATAAGTGGTTTTCTTCCTCTGCTAACACAAACTAAAGAGGGAGCAAAAGTTGGTATGATGTGTCTTTGGCATGGTACCCAAAAGGTAAGATATTGTTGTGTACTTGGAGTAGCATACTTATGCATCTATTTATGGTACTGCAATAGCAATGTTTTAATTTAGCATTGAAATACTTGTATATCTTCACATGACAATCTCATCTTTGACTTTTTCAATGATAACCAAATCTTGGACTAAACCCTGATACCACCTGGGCCAGCAGAACTCTCTCCGATCAATATGATCTTCTTCAACTTCCTTTCAAGTCCCTTCTGGTTTGGTTTTTCTCCACCTGTGGCATTAGATTTTCCGTCACGTTTTGTTGGCTCAGTCGCTAGGAAATATGGTGAAAAGCCGAGAGTGTGTTACCAAGATGGCAAGGGCATGCAGAGAAAAAGGGGAAAAAACTATTCATTGTCAATATATTCAATTTTCTGGTACAATTTAAATCCTACTGACTCCTTAGACATGTGATACTTGAGCAATTTTGTCAAGAGAAGAGTATCATACAACTCACTACACATTATTTACTTGTTTTCTGACACTCTTTTTTGCATGAGAAAGTGAATTATCGTAAAGCTGATTTCCTTTCCCAAGTGCAAGGGTCGCATTCAGTGGAATGAGCACATATGGAACGATGATGCTCTTTCTTGTCGATTCCATAATTCTGTTTTGCTAAACTTTTATAGTCTACACATGTATAGTATACACAAGTATACGTAGTTTATACTGATGCCTTATAAAACTGAGTTTTACCCCTTGTTTTTTTTTGTTTCATCTGTCCTAAATGTCAAGTCATGATAATTTTCATGATTTTTGAGTTTTTAAGTTCTTGTTTTGTGGAAATGAAACATTACTCCAAGCTAGAATACTAGTGGAGATGATTTTCAGTTTCTATTGAAATGCAGAGTACAGTAGACCCTTGCTTTACGATATTAATCCATTCCGGAGGATCAATCGTGAATTCGAATTCCATCGTATTGTATGTTGAATCGGCATTATTTCTGGACGAGGAATTAATTTAAAGAGCATCAGTGTCAATCCATTCAGCGTACGCAACAGAGCCAATGTATATGAAATATCCTGGGTTAAAATTAATAAAAATATTATTATACTAATATTTAAAATTAACTTTAAATACGCATTAATTACTCAGTAAATTTTCACATTGAATTTCCCTCCATGAACACTATTGCAAGACGTGCATCCTCACCCCGTCATCGCCGCGCAGCCCTCATCATCTAGTATAGCATGATGATTCAGGTATCGCTGCGGCGATGATGGGGGTGAGGATGAGGGAGGAGGCGTGCTGTCCACCTATGGGTCAATTTCAATGACTTCATATTTTATCACATTTTGAAGCAATGGGAAGATAACGTGAATTAGAAAGTACCTAACTTTGGCAGTGGGGCAACTTTCTTTTGGTCACACGCATTCATCCGTGCATCGCAATTACTACAGCAAAAACCTTTCCATAAATAGTTGATGTGCGTATTACTTTCGTCAATCACCCGTCTTCTGCTTCTGATCTCCCTTCTCCTTGTGTCTAGCCAGCGGCATTGACATCACTCTCCTGGTCAAAGGTTTCTCTCAGAGATAGAATTGGCGAAAATCAATGGTGATATGCTATATCTGAGGGAACACACTCATATTCACAGCACTTTTTGAAACCACTGACCTGCCTTCATCCATGCAGCGAGAAACACGAAACACTTTAAAAGGGGTCATAACTATTTTAATGGAGGCTTTACTTAAAATGCAAAACAATGGTAACTTCTCTTGCAATGTTTATATAAGTACATTGATAGGTAAAAAGTTATTTATGTACAGGCTCAATTTGAGAGGATAATTGTAAATTTGACTTGAAAAATTGATGTAAGGTGGTTTGTTTAACCCTATCCAGATGAAGTCTTTTGAAGTGTCCAATGACTTTATCTTCATGGTCTCACGATAAAGTTCAGTCTGTTCTACGTCAGGATGTTTCTTTACAATCCTTACTGTATCCCTAGCAGCAAGCAATTTTTTTAATGTCCTCAGAAGTCACCATATTCCCTACTTTTGAGGAGTCATCCTCGCCGCTACCTTCTTCATCTACCATTTTCTCCAATTCTTGGAGTTCTTCAATGCTCAGCTCTCTTCCGTGGTCATTGATTAGCTCCTCGATGTCATCTTCATCCACCTCAAGCCCTAATGTTTGACCGAGGTCAATAATTTCCTCGCCTATCTCTTGCTCTTTATCAAAACCTTGAAAACTGTGAGCAACTTCCGGCCAAATTTTTCTCCACACAGAATTCAGGCATCTGATGGAAACTTCATTCCATGAGTCCGCAATGAAACGAATGATCTCTAAAATTTTGGAGTGTGACTTCCAAAAATCTTTCAGAGAGATGGAATTTGGACAGCTAGTCTCCTTGAAGCACTCGGCAAACACCTTTTTTAAATATTCTTTTGAAATTGGCAGTTACTTTTTGATCCATTATTTGTAGCAAAGAAGAGGTGTTGGGAGGAAGGAATAGCACTTCACAAAGTGCAATTCAGCTTCGATGGATGTGGCAAGATTCAGGTCATGACCTGGGGCATTATCCAGCACCAACAATGCTTTAAGAGGCAGGTCTATACTCTCAAGATAGTTTTTATGGAAGGGCAGAAATCCGATAACACCCACTCATTACAAATTTGGTGTTTCACCCAAGATTTTATGTTGCAACGCCAAAATACACTCAAATTGCGCTTGTCCTATTTATTTTTCTTGAAGACCCTGGGGTTTTCTGTGTTGTGTATGAGCATGGGTCGCAGTTTAAAGTTGCCTGAAGCATTAGCTCCCAGCAAAAGTGTGAGCCTATCTTTCATGGGCTTATGTCCAGGCAAGGCAGCCTCTTCCTTCATAATGTATGTCCTGTCGGGCATTTTTTTTTCAAAAGGGGCCCATCTCATCGGCGTTGAACACCTGCTGTGGGCAATAACCTTCGTTTTCAATAATTTCATTGAAGTGCACTACATATTTTTCTGCTGCTTCTGTATCTGCACTTGCGGCTTCGCCATGCCTTACAACACTTTGAATACCCGTTCTTCCTTTAAATCATTCGAACCAGCCCTTGCTTGCTCTAAATTCTATATACTGTTTAGCACTCATTAAAGGTGTTTTGCATCGAAGATCTTCAAAAATTTGTTTGGCCTTCTCATATATAAATTGCCAAGGCACAGTGTCACCTTTCAGTTCCTTCTCTCTGGTCCACAGTAACAGGAGTGTCTCCATTTCAGAAATCAACTCTCTTCCTTTTTGCAAAGAAGTGGATTCATCGGTCTCTTTAATTTCTCTCAGGCGCTCTTTCTGTTTAATTGTCGTTGATATCTTTGACTGAAAAACCCTACTCATGTGATAAAGTGCTAACCCGAGCACCCTCATCGTAATTTTCACAATCTCTTGCTTTGTTTTAATTGTTATTTTCTGCTTGGGATGCACTTAGGAGGGCATTGTCACTACAAAAACTCCTCGCAATAAACCAAAAATGCTCACAATAAACCACAAACTTTTCACAATCTGGAAGAGTACAGTAGAACCTCGATCTATCGTTCTCGCATTGATTGTTTTCCCGCATCTATCGTTCGCCGTCTTTGGTCCCGAATGTAGTTCCATGCTGTTAACGTTAATAATTCCCGCATCCATCGTTCAGCGAAGTATCGTTTTCCCGCTTTGATCGTTTCCAAATCATGGTCCCCACATCGCAATTCCCGCATTCACCGTTTGAAAAAGACGAAACCAAAAATTTACACCGAAGTAAGATTTTGGGATTTTTGTGGCGGGAAAGGAGGAGGGGGAGGGAGTTAGGTGACGCGCCGCGCGGGACGGACGGGTATTCCCATCCGAGTCCCTTCTTATCTTTATGGCCCAAACTCCTTCCTATAGAACAATTGGCATTCCTCACTTTCCTACCCAAACGAGTCCCTACCTTGCTCTTTAGCGGCCGCATTCCTTCGCCATGAGCTTCTAACCTTTCTTCCTATTATCCTCTCAATGTTATCTTACCAGTAGTTGTCATACGCTCACTCTCAGCACCATATCGAGATCTATTATAACCCATGTGGGTAAATATCAAGGGATTTCCTTGGCGTTTGGTATCAAATTTAACAGAAAATAACGGACAAACTTCATATAATACTCGTTCTGTAGATTTATGCCGATTAAAAAATTTAACTAAATTAAATGATGTTCCACTACTGCGCCCCTCAGTGGGTGGGGCCCTTTCTGCGGAAAGGGTCATGAGGGTCAAAGGTCTTCCACCTGCCCTGTCCCTCCCGGTGGAAAACAGGGTCCCCCAATTACCTGTCTCACCCAATTCTTGTATGTAACCAGTGCATTATTTCAAATGACGTGGGCCACATGGGCTTAAACGGGGGAGTGGCTGAGGGAAGGGAGGGAGGTGGGGTTTCTCGTCATGTGACTCTCGTGGAGCCAACCGTAGGGCAGCGGGCATGGCTTGTAACCTCGGCAATTCAGTCACTCCCTGACCTTCGTCATGGTCACTTCGCGGGCCTCTAGTAAGTGCGGCCAAACCCTAGGTGCTCTGTGCTCTTTCCTTTTTCTATTTTTTCCATGTTTCGCCAGTTAAAGTAGGTATTTATGTCTATTCATTTTCCTGAAGTATTAATTTCTGAGCCTAAAGCCGAAACTGTTCAAAATAGGTGTTTTAAGACGGCTGAAGGTAACGCAGATGTTTCAACCAATAGTTTGTCGTAGTGGAAGTCCTGCGAGAGTGGGCTAAGTTCCTTATCGTCCGTTGTCTGATGTGGGCTTGCATTGCCAGAAGTGTTTTTTTTTTGTTTTTTTAGGGACCGTGGCCCATCAAAATGATTTATTTTTTTGAAATTCGTGTTCATGTAGTAATGCCAAGTCAAACTCCAACCGCCGTTATTGGAATTTCTCATTTCAACCCGATTGCCCCCGCTAACTTTTGCCTCTGAACCAGATGGCGATAACCTGCTACACCTCTCTTGCTCTATGCCTCGTGGGTTACGCGATTGCTCCAGATAAACAAGAGTATATGTGGTAGCATCAAGCTCACTCCATCTTTAACAGGTGGCACTCCTCCATCAGCGGAGCACAATAGAAAGCGCGAAAAAAGGTTACATCCTCCCCAACCAATTTTATGTGCGCTTCTCACCCTCAAGGATATTTGAAACAAATAAATTTCTATGCATGGATAGGTCGGTGCGCGGGCTTGAGGATTATCCAATAACATGATAATGGACCTTTTTTATTTACTTTTATCATCCGAGACACCATTGGGATATGTAATGCTAATAAAATATTTTAAACAGTTAGTAGTCAAACGAAAAATTGGAGATGCACTAAGTATTTTCTTTAAATTTAAAAATTCTCCCGCTTTTAAGAGCAATTCCTTTAAGATTCCCCTCTACTGTGAAAAGTTACCATAAAATTCTCGCATTTTCATCTCGTTTTGGCTTCCGGGAAATCTTTTCCCGCATTGATCGTTTTCCCACATCCATAGTTTTTTTTGCCCATCCCCTTGAAAAATGATGGATCGAGGTTCTACTGTAAATGCGGTTCAAAAAGAGAGATTCACTGTACGAACCACTTGCTTCTTCACCCACGTCACTTCGCACGGAAGACACTCGAAGACTGACCTTGACAATAGGGTAGAGCGCAATGGGCGACCCAGACGGCAGTGCGACACTGCATCTCTTGGTAGTGGATGGAAGGATGAAGGGAGTCATAAGGGACTTCAATTTCAAAGCATATTCACACATATTAGCAATCACATTATAACCCTGTCATCCATCGTAGTATTAAGTATTTAACTTATTTCATTCGCCTGATTTATTACCTAGCTACAGCTACATCCAATAAGGTATCGTATCACTTCGTTGGTAGGCAATACGCTTGAACATGAAGTTACTCTTTGGGTGAACTGTTCATTTCATAGAATTTCACAATGGTAAAATTTTGTATGTGTAGTGACTAATGAAAGCATTATTTTTCTTCCTAATATATTTGATACTGACTACGTAATGAATGTTGCGATATTTCGTCGGAGATGATTTGCGGTAGCGGATCGCAACATTTGTCCTAACCTTGCCTGCAGATTTTAATTACCAGTAACATTGAATATGTAAATTTTGCTATGCTAAAAAATGTTTCTTTAACAAAGAAGGCTTAGAATTATGAATGGATGACACATGGTGCGAGTGGAAACAAAATCGGCGAAATTTGAAATTTTAAAAAGTGTGCACAAAATCAGCTTAGATCGTCAGTGGAATCTATCGTAAGTAAACTCATCATAAAGTGGGGGTCTACTGAATTGTAATAAGTTTCTCCCTCCCCCCTTCCTCTCATGCCATGGTTATCCTTCCCTCATTCACCTACCCATGTGTTCCCACTGGTGAAAATGGCCTAGTTTGCCAGTCGCCTCCTCCTAGTAGTCTAACTGTTCAACTAGGGAAAATAAGAAGTTTTGACTTCACATTCTCACCAAAGACTCATTAAGTCTGACAGCTTTTTTAGTGATAAGCTTTTTTTGGTTCTCATCATTGTGGGAAGCTCGTTACATTTTCTCATCTTTTTCTTTTTAGGACAGAAAGGTTGTGGTGAAAAGTCTTAAAGGATCATTATCACAAATCGCTATGTGTGAGCATGGCTACCTTGTTCTTCTTAGTTTATTCGACTCTGTGGATGACACTGTACTCGTGAAGAAGGTAAACCTAATTTAGAGTAAAATTTATCTTATTTTTAGCTATCCTTGCCTCTATTTGAATTGGTGGTTTGCAGTTCCTTGATAATACTTCTAGCTCATTCCAGTGCAAAACTGGAACTTGTAATTACTTCTCCTTTTGAGTCTGTATGCTTTTACTTTCAGGCAGTAATTTCAGAACTACTTGGCAATGTTTTGGAGATTGCGAAAAACAAAAATGGAAGGCGTGTGATTTTGTATCTGGTTGCACCAAGAGACCCATCCTATTTTCACCCTGATGTTGTGGAAATCATAAAATTAGGAGATAACAATGCTCACAGGTGGGTATCATGGGGGAATAGTAATGACTGGGAAAATTGATTCTATTCTCAGTAGTGTGGAAAGATATCTATATTTGCCCAGCTCTTATCAAATGATGAGGCTTCATATCATACCTGTAATAGAAGAATCCATATTGAAATGATGCATAGTAGTTTTCCACAATGGAGAACTTGCCAAATTATTGAAAAAAAATGGGGTAATAGAGGATTATGGATCTTGCCCAATGCAAATAACCCGAGGCCTAAGTAACGCTTAGTTCCCGAGATATAAATTGTCAAAGTTATCAAAATTCCGAAAATGGCCGAAAAAGGGAGCATGGTCACATCGGACGGGTCTGACGTCTTTCCTGTCGCTTGGAGGCTGTAGCAGTGGCAGTATGGCCTGGCATCTTTCTCAGAGACACCGAGCAGAGTCACCGGGGAACTTTGGTCGGGAGCACTATGACTAGAACGGTGGAGTGTTCAAAGGGTGCAAGTATGCAAACATCTATGATGCTATCAATAATGGAAATTCCACTTCAAAAGTAATGGAACCAAAGCAAAATTTACCTATTTATATTAACTTAAAGTCACTTGTCATTGGCATTGTCAGAACTTCTTACAGTGTAGAGATTGGTTTTGTGAATGAATTTGTGCGCACAATGTATTGAGAGCTCATCCATAGGTCCTTACTTCCAAGACTATCACAAAACCTGTGTTGAGGTCGCTAATGACACAATTTTTTTCTGAAACAGGAGAGAAATTTGGGAAAAGTGTAACAATTTTCTCTCCCGTACTGCCTGGGTTCGCGATAAAATTGCAACTACAGGATTTATTTCCACTTTTTTACCTGGCATTGCATTTGTTTTTGTAACATTTTGAGGAACAAAACAGATCTCAGGGGAGAGGTAGTTAATCCATTCCAGTTCATTACAGATATAGGGTCTTCTTCTAACAAGGAGACAGCGCGTAACAGTAATTGAGGACGCAGACAAGACAAATGTTATCTTAAAGTGGAGTAAAAATGCCGGAAATTGGTAATGTCTTTCTGCCCCAAGTTCCCGGGTTCGTGAAAAAATTGCCAATGAACAATTTCGTCTCAACGAAATACTTGAGATTTTGCACTCTCCATTAAAAGGCGAAACAG
Organism: Ceriagrion tenellum; assembly: GCA_963169105.1. NCBI lineage: Eukaryota > Metazoa > Arthropoda > Insecta > Odonata > Coenagrionidae > Ceriagrion > Ceriagrion tenellum. Next base: position 44,165,765 of record OY720638.1, on the reverse strand, counting down.
CCGAGGGGGTGAAAGCACTCTGTCCTACTACGCCGGGATGTCACGGGGCGACGCGGGTTCGAGGCACATACCCGCCTGAATTTTTTTCGCTCGAATATACTTCGGAAACCACGAAAGATGCCAGATTCCGAATGTATACGACAGTAACTACGGTTTATTTTCGTTTTAAAACTATTTTAAAACTACTATCGCGAAGATTTTCCTGCCAGAAAAGAGATAAATATAGGTGCCAAGAGTATGGATAAGAGGCTTGAGAGGACCTAATATGGGACAATGTATTTAATGAAGCGACTGGGGGGGGGTTAAGAGGAGAAAGAAAGTCCATTTCACTAAAGGAAAATTATTGGGTAATAAAAAACAGTAATCCCTTTCCAAAACCATGTTTATTTCAACTGCAGGGATTATTAATTTCAGTCATGGCATTGAATAGCATGTTTTTGGATGATATTCTGACTGACCTTCTTTCATGAAAACTGACAATTTAATAAGTTTTTAGAGAAGGTAATAAAGTCTTATGTTTTTGAAAAAAAATTTTTAATGATGGTCGATTCCTGGGGAGGACAAATAAGTACTGGCATGTACAATGAACTATTTACTGATGTCAATGACGAACCTACAGGTACATAAAAAGTGATACCTCCCAAGTGCACCCCGTTATGCCAGCCTTGCGATGTTTATTTTAAAGTGAAGCAATTTATTGCAAGGCTACAAAATAGACTGTCCTATTGAAGGAAAAAAGGGAAATTACATCTCGAGGAGATGCCATTAAAATCCATTCTTTGATCCACCATCAGCTATCTTCACCATTGTTCAGTGAAATGATAAGTTATGCATGGTTTGCATCAAAATTATTGGAGGAGAGGAATGTATTTATAAATGTAAGAGAAATGTGTTTTCCACAAGATCTGCGTACACGCAGATGCAAATGTTCCGGTGATAGCTTCATTTAATGCTCTCATTGTAGAGAAATTCTTTGCTTCAAATGCTTTGATGATGAATATCATCCAAAAACATGCTATTCAACGCCATGACTGAAGTTTATAATTCCTGCAGTTGTAATAAACATGGTTTTGGAAAGGGATAACTTTTTTTATTGCCCAATAATTTTCCTTTACTGAATTGGAAGTTCTTTCTCCCCCCTCTCAAGCCCCGCCCCCCCAGTTGCTTCATGTTGTCCCATATTAGCTCCTCTCAAGCCTCTTATCCATACTCTTGGCACCTGTTTTAATCTTTTTTCTGGCAGGAAAATCTTCGCAATTGAAGGAAAAGTTGAGTAAAAAAATCTGCCTTGGAGCACAATTTCTAGGAAATTAAAAGCAATCAGATCGCTTCAAGATAAACATAAACATTTTTGGCTTCCTTTAATGGCCTCCAGAAAGTCCCACGACTAATCGGAGTCATGCCTGTCTCAAAAAGTATTTCAAAATAGGAAATACTCGGCCAATGACGCTCCTTACTCCTGCAACTCTCCTTCCGAGCAAATGATAGAAACTCCACAATTGTCTACAACACTCTGGGCAGTAGAAATTCCAGAAAATAGTTTTAAAACCAAAATAAAAACTGTAGTTACTGTCGTATACGTTCGGAATCTGGCATCTTTCGTGGTTCCCGAAGTATATTCGAGCGAAAATAAACTAGGCGGGTATGAGCCTCGAACCTACGTCGGCCCGTGACAACCAGGCGTAATAGGACTTAGCACCTTAACCACCTCGGCTGTTTCACCTGTTGTCCGAGGGCACAAAATCTTAAGTATTTCATTGGGACGAAATTGTTTATTGGCAATTTTCTCACAAACCCGGGAACTTGGGGCAGAGTGACATTACCAATTTCCGGCATTTTTACTCCTCTTTAAGATAACATTTGTCTTGTCTGCATCCTCAATTACTGTTATGCAATGTCTCCTTGTAAGTGGAATCTGTCTTCTGACAGGTTTCAAATGGATGCCCTCCATTGCAGTCTGTCCTGAGCATCTTCTTTCATTTGCCTGTAACTTCAGCCATTTTTTATGTCGTCGAGTATTCCCATTCTTCTTTTTCCCCTTCCTCGCTTTCCGTCAATTTTTCCTTCAAAATTCTTCTAAAAAGACAATTTTGGTATAATGTATGTCCCATCCAAGCTGTCTTCCTCTTTTTTATTTCCCTTAGCAGTTTTCTTTCTTCTCCTATTGCCCTTAGTACTTCCTCATTTCTCATTCTATCCATCCACTTCACCTTTTTTTCTCCACAACTACATTTTGAAACTTTCTAAGTACTTTTCTTCTTTCTTTTTGACCGTCCATGTTTCTCTGCCGTAAGTCACCACACTACATGTAAAACATTTAGCAAATCTCTTTCTCAGTTCTATTGGAATGCAAAATGCTGTCAGAAGTCCTTTCACCTTCTCAAATGCTTTTTTCCCCATAGCTATCCTCTGTCTTATTTCCTGGGTACAGCTCCCATTCTCAGTCACTAAACTTCCCAAGTACTGAAATGATTTCACTTGCTCAACAATTTTTCCTTCTATGGATATATTATTGTTATAATTAATATCTTCATTCTTACTTACTCTCAACACTTTTGTCCCTCCAACATTTATTTTCATTCCGTATTCTTTCCCCACTCTTGCAATATTCTCCATCATATACCGTAGCTCCTCTTCTGATTCCGCCAGTACTGCTTGATCATCTGCATACTTCACTGTCTTCATTTTTTCTCCTCCTACCACTACGCCTCTTTCTTTTTCTAATGCTTTATTGGTTAGCTCTTCAGCATAAATATTGAAGAGAGATGGTGACATGCAACATCCTTGTCTGACTCCTTTTCCAATATCCATCTCATCTGTCTCATCATTTCCTACTCTTATCACAACTTTCTGTTTTGTATACAGCTCTTTTATTAATCTTCTATCCTTCCAGTCTATGCCAATATTTTTTAGAATCCTCAGTAGCACAACCCAGTTGGCTCTGTCGAATGCCTTCTTCCAGTCAACAAAACATATTTACAGGTCCCGATTCACCTTTAACATTTTTTTCGCCAATCATCCTTAGGCATCCTATTGCATCTCATGTTCCTTTACCTTTTCTGAATCCGAACTGGTTTTCTCCCATATTTTCATCAATTTTCCTTTCTATTCTTCGTAATAATAGTCTTGTTATAGCTTTGGTAAAATGACAAATAAAACTAATTGTCCTGTAATCTTTACATTCTTTAGCATTGCCCTTCTTCGGTAATGGAACTAACACTGACTTAAGTAAATTTTCAGGCCAAATTCCCGAATCATATATCCTACTGACTAGAATGGTCAATCTAGATATTGCAGTATTCCCTAATGCTTTCAAAGCCTCAGATGGTACTCTATCTCAGCCCAGTGCTTTCTTCTCCCTGAGATCATAAATGGCCCTCTCCACTTCAAATCTTAGTATCTTTGGTCCTTCATCATCTTTGTCCCCTTCACTTTCATCTTCCAGCACCAGCCTTGAATGATCAGCCCGTGAATAATATAATTCCTCTACATATTTCATCCATACTCTCTTTTTTTCTTCCATGCATGATGTCATTTTTCCATCGTCATTTAAAATTCCCTATTTGCTTATTTTTCTTGGTTCTCTTTTGTTACAGTCTTAAGCGTTCTGTACATTTCTTCTAATTTCCCTTGTTTTTCCAGTTCTTCTATCTATTCACACTGTTTTCGAATCCAGTTTTTTCTAGACTGATCAGTCATTCCCCTTAATTAACTGTTAAGCTTTCTATATTGCCTTCTGCCATCTTCTGATGAGTCATTTTTCCATTTTCTGCATTCGTCCATTTTGTTTAACTCTGTAATCCACTCTTTTTTATTCCCTTTCTTTGTCATTTCTCCAACTTCTTCCTCTAAAGCCTTCAGCTCACCATTTCGAATAGCATCCCATTCCTCTTTTATCTCTTTGTTCTGCCTTAAATTTCCTAGTTTATTGCCCACATTTTGAGCATACTCTTTTCGAGTACTTTCATTCTTCAGCTTTTCAACATCCCAATTTCTCATCTGTTGTCGTTTTCTAACATGCTTCAGCCTTGTTTGCACATCTGCCACAAGTAAGTTGTGGTCTGTGTCAGCGTCGGCTCCTGGGAAGGTTTTAGCATTCTTGACACTGTTTTTGAATCTTTGGTTTATTATAATAAAGTCTATTTTATACCTAGAAATATCCCCCGGCGCCTTCAATGTATATATCCTACGTGGATGGTTGCTAAACCACGTATTAGCTATCCAAAGATCCAGACGCTCACAAAATTCTATTAGTTTTTCCCCTCTTTCATTTCTCTTTCCAAGTCCATGTTCTCCAGCTACATATTTCTCTCTTCCTTTCCCTACTATACTATTCCAATCTCTCATCATTATTATTCTCACTTGTCCTTTCCCGTTTTCTTCATTAAATGCCTCTATTTGTTCATATATCTGGTCTACCAAATCTTCGTCCGCTGCTGATGTAGGCATGTAAACCTGAATAATCAAGGAGTTGACTGGGTCAGCACACAGTCTAATTGCTAAAATTCTATTACTTACTGGGATAACCTTCACTATCTTTTCGTCCAGATGTTTTTTAAATATGAACCCTACACCACTTTATTTACTTTCTCCCCCTTTAGAAATCACCTTATATTTTCCAGATTCGAATTCTCCTCCTTCCCAACGTACCTTGCTTAATCCTAAAATGCTGATGTTGTATCTTCCCATTTCTCTCTTTACATTTTCTAATTAACCTTTCTTATTCATTGTCTTCACGTTCCATGTACCAAGTCTCATTCCTACTGTTTTCCTTTTATTCCCTTTATCTTCCCCTTGTCAATTTCTTCGCATAGTTCTCCTGGGATACTGCCCACCCAGAGATCCGAATGTGGGCATATATTAACTCCGGAATATTTCTTATCAGGAACATCCATTTTTTAGTGCACAGTCCAGTAGTACTAGGGATACCACGAGGGTCTTGAATGCGGTGGATTCCCCTTGCCTTCCACATCCTATGCCGTTGGCCTTGCTAGGCTCCTCCGCCTTTAGGAGTGGTTTCCCACTCCTAGGGCAAAAGGGTGCCCTAACTTCCATCCGCTTATCCACCCTCCAAGGAGGCTGTTGGCACTTGATGGAAGGGTTCTCCTTATCCCGGGAGAAAACTCAGTCCCTGCGTCATCGGCCGTTTGTTTACAAACGTTGCCCCCTCTCTACCACGGGGAGGTGAACGTCAGGATTTTCTCTTCATAAATTCTAGGACCAAAATGGCATTTCCTAGAATCTCCAGTACTTCCAGAGAGGCATATGTAGGGTATGATAATAAAATATTTTCTTTCCCTTATCATGTGTATTGTAACCCTAGGAATTTCATCTTTGGTTCATGGCATCATGTGGCATTATTTTTAATTATATTGCTTAGGCATGTATAGCAAAAAATGGCTCCACAATAAGTGCATTTAATAAAGTTATTACCAGATGATTTGCATCCGTACGAATGCTGTTTGTGTGGGTAACATCACTTTCAACCATTTTCATATATTGTCAAATATTAAGGTCATCCGGGTTTTCCACCGCATTGATTGATTGTGCAAGGAAAACACTCCACGATACAATGATCCAAGTGTCCCTTACATAAAATATGCTGTTTTAAATGAAGCTCTTCACAAGCCTCTGCTTTTTCATGCCCTGTACACCTGTTATCATTTCTCTCCTGATAGAAAACTCTTCATAGTGATCGAACATTTGATTAAAAAATATCAGCATTCAAGTATAATTGCCAGGCAATTTATAGTGAATACATGCTTTGCAATAAAAATTTACATCTTTGTCTATTGTAACATTCTTCAAAAAGACTCACGACCAAACGGAACTCTATCTCTCCCCCAAAAAGTACCCTCTTATTACAAAATGTGAAATGTTCGGCCAACAACTCACCTTCCGTCTGTGAAGTGTAAATCCTTGTGAAGCATAGAATCCCAAAATTGGCTACTAGGTATTCTCTCTTTGAAGGGTTAGTTGAAGATCCAGATGATAGTTTGAAAGTTAAAAATGATATAGTTACGGTTGTACATCATCGGAATTGGGAATCTTAGGTTGTTTCTGAAAGATATTCCCCTGAAAAAAAACTGCACAGAAGCTCCTTGATCCTGAACTACACTCGAGTACAATGCACCCAACGCCTTAACCCACAACACCACGGCAAATGCAGCGGACTCTCGTTAGCACGTTCTTGAAGGGACCTGGGATTCTGAAATTAGTAACCAGGAAAACTTGTAAAACAGGATAGGCATTCCATGGAAAATCAAATACGTATTAGTTGCGTAACTTTCTGGGGATTGTTATCCCACCTCTCATTTGAGCTCATACCATAAATAACTGATGATCATTAAATTGCAAATAGTTTCTTTTCCTCCTATTCCGCCTCCCAAGAAAATACATAGGATATTAACATTGATGCGTATTCAATTATTAATGATGATGACAATGACCAAACAGGACGTTTAGTTTACAGATGCTGCTTTCACAAAGTTCCACGACAAAGTTAGCGCAGTCACCTAGTGATATTTTTCTCTTCGCACTTCCAATGAAAAAATTATGTCGGAGAACCGATGAAATAGCGGCGCGAATGCCCTTCATTTTTGTGAAAATCGTGGTTTCAAAAATAAAACTGCTTGTATTACATTACAATGATTTCACGGAAAATGCTATATTTGTATTTACCATGATGAACATTTCCATGAACAAATATATTAGTATTGTAAGAATTGTCAAAACTCCTTGAAAACATAAATTGAGCTCCTTGGCAAAAAACATCATCTTTCCCTTGCATAATGGTGTAAACTTGATCGCTTGTAACAAAACAAAAATGGAACTTTCCACATGTTCTTTACAAATATTGAAAACAAAAATGCATAATTTAACAGAAACACAAACTTATGAGGGCTGAAAGAATCTGTTCCTAGGTGCTTTGTTTATTTCATATTGACCCCTAATTCTTTGATGGTACTGTCCATTTTTATTAAAGTATTCATCACACTTTCATTGGCCTCATGACTGGTGACAAACTGTCGCACTGTCTCCATCGCTTCCATTGCTTTTGCGAATGTTGGAGGAGATTCGGGCTCTGCTTTTTCTTTCCGATTTTCTTCTTCCTCTTCCTTTCTGTTCATTGACTTCATCTAATGACATCCATCTACAGATAAAAATACGTCATAATGAGATTCACGGACTTTTTCCATTAAATTTAGGAATATGAAAGATTATGTTTGGAATAGTTATTATTTATTTGTTAAGTAATTATCTCCATGAATAAATCTTTAGTTTTAGTAGTCACATAAATTCCAACGACCAACCTGCAGGCTTCGATGTTGGCGTCACAAGTGACATACTCGTTGAATGTCATTCCCTCCCCTTCTCTGAACAGCTGATCCCAGCCCTCAAGTGTATGCTCACATGCTGCCTCATCACTCAGCGACTCGGAATCGTCCTAGTTTGTGCTGCAATGAAATCCAAAGGTCCAAAAGAAATTTCTTATGCTCTAGGCTTGGACAGAGTCCCAGGCATACTTCACAAAATGCATTGCTTTCAGGATATTTACTTTTCTTCCTGACCCGTGAAGACTAGCCAACCTCTCATTGACGAGTAGTTTCCTATACTTGTGCTTCATAAATCATATGATGCCTTGATCGAGGGGCTGAAGAACACTCGTGCAATTTGGAGGAAAAAACACCACTTCAACATTTCTTAAAAATACAGTGTCTATCGGATGTGCTGCACAATTATCCATTAGCAACAAAATTTCACAATTTTGTCCACCCATCTTGGCATCCAGCGCTCGCAGGAAATTTTTGAAAATTGCTGTGGTCATCCAGGTATTAGAGTTGCAATCATATGTGCATGTGACCGTGGTAATGCTTCAACATGTTTGAAGCATCTGGGGCGTTTTTATTTCCCGATCACTAACAATAAATTTTTCTGTTCCACTTTCGTTGCAACATAGGAGGACAGTCAACCTCTCCTTACTCATTTAACCTCCATGACACTTATCGCCTCTAAATGTCAGTGTTTTATCAGGAAGCAAATAAAAAAATATCTCTTGTTTTGTTTCTGTTTCATTGGCATTAAAAATATCATTAGGGCAGTAGTTTTTGATGATGCTTGGGAGAGTGACATCTTTCCATGTTTTCCAAACGTCAGTGTCTACTCTGGCTGCCTCACCTCGAATGCACCTGTAAACTATCCCATGGCTTTTTTTAAATCCCTCAACCCAACCATTTGAAGCTTTAAAGTCACTTATGCCCAGTTGATCAGCTAAATATGAGGCCTTTTCGCATGCTAATTCACCATCTATTGGCACAAAATACATTCGTAAATTTTCCCTGCTCGCAAATTCGCCGATTCTTTGCATTTAATTCACCTTACAGAACATACGACGACAGAGGAACTGACTTCATCATTCTGTAGGCATCCTCCCTAAATTCAATGACACTGTTATCATCTAGATGATTATGAGTAAAAATAAAATAGCTGCTGACGTAGGAATATATGGCGGTCAGCCTTGAATATCGGTATCATCCGATAACTAAAGGAAAAAATAATGGCACCTCCAATTGGGCTAAGATGCCTCCTTTACCCTGGCATGACTTTTGGTGTCTCATAGGATGGTTCTGCTTATCCTCCTCTTATAAATATCTTGAATAAGGATTCAGCTACAAAACACTTATCATATTCCTCATCAATCTGCAGGAACGCAGCTGAGCTCTCTTTCAGAATATTTTTTCAATCTCTGGGTTGCAGTGAAAAGGGAGAAGGGTACACCATTTTCCGATATAAATATATATGGGTGGGAAAGCATTTTTTCCCATTGATTCCAAATGCGCCCAGAACTAGTCATCCATTATAATTAATGTGCGTCAAATTTAATTTAGGACGATAATTTAAACCTTAGTCTTTTGATGATAACTACTGCCAGCCAGAATAATTATGCTGTGGAGCAAGTTGAGAGTAATCAGTCTGAAATTGTGAGAAAAAAAGGTTCCTTGGGTGATATGCACGTCTGAATTTACTGCTCGAATGCCATGGCATCATCTCTGAACTCTGTCCAAGTTTTTTGAGCACACACTCGCAGCATACCATTTCTGTTATAGGAATACTCATCATGGATTTCTGTTTGGGAAAAATATGTACGAAAAAATGCCAGGTTTCATGGGAGTAAAATGTTTGTTGTAGCAATTGGTCTCCCGTGGGCGAGTATGTTCGTATTCGATTAATTCATGTTTTTCTACTTGTCGTCGGTAATGCCTGAATCACACGATCATTTTTTCCGTCCCTTTTAAGGGATAGCTCCAATGATAGATCAAATGATCGCTCGAAAATGATCGTGTGACTTGAACAAAGTCATGGATGGCTCCAGCGATAGGGATCCATATAGCTTTTTCCATCCCTGGGCACGTCCCTTTTTCCGTCCCTGGATGCATCGCTGACTCCACCATTTAGCCAATCACAGTGCTCGGCCGCAAAGAGCGACTCTAACGCCACGTTCGGCTTACAATGGAATGAGAGTAGTTAACATAGAAATGATGCGAAAAGGGACGGAAAAAATGATGGAAAAAGGGACGGCCAAAATGACCGTGTGATTCAGAAAATGATAGCTCGAGCTATCATTGTCACGGTCCCTGAAAAGCTATCATTGGAGCTATCCCTTTAAAGGGACGGAAAAAATGATCGTGTGATTCAGGCTTAACTCTGGACTCGCGATAAGAGTAACCCGTGAAATCAAGTAAAATGCTGGTGGAAGCAGTTAGTCTCCCATGAGCAAGTGTTCGTATTCTATTATTTTACGTTATTTTACTCGTTATCGGTAACTCTGGACTCGTGATATCATAAAATTTCATCCGATTGGTGTCATAATTTATTAACTAATATGCCTTTGATTAAAAATCTTCCTTACTACTGCAGCATTGAAATATGTATTATCATTCAAATAAGTCACATTCGGTGCATAATGTATTGATAATGATGATCAATGTCTTCACTCTGACAAGATGCGCCTTAAAACGCCTCTGTGACCCATCATCATTTGTAAAAACGAGTAACTTTTTCACATCGGGACCAAGAACCAAGGTTCATAATTTCAAAATTTCATTCTTTTGTAATATTGGGTAATGTTACATGCATTTAGATACCCTTTTGGTCGGGATCAAAGATTTTGTTATGTAAAATCAAAATTTCGTAAATTCGATTTTCATGAAGAAATTGCCATGAGAAAAATTCGGCATGGACCGGGAATCGGACCACGGACCTTTGGTTTGCCGGATCAATGCGCAGACCACAAAATTGCCATGGGAATTAGGAAGCCTGGATAGCATAGTGGTCTGTGCATTGGTCCGGCAAACCAAAGGTCCGTGGTTCGATTCCCAGTCCAGGCCGAATTTTTCTCATGGCAATTTCTTCAAAAAAATTCACCCGCCATGTTTGAATTTCGATATTCATAATTTCGAGTATCTACTGTATTCATTTATTGGGTAAATCACAGTAATTACTAAATAAAATGATTTAACAGTTTATATTTCGGACTGTGTACATGCCTTATCTCATTAATTATAAAAGGTAGTCATAAAAGAGTAACATTGTCTAAAAAATAATTGTAATTTTATTAGTACACTAAATTTGTACAATACAGTAGAAACTAGAAACTATGAAATCGAAGGGACTGGAAAAATTGGCTTTTTGTAATATTGACTTTTGTATGAAGAAGTATCTTTCAAGACCATTGCGATGAAGCTATTATTTTGTTTCCTTTAAATTAGGATGTGCTCTTGCAATGTACTTGCATGATTTACGAAGTTACAATTTATGAAAGTTTATTTAAATTTGTATTTATGCCAAAAGGGTGCATAATGTTGAAGACAAATAACTTGTAGGAGGTAAATGCTTCCAATTTTCGGGCCCCGTTGTTCCATCTTTTCGTGGCAGAAATCTCGAAAATTGCAAGAGTCAACCTCCATCCATGCTCCATGGAAATCTACTTGTATACAACAACTTTTCACTTTTTCAATGAGTAAGTGATTAGGCAATCAAGTGTCTTGCAGAATTTCTGCCAAGTTTGGACTAATCCTATAAAGCTTCATGGGGCATTTTTCTCTGCCATTTCTTAACCAGAGAACTCGTAACTCTGGTGTAGGCGATGTATTACTATACCAGTAATATTGATTTATGTATACACCTAGGAAGTGTGCGACTTGTGGGATCATTTATGCCAGATATAGAGATTAGATGAATATATTTTCGTTAGAAGATCATATGTATGAGGCATAATTAATGTACCTCTATCAAGCTAATAAGGAGACATCACATAACAGATGTTAAGAATGCAGACGAAACAATTTTTATCTAAAACTATAGTAAAGATGCCAGAAAAGTGTCATGACTTTCTGCCCGCAAGTCCCGGGCTTGTGAGAACATTGCCATCATACTATCTCATCCCAGTCAAATTCTTAACATTTCACATTCTCCGGAAGAAGGCACAGCGGCCAGGGTGGTTAAGGCAAATTTCCAAACATTGCATTTAACAAATGATGTGCTACGAAGTCACTCACACGGGTGCAATGCTATGCAATGTTAAATGCAATGTTTGGAAATTTGTCAATGTCGTCGTTTTAATAACGACAATGTTGTGTTTATCCACCGCGACAGTGGCTTTGTAAGCACGACTTCGTCTCATGTGCTACAATGTAGCCTTGAGACCTGAACATCTAGTTTGCATAAAAAATCCCCCTCGAAATTCGCCTTGAAGGAAGATGGCTTGGTGGTGTAACTGGCTAACACACCTGACCGGCAATTGGGAGATCCGGGTTCGAATCCTGGTCAAGTCAAATGATTTTTTCATAGCGATTTTCAACCCTGGGGTTAAGTAAGGCACTCGTCCAAAACTGTTATGAAATTTTGGTGCAGATTTTGGCTGACAGGCAGCGATTTTTTTTCTGTCGAATATTATTTGGAAATCATGAATGATGCCTGATTCTGAACGTGTTCGACAGTAATAAGGCTTTTTTTTCGTTTTTAACCTACAACCTGGATAACTCTGGACTCATCATAACAAAGGCAAACGCATTGTGGTGCAATTGGTATCATATTTTATGAACTACTATGCCTTTGATTAAAATTCGTCCATAATATTGCAGCATTGAAATGCGTATTATCGTTCATGTAAGGGACATTCAGTGCATAATGTATTCAGCAATGCTGATCAGTGTCTTAATTCTGACAAGAAGGGCCTAAAAAACGCTGCTGTGACCCTCAATTCATAAACGAGTAACTTCTTCATATTGGGACCTAGACCCAAGGTTTGTAATTTCCAAACTTTGCTATTTCGTAATATCGCGTACTGTTACCTGGGTTTAGAAACCCCTTTGGTCGGGACCAAAGATTTTGCTTTGTAAAATCAAAATTTTGTAATTTCGAATTACTACTGTATTTGTACATGAGCAAATGTATCAGCTTGCTGCTCTAAAGGCCATTTGCCAGAAATTTAGTTATGGAATGAATAGTTATGAGATCCATAAAGTTATAGATCTCATAAAAATATTTGGGTTGCAGGAACACATCTACTAGTTGCATAACATCTTTACCAGTAGTTAATGGCTTTGAATTTTTGATCCATCTTCTACCCCCAGATAACATTTAGGAAAGGTTAGCTTATGAATAATTGCTAATGCGCGCAATAACTAGTCAGTAAAAGTAAATTAACTGGCCATTTTTCTCAAAATACTCTCTTACTTATGACTAAATGTCCTAGCGATTCATTAGGCATTTCCCGTCTTGGCTACCTATGGAACTCGCAAGGAGTCTGGCCCAGGCCCTGCTTGGGAGTTGGCTCAACGGGAATGTAATATGTATTGTTAGTTTATGAAAGAAATACATGATTGATCATGGTAAAAACTGATACAAAAACCCACGATCCTGTGGAAACCAACTCAGGATGAAAACCAAGCTAGACCGGCATCTTAGCGTGCTCAGGTTGGTGATCGCATTGGTTCCTCTGTGTTTGGTGGGTGCTCTGCCTGCTTGGGTGGCTCAACGCTCGCCAGGAAGCATTTGACAGTCACTCGGCATCAATTCAAGCACCACTTGCACTCCCCTCGGCTCTCCTTATCCAGGGACAGGAATGGAGAATAAATTTCCTCCACAAAGGTGAATTTGCCCTTCTTAGATGCCATAACACCTCTGGGGAAGATGGCAAGATGCGATATGGCTCTGGGTGGCTCAGCGTCCCAGCAGGCAATTTCAACAGAAACCTCTCAGTAATGATGTTCAATTAAAATGATTTTTCATGGTGAATTTCAAGGCTTGATGCATAAGCACCCGTGCAAGTGGCTTCGTACCACATGATTTGTCAATGTAATGATTGGAAATTTGTCGTTATATAAACGACAATGTTGGATTTATCCACTGCATCAGTGGCTTAGTAAGCATGACTATTGTCTCATGTGCTACAATGTAGACTTGAGGCGTGAACTTCTAAAATCCTTTTGAAATATCCGCAGAGCCAGCCGAGTCTCCCCTACCATCCCCAATGAGCCTAGTGGTGGATTGAGGATCGTTGCAAAGAGGCAGTCTTTTGATTCCATTCACATACAAAGTCTTAAGTGAAAACATGGCAATGTCCACCTCTCTCTCCCCACCCCACCTCCTCCCGCAACGCTGCTCGGACATACAGAGGGACATACTACTTTATATATAGAATAACAACATGCCATTAGTTATGAAAGCAATAAGTTTATTGAATGGTTATAATGGCTAATGGGTCCCATAACTTTATAGAATACATGTGTGTTGTTCCTGTAACTGGCCATAAGAGGGCTAAATATATATTTATAGAATAATTGCATATTTTTTGGTTAATTTTGGTTTTCAATGGATAACCCATTACACCAGCGAAAGCAGGATTTCTTTGTAAGAGGTCACATTTGGGGTCAGTTGAGGGTAAATTAAGAGAACGACACTTCTGGAAAAAGGTGTTTATTCCTGGCAACCATGCCCAACCTCTCCTTACACTCTCATATCTTGACAACCTCACCTTACACTTGCCTTTTCAAGACTGCCCTTGCACTCATCCACTCCTCTTTCTTCCTTGTAACCCATGAAACCATGGCTTGGCATCCCTATGTGACATCCTATGTCAATCTCTCGTAGGGTCCTGTATCAGCAGTTTCCCACGTGCTGCAGATTGCCAAAGGTGACTTCAACACTCCTATCTAAATGAAGCCCAGTGAGCTCAGCAATATTAAGAAACCAGATAATAGTCCCAAATTGCCCAAGAAACCCACTGAGCTCATTTCAGTAATCTGAACAACCACAGACCATTTCTCCCTAGGCGAACTAATGAAGGGATTGGCTCTCACCAGCCATGGTCTCAGTTCACTTAGAATATCCACTTACATCTTAATATATAATAAATGAAAGTGAGGAACTCAGTATTTGTCTCGCCAGAGCCACCTGAAGGTATCACTTTGAATTATGTCCGGCTTTGAATATCCATATTTTAGGGGAATGCTATTGAAGTAGTTTCTTGTGTCCTTTCTCGCTAATGTTGTTTCATGTGACGCAAACATATAGAGGCCATGTCATTGGGGTCTAATGCCTCCTTGCCATGGCCTTAAGAGAAGCAGATACTTATTGGACTTGAATATTCGGGATCCAACTCTTCCACCCATCTGGCTTGGATGGCTCTCCTAGGAGAAATTATGCTCATGTCAATCGGCTCCTTGGGCATTTTGAACCTGCAAGCCTTTTTTCTACATCTAGATCCTTATTGCCACCTCAACCTATAAAAGTGTGTGGAAGTCATTCATTACTGCTTGGAATTACTTGTGGCGGTCACTCAAACACTTCATAATCTGGGTGATTTTAATTTTATCATCAACCATGGCGCATTAGCACCAGAGCAGCTATTTATAGTCAGTTGAGTAGTCAATTACCATCATACATCTATTTGTAAAAAATGATCTGTTTGTCAACGGTGAGGTCATATGAAGTGGTGAATGTGAGCTTATGGAAAAGGGGACTTAATTTTTCTTTCTCAGAAGGAGAATAAGTGTTCACACGGTAATCTGAGATTGATGTATGCTCACAAGAGTTGGTCTAAAATGTTGTGTAAGGTTACATAATTCATTTAGAGAAATCTGTCTATTTCCATTGTTAAGTTCACCAGGTATTTTTCCCATTGGTATCTAATTATGTATTTTACTCAGCTTTTGCTCTTCCTTTTCCTCGAAGTAAAAAGCCAGCCGATGTTCGGAGAACTGAGCTTCTGAATGCTGTATCAGAACCCTTACTACATTCCATCGCAACAAACATTGCTGAATGGTTTAGCGATAATTCCGTTGGAATGGTGGCCTTGGCTGTACTTAAAGCAGGGAAAGGTAAACGTTGCTTCCATATTTTGCCTGGAATTGATTTTGCTTTTTTTCATTGATGTTTTTAATTCGTGTGCTATTTTCAATCATTCTCGTAGGACCTAAGTTGAAGGATGCATTTGAAGCTTTAGCTCTCCATGTGTGTAAGGGAAAGGAGGACCAGGATGAAGGCGCAGAAGGCTCCCCAAGTGCTTTAGAAGACCCAGGGCTGCATTTGATTCTGAAGAAACTGATCCTTTATGATAAAATCAGATGTGAACAGAATACTGATGAAGGTAGGCTTTTGTTTTAAACCCGTGCACCCCTATCTACAGTAAGGCATGTAATCTGGCTGTTAGATAGTATTTAATTGACCTAAGAGAGTTCACAGCTCCTTCATAGTGTTTGCACTTCGCCATAAGCAGCATTTGTAGGATCCCCAGGTACTCAATTTAATAGTAATACTTGCTCTGTTTATGATGGCATTGAAATTTTGTACATGTCTATTTACTGATAACATTGACACATTGATGCCAGTCTCGGGGAGGGAAATACTTCCCTGTTATGAGTCTCATGATTATTTCCTGTACTCTGTACTCCCCTGGACAAAGCTCTCTCTTGGTGACAGAAATGCTAAGGTATGCTACCCTTCTGTCTTGCGACACAACTCAGCAAGACACCAGGCCCTCTCTGTCCTCAGCCACTCATCTAGACCCTCTTAAAAGGATTAAAAGCCTCTTTTGCAACATTAGTTGACTGTCAACTGACTGAAATAGCAGTGTTTTTTAAATAAATATTTGTGGTATACATTGATATTTGAACTATGAGATGAATTCCTTGTGTTTTTCTGAGCATACAATCATTTTAAATGAAATTCTCACATGTATTTTAATGGATTTGGTGTATTAATCTACTCAAACCATTAATTATGAGTTTGAATTTTCTGCTGCTAAAATTGCAAAATCATGTTCTGCGACCCTCTTTTTCATCAGGGATTTCAACCGGCAGTGCATGTTAATGTATATCATGTATGCTTTATTAATCTATGTCAGGTTCCACACTAGAACTCAGTTTTTATTGACTCTGGAATTTCGTTTGAAAGTTGGTTGTACCGTGCTCCTCTCTTAACGATGACTCTTATCAAGCGACCTTCCCTCCCAACGACCGTTTTTCAGCTGAACAGTCTGTCATCACTTCATTCAGGTTTCACTGTATGTGTACATCAAATGAATATGCATTGAATTTTCTGAGGATCAATTAAATTATGAGGAAATGGATACTTTCTGCGTAAGATTTAACAAAACCATCACTTCAAGAGTTTTTCCATTTTTTTCGAATCAGCCACCCATTCATTTGCACAATAATTCTAGAAACTGAATCTCTGTCGATCGACCAACCCTCTTAATGAGCATTTTTCAGCAGAACTGTCGGTGGTAGCTTAATTTAGTTTTCACTGTTCTAAACAAAAAAGAAGAAGTAATTTCAAATTTTACATTTTTACATTATGCAACTGACATTGGTTCAGGAATATCACAGCAATTGGCAATAGTAGTCTGGAATGAGGGGGTAGTTAATAAGACGAAGAGTTGAGCTGAGTTGCAGAGGAGAGGACCCTAAGACTGAACTCTTGCTTAGTCTTGAGAGATAACCGGGTACCTGGGTTTATTGTTTCTCCAGCGATCCCTTTCCTTCACCCCACATTGAAGATGGCATGCATTCATTCTTTTGCATAGGAAAGTCCACGTCATCATGTGCAGAATTTGTGTGATAGGGTTAATTAAATAAATGGAGTAAAGCTCTGTAGAACTTAAGAACATTCAAAATGAAGCATGAAACACTTTTTTCCAAACATTGCATGTAACAAATGATGTGGTACGAAGTCACTCGCACGGGTGCATATACACCAGGGTTGAAATTTTCTATGAAAAAATCATTTGCCTTGACCGGGATTCGAACCCGGATCTCCCAATTGCCGGTCAGGTGTGTTAGCCAGTTACACTACCAAGCCATCTTCCTTCAAGGCGAATTTCGAGGGGGGTTTATGCGAACTAGATGTTCAGGCCTCAAGTCTACATTGTAGCAAAATATTTCATAGCGAATTTCAACCCTGGTGTATATGCACCCATGCGAGTGACTTCGTACCACATCATTTGTTACATGCAATGTTTGGAAATTTGTCAATTTCATCATTTTAATAACGACAATGTTGGGTTTATCCACCGCGACAGTGGCTTTGTAAGCACGACTTTGTGTAATGTGCTACAATGTAGACTTGAGACCTGAACATCTAGTTTGCATAAAAAACCCCCCTCGAAATTCGCCTTGAAGGAAGATGGCTTGGTGGTGTAACTGGCTATCACACCTGACCGGCAATTGGGAGATCCGGGTTCGAATCCCGGTCAAGTCAAATGATTTTTTCATAGCGAATTTCAACCCTGGTGCATAAAACACTTGCTTTAAGTTTACTCTTATTTTATGTATTTTTTGATTAAGGCTTCTATTACACCATTATCCATGTTAAATGGGCCTTGATAAAAGCAATTAGAGTCATTTTAACTCTATAGATGGAGCTTATGAAGGGGGGTTAGGGCTTTTGGTTGGGGAGAAAAGTTCATTTTGAGTTAACGGTGATGTTGAAGGGGGAAGGTGAGAAAATTTCAAGGTCAAGTAGTGATGTCCATGATTGGAGTTTGTAATTTGGGATTTGGAGGATGGGGGAACTGGTTCTGAGGAAATATGAGCTTGAGAAAGTGATGATAAAAGACTATGAATCAACATAAAGTCTTCATGGGTGTCCAATCTAGTGAGGAGTTGGGTAGGAGAGTCAATCTGGGTGGAAAAGAATTAGAGCTGTTGCTGCATTGTGTCAACTATCTTGAGCATTTACGTCTGGAGTGCTACAACCTCATCTGCCAAGGTGAGGTTATAGCGCACCTGTCTAGGTGAGGTTATTGTGCTTCTGTCGTAAATGCTCAATATAGGTGTCTCTAAGGCCAAGATGTCTCAAGTCAGCAATTGCTTGATATCCCTTGGGTTTGAAAATGGAGTGTCTAACTGGTGATTCTAAGTTCTATGCTATGCATTGCATGATGCTATGCATTCTCACATTATATGTATGTGATTTCTTTAAATAACTGTGTGAAGTTTCTACTTCCACACCGAGAAGTTCTTCTTTGTTTTTTTATCTACTATTTTCAATGTCCGAGTATTGTGCACTGGGTCAAAATTTTATGGTTTCTGTAATGGCCCATACAACTCAAACCAAATTCTGCTCTCTTTTATGAATTTACTTCTACTTTGCTCGATGAGGTAGTGATGACATTTTTGCAACCCCTGAATTTATTGCCCATTCTATACTCTGGAGGCCGGTCCAGATTATGGGGATTCAAATTAGCCAGGATCTACAGTGTGTGAGCTAATAAAACCATGAATTGCCTTTGACCGTTGAAACTCTCCACTGACTTTATTATAGTCTCTGAACACTTATGAGTTATCAACTTGGAATGCTCTTATAGAGAATGAAGGAAAAGTTGTAATAGAGTAATTTAGTAAGAGACCAAAGTGAATTTCTCTCGGGCTTCATTAACACCCCTGAAGGTGGTGGCCATGTCTTATAAGTGGCAATTTTCAACTTGAAAAGTTTTAATATGTTAGAGGTTTTAATGTGTGGATGGAGGTGCATTCCACATTTAGTTGACTGTACAGGCCTTATGGAGAACAGTGTTGCCAAACCTACGCTCCGTCATCTGGCATTCTGATGGTGTAGGTCACCAGTCATAACCCTTATGTAAAATCCTAAAACAAGAAGTTACGCCAAGAATCGATTCACAATGGGGACAGTGATAGCTTGTTTCCTTTCTAAGCTTTTTTTCCTCTTGCGTCTCTCTTTTGATAACATTGGAAGCACTGTTTGGTGGGGTTACTTTCTGTTTGGAGGAATTGCTTCAGAAAAATAATTCATATATGTAATGCATCGTGGTTGAGTCATTGAGGGTGGCCTACCCACTCAGGGGGATTACAAAACGCTAGCAATACGCATCAATTTGCTGCCCAATCAGCCTAAGACGGAAGTCTAAATGCACTTTTCTCCTAGCAGTATTATGAAGAGAACAAAATGGTTCCATATGGAAAGTTCTTGCAGGTGAAAAATTTTTTAATTTTTTTTTTAACCCCTGTTATGGGGTATTAGGTAATCGGCTAAGTGTTGGTCCACATGGTCCACTCCTCCCGTAGAGTCATTGTAGTCCACAACAACCATTGGTACTCGTTTATTTTCCTTCCTTTCGTCTAACTTTTGATAGCACAGTTATGCACTGATGACAGCAGTGACACAACCTTCTAGTCTTTCTACTAAATCTCCATTAGCTTTCCCTTTGAGAAGGATGCCATTTTTCATTTTTTCCTTTCAGTGCCGTTAGTATTTCTCACCTTGTTTTCATCAGTCCCGCAGATATCTGTGGATCGGGAAACCAACAACTGCTAATACAGGAGACGTATAGAAATTGTCCGTGGCCAAGCAATATATGAAATCGTTTCAGGCTTAACTTGGTGGAAATGCGATATATCCATGATAAAATATAACAACAATAGTAATATCCACACTTAAATGTACTACTTCAACACCGACCATGGTTTCAACATACTATGTCATTATCAAGGTGATGGGACAGACACTCTCACATGTATTTATACCAGAGCCAAGGTAGGAGGAGGGGGTATATGGAAGAGGCGTGAGGGGGGAGGAGGGGGAAGTGGGAGGGGGAAAGAACAATTTGGGTGAACATATGGGGCCGATGGCGTAAAACGGAGACAAAGTGGGGTGTGGGTGAAGGCCAGGGTTTTGTTAAGGGACGCTTAGCTTTAACAAAGGTGAGTCAGAACAAAATAAAACATCGTTGCAAATTTCATCCGGGCTATTGACAATTTCAAATTTTTCCATAAAATTCAATTGAAGCCCTTTGTCATTACAATGTAAAATATCTATGTCAAAGTTGCTAAAATGATTACACCGGCATAAATGATTTGCAAAACAAGATTTTCCATCATTATGTATAAAACATCTTCTATGTTCCTTCACTCTGCTTAGTTGAGTAGTGGCTTCATCAGTGACATCTCAACTTGTGACAACATGGGATTATGTGCGAAGTCCTAATCGAGAACAGTTCCCTTCCCATATATATATCACTCCGCATGTGGCTTTTACACAGTGCTCTGTAATATTGTAGGAGCTAAAAATACTCGAATCTCTGCGGTCATGATGCGCCACTGACTTTCACCACCACTACTCCCCTAGTTTCTGGTCTGACCGTGCAATAAACCCTTCCTTTTTTCTAATCTGACCACACATCGTTACCCTGACTGCTTTTTGGCCAGCACCTAGCAGGTGGAAGGTGTGCAGTTCTGATTTCAACTGGGATGAGTGAATACCTAGTGTGAAGTTACCCCATGCCACACACCCTAGGGGCGGCTTGCTAGGTATATTGTAAAGTGTACTACTGCCAAAATTCATTGAACACTGAAAATTAAATCCAGCCGGGAGCACCCGCAGCGGGGATTTAAATCCGTACGATAAAGGTTAAGGTTTGTCTGGTTTACATTTGATCTGAAGGAATCAGAAAGCCATCACACTGATTGCCCTGCAGTGTCAAATTATTGTTAGTTAAACAATATTATCGGCTGTTGACTTATCCTGTCTTATCATTTTTCGTCGCCTTTCTATTTAAATATTCTGTTGTTATTGGAAATTTTCCCCATCCGTCTTCTGGACTTCATTCATCTTCTAGGTTTTTCATTAGATTTAATTAACATTGAATTGGTGTGTACAGCTGTAATTAAAGGCAGAATTAGATTTGCATTATTTTACTGAATTTTTTAAGGTCATGCCATTTTATCTTCTTGTTTCAGTACTCTTTGGTGACATTTTTGTGTCATGCCTTGATGCTGATTTATTGCTGCGAGTCATGTCAAGCAACCGTGGATGCTTCATATTGGTGACGTAAGTTTGTATTTATAATTTTTCTTCACTTAGAACCTTGAGCCATGAGCTTTCCATTGAAGATGTAGAAGTTAGCATGGATCGGAACACGTCAGTGCTCTTTAGGGCATCCTAACAACATTGATCAGTGAAATGGAACGATGTGCTCCAGGGAAATGTATCGTAACTTGCGAGTAGGTGGCCCACTGTGGGTGGATAACAGTTATGGACAAATTTTTGTGTATCATTGTTTAATTCTTTTGGAGGAGGTATTCAGCAACATTAGCTTTTAATGACATAGTAATAGATAACTTTACAGTATGAATGTTTGAATATGAATGTTTGACTCTGTGACTGAGAAATATAATCATGGAAATCATTATTGATGCTCTTTTACTGTTTTGCACACATCAATTTTGCTTGTCTGTTTTAAGTGTGCTATCCAGTGTGGAGGGTGTGTGACACAAATGAAAGCAAATGCAATGTTATGCTGTGAAGATTTAACCTGTGTTATCATTCTTGGAAGACTTGAGTATGCCGCTGTCTGAGCGTGGTGCACATGTGCCTCGTTTGCCAATCATCACAATCGCAGGCATCATCACACAAAGTTCAAACTTATTGACGAATGTCCAAATTTAGCATATGAAATTCAAGTAATAGGTATCATTTTAATGTATGATAGTGTGAATTGTTCCATAGTCAAGTGTACTAAAGTCGAGAACTTCCTGCTCTATGCTTTGCCTTAAGTTTCCAGTCAATTGAGTGGAAACTGCTCTTTGTTTTGAGAATTAAAGATGAGGGAACACTGTTAATGTTTAGAGTAAAAGATTAAAGAGTGTACTGTAAAACTTAGCTGAATGAAGCTTGGTGTGATGAAGATTCTCTGTGGTTTCCATAGGAAGACCTTTTCACCATTTTTCCTGGTACAATCAGTTCCAAAAAATATGACTCTCATTCTTAGCCATTGATTTTACTTTGCCTTAGAGATTCTTTATGAAGGAATTGACCCCCAACCTCCAGTGTGACTATTGTATATTGCTTACCCTTCCTCCTTAATCAAAATGAAAACTTCTGTCATGAAATTTGTGTTTTGGCTGAATGCTTCTTTATTTTCATGCATTATGCATTTTATCTTAACATTTTGTGCCATGTTCATTCTTTCATTGAAAAATGAATGAAGGTTTTAGTAAACCTGTCTGGTAGGTATAAATACAAAGTGTATTTCTGTGCCAAGATCTCACTTTGTCATGAAGTTCAGAAAGCCCAGAGCAGAGGTGGTGGGCTGTTATAATTTTTTTTTTGACGAAAGACATGCCAGATGGTCAGTTTCCACAAGTACAGTAGAAACTCATTCATACAAAGCTCAAAAATTCAAAGTTTCGATTGTACGAAGCAAAATTGTTGGTCCCGACAAAAACCCTAAACTGAATACATAGTGCTGTTTGAAAATACTAAGTAATAATAACACGAAATTTTTGAAATTACAAACATCTGGTTTGATTCCTGGGAAAGTGGAATTCTTTTTATGAACCATGGCAAAAAACTGGGTCAGCAAAACTCCCCTTGCATATGTAGACACCTTGCATATCAGCATTGCTACCTATGATGCATCAAAAGAGTGAAAAAGTTCATTGTTCTCTGATATATGCCTGAGTCACCCAGTCATCAACATGTAACTCCTAATGTCAGTTAGACCCTGAGTGAAGGGGGAAAAGGAGGTGTGAGCCTTTATTTCTCCTAATGCATGTTTCTTTATTACTCTTAGCATAATTGCCATAGTGTTGACAATTCTCATTCGGTTAAATTATTTTCGGTGCTCACGTGATGCAAATTATATAGTGAACATGTTCATGCATCTGCTCGAGCAGGTATACTCCTGTCCAAAGAAAACTCTTCCCTTTGGAGCAAAAAATTTCTCAGTCCTGGGTTGGCATAAATGTAACAACGCCAAACCACGCCCCCTTTCACATGAAAGCAATAAACGCATGGGATGGAAAAGAAGCCTTCTTCGGAATGTACTTGATGACGGAAAACGCCCCTTGGTGAAAAATTTTGATCTGGAAGGGAATATTTCTGTGGGGGGTGAGGATGGGTTGGGTCTCTTATGTGCGTTCAATCCTGTCTGACGCTTAAGGGTGGGGAAACTTGGAGATTAGAAAGGTCGGTCGAGGGATGAAGTCACAAAATCGCAAAAAGTCCTTGTTTTGGAAGTTACCAGAATGAAAGATAGACCTCAAATATCCATTTCATGTCTTCATCAGTGCACAGGAAATCTTTGCTGATAGTGATGGGTCTTCCTCATTTTAGGCCACAGAAAGTCTATTACCGTGGTCCTAAGATGTTGATTTGGGTCAAATCCAATATGAAAATCATTTTTAACGCTTACATCTCTAATAGAAACTTGTTGTCTAACAAACTATTGTGGTTCGATTATCTAGGTATAAATCGCAGGTTGTCATCGCTCTGAGGGTTTGAATTGGATACAAAAATCATGGATTGGATACAAAAATCATTCTATTATACTTAAAGAGTTTTGATTCTTAATTGTATTTGAGTTGCATATTTTATATGATGCATCGTTAACATCTGAGACAATAAAAGCACGTAAACCACATAATGCGGCCCTCGAGGAAATCGTTTGACGGCATTTCTTAGTCGTACAGGACACATGTTTTGCCATTAGAATAACGTTGTTTAAAATATACCCAATTATGAATTCACATTAATTTATTTATCATTCAAGTCCTAATCAGCAATTGATTTTGTTTTGCCGTGTCTTCAGAATTGCTTCATGCCTGCTTATATGCTTTGAGCAGGAAATTGAGAGGATATTGGTTGTATCCTCTTGAGTCATGTTCAATATTTTATCCCCCCTTGCTGAATTTCAATGAGTACCCTCTGGTGATTAAACGTAGAATGAATGCACACGACCAACCCTCTAGTGGTGAAAAGCCTCCTCTGGTTGTAGTCGCAGATTCACCAACTGAACTGTGTGAGTAATGCTGGAAATGGACTAAAACAAAAGAAAGACTCTTCGCCACCTTTGCTCATCTTCCCATTGAGGCCTGCATAAAAATTAGAATGATGAAAGAATTGTTGCGACATTGTTTTCAGATTGGAGTGGAGGGAAAGGAGCGGTCTTTTGGTCGGTCGGGCTCTTTCACCCAAGGTTTGTGAAGGCGAGGGTTCCCTTGGGGGACCAAGGTTGGGGGTTCTCAGTATTGCCTCTGGCCTACCAGAGTGGAATTCTTAGATAGGCAATGAAGGGAATATATGCTCTACACCTC
This sequence comes from Ceriagrion tenellum, assembly GCA_963169105.1. Lineage (NCBI taxonomy): Eukaryota > Metazoa > Arthropoda > Insecta > Odonata > Coenagrionidae > Ceriagrion > Ceriagrion tenellum. Next base: position 44,141,148 of record OY720638.1, on the reverse strand, counting down.
TATAATAGCCTTCTATGTTCTTCATTACCGTCTGTATTGCGTAGAGCCTTTGTCACGTCCTTACCATTTTCTGAGGAAAACATAACACATTGTGTTTAGTATTGACATAGTATGAGTCCTAATTAGAAGATTTTGATGGAGATGTACTTCAAAAAATAGAAAATAAAATTAACAGCTTTTTCTTTGGGGTTTCAACACATTTGATTTTGGATAATGGAGTGGAGGCTGAACTCTGTAATTGGGTGAACTGAAGGTAGTATTTAGAGCACTTAAAGAGTCAAATAAGTGACATAGAGTTATTTTAAGTGTAGTGATTTAGTGTGAAGAACGATTTTCATGAGAAACAAAGTCAAAACATTGTAACACAATTAAATCAAAGTGAAGCAACTAGAAATCCTGTGTTATTAGAAAGGTATGATGATTGAATAATCATGACTTGTTTAAATAAAACCAGTAATTATAGATGCTTGTCTATTAGTCCATTTCCATTAGGAAATACTTCCTATTCATAGTTACTTTGAATGGGAATGTTCTGCTTCAATAAGAGGCTGAAGTAGTTGATCTCCTTAGCCACACTTTTTTTTAATTCCGAAAGGAATGTTACTGATTCTCACAGCTGACCACAATATAATCCTATGTTAGCAGCTATTTCATTTTTACGCATTATCATCTAGACAATAACAGTATCATTGAATTTATGGAGGTTGTCAATGGAATAATGAGGATCTTCTGGTGTCGTTATAGAGTTCCGTGAGGTGAATCATATGCTAAGAATCGGTGAATTTGGGAGTAGGGAAAATTTATGAATGTATTTACCCTGCCTTAATCACATCTTCCTAGAATAACCATGGCTGAAAATGTGTGATGTGATCCTCTGTGGCCAATGCTCCATTTTCCAAATGGGATGTAGATAACATATGATCCCTCTGTGGAAAGTTTAGGAGCTGATATTTGAAAGCTGCCGTGGGAAATTATTTTGTTCAAGTCCCTACCTCTTGACTAAAGTTTTCTTTTAATTTTGAACTAGAAAGGTTGCAGAGTAACATATGCCGATGAGACAAAGTTGGATCAAGCCTTAACATCGCGTAGTGAAAAGATATCTCTGTCTGGCAATAAGTAATTTATACCGGGGGAAAAAATTGAGTGAATACTGAATTCTATGGTTGAATGGATGAAGTTGGCTTTAAAGCAGTCTAACGTTATAATAATTAGGTATACAGTTATTTTAATCAAACTTTGAAGTAAATACTGTTTCGAAGAGGGTAAAGGTATTGCTGAGAAGGGCTTTAAAGGTATTGGTGAGAAATAATGTCACATTAAAAATTGAAAATGCATAGTCACAGTGATCCATGTGTGGCGGAGGAAATTTTTATGATTCCGGCTACGCTAAAAAAATTGTCATTTCTTTTTTAAAAATCAAATCTTGGTTCTGGCAATTGATTTTTCTCTTTGAGAATATGGTCAATTTGAGTAGCCAATTGCATCTCCAAATTCCATTTACACATGTAACTGTGAAACATCAGAGTTTAAATTAACACATAAATGCACTTTGTGAACTTTCATTATGCATTGCCGGAAATAGTAGCTGAATAAAGGGAATATTTATATAATCGAATGAACCCTTGTAAACACTAAGTGGAACAAGCAACAGGGATGAAGACAAAGGTTGGGCTTTCCACATCTTCCAGCAGTCGTCATTAACAAGAAGTCTTGGTCTCGTGGAGCAACCAAAACAAACCATACCCCTTTCATTCTCACTTACACATTAAGCAAACAGAAGCTTGGCTGCTCCTCCCACCATTAAGAATTTCCTTTAGCAGAGCGAAATTTTCCTGAGCATCTTCTCCCTCTTTTTCACTTGCCAACTTCGGGGAGGAAGGCCTTTGTTCCGTTCCATTTGTTTATCTTCTTCCTGCGCAGAGGGCATGGTTCGACCATGTTGTCACATCAGTGTCAACTAGGGACTTGAAAAATTTTTTGGCTCCAAGATGGTAACTTTTTTTTGGACAGGAGTATGTATGCAAACTGTAAACACAAATTTATAAGCTCATGGAAAGTATGGATACCTGTTATTGCCTTTTTTTTTAAGTATTCTACCAGTTAAAGGCAGGTTTTGTTCAAAGTCAGAGGTAATCTTCCTGATATTCTCCACTCAAAAATGTCACGACCCTAAAAACCTGGTTTACCATGCAGGAACCAGCACTAATGAAGAGAAAGGAGCATCAAATCTTACCACGAACTTTCCTATGACCTTCTAATCCCACCCCATATCCAATCTGAAGAGATCTCTTATTCCAAAACCTCTGTTTACCATCGTCTCTCTTTATCGTCTTTCACTCATTGCCGAAATTATGCATTACCACCCTCTGAGCACTGCCTATTATCCTTCTTTGGCTAAGGCACTCACATGACTCATACTAAACAAATTACCCCTGACTCTGCTGCTGGCAAGGCCCTTGTCCCTTTGCCTCCTCCTACTGTTTCATGAGCTCCCAGCCAAGTCTAACCCATCTAACGTCTACACCCTGTGTTGACAAGTATATAAAGCCACATTGCGATTAAGAGAGAACATTTTCATGTGCTGAGTGCGAAGCCCTTCATCATCCAAAAATGAGCAGTAAGTCATAGTTGGGACAAAGAGTATGTAATTAATGGAAAGGAGAACACTGAATCTGTTCAATCTCTGCAATGCATCTGTGAAACGAAGTTCCTTTTTCACACTTCACCGAGTGCATAAAATTTTCCAACATCATTGAGTGATTCACTAATTACATTGAAATTCAAAGTCATTACATGAACTCTACAGTTCAGCTCTTCAAAGTAGGAGAATATTTTTCACTATTTATTTATGAGTTTTGAAAATGCATAACTCAAAAAGGTAAGTACCCATTTTTTGGTCCCAATTACTTCGTAATATTGAGTTTGCATCATACCAAGTCAGCATGCACAATCTTTCCTTCCTAACAAATATGCTGCGGGCAATCACTTATTCCATGGCCGTGATTTGTGTAACCTCATGTGCCACTAGTATTTTGTGTGCTACTTGGTCACTGGTGTGAACTGCTTATAATTACGTGTATCATCAAAATACTTACTTACTGCTTGGATACAAATTTCTGTTGGCTGACCAATAAGGTTTTGCTGAATGATTGACAAGTTATGGATGCATATAATTATAGGAATGGGAAATTTTAGAGTTCACACAAAATGAGCATATTTAAAATTCCTAGCTTGCAGATGGTGAAGTGAGTCTATCGCAAAGTGTCCCCAACGTAAAGTGGTGGTTTACTATTTATCCAGCTGGTTACATAAGTATTATAACAATCCTGTAATGATTATACTGCAAAACAATTGATCTAGCACAAAATGTTTAGATAAAATTCATGACATTCAAAGCATTGTGTTGATAACTTGGCATAATTTGATCCCAGTAATGACCAAGCTCCAGTGTAGAAAATGATTTTCATCAGGATTAAAGAGGGAGTGGAAACAATTACACATTTTCATGCTGAAGGTTGAGAGTCAATTTTCACTAGAGAACTCCCTATGGTGAAGTAAAATCAATGGCTAAAATTGGCAAGTTTTTTGATCTTACCTGGAAATATGAAAATGACCTTCCATGGAAACTGATTAGAAGTGAGCTTCTTACCACTTTGGCAAAGCCTGGAGCCAATTGTAGTCCACGAACATGTCTCTTCTATTTCCATAAGACTAATGCTTCCTGCAAAGAATTCATGTTGCAGAAAGCTGCATTCAGGAAAGTTGCACTGTTAATATTATATGAACCTCAGCCAGTGAATGATTAATGTGACCCATTTTGTTTTTCTTTTAGTGATATTCATAATTTTTCTGTACTTCCAGTCTTTTCGAAATTGGCATCCCAAGTATTGCATGTTCATTAAAGAAGAAATTAAGTGGAAGTTTATCTGCTGAATTGAACAAGTTGACTTCCAAAGGAGGGGAAGTATTGAAGAAGAAGCTGAAAGAGTGAAATATCGACAAAAATCTTCCTGTATCATTGAATAAATTGAATCAACTTTCCCCTCAAGTTTTAATCCTATTTATTTCTTTTTATAAAGTAAGTGGTGGAGGTAACAGTAATTGTAAAAGTTGAAGGGCTTAAAATTTCGTTAAAATATCAGTCACAGAAGTACATATTCTCTCTGGACAAAAACCTAAGATTCAGTCCAATTTTTTTTAAACTTGAGCTCCATTTTCCATTATATGGAAAAATTGTGATCCTCTATATTTATGGGTGACAAATTTAACAAAACAAATACTATCCTATCCCTTCACCAAACAAACTGTGCTGAAATTTAGACTAGTTTACTGCAGACCATGTCTATCATCTCAGTCTTGCGTCAGAGTCCTGTGACCCAGGCCCTACAGCGATATCTAACCTAGCATAACTCTTTCCAATGAGTAATAGGCCCGACCGGGGCCAACCCACTGGAAGGCATATCCAATAGAGTGGACTCTATTGGAAGGCATATCCAAGAGAGTACTCTCTGACTTAGCCCGGCAGCACTAGTAGGCAAGGTTGTCTGTCTGATTCAACTCCAGCCATTGGACCTGGGAAAGCAGGGAGTGTCCGAATTCCCTGATCGGGGCTTATCTTAGGGAATTGCTGAAGACATTTCATCTACATACTGGCGCAGTGACAGCATTAGCTATGGGTTTCCTTACAGGGTTTCCCACAGAGTAAGCTTCAATGAAGAGCGGCAATTTGGCTATCGTACATCTTAAGGGTGACTATTTTACGTGTGCTAACAACATATGCCTTACAAGTCTTAGTAACAGCAATGTATCACAATTATAATATACATGATAATAACTACGCTTAAGGAAACCAGGATAATATTTCAAATGAGTAGTTATTTAAAGCACAAAATTAAGGAAAACTCCTGATCGGAGTAATGGGTTGTAATGAGAATGAAGTTGAATGAAGAGCAAAAAATATCAATTGCCCATTATTTTTATTTTCTTTTGAAATAGCTTAATGAAATATTTGGGTCAATTTGGGTTGGAACTCACCCACAATGAGAATAGCATTCTCAAAATTACCAGTCAACCCCTAACACCCCTTTGCCCTAAGACAACGTACTATATAACCAATTTCCTGTGAAATGTATCAGTGTGTTTTACTACTTATATTAGAAAGTTGAGAATTATTTCAGTAGAAAAGCATAGTACATATTGCATAAAAAGATGTGGCACATGTTGGTATTAAGTATTAATGCAGTGATATAGCAAGTGTAATTTACATAATACCCTGCGAGCTGCCGCATGGGAATGTGGCAGGGGGTGGTAGGTCACCAACCGTGCAAAGATGTGGTAAGTCTTTGGGAGATGAAATGGTGACATGTATTACAGAAGTATATTTAGTGGAGCTCAAATTTTATTGTGGTCGCTTATTGTATGCGGAAAGAATGAGTTTTTGTACCTATCTGTTCGGCAGAGTATCTCTTATTTTGTTGTGTCAGTCAGACCTAGAGATTATTATTATTATATCAATAATGTTACAAGTGGGCAATTGGCCCGGTGGTAACAGATAAACATGGTATGAACAATATATATCTTAACCCTGGTTTACAATACCCTACAGTTAGATTATAAAAACATCCTTCTTCAACTTATTCTTAAATATGTTAATATTTTTAGGGAAGGGTTCGAGAAGCTTTGCTGGTAGATCGTTCCTGTCAAGTATCGTTCTATTCGGGTACGAAAACTTCTTAACGTTTGTCCTTTGTGGTCGGCACTTAATCTTAAATTGGTGGTCATTCTTCCCCACAAAATTGGGCTTTAATATTTCCTTCCCCAGATCTTCCCATGCTCTTTCCCCGGTAACTATTCTATACATCCCACATAACCTACTCCTTTTCCTCCTTTGTTTTAAGCTATCCCATCCTAGTTTGTGGATCATTTTCTTAACACTTTCCTCTTTCTTATGTCTTCCTAACACATACCTGGCTGCTTTCCTTTGCACTTTCTCCAATTTAATATCTTGACCTATCTTATGTGGATCCCATACTAGAAAGGCGTACTATAAGATGAAGTACCAGGGTCTTGTAGGCCATATCCTTTGTAATCTTGCGGCTCCCTTTGAGGTTTCTCATTACCCAATGCAGCGTTTTGAACGCCTTTTTGGTAATGTAATTCTCATTTAAGTCCCAGTCTAAATTCTTTGTCAAATGCACAAATATTTACAGCTATCAGACTTCGGAATAGCATTGCCAGAGAATTCGTATGTTCTATTTGTGGTATTTATTTTATTGCTAAAGTTAATATACTTGCATTTTTGAACATTTATATCCATCCCATTTAACGATACCCAACTCTTCAATTTGTTAATATTGCCCTGAAGGGCTTCATGGTCACTCAGATTACCTATTTTCCGATAAATGATGCAGTCATCCGCAAAAAGTCTTACGCTGGAGTTTATTTTTACAGGAAGGTCATTTAAGTAAATTAAGAACAATGAAGGTCCAAGGACGCTGCCTTGAGGGACACCCAATGTTACTTTAGCTGGTTCTGAGGTTTCTTCACCCACTTTAACCCACTGTGATCTATCTTTAAGAAATTTTTTATCCACAAGATAACTCTTCCATCTACATGCAACGGCAATTGCCTTATTATTTCCATTAGCCGTTCATGATCCACTTTGTCGAATGCTTTAGAAAGGCTGACAATAATCGCATCTAATTCCACTCCCACATCCATGGAGTCAGCAATTTCTTGGCAAAACCCTAGCAACTGAGTTTCAGTTGAGTGACCCTTTCTAAATCCATGCTGTCTATTAGACAACCAATTTTCACTCTCCCGTAAATCCCAAAGGTAGTTTGCCACTGTCTTTTCTAACAACTTAGACACTACGGAAGTCAAACTTACCGGTCTATAATTTTCAACAAGGACTTTGTCCCCCCCTTTAAAGATTGGAATTACTCTGGCTTTCTTCCAGTCACCAGGTAAAGTGCTGTTATTCATGGTGACATTGAATAAATGGTAAATATGTTTCGAGACGGCTAGACCACCCAGTTTTAGCAAATCAATGGAAATACCATCGGGTCCAACTGACTTATTTCTCCGCATTTTTCTTATACTGCTGTAAATTTCGGAGTGTGAGGTTTTGATTGGTCTGGAGATAATTAACCCGTTATCTTTCCCATGTCTTGTAGACTGCAATACATTTTCCATTGAGTCTGTTATGTTTCCCGTCACCGAAAAAACGCGTACCAACTGTTGAAAGCATTGGCCTTCTCTTTGTCATCGGTAACTAGGGTACCATCCTGATTTTTTACAACTTCTATTCCTGCCTTGTTACCTTTCATCCTCCTCATGTATTTAAAAAACCGGTTGCCATTATCGTTCAAGATTACGTTCTGTAAGAAATTTTCCTTGGCTATTTTCTTTTCCCTAATTAATGACCGGATCAATGTTTTATAATGTTTTAATGAATCCAAGCTATAATTTCGTTTTCTTTGGCTAATTCTGACTTTTCTTTTCAGAGATCTGATATTTTTAGTGTAAAATTCGGGATCCGTATTTGGTTTGATAGTTCTATTTGGGACAAAAAGGTTTAAACCTTCTTCCAATATATTTTTAAATCCCTCCCAGGTTTCTTCTACCTTTTTCCCTCCACTAACCCATTCGGGGTATTTGTCCCTCAAGAACGTTTGCAACCCATTGCTGTCACCACGGTTATATTGCCATATTATTGTTTTTCTTTCAGTATGCTCACCCTTAGCGCCTTCCCAGTTGAGATAAGCACACACAGCTGAATGGTCGCTAATTCCCGTAAAGACATCAACGCTCCGAACCCAATTGTCCGGTCTTAATAATATAACATCGAGGGTGTTCATCCCCCGCGTGGGTTTTCCCGCTATTTGCACAAAGCCTTCTTCCTTTATGAGACGGTCAACTATTTCCTGTGCCCTCCCGCCCCCTACTGTGACCACCTCGCTAGACCACTGAATACCCAGAAGGTTTAAATCCCCTGCAATCAGTGTGTGACCCTCGGGATTTTCCGCACACACATCTGCTAAGATTTCAACGGTGTCCAATCCCTCGTTGGGACTTCTGTGTGCCGATATTACTTTTAAACATTTGCCACCTTTCCGACTTCTTACTTTGACACACATCATCTCACAATCATTTCTTACCCAATCCAGAGAACTTATGACTGTGTTAAGTACGCAGACAAATATGCCTCCTCCTCATCCATCCCTATCCCTTCTGTAAACCGTGAAATTGTGCGGAAAAATTTCGTTAGACATAATATGCTCACCAGGCCAAGATTCTGTACCGACCACAATGTCAGGATTACATGCTCCAATCAGCGTCTCAAATTCCAGAACTTTATTTTTAATGCTGCGACAATTTACCTGCAAAACTCTCAAACCCTTACCTTTGTCTTTTCCAAGCTTGATCTCTTCCAGAAATCCACCCCCTTCATGTCCATCGAGCTGGTGAGTTTCATCTCCTTCCGCCCGAAAGTTTACTGTACTCCTATCTTGGTCTAAAATTTCTTCAGACGACAAGCTGTCACCACTCGATACCTTAACTAGTTTCCCTTCTCATTGGAGAACACATTAATTACATCACTTATGAGCTCACTGAATTTTTTACTACCTCTCCTATTTAGATGTAGACCATCCTGTCCTATGTCCATGTCTTTTATCCAACAGTTTGGATCAACAAAGTACAGTCCTTTCTTTTGGCAGACCCAATCCAGACACTCGTTTAGGTACCTAATTTTTCCCCATCGAACATTCCTTCTGTTTATCACTCCACTCGCAACAATCTTTGCAAACTTGAATTTTTTCTTTTAAAGGGTTTGAGAGTTTTGCAGGTAAATTGTCGCAGCATTAAATCGCAGCATTCTTAGCAGTGGTGCACAGATCCCAAAATAAACCCATAATATAGTCAACTGATTTAGATTTTAAGTCGTTGGTTCCGATATGTAAAAATACCACCTTTTCATTTCTCTCTCCACTTAAGCGATCAATATACTGACCTAATTGCTCAATCCTCATCCCAGGGAAGCACTCGACCAAGACACCACTTTTTCTACTCTCTTCTCCTGCATAGCGGATCACGGAATCTCCCATAATCCTTACGTGACGATCTAAGACTTTAGGGATATCGTTGATAACATTAGAGGAAGCGGAGGAAGTATCATAAAGATCTCCCTCATTTACGTTTGTGTGGATGTTCCTTTCCACGTCAGCGCCACTAACTTTTTTGCTTCCTTTTAACCTCTCTGTCTCTTCCACTCTTTTGTTCCCGTTTGCTGGTCCCTCCGGAGTCCCGACTGGGGTTTCCACACTGAGCTCCTCCTCCTCTGTCTCCTGACCCCCGTGAAGAGCTGCTACCCAGCCCTCCATGCTCTCCGCCTTGGCCATTTTCTTCCAGGAATCAGGCCGCCCTGCGCTGTTCACCCTTCCTTCCTGGAATTTCCGCTCCAAAGTCCCTCCAAATCCCCTGCATTTTATCCATACCCTGGTGGGTTTGTTACTTTGTCGTCGCTGGACGTTAGAGTGATGAGCATTTTCTTCTATGTCGATTGGAGGTTCATTCGGTAGACAATTAGCACAAGACTTAAAAGTAGCAAGTCGCTGTTTTAGGTCCCCAATTTCTGCCCTTAATTGATTGATCACTAGAGAAGCCGTCAATAGCTCTTCTTTCAGATTTTCGATTTGATGCTCCTTCTCATTCACCTTCTGCACGCCACTCTTTGACTCACAGCCAGCGCATATCCACGCCTCTTTTACACAGTCTTCCACCCTGCAGCCAGAACACCTGAAGTGGAACCAATTGCAGCACCCTCCACGTTCTTAAGCTTCCTATTGCAGACCGAGCACTTGACCACCGCTGTATCGGCCACTAAGCCCCCTTCGAGGGTCACTTTTCCGTTAACTGCCATACCCCTGAACCTTTTACGGGCGTTCCAACAACATGTCCTTTCACTTCGACAACTGGCAGTAGACTAGATGTAGTGAGGAGTCATGATAATCATCTCTGTGTCGCTCTAAAAAGTAACAGTTCTGAATTTCTCAAGCAATCTAAACCTGGCGTGTAGCCTCGGAGTCTCTAGGGGCTCCCAACTTCATCCCTCAGATAGTTGTGATACACTATATGTACAATGTGGCAGTTTTCAATGAAGGGGGTGGGGATGGGTGTTGGCAGAGAGTCTTCTGGATGTCACTCTTCTTTCTAGAAATTTGGCGCCAACCTTCCATGCTGATACTAAGCGTTGAAGTTTCTTCATTTGATTCTTCTTTAATTTCTCATCCACAGCATCACTATGCAGCCACGTCATACGGTCCTACTTGTCAAAGTGGTCGTTGCCCATGGAGTTGGAGATATGGTGGTGCAGTTTCATGAGTTGTTTTCAAACTGTATGTAGGTCAATCCTCGTTTCTTGAATCGTTAAGAATTTTGGGATGACTTCGTTGTCCCTACATCTAATTAAAAAGGTTAAATGGTTGAATAACGATGTCTTCTTGATGCGTAGGTGGTCAAATCTCTTGGATCCCATGGCGGTCACTTCCCTTCCCTTGTGTCAGCTATATGCAGCGCGCTGCTTTTGTTTGTAATTTATTAATTATTTGGTTAAATCTTAATGGCCCGGGTCCCAAATGCTTGCCGCATATTCAAGGTGTGGCCTAATCAGAGCAAAGTAGCATCTCTCTTTGACTTTTTCATCTGAGGACCTTCCTATTATATGTTTAATAAAACTTTCTGTTTCTTTAATGCTGTGCCACATATGTTTTGTATATGTAATCCCCATGGTATATCATAAGTTAAGGTAATTCCAAGATACTTCACAGTATCCAAAGATTTTATGTTTACTCCACCCACAATATAGGTATGGCATTTTTGTAATGACTTGCCCAGGAGGTGAACTGTGGTGCATTTGCTGATATTTAATTCAAACCTCCCACACCTGGCACCACGAATGAACATTGTTTAGGTCCAATGGCAGAGCTTCAAAGTCCGTGTCTTCACTTATTTCATGGTAGATAACTGTATCGTCTGCAAATAATCTTATTTTACTGCTAACTCAAAAACTTAAGTCATTAATATAAATAATGAATAAAAGAGGGCCGATCACACTTTACTGAGGAACTCTGGATGTGACTTCGACGATGTCTGAGGTAAAAACCATCAATAACTACTTTACTACTCTACTACTGTTTTCTACTCTACTACTGTTTTCGATCACTGAGAAAGTTACTTATCCAATTCCTTATTTTTCTATTAACTCCGGAATATTTCAATTTATATAAGAATTTTTTTTTGAGGAACCTTGTCAAATGCCTTCTTGAAATCAAGGAATAACACGTTCCTTTGTGTTTTAGTGCTGCTGGTAGTTGGAGGGATGAGAACCAGCTGTTAAAATAAACCTTAAAATCATGATGGTTTGGTAGTTTGCTTTTTAGGGCCTTCTCTATATCATATGAAAATCTGTATCTGCATGTTCACAAGTACCCTTTCCTGTACACATTTGGGAGTCATAGATTGAACCGGATTCTCTTGATCTCATAAAAACTTCACATCCCCACTTTTGAAGTTTCTTTCACATGTATTGTTGGGTAAAACTTTTACTTTTGAATGGGGTTATCTGTTCATCAACAGAATTATTCTCCTCAAGAGGGATTTCTTCCTTTTTTGGAGAGGATTATGTTGAGCGTTGGCCAAACCTTGTAATTTTATCATGATTTGGGTCCAGATTGGACTTTTGCCCAAATTATTTGCAAGTTGGAGATATTTTTGTAGATGTTCATTCATATTACCACCTCACGTTATTTGGAAACTGTCCACCATATTGGTGAAACGGATTCTTCCATATGTGAAAATGGATTGAGTAGACTTCCGTAACCAATTTCCCTTTTAAAAAGTATTTTATGGTATTATTAAAAGTATTAAAAGGTATTTTATGGAGAAATATTTGAGGCTTAAAATTATTTGGAAGCTTGTTGTCAGTATTGAGGCAATTCCAATTTATTCTGATGACTTGGACCCGTGACAATTTTAAACACCTGAGCAGGGAAAGATAAAACAATAAAAAGTCAAAACATTTCCACATCTATAAAAAAATATATTGTCCTCTTGAGGTGGAACATCTTAAGGCTATTAATGCGACATTGCCATCTTGTCATTTCTCATGAATTCCATCAATGGATAAACTTGCACCCCAGCATCCAGGTATGTTTCACATTTCATAGAAGTAATGTAGTAGATTTCTAATTTTCTTCCATGAAATATTTGGCATCCATAATGAGAAAAACCGTTTTCATGCAAAGTAATTTAGCATGAGTAATTTTTAGCCATCCTTGAAGAGAAGTGTGGAGTGTTATATTATTGGTTGCATAGTCAAATGGCATGGGTGTTGCATAAATTCAAGTATTAAATTGTGCATATGATGAAAACTTTTCCTACCAGCTTTAACATGTTTTGTGTATGTATCCAAGTAGGGCATGGACAATTATAATATTTGCATGATCAAGTATGAGATGTCAGTGCTTGGTTTTGAAACTCATTTGAATGTATATTTCTTCTGGAAGGATCTAATACTTATTTGGTGTTTTCCACCAAGTGGAAAGAAATGATTTTATACCATTAGTATTATGATGATTATTCCAGCAGAACTTGCCTTGAAAATGCATCGGTTAACAGTAATCACCCACAGCACACGGACGTCTGCAAGACAGCCACAGGCTCTCTACCAAGTTTATAACTGATGTCCGTAGACTGTCGGCATTTATTCCAGGTGACGTCTGCAGGACGTCCACTGCATGTACGTATGTCAATAGAAACGACTGCCTGTGGACATCCTGTAAGTGTCCGCTGTGGACTCTTGTAGGACACATTTTGGCCAAAAATGTGAATTATACTAGGAATTGATGGAACAGGTCAAAATAACTAAGATAAATAAGATAAAAATAAAGAACCAGAGTTTTCTATTTAAGAAAATATTAAAATTTTTACATTAATTTAACCCTCTCCCACTGGAGCCTGTCGAAGGGAAATGCTTCCCCTGCTACGAGCAGCATGAAAATTTTCATACTCCTCTCTACGGCTCTCTCGTGGCAACAAATCGCTCAGGTATGCCCTTTGCCCATTTTGGATCAACGGGACACCGTGCCCTTCCCTGGGACACTTAGCTCGACTCTCCAACCTTTAGCAGTCCCTCTTTCAGTAGGAGGGCTCAGTAAATTTGTCACATTAGTGGTGTTTTTTTTAAATAATCCTTTGCTGTAAACTCCAAAAAAGAATACTTTGAAATGAATTCCTGATGTTTTTCTGAGTGTTTTACAATTTTAAATGAAATTCTAGTGTTAATACTAAGGGAAATAATTTTATCTATTTTTACTGCAAATATATACTCCTCAAGTGTTTCTCCGATTACAAACTGCAAAATCATATTCCCCATCCTTTTTCATCGGGGCTTTGGACCTGCATAGGCGAAGTTATAAATGTTTTTTTTGCCTTTTGTCTTTTTTATGTATTTTTTATTTTTTCTCTTTTTCACGTAAATGACTACTCATTTTCACCAATATTGTAAGTTTTTTTGCGTCTGGTGTATCTTAAAACATGGATCCGCGCACAGTCCCATGTTGCACTCCACGCACATGTAATGCGTCTCAAACCTTTTTCCCAGCTTACTACACACTACACATCTTTCTAGAGCCTTTTGTGAGACATGGGATGCAATGCAACAGAGTTAGGAAAATGCCTTTCACTTAATCGCATAATATTCTCATCATTTGATCTCCCTCCAAGGCCTGGTTTACATGGCTTTTTGTGGTATGTTTCCAAAACTTCACGAATCAAGGATAGATGATGCTTTTCTAAAGGAATGCTTTCCATTGTCATCTATTTGTACAATGAATGGGCATTCAATAGGGAGAGATCAACCATGTGGAAAAATTTTTTTGTACCACTTTCTAGATTTTCTAACGGACTCAATGGAGCTCATCATGTCAGTTTTATCGACAGCATAATAAAGTCATAAAGCGGTTCTAATCAGCTACACACTTAGGTTTTTTTGCCATTTCTCCTATTAACCTATCCCTCTTTCTGGTTTCAATTATCTCTGCTGAGTGGCAAGTGGACAGCGTCCATACTTCCCTCTTGTCACACCATTTCAATGCAAGTAATATTTTAGATGATTTAAATCTTAATTCCCCTCTCTTCAACTTTTCCCCCATCTTTGGCATATCGCTTGTATTTCTCCTCACAGTTCCACATGCATTTGTTGCCCGGTCATGAAGCCAACAAAACAATGCTGGACTAGTGTACCAGTTTTCAGCGTGTAGTGTGTGACCTTTATCTAAATAGGCATGCATCAGCATAGAAACTATATCTCTGGATTTTCCCAGGTCAGAGCGTTGTTCCACTACGTCACTATTTGATCCTGTGAATACAATAAAATCTAGAATATATCCCGTTTTGCAGTCGCAAATTACAAATGTTTTTATCCAAAATCTACTTCTCTTTGATGGAATATACTGCTTCAAAAATATACGTCACTTAAATAGCGGCAGACTTTCATCAATGTGTACATTTTTGAAAGGCACTAGTGTGTTCTTAAATGCTGCATGGAGTCACTCTACCACGGGATGAATTTTGAAGAGTCGGTCTCCTTCATTTGATTTATCATTGTCTGAAAAATGTAGCATTCTCAGAACCATCAAATATCTATCCCTTGACATCAGATCGCCAAAAATGGGAGTCTTCATCAAAATATCCCTGGACCAGTATTCATGTATAGAAAGTTTTGTAGTACGTGGCATCAATAATGTGATGGCAAGAAAGCTATATATTTCATCAGGAGTGGTGTTTTTCTAAGTTTTCAGTCATGACACAACAATTTCTGATGAATCATGTACTTATAAAAATGATTAGTTTCTTCCGAAATTAGGATAACCAATTCAAAAGGAGAAGACAATTTCAAAAAACAATCTTACAGGTGAACTTGCAGACACAGCAGCCTTACAGCCAAAAGAAGTGGTGTCAAAGTCGTGAATTTTTGGAGAAAAATCCTCAGAATACCTATCTATTCCTTTGGGAGGAAGCTTTCTTCTTTTGGTGATATTTTTTTTCTCTTCATCTGAGGCATCGTCCGAAGATGGATGCGAGGGATCCAGTTGAGTCGTTGCTTCAGCAATCAAAGTCCCTGTCTTGCCATCTGATGTCTCCTCTTCTGAATCCGGAAATAAATCTTCATCCTCTTCATCACTCTTAGTCAATAACTCCAATATTGAGTCCTCAAGTATTGACTTCTTCTTCGAAATGACTTAAATGGAAGCAAATGCCTTCAGTAATGACACCACAAAGAGAGAATATATGATGAACCAGGAAATGGCTATCTAAAACACAGGTGCACCGAGAGGACACTGTTTACTTGAGACCCAAGACTGAAGTGAGAGATGAACTAGAAAAGGGGGGATGAATATTTGTCTGGACTGGCACATGGATAAAGAAACGGACTCTTAATGATAGGTTTTCCAAGAAACGGATGGGGAATCCAGTAATTCAGCAAAATAGGCAATGAAGAGGGAATCTCAGCATGAAAGATACCACCGTAGGTATGGAGATAATAGTACTTCAAGATTGGTTTTGGAAGAAACCAGGAGGACCCAGAAATTCAGCAAAAATGTCATTAGAGCAGAACACAGACATGTATGCATGTGGAGCACCACCGTGGGAGGGAGAGGTATGGTTTTTCAGTCTTTTATTTGAGGCACCGTGAGATAGATAAAAAAGCATCATCCAAGAATACACATAGAATTCCGCCATACGTGCAGAGGCAATGGCCTTTTTATGATCAGTTTTCAAAGAAACCAAGGCTTAGGCTGGATATTCTGAGAAAAAGTTATAATAGCAAAACACTACCATGAATATAAATGGGGTACTTACACAGGTGGAGAGGCAATGGGCTATTCAAGATCCATTTCCTAAGAAATCCTGAATATTTTAATATGCGAGAGGAAATGTGAAAATTTATGGTAAATAAAAACACAGAAAACTTTGATGTAAACATTGTCTTTTCTCCAATTGCATATTGCTTGCAATTGATATGTCTACACCCAACCTATTTAACCCTTTTAGTGCGGCAGGTCGATATATCGGCTTTGGCATCTCAGGCAAAAAGCGCAGTGGGCCGATATATCAGCTCATAGGCAAAATATTGTTTAATTTTTGCACACAAATATAATTACAATTATTTTTTGTACGAAGTATAAGCGTTTTTTTATTATTACCTAATTCAATGCGTACGCAATAAGAAAAACTGCATATGGATATTTTAAACAATAACTTTATAATATTTATTTTCCTAGAGTGATACATTTCATTCTAGTTACCCTCCGCATTTCTCACTAGAACCGCTGGCAGGGGTCAGCACTAAGAGGGTTAAAGTTCCCCACAAGAACTCCTTAGTATCAATGCTATAGCTTCGTTTGAAATTTTCTAATACTCAGCAAAAAACAAATAATTCATTAAATTATGAAAACTTTTGCGGTCCATATTCATCAAGCAGTAATGGTTTTTGGGATAACCCGCATCAAGATTTAATATTGCCATTACTCATATCATTTGCCAATTTTATCATGAACAAATTCTTTATTTAAATATTGTTCTGGGCATATTCCTAAGAGCTAGTGGTAATTTCAATATCATTTCCTTTATGATTGCCATTTATTCCACCAATGTTTCTAAGCTGCTTGAAATATACAACCATGTACCTTCATATTCTACAGTTCTATTTTACATTCTTCATTACATATATGCTTTAATACTGAGTGATATCAATCTTCCATGTATGAGATATAAAAAACTAAGTGAGTATGGATCCACCTCCTTCATATTCCCTAAACATGTGTCTAGAGCCTGCCCTAACATGGTGCCAACGAGGCTTTCTCATTAATAATTGAAGAGGGATTTAATGGCACGTCATCCATTGGAACCAAAACAGAAAGATGTGCCAGTAGGATAAAAATGGCCAAAAAGCTCTGAATCTGCTGGTAGAATACTCAAATGTGATGGGAAACAATAAATTAATAATTGCTGAAAGTAAAAGCAGGAAACAAGATACACCAGGCAAATTCAGCCCTAAATGTAAAGTGAAAATTCATCATCTTCTATAGCATCTTATAAAGTCGGAGAAGCAACTTAATTAAGACATTTTACCATGTAGTCTGTATAATGTTTACACATTTCATTTTGTATCAAGCACTTAAAAGTTCCTTGTCTCATTCAGTGAACAGGGCCCACTGCTACAAGGCTGTTTCAATTGGCTTCTCTCATATGGTGGGGGAAAGATAACTAAGAATGAATGTATGAAATCAGTGATATCATGTTCACTCTAGTCTCTCTTGCCGATGTAGGTTTCCCTGCTCCATCTGCTCATACCAGGCCTGAGCGGGGACCCCCATGTGTGTGGTCCAGTTTGGCTGAACTGGTCACATTACTCTATGGACAGCACTTGATGTCATGTAAAAAAATTATTGAAAAGGCAACTGAGTTTTTGAGGAGGATGGTGAAGTTAAAATTGATGGACAAAATAAGAAATGATGAAGTTTACAGACGAGTAGAAGAGGAAACGACCATGTTGAATACCAAACAGGAAAGAAAAACAAGATGGATTAGACACACTGAGGCACAATGGGTATGTGAAGAACATCAGAGGCATCTTGGGCCTAGAAAAGCAAGCTTGCTGCCTGGAAACTTTGGAAATCCCACCCCAACCCTCGCACACGCGAGTCCTTTGTTGTTTTTCGCTGCCACAAGCGACACCTTCTTCGTCGTGACTACACGGACTTTGTGAAAAGAATTACTGGGGACATTAAGGTGGATTCAAAGAGATTCTGGTCGCTGATTAATTCCAAACGAAAAACGCCTCGAATCCCACTCACTTTGTCTGCCGGTGGGGTGCCATATGAAGGAGTCTGGGCCTTGGCCTTCAATAACTATTTCTCATCCAATTTCCCCCCTTCCTCTCCTAATATCGACCTCCCCACTGTTCACCCGGTTTCCATGCATTCTCTTGCATCTATCTCCACCTCCCCTCAGGTAATTTTCAACTATTTGTCCCATCTACCCACTAGCAAAGCTACCGGTTCTGATGATATTTCCTCAATGTTCCTTCGTCTAATGTCTGATGCACTTTATATCCCCATCTCCATCTTATTCAACAGATTTTTCCAATCTGGAACTTTTCCGTTGCACTGAAAAAACTCCAATGTAAACTCTATTTTAAAATCTGGATCAAAAGATCGTATTGAAAACTATTGCCCAATTTCCATCTTACCGGTTTTGTCAATCATTTTAGTGTATTCTCCGTGATCGCATTCTTCACTTTACCCATCCTTACATCTCACCTCTTCAGCATGGTTTCCTTCCTGGCTGCTCCTGTCTCACAAATCTATCTACTCTGCACCATTATATCATTTCTGCCTTCAAAAATGGGTCACAACTCGACGTTTGTTATATTGACTTTTCTGAGGCTTTTGACTCCGTCAACCACACCCTCCTTCTGCACAAACTTCTATCTCAATATAGCATTCATGGTACCGTCTTCTCAGTTATTTCACATTTTTTACGTGACTGTCTCCAACGTGTGATAATCATTGGTCACTCCTTTGCATTCATCCCTGTATCTTCCAGCGTCCCCCAGGGCAGCGTTCTCAGCCCTCTTCTCTTTGCACTCCACGTGGATGATCTAGTTGATGACATTTTACCCTTGGGCTGTAACATTCTCTTATACGCTGATGACTGCAAAGTGTTTAAAAATGTGGACAGTAAGGCTGACTCACTTCAGTTAAAGTCCGCTCTAAATGCAATTGATAGCTGGTGTGCAAAATGGTTACAACGTGTTAATCCAGGTAAATCTGCTATTATGTCCTTCTCATTAAAATGCAAAATTATCTCCTCTACTTACCAACTTTCCAAACACCCTGTACCTTCCATCACCTCCTTTAATGATTTATGGGTCACCTTTGACCAAAAGCTCCTATTTAGTGAGCATATTTCTCCACTTTCTAAAAAAGCTATGTCCATGGTGGGGATTCTGTACAGACTTAATGAAATTATTTATTTATTAATTAATCCCGGGACATGTGATTACATGTATGGGACAGTTCCAAAAGGCAAATTAACAATGTATATGTATAATAGGTATACCAGAATAGCAATAACAAATAAACATAGATTGAATACAAAAATACATAGCGTACAGTTAACTCAATTACATAGGGGTAAGAAATTCATCCACCGAATAAAATGCATTTTTTATCAGATACTCTTTTAGTTCTACCTTAAAGAGTGAGATAGAATTAATGCTTTTAATTTTAATAGGTAGGGAGTTATAGAACATCACTCCTGCATAGAGCGGGCTTTTAGCATATAGCTTTATATAGCTTTTAGCATATTACCAACCCTTTTGCACTTAAATCTGTGTTTCTTGTTTGTGTACTTCCCATCCTTGAGTACTGTTCTCCCATCTGGTTAACTGTGTCCCCCACTACACTTAAAATACTCAACTGCCCCCTTAATTTCTTTTTAGCCATAGTCTGGCATCGCGTACCCTCTTAGACATAGCTCACTAGTTGAAATTCTTTTGTCTCTAGGTCACTCACATCTTCCACATTGCTGGCTAATTTCCGACCTAAAATTCCTTCACCCTATCACAAACAGGTCCCTCCGCTCTTATCATCTTCTCTCCTGTTTTTCACTCCGCATCCCTGCCCACACCACTCGCGATGTAAGTCTGTTTCACTCACTCAAATTCCGTCTCTTCACCTCCCAACATTCCATTTTCTACCGCCTACCTTCATTTTTTAATACCCTTGCCAACAGTCACCCTACCCTTGATCTTTTCTCCTCACGCAACATCTTTTCTTCCCAACTTAAACGCATTGTGTCCTCCTCTTCTTCCCTGCCACAAAATTGATTTTTTTTCTTTCTGTTGATTATTGTTCTTATTGCTTTTGCTATATATTTTAGTTTTATTTCTTAACTTATTTTTTGTTTATTAAAACCCATTGTAAAGGCCCTAGTTGCTGTTTTTGGCATTTTAATAAATAAATAAATAATTGAAGGAAAAATAGAAAGAAAGGTCTCCAGAGGAACATTTCATCGTAAGTAAGTTCATCGACCAAATATTGAAGAAAGTCCATTGAAGAAAGTTGTAGGAAGTAAGAGACTTAGCATTTGATAGGGAATGGTGGAGATCTGTAGTCAACCAATCTGAAGTTTAAACAGCCAATGTTGATGATGAAAGCTAAATTTTAGTGTGTTAACAAATCTATTTTTTCTACTTCTATGCCATAAGAGTGATCATCCTGAAGTTCAATATAGGGATACATAGGGTATGGGTTTTTATAGACATCGAGATTGCCTTTAATAAAACCTCATTTTGACCAGATCTGCTTGGCAGCTAGTAGGGAGGGGATCCATGCCCACATTGTGTGCTGGATTGGAGGAATGCTAGAACAGAGAACGATTAGGGCCATCTTGAGAGAGACCTCAATGAAGGTATCTGTAACTTGAGGCTGCCCTCAGAGCAGAGTTTTCTCACCAATCCTACGGAATATGGAGGCCAACAGTCTCCTGTCTTGTGTGAATGAGACAGGACCATACACTCAAGGATACGTAGATGATGTAGCTATACTCATCAGTGTTAAAAGCACCTTAACGCAGTCTCCAGACTTATGCAAAAACCCCTGGATAAGATGATGGGATGCTGTGACAAAACAGGACTGAATATTAATCTGGGAAAGACCAGCCTTACTCTCTTTGCCAATTAAATGAAAAGCGAAGGCCTTCAGCTCCCCTCATTGCAAGGTAAAGCTCTTCAGCCTTCACCAACAGTTGAAATCTAGCAGTCATTCTAGACTCCAAGCTGAACTGGAGAGAACATCTTGAGGTAAAAAAAGCATGTGCCTCCCAGTGGTGCCAGATGGCCCTCGGAAAAACTTGGGGACTTCAAACAAAAGTCATGTATTGGCTTTACACTGCAGTAGTGAAACCAACTTTCCTATACTGGTCTCTTATGAGGTGGAAGAGGACTTGGCAAAAAGTTGCCATTGACCAAAGTTAACCATCTGCAGAGGATGGCCTATTTGGGCACCCCAGGAGCTGTGAAAAATACACCAACCCTGGCACTAGAAACTATCCTGAGTTTTGTGCCACTATAAGTGGGAGCAGATAACTCAGGCAAGAATAGAGGCCCATCATCTTAAATGTTTGGGAAATTCGAACAATAAAGGTAATCTCCCCGGTGACTGATAAGTGTAGACGGAGCTAAGAAAGTCCACACCTATTGCTGAGATGGGTTCAGACACAATGGTAGCAACATTTATTCCCTCACCCTAACTCTTCAATATCTACTGTCCAAATAGAGAACAGTTGGCCAAAGAGTAAGGACAAGAACTTCATGCAGAATTCTACGTATGGTACACAGATGGCTCCAGAAAGGTCAGAAGAGCAGGAGCTGGGATCTATAGTAAAAAACCAGCTTGGAGCCCTTCAATCCCTATAGGCTAGCACACCACAGTATTTTTATCAGAGGTCTATGCCCTGACGATTTTTTCTTACATAATTAAAGAAGCTAGACTGTAGGACAGACCAGTCTATGAATGCACCGACAGTCAATTAAGCGCTTACCTCTTCATGGTGCAAGTAACGGCTGCTTCAGAATGTCGAGAAGTACTCAACATGATACGCAAATGTGGAAATGTAGAACTTATCTAGGTACCTGGATGCGTAGGCATAACCGGAAATGGTAAGGCTGATGAACTAGCAAAAGCAGGATCTAACAGCAATCCAATTGGCCCTGAACCAATTATACCCATGGCACAATCGGTAGAGAAAATGAAGATTAGAAAATGGAGTCGAACTCAGAACTCTGTGATCTTGGGAACAACATGGACTCTATGTTAAGGGACCAATGCCTAGCCTCTTAAGGAGGCTTCTACTTAATCATAGCCAAATACAAACGGTAGTGGTATTCCTCACGGGACATTTTCAAGTGATGAGACATCCAGGGCTGCCCACAGGAGGGATGTATGGCGCAAGTTGCGCCATAGAAAAAAACGTTTGGGGGATTTTTAAATTGCATAAAGAAATTTACTAAATGTAAATATTTTTACCCGCTTACAGTAATTTATACACGCATCGAAAGGTTAAAACAATAAATGAATGTTAATCGTTAAGTGCAGTAGAGTAAAACATCGTGCAGTTTTAGTGAACCATTCAGCCAGCTGAAAGCATCTTTTTTTCGGTCGGGTCTCTCTATACTTTTCCTTGGCTGCCGCACCGTACCATTGTTAAGGCTACCATAAGATCCCCGAATGCAACCCAGTAGCATAACTGACTCAGCATCCCTAGTCAAAAGGCTTAGACTTACGGAACGTGCAGTGTATGGGGTGACTTTTTACCCCCTTTCCCTTTAGCTGACTCCCGTAGTATTTGTCTCAACTCCTCGCACACTCCTCCCCTTTTATAAGTTACTTTATCTCTACATATGAAACTTTCAATTCAAAAATATTTTCTTATTTTTTTGTAAGGGATTATTTTAGGGATGGTACAAATTAGGCAAAGTAGCAGAGCTAGATATAATAGACTAACGCTATTTTCAGTTTCTTTAATTGTAAAACTACATTAGTTTATTATAAACATTTAATAATATTTATCACATGCGCCTTCACCCCTTTCCCTTTACGAGCGCACACGCGTTCCGAGGAGGACGAAGGAAAAGGTTACAATATATATGTACACGAATTCTAAATAAGATAAGAAGTGTAATAAGCGAAGGTATGATCAGAAGTGTACTTTCAAATCCTTGATTCCCTAAGTCTCCAGCTGCAAGATCGGTTTCTTGAAAGTTCTCTGAATATTTTCCAATAAGTGACTTGCTTTTCCCCTTGGTTAACTCAATGTTGTTAAAAATGTGGATAGTACTCTAAGGCCGATTCTCGTCAGTGACTTGTGCGAGTATTACGGATACGATGATGAAGAACTTTGTGAAGAAGTTAATGTATTTAGTCGACTGTAAAAAGTTAGCTACCCAAGCACTGATTTATCAGATGTTCTGAGCTTAAGTGACCAGTCTGAGCCAAAATAATGATGAAAGTGACACCCAAGATTCTTGTGACAACAAGCCTGATGGTCCAAGTAAGTAAGATTTAGAATTGTAAACAATAGGCTGAGAAGTACCATGGGATATATCTGGCTCTCCGAAATGCTTATCCTTTCTTCCGAAAAAGACATTTTTTAATCCATTCATAAGAGTGAAGTCATAGAAAAATTTGCTTTGTCAAGTGAGCAGAAAAATCTACTACCATATAAAGGACATCAAGGGAAGGGTAGTCAAAGTGGTACCTCCACCACCAGTACTGATTTCATCTGTATTATTTTATTATTATTATTAGAGTATTTGACCTGTATAATTTGTAAATAAGAGCTATATAAATGATGTAAATGGGCTCCATTTAATTAAAGACAAATCTTAATATAAAAATTTTGGTTTATTTAGATGTTCTTATTTTTAGCACATTTCACTGGTACAGCTCTCGCGAAAGCTTATGGCGTTCGGATGCGCAGAAGAAGACGTCGTGCAGGGGTGAAGTTTGGTGGAAAAGGTAGGTGAAAAGGACGTAGGGGAAAGCGAGCACTCATTTGGCATGGCATTTGTGCCAAGCATGATTGCATTTTTAAAAAATGGAATTTGTGTGACGCGGACAACACAAATGCCTCGCATCCGAGTGCCAATAAGCTTTCACGAGAGCTGTATACAGCTGTAAGGTGTTGTATAAAGTATCATAATGGTGTTTTTGCAGTAAGCTGACCGCCTATTTGTTAGATACAGCATCCAGCTGTGTAGTTTTAGGAGCGCAATATTCAATATATTTCCCATACTTTTGCTTAATTCGAAATCTGAAAGAATCCTTAAGTTACTTTAATAAAATATGCGGACTAAACGATTCTCATTTTTACAATTTATTCCTTTGTTTAGCATGCTATCGTAAAAAATAAACTCTCACATCCTTATGGTTTTTTGTAGTATTGTATTAAGTTTTAATTAGTTCCCCTATATAAGCGCAATAGTCTGCTTAAGATTTTATTTCTATTTTTTAGAGTTAGTTTTTGAGGGTTTGGTCATAAATCATCGTAGCCAAGTCCTCAAAACTAACTCTACAAATATGGATATCACAATGGTCGACAAAGTGTATGATGATTTAAGCTTTTATTGCCAGAAAAGTGTTAAAAACGATTTTGTGAAGCTAATAATTAGAAAACATCCCGAATCCTCCGTTCCCCTCGGAGTTGCTCCATACTACCTTGGACAGGCTATCAAATTCTAACCTAGTAAGTAGCTATATACAGGCGGGTGGGGCTTGGGGGGGGGGGGGGGAATGCGCCACCAGCATTGAGGAGGATAGGCACCCCTGGAAACATCCACATCTTTTCAAGATTACAGACTCTCCCTTATGCAGGTGGTGAGAGGAAGTGGACCACTTTCCTTATTATATGCAAATGTCTAGCCATACTTTGGAATCGAAACAGGTTTCTGGGCTCACCGTTTCTGGAGCCCAACGAAGTAGGGGAAATTCCTGAAGGGGACCTACTAGCCTTCAGCAAGGCACTCGGACTCAACGGATAACCACTGATAGGGTGGCTGGCACAATGGACCTAACAGGTCTTAGTGCCTTAGGGACTCTCAGTAGAAACTCCAAAGAAGTTTAATATAATCTAATCTAGTGAATATTCTCTCAAAGCACAATGTGGCCTGTAATCTACAAAATATTTTAATCTTTGAAAGAGTGAATGATATAAACTTACGTTTCTGGTGGATGAAATGCATATTCAATGGTATTAAGAATAACACCCTGAAAGCAGCAGAAAAATAACACATAGGTCGCTTCAATACATAAATTGTTTCAGTTGTATTTTATATGTTTAAAGTGATTGGGTGCAATTTCAATGTGTAATATGTGTTAAATAATTTTAAGAATAAATGTTTTTCACCATAGCTATAACTCACATTCATCTCCATAAGGCGATCATATTTCAAGTTTTTTCTAAAATATTTTGGCTATCACAGACTTACTCTTCTTTCAATCTAACAAGTGATTCCACAGAATGTTTCTAGTCTTAACGTAAATTATGCCGGAAACCAATAATAGAAGAGACATTCACTTTTGAAAATGTTCCCAAAAGCATGACTGAATGTTATTATGGACATCGTTTAAAGCAAACTTTGGAACTGAAAAATCCACGATTCTTGTTCACTAAAACATTCGACATTTTCGAGATATAATTTATTGCGCACTCCTGAGTAACACGTTTCCGCGCACTTAAGACTTTTCGGCAAATTTGGCCAAGATAATTTTTTTAAAGTGATTGGGTGCAATTTCAACGTGTAATATGCGTCAAATAATTTTAGGAATAAATATTTTTCACCATAGCTATAACTCACATTCATCTCCATAAGGCGATCACCTTTTAAGTTTTTTATAAAAAATTTTTTTTTTTTATTTTCTAAAAAAAAAAGTTTTCATCCCAGGAGTTGGGACAATACAGCGAAGCTATGTGTACTTGGTAATATCGACGAGCACTCAAAAAAACCGTCATTTTAATCATTGAAAACCATGTTTTGTTAAACTTAACAGGAGAGCAATTATGCGATGAAAAAACAAGGAAACAATCCGGCTCAAACGTGCTGTGATATATGTAAACTTGTTTCCGGATGCACTTATTCGGTGGTCATCATTGTTCAAAGTTCTGGAAGGTCAGAGAAATCAGCGGAAGAATATCGGCCAGCGTCCTTCCCGCTTTTCTCTCCATTTCTGGAAGCCATTTTGCGGTCGAATCTTTCCTCGCCCCCCTTATCATTTGGACGAGGTGGGGGTTGGAAGTGAGCCGAACCGGGACATGTTCTCTTCCCGTGCCCTTAAAGCATGAGGCCATGGAGGTTGCGGGATAGGGAAGGACCCAGCCGTGATCGGAGTGAGGGACGTGTCTTTCGCGTTAAAGGAATAAGACGTCGAGAATGCAATCGGCCAAGGAAAAGAAGGATTTGGTGGACCTAAAAAAACCATCCCTTGACTAAGACTATAGCGGAAAGGATATGGCAAAGAGGAAACGAGTATTTTGCTACGCTACATTCCCAATTGTGACGGTTGTGTCGCCTCATTTTGGCGACGGAAAGCGGATAAAATTGTCGAGCTTCTTACACATGACGCAATCATAAACTAGGTATACGAGATGCAGTCGCGAATATTTTCTGATCGACTTTGCCTTTTCAAATATCTCGTCTTCGGATGAAACGTTATTTTAGAGTAGAGCAAAGGGACGAATTCCAATTATTTCATGTTTGTACAAATGAATGATACGAAGTCACTCGCGCAGCTGCATAAACACTAAGTGAGGAAATATTCGTCTTGAAAATCCTCTAGTTCGCTTAAATTTCCGTCAAAATTCGGCTTAAACGAAGACGGCTTGTTGGTGTCACTGGCCTAAACACCTGACCGGCAGCTGGGACCACTAAAGTCTCATCATTTTCTCATGGCGAATTTCGTCTCTTGATTAATGAGATTATCACATCACTCTGTTATAGCCGTCGCGTCATCTTTTTCATTATCCGTTTTCTGGTGGCTACATGTTGATTGTTATTTTTTTTACTTGCCTTGTACTTGCATGTACAGATATACAGGAACGTGCCGGCTCGTAATGATGAAAGATAAATAAATAACATTTGAAGTTTTCACGCCGCAGTATTTTGTTCTTCATACACAATGTTCGATGCGAGAGTTGGCTGTTGGTAGATGATTCCGAACGTTTACTTCTTTCTCTCGACGTACCCTGAAGTAGAGGGAGAGCGAATTACAGCGCGTTGGTGTGAGATAGAGTGCAGCTACTGAGATGCTATTGGGTATCGCTATTCTCCGGGCACAAATCCTGGGAAGTCGCCGGCCACTCTCGGTGTTCACCTCGAGCGATTGCGCGTCGCAATCATCTCGCCGCCCTATCTCACCCAAAACGATGGAGGTCAAAAGACGAGGCGCCTCCATCATTCTTATTGGCTGGGTGATGGTACGCTGTTTGTCACGTGGAATTAACGCATCTAAGGGCTCGGGGAAAAGCTTTACATCGCTGAGTAGGGCTCATTTGAACTTCAGGGACGATTTTTTCGGGTAATGCCCGATTTACTTTTTCATGCCAAATGAAGCAACGAATACGGGGGATCACACTGTACTGCGTGAGCAAACATTGGTTCAATGGACTAATGCTGCTGTAATTGAGTGCATTGGGACTCTATCCAGCTGTCGTTCAAGGCGACTGGGGATCTGACGGAAATATATTACTATCAAGAGTTTCGAAGTGTATACAATATTTAATATACATTGAACAGTAATAACAATCGACATTTTCAATTTCTTATAAATATTTAAAAGACAATAAAATGAAGGTGTACGCCTTTCAGACTTTGACGGTGTTTATTAGTTGTTTGTGTCTTTCTGGGTAATAGGAAATAGATTAATAGGAAAATGCGGGTAAAAGGATAATTTGAAAGAAGATCACCAAGGCACGCCAAGCAAACGAAGGCAAAGGAGGTTTATCTGGTTTATCAACACAGCTGCCTCGCGAAGCGTACGAGAAGAGGTCTGAGAGCGACTAAATTTCCGAGAGAGACTGGGCTCCACCTACTGCATTCTAGTTGGTTTTCGCATAGACACGTGCCCTATTCCCTCACATCCAAAAAACTTAGGCCAGCCTCTCGTTTACCAAGATTGTTGAAGATGATTATAGGCAGACCGGGGGCCCCAGTGAAAGACGAAGGACCAGACTGAGGAAAGAAAACATAAAATATATAATTAGATTTTTTAATTTCAGCCAAATTACTAAAACTCTACATTCAATATTGAAATAATTAAAATTTAACACAATGCTTACGTATTCAATTTCATTATATTTGAGCAGTTGAAAGTCTGGGAGGGAGGGAAGAAATACTGGGGAGTGATCCAAACGGAGTGGTCCATTCGAGTGGTCATAATCGCCCCATAATCTCGCCTCGCTACAAGGTCGTTCGGTATCCCAGACGTCCCATGGAGCGCTCTCGGTGAAGGAGACAAGAGTGTTGAGTGACCCGGTTCGAGCGGGAGTTGGCTTCGGGCTGGCTGGCGAGCGAAACGCAATTCGACCAGCTTCTCACCCTCCTCTCTCCACTCACTTCATTCTCAACGCTTCCCATTCCCTCCATCCTTGCCCCGTCTTAGGGCGCATTCAAAACCCAGGGGTGGCGGTGGGCTGAGTTCTGCATCGGGCGCACTCAACGAGACTTGAATGCCACGCGCATAGCCGAGGGAAAGTTCGAGTCCCGTGTTCGTATCTCCTCAGGGAGTACGCTCGAGTCCGCGCGTTTAGACAACGCCGGAATATTTAAGTTCTCGCCAACCGGACTTTTGCGGACTTCCATGCGCGGTCAGGCAGCACGCAATTTTTGAAAGGCTATAGCTATGGTAGATAGTGGTTATGAACCCTAAGGCCATATTTACAATAATTCTGAATACGAATGCATTTTTATGAATAAAAATTTTGGACTTGTCCTCTTTGCAGAGCAAATTAAACGATGTAGATAACTAATCTGTCATCGGTGCAACATGTAATTCGAAAGTAAAATTCTCTTAAAACTAACTGTATTAATTCTTTCAATCAAATTACAATAGGACAAATACTTTCAAGATCGTGCAGAGTGAAAAAATACAGAAATAAAGAAAGTTCCGAAGAGATATAAAAAAATTCACACAGTAAGAACAGTAGTATATACAGTTGAAATCTCCTATGGTAAAATTTATCCCTTATCACGTAATCTGCAATTAATAAATGGCCACCGACTGGGTCGGCATCGAGTAGTGACAGCAAATCTCGAGAATACTTCAAGCGGAACTAAAATTTCGCTCAATCTCTGAGATTGTTGCTGGCCGTTCGAAGAGCATTACCATTAATTTTACGAAGTTGGGCATTTCATATTTTGCTTTCGCCACCATTCTGGCTCCCTATGAAGCTTTTTGTCAATTTATTTGTTTTTCTTTGAAAGTATGCAAAAAAAATTAATATTTCATTTTGGCCTCTTTTAAGCCACTAATACAATGCACTTGATTTTTCTCCATCGGTAAGACTTTGATATCAAAATTGGAATTGATCAGACTCAATCAGAGCTGCTCCTGAGTTCTCCCGGGCTCCACATTCTAGGTGGACCTTTTCATTCAGCATCGACTCCATACCAGACATATTTAAATAAGTGACATAATTACGCAGGCCAAAAAGTGTTCCGCGGATGTCAAAGAGTCCATTTAAATTACGTTAAAATCTCATTTAAAGTAAAATAAATCACACAATATTTATTTGTTATGATATCATAACTTTTTCTTTTTTTAGAGAAGACTGTAATTTTAAAACAGAAGACTAATAAAGTGCAATCTAAGCATCAACAATAGCATCGCTCATGTAATTGTGGATCCATGCGCCCTGTCTTGAGTCGCCATTTGCATAAATTAAGTTCCGTGTGTAGGTAAGTTAATAGGTGAAAAAAATCGCAAGTATGAAAGAATTTCTTAAAGGAAATATTTATTTTAATTTAAAGCATTTTACTATGTGTATATGTTTACTATCGTATTGTCCAATTTGACGTTACTAGCTTTGTTTACATTTAAATGAGCTAAGTTGTCGGGAATGCAAATACTTGACTCAATGTCTGATTTGAACCGAGTAATGACTATTAAGTCGACACATAACTATTAGGCTCAAGATTCAGTTCTCAAAAATCAATTTAAATCAGTTGGTTACAGGTAAGGAACAGTGAATCAAATTACAATTATATTGAGAATGGTTCTTTAACAGTGTTGGTAATGATTACTCGATTTTTAGCAGATTTCAACTTCTGGGCTCGTTAGTACCATTTCCACTACCGAAAGAGTTGAAATGGCATTCTTTCCCATTTTTCCTTATTCGCTGAGGTGTGTTTTTTATGTAATTCGATTCCATGCTCATCCTCTGTCCCTACTTCGCGTAAATAGTTCCAAAATATTCTACCAATTCTTGAACCTTGAGTACAACCAAACAAAAGCACTTTACAATGTGTATTTTCCAAATGCATCCTTTATCATTAAGTGCACATTTTTTGTAAATGGTTGGGATCTAATTAACTAAACAATTTTTTACACAGGTCCGCAACGCTTTTTCTCAACCACCTCCACCTATAATACTTAAAGAAACAAATTATATGTCACCGTCATAAAAAAATCTTCGCCTTGTAAAACTTCGCCTTGTAATTCTTCAGTCAAAAAAACTAATCATGTAAGTATAAGAATGTATTTAATCGTGATGCATCATTTGTCACATTGGAATAGCGAGTTATAACTATTAATGAACAAATATTTAATTTGCTCTTTGTAAAAGCTGGAAAATATCACCCTGCCGAAGTACTCTAGATCCTTAGTAACTAGGTATATTCACCCATGATTATATGCAGTAGCATTTATGTATTTTGTTTTATATTTGATCTTATTACATTACAAGTGGTGAACATGTATACCACCTGGGTTAGAATTTCAGTGGGGTGGCAATTAGTTAAACTTTGAAGCTTTCTGATTGGCCTATTTTCAATAATACCTTCATTATCTAGCATAAATGTGTCGTTAAGCCCAGTAAATTGAACATATTCTGCCATGGATGCCAAATGCACTGTTTATTTAAATCATATTCC
Source organism: Ceriagrion tenellum (assembly GCA_963169105.1). Taxonomy (NCBI): domain Eukaryota; kingdom Metazoa; phylum Arthropoda; class Insecta; order Odonata; family Coenagrionidae; genus Ceriagrion; species Ceriagrion tenellum. The sequence continues at coordinate 44,110,373 of OY720638.1, read as the reverse complement.
GGAATCCCTCAAGTCCATTGAAAAACCCTTTGGATATCCCGTTGAAAGCCCATAAAATAGATGGTTATCAAGTAAATGATGGATATGCAATGAAACGATCTTTGTCTATGAGTAAATTGTAAATGCCGCAGCCATTAAGAGCACAACTAGTCCATCTTATTTTTCAATTAGTTTAAAATTGAATTGGTTAATGTGCTGGAGCCTACAGGCTATAGCCATTCTAGGGTCTACTTCATTCAAGGTGCACGTTGCAAAAGGTGTGATGAGGGATAACTTATCTTTGGATTCTTTAGAGTGCAAGTGAAAACTGTGGAATGGAAAAGCATCCCATCTATTTCACCGTGAATAGACTGTACTGCAAATGCTGAATTAGGATTATTTGTGATAGTATTTTAAAAGCGAATTATGTCGTTCAACTATTGCACATAAGTTATCTGGCCCTCTTATTGATATTGCTTACAAAGGATGAAAACCTGTGTGTTAGGTGTTAATCCAACATTGAGATATAAAGGGAGGTTACCTTTAAGTAATGCCTTATATAAGTGTATTTTCCTTGGTTATTGTTTGAATTAGCTTGAATCAAGAGCAAGTGACTTCAAAATATCATCGAAAGGTTTCAAAACTCTCTTGTTGGGTATCTATTAGTAAATATTAGTTGGGACACAAAAAGAGGTCTTTTTATGGTATTGTGAAGATATGAGTGAGGTTATTCTTACCAGTGTAAGAAATAAGGCCCTCCAGTTGCAGGGATATGAAGAAAGTAGTGTGCTGGTACTTTTTTGTATTTGAATGATGAGTTTGGTTATTGTAATCACAGTATTGGACCATGAAAATGTTATTATTTTAAAACAAGATATTATAATATGTAAACCCTATTCATTATAAACAATAGGTCTGAACACAAAAAGCGCAGCTTGTTTACATTATTGAGGATGGAGCCTGCAAATCGATTTGGTATAAGGGCAAGAGCCGAAGAACTGGCTGAAATTATGGGTAGAGATGAACAATTAAGAGGACGACGGCCCCAGCTCCCAGAGCTCGGGGTTTTGCCCAGAGAGAATGGGGATGTACAAGGCAATCCGGTGGGAGAAATTACATCAGCCTACTATGTAGGCCGAAGAGGTGATGGAGAGCGGTAGGGGTAAGTTATATATTCTTGCACAATACTTCCTCTTTTAAAGTAATAATTTTTTTCCATGCTAGTTTACATCTCCAAGTAAGGAGCTGGTCACAGCATATCATGTAAAAGAACGATGTGTTGTCAAAATTTTTTTGAATGCAAACTTCCTTCAAGTAATAAGATTAAGTATTCAAAACATTTTAAAAGTGAACAGTAGTATGCATAGGGTCCCTGGTACCCCTTGTAAAATGATGAGGCTCCCACTCATTCCCCTAGAAACTATCATAGTCATTGTTCCTTATGTGGAGACTTTGAAACTTTGTTCCTGAATAAAATTTTAAGGCTTACTGCTTTGCTTTCTTTTAAAGTCACTTAACCTATGGCCTAAGACTATGGGGGCATACATGTAAAACCAAAGCTCTGATTATGTTGCAAAAGAACGCGGTGAGATAAATAACCAGCTCTGCACCCGGAGATCACCTCAGTCCACTAATATGCAAGTTAAAAGTGATGACAGTGTTTATACTGTACCTTTTTCAATGTTCAATTTATGCTAGAAAGAATTTAAAATAAATTTACGCTTAGTTGTCATGTTCATGACTTCAACACTAAGGCAAAAAATAATATCAGTATTACTCAAGTGCAGGATGTAAAAAAAATTTGAATCTGACTACCTTTCACCATATTTTTTAAATCAACGACAGCTTAAGTAGGTATCAAAATGCATTTGAGGAATGGCTAATTTTAATCCTCTTGACCTCCCTGGAGGAATTATTTGAATTTAAATTTCAAGTATGAAACTGCAGGTTGTGTCTAATGGATTTATTATTTTTTTCAATTGGTATTTTACTAGCTTTAATTCTTCACAGGCTATGTTAAAATTTAAATGAGCTAAGTTATCAGGTATTTAAATTCTTGACAATTTGTCTATTTTGAACGGAGTAATGACTGTTGATTCGGCGCAAAACTATTCGGCTCAAGCTTCAGTTCCCCAAATTCATTTTCAATCAGTCAGTTTTCAGATCGGATTATTGAATGAAATTTAAATTCATGGGAGGTTGATACAATGACAGTGTTAGTTAATCGTTACTCAATTTTTAAAAGTTTCAGCTTCTAGGCTCGTTTGTGTCATCTCCACTATCAAATGAGTTGAAATGTCATTCTTTATCCATTTTTCCTTATTCGCTGAGATTTCTTTTTTATGTAATTCGATTCCATGATCCTCTGTCCCTACTCTTGCGTAAACAGTTCCAAAGTTTTCTACCAATTTTTGAGCCTTGAGTACAACCAAACAAAAGCACTTTACAATGTGTATTTTCCAAATGCATCCTTTATCATAAAGTGCACATTTTTTGTAAATGGTTGGGATCTAATTAACTAAACAATTTTTTACACAGGTCTGCAATGCTATTTCTGCAACTACAATACTTGAGAAAAAAAATTTAAAGTCACCGTCATAAAAAAATCTTCAGTAAAAAAAGGTAATCATGTAAGTATTAGAATGTATTTAATCGTGATGCATCATTTGTCACAATGGAATAGGGAGTTATAATTATTAATGAACAAATATTTAATTTGCTCTTTGTAAAAGCTGGAAAATATCACCCTGCCGAAGTACTCTAGATCCTTAAAAACTAGGTATATTCATCCATGATCATATGCAGTAGCATTTATGTCTTTTGTTTTATATTTGATCTTATTACATTACAAGTGGTGAAAATGTATACCACCTGGGTTAGAATTTCAGTGGGGTGGCAATTAGTTAAACTTTTAAGCTTTCTGATTGGCCTATTTTCAATAATACCTTCATTATCTAGCATAAATGTGTCGTTAAGCCCAGTAAATTGAACATATTCTGTCATGGATGCCAAATGTACCGTTTATTTAAATCATATTCCGAAGTCCCTCAAGTCCATTGAAAAACCTTTGGGATATCCTGTTGAATGCCCATAAAATAGATGGTTATCAAGTAATGGTATTCTTAACCCATATTTCCGTATTCATTGAGGTTTGTTTTTTATAAAATTCCATTTCATATTCATCCTCTGTCCCTGCTCTGCATTCATTGTTCCATAAATATCTAACAGTTCTTGAGCCTTGAGTAACACCAAACAAAAGCACTTTTGATTGTGTTTTTCCAAATGCATCCTTTATAAGAAAGTGCACATTTTTTGGAAATACGCTACATTTTTTTCCATACTGATTTTTTTCCAAGCATTTTATGACATTTTTGCTCCAATATATCCTATCTTTTGCAGGAAAGTAATACCTAACTTGCCATCTCTGTAATGGCATCCCTTACAGGAGCATTACATTCATGTGTTGGGTACTGAAAGTAAACACACATAGGCAGTCAGGCAAATAAGAATAAAAAATAATAAAATCCTACAATAATAATTGATAATTTCACAAAACTAATTTTTTTTTTAATTTTTTTGTCTTATGCCAATGGTGTGTACATATATGGTTACAATTTTTTCTAACCACCCTAATCCATATTTAAAACCAGTGTTTCAGTTTTTTTAACCAGCCTATTACAAAAGAGGTAAAAAAGTAACAATCTCCTCATTCTGAAGAGAATACCTCATGTCTAGTGGTTTCTCCTGATTTCTCCAATTAAGATTAAGGCCCTCTATTATGATGGACACTCCTGTTTTTTCTCCCAGATTTTGGAAAGGATTTTTCCTCAGTTAAGCAATACATATCTTCCAGCATGCAACAGCATCACTCCAGTCTACTCCTTGATGTTAGTGACAGCCTCTACAGAAGAACAAGTGTGATTACATCGTTGCTGCCAACCACCCCTCCCCGTGGGTGGACTGTGACCAAAACAGCAATTGGCATAACCACACCAGGGGATGGACTAGGAACAACCCCATGACCACAGCCCTCAGCGCTGCAGGAAAAATGACAAAACACATGATTTTTCATTCTAAGTTTTTGTTCATAACTTTATTATTTTTATTTATTGCTTATATTTCGTTATTTTTTATTATTGCACTAGTTATTATTATAGTCAAAATATTTTTCCCATTAGAATCATGCACTAATATAAAATTTTTTGAATATTTACAGAAAGCTTTCAACATCATTTCCCACTGGAGGACTCCCACCCAGGTAGGACATTGATCATATTATGAGAATGAGTCTTATTTGTTTCTCATGAATGCTATATGAAACCAGTGCCACTCAATATTACCATGTTGACAAAACATCAGTGTCAACAAACACCTCAGTCAGTCCGAGATGGAATTCACATTTCACGCTATTAATCTGTCATCTTGCTGGAAGAAGATAATTAGTTAGTGTTAGCATGACTGCCAGACGTCCAATTATTCCAGCATCAAAGCCCACTTTTGGCATGGGTGAAGGGTTTGATTGAGGAGCAAGGTAATTTTATATGAGGGTTAAATAGTGCAATATGACCATAAAATTCTCAGCATCATAATTCCTTTATCAACTGTGGTCCACGGAGCATAGATGATTTTTGTTTATCTATTTTGGCCAAAAAACTTATGGCTAGTGCCGACTAAATTTCAAAAGCTTATGATTTGGACAGTTGTGTTCAGACTGAAGGCAATCGTTGACTAATCTAGTGTTCCAGAAGTTTAATAAAATTGGCTTTCATAATGTGCTTTCTTATGACAGACTTGTATGAGGCAATGCGCTTGTCTAATTGATCGTTCTTCCATTGCCTAACAAAGAGAGGAAAACTGTGGACTGAGAGACAGAAACTTGAATACTTATTACAATTTTTGTTTTAGCACAAGAGTAAATCTTTCATAGGTTGAAGCCACAGAAACAATATATTTTTCTTACTGATGAACTAGATTATCATCATCAAAGCTTTAGCAATCGCATGCCAGTCATTTTTAACTCCTAGGTTTCCTTATTCACAGAGGGCTGAAGGAGACAATTATAAATGGAACAGTGATACAGACACACTGGAGTTTCATGGCTGTAATTTAATGTACATAACTATTGTGTTTTGCATGGAAAAATCAACAGATGAGTTGACACGTATGGTTGGCAGTTAAAGTTTCTTGTGAAGTGTAATGGCTGTGGAAGGTTAAGAGCAGGGAGATGGAGTGAGTGGTGTGCTTGATGCAGGGGTCATAGCCATCTCCCTCCTCTCTTCTCTACTTTCCTCCCATCCCCAAATCCATTACCTTTACATCCTGCTATGACCCCTACACCCTGGGTACACCTCTCACTCCTCCACTCAGTCATCCACAGCCCAATACACATGTCCCTTCCCTCTCACTCCTGTCACTTGGACAAATCAACAGCTCACCTTACCAGTGAACTCCTCCGATGATGTTGGTTTGCATAGAAACCATGGTAGGATCACCATAAAATGTATGGTCAAAACTGCAGTCTTTGTTACAATTTTAGTCTCAAATAGTGCAAACTTTTGAGAGGAAAATTTTCTTTTGTTTATCTTGTATTGTACCCAATGAGTAAATCTTCAGGGATGTTAAATGCCTATTACACAAAAGATATCTTCATAATGTTTATTCTCACACTTTTTCTGATTCTTAAGAGTTATTGAGTTTCAAAAAGGTTAAATGTGTCATTAAAAAAATACAAGATGGTTTTATTGGATGGAGGTTATGAGTTTCAAATTTCTATTTGGATTTTTTTAGCCTGATGTGTCGTGCTTCCCTGTTCTTTTTCTACTGTCAATTATTAACTCATCATGCTCTCCATGCCCTAACAATGAAACTTCTACAAATTCTCATTAAGATACCTGTATGAATTTCAGAAAAATTAAATTAAGATATTTTCATAAAGTTTATGTCCTCAATCATGATGATTGCATATCTAAATTTTTTAAATCATCAACAAAATTGTTGGATAATTTCCTTCTTTCCATAAAATATTCACAAAAGATGGTTGTATACGAACAAAGGAGTTACTTATTAAGAGGTTCCCTCCTATGTTTGCTCAGGGCTCCTAAATGCTATAGCACGGCCCCAACAGAAAAAACCTTTAAGGCTCATAACATAACATTTATGTTTAACCGATAAGATAGATATGAACATGTGAGGAAGACAAGGCATTTCTTCTAAAACAACTGAGTAACCGAGGTCCATATAAGAATTTATCATTGTCATTGACTTTTATAGTATACTTATTCATAAAATGTTTCATGTTTACATTCTTATCAGGGATTTTTAAAGTATGGCTGTTCTTGAAATGATCAAATGTGCCATTAAAAAACAAGATGGCTACTTAAGTAGCTGAATTAGTCAAATAGCATTAATAGGGGTTGCATTGGGATTGTTATCCCAATAAAGCCCAGTGATTCTGAGTACTACAGTGTTTCAGTGATTCCAATTTATTTTTGAACAATATATTATTGCAAAAGTATTCCTTTCGTAGTGTAACACCCCTTTATCCCCATATGCTTGTGACAAACATGTAGCAAGACTAAGCGGTCATGATGACGCCTGACATATTTAGGCCATCATGAAAAGTGATATTCATATGGTGAGCGATTACTAACATTTTTTAAAGCCTGTGTTTGCTTCTCCAAAAACATACTAACAGGAAAAGCATATCATTTCATATTGAATCTCTCATTTGTGCCTCTTTGTAAATCTTCCTATTAAGATGGCACTCCTGCGAATGCCAATAATGTTTTATTTGAAATAATCTTTTCTTCATTTCAATTTTAATATTTATTTGAATGGCGGAATATTTCAATGATTGAAGGTCACAGAATTGGGCACGAGTTTTGTTTATGCCCTGTGAATAAAAGGGAGGGAGGCTGATACTTAAGTACTACTTGGAAAAAATTCATAATTCTAAGACTCGTGTATCAACAAATTTTTACCATCAGTTGTGGATAATGAGTTCTTGAGAAAACAAAATGAATTATCTTGTACAATTCCCCCCAGATTGATTAGAAACATAAAGTTTTAGTGTGACAGTGATCAATTTTCCTTTAAATAAAGCAGATTTTGTGAATTGTGAAGGACTTATGCTGTTGATGCTGGGAAAACCACAAACCAACCCTCTGGCATTTCAGAAAAAAATTAAAATACTGATAATTTGCAGTGCATAAAGATTCCATTATAATCTTCTGTTGCAGATTGCCGGGACAACTTTGCTGCGCCAAATTATGGAAGACATCTTAAGGATTATCCTCTTTTCTAGAAGACCTTCAGATTAAAATTTTTAGTGAATGCGCTTTTAGGGTTTTCGTGGGTTTTTTTAACCCCCCTTCCTGTGCGGGTTTTTCCCACATTGCAGGTTTTTACCCTGATGCTTCACAGAAGGGGTTTTCCTGCAGACATCTCTTTTTGTTTAGGCAATTTTCATTGATTCATGTTGCGGAAAGTCAAGATTAAAATAAAACTTGTAATATTTTGTTGTTGACAGTTGTCTTTTATTTATCCTATACTCATTTATCCTCAGTTACCTAAAGAGACACAATCAAAACTCATGCCATGACTTCTAGCAATTAGTCATCCATTGATCCTCTACTTCCAGAACCATGCAAAAGAATGGACCAAAGAAAATTTTGTGCCACGAGTGGAATTTTGTTAAACTCTTGCCCCAGTAGTAGACCTATTTTTCTGTGGGATGAGATGCCTTTGGACCTTGTTTCATTTTAAGCGACATTATGAGGAGTGTATTGAATTGATAATGGTTTTTCTCAGACATCATTGTATTTAATATCAATTCACTGAATCAAAATTAACTACCTTACTCTCAGTAAAATATCTTGTGTGACATAATTATCAATGTGAAAAATCACAGGGACTGCACCTATATGTTATTTCTACACTTCTTTCAGCAGAGGTTCTTTTTCTGTCAGCAGTGCAGTGCATGCTTATTTTCATCCTTCCCTTAATTCTCGTTAGGAAATGTTGCTTTTTAAGTGAAACTGTGCCCACAGGAATATTCTTTTATAATCTTGTTACTGCCAGAAGAATTTTCATATTATCTGCTGACAGAAAACGAAATATAAATTCTATTTTATTCTGAGTTCAGGGTATGCAGGAGAGGTGAGAGTTTTTTTTAAGCATATAGCACTTCACTCTGCCTGTGTGAATGACAAAGTCAAACAAATACCAAAAAACCACCACTTTTTTATGTTCCAACCTAGGTCATAAAAGCCCCTACTATGATCAGCCTTTACAAATATCACCAATCTTGTGTAATTGATTGCTGTAGTGGAGTCCTCATTTAGTGGCCACTGCTTCGACAGTAGGTACTCAGCTTTTGACCTTGTTGGTACAGTATTTTTTAGTAAAAAGGATCTTAAATCGGCAATACAATATCCAATCTTCTGGCAAATATCTAAGTCATAAACCATCTGTTTTTTTCTGAGTAAAATAAGTTGTATTGAAATATTTTGGAATTTGGATTACTTTCAAAAGTCTTACAGTTGTCTATGCCAGTAATCTCAAAACAAATTCGTGAGTCAAGTGTTCCATTGCATATCAAGACACAGGCATATGGTGCCATATGTTAGTATTTAACAACCACCAAGTAGGTATTTATTAACCATTCCTTAGGTGCTTTGGATATGTTCTGTGTATGTGTTTTTCTTCTTAACCATTGGAAAAAGAAAATATTCCCCCAGCATGAAATTAAGGATGGAAAATTCCATATCACCATTAGCCAACTTATGTACTGATCCTTCATTGGAGTCACAGCATAGTTTGTAAATCAAAGTAACAGTCTCACGTATACCACAAGTGAAATCCAGCTGAGAAATTAATCATACATCTGGTAGTGTTGTGTGTCACTTGAACTTGACTTCAGTCATCACTATAACTAGTGAAACTGTGCCCACAGGAATATTCTTTTATAATCTTGTTACTGCAAGAAGAATTTTCATTTTTTTTGCTGGCAGAGACGAAACAGAAATTCCATTTTATTCTGAGTTCAGGGTACGCAGGAGAGATGAGAGTTTTTTTTAGCATATAGTACTTCACTCTAGCTGTGTGAATGACAAAGTCAAACAAATACCAAAATTGTACCACATCTGGTAGTGTTGTCTGCCACTTGAACTTGACTTCAGTCATCACTACAACTATGTTACCCTCCTGACCTTCAAGGACTAGAGTTACAAGAATCAATGGACAAATCACCACTGTGCACTTCTTATGCAATAGCTTCCTCACTCTTAGAAGCCATGGTGAAGATTATGTAGTGTTAGGGATGGTATTTTCCTATCGTTTGGGATGCGCTTTATCTTGCTACATAATTACTGATGGATCCACGAGTTGGAGATTGTGACTTCTCCAAAAAATATATTCTTTAAATAGAGATTTGTTTCTTTAAAGCCAAAGTGGTCTGGTGTTTCTTCTTTACTCTTCATGGCAGGAATGAAAGCTGTATATGTAAACATTGCCCCTTGATGTCCCTACTCATGAAATTCCCACTTTAAGGTCCTAGAATGTCTTGAGAAACTGCTCTCATAAGTTCTCAGATAACCTAAAAATCCTCACTGTCTTTGAGAGCTCGGGCTTATTACAAACAATTTAATGATAATTTATTTCAACTCTGAGAACGTGGGTCAGATGCAAGAGTAATGTGTGCATATTAATGATAGATTAAGCCACTTTATGAACAACCAATAGAGAGTAGAAATGAATTTTTATAAGGAGAGGATTATTCAAATTTTACCTTAGATTATTTTAACAAAATATTATTAAAAAAAAGTGTCAAAAGAACTTAACATTTACTGAAGTGTTGGTAATTCTCTGATTATGCAAATACCATTTTTGTAACTTCAGAGGTAAATTTCAACTTAAAGTTTTTTTTATCTCACTGAACACATCCTACTGGTCAAAAATGATAGTGGGTAAAGCGTTGGCTTCTTCATATTTTTATTTCTATTTGTGATTGCTGAATAGCATAAGTTTCCTTATGTGAAAATGAAATCATGGACTTAGGGGAGACTAACTGCATAAAACACACAAGTGTTATGGAAAGGGTAAAAATTGCAGACACATTGGAAAGGGAACCAAATTATCTCTAAAAGTTCAAATCTGATAATGTCTATTTTTATGGAAATTATAAAATATGACATTAAAAAATCCTGGTTGGCTTCATGTTGGGGCAACCATATAACTACGATAGACAACATGAAGAAGTTGACACTATACTCCCTTAGTTTTTCACATCACATTCTAAGGAGATGAATAAAACTCTGTATTAAAGCATTGTGTGTGGAATGTATATCATGCTATGGAATTTTAGCATAAAAAGGTACACACAGATATATTCCAAGCATTTTAACAAAGCAACAGTATAAAGAAATGTAAAATATTGGTGCAGATATTACCACCAACTAACTACAAGTACTATATCCACTGCCTAAATTAAAATACATCCATGATCATAATAATACTAATGTCGAACAATGTCAGTAAAGTGTACTTGTATCATATTTAACATGAGAAATATGTGTCAGCTCTTTACTTGGCTGCAGCTTTTTAAATATTGTGAATAAATATATTAACAGCAGTATGATGAATTCTGCATAACACCACCAGGCTCTGAATCAATGAGGTGAAATCTTAATCTAGACTCGAAATATATATTCTTATGGCTGATTTTACAATATATGAACCAATTGATGCCTGAAGTATTCTTTTCCAGAATTTCTTTGATGTTAATACACTTTTTATGTAACTGAGAACCCTCAGGTAATCTAAACTATTAACTCTCACATCAGTTCCCCAAGCATGGCTACTATTGTAAGGGCTTTTTACCATGTTAAAAGTCAATATGGCAGGAAAGAAGAAAGTGAGGCGGAATGCTCTGGCTGGAAAAATAAGATATGGGACCCTTGCTGGAACCACAAGAAATTTGCTGCTGAGTCCAACAGGAGACCAGGAAGATAGTAGTGGCCACTTCCTAAAGGAAGGCCTAATGAATGGAAGAACCCCTTCTTGGTTCTTTAGGACATTCTTACGGCACTAAGAAGGCCAAGACCTCTAAGGCACTCTCATTCAGTGTCTGTGAGGCACTAGAAGAAATTGTAACCATCCCATATAGCTTCAACAACCTGATAAACAACAGACAACCTGATTGAATTAACAATACCACTGTATAAGTGAGTGGCCTCCTACCAGTGTCCAACTTGTGTGTGTGCTGGCATGTTGATTGAAGTTTGTGCAGTTGTCCAGGATACGCAAGGAAAATATGGGAACAGATAGAAAAGAGTAGGATGAAAAATTTGAAATGAAAGATGTATGAAAAATACCACTTCACAGCAATTATAACAAAATATCTGATTTTGGTGGCAATAAGTACATTGCGTCAGAAATACGTTGCAATGCTATGACCCCGATATAAAGTTTAATTTTAATTTTGACAATTTCTTCAGCTGCTGTAACTTATTAGGTAACATTTCAAAAAAGAGTATGGATGACAATGGCAAAAGCAATATCTTTATTATTACATAGGCACTAGGATATACAATATCAGCAACATTTTGACCTATCCATCTTGGTATTAAGGGAAGAGAGATTGATTCAAGGTTCTTTCATTGATGACTTCACGAACACGCATTGAAAGTGGATCCACAGCGTGTTGTAGGTATGCATTGGCATGCAGTAGGCATGTATTGGAATGCAGTACACCTGCACTATTGATGAGTTACTGCTGCATGTTTTGATATGATACACTGCACACATGCTGAGGCCATGCTTCACTCAAGGAAAGTTGCACATCCAGCCCCGATATCCCTCTGCAGCACTGCAGCAGCATTTTTTGGTTACAAGATAGCACTGCTTCCACCTGCAACAAAGTTCCAGCTTGTGAGATTTAAAGGACCTGGGTTAATGACTAAAGGATATGACCCTAAGGAAAGGAGAGCTTATCGAGAGTACTGCAAAAATATGAAGAAGGTCAAGAGACGTGAGAAGGTGGTGGTCAATGCCAAGTTGAGAATGAGGTAGGTTAATGAGATGGTCCAGGAGTAGATGATCACCAGCATGGACAAAGTATTTTCTCCTACCGGTTATGCCCTTATTTAATCATTTTTGACAAAAGCACAGAAGCTACGGAAGCTACCCAGAGGAATATATAATGATATTTACCATCACTGGATTTGCAGACAGGGGTTGTCGTGATGAGTTCCATGTTATTGCGCACCATACCCTAGTGTTTTTAGTTTGGAGTTTTGGGGGTACTAGGAAGAAACGAATGGCATACTATTTTCATGAAGCAGGAAAAATTCTTATGTTTTGGCTTACGTCATGCAGGATGTTCTCGCAATCCTGAAAAAGACTGGGTTAGCAGATGCAGTTACAGTACTCATATGACATGGGGCATAAAAATGTCAAAGCCAGCAGAGTGATCTCACTAATTTACCTCTAAAATTAACTTCTTGTCATGCTGTTGATTTTTATGAACAACTCTGTCCAGCTGAAGGAGACATTTTTATATAATGTGTAATATATAACGCATCCGTTATCATTTTATAAAACAGGAAGGGGATGGCTCGCTCTAAAGGGGCCGGTTGGATAAATGAGGCAATCTTTCTAAAATATATCAAGATGCAATCATCCTAATACATTTCACCATTTACGGCACGCGTATCGTTCCACCCCAGTACCATTGTCGTCTATAAAGATGGTATATATCTATAAAGTCTATATCCACTCTTCTTTCAATCGTGTGTTTCCAACATTCAACCGACAACATATTGCGTGGTAAGGAATGGCATGGAAAGGGAAAGACTAATGTGGAAAGGTTATTCATCAACGGCAGCATCACATAGAGGTCAAAAGTGGAAACAGTGAAATGGCGGCCAGGAAAAAATTTACCTGAAAGGTTTGAAATTTTACGTTTTCTCGTAGAAAAAAATTTTTCCTCAAAGAAAAATACTACAAGATACTGAAAAGTTGAAATTTTATGTGATGTAAATTTCGTGGCGATGCGTGAGGTGAAAAGGGTCGAAAATAAATTTTGAAAGGTGAGTGACACCAGCGGAGATTTACCTAATTACTGTTTGATTATAAATGCGATACTCAGAAATAATACAGATACACTTTTAGATCAAATCATGATTGGCACCAGTGACAGGTATGAAACTTCAGCCATGTCACTCAATACAGAAACATTGTTATAGTCCTTGTAGCATAGTGGGTAATGCGCTAGTCTTATATAAATAAGATCATTAGCAAAACAATATAAAAAAGACCATTAGCTGTAACTTGCAGTATCTTTTTTTTGGCTTTTTTTTATTTTTCGCTCATATTTATACTCTTGCTAATTCTTTATATAACTCATCACTCTAAATTCTTTCTTGGTTCCTTAATGGTATGGCTATTCGTTCAGCTGCGTAGCTGCATGCAAATGCCCAAATGGAGAATCTGTAATCGAATCTGATGCAAGTTGATGGTTAAATGCCGATTATTCCAGCATCTTTTTCCTTCATTCTCCCCTGAATAAAATCTACCTTCATGGGTCACAGGGATTTTATATTATCTCATGACCTGAGGATTCCAGTAGCTATGTGAGAACATAACCTGAGGTAAAAGCTTCGCAATAGCCACACTAAAACACACACTAAAAACTACAGCCACTATGGCCACTCTAAAAACTACAGCTCATGTAACCCCCGAGTATAAAGCTAGGTTAGTGGCAAAAGGTTTCAACCAGTCTTATGTTGTAGATTATTTTGAAACTTTTTCTCATGTTGCCAGGCAATTCACAGTGAGAATCTTGTTTGCACCTTCAACTGTATGGGGTTTAACCCATTACTGCCCAACAATTTTATTTTCAATTTATTTTCTAAAGGTGATCAGAATATGTTAGAAATGATCTCTTATGACAGGGAAAATACAAAATTGATTTTTTTTTCTTTCTGTTGATTTTTGTTCTTATTCCTTATGCTATATATTTTTGTTTTATTTCTTAACTTATTTTTTGTTTATTAAAACCCATTGTAAATGCCCTAGTTGCTGTTTTTGGCATTTTAATAAATAAATAAATAATTGAAGGAAAAATAGAAAGAAAGGTCTCCAGAGGAACACCCCGGAGTAAGTTCATCGACCAAATATTGAAGACAGTCCATTGAAGAAAGTTCCAGGAAGTAAGAGACTTAGCATTTGATAGGGAATGGTGGAGATCTGTAGTCAACCAATCTGAAGTTTAAACAGCCAATGTTGATGATGAAAGCTAAATTTTAGTGTGTTAACAAATCTATTTTTTCTACTTCTATGCCATAAGAGTGATCATCCTGAAGTTCAATATAGGGATACATAGGGTATGGGTTTTTATAGACATCGAGATTGCCTTTAATACAACCTCATTTTGACCAGATCTGCTTGGCAGCTAGTAGGGAGGGGATCCATGCCCACATTGTGTGCTGGATTGGAGGAATGCTAGAACAGAGAACTATTAGGGCCATCTTGAGAGAGACCTCTATGAAGGTATCTGTAACTTGAGGCTGCCCTCAGGGCGGAGTCATCTCACCAATCCTACGGAATATGGTGGCCAACAGTTTCCTGTCTTGTGTGCATGAGACTGGAGCATACCCTCAAGGATACGTAGATGATGTAGTGAGCCGCCCATGACTTCATGGGGCCTCTCTCTTTCGTCGAAGGGAGATGGGAGTGCGGGGTAGGCCCACCGCTAACTCTCTGAATATATGTGCTTTGCCGGTCAAATGGAGGTGAATATGTGAGGCCCACCGCTACCTCTATGAATATGTACCTTGCCGGTCAAACGGAGGTACTCACTTTCGGTCCTAGGAAGGTTGGATATAAAAGGAGCGTGAGACCCCGATCCGGGAATTCTTTTGTGGAGACGGACTCCTGGTGCGAGGACGATCTGGAGTCCGTTGCAGAGGGAGTCGGAACGAAGCTACTTCCAGAAGAACACAGCGACATCACAAGGTACCGTCCACGCCACTCCTTCCATTCCTTTCCTTCAGCCCCGCAGTGGTCTCTAACGCCCTGTTATTTAGGCTGTGTTTTTTTTATTTAATTAAACTGGTGCCTATACGAAATTTCCATGAGTTGTTTTTTTTTTAAATGCTACCGACGACCTCCATCCACATTCGCGTTTCAGTACCAATACTCATCAGTGGTAAGAGCACCTTAATGCAGTCTCCAGACTTATGCAAAAACCCCTGGATAAGACGGTGGGATGCTGTAATCAAACGGGACTGAATATTAATCTGGGAAAGACCAGCCTTACTCTCTTTGCCAATTAAATGAAAAGCGAAGGCCTTCAGCTCCCCTCATTGCAAGGTAAAGCTCTTCAGCCTTCACCAACAGTTGAAATCTAGCAGTCATTCTAGACTCCAAGCTGAACTGGAGAGAACATCTTGAGGTAAAAAAAGCATGTGCCTCCCAGTGGTGCCAGATGGCCCTCGGAAAAACTTGGGGACTTCAAACAAAAGTCATGTATTGGCTTTACACTGCAGTAGTGAAACCAACTTTCCTATACTGGTCTCTTATGAGGTGGAAGAGGACTTGGCAAAAAGTTGCCATTGACCAAAGTTAACCATCTGCAGAGGATGGCCTATTTGGGCACCCCAGGAGCTGTGAAAAATACACCAACCCTGGCACTAGAAACTATCCTGAGTTTTGTGCCACTATAAGTGGGAGCAGATAACTCAGGCAAGAATAGAGGCCCATCATCTTAAATATTTGGGAAATCCGAACAATAAAGGTAATCTCCCCGGTGACAGATAAGTGTGGACGGAGCTAAGAAAGTCCACTCCTATTGTTGAGATGGGTTCAGACACAATGGTAGCAACATTTATTCCCTCACCCTAACTCTTCAATATCTACTGTCCAAATAGAGAACAGTTGGCCAAAGAGTAAGGCTAAGAACTTCATGCAGAATTCTACGTATGGTACACAGATGGCTCCAGAAAGGTCAGAAGAGCAGGAGCTGGGATCTATAGTAAAAAACCAGCTTGGAGCCCTTCAATCCCTATAGGCTAGCACACCACAGTATTTTTATCAGAGGTCTATGCCCTGACGATTTTTTCTTACATAATTAAAGAAGCTAGACTGTAGGACAGACCAGTCTATGAATGCACCGACAGTCAATTAAGCGCTTACCTCTTCATGGTGCAAGTAACGGCTGCTTCAGAATGTCGAGAAGTACTCAACATGATACGCAAATGTGGAAATGTAGAACTTATCTAGGTACCTGGATGCGTAGGCATAACCGGAAATGGTAAGGCTGATGAACTAGCAAAAGCAGGATCTAACAGCAATCCAATTGGCCCTGAACCAATTATACCCATGGCACAATCGGTAGAGAAAATGAAGATTAGAAAATGGAGTCGAACTCAGAACTCTGTGATCTTGGGAACAACATGGACTCTATGTTAAGGGACCAATGCCTAGCCTCTTAAGGAGGCTTCTACTTAATCATAGCCAAATACAATTCCTATAGTATTCCTCACGTGTATTCCTCGGTATTCTCGATAAACCACGGTAGTGGTATTCCTCACGGGACATTTTCAAGTGATGAGACATCCAGGGCTGCCCACAGGAGGGATGTATGGCGCAAGTTGCGCCATAGAAAAAAACGTTTGGGGGATTTTTAAATTGCATAAAGAAATTTACTAAATGTAAATATTTTTACCCGCTTACAGTAATTTATACACGCATCGAAAGGTTAAAACAATAAATGAATGTTAATCGTTAAGTGCAGTAGAGTAAAACATCGTGCAGTTTTAGTGAACCATTCAGCCAGCTGAAAGCATCTTTTTTTCGGTCGGGTCTCTCTATACTTTTCCTTGGCTGCCGCACCGTACCATTGTTAAGGCTACCATAAGATCCCCGAATGCAACCCAGTAGCATAACTGACTCAGCATCCCTAGTCAAAAGGCTTAGACTTACGGAACGTGCAGTGTATGGGGTGACCTTTTACCCCCTTTCCCTTTAGCTGACTACCGTAGTATTTGTCTCAACTCCTCGCACACTCCTCCCCTTTTATAAGTTACTTTATCTCTACATATGAAACTTTCAATTCAAAAATATTTTCTTATTTTTTTGTAAGGGATTATTTTAGGGATGGTACAAATTAGGCAAAGTAGCAGAGCTAGATATAATAGACTAACGCTATTTTCAGTTTCTTTAATTGTAAAACTACATTAGTTTATTATAAACATTTAATAATATTTATCACATGCGCCTTCACCCCTTTCCCTTTACGAGCGCACACGCGTTCCGAGGAGGACGAAGGAAAAGGTTACAATATATATGTACACGAATTCTAAATAAGATAAGAAGTGTAATAAGCGAAGGTATGATCAGAAGTGTACTTTCAAATCCTTGATTCCCTAAGTCTCCAGCTGCAAGATCGGTTTCTTGAAAGTTCTCTGAATATTTTCCAATAAGTGACTTGCTTTTCCCCTTGGTTAACTCAATGTTGTTAAAAATGTGGATAGTACTCTAAGGCCGATTCTCGTCAGTGACTTGTGCGAGTATTACGGATACGATGATGAAGAACTTTGTGAAGAAGTTAATGTATTTAGTCGACTGTAAAAAGTTAGCTACCCAAGCACTGATTTATCAGATGTTCTGAGCTTAAGTGACCAGTCTGAGCCAAAATAATGATGAAAGTGACACCCAAGATTCTTGTGACAACAAGCCTGATGGTCCAAGTAAGTAAGATTTAGAATTGTAAACAATAGGCTGAGAAGTACCATGGGATATATCTGGCTCTCCGAAATGCTTATCCTTTCTTCCGAAAAAGACATTTTTTAATCCATTCATAAGAGTGAAGTCATAGAAAAATTTGCTTTGTCAAGTGAGCAGAAAAATCTACTACCATATAAAGGACATCAAGGGAAGGGTAGTCAAAGTGGTACCTCCACCACCAGTACTGATTTCATCTGTATTATTTTATTATTATTATTAGAGTATTTGACCTGTATAATTTGTAAATAAGAGCTATATAAATGATGTAAATGGGCTCCATTTAATTAAAGACAAATCTTAATATAAAAATTTTGGTTTATTTAGATGTTCTTATTTTTAGCACATTTCACTGGTACAGCTCTCGCGAAAGCTTATGGCGTTCGGATGCGCAGAAGAAGACGTCGTGCAGGGGTGAAGTTTGGTGGAAAAGGTAGGTGAAAAGGACGTAGGGGAAAGCGAGCACTCATTTGGCATGGCATTTGTGCCAAGCATGATTGCATTTTTAAAAAATGGAATTTGTGTGACGCGGACAACACAAATGCCTCGCATCCGAGTGCCAATAAGCTTTCACGAGAGCTGTATACAGCTGTAAGGTGTTGTATAAAGTATCATAATGGTGTTTTTGCAGTAAGCTGACCGCCTATTTGTTAGATACAGCATCCAGCTGTGTAGTTTTAGGAGCGCAATATTCAATGTATTTCCCATACTTTTGCTTAATTCGAAATCTGAAAGAATCCTTAAGTTACTTTAATAAAATATGCGGACTAAACGATTCTCATTTTTACAATTTATTCCTTTGTTTAGCATGCTATCGTAAAAAATAAACTCTCACATCCTTATGGTTTTTTGTAGTATTGTATTAAGTTTTAATTAGTTCCCCTATATAAGCGCAATAGTCTGCTTAAGATTTTATTTCTATTTTTTAGAGTTAGTTTTTGAGGGTTTGGTCATAAATCATCGTAGCCAAGTCCTCAAAACTAACTCTACAAATATGGATATCACAATGGTCGACAAAGTGTATGATGATTTAAGCTTTTATTGCCAGAAAAGTGTTAAAAACGATTTTGTGAAGCTAATAATTAGAAAACATCCCGAATCCTCCGTTCCCCTCGGAGTTGCTCCATACTACCTTATTACAGGCGGGTGGGGCTTGGGGGGGGGGGGGAATGCGCCACCAGCATTGAGGAGGATAGGCACCCCTGGAAACATCCACATCTTTTCAAGATTACAGACTCTCCCTTATGCAGGTGGTGAGAGGAAGTGGACCACTTTCCTTATTATATGCAAATGTCTAGCCATACTTTGGAATCGAAACAGGTTTCTGGGCTCACCGTTTCTGGAGCCCAACGAAGTAGGGGAAATTCCTGAAGGGGACCTACTAGCCTTCAGCAAGGCACTCGGACTCAACGGATAACCACTGATAGGGTGGCTGGCACAATGGACCTAACAGGTCTTAGTGCCTTAGGGACTCTCAGTAGAAACTCCAAAGAAGTTTAATATAATCTAATCTAGTGAATATTCTCTCAAAGCACAATGTGGCTTGTAATCTACAAAATATTTTAATCTTTGAAAGAGTGAATGATATAAACTTACGTTTCTGGTGGATGAAATGCATATTCAATGGTATTAAGAATAACACCCTGAAAGCAGCAGAAAAATAACACATAGGTCGCTTCAATACATAAATTGTTTCAGTTGTATTTTATATGTTTAAAGTGATTGGGTGCAATTTCAATGTGTAATATGTGTTAAATAATTTTAAGAATAAATGTTTTTCACCATAGCTATAACTCACATTCATCTCCATAAGGCGATCATATTTCAAGTTTTTTCTAAAATATTTTGGCTATCACAGACTTACTCTTCTTTCAATCTAACAAGTGATTCCACAGAATGTTTCTAGTCTTAACGTAAATTATGCCGGAAACCAATAATAGAAGAGACATTCACTTTTGAAAATGTTCCCAAAAGCATGACTGAATGTTATTATGGACATCGTTTAAAGCAAACTTTGGAACTGAAAAATCCACGATTCTTGTTCACTAAAACATTCGACATTTTCGAGATATAATTTATTGCGCACTCCTGAGTAACACGTTTCCGCGCACTTAAGACTTTTCGGCAAATTTGGCCAAGATAATTTTTTTAAAGTGATTGGGTGCAATTTCAACGTGTAATATGCGTCAAATAATTTTAGGAATAAATATTTTTCACCATAGCTATAACTCACATTCATCTCCATAAGGCGATCACCTTTTAAGTTTTTTATAAAAAATTTTTTTTTTTTATTTTCTAAAAAAAAAAGTTTTCATCCCAGGAGTTGGGACAATACAGCGAAGCTATGTGTACTTGGTAATATCGACGAGCACTCAAAAAAACCGTCATTTTAATCATTGAAAACCATGTTTTGTTAAACTTAACAGGAGAGCAATTATGCGATGAAAAAACAAGGAAACAATCCGGCTCAAACGTGCTGTGATATATGTAAACTTGTTTCCGGATGCACTTATTCGGTGGTCATCATTGTTCAAAGTTCTGGAAGGTCAGAGAAATCAGCGGAAGAATATCGGCCAGCGTCCTTCCCGCTTTTCTCTCCATTTCTGGAAGCCATTTTGCGGTCGAATCTTTCCTCGCCCCCCTTATCATTTGGACGAGGTGGGGGTTGGAAGTGAGCCGAACCGGGACATGTTCTCTTCCCGTGCCCTTAAAGCATGAGGCCATGGAGGTTGCGGGATAGGGAAGGACCCAGCCGTGATCGGAGTGAGGGACGTGTCTTTCGCGTTAAAGGAATAAGACGTCGAGAATGCAATCGGCCAAGGAAAAGAAGGATTTGGTGGACCTAAAAAAACCATCCCTTGACTAAGACTATAGCGGAAAGGATATGGCAAAGAGGAAACGAGTATTTTGCTACGCTACATTCCCAATTGTGACGGTTGTGTCGCCTCATTTTGGCGACGGAAAGCGGATAAAATTGTCGAGCTTCTTACACATGACGCAATCATAAACTAGGTATACGAGATGCAGTCGCGAATATTTTCTGATCGACTTTGCCTTTTCAAATATCTCGTCTTCGGATGAAACGTTATTTTAGAGTAGAGCAAAGGGACGAATTCCAATTATTTCATGTTTGTACAAATGAATGATACGAAGTCACTCGCGCAGCTGCATAAACACTAAGTGAGGAAATATTCGTCTTGAAAATCCTCTAGTTCGCTTAAATTTCCGTCAAAATTCGGCTTAAACGAAGACGGCTTGTTGGTGTCACTGGCCTAAACACCTGACCGGCAGCTGGGACCACTAAAGTCTCATCATTTTCTCATGGCGAATTTCGTCTCTTGATTAATGAGATTATCACATCACTCTGTTATAGCCGTCGCGTCATCTTTTTCATTATCCGTTTTCTGGTGGCTACATGTTGATTGTTATTTTTTTTACTTGCCTTGTACTTGCATGTACAGATATACAGGAACGTGCCGGCTCGTAATGATGAAAGATAAATAAATAACATTTGAAGTTTTCACGCCGCAGTATTTTGTTCTTCATACACAATGTTCGATGCGAGAGTTGGCTGTTGGTAGATGATTCCGAACGTTTACTTCTTTCTCTCGACGTACCCTGAAGTAGAGGGAGAGCGAATTACAGCGCGTTGGTGTGAGATAGAGTGCAGCTACTGAGATGCTATTGGGTATCGCTATTCTCCGGGCACAAATCCTGGGAAGTCGCCGGCCACTCTCGGTGTTCACCTCGAGCGATTGCGCGTCGCAATCATCTCGCCGCCCTATCTCACCCAAAACGATGGAGGTCAAAAGACGAGGCGCCTCCATCATTCTTATTGGCTGGGTGATGGTACGCTGTTTGTCACGTGGAATTAACGCATCTAAGGGCTCGGGGAAAAGCTTTACATCGCTGAGTAGGGCTCATTTGAACTTCAGGGACGATTTTTTCGGGTAATGCCCGATTTACTTTTTCATGCCAAATGAAGCAACGAATACGGGGGATCACACTGTACTGCGTGAGCAAACATTGGTTCAATGGACTAATGCTGCTGTAATTGAGTGCATTGGGACTCTATCCAGCTGTCGTTCAAGGCGACTGGGGATCTGACGGAAATATATTACTATCAAGAGTTTCGAAGTGTATACAATATTTAATATACATTGAACAGTAATAACAATCGACATTTTCAATTTCTTATAAATATTTAAAAGACAATAAAATGAAGGTGTACGCCTTTCAGACTTTGACGGTGTTTATTAGTTGTTTGTGTCTTTCTGGGTAATAGGAAATAGATTAATAGGAAAATGCGGGTAAAAGGATAATTTGAAAGAAGATCACCAAGGCACGCCAAGCAAACGAAGGCAAAGGAGGTTTATCTGGTTTATCAACACAGCTGCCTCGCGAAGCGTACGAGAAGAGGTCTGAGAGCGACTAAATTTCCGAGAGAGACTGGGCTCCACCTACTGCATTCTAGTTGGTTTTCGCATAGACACGTGCCCTATTCCCTCACATCCAAAAAACTTAGGCCAGCCTCTCGTTTACCAAGATTGTTGAAGATGATTATAGGCAGACCGGGGGCCCCAGTGAAAGACGAAGGACCAGACTGAGGAAAGAAAACATAAAATATATAATTAGATTTTTTAATTTCAGCCAAATTACTAAAACTCTACATTCAATATTGAAATAATTAAAATTTAACACAATGCTTACGTATTCAATTTCATTATATTTGAGCAGTTGAAAGTCTGGGAGGGAGGGAAGAAATACTGGGGAGTGATCCAAACGGAGTGGTCCATTCGAGTGGTCATAATCGCCCCATAATCTCGCCTCGCTACAAGGTCGTTCGGTATCCCAGACGTCCCATGGAGCGCTCTCGGTGAAGGAGACAAGAGTGTTGAGTGACCCGGTTCGAGCGGGAGTTGGCTTCGGGCTGGCTGGCGAGCGAAACGCAATTCGACCAGCTTCTCACCCTCCTCTCTCCACTCACTTCATTCTCAACGCTTCCCATTCCCTCCATCCTTGCCCCGTCCTAGGGCGCATTCAAAACCCAGGGGTGGCGGTGGGCTGAGTTCTGCATCGGGCGCACTCAACGAGACTTGAATGCCACGCGCATAGCCGAGGGAAAGTTTGAGTCCCGTGTTCGTATCTCCTCAGGGAGTACGCTCGAGTCCGCGCGTTTAGACAACGCCGGAATATTTAAGTTCTCGCCAACCGGACTTTTGCGGACTTCCATGCGCGGTCAGGCAGCACGCAATTTTTGAAAGGCTATAGCTATGGTAGATAGTGGTTATGAACCCTAAGGCCATATTTACAATAATTCTGAATACGAATGCATTTTTATGAATAAAAATTTTGGACTTGTCCTCTTTGCAGAGCAAATTAAACGATGTAGATAACTAATCTGTCATCGGTGCAACATGTAATTCGAAAGTAAAATTCTCTTAAAACTAACTGTATTAATTCTTTCAATCAAATTACAATAGGACAAATACTTTCAAGATCGTGCAGAGTGAAAAAATACAGAAATAAAGAAAGTTCCGAAGAGATATAAAAAAATTCACACAGTAAGAACAGTAGTATATACAGTTGAAATCTCCTATGGTAAAATTTATCCCTTATCACGTAATCTGCAATTAATAAATGGCCACCGACTGGGTCGGCATCGAGTAGTGACAGCAAATCTCGAGAATACTTCAAGCGGAACTAAAATTTCGCTCAATCTCTGAGATTGTTGCTGGCCGTTCGAAGAGCATTACCATTAATTTTACGAAGTTGGGCATTTCATATTTTGCTTTCGCCACCATTCTGGCTCCCTATGAAGCTTTTTGTCAATTTATTTGTTTTTCTTTGAAAGTATGCAAAAAAAATTAATATTTCATTTTGGCCTCTTTTAAGCCACTAATACAATGCACTTGATTTTTCTCCATCGGTAAGACTTTGATATCAAAATTGGAATTGATCAGACTCAATCAGAGCTGCTCCTGAGTTCTCCCGGGCTCCACATTCTAGGTGGACCTTTTCATTCAGCATCGACTCCATACCAGACATATTTAAATAAGTGACATAATTACGCAGGCCAAAAAGTGTTCCGCGGATGTCAAAGAGTCCATTTAAATTACGTTAAAATCTCATTTAAAGTAAAATAAATCACACAATATTTATTTGTTATGATATCATAACTTTTTCTTTTTTTAGAGAAGACTGTAATTTTAAAACAGAAGACTAATAAAGTGCAATCTAAGCATCAACAATAGCATCGCTCATGTAATTGTGGATCCATGCGCCCTGTCTTGAGTCGCCATTTGCATAAATTAAGTTCCGTGTGTAGGTAAGTTAATAGGTGAAAAAAATCGCAAGTATGAAAGAATTTCTTAAAGGAAATATTTATTTTAATTTAAAGCATTTTACTATGTGTATATGTTTACTATCGTATTGTCCAATTTGACGTTACTAGCTTTGTTTACATTTAAATGAGCTAAGTTGTCGGGAATGCAAATACTTGACTCAATGTCTGATTTGAACCGAGTAATGACTATTAAGTCGACACATAACTATTAGGCTCAAGATTCAGTTCTCAAAAATCAATTTAAATCAGTTGGTTACAGGTAAGGAACAGTGAATCAAATTACAATTATATTGAGAATGGTTCTTTAACAGTGTTGGTAATGATTACTCGATTTTTAGCAGATTTCAACTTCTGGGCTCGTTAGTACCATTTCCACTACCGAAAGAGTTGAAATGGCATTCTTTCCCATTTTTCCTTATTCGCTGAGGTGTGTTTTTTATGTAATTCGATTCCATGCTCATCCTCTGTCCCTACTTCGCGTAAATAGTTCCAAAATATTCTACCAATTCTTGAACCTTGAGTACAACCAAACAAAAGCACTTTACAATGTGTATTTTCCAAATGCATCCTTTATCATTAAGTGCACATTTTTTGTAAATGGTTGGGATCTAATTAACTAAACAATTTTTTACACAGGTCCGCAACGCTTTTTCTCAACCACCTCCACCTATAATACTTAAAGAAACAAATTATATGTCACCGTCATAAAAAAATCTTCGCCTTGTAAAACTTCGCCTTGTAATTCTTCAGTCAAAAAAACTAATCATGTAAGTATAAGAATGTATTTAATCGTGATGCATCATTTGTCACATTGGAATAGCGAGTTATAACTATTAATGAACAAATATTTAATTTGCTCTTTGTAAAAGCTGGAAAATATCACCCTGCCGAAGTACTCTAGATCCTTAGTAACTAGGTATATTCACCCATGATTATATGCAGTAGCATTTATGTATTTTGTTTTATATTTGATCTTATTACATTACAAGTGGTGAACATGTATACCACCTGGGTTAGAATTTCAGTGGGGTGGCAATTAGTTAAACTTTGAAGCTTTCTGATTGGCCTATTTTCAATAATACCTTCATTATCTAGCATAAATGTGTCGTTAAGCCCAGTAAATTGAACATATTCTGCCATGGATGCCAAATGCACTGTTTATTTAAATCATATTCCGGAATCCCTCAAGTCCATTGAAAAACCCTTTGGATATCCCGTTGAAAGCCCATAAAATAGATGGTTATCAAGTAAATGATGGATATGCAATGAAACGATCTTTGTCTATGAGTAAATTGTAAATGCCGCAGCCATTAAGAGCACAACTAGTCCATCTTATTTTTCAATTAGTTTAAAATTGAATTGGTTAATGTGCTGGAGCCTACAGGCTATAGCCATTCTAGGGTCTACTTCATTCAAGGTGCACGTTGCAAAAGGTGTGATGAGGGATAACTTATCTTTGGATTCTTTAGAGTGCAAGTGAAAACTGTGGAATGGAAAAGCATCCCATCTATTTCACCGTGAATAGACTGTACTGCAAATGCTGAATTAGGATTATTTGTGATAGTATTTTAAAAGCGAATTATGTCGTTCAACTATTGCACATAAGTTATCTGGCCCTCTTATTGATATTGCTTACAAAGGATGAAAACCTGTGTGTTAGGTGTTAATCCAACATTGAGATATAAAGGGAGGTTACCTTTAAGTAATGCCTTATATAAGTGTATTTTCCTTGGTTATTGTTTGAATTAGCTTGAATCAAGAGCAAGTGACTTCAAAATATCATCGAAAGGTTTCAAAACTCTCTTGTTGGGTATCTATTAGTAAATATTAGTTGGGACACAAAAAGAGGTCTTTTTATGGTATTGTGAAGATATGAGTGAGGTTATTCTTACCAGTGTAAGAAATAAGGCCCTCCAGTTGCAGGGATATGAAGAAAGTAGTGTGCTGGTACTTTTTTGTATTTGAATGATGAGTTTGGTTATTGTAATCACAGTATTGGACCATGAAAATGTTATTATTTTAAAACAAGATATTATAATATGTAAACCCTATTCATTATAAACAATAGGTCTGAACACAAAAAGCGCAGCTTGTTTACATTATTGAGGATGGAGCCTGCAAATCGATTTGGTATAAGGGCAAGAGCCGAAGAACTGGCTGAAATTATGGGTAGAGATGAACAATTAAGAGGACGACGGCCCCAGCTCCCAGAGCTCGGGGTTTTGCCCAGAGAGAATGGGGATGTACAAGGCAATCCGGTGGGAGAAATTACATCAGCCTACTATGTAGGCCGAAGAGGTGATGGAGAGCGGTAGGGGTAAGTTATATATTCTTGCACAATACTTCCTCTTTTAAAGTAATAATTTTTTTCCATGCTAGTTTACATCTCCAAGTAAGGAGCTGGTCACAGCATATCATGTAAAAGAACGATGTGTTGTCAAAATTTTTTTGAATGCAAACTTCCTTCAAGTAATAAGATTAAGTATTCAAAACATTTTAAAAGTGAACAGTAGTATGCATAGGGTCCCTGGTACCCCTTGTAAAATGATGAGGCTCCCACTCATTCCCCTAGAAACTATCATAGTCATTGTTCCTTATGTGGAGACTTTGAAACTTTGTTCCTGAATAAAATTTTAAGGCTTACTGCTTTGCTTTCTTTTAAAGTCACTTAACCTATGGCCTAAGACTATGGGGGCATACATGTAAAACCAAAGCTCTGATTATGTTGCAAAAGAACGCGGTGAGATAAATAACCAGCTCTGCACCCGGAGATCACCTCAGTCCACTAATATGCAAGTTAAAAGTGATGACAGTGTTTATACTGTACCTTTTTCAATGTTCAATTTATGCTAGAAAGAATTTAAAATAAATTTACGCTTAGTTGTCATGTTCATGACTTCAACACTAAGGCAAAAAATAATATCAGTATTACTCAAGTGCAGGATGTAAAAAAAATTTGAATCTGACTACCTTTCACCATATTTTTTAAATCAACGACAGCTTAAGTAGGTATCAAAATGCATTTGAGGAATGGCTAATTTTAATCCTCTTGACCTCCCTGGAGGAATTATTTGAATTTAAATTTCAAGTATGAAACTGCAGGTTGTGTCTAATGGATTTATTATTTTTTTCAATTGGTATTTTACTAGCTTTAATTCTTCACAGGCTATGTTAAAATTTAAATGAGCTAAGTTATCAGGTATTTAAATTCTTGACAATTTGTCTATTTTGAACGGAGTAATGACTGTTGATTCGGCGCAAAACTATTCGGCTCAAGCTTCAGTTCCCCAAATTCATTTTCAATCAGTCAGTTTTCAGATCGGATTATTGAATGAAATTTAAATTCATGGGAGGTTGATACATTGACAGTGTTAGTTAATCGTTACTCAATTTTTAAAAGTTTCAGCTTCTAGGCTCGTTTGTGTCATCTCCACTATCAAATGAGTTGAAATGTCATTCTTTATCCATTTTTCCTTATTCGCTGAGATTTCTTTTTTATGTAATTCGATTCCATGATCCTCTGTCCCTACTCTTGCGTAAACAGTTCCAAAGTTTTCTACCAATTTTTGAGCCTTGAGTACAACCAAACAAAAGCACTTTACAATGTGTATTTTCCAAATGCATCCTTTATCATAAAGTGCACATTTTTTGTAAATGGTTGGGATCTAATTAACTAAACAATTTTTTACACAGGTCTGCAATGCTATTTCTGCAACTACAATACTTGAGAAAAAAAATTTAAAGTCACCGTCATAAAAAAATCTTCAGTAAAAAAAGGTAATCATGTAAGTATTAGAATGTATTTAATCGTGATGCATCATTTGTCACAATGGAATAGGGAGTTATAACTATTAATGAACAAATATTTAATTTGCTCTTTGTAAAAGCTGGAAAATATCACCCTGCCGAAGTACTCTAGATCCTTAGTAACTAGGTATATTCATCCATGATCATATGCAGTAGCATTTATGTCTTTTGTTTTATATTTGATCTTATTACATTACAAGTGGTGAAAATGTATACCACCTGGGTTAGAATTTCAGTGGGGTGGCAATTAGTTAAACTTTTAAGCTTTCTGATTGGCCTATTTTCAATAATACCTTCATTATCTAGCATAAATGTGTCGTTAAGCCCAGTAAATTGAACATATTCTGTCATGGATGCCAAATGTACCGTTTATTTAAATCATATTCCGAAGTCCCTCAAGTCCATTGAAAAACCTTTGGGATATCCTGTTGAATGCCCATAAAATAGATGGTTATCAAGTAATGGTATTCTTAACCCATATTTCCGTATTCATTGAGGTTTGTTTTTTATAAAATTCCATTTCATATTCATCCTCTGTCCCTGCTCTGCATTCATTGTTCCATAAATATCTAACAGTTCTTGAGCCTTGAGTAACACCAAACAAAAGCACTTTTGATTGTGTTTTTCCAAATGCATCCTTTATAAGAAAGTGCACATTTTTTGGAAATACGCTACATTTTTTTCCATACTGATTTTTTTCCAAGCATTTTATGACATTTTTGCTCCAATATATCCTATCTTTTGCAGGAAAGTAATACCTAACTTGCCATCTCTGTAATGGCATCCCTTACAGGAGCATTACATTCATGTGTTGGGTACTGAAAGTAAACACACATAGGCAGTCAGGCAAATAAGAATAAAAAATAATAAAATCCTACAATAATAATTGATAATTTCACAAAACTAATTTTTTTTTTAATTTTTTTGTCTTATGCCAATGGTGTGTACATATATGGTTACAATTTTTTCTAACCACCCTAATCCATATTTAAAACCAGTGTTTCAGTTTTTTTAACCAGCCTATTACAAAAGAGGTAAAAAAGTAACAATCTCCTCATTCTGAAGAGAATACCTCATGTCTAGTGGTTTCTCCTGATTTCTCCAATTAAGATTAAGGCCCTCTATTATGATGGACACTCCTGTTTTTTCTCCCAGATTTTGGAAAGGATTTTTCCTCAGTTAAGCAATACATATCTTCCAGCATGCAACAGCATCACTCCAGTCTACTCCTTGATGTTAGTGACAGCCTCTACAGAAGAACAAGTGTGATTACATCGTTGCTGCCAACCACCCCTCCCCGTGGGTGGACTGTGACCAAAACAGCAATTGGCATAACCACACCAGGGGATGGACTAGGAACAACCCCATGACCACAGCCCTCAGCGCTGCAGGAAAAATGACAAAACACATGATTTTTCATTCTAAGTTTTTGTTCATAACTTTATTATTTTTATTTATTGCTTATATTTCGTTATTTTTTATTATTGCACTAGTTATTATTATAGTCAAAATATTTTTCCCATTAGAATCATGCACTAATATAAAATTTTTTGAATATTTACAGAAAGCTTTCAACATCATTTCCCACTGGAGGACTCCCACCCAGGTAGGACATTGATCATATTATGAGAATGAGTCTTATTTGTTTCTCATGAATGCTATATGAAACCAGTGCCACTCAATATTACCATGTTGACAAAACATCAGTGTCAACAAACACCTCAGTCAGTCCGAGATGGAATTCACATTTCACGCTATTAATCTGTCATCTTGCTGGAAGAAGATAATTAGTTAGTGTTAGCATGACTGCCAGACGTCCAATTATTCCAGCATCAAAGCCCACTTTTGGCATGGGTGAAGGGTTTGATTGAGGAGCAAGGTAATTTTATATGAGGGTTAAATAGTGCAATATGACCATAAAATTCTCAGCATCATAATTCCTTTATCAACTGTGGTCCACGGAGCATAGATGATTTTTGTTTATCTATTTTGGCCAAAAAACTTATGGCTAGTGCCGACTAAATTTCAAAAGCTTATGATTTGGACAGTTGTGTTCAGACTGAAGGCAATCGTTGACTAATCTAGTGTTCCAGAAGTTTAATAAAATTGGCTTTCATAATGTGCTTTCTTATGACAGACTTGTATGAGGCAATGCGCTTGTCTAATTGATCGTTCTTCCATTGCCTAACAAAGAGAGGAAAACTGTGGACTGAGAGACAGAAACTTGAATACTTATTACAATTTTTGTTTTAGCACAAGAGTAAATCTTTCATAGGTTGAAGCCACAGAAACAATATATTTTTCTTACTGATGAACTAGATTATCATCATCAAAGCTTTAGCAATCGCATGCCAGTCATTTTTAACTCCTAGGTTTCCTTATTCACAGAGGGCTGAAGGAGACAATTATAAATGGAACAGTGATACAGACACACTGGAGTTTCATGGCTGTAATTTAATGTACATAACTATTGTGTTTTGCATGGAAAAATCAACAGATGAGTTGACACGTATGGTTGGCAGTTAAAGTTTCTTGTGAAGTGTAATGGCTGTGGAAGGTTAAGAGCAGGGAGATGGAGTGAGTGGTGTGCTTGATGCAGGGGTCATAGCCATCTCCCTCCTCTCTTCTCTACTTTCCTCCCATCCCCAAATCCATTACCTTTACATCCTGCTATGACCCCTACACCCTGGGTACACCTCTCACTCCTCCACTCAGTCATCCACAGCCCAATACACATGTCCCTTCCCTCTCACTCCTGTCACTTGGACAAATCAACAGCTCACCTTACCAGTGAACTCCTCCGATGATGTTGGTTTGCATAGAAACCATGGTAGGATCACCATAAAATGTATGGTCAAAACTGCAGTCTTTGTTACAATTTTAGTCTCAAATAGTGCAAACTTTTGAGAGGAAAATTTTCTTTTGTTTATCTTGTATTGTACCCAATGAGTAAATCTTCAGGGATGTTAAATGCCTATTACACAAAAGATATCTTCATAATGTTTATTCTCACACTTTTTCTGATTCTTAAGAGTTATTGAGTTTCAAAAAGGTTAAATGTGTCATTAAAAAAATACAAGATGGTTTTATTGGATGGAGGTTATGAGTTTCAAATTTCTATTTGGATTTTTTTAGCCTGATGTGTCGTGCTTCCCTGTTCTTTTTCTACTGTCAATTATTAACTCATCATGCTCTCCATGCCCTAACAATGAAACTTCTACAAATTCTCATTAAGATACCTGTATGAATTTCAGAAAAATTAAATTAAGATATTTTCATAAAGTTTATGTCCTCAATCATGATGATTGCATATCTAAATTTTTTAAATCATCAACAAAATTGTTGGATAATTTCCTTCTTTCCATAAAATATTCACAAAAGATGGTTGTATACGAACAAAGGAGTTACTTATTAAGAGGTTCCCTCCTATGTTTGCTCAGGGCTCCTAAATGCTATAGCACGGCCCCAACAGAAAAAACCTTTAAGGCTCATAACATAACATTTATGTTTAACCGATAAGATAGATATGAACATGTGAGGAAGACAAGGCATTTCTTCTAAAACAACTGAGTAACCGAGGTCCATATAAGAATTTATCATTGTCATTGACTTTTATAGTATACTTATTCATAAAATGTTTCATGTTTACATTCTTATCAGGGATTTTTAAAGTATGGCTGTTCTTGAAATGATCAAATGTGCCATTAAAAAACAAGATGGCTACTTAAGTAGCTGAATTAGTCAAATAGCATTAATAGGGGTTGCATTGGGATTGTTATCCCAATAAAGCCCAGTGATTCTGAGTACTACAGTGTTTCAGTGATTCCAATTTATTTTTGAACAATATATTATTGCAAAAGTATTCCTTTCGTAGTGTAACACCCCTTTATCCCCATATGCTTGTGACAAACATGTAGCAAGACTAAGCGGTCATGATGACGCCTGACATATTTAGGCCATCATGAAAAGTGATATTCATATGGTGAGCGATTACTAACATTTTTTAAAGCCTGTGTTTGCTTCTCCAAAAACATACTAACAGGAAAAGCATATCATTTCATATTGAATCTCTCATTTGTGCCTCTTTGTAAATCTTCCTATTAAGATGGCACTCCTGCGAATGCCAATAATGTTTTATTTGAAATAACCTTTTCTTCATTTCAATTTTAATATTTATTTGAATGGCGGAATATTTCAATGATTGAAGGTCACAGAATTGGGCACGAGTTTTGTTTATGCCCTGTGAATAAAAGGGAGGGAGGCTGATACTTAAGTACTACTTGGAAAAAATTCATAATTCTAAGACTCGTGTATCAACAAATTTTTACCATCAGTTGTGGATAATGAGTTCTTGAGAAAACAAAATGAATTATCTTGTACAATTCCCCCCAGATTGATTAGAAACATAAAGTTTTAGTGTGACAGTGATCAATTTTCCTTTAAATAAAGCAGATTTTGTGAATTGTGAAGGACTTATGCTGTTGATGCTGGGAAAACCACAAACCAACCCTCTGGCATTTCAGAAAAAATTAAAATACTGATAATTTGCAGTGCATAAAGATTCCATTATAATCTTCTGTTGCAGATTGCCGGGACAACTTTGCTGCGCCAAATTATGGAAGACATCTTAAGGATTATCCTCTTTTCTAGAAGACCTTCAGATTAAAATTTTTAGTGAATGCGCTTTTAGGGTTTTCGTGGGTTTTTTTAACCCCCCTTCCTGTGCGGGTTTTTCCCACATTGCAGGTTTTTACCCTGATGCTTCACAGAAGGGGTTTTCCTGCAGACATCTCTTTTTGTTTAGGCAATTTTCATTGATTCATGTTGCGGAAAGTCAAGATTAAAATAAAACTTGTAATATTTTGTTGTTGACAGTTGTCTTTTATTTATCCTATACTCATTTATCCTCAGTTACCTAAAGAGACACAATCAAAACTCATGCCATGACTTCTAGCAATTAGTCATCCATTGATCCTCTACTTCCAGAACCATGCAAAAGAATGGACCAAAGAAAATTTTGTGCCACGAGTGGAATTTTGTTAAACTCTTGCCCCAGTAGTAGACCTATTTTTCTGTGGGATGAGATGCCTTTGGACCTTGTTTCATTTTAAGCGACATTATGAGGAGTGTATTGAATTGATAATGGTTTTTCTCAGACATCATTGTATTTAATATCAATTCACTGAATCAAAATTAACTACCTTACTCTCAGTAAAATATCTTGTGTGACATAATTATCAATGTGAAAAATCACAGGGACTGCACCTATATGTTATTTCTACACTTCTTTCAGCAGAGGTTCTTTTTCTGTCAGCAGTGCAGTGCATGCTTATTTTCATCCTTCCCTTAATTCTCGTTAGGAAATGTTGCTTTTTAAGTGAAACTGTGCCCACAGGAATATTCTTTTATAATCTTGTTACTGCCAGAAGAATTTTCATATTATCTGCTGACAGAAAACGAAATATAAATTCTATTTTATTCTGAGTTCAGGGTATGCAGGAGAGGTGAGAGTTTTTTTTAAGCATATAGCACTTCACTCTGCCTGTGTGAATGACAAAGTCAAACAAATACCAAAAAACCACCACTTTTTTATGTTCCAACCTAGGTCATAAAAGCCCCTACTATGATCAGCCTTTACAAATATCACCAATCTTGTGTAATTGATTGCTGTAGTGGAGTCCTCATTTAGTGGCCACTGCTTCGACAGTAGGTACTCAGCTTTTGACCTTGTTGGTACAGTATTTTTTAGTAAAAAGGATCTTAAATCGGCAATACAATATCCAATCTTCTGGCAAATATCTAAGTCATAAACCATCTGTTTTTTTCTGAGTAAAATAAGTTGTATTGAAATATTTTGGAATTTGGATTACTTTCAAAAGTCTTACAGTTGTCTATGCCAGTAATCTCAAAACAAATTCGTGAGTCAAGTGTTCCATTGCATATCAAGACACAGGCATATGGTGCCATATGTTAGTATTTAACAACCACCAAGTAGGTATTTATTAACCATTCCTTAGGTGCTTTGGATATGTTCTGTGTATGTGTTTTTCTTCTTAACCATTGGAAAAAGAAAATATTCCCCCAGCATGAAATTAAGGATGGAAAATTCCATATCACCATTAGCCAACTTATGTACTGATCCTTCATTGGAGTCACAGCATAGTTTGTAAATCAAAGTAACAGTCTCACGTATACCACAAGTGAAATCCAGCTGAGAAATTAATCATACATCTGGTAGTGTTGTGTGTCACTTGAACTTGACTTCAGTCATCACTATAACTAGTGAAACTGTGCCCACAGGAATATTCTTTTATAATCTTGTTACTGCAAGAAGAATTTTCATTTTGTTTGCTGGCAGAGACGAAACAGAAATTCCATTTTATTCTGAGTTCAGGGTACGCAGGAGAGATGAGAGTTTTTTTTAGCATATAGTACTTCACTCTAGCTGTGTGAATGACAAAGTCAAACAAATACCAAAATTGTACCACATCTGGTAGTGTTGTCTGCCACTTGAACTTGACTTCAGTCATCACTACAACTATGTTACCCTCCTGACCTTCAAGGACTAGAGTTACAAGAATCAATGGACAAATCACCACTGTGCACTTCTTATGCAATAGCTTCCTCACTCTTAGAAGCCATGGTGAAGATTATGTAGTGTTAGGGATGGTATTTTCCTATCGTTTGGGATGCGCTTTATCTTGCTACATAATTACTGATGGATCCACGAGTTGGAGATTGTGACTTCTCCAAAAAATATATTCTTTAAATATAGATTTGTTTCTTTAAAGCCAAAGTGGTCTGGTGTTTCTTCTTTACTCTTCATGGCAGGAATGAAAGCTGTATATGTAAACATTGCCCCTTGATGTCCCTACTCATGAAATTCCCACTTTAAGGTCCTAGAATGTCTTGAGAAACTGCTCTCATAAGTTCTCAGATAACCTAAAAATCCTCACTGTCTTTGAGAGCTCGGGCTTATTACAAACAATTTAATGATAATTTATTTCAACTCTGAGAACGTGGGTCAGATGCAAGAGTAATGTGTGCATATTAATGATAGATTAAGCCACTTTATGAACAACCAATAGAGAGTAGAAATGAATTTTTATAAGGAGAGGATTATTCAAATTTTACCTTAGATTATTTTAACAAAATATTATTAAAAAAAAGTGTCAAAAGAACTTAACATTTACTGAAGTGTTGGTAATTCTCTGATTATGCAAATACCATTTTTGTAACTTCAGAGGTAAATTTCAACTTCAAGTTTTTTTTATCTCACTGAACACATCCTACTGGTCAAAAATGATAGTGGGTAAAGCGTTGGCTTCTTCATATTTTTATTTCTATTTGTGATTGCTGAATAGCATAAGTTTCCTTATGTGAAAATGAAATCATGGACTTAGGGGAGACTAACTGCATAAAACACACAAGTGTTATGGAAAGGGTAAAAATTGCAGACACATTGGAAAGGGAACCAAATTATCTCTAAAAGTTCAAATCTGATAATGTCTATTTTTATGGAAATTATAAAATATGACATTAAAAAATCCTGGTTGGCTTCATGTTGGGGCAACCATATAACTACGATAGACAACATGAAGAAGTTGACACTATACTCCCTTAGTTTTTCACATCACATTCTAAGGAGATGAATAAAACTCTGTATTAAAGCATTGTTTGTGGAATGTATATCATGCTATGGAATTTTAGCATAAAAAGGTACACACAGATATATTCCAAGCATTTTAACAAAGCAACAGTATAAAGAAATGTAAAATATTGGTGCAGATATTACCACCAACTAACTACAAGTACTATATCCACTGCCTAAATTAAAATACATCCATGATCATAATAATACTAATGTCGAACAATGTCAGTAAAGTGTACTTGTATCATATTTAACATGAGAAATATGTGTCAGCTCTTTACTTGGCTGCAGCTTTTTAAATATTGTGAATAAATATATTAACAGCAGTATGATGAATTCTGCATAACACCACCAGGCTCTGAATCAATGAGGTGAAATCTTAATCTAGACTCGAAATATATATTCTTATGGCTGATTTTACAATATATGAACCAATTGATGCCTGAAGTATTCTTTTCCAGAATTTCTTTGATGTTAATACACTTTTTATGTAACTGAGAACCCTCAGGTAATCTAAACTATTAACTCTCACATCAGTTCCCCAAGCATGGCTACTATTGTAAGGGCTTTTTACCATGTTAAAAGTCAATATGGCAGGAAAGAAGAAAGTGAGGCGGAATGCTCTGGCTGGAAAAATAAGATATGGGACCCTTGCTGGAACCACAAGA
Source organism: Ceriagrion tenellum (assembly GCA_963169105.1). NCBI lineage: Eukaryota > Metazoa > Arthropoda > Insecta > Odonata > Coenagrionidae > Ceriagrion > Ceriagrion tenellum. Next base: position 44,074,138 of record OY720638.1, on the reverse strand, counting down.
AATTTGCTGCTGAGTCCAACAGGAGACCAGGAAGATAGTAGTGGCCACTTCCTAAAGGAAGGCCTAATGAATGGAAGAACCCCTTCTTGGTTCTTTAGGACATTCTTACGGCACTAAGAAGGCCAAGACCTCTAAGGCACTCTCATTCAGTGTCTGTGAGGCACTAGAAGAAATTGTAACCATCCCATATAGCTTCAACAACCTGATAAACAACAGACAACCTGATTGAATTAACAATACCACTGTATAAGTGAGTGGCCTCCTACCAGTGTCCAACTTGTGTGTGTGCTGGCATGTTGATTGAAGTTTGTGCAGTTGTCCAGGATACGCAAGGAAAATATGGGAACAGATAGAAAAGAGTAGGATGAAAAATTTGAAATGAAAGATGTATGAAAAATACCACTTCACAGCAATTATAACAAAATATCTGATTTTGGTGGCAATAAGTACATTGCGTCAGAAATACGTTGCAATGCTATGACCCCGATATAAAGTTTAATTTTAATTTTGACAATTTCTTCAGCTGCTGTAACTTATTAGGTAACATTTCAAAAAAGAGTATGGATGACAATGGCAAAAGCAATATCTTTATTATTACATAGGCACTAGGATATACAATATCAGCAACATTTTGACCTATCCATCTTGGTATTAAGGGAAGAGAGATTGATTCAAGGTTCTTTCATTGATGACTTCACGAACACGCATTGAAAGTGGATCCACAGCGTGTTGTAGGTATGCATTGGCATGCAGTAGGCATGTATTGGAATGCAGTACACCTGCACTATTGATGAGTTACTGCTGCATGTTTTGATATGATACACTGCACACATGCTGAGGCCATGCTTCACTCAAGGAAAGTTGCACATCCAGCCCCGATATCCCTCTGCAGCACTGCAGCAGCATTTTTTGGTTACAAGATAGCACTGCTTCCACCTGCAACAAAGTTCCAGCTTGTGAGATTTAAAGGACCTGGGTTAATGACTAAAGGATATGACCCTAAGGAAAGGAGAGCTTATCGAGAGTACTGCAAAAATATGAAGAAGGTCAAGAGACGTGAGAAGGTGGTGGTCAATGCCAAGTTGAGAATGAGGTAGGTTAATGAGATGGTCCAGGAGTAGATGATCACCAGCATGGACAAAGTATTTTCTCCTACCGGTTATGCCCTTATTTAATCATTTTTGACAAAAGCACAGAAGCTACGGAAGCTACCCAGAGGAATATATAATGATATTTACCATCACTGGATTTGCAGACAGGGGTTGTCGTGATGAGTTCCATGTTATTGCGCACCATACCCTAGTGTTTTTAGTTTGGAGTTTTGGGGGTACTAGGAAGAAACGAATGGCATACTATTTTCATGAAGCAGGAAAAATTCTTATGTTTTGGCTTACGTCATGCAGGATGTTCTCGCAATCCTGAAAAAGACTGGGTTAGCAGATGCAGTTACAGTACTCATATGACATGGGGCATAAAAATGTCAAAGCCAGCAGAGTGATCTCACTAATTTACCTCTAAAATTAACTTCTTGTCATGCTGTTGATTTTTATGAACAACTCTGTCCAGCTGAAGGAGACATTTTTATATAATGTGTAATATATAACGCATCCGTTATCATTTTATAAAACAGGAAGGGGATGGCTCGCTCTAAAGGGGCCGGTTGGATAAATGAGGCAATCTTTCTAAAATATATCAAGATGCAATCATCCTAATACATTTCACCATTTACGGCACGCGTATCGTTCCACCCCAGTACCATTGTCGTCTATAAAGATGGTATATATCTATAAAGTCTATATCCACTCTTCTTTCAATCGTGTGTTTCCAACATTCAACCGACAACATATTGCGTGGTAAGGAATGGCATGGAAAGGGAAAGACTAATGTGGAAAGGTTATTCATCAACGGCAGCATCACATAGAGGTCAAAAGTGGAAACAGTGAAATGGCGGCCAGGAAAAAATTTACCTGAAAGGTTTGAAATTTTACGTTTTCTCGTAGAAAAAAATTTTTCCTCAAAGAAAAATACTACAAGATACTGAAAAGTTGAAATTTTATGTGATGTAAATTTCGTGGCGATGCGTGAGGTGAAAAGGGTCGAAAATAAATTTTGAAAGGTGAGTGACACCAGCGGAGATTTACCTAATTACTGTTTGATTATAAATGCGATACTCAGAAATAATACAGATACACTTTTAGATCAAATCATGATTGGCACCAGTGACAGGTATGAAACTTCAGCCATGTCACTCAATACAGAAACATTGTTATAGTCCTTGTAGCATAGTGGGTAATGCGCTAGTCTTATATAAATAAGATCATTAGCAAAACAATATAAAAAAGACCATTAGCTGTAACTTGCAGTATCTTTTTTTTGGCTTTTTTTTATTTTTCGCTCATATTTATACTCTTGCTAATTCTTTATATAACTCATCACTCTAAATTCTTTCTTGGTTCCTTAATGGTATGGCTATTCGTTCAGCTGCGTAGCTGCATGCAAATGCCCAAATGGAGAATCTGTAATCGAATCTGATGCAAGTTGATGGTTAAATGCCGATTATTCCAGCATCTTTTTCCTTCATTCTCCCCTGAATAAAATCTACCTTCATGGGTCACAGGGATTTTATATTATCTCATGACCTGAGGATTCCAGTAGCTATGTGAGAACATAACCTGAGGTAAAAGCTTCGCAATAGCCACACTAAAACACACACTAAAAACTACAGCCACTATGGCCACTCTAAAAACTACAGCTCATGTAACCCCCGAGTATAAAGCTAGGTTAGTGGCAAAAGGTTTCAACCAGTCTTATGTTGTAGATTATTTTGAAACTTTTTCTCATGTTGCCAGGCAATTCACAGTGAGAATCTTGTTTGCACCTTCAACTGTATGGGGTTTAACCCATTACTGCCCAACAATTTTATTTTCAATTTATTTTCTAAAGGTGATCAGAATATGTTAGAAATGATCTCTTATGACAGGGAAAATACAAAATTGATTTTTTTTTCTTTCTGTTGATTTTTGTTCTTATTCCTTATGCTATATATTTTTGTTTTATTTCTTAACTTATTTTTTGTTTATTAAAACCCATTGTAAATGCCCTAGTTGCTGTTTTTGGCATTTTAATAAATAAATAAATAATTGAAGGAAAAATAGAAAGAAAGGTCTCCAGAGGAACACCCCGGAGTAAGTTCATCGACCAAATATTGAAGACAGTCCATTGAAGAAAGTTCCAGGAAGTAAGAGACTTAGCATTTGATAGGGAATGGTGGAGATCTGTAGTCAACCAATCTGAAGTTTAAACAGCCAATGTTGATGATGAAAGCTAAATTTTAGTGTGTTAACAAATCTATTTTTTCTACTTCTATGCCATAAGAGTGATCATCCTGAAGTTCAATATAGGGATACATAGGGTATGGGTTTTTATAGACATCGAGATTGCCTTTAATACAACCTCATTTTGACCAGATCTGCTTGGCAGCTAGTAGGGAGGGGATCCATGCCCACATTGTGTGCTGGATTGGAGGAATGCTAGAACAGAGAACTATTAGGGCCATCTTGAGAGAGACCTCTATGAAGGTATCTGTAACTTGAGGCTGCCCTCAGGGCGGAGTCATCTCACCAATCCTACGGAATATGGTGGCCAACAGTTTCCTGTCTTGTGTGCATGAGACTGGAGCATACCCTCAAGGATACGTAGATGATGTAGTGAGCCGCCCATGACTTCATGGGGCCTCTCTCTTTCGTCGAAGGGAGATGGGAGTGCGGGGTAGGCCCACCGCTAACTCTCTGAATATATGTGCTTTGCCGGTCAAATGGAGGTGAATATGTGAGGCCCACCGCTACCTCTATGAATATGTACCTTGCCGGTCAAACGGAGGTACTCACTTTCGGTCCTAGGAAGGTTGGATATAAAAGGAGCGTGAGACCCCGATCCGGGAATTCTTTTGTGGAGACGGACTCCTGGTGCGAGGACGATCTGGAGTCCGTTGCAGAGGGAGTCGGAACGAAGCTACTTCCAGAAGAACACAGCGACATCACAAGGTACCGTCCACGCCACTCCTTCCATTCCTTTCCTTCAGCCCCGCAGTGGTCTCTAACGCCCTGTTATTTAGGCTGTGTTTTTTTTATTTAATTAAACTGGTGCCTATACGAAATTTCCATGAGTTGTTTTTTTTTTAAATGCTACCGACGACCTCCATCCACATTCGCGTTTCAGTACCAATACTCATCAGTGGTAAGAGCACCTTAATGCAGTCTCCAGACTTATGCAAAAACCCCTGGATAAGACGGTGGGATGCTGTAATCAAACGGGACTGAATATTAATCTGGGAAAGACCAGCCTTACTCTCTTTGCCAATTAAATGAAAAGCGAAGGCCTTCAGCTCCCCTCATTGCAAGGTAAAGCTCTTCAGCCTTCACCAACAGTTGAAATCTAGCAGTCATTCTAGACTCCAAGCTGAACTGGAGAGAACATCTTGAGGTAAAAAAAGCATGTGCCTCCCAGTGGTGCCAGATGGCCCTCGGAAAAACTTGGGGACTTCAAACAAAAGTCATGTATTGGCTTTACACTGCAGTAGTGAAACCAACTTTCCTATACTGGTCTCTTATGAGGTGGAAGAGGACTTGGCAAAAAGTTGCCATTGACCAAAGTTAACCATCTGCAGAGGATGGCCTATTTGGGCACCCCAGGAGCTGTGAAAAATACACCAACCCTGGCACTAGAAACTATCCTGAGTTTTGTGCCACTATAAGTGGGAGCAGATAACTCAGGCAAGAATAGAGGCCCATCATCTTAAATATTTGGGAAATCCGAACAATAAAGGTAATCTCCCCGGTGACAGATAAGTGTGGACGGAGCTAAGAAAGTCCACTCCTATTGTTGAGATGGGTTCAGACACAATGGTAGCAACATTTATTCCCTCACCCTAACTCTTCAATATCTACTGTCCAAATAGAGAACAGTTGGCCAAAGAGTAAGGCTAAGAACTTCATGCAGAATTCTACGTATGGTACACAGATGGCTCCAGAAAGGTCAGAAGAGCAGGAGCTGGGATCTATAGTAAAAAACCAGCTTGGAGCCCTTCAATCCCTATAGGCTAGCACACCACAGTATTTTTATCAGAGGTCTATGCCCTGACGATTTTTTCTTACATAATTAAAGAAGCTAGACTGTACAGTATTCATAGACTGGTCTTAACAGACCAGTCTATGAATGCACCGACAGTCAATTAAGCGCTTACCTCTTCATGGTGCAAGTAACGGCTGCTTCAGAATGTCGAGAAGTACTCAACATGATACGCAAATGTGGAAATGTAGAACTTATCTAGGTACCTGGATGCGTAGGCATAACCGGAAATGGTAAGGCTGATGAACTAGCAAAAGCAGGATCTAACAGCAATCCAATTGGCCCTGAACCAATTATACCCATGGCACAATCGGTAGAGAAAATGAAGATTAGAAAATGGAGTCGAACTCAGAACTCTGTGATCTTGGGAACAACATGGACTCTATGTTAAGGGACCAATGCCTAGCCTCTTAAGGAGGCTTCTACTTAATCATAGCCAAATACAAACGGTAGTGGTATTCCTCACGGGACATTTTCAAGTGATGAGACATCCAGGGCTGCCCACAGGAGGGATGTATGGCGCAAGTTGCGCCATAGAAAAAAACGTTTGGGGGATTTTTAAATTGCATAAAGAAATTTACTAAATGTAAATATTTTTACCCGCTTACAGTAATTTATACACGCATCGAAAGGTTAAAACAATAAATGAATGTTAATCGTTAAGTGCAGTAGAGTAAAACATCGTGCAGTTTTAGTGAACCATTCAGCCAGCTGAAAGCATCTTTTTTTCGGTCGGGTCTCTCTATACTTTTCCTTGGCTGCCGCACCGTACCATTGTTAAGGCTACCATAAGATCCCCGAATGCAACCCAGTAGCATAACTGACTCAGCATCCCTAGTCAAAAGGCTTAGACTTACGGAACGTGCAGTGTATGGGGTGACCTTTTACCCCCTTTCCCTTTAGCTGACTACCGTAGTATTTGTCTCAACTCCTCGCACACTCCTCCCCTTTTATAAGTTACTTTATCTCTACATATGAAACTTTCAATTCAAAAATATTTTCTTATTTTTTTGTAAGGGATTATTTTAGGGATGGTACAAATTAGGCAAAGTAGCAGAGCTAGATATAATAGACTAACGCTATTTTCAGTTTCTTTAATTGTAAAACTACATTAGTTTATTATAAACATTTAATAATATTTATCACATGCGCCTTCACCCCTTTCCCTTTACGAGCGCACACGCGTTCCGAGGAGGACGAAGGAAAAGGTTACAATATATATGTACACGAATTCTAAATAAGATAAGAAGTGTAATAAGCGAAGGTATGATCAGAAGTGTACTTTCAAATCCTTGATTCCCTAAGTCTCCAGCTGCAAGATCGGTTTCTTGAAAGTTCTCTGAATATTTTCCAATAAGTGACTTGCTTTTCCCCTTGGTTAACTCAATGTTGTTAAAAATGTGGATAGTACTCTAAGGCCGATTCTCGTCAGTGACTTGTGCGAGTATTACGGATACGATGATGAAGAACTTTGTGAAGAAGTTAATGTATTTAGTCGACTGTAAAAAGTTAGCTACCCAAGCACTGATTTATCAGATGTTCTGAGCTTAAGTGACCAGTCTGAGCCAAAATAATGATGAAAGTGACACCCAAGATTCTTGTGACAACAAGCCTGATGGTCCAAGTAAGTAAGATTTAGAATTGTAAACAATAGGCTGAGAAGTACCATGGGATATATCTGGCTCTCCGAAATGCTTATCCTTTCTTCCGAAAAAGACATTTTTTAATCCATTCATAAGAGTGAAGTCATAGAAAAATTTGCTTTGTCAAGTGAGCAGAAAAATCTACTACCATATAAAGGACATCAAGGGAAGGGTAGTCAAAGTGGTACCTCCACCACCAGTACTGATTTCATCTGTATTATTTTATTATTATTATTAGAGTATTTGACCTGTATAATTTGTAAATAAGAGCTATATAAATGATGTAAATGGGCTCCATTTAATTAAAGACAAATCTTAATATAAAAATTTTGGTTTATTTAGATGTTCTTATTTTTAGCACATTTCACTGGTACAGCTCTCGCGAAAGCTTATGGCGTTCGGATGCGCAGAAGAAGACGTCGTGCAGGGGTGAAGTTTGGTGGAAAAGGTAGGTGAAAAGGACGTAGGGGAAAGCGAGCACTCATTTGGCATGGCATTTGTGCCAAGCATGATTGCATTTTTAAAAAATGGAATTTGTGTGACGCGGACAACACAAATGCCTCGCATCCGAGTGCCAATAAGCTTTCACGAGAGCTGTATACAGCTGTAAGGTGTTGTATAAAGTATCATAATGGTGTTTTTGCAGTAAGCTGACCGCCTATTTGTTAGATACAGCATCCAGCTGTGTAGTTTTAGGAGCGCAATATTCAATATATTTCCCATACTTTTGCTTGATTCGAAATCTGAAAGAATCCTTAAGTTACTTTAATGAAATATGCGGACTAAACGATTCTCATTTTTACAATTTATTCCTTTGTTTAGCATGCTATCGTAAAAAATAAACTCTCACATCCTTATGGTTTTTTGTAGTATTGTATTAAGTTTTAATTAGTTCCCCTATATAAGCGCAATAGTCTGCTTAAGATTTTATTTCTATTTTTTAGAGTTAGTTTTTGAGGGTTTGGTCATAAATCATCGTAGCCAAGTCCTCAAAACTAACTCTACAAATATGGATATCACAATGGTCGACAAAGTGTATGATGATTTAAGCTTTTATTGCCAGAAAAGTGTTAAAAACGATTTTGTGAAGCTAATAATTAGAAAACATCCCGAATCCTCCGTTCCCCTCGGAGTTGCTCCATACTACCTTATTACAGGCGGGTGGGGCTTGGGGGGGGGGGGGGAATGCGCCACCAGCATTGAGGAGGATAGGCACCCCTGGAAACATCCACATCTTTTCAAGATTACAGACTCTCCCTTATGCAGGTGGTGAGAGGAAGTGGACCACTTTCCTTATTATATGCAAATGTCTAGCCATACTTTGGAATCGAAACAGGTTTCTGGGCTCACCGTTTCTGGAGCCCAACGAAGTAGGGGAAATTCCTGAAGGGGACCTACTAGCCTTCAGCAAGGCACTCGGACTCAACGGATAACCACTGATAGGGTGGCTGGCACAATGGACCTAACAGGTCTTAGTGCCTTAGGGACTCTCAGTAGAAACTCCAAAGAAGTTTAATATAATCTAATCTAGTGAATATTCTCTCAAAGCACAATGTGGCTTGTAATCTACAAAATATTTTAATCTTTGAAAGAGTGAATGATATAAACTTACGTTTCTGGTGGATGAAATGCATATTCAATGGTATTAAGAATAACACCCTGAAAGCAGCAGAAAAATAACACATAGGTCGCTTCAATACATAAATTGTTTCAGTTGTATTTTATATGTTTAAAGTGATTGGGTGCAATTTCAATGTGTAATATGTGTTAAATAATTTTAAGAATAAATGTTTTTCACCATAGCTATAACTCACATTCATCTCCATAAGGCGATCATATTTCAAGTTTTTTCTAAAATATTTTGGCTATCACAGACTTACTCTTCTTTCAATCTAACAAGTGATTCCACAGAATGTTTCTAGTCTTAACGTAAATTATGCCGGAAACCAATAATAGAAGAGACATTCACTTTTGAAAATGTTCCCAAAAGCATGACTGAATGTTATTATGGACATCGTTTAAAGCAAACTTTGGAACTGAAAAATCCACGATTCTTGTTCACTAAAACATTCGACATTTTCGAGATATAATTTATTGCGCACTCCTGAGTAACACGTTTCCGCGCACTTAAGACTTTTCGGCAAATTTGGCCAAGATAATTTTTTTAAAGTGATTGGGTGCAATTTCAACGTGTAATATGCGTCAAATAATTTTAGGAATAAATATTTTTCACCATAGCTATAACTCACATTCATCTCCATAAGGCGATCACCTTTTAAGTTTTTTATAAAAAATTTTTTTTTTTATTTTCTAAAAAAAAAAGTTTTCATCCCAGGAGTTGGGACAATACAGCGAAGCTATGTGTACTTGGTAATATCGACGAGCACTCAAAAAAACCGTCATTTTAATCATTGAAAACCATGTTTTGTTAAACTTAACAGGAGAGCAATTATGCGATGAAAAAACAAGGAAACAATCCGGCTCAAACGTGCTGTGATATATGTAAACTTGTTTCCGGATGCACTTATTCGGTGGTCATCATTGTTCAAAGTTCTGGAAGGTCAGAGAAATCAGCGGAAGAATATCGGCCAGCGTCCTTCCCGCTTTTCTCTCCATTTCTGGAAGCCATTTTGCGGTCGAATCTTTCCTCGCCCCCCTTATCATTTGGACGAGGTGGGGGTTGGAAGTGAGCCGAACCGGGACATGTTCTCTTCCCGTGCCCTTAAAGCATGAGGCCATGGAGGTTGCGGGATAGGGAAGGACCCAGCCGTGATCGGAGTGAGGGACGTGTCTTTCGCGTTAAAGGAATAAGACGTCGAGAATGCAATCGGCCAAGGAAAAGAAGGATTTGGTGGACCTAAAAAAACCATCCCTTGACTAAGACTATAGCGGAAAGGATATGGCAAAGAGGAAACGAGTATTTTGCTACGCTACATTCCCAATTGTGACGGTTGTGTCGCCTCATTTTGGCGACGGAAAGCGGATAAAATTGTCGAGCTTCTTACACATGACGCAATCATAAACTAGGTATACGAGATGCAGTCGCGAATATTTTCTGATCGACTTTGCCTTTTCAAATATCTCGTCTTCGGATGAAACGTTATTTTAGAGTAGAGCAAAGGGACGAATTCCAATTATTTCATGTTTGTACAAATGAATGATACGAAGTCACTCGCGCAGCTGCATAAACACTAAGTGAGGAAATATTCGTCTTGAAAATCCTCTAGTTCGCTTAAATTTCCGTCAAAATTCGGCTTAAACGAAGACGGCTTGTTGGTGTCACTGGCCTAAACACCTGACCGGCAGCTGGGACCACTAAAGTCTCATCATTTTCTCATGGCGAATTTCGTCTCTTGATTAATGAGATTATCACATCACTCTGTTATAGCCGTCGCGTCATCTTTTTCATTATCCGTTTTCTGGTGGCTACATGTTGATTGTTATTTTTTTTACTTGCCTTGTACTTGCATGTACAGATATACAGGAACGTGCCGGCTCGTAATGATGAAAGATAAATAAATAACATTTGAAGTTTTCACGCCGCAGTATTTTGTTCTTCATACACAATGTTCGATGCGAGAGTTGGCTGTTGGTAGATGATTCCGAACGTTTACTTCTTTCTCTCGACGTACCCTGAAGTAGAGGGAGAGCGAATTACAGCGCGTTGGTGTGAGATAGAGTGCAGCTACTGAGATGCTATTGGGTATCGCTATTCTCCGGGCACAAATCCTGGGAAGTCGCCGGCCACTCTCGGTGTTCACCTCGAGCGATTGCGCGTCGCAATCATCTCGCCGCCCTATCTCACCCAAAACGATGGAGGTCAAAAGACGAGGCGCCTCCATCATTCTTATTGGCTGGGTGATGGTACGCTGTTTGTCACGTGGAATTAACGCATCTAAGGGCTCGGGGAAAAGCTTTACATCGCTGAGTAGGGCTCATTTGAACTTCAGGGACGATTTTTTCGGGTAATGCCCGATTTACTTTTTCATGCCAAATGAAGCAACGAATACGGGGGATCACACTGTACTGCGTGAGCAAACATTGGTTCAATGGACTAATGCTGCTGTAATTGAGTGCATTGGGACTCTATCCAGCTGTCGTTCAAGGCGACTGGGGATCTGACGGAAATATATTACTATCAAGAGTTTCGAAGTGTATACAATATTTAATATACATTGAACAGTAATAACAATCGACATTTTCAATTTCTTATAAATATTTAAAAGACAATAAAATGAAGGTGTACGCCTTTCAGACTTTGACGGTGTTTATTAGTTGTTTGTGTCTTTCTGGGTAATAGGAAATAGATTAATAGGAAAATGTGGGTAAAAGGATAATTTGAAAGAAGATCACCAAGGCACGCCAAGCAAACGAAGGCAAAGGAGGTTTATCTGGTTTATCAACACAGCTGCCTCGCGAAGCGTACGAGAAGAGGTCTGAGAGCGACTAAATTTCCGAGAGAGACTGGGCTCCACCTACTGCATTCTAGTTGGTTTTCGCATAGACACGTGCCCTATTCCCTCACATCCAAAAAACTTAGGCCAGCCTCTCGTTTACCAAGATTGTTGAAGATGATTATAGGCAGACCGGGGGCCCCAGTGAAAGACGAAGGACCAGACTGAGGAAAGAAAACATAAAATATATAATTAGATTTTTTAATTTCAGCCAAATTACTAAAACTCTACATTCAATATTGAAATAATTAAAATTTAACACAATGCTTACGTATTCAATTTCATTATATTTGAGCAGTTGAAAGTCTGGGAGGGAGGGAAGAAATACTGGGGAGTGATCCAAACGGAGTGGTCCATTCGAGTGGTCATAATCGCCCCATAATCTCGCCTCGCTACAAGGTCGTTCGGTATCCCAGACGTCCCATGGAGCGCTCTCGGTGAAGGAGACAAGAGTGTTGAGTGACCCGGTTCGAGCGGGAGTTGGCTTCGGGCTGGCTGGCGAGCGAAACGCAATTCGACCAGCTTCTCACCCTCCTCTCTCCACTCACTTCATTCTCAACGCTTCCCATTCCCTCCATCCTTGCCCCGTCCTAGGGCGCATTCAAAACCCAGGGGTGGCGGTGGGCTGAGTTCTGCATCGGGCGCACTCAACGAGACTTGAATGCCACGCGCATAGCCGAGGGAAAGTTTGAGTCCCGTGTTCGTATCTCCTCAGGGAGTACGCTCGAGTCCGCGCGTTTAGACAACGCCGGAATATTTAAGTTCTCGCCAACCGGACTTTTGCGGACTTCCATGCGCGGTCAGGCAGCACGCAATTTTTGAAAGGCTATAGCTATGGTAGATAGTGGTTATGAACCCTAAGGCCATATTTACAATAATTCTGAATACGAATGCATTTTTATGAATAAAAATTTTGGACTTGTCCTCTTTGCAGAGCAAATTAAACGATGTAGATAACTAATCTGTCATCGGTGCAACATGTAATTCGAAAGTAAAATTCTCTTAAAACTAACTGTATTAATTCTTTCAATCAAATTACAATAGGACAAATACTTTCAAGATCGTGCAGAGTGAAAAAATACAGAAATAAAGAAAGTTCCGAAGAGATATAAAAAAATTCACACAGTAAGAACAGTAGTATATACAGTTGAAATCTCCTATGGTAAAATTTATCCCTTATCACGTAATCTGCAATTAATAAATGGCCACCGACTGGGTCGGCATCGAGTAGTGACAGCAAATCTCGAGAATACTTCAAGCGGAACTAAAATTTCGCTCAATCTCTGAGATTGTTGCTGGCCGTTCGAAGAGCATTACCATTAATTTTACGAAGTTGGGCATTTCATATTTTGCTTTCGCCACCATTCTGGCTCCCTATGAAGCTTTTTGTCAATTTATTTGTTTTTCTTTGAAAGTATGCAAAAAAATTAATATTTCATTTTGGCCTCTTTTAAGCCACTAATACAATGCACTTGATTTTTCTCCATCGGTAAGACTTTGATATCAAAATTGGAATTGATCAGACTCAATCAGAGCTGCTCCTGAGTTCTCCCGGGCTCCACATTCTAGGTGGACCTTTTCATTCAGCATCGACTCCATACCAGACATATTTAAATAAGTGACATAATTACGCAGGCCAAAAAGTGTTCCGCGGATGTCAAAGAGTCCATTTAAATTACGTTAAAATCTCATTTAAAGTAAAATAAATCACACAATATTTATTTGTTATGATATCATAACTTTTTCTTTTTTTAGAGAAGACTGTAATTTTAAAACAGAAGACTAATAAAGTGCAATCTAAGCATCAACAATAGCATCGCTCATGTAATTGTGGATCCATGCGCCCTGTCTTGAGTCGCCATTTGCATAAATTAAGTTCCGTGTGTAGGTAAGTTAATAGGTGAAAAAAATCGCAAGTATGAAAGAATTTCTTAAAGGAAATATTTATTTTAATTTAAAGCATTTTACTATGTGTATATGTTTACTATCGTATTGTCCAATTGACGTTACTAGCTTTGTTTACATTTAAATGAGCTAAGTTGTCGGGAATGCAAATACTTGACTCAATGTCTGATTTGAACCGAGTAATGACTATTAAGTCGACACATAACTATTAGGCTCAAGATTCAGTTCTCAAAAATCAATTTAAATCAGTTGGTTACAGGTAAGGAACAGTGAATCAAATTACAATTATATTGAGAATGGTTCTTTAACAGTGTTGGTAATGATTACTCGATTTTTAGCAGATTTCAACTTCTGGGCTCGTTAGTACCATTTCCACTACCGAAAGAGTTGAAATGGCATTCTTTCCCATTTTTCCTTATTCGCTGAGGTGTGTTTTTTATGTAATTCGATTCCATGCTCATCCTCTGTCCCTACTTCGCGTAAATAGTTCCAAAATATTCTACCAATTCTTGAGCCTTGAGTACAACCAAACAAAAGCACTTTACAATGTGTATTTTCCAAATGCATCCTTTATCATTAAGTGCACATTTTTTGTAAATGGTTGGGATCTAATTAACTAAACAATTTTTTACACAGGTCCGCAACGCTTTTTCTCAACCACCTCCACCTATAATACTTAAAGAAACAAATTATATGTCACCGTCATAAAAAAATCTTCGCCTTGTAAAACTTCGCCTTGTAATTCTTCAGTCAAAAAAACTAATCATGTAAGTATAAGAATGTATTTAATCGTGATGCATCATTTGTCACATTGGAATAGCGAGTTATAACTATTAATGAACAAATATTTAATTTGCTCTTTGTAAAAGCTGGAAAATATCACCCTGCCGAAGTACTCTAGATCCTTAGTAACTAGGTATATTCACCCATGATTATATGCAGTAGCATTTATGTATTTTGTTTTATATTTGATCTTATTACATTACAAGTGGTGAACATGTATACCACCTGGGTTAGAATTTCAGTGGGGTGGCAATTAGTTAAACTTTGAAGCTTTCTGATTGGCCTATTTTCAATAATACCTTCATTATCTAGCATAAATGTGTCGTTAAGCCCAGTAAATTGAACATATTCTGCCATGGATGCCAAATGCACTGTTTATTTAAATCATATTCCGGAATCCCTCAAGTCCATTGAAAAACCCTTTGGATATCCCGTTGAAAGCCCATAAAATAGATGGTTATCAAGTAAATGATGGATATGCAATGAAACGATCTTTGTCTATGAGTAAATTGTAAATGCCGCAGCCATTAAGAGCACAACTAGTCCATCTTATTTTTCAATTAGTTTAAAATTGAATTGGTTAATGTGCTGGAGCCTACAGGCTATAGCCATTCTAGGGTCTACTTCATTCAAGGTGCACGTTGCAAAAGGTGTGATGAGGGATAACTTATCTTTGGATTCTTTAGAGTGCAAGTGAAAACTGTGGAATGGAAAAGCATCCCATCTATTTCACCGTGAATAGACTGTACTGCAAATGCTGAATTAGGATTATTTGTGATAGTATTTTAAAAGCGAATTATGTCGTTCAACTATTGCACATAAGTTATCTGGCCCTCTTATTGATATTGCTTACAAAGGATGAAAACCTGTGTGTTAGGTGTTAATCCAACATTGAGATATAAAGGGAGGTTACCTTTAAGTAATGCCTTATATAAGTGTATTTTCCTTGGTTATTGTTTGAATTAGCTTGAATCAAGAGCAAGTGACTTCAAAATATCATCGAAAGGTTTCAAAACTCTCTTGTTGGGTATCTATTAGTAAATATTAGTTGGGACACAAAAAGAGGTCTTTTTATGGTATTGTGAAGATATGAGTGAGGTTATTCTTACCAGTGTAAGAAATAAGGCCCTCCAGTTGCAGGGATATGAAGAAAGTAGTGTGCTGGTACTTTTTTGTATTTGAATGATGAGTTTGGTTATTGTAATCACAGTATTGGACCATGAAAATGTTATTATTTTAAAACAAGATATTATAATATGTAAACCCTATTCATTATAAACAATAGGTCTGAACACAAAAAGCGCAGCTTGTTTACATTATTGAGGATGGAGCCTGCAAATCGATTTGGTATAAGGGCAAGAGCCGAAGAACTGGCTGAAATTATGGGTAGAGATGAACAATTAAGAGGACGACGGCCCCAGCTCCCAGAGCTCGGGGTTTTGCCCAGAGAGAATGGGGATGTACAAGGCAATCCGGTGGGAGAAATTACATCAGCCTACTATGTAGGCCGAAGAGGTGATGGAGAGCGGTAGGGGTAAGTTATATATTCTTGCACAATACTTCCTCTTTTAAAGTAATAATTTTTTTCCATGCTAGTTTACATCTCCAAGTAAGGAGCTGGTCACAGCATATCATGTAAAAGAACGATGTGTTGTCAAAATTTTTTTGAATGCAAACTTCCTTCAAGTAATAAGATTAAGTATTCAAAACATTTTAAAAGTGAACAGTAGTATGCATAGGGTCCCTGGTACCCCTTGTAAAATGATGAGGCTCCCACTCATTCCCCTAGAAACTATCATAGTCATTGTTCCTTATGTGGAGACTTTGAAACTTTGTTCCTGAATAAAATTTTAAGGCTTACTGCTTTGCTTTCTTTTAAAGTCACTTAACCTATGGCCTAAGACTATGGGGGCATACATGTAAAACCAAAGCTCTGATTATGTTGCAAAAGAACGCGGTGAGATAAATAACCAGCTCTGCACCCGGAGATCACCGCAGTCCACTAATATGCAAGTTAAAAGTGATGACAGTGTTTATACTGTACCTTTTTCAATGTTCAATTTATGCTAGAAAGAATTTAAAATAAATTTACGCTTAGTTGTCATGTTCATGACTTCAACACTAAGGCAAAAAATAATATCAGTATTACTCAAGTGCAGGATGTAAAAAAAATTTGAATCTGACTACCTTTCACCATATTTTTTAAATCAACGACAGCTTAAGTAGGTATCAAAATGCATTTGAGGAATGGCTAATTTTAATCCTCTTGACCTCCCTGGAGGAATTATTTGAATTTAAATTTCAAGTATGAAACTGCAGGTTGTGTCTAATGGATTTATTATTTTTTTCAATTGGTATTTTACTAGCTTTAATTCTTCACAGGCTATGTTAAAATTTAAATGAGCTAAGTTATCAGGTATTTAAATTCTTGACAATTTGTCTATTTTGAACGGAGTAATGACTGTTGATTCGGCGCAAAACTATTCGGCTCAAGCTTCAGTTCCCCAAATTCATTTTCAATCAGTCAGTTTTCAGATCGGATTATTGAATGAAATTTAAATTCATGGGAGGTTGATACATTGACAGTGTTAGTTAATCGTTACTCAATTTTTAAAAGTTTCAGCTTCTAGGCTCGTTTGTGTCATCTCCACTATCAAATGAGTTGAAATGTCATTCTTTATCCATTTTTCCTTATTCGCTGAGATTTCTTTTTTATGTAATTCGATTCCATGATCCTCTGTCCCTACTCTTGCGTAAACAGTTCCAAAGTTTTCTACCAATTTTTGAGCCTTGAGTACAACCAAACAAAAGCACTTTACAATGTGTATTTTCCAAATGCATCCTTTATCATAAAGTGCACATTTTTTGTAAATGGTTGGGATCTAATTAACTAAACAATTTTTTACACAGGTCTGCAATGCTATTTCTGCAACTACAATACTTGAGAAAAAAAATTTAAAGTCACCGTCATAAAAAAATCTTCAGTAAAAAAAGGTAATCATGTAAGTATTAGAATGTATTTAATCGTGATGCATCATTTGTCACAATGGAATAGGGAGTTATAACTATTAATGAACAAATATTTAATTTGCTCTTTGTAAAAGCTGGAAAATATCACCCTGCCGAAGTACTCTAGATCCTTAGTAACTAGGTATATTCATCCATGATCATATGCAGTAGCATTTATGTCTTTTGTTTTATATTTGATCTTATTACATTACAAGTGGTGAAAATGTATACCACCTGGGTTAGAATTTCAGTGGGGTGGCAATTAGTTAAACTTTTAAGCTTTCTGATTGGCCTATTTTCAATAATACCTTCATTATCTAGCATAAATGTGTCGTTAAGCCCAGTAAATTGAACATATTCTGTCATGGATGCCAAATGTACCGTTTATTTAAATCATATTCCGAAGTCCCTCAAGTCCATTGAAAAACCTTTGGGATATCCTGTTGAATGCCCATAAAATAGATGGTTATCAAGTAATGGTATTCTTAACCCATATTTCTGTATTCATTGAGGTTTGTTTTTTATAAAATTCCATTTCATATTCATCCTCTGTCCCTGCTCTGCATTCATTGTTCCATAAATATCTAACAGTTCTTGAGCCTTGAGTAACACCAAACAAAAGCACTTTTGATTGTGTTTTTCCAAATGCATCCTTTATAAGAAAGTGCACATTTTTTGGAAATACGCTACATTTTTTTCCATACTGATTTTTTTCCAAGCATTTTATGACATTTTTGCTCCAATATATCCTATCTTTTGCAGGAAAGTAATACCTAACTTGCCATCTCTGTAATGGCATCCCTTACAGGAGCATTACATTCATGTGTTGGGTACTGAAAGTAAACACACATAGGCAGTCAGGCAAATAAGAATAAAAAATAATAAAATCCTACAATAATAATTGATAATTTCACAAAACTAATTTTTTTTTTAATTTTTTTGTCTTATGCCAATGGTGTGTACATATATGGTTACAATTTTTTCTAACCACCCTAATCCATATTTAAAACCAGTGTTTCAGTTTTTTTAACCAGCCTATTACAAAAGAGGTAAAAAAGTAACAATCTCCTCATTCTGAAGAGAATACCTCATGTCTAGTGGTTTCTCCTGATTTCTCCAATTAAGATTAAGGCCCTCTATTATGATGGACACTCCTGTTTTTTCTCCCAGATTTTGGAAAGGATTTTTCCTCAGTTAAGCAATACATATCTTCCAGCATGCAACAGCATCACTCCAGTCTACTCCTTGATGTTAGTGACAGCCTCTACAGAAGAACAAGTGTGATTACATCGTTGCTGCCAACCACCCCTCCCCGTGGGTGGACTGTGACCAAAACAGCAATTGGCATAACCACACCAGGAGATGGACTAGGAACAACCCCATGACCACAGCCCTCAGCGCTGCAGGAAAAATGACAAAACACATGATTTTTCATTCTAAGTTTTTGTTCATAACTTTATTATTTTTATTTATTGCTTATATTTCGTTATTTTTTATTATTGCACTAGTTATTATTATAGTCAAAATATTTTTCCCATTAGAATCATGCACTAATATAAAATTTTTTGAATATTTACAGAAAGCTTTCAACATCATTTCCCACTGGAGGACTCCCACCCAGGTAGGACATTGATCATATTATGAGAATGAGTCTTATTTGTTTCTCATGAATGCTATATGAAACCAGTGCCACTCAATATTACCATGTTGACAAAACATCAGTGTCAACAAACACCTCAGTCAGTCCGAGATGGAATTCACATTTCACGCTATTAATCTGTCATCTTGCTGGAAGAAGATAATTAGTTAGTGTTAGCATGACTGCCAGACGTCCAATTATTCCAGCATCAAAGCCCACTTTTGGCATGGGTGAAGGGTTTGATTGAGGAGCAAGGTAATTTTATATGAGGGTTAAATAGTGCAATATGACCATAAAATTCTCAGCATCATAATTCCTTTATCAACTGTGGTCCACGGAGCATAGATGATTTTTGTTTATCTATTTTGGCCAAAAAACTTATGGCTAGTGCCGACTAAATTTCAAAAGCTTATGATTTGGACAGTTGTGTTCAGACTGAAGGCAATCGTTGACTAATCTAGTGTTCCAGAAGTTTAATAAAATTGGCTTTCATAATGTGCTTTCTTATGACAGACTTGTATGAGGCAATGCGCTTGTCTAATTGATCGTTCTTCCATTGCCTAACAAAGAGAGGAAAACTGTGGACTGAGAGACAGAAACTTGAATACTTATTACAATTTTTGTTTTAGCACAAGAGTAAATCTTTCATAGGTTGAAGCCACAGAAACAATATATTTTTCTTACTGATGAACTAGATTATCATCATCAAAGCTTTAGCAATCGCATGCCAGTCATTTTTAACTCCTAGGTTTCCTTATTCACAGAGGGCTGAAGGAGACAATTATAAATGGAACAGTGATACAGACACACTGGAGTTTCATGGCTGTAATTTAATGTACATAACTATTGTGTTTTGCATGGAAAAATCAACAGATGAGTTGACACGTATGGTTGGCAGTTAAAGTTTCTTGTGAAGTGTAATGGCTGTGGAAGGTTAAGAGCAGGGAGATGGAGTGAGTGGTGTGCTTGATGCAGGGGTCATAGCCATCTCCCTCCTCTCTTCTCTACTTTCCTCCCATCCCCAAATCCATTACCTTTACATCCTGCTATGACCCCTACACCCTGGGTACACCTCTCACTCCTCCACTCAGTCATCCACAGCCCAATACACATGTCCCTTCCCTCTCACTCCTGTCACTTGGACAAATCAACAGCTCACCTTACCAGTGAACTCCTCCGATGATGTTGGTTTGCATAGAAACCATGGTAGGATCACCATAAAATGTATGGTCAAAACTGCAGTCTTTGTTACAATTTTAGTCTCAAATAGTGCAAACTTTTGAGAGGAAAATTTTCTTTTGTTTATCTTGTATTGTACCCAATGAGTAAATCTTCAGGGATGTTAAATGCCTATTACACAAAAGATATCTTCATAATGTTTATTCTCACACTTTTTCTGATTCTTAAGAGTTATTGAGTTTCAAAAAGGTTAAATGTGTCATTAAAAAAATACAAGATGGTTTTATTGGATGGAGGTTATGAGTTTCAAATTTCTATTTGGATTTTTTTAGCCTGATGTGTCGTGCTTCCCTGTTCTTTTTCTACTGTCAATTATTAACTCATCATGCTCTCCATGCCCTAACAATGAAACTTCTACAAATTCTCATTAAGATACCTGTATGAATTTCAGAAAAATTAAATTAAGATATTTTCATAAAGTTTATGTCCTCAATCATGATGATTGCATATCTAAATTTTTTAAATCATCAACAAAATTGTTGGATAATTTCCTTCTTTCCATAAAATATTCACAAAAGATGGTTGTATACGAACAAAGGAGTTACTTATTAAGAGGTTCCCTCCTATGTTTGCTCAGGGCTCCTAAATGCTATAGCACGGCCCCAACAGAAAAAACCTTTAAGGCTCATAACATAACATTTATGTTTAACCGATAAGATAGATATGAACATGTGAGGAAGACAAGGCATTTCTTCTAAAACAACTGAGTAACCGAGGTCCATATAAGAATTTATCATTGTCATTGACTTTTATAGTATACTTATTCATAAAATGTTTCATGTTTACATTCTTATCAGGGATTTTTAAAGTATGGCTGTTCTTGAAATGATCAAATGTGCCATTAAAAAACAAGATGGCTACTTAAGTAGCTGAATTAGTCAAATAGCATTAATAGGGGTTGCATTGGGATTGTTATCCCAATAAAGCCCAGTGATTCTGAGTACTACAGTGTTTCAGTGATTCCAATTTATTTTTGAACAATATATTATTGCAAAAGTATTCCTTTCGTAGTGTAACACCCCTTTATCCCCATATGCTTGTGAGAACATGTAGCAAGACAAAGCGGTCATGATGACGCCTGACATATTTAGGCCATCATGAAAAGTGATATTCATATGGTGAGCGATTACTAACATTTTTTAAAGCCTGTGTTTGCTTCTCCAAAAACATACTAACAGGAAAAGCATATCATTTCATATTGAATCTCTCATTTGTGCCTCTTTGTAAAACTTCCTATTAAGATGGCACTCCTGCGAATGCCAATAATGTTTTATTTGAAATAACCTTTTCTTCATTTCAATTTTAATATTTATTTGAATGGCGGAATATTTCAATGATTGAAGGTCACAGAATTGGGCACGAGTTTTGTTTATGCCCTGTGAATAAAAGGGAGGGGGGCTGATACTTAAGTACTACTTGGAAAAAATTCATAATTCTAAGACTCGTGTATCAACAAATTTTTACCATCAGTTGTGGACAATGAGTTCTTGAGAAAACAAAATGAATTATCTTGTACAATTCCCCCCAGATTGATTAGAAACATAAAGTTTTAGTGTGACAGTGATCAATTTTCCATTAAATAAAGCAGATTTTGTGAATTGTGAAGGACTTATGCTGTTGATGCTGGGAAAACCACAAACCAACCCTCTGGCATTTCAGAAAAAATTAAAATACTGATAATTTGCAGTGCATAAAGATTCCATTATAATCTTCTGTTGCAGATTGCCGGGACAACTTTGCTGCGCCAAATTATGGAAGACATCTTAAGGATTATCCTCTTTTCTAGAAGACCTTCAGATTAAAATTTTTAGTGAATGCGCTTTTAGGGTTTTCGTGGGTTTTTTTAACCCCCCTTCCTGTGCGGGTTTTTCCCACATTGCAGGTTTTTACCCTGATGCTTCACAGAAGGGGTTTTCCTGCAGACATCTCTTTTTGTTTAGGCAATTTTCATTGATTCATGTTGCGGAAAGTCAAGATTAAAATAAAACTTGTAATATTTTGTTGTTGACAGTTGTCTTTTATTTATCCTATATTCATTTATCCTCAGTTACCTAAAGAGACACAATCAAAACTCATGCCATGACTTCTAGCAATTAGTCATCCATTGATCCTCTACTTCCAGAACCATGCAAAAGAATGGACCAAAGAAAATTTTGTGCCACGAGTGGAATTTTGTTAAACTCTTGCCCCAGTAGTAGACCTATTTTTCTGTGGGATGAGATGCCTTTGGACCTTGTTTCATTTTAAGCGACATTATGAGGAGTGTATTGAATTGATAATGGTTTTTCTCAGACATCATTGTATTTAATATCAATTCACTGAATCAAAATTAACTACCTTACTCTCAGTAAAATATCTTGTGTGACATAATTATCAATGTGAAAAATCACAGGGACTGCACCTATATGTTATTTCTACACTTCTTTCAGCAGAGGTTCTTTTTCTGTCAGCAGTGCAGTGCATGCTTATTTTCATCCTTCCCTTAATTCTCGTTAGGAAATGTTGCTTTTTAAGTGAAACTGTGCCCACAGGAATATTCTTTTATAATCTTGTTACTGCCAGAAGAATTTTCATATTATCTGCTGACAGAAAATGAAATATAAATTCTATTTTATTCTGAGTTCAGGGTATGCAGGAGAGGTGAGAGTTTTTTTTAAGCATATAGCACTTCACTCTGCCTGTGTGAATGACAAAGTCAAACAAATACCAAAAAACCACCACTTTTTTATGTTCCAACCTAGGTCATAAAAGCCCCTACTATGATCAGCCTTTACAAATATCACCAATCTTGTGTAATTGATTGCTGTAGTGGAGTCCTCATTTAGTGGCCACTGCTTCGACAGTAGGTACTCAGCTTTTGACCTTGTTGGTACAGTATTTTTTAGTAAAAAGGATCTTAAATCGGCAATACAATATCCAATCTTCTGGCAAATATCTAAGTCATAAACCATCTGTTTTTTTCTGAGTAAAATAAGTTGTATTGAAATATTTTGGAATTTGGATTACTTTCAAAAGTCTTACAGTTGTCTATGCCAGTAATCTCAAAACAAATTCGTGAGTCAAGTGTTCCATTGCATATCAAGACACAGGCATATGGTGCCATATGTTAGTATTTAACAACCACCAAGTAGGTATTTATTAACCATTCCTTAGGTGCTTTGGATATGTTCTGTGTATGTGTTTTTCTTCTTAACCATTGGAAAAAGAAAATATTCCCCCAGCATGAAATTAAGGATGGAAAATTCCATATCGCCATTAGCCAACTTATGTACTGATCCTTCATTGGAGTCACAGCATAGTTTGTAAATCAAAGTAACAGTCTCACGTATACCACAAGTGAAATCCAGCTGAGAAATTAATCATACATCTGGTAGTGTTGTGTGTCACTTGAACTTGACTTCAGTCATCACTATAACTAGTGAAACTGTGCCCACAGGAATATTCTTTTATAATCTTGTTACTGCAAGAAGAATTTTCATTTTGTTTGCTGGCAGAGACGAAACAGAAATTCCATTTTATTCTGAGTTCAGGGTACGCAGGAGAGATGAGAGTTTTTTTTAGCATATAGTACTTCACTCTAGCTGTGTGAATGACAAAGTCAAACAAATACCAAAATTGTACCACATCTGGTAGTGTTGTCTGCCACTTGAACTTGACTTCAGTCATCACTACAACTATGTTACCCTCCTGACCTTCAAGGACTAGAGTTACAAGAATCAATGGACAAATCACCACTGTGCACTTCTTATGCAATAGCTTCCTCACTCTTAGAAGCCATGGTGAAGATTATGTAGTGTTAGGGATGGTATTTTCCTATCGTTTGGGATGCGCTTTATCTTGCTACATAATTACTGATGGATCCACGAGTTGGAGATTGTGACTTCTCCAAAAAATATATTCTTTAAATAGAGATTTGTTTCTTTAAAGCCAAAGTGGTCTGGTGTTTCTTCTTTACTCTTCATGGCAGGAATGAAAGCTGTATATGTAAACATTGCCCCTTGATGTCCCTACTCATGAAATTCCCACTTTAAGGTCCTAGAATGTCTTGAGAAACTGCTCTCATAAGTTCTCAGATAACCTAAAAATCCTCACTGTCTTTGAGAGCTCGGGCTTATTACAAACAATTTAATGATAATTTATTTCAACTCTGAGAACGTGGGTCAGATGCAAGAGTAATGTGTGCATATTAATGATAGATTAAGCCACTTTATGAACAACCAATAGAGAGTAGAAATGAATTTTTATAAGGAGAGGATTCTTCACATTTTACCTTAGATTATTTTAACAAAATATTATTTAAAAAAAGTGTCAAAAGAACTTAACATTTACTGAAGTGTTGGTAATTCTCTGATTATGCAAATACCATTTTTGTAACTTCAGAGGTAAATTTCAACTTAAAGTTTTTTTTATCTCACTGAACACATCCTACTGGTCAAAAATGATAGTGGGTAAAGCGTTGGCTTCTTCATATTTTTATTTCTATTTGTGATTGCTGAATAGCATAAGTTTCCTTATGTGAAAATGAAATCATGGACTTAGGGGAGACTAACTGCATAAAACACACAAGTGTTATGGAAAGGGTAAAAATTGCAGACACATTGGAAAGGGAACCAAATTATCTCTAAAAGTTCAAATCTGATAATGTCTATTTTTATGGAAATTATAAAATATGACATTAAAAAATCCTGGCTGGCTTCATGTTGGGGCGACCATATTACTACGATAGAGAACATGAAGAAGGTGACACTATACTCCCTTAGTTTTTCCCATCACATTCTAAGGAGATGAATAAAACTCTGTATTAAAGCATTGTGTGTGGAATGTATATCATGCTATGGAATTTTAGCATAAAAAGGTACACACAGATATATTCCAAGCATTTTAACAAAGCAACAGTATAAAGAAATGTAAAATATTGGTGCAGATATTACCACCAACTAACTACAAGGACTATATCCACTGCCTAAATTAAAATACATCCATGATCATAATAATACTAATGTCGAACAATGTCAGTAAAGTGTACTTGTATCATATTTAACATGAGAAATATGTGTCAGCTCTTTACTTGGCTGCAGCTTTTTAAATATTGTGAATAAATATATTAACAGCAGTATGATGAATTCTGCATAACACCACCAGGCTCTGAATCAATGAGGTGAAATCTTAATCTAGACTCGAAATATATATTCTTATGGCTGATTTTACAATATATGAACCAATTGATGCCTGAAGTATTCTTTTCCAGAATTTCTTTGATGTTAATACATTTTTTATGTAACTGAGAACCCTCAGGTAATCTAAACTATTAACTCTCACATCAGTTCCCCAAGCATGGCTACTATTGTAAGGGCTTTTTACCATGTTAAAAGTCAATATGGCAGGAAAGAAGAAAGTGAGGCGGAATGCTCTGGCTGGAAAAATAAGATATGGGACCCTTGCTGGAACCACAAGAAATTTGCTGCTGAGTCCAACAGGAGACCAGGAAGATAGTAGTGGCCACTTCCTAAAGGAAGGCCTAATGAATGGAAGAACCCCTTCTTGGTTCTTTAGGACATTCTTACGGCACTAAGAAGGCCAAGACCTCTAAGGCACTCTCATTCAGTGTCTGTGAGGCACTAGAAGAAATTGTAACCATCCCATATAGCTTCAACAACCTGATAAACAACAGACAACCTGATTGAATTAACAATACCACTGTATAAGTGAGTGGCCTCCTACCAGTGTCCAACTTGTGTGTGTGCTGGCATGTTGATTGAAGTTTGTGCAGTTGTCCAGGATACGCAAGGAAAATATGGGAACAGATAGAAAAGAGTAGGATGAAAAATTTAGATAGTGTCAGGTAAGATGTTTCAATAGCACTTGGTAATGAAACGTGAAACTTGAATTCATGGTAAAAGCATAGCAATATGCTTTCAGATTACTAGGCTCTCGTTTAGTTTGATATCATTCCCTTTTTTCTTCATTAGCTGGTTTTTCTACTACAGAGCTTTTGCTGAGAAAATATGAACAAATTGAAACGTAAGCATATCTAATCAATGCTACAGGCATTATTTCATCCATAATAAAGTGCCCATAAAATAAAAGCAAAAAAATTAGTCATCTGATGTCCCATGGAAAAATACAATGCTAAGCATGGAACTAAAGTAATGTGTTTTCAGGACTGAATTAAATTTAATTATTGAATAAGTATTTGATATTTCTGTTCTACATACTGTATTTTGAATGGTCATTTCCTTTCTCATGAATAAATATTTGTCCTGTGATAAACAGATGGCAAAGTGTGGTGAAAAACGTTTTAGTTGAATAATATAGTTGTAAGATTGAATTGTAAAATGTATGATAATGTACTTCAAAAACACCATTGTGTCCATTTGTGTAACCATATACCACTGTGCATCAGAAATACATGTATCAACAAATAATTCTTTATAGTTATGGAATAAATTTAGTTTTGGAGGAAATAGTGAATTGTGCAGGAGCAAATGTAAATGACTATGGGTACAAGAGTTTTTGTTTATTAAGTTGGTAACTTATATTCCTTGTTTAACTTGCAGTTCAAGAAAGAAGATTTGATTTTTATTGGAGCTGATATTGATTACCTAGTCATTTAGGCATTAAGCTGAATTGATCTATTTTGTTAGAAACCCTATCAGTGGCTGCTGGCAGTCTGTGATCTTTGCTTAAAGTGAGCAGGTGCCCTACAAGAATTTTCCCTATTGAATTAGGCTTAAGGAATGGTGGGCCCAGATACATGTTCTGAGCCCTAGGTATTGCCGGACATTTACAGAGAATATGGGAAGTGGTTTTGTCCATTTCCTCACTCAGTCTGCATGTAGGAGAATCTGTAATCGAATCTGATGCAAGTTGATGGTTAAATGCCGGTTTTTGCAGCATCTTTTTCCTTCATTCTCCCCTGAATAAAATCTACCTTCATGGGTCACAGGGATTTTATATTATCTCATGACCTGAGGATTCCAGTAGCTATGTGAGAACATAACCTGAGGTAAAAGCTTCGCAATAGCCACACTAAAACACACACTAAAAACTACAGCCACTATGGCCACTCTAAAAACTACAGCTGATGTAACCCCCGAGTATAAAGCTAGGTTAGTGGCAAAAGGTTTCAACCAGTCTTATGTTGTAGATTATTTTGAAACTTTTTCTCATGTTGCCAGGCAATTCACAGTGAGAATCTTGTTTGCACCTTCAACTGTATGGGGTTTAACCCATTACTGCCCAACAATTTTATTTTCAATTTATTTTCTAAAGGTGATCAGAATATGTTAGAAATGATCTCTCATGACAGGGAAAATACATTTGAGCATGATGTCATGCTGCGTTACCTTGTGCGTGACTGGGTCGTAAACGACCCATTGGGAGGTTCCCCGAGAAAAGGTATTATACTGCGAAATTTTAATGAATTTTCGTGGGTAGTAATTATTCACTATCTACAACAGAAATATGTATGAAAAATACCACTTCACAGCAATTATAACAAAATATCTGATTTTGGTCGCAATAAGTACATTGCATCAGAAATACGTTGCAATGCTATGACCCCGATATAAAGTTTAATTTTAATTTTGACAATTTCTTCAGCTGCTGTAACTTATTAGGTAACATTTCAAAAAAGAGTATGGATGACAATGGCAAAAGCAATATCTTTATTATTACATAGGCACTAGGATATACAATATCAGCAACATTTTGACCTATCCATCTTGGTATTAAGGGAAGAGAGAATGATTCAAGGTTCTTTCATTGATGACTTCACGAACACGCATTGAAAGTGGATCCACAGCGTGTTGTAGGTATGCATTGGCATGCAGTAGGCATGTATTGGAATGCAGTACACCTGCACTATTGATGAGCTACTGCTGCATGTTTTGATATGATACACTGCACACATGCTGAGGCCATGCTTCACTCAAGGAAAGTTGCACATCCAGCCCCGATATCCCTCTGCAGCACTGCAGCAGCATTTTTTGGTTACAAGATAGCACTGCTTCCACCTGCAACAAAGTTCCGGCTTGTGAGATTTAAAGGACCTGGGTTAATGACTAAAGGATATGACCATAAGGAAAGGAGAGCTTATCGAGAGTACTGCAAAAATATGAAGAAGGTCAAGAGACGTGAGAAGGTGGTGGTAAATGCCAAGTTGAGAATGAGGTAGGTTAATGAGATGGTCCAGGAGTAGATGATCACCAGCATGGACAAAGTATTTTCTCCTACCGGTTATGCCCTTATTTAATCATTTTTGACAAAAGCACAGAAGCTACGGAAGCTACCCAGAGGAATATATAATGATATTTACCATCACTGGATTTGCAGACAGGGGTTGTCGTGATGAGTTCCATGTTATTGCGCACCATACCCTAGTGTTTTTAGTTTGGAGTTTTGGGGGTACTAGGAAGAAACGAATGGCATACTATTTTCATGAAGCAGGAAAAATTCTTATGTTTTGGCTTACGTCATGCAGGATGTTCTCGCAATCTTGAAAAAGACTGGGTTAGCAGATGCAGTTACAGTACTCATATGACATGGGGCATAAAAATGTCAAAGCCAGCAGAGTGATCTCACTAATTTACCTCTAAAATTAACTTCTTGTCATGCTGTTGATTTTTATGAACAACTCTATCCAGCTGAAGGAGACATTTTTATATAATGTGTAATATATAACGCATCCGTTATCATTTTATAAAACAGGAAGGGGATGGCTCGCTCTAAAGGGGCCGGTTGGATAAATGAGGCAATCTTTCTAAAATATATCAAGATGCAATCATCCTAATACATTTCACCATTTACGGCACGCGTATCGTGCCACACCAGTACCATTGTCGTCTATAAAGATGGTATATATCTATAAAGTCTATATCCACTCTTCTTTCACTCGTGTGTTTCCATTATTCAACCGGCAACATATTGCGTGGTAAGGAATGGCATGGAAAGGGAAAGACTAATGTGGAAAGGTTATTCATCAACGGCAGCATCACGTAGAGGTCAAAAGTGGAAACAGTGAAATGGCGGCCAGGAAAAAATTTACCTGAAAGGTTTGAAATTTTACGTTTTCTCGTAGAAAAACAATTTCCTCAAAGAAAAATACTACAAGATACTGAAAAGTTGAAATTTTATGTGATGTAAATTTCGTGGCAATGCGTGAGGTGAAAAGGGTCGAAAATAAATTTTGAAAGGTGAGTGACTCCAGCGGAGATTTACCTAATTACTGTTTGATTATAAATGCGATACTCAGAAATAATACAGATACACTTTTCCATCAAATCATGATTGGCACCAGTGACAGGTCTGAAACTTCAGCCATGTCACTCAATACAGAGACATTGTTATAGTCCTTGTAGCATAGTGGGTAATGCGCTAGTCTTATATAAATAAGATCATTAGCAAAACAATATAAAAAAAGACCATTAGCTGTAATTTGCAGTATCTTTTTTTTGGCTTTTTTTTATTTTTCGCTCATATTTATACTCTTGCTAATTCTTTATATAACTCATCACTCTAAATTCTTTCTTGGTTCCTTAATGGTATGGCTATCTGTTCAGCTGCGTAGCTGCATGCAAATGCCCAAAGCGCCTATGCTACGCATCTGTCATGCAAACAACGGAAATTAGGGGATGATAGGCATGCGACAGCAGTGCACCTACAGTGGCTGCAGCTGCCCTGTCGATTTCTGTAACAATAATGCCTGTTCGTCGTCTGTTCAGTAGGCTGTTGGTTCCCTGTTCTTTGTCCGAGAGACAACAGGCAGCCGATGGTTGGTAGAATGTAAATTGGAACACCTTGACTGTCTGTCTTTCATGTCTGTGAGAAGAGGGTTACTTGTCTGTTCTCTCCTTGTTGTGGGTAGCAGCATTCTCTGTTCTTTACTTGTTGGACTATAGCCAGTGAACAGGTAGGGGGCTGTGCGCTGTCAGTTCACTGCCTGTTTATTAGGCTGATAGTTCCCTGTTCCTTGTCCGAGTGACAAAAGTCAGGCGATGGTTGGTAGAATGTAAATTGGAACACCTTGTCTGTGAGAAGATGGTTACTTGTCTGTTCTCTCCCTGTTGTGGGTAGCGGCATACTCTGTTCCTTGCCTGTTGGACCACAGCCAGTGAACTGTGCGCTGCCTGTTTGCTGTTGCTAATTTGTTACCTGACAGTTCTTTCCTGGTTATATTCTGTTGCCTATTTGCTAGCTGTTAGTGTATATCCAGTTTACAGCCTGTTCTCAAGGCGTTACGTAATCGTGCTCTGGCTGTGAGTTGTCTGTCCAATACGTTCGTTGGTCTACTGTAGCTGGCCGTTCTTTGCCTGTTAGCCAAAATATGCAAAAATGAAACTACTTTTCACAATCTGTTAGATCATGGACTAGGTAGCACTTATCGATCCACATGTCAAATTTGTTCAGCCTCAACAAAAAATATAAATTGTTGCATCATTAAAATATGCAATACTTCAGGACAGATAGACACAAAAACTGGTACAAATCATCTACTTAAATGCCTCTTCAATGTATTCAAGCGACCAGAGATAATGCTTATACTCACAGGATTCAAGGATGTAATGTTTTCTAAAATACAATGTGATTTGCAGTGTTGAAGCTTACTAAGTGAGCAGAGCTAATAGCCATGTGGTACTGCTTCCAAAACGGGATCCTGATGACCACTCTGTATTTTTACCTCACATACACACAAATATTAGACAATGGTAGTTCCTGATAACCACTCAGTATTTTTACATCACCAACACACTAATTTTAGACTATGGTAGTTGCCGAAGACAAATCAAATAAATGATAAATAGAAGCTAGGTTTATTAACAACCAATTTTAATTAGAATACAAATAATTGACTGGGTACCTTATCGGAGAATAGTTCCCGAAACTCTCCCTTATTTGGAGGCAGCTATCCGGCTCACCCTCGTCCAATGGACTGCTGGGCAGGGTACTCAGACAGGTGCCTTGGTCCTCAGGGGCCTTCGCCTGCCTGCCTGGTGAAGCCTCAGCATGTCCCAGCACATCGTCAGC
The DNA here is from genome assembly GCA_963169105.1 of Ceriagrion tenellum. Classification (NCBI taxonomy): domain Eukaryota; kingdom Metazoa; phylum Arthropoda; class Insecta; order Odonata; family Coenagrionidae; genus Ceriagrion; species Ceriagrion tenellum. The sequence continues at coordinate 44,043,314 of OY720638.1, read as the reverse complement.
AGTCCTCTTCTTGGCCTGCTTCAGGATCTGGCGCTCCTCAAACATGGTCCTCGCTTTGGGAGACACTGTTGTGAGAACCTTATTGGGACTGCGGCCCTCTGCTACCACTGCCTTGATCCTGGAGTCAATGCTTCTAGTTGGCCCCATGTTGGTAGCGCTCTCTGCCAACTTGCAGGGCAAGTCTGCCACCAGCTCCAGCACTTTGGAGGGGCAGTACTTTCTCTCACCTTCCTCTTTTGCAGACTTCAAGCCACTTCATTTACAAATCTGTGTAAAGAACAATCATCATTAGATTTCTTGTCCTGATAATAGAAGCCAGAATATAATTAGTTTGATTTCACACTATCTTACCTTGAGCAGCAACCAAAAACTTGCCGGTGAACTTCTCTGTCTTTGGGGTTTTGTGCACCCTCATTTTGTGGGGCTTGGCATAACAGCCAGTTAGAAGGGCACTATGCCACAAACTCAAGTTGCCTGGGTTGCACTGCAGCAACCTATAGCTGTCCCCACTGCAGAGGACGTCACCAATAAGTACCTATAGTGCAAAAGGAAAACATCGAGGAAACCATGATATAGAGAATAAAGTAGCATAATGGAAAGAGTTTTTCACCTTGGAGGACTCAGCACTCAATGTTGCACCCTCTGAGGTAAGGCTGCTATCAGAACTGGCCCCACTTGCCCTACTACCGCTATCAGCTGTAAGAAGATGAGTGAATGCAAGTAAGTGAATGAAAAGTATCACACTGCTCAGAAATTGACAAGAAGCACTCTTACTACTCTACACCACTTTCCAATGTGGAAAAGTGAGCCACAAAGCATCAAGCACAAGTGAAAGTGCCAAGAGGGAAAAAACTTTGTATGGCTCAATAACTTGATATCAGCAAGTGAAAAAAATTTCATGAAAATCTGAGATGGTGGGCGACATCTTGAATGATTCTTGGGTGATTTGACGTGGAATGACCTCTTTGTAAAGAAGGTCACAAACTTACAAGTGTGAAAGCAACTGGTTTTAAGAGACTATAGAGAAAATCAAATTCATCAATAAAGTAATGTATGAGACATCTTGGTTCCTTATATGAAGACTAAAAATAGAAGAAAACTTTAAATAGCCTTCAAAACATGATTAACAAAAATTAGAATTTTTTTCATAATAATGTCGCATGCTGACCAGTTAAGTAACATTGGACTAGCTCACAGGATCATATCAAGAAAATTATTCCATTAACATTAATTTTCTTTCATTTAATCGCATGGCACTAATTCTGAGCCCAAACCTTCAGTAATTAGTGAGGGAGGGTGGAAAGCCAGTCCCTCACATGTTGTAAGGGCAAGGCACTTACACAGGAGGGGGCTCATCCTTGCACATACAGCAGCTGCTATCTCCTCCGCCAGGCTTTCCCGAAGGATTTTGACTTTGGATTCAAGCATAGACTCCACTCTGTCCAAGAAAAGTTTTTCATCTACAGCCGGATTTAAGTATATGCTACGCATATACTTAAATCCGGCTGACACTAAACACTGCTGACACTGAGCACGTAGTTGCACAATCTGACATGTGTACGAAGGCGCCGTCAAAATTGCATCGTGTAAAGCGGTGAATTGATAGAAGGCATGCGAGAATGCATGGACGTGAGATGGCAAAATAGCCCGTTCTAATTTCGTTCGTGCATTCGCGCAATTGCACGCCATAGTGAGAAATTAATGCAGTTCTAACCTGCGCAATTACGTGCCTCGTGTAAAACGGCCTTAAAAGAATCGGCTTCCACATTAAGAAAACAACTCACTGCACACAGGATAGGAGCGGGGGGACGAGGTAGCCAATGGATAAGGTTATGTACGTACCTGCTATCCTCCCAAATCTTGCGTAGTACGAATGCTTTCGGCCGTCCGCACTGCCCGTAGCCGTTCTTACGCTGTACACTGTCCGACTTCGAAATCGGTGCAACTTTTTGGCTGAAATGGGGTTCTTGTACACCCTCGGTTAGCATCCACGTTACTTACGTCTAAAATTGACACATCTTCCACCTTCCCGTTCTTGTACTTCACAGTTGCGTACCATGATTGGTAAGAAAGTTCTGCCATCTTCGAAGAAATGATAAATATTGTATATAAACGACCCGGCCGGCACAAATGGATTGCTGCGACTAAAGCGTAATGGCGGTAATGGCTACACAGACAGTCATGGACCACGAGGGGACGCGCGCGGTGCATACTGGGGATCCTAGGATTTGCCCAGTGCATTTTGGGAGGAAAGATGACTGTTTATAATTATAAAAAAATAATAATAACTTCAGTATGAATATTAAGGAGTGTGTGAATGTTGTCTGTTGTTCCCGGTTGGGAGAAGCGGACAACCAACCAGTCCCTGCCTGTTTAGAGTCTGTTCACTGTTGTCTGTTCGTTCCTTCTTTGGCGAAGCACACAACCAACCAGCCCCTGCCTATTGACAGCCTGTTCACTGTTGTCTGTTAGTTTCCGGTTGCGAGATGCGGAAAACCAAAGAGTCCCTGCCTGTTGAGAGTCTGTTCACTGTTGTCTGTTCATTCCTTGTTTGGCGAAGCACACAACCAACCTGCCCCTGTCTGTTGAGAACCTGTTCACTGTTTTCTGTTCGTTCCCTGTTGTGTGAAACAGACGATCAACCGGCCCCTGTCTGTTGAGTACCTGTTCACTGTTGTCTGTTCGTTCCCTGTCCGGTGAAACATACAACCAACCGGCCCCTGCCTGTTAAGAGTCTGTTCACTATCGTCCCCGAAATCCTTGTTGCCTGTCGGTTAAGGAACAAGCTGCAAACAGAGTACAAACTGTTGGAAGGCTGTTTCCTAGTTGTATCCACTTGTGTGTGGCGCGAGATTGTTCGTAGGATCTTCATACTCTGTTCACTAAATCTCCAACAGGCAATCAACAGGCTTCAAACTGACAGCAAACAGGCATTATTGTTACAGAAATTGACAGGGTGTGTGCTGCAGATGCGCGTCGTTAGTATTTTCTGTTTACCGGGTAGTGATGAAGGGAATAATAAAAAATGCAATATACAAGAATATCGGCTGACAGCACCATACGATAAGGGAGCAGACATTTCTCATTCAATTGCAAGTCACCATCAGCATTGGGAGTCGATGCAACCACATTCAAAAAAGAGAATTAATTTCAGGAGAACTCGACTGTGAAAGAGTAGAAGGCAGGAAAATGGCAAAAAGGAGGATAAAAGAGGGTAAGGTATTTAAATGAGCTATCCCGATATTTGCAAACTGTTCCCTAGTGAAATGCCTTTTACTAATGCAGGTGTAATCACATAGATTTGTAACAAATTACCTGTTCAAATCTGGGTTTTTATTTAAATTTCGTCGTTCCTTATCTCTAATACCGACCAGCAAACCATGCTCGAATGAAAGAGGTAGAGTGAAAAGAAAAACCAGAGGACGCCTAGGTTAAAAAGCCACCAAAAATGTGACAGTAAGCTGAAAAGTCTGTAGAAGAATTCACAGACTCGAGTATTTACCAATAAATTCAGCCTTTTGAGCCCATCGATATTCCTTCGCGGGCACTTACTATCAGGTAAGAATGCAAGAAAATTTGAGATTGACCAGTACTGCCACAATATATGAATACAGCGACCATTCCCTTGGCATTTAGCATCATCCCAAGCCACAGTCAAATACATGAACCAGTGCATAACTTGATCATGCTATCAACCGTTCCTGTTATCAACATTAAGCCAAACTCACATGCTCCATCGCATAAATTAAATGCATAAGGAAGTACTTCCAAGATTCAGGTGTACTCCTGACGCAATAAATACACACCAGTAAGAATGGGAATGCGAGGGTTCAAAACAATAATCAAGAATAAATAAAATGTCTATTCAAAAGCGCTAGTGCATATTAAATCAGGCTATCAAAATTTCTGGTACCAACACCTATAATCATCTCATAAATAATGGCCAATATTGCTGATGAGCACTGATTTAAAACAAGCGTAGAACAGCCTTGCGGAAAAACCACAGACATTTAAGTTACTTGATTTCCAGGCTCATGATTGAGATAACTAAGCCTTAGCTATCATGAATATCTTCTATCATTTGCCATACTTTACTTACTTTCGTTAAATCTACTAGCATTGTACCCTATGGCGTTTTCACGTTTTAGGTTATGTTCTCCATTACTTTTTACACTCGCTTTATGAGTGATAGCTCATTGCTGAAGAAGAGTTTCGCATAGGTCAGTGGCAGTATAGGTTTTCATTTATTACCCAAAGTTTTTCACAAATTTTCTACGTAGTTATACTGTAGTGAACATATGGTCAAGAACATATGGAACACAGCAATCTATAAAATCGTCATGAGCGTAACTTATACAGTGTAGTAACGGTGATTATGATCTGCCAGCATTCGCGAAAAGCAGATTGACATACACCTATCGTACACGGGAAAAGTTAACTCTTCGATCTCCAACTTGCGTGAGGAATGTGAGTATTTAGAAAGAAAACGTAATAAAAACACATTCAATCGAAGAATGAGTTCACTTAGTCTCACTTGGCGACTGCTCGGGAAAAACGAAAAAAAACTTCCACCTTGCAGATTGGCAGCCTCTAAATGCACAATTAAACCAATAAACAAAAGTTTTGAAACTTTTTCAAAGTTTGAGTGAAGTTTTATACCTTTCATCTTCACAAAAAGACAAATATTTAACGTATTTGCTATGTTGTTTTGAAACGCCTCCCAAATTACAAACATAAGAATGGAGACGGTGCGCACGGCGTAGTCAGATGTTTGAAGATACCTGTCAAAATGTAAATATAACGTATGATTTTTCTCCAAGTGTAAAGGAATTAATAGCGAAATAAAAAATGAGAATCTCAGGATGTATTTTACCTTATACAATATGTTAAGAGCAATAATTTACAACTTACCGCAACAGTAGACTGACTGACGTCGGAGACCGCCAAGGTCCTTGACCTTAGAGACCGCATGGGACCTGCTTGGGTGGTAGCTTGACGCTGCAATGGCGGCTGCAATGGCGACCTGCCCAAAAGTTCAGGTTCTTGGCATCGGTTAAGAATGTAGGACGACCTTACTCTAAGGAATTAAATTACTAAATTATGTATTCCGTATTACTTTTGCTGTTTTCCTCATCTATTTTACTTAAAGATTTGCCTCGTAGTATACTATGCTGAATCACTTTTTTTTCAGTGGGAAATTGATCATGGAGGGTACATGATAGTATTTAGGAATAACTTGGCGATGAATATTGTGAAGATAAAGAAGCACTTCTTTGATATCACTTGCTCGCGCCGTTAGGTAAGGGATATATATTTTACTTACGTAAGCGAGGTATGTGTATTAGTCTTCAAAGATTTTCAATTTTCAACGGTTTTCAAGATGGCGACAATAAATACCTATATAATGCTGCTGTGAACGAGAAAAACAAAATGGCGAGTCTTGAAACTCATAATAGCATATATCTTATTATATTGTACAATTTTTCCTGTATTTTACTTGTAAGTTTGCGTCGTTGGATACTTTGCTGATTTATTTCAAATACTTTTTTCAGGAGGCAATACATCATCGTTTCCTGATTGCATGGTGATTCTGAATGATTTTATTTATATTCCAATCTTCATCGATACCTCAGGCAGATTAAAGCTGATTTTGTAAGTACCATTGTCTATGAATTTATTTTCACTTTTTGTATTTGATGTTGAAATTATTCTGAGTTACCTGGTAAGATTACGTATTCAAATCCATGGCTTGTTTTAGCCTCGAATGCGTACTAAGTGTATGGTTGACATGGCACAGTGATATATCTTTGTGCCCGATTCGTGTGCGTGGTAATTGAGATAGTGCGTGGTCGAAATGTTGAGTGCGCCTGTAACCACTTTTAGCTCAACATGTATGCTATATTCAATACATCGACTATGTGCTCATGTTATTTTAATATGGTGAACTAATATTGTGATTTATTATTTTGCTATTATATATTTTACTGGAGATTAGAGCTGTTTTTATTTCAGAAGTGAAACTTGCGTGTGACTATTGGTATGTGTCTCTATATTGGTATGTGGGACAAGTGGGGTTAATGTGGCGGAGAACACCTTTTTGGTTTGGTGGAGAACATAACCGATATTCTTGTTGCACAAGTGAATCATAAGAAAGTTATTTTTTCGCATAGATCGCAGGTCGTCTCGTCGAACGCAATTGAGAATTTTCCTGCGTTAGGTTATTTTTAAATGGTGTTTAATTAACAAAATTGTATGAGTTTGTGTCGGAAACGTTACTATGAGCCGATGCTTAAAAATGAATGCGCTTAAAAGACCTACCTCGTCAATGTGAATGCTCTTAGTTATATTTTGTGGAAGTAGGAAACGGTATGCAATATCATGAACTATTATTAGTCCATTTGATATAGGTATCCTATTTTAGAACTGTGTTTTGAGAAACTTATATGGAGATACAGTCATCGTGAATCATAATTGGTTAAGTAAGAGGGAAGAATTAATTAAGAAATGAATGGACGATGAATATATTTAAATACCACATGAAAAAATAAGATGATGACGACATATACGTGAATATCTCGTGTTGACGCTTTTAGGTAAGAGATTTTTTGTTTCTGTGGAAGCGAAATATATCTGTCATTGAAATCTTTCAATTTTAAGGTTTACAAGAAAGTGACACCTAATATGAAATGCCAATCTGAGCGAGAAAAACGAAATGGCGTCTCAAGGAAAACAAGTTTGCGTTTATGGTATCAATTGCAGCAGTGAAAAAATTAACTGTCGTAAACTAAATTCTCAAATGTATTAAGTTTTTGCGAAATAATGAACAAGATGGGTTTATTATGTGATCAAATTTCGCTTTTTGTCACGGAGGAGACAGCTTTTTCAATTTTATTGGTGACATTTCGAGTTATGGCGGGCAGAACAGTGGACATGCTCAAGGAATGCCAGGAGATGCTTGCGTTAACCACAGTGTGGGTCTCGAGCCCTCCACCATCGCTACTTAATATCACCGATCAGTTATAGTAACGCGAGGCTGCAGGTTTTGCGGCCATTACAAGTTCTTCCAAATTACAACTCCCGCAAATTGATCTACGAAGAACCATAAATGAAGTACTTCTTATTGTGTAGTGCTATATTCCCAGTATTCTAGTTTACTTTTGGATTTGCTTCGCTGATATATCTTGGTATAACTCTTCATTTCAGATTGTAATAGATCACGAACGGTAAGTGATGGCATTGTGTATCTAATTGTATTTATTAATATTCCAATCTTCTCCTATACTTATGGGAGATTTTTGCTAAAGCTTTAAGTTTTGTTGTGCTTCAATTTATTTTAATTTTCTTTGTGTTAGTTTCTAAAAATCAATATCAATCGGTTCGATTTCTCATTTATACTCATGAGCCATAATCTCAAAATTGCCTTTCATTGTGTCGTGGTTCAGTTACGTTGTCCTTCAATTGTGAAATGATTTGTATTAGTGCCTTGTATCTTATAATTTGTAATTGGAACAGGCTGGTGTCGAAACATTTGCCCAAGTGCGACTCCTACATCGTCGATTCGAGTGTGATAAATATAATTTGGCGATTACCCACACACCATAGTAACATTCATTTCACATCTATACAATATTTCTTTGAACCTTTTGAATATCTATACAACGTTAAAATATCCTAGGATAACATTTACTGAAAGTTATATAGATGTTTCAATGTGACCAAATTGAACCAATATATTATGTTGTTTGCACGTTTAAAGACAACATTCCTTGAATATTAAGCGAATAGCCTACGGATATTTAATAAGTTAATGTTTATAAATAATACACTATACTTATAGAGGCCATCTGAAAATGCTGAATGCTACAGATGTACCTACCTCATTAATTTAAGTTGGGCCAGAACTAGAATTCACAAATATCCATTAATACAGGGTCATCTCAAAGACACATTAAAAAGGAATTTTCTGGTGAAAAAGAATTTTTTGGAATGTACTCTCATTAACATACAGCATTCCACATTTAATGGAAGTAGTTAATATACTATCCATCAGGGGAAATGAGCCCACCTTGCAGGTGTAAATTCCTTGCCAGAGGGTAGCTACCATTAGTTTCACACATGGGAATGGTAAACTGTCAATGTCATCAGTGCTGCAGGTCATTCATATGAGAATATTATGTTTATTATATTCTTAAGTGACTGTATAACGTCATCTCTTAGTACAAAGACTCATACAAGCTCTTTAAAATCAGGAAATCCATTCAGGAGTAATGTCTGATTCAGCTGTTATGGAACAAATGGTCAAATAATGTTCCAGGTTTTCATCTGTATCACTGCTAATTGGACCTAGTTCTTCAAGTCATTAAGTAATATTAGGGTTAAGTTTTTTTCAATAATTGATACATTGCAATTAACTACATTCAATAATCAAACTAGGTCTAATTGGAACACTATCAAATATTGTGAATATATATATACAAGTATTATATATATAATTCCCAAAAATACTTTCATAAGGTTTGAATCATGATGGCAGCACCCAAATTATCATTAAATTCACTTACCAGCTTTGACTCCAAGGAGGAATCTTCACTTATTTGTTGACAAAGGTCAACAAAACCTTTGTCTGTTGCCACCGGCAATGCATCCAAGCAGGTCTCTTTCCCAACAACGTCTTGTTCCCTTGGATTACCAGCTAAAATGGCATCCACCTTTTTCTCAAGGCGAGAAAAAGCAGCTGTCATGTCGCCCATCCACATGATGAGCTGACTATTTTGAAGCTGCAATTTACTGCAGCCTATAAATATAAAATTGTTATAAATACACCAATACCTACTAATTACCTTATATTACCACTTTCTTAACACATTTGATATTTAATCATTATAAATCCTGAAAAAATGCTATTCAAACTGTGGGTAACCATGGATTTTAATATACCACTAATTTTGCTCTGTCAACGCATATGAACAATTGAGCAAAAGTTTATTTATTATTTTAAAGAAGTAAAAATTTTAGGATTGAAATCTTATTGCACAGAATTAGCTTAGAAATGTATTCTTTATGCCCTTAAGTGCAAACTGTCAGTTATAAAATTACTTGAACTGAACATTACCTGAGCAACCAGAAGCTTTAGCAGTACGTGGATCAGCATTCACATTCCTCTCCATTGTTGGTGTACATTTCCCAGCACTAGGCTTCACAGGCATTGGTGGCATAGGGTAAGGATCCTCAACAAATGAGCCTTGGGATCGTGAGACACACTCACTCTCTCTAGCCATAACTCTAGAATTTTCTCTTGCTCTCCCTCTTAATAAGGCTAGCTCATCATCACTCTCTGACTCCCCAAGCAAGATGACTATCTTAGTTTTCTTCTTGCGCCTTCCATTTGATTCCTCATCCGAATCGAAATTGGACTTTTCCTCTGCTCTCCATAACTTTAAACGTGCTTGAGAAAATGTTTCTGTAAGTGTTTTAACATTATTAGGAGCTTTATTATCAAGACTTAAAGCTGAGGAGGAATGGTCACATTACAATTCAATTTCGAAATTGCTTCATAAGAATACAAAAATCTAATCCCAAAATCCATTTTAATAACTGCTTGAGTTATTTCTCTGACCTGCATCGAAGTTTAAGCTTAAATGTTTAGTTGGTACTAAGGATAAAATCCATTCAATATCTAGGATATCACATTCTCTTCTCTTTTATCAAAGGTAAGGTAAAATGGGCATATCTGAGGGAATAGAAATCAATATTCCAACACAGAAGTGATGGACAAAGATTCTCTCAAGTATTCGCATGCCATCAACCAAATTTACATATGCCAAAGGACAAAGTTAAATCATTTCATAGAAATATCTCATCATACTCTTGCAGCACTACTATTTTGCAAAAATGTCTTTTTCAGGTTGTGCATGCATCCTCAGTAGTTTGTCTTTCATTTCCTCCACCTGTGTATTTGGGTAGTAACACCACTTTCCTGAGCCATCCAACCACTTAATGGATATGATCCCAGGGGCATCATCCTCCTCAACAAACTTCACAACGGCAAAGATTTTCTTATCCATCTCCTATGAAAATAAAGAATTACTATATGTATTAGCAGACATATTACTGTGGGCAGCAGTGGTAGATAAGGTGGCACATACTCCCCAAGTACTGTTTTATTCTAAATTTAAGTGAGTCTGGGGTAATCCTTGGTTTTAGACTAGTTTATATTCCTTCTGGAGCAGAGCCTCAAGATATAAGTACACTATTACACACAGCCATCAGCCTCCACACAAGTTTAAGCATAAAGTGTGAAATCAGTAAAATAAGTTTATACATTTAAGCAGTAATAAAATGCTGTATGAATGGATCAATGACATATTACAAAGGGGTCATAGCATAAAATAAATGGATAGAATAACTAGAAAGAACACTGTTTTCACAAAGCAAATATTTAATTTGACTGTACTAAGTACATCACCCATAATGCAGCATAGGAAATGCTACATGCCTCCCATGAAGTGTCTTTTCTTCCAACCAAACCGATTTCGTTTAAACACCATCATAGGTGAAGGTACACATGGAAAATGCCAGGAGACACCAGGAGGAATCAAATCGACTATACCTTAGCTAGGCAAAGATTCAGGAACAGGGAGAAGAACTTGCGGAGCTAGCTGGGGCTGTCATTTTCACCTCCTTCCTAACATGGCCTCCCTCAGCTCATCGACATAATCTCAGTTCATTCCACATTGGGTCATCGCAGTCACTGTTCCCAGGACAGCTATTGCACTCTTTCAGGATCTTCACCCTACCACGACCTCCTGGCCGAGTTTCCTATCATCACTCGGCCCCCAGGAACTCTTTGGGAAGTCTACCTGTCACATGAATCATCACATACACCTCCAACCCAGACTGCCAATCTACTACGAAGCCGGCTGTCTAGCTCAGGGTCGACTTCAGGCTGCAAAAGCAGAATTCAAGCTTCTAGTATGTGAAGGCACTGTTTGTTGCTCACACAGCCCTTACACATCACCACTTCACATAGTTTGCAAGAAGGATAGCACCTGGTGACCTTGTGACAACTACAGGGCTCTCAACACCAGCAAAATCCCAGACCAATACTCTCAGCCATCTGCAAGATTTCTCCCATGCTCTTGTAGGATGCGCCATCTACAGCATCATTGACTGCACCAAGGCCATCACTCAAATCCAAATGGCTCCCAAAGACATCTAGAGGACAGCCATAATTAATCTTTCAGCTTTTTTGAATTCTTATTTATGCTGTGTGGGCTTCGTAATGCTGCTCTGACCTGCAGTGGTTCAATGAGGAAGTTCTTGAAGGCCTTGCTTTTTGCTTTCCTTATCTGGATGATGTCTTGGTATTCTACCACTCAAACGAAGAGCATCTTCAGCATATCTGGATTGTCCTCCTATTCCAATGCCTCTTGACTACAGTGTCATCATCACTCAGCTAAGTTGTTCTTTGGATCTCCCAAGGTCTCATTTCTGGGTGTCCATGTCAGCGCTGATGGCTGCTGGCCCTTGCCTGACAAAGTAACTGCTATCAACTACTTCTCTCCAGTCAAAACCATTCGCAACCTATGGCGATTCCACGGAATGCTGAACTTCTACTACCAGCACATTCTACACGCTACATATGCACAAGCTCCACTCCACGCACTTCTTCAAGGTCCCAAAGTCAAGAGCTCCACTCTAATTTTGAGGACACCAGAACTTCAACAGTGTTTTGAAGACTATAAAGCTGGACTCGCCTGGGCAGCAACCCCCTCATATAATAACCTCTGGCTCTCATCAAAGATGACAGCCAAACTGCAATCGGTGCTGCCCTACAGAAACTTTCAAGGAACTCCTAGATACCACTTGGTTTCTTCTTGCTCAAGCTGATGCCTTCCCAGAAGAAGTGAAGTTCCTATGATTTTGAACTACACAATGTCTACCAAGCAGTAAGGGACTTTCAGCTGATGGTAGAAGCCTGCAACTTCACCATCTTCACCAACCACAATCCCCTGTCCTAAGCCTTTGGCCCACGCACCATGAATACCAACACCTACTTACCATGGCAATTTAATCACCTCAATTTCATCTCACAATCCTTCACCAATATGCACATCTACGACTACGACGACGACGACACAAGAGGCACATCTACGGACTGGACAACGTCATCATGGACTGCCTCCAGGGTAGAATCCATAACCACCCCAGTCTGCCTGACTTAGCTGTTCTCTCTCACACTCAAGGGACGATGAGGATGAGGAGGAGACTCCTCCAGGGTGGCAAAGCTTTTCAGCTTTCCCTGATGTCTGTGCCTGGAACAGATGTGTCACGTTGGAGTGACACTTCCATGCCAATTCCATGTCACTACATTTCTCCTCTATATCGTTGGTGCATCTTCCACAAAAACCACTCCCTTAGTCATCCTGGTGCCAAATCCACCATCAAACTCATCTCCCATTGGTATGTCTGACCATCCATGCATAAGGACTGTCATACATGGGCTCGCAGCTGCCTCGTGTACCAGCATTGCAAGGTGTCTTGTCACAACACAGTCCCACCTGGAGACTTTATTCTGTCAACCAAGAATTTTGACCATGTTTGATGCAAATACTGACATCGTGGGACCTCTCCCACCAAGCACCGGCTACTGCCGCCTCCTCACCATGGATGACTGGTTCTCTTGATGGCCAGTTGGAGAACCCCTTATGGACATTACAGCAGACAGTGTCTGCCTTGTCTTTCTTCTTGGATGGGTTGCTCAGCATGGCTGTCCTAAACACATCACCTGCAACTGCGGCTGTCAGTTTGTGTCCTCTTTTCCAGCATCTTCGCATCACTCTGGGAACAACGCTACACCACACCCCAAGCTACCATCCCTAAGCTAACGGTCTCGTTGAACGACTACACTGCACTCTCAAAGCAGCTTTTATGAGCTATTCTGCCAAATCATGGACAGACGCCCTACCGGCAGTTCTTCTCGGCCTCTGCAAAACCTTGAGAGCCAACCTGCGGACAATGCCTGCCAAACTTCTCTTCAGGGAACCATTGCGTCTTCCCTGGGACTTCTACTTGTTGTTATTGAACTACTAATGAACTGAAGGAACTACTATTGAACACTTGGACTCGATGAATCTCGTCTCTCAGCTGTGTTACTGTCTGGCTCAGGTACATCCAACCCCAACGTCACACCACCTCACATTCACCAAGATTTGGCCACATCTCCCCACATCCTTATTCGCAAGGATGTTGTGTGGCCAGCCCTACAGCCACCTTACATGGGACTATATCCTGTTCTTAGCAGTGACAAGCCTTCAATTATCTTCATCGACTGTCTAAAGCCATCCCATCTTCTTCAGGATGACTCTGCCAGCAGTCTCTATGCCAGCATCGCTTTTTCCACTGCCTGCTCCATCGGCACTGCCTCCGTCTTCACCATCAGGCCTTTCTCCTTCACTGACATCATGTCCTACAATTTCTACTCTCTCCGGCTGCACCATCTGTCCTCCAGACCATTTCGCAGCCAACATTCTTTTTCCACCAGGGGGAGTAGTGTGGCAATACTCCACCTCTACACATGCTGCGTTGGTTTGGTGGATCGCTCTTTTGACTCCCATGTGGGCATGTTTGGGTCTCAGTGCTGGCAAAAATTTATTCTATTTTTCTCAGACACCTCTAGATTGTTCCCTAGAGTTCTGGTGTGGCATTCTAGATGATTCTTCCATCTTTAACACTTGTATATATGCCGCTTGTCCTGCAACTCATGGCAGTCTTATATGAAGAGATCTCTGATAAATGTCTATTCTCAACAGAAATGCCTTTTCATTCCACTCTGCCCATGCTACAATATTTGCAAACACTTGTATGATAAAAAGTTCTTTCCATGAACACTGGCTGGGGCTATAATAGTTTTATTAACTATGTATTGCCACTTGTCTGCATTTGATTGCTGCTTCAATGCAAACCCTACTTATTTGCAAATGCGAAGTAGAGGAGGTACAAATAGAATATCTCTTCATCTCTTACAATAGTTCTTTTAAGCAAGCAGTAACGAAGTCCTCTGAAATCTGTTGCATTCTTCAATGCATAATGGTAAATGTAGATTTCCTTGATGTTAGAACCATGTTATTTATTTGGCTACTTTCAATGCATAGTACCAATATGAAATCTTTTTTATAGCATTAAGCTGAAAAAATAAAAAAATAAGAAAAATGCACTCTAAAACTGAATCATTTCTTTATTTTTGTAGTTTCTTAATGCACCATCTGGATGAAAAATTATTTGAATATCATACTTTAAATATCCCATAGATGCATTAGGAAGTTGAATTAGGAAGACTAATAACTATGCCTTTACATAATCCAATTTGTGTATCATTTGTGTAAATCTTTTCTACAGAATAAAAACTTTCTTCTCAAGACTAATAGGCACATGGGAATTTTTGTTGGGTGGATTCCCATATTTTATCTTCTATGCATGGATTTACAAATTATATAACGACTATGTACATAGTAGGAGTGGCTAATTTGAGGTTGATTGATTTAGGGGGAAATTGGGTATATTTGTGGCTAATAATTAATTGTAGAAATCATTTTAATTAAAAATTCTACCAGGTGTTTGTTTTGCTTTTAGTCAGAACTTATCCTCATGTCTGATTTTCTCGAATATTGTTCCATTTTGCTTCATTAAAGTCATGTTAATTTTGGTAGAATTTAAATCTTTAATATTGTCTCAATCAGACTCTCCAATGGCTTTTTTACTTATGGTGCAATGCTCCACATTTGTATTGCACATGCCATTTCTTCACGTCATTTACTTTAGTCTCACCCATATCAGTTCCATTCTCTTAGAAAATAAGATATTAGCACCATAATAATTTATTACATGCATGTAAGGAATTGATATGCCAAGTAATACTACTATGGCCTTCAATTTACCATGATATTACCATAAAAATTGGATTTGATGAAAGTCTTCACTTTTATTGATTTGGATGGAGATTTTAATGGAAGTAAATAGTCTTATGTATTTCAAAGCATGGCACATTGCTTTCTTAAACTCTTTCTATTGTGATAGCAGTGATTTACCCTGGCAATATTGTTTAAGTATAGTTCTCTTGATTCTTTTCTTTTATCTCTTTCATATTTTAGCCATAAGGAAGACTTTCAAAACAACTATGGTACGGCAGTCATGCAGATCAAGTGGATTAAATGTTAAGTACCCATTTATGTCAATTGAAATGTAGTAAATAGTTTGAATATTTAGATTCTACACTTTAGATTTGTGTACTACATTTCTCAGATTTACATTTTATCATATACCTTGCATTAATTTGTTAAATTATATAACATATGTTTACGTGTCATCCACCATAAGAAAGTCTATGAAACTGTTAATGAGCTTATGAGCTATTTGTTTTTAGCTTGATGTTTTAAAGCCATAATCTCCTCAGTTTGTTATTCATGCTAGTCCCAGTGTATTCAATCAATCCCACGATGATTAATACTATACAGATTGCAATAATCTTACTGACATGATCATGATGGCTATGTCTCCTTTCTGAGTGGGATTCAGTTCAGTTATGAATTGTATTTGAAGTACCAACTGGCACATATTTAGTTATTACAATGCATTATGTTACCCAGATATGCATTTTCATCAAAGAAAGGAGGCATTGGTGAATGTCACCGTGCAATACGATGGACATTGGTGGCTCACATTTGTTTTAGAGAAGATAAAGCCTGAAGAACTCAAGAGTTTGATTTCTCTATCTCCATAGGCCATCTCCATCCTTCGCATACCCCTCAAAAGACGATGACCTCGTGCTTCCTCTAAGCCATGTGCTGACAAGAGTGAGTGTCCAGCGTGGAGGGATGTCTGGACGCACATACAAGATCACAGAAAAGGACAGCAAAGTGGCTACCAGATCACTTGCAATGAAATGAGACAAGGTAAGATTACAGAGGAACTAGTTCTTACTTGTATGTGCAACTGCAAAATGATGAACCAAGCAAAAATAATTGGTGGTCAATTTCTTTGAATTGCAGGCAAAAAGAGATGGATTGCCATTCACCTATATGAAAATTCTTGTTCACTTATCACAACATATCTCAAAAACAAAATTTTTAGCCGTCTCCAAATTTTGTGTGCTCGTACCCATATATGTGTAGTTTAATAATACCAAGTTTTAAAAAATTGAAGATGGTGTATTTGACCTTTGACCAAACCTAGATATAGGTCCACTCTGTGATGCAATTCAAAATCATGAGTATTTAAAAGTCAACTATTTTAATAGGAAATTAAATTACCTTTTCAATGAGTCCAATTCTAACTTTGTGACTCTAATAGGAGTTGACTTATTTCTAGTAAATTAAAGTCATGCACGAAAAGGCCACCAAAAGGTCAAATTTTGACCCCCTCATAAATCCCTATCCAATCATCCTAAAAATACAAAAAAATCACTTTGCTTACTTACTATGGTATGGATGACTGTGTCAAATTTCATGAAAATCAAAGAACATTGAAAAAAATGTGTTAGTTGATTTCATATGGAATGACCCCACAGTGAATTTGATATAGGGTGTTGATTATTCATATGGGCAAGGAAGCTGTCTAAGTTGTCATTCATGAGGGCAAACAATGAAGGTATCATCCATGTACCTGAAGAAGTATTTTGGCTGTGGTGAAGCTGTTCTTAGGGCTTTCTCTTTGAATTCTTCCATGAAGAAGTTCGCCACTGCTGGAGACAAGGGTGATCCCATTGGAACTCCTTGCGTTTGTTCATAGAAGATTCCTTTGTACGGAAAATAAATATATGTCCCTGTCCAGCCCACCACTATGCAGTGTACTGACACACTGGGTCACAGGTGAAGAATAAATTGGAATTGGATATTTTAAATTCATAACTAAATATGTAATGGAATAAACAAGCATTTTAAATTAGGACATTTTTCTCACAACTGGGTATAAGACTTGAGTAATCATTATTTGCATAGTTACAAAGATGTTTTCATTGTGCATTAATTTTCTGGTTTCTAAAGATTTCAATAATTGTGTCACTTTATAAGAAATGAAGTATGGAAGGAGATGAAGGAAACTGCAGCTCTTTATCTGTATGAATATATTAATTGCTTTGGTTGAAGCATTAAATGATTTTAGCCACATTGCTCCAAACTTTTGAACTTTCATGCAAGCCTTGGCAGGACAGATTTTAATGAGGTAGGATAATTCTTTTCTTCACAAAAAACTTTCCTTTCAAGACATATTGGTGAATGGAAATTATTGTGTGGTGGATACCAGTATTTTAGAACTTCATTGGGTGGATTTACAACTCATTTAATGGCTACATAGTCGGAGGGACCTGATTGATGTTGGAATGTATTAGAGGAAAACTGGGTACATTTAGGGCTAATGATTAACTGTAAAAATTATTTTTGTTTAAAAACTCTTACAGCTGATTGTATTGTTTTTGGAGGGAATTTATCCTCATGTCTGATTTTCTCTAATATTTTTCCCTTTTGCTTACTTAAAATTATGTGCCATTTGGTCCATTTGCAATTTTGTTATGTATTTAGGTGACTTCTTTTCTTATAGTGTAATGCTACACAGTTGAGGTTTCACCTGCCTTTTGTTCACATCAATTATTTAGACTCTCATATATTAATTCCATTCTCTTCGAAAATGCAGGAAATATTAGCACCTTAACAATTAAATACATAAATGCAGAGAATCAATGAGCATGTAGAGAATCAAGTAATTCTATGATACCTTCAATTTAAGATAATTATGACTTAACAATTGGAATTAAAGAAAGTCATCAGGTTAAAACTCCTGGATGGATATTGTTGAATTTAAATGAAAGTAAACATCTATAAATTGCAAAATTTGCCACATTGTTTTATAGTTTTCTTTAACTCTTTTCATTACACAAGAAGTGATTTTATCTTGGTCATAATGCTTAAATAAAGTTCACTCTTGATTCTTTTCATTTATATCTCTGATTTTTTCAGCCATAAGGAATACTTTCGAAACAACTACCTATGGTACAGCAGTAATGAAGATCAAGTGGATTAAATGTTAAGTACCCATTTATGTCAATTGGAATGTAGTAAATAGTTTGAATATTTATATTCCACACTTTAGATGTGTGTGCTACATTTCTCAGATTTACGTTTTATCACATACCTTGCATTAATTTATTAAATTATATAACATGTTTACTTGTCATCCTCCATAAGAAAGTCCATGAAACTGTTAATGAGCTTATGAGCTATTTGTTTTAAGCTTGATGGCTATCACAGAAAAATAACTGTATTGCTTAGAAAAATGCTGTTTATATTGCTTTAAAGCTTGATTTTTCTACCTTTTTTAATTGTAAGTTGGTTGGAATATGTTTCTCAGCAGCTAAGGAAACACGTCAAATGACGGGATTAGCAGCGAAAGCTTTAAAGCCATAATCTCCTCAGTTTGTTATTCATGCTAGTCCCAGTATATTCATTCAATCCCATGATGATTATTACCATACAGATTGCAATAATCTTACTGACATGATCATGATGGCTATGTCTCCTTTCTGAGTGGGATTCGGTTCACTTGTGAATTGTTGTAGAAGTACCAACTTGCAAATATTTAGTTATATTCTTGCTTCTATTGCAGAGGTTTATAATTAAAGGCCATGTAAACAAAAGAATTAGGTTTGCATTAGTTTCAATACAGTTATGGAATTTTTTCAGATTATTTAATTTTAAGATACCTTTTAATGCATTATTTTATATTGTTACTCATATGTTCATGTTCATTGATGAAAATGGAGGTCACTAATGAAGTGTCTCATTTTTTTTGTTCTTACAGGTTGAGAATAAAAGAACATGATTAGATACCTTGCTGGAATTTGTATAAACATCTCTGGAAAAAAAATAGTGTTGAAGAACTCAACAGTTTCTGAGTTATAATACTGTAAGCATTTAGTATTAATGGTTCTTTTTAAATTCACCTCTATCAAGAGTGTATTTGAAAACATAACAATCTTGGTTTAATTTTCAAATATGTTTATAACTTCATTTCCTCTTTTATTTTTTTGAATTACATTCAAGATTGACAGCTGCATCAACTGAAATTACACGGAAAGGCTTATTTTCAATGCTGGCTCTATGTGCAATTTGCACTTCTGGGACCATAACCTGTTATCCTAGTTCAAATTTTGTATTCTGGAAATTATTTAACACAGTTTCCCCACGGATGGGGAATCCAGCAATTCAGCGAAATAGGCGATGAAAGGGAATCTCAGCATGAAAGATACCACCGTAGGTATGGAGATAATAGTACTTCAAGATTGGTTTTGGAAAAAATCAGGAGGACCCAGATATTCAGCGAAAATCTCATTAGAGCAGAACACAGATATGTATGCATGTGGAGCACCACCGTGGAGGGAGAGGTATGGTTTTTCTGTCTTTTATTTGAGGCACTGTGGGATACATACTGATACAACGAATGTGTACTTCTGAAAAAAAAATCATCCAAGAATACATATAGAATTCCACCGTAGGTGCGGAGGCAATGGCCTTTTTATGATAAGTTTTCAAAGAAAACAAGGCTTAGGCTGGATACTCTGAGGAAAAGTTATAATAGCAAAACACTACCATGAATATAAATGGGGTACCTACACAGGTGGAGAGACAATTCAAGATCCATTTCCTAAGAATTTCTGAATATTTTAATATGTGAGAGGAAATATGAAAATTTATGGTAAACAAGAACACAGAAAACTTTGATTTAAAGGTCGTCTTTTCTTCGATTGCATATTTTTTGCCATTGATACATCTACACAACCTATTTAGTGTACCGCACAAGAACTCCATTAGTATCAATGCTATAACTTCATTTGAAATTTTCTAATACTCAACAAAAAAAAATAATTCAGTTATAATTTTATAAATTTTGCATTGTGCAAAAACAATTGCCTCAGAAAAAACATTTTAAATACATTAAATTAACTGCGGATTCATGCAGCAAGGGGGGCTACTAATTGGGGCAGAAGGTTGGCTTCACTTGCTGAAGAAGGGTCTGGGCTGTCGCTAAGCTAGGTCACGAGGGCTTAATGCGTGCTTGGGATTAATGCTCCCATGGCGGTCACTCCCTTCACTCATATCAGCTTTACTTGACATTAGGTCTTTTGCGTAGGTTTTTCTCCATTGACCACAGCCGGCATTCATTCAATTTGCGTAAGAAAATTCACGTTGGCCAAAGCCGACACTGAACGCAAAAGGGTTAATAATTAAATATGCATATGCAGGAAATCAGTGTGCTAAGTAATACTATAAGGGCCTTAAATTATTAATAATAATTATTAAATTTAAATAATGAATTTGATGAGATGTGGTATATAATCAGACATCCATCAATAGATTGAAGTATCTTAAAACACATCAACCTTGTATTTGTTTTCAAATATATAAATATCTTCAGTACCTCCTCTCATTTTACTGATAACATTAAAGATTGACTGTGGAATGCTCTGAGTTTTATGAGGAAAGGTTTGTTTTTCAGATATTTGGTATATCTTACATTTATAGTGATTTCCTGCCATATATCTTCTGCAAGTAAAAGTCATGCAATGTGATTTAACCCAGAAACACTTGGAAAAAATTTTTTCTTAGAATTCAGTGATAACCTAACATTTCAATGTAAATCATTTTCTGAGTTATTACGTCCAACTTTTATACTTAAAACATGGGTAATTATAGAGATACAGCCTGGTACCTGGTACTAGGCACTTGAGGGTATAAAATTTAACCGATTTTGAGAATCTCCTGTAACTAAACTGTAGCTGTTGAAAATGTTTCATATCCTAAATATTAATTTTTAACATAAATGTCCATGAAAATCAAGACATATGTTAACAATTTATTGCCATCGTAAAAAAATCTAAAATTCAATTATAAATTTGTCCAAGGTAAAAAATTAATTTCAAGGCACTAATAAATCACTGCCTTACATGAAATTGTAAAAAACAATCAATACATAATCCAACATCTCATTTCAAACATTCTGTTTGTGTCCTACTGGTGCAACTTTCATGGGCACACCTTCGCCACTGGGGAGTGGATTTCATGAGGTAGTTGTACCCATCATACCTTACTTCATTGGAGACACTGAAAAAAAGACTGACCGATAGCAGTCAAATGCACTCTATTGAAAATTAATATATTATCTGATGATGAGTTCACTTTCGTATTTCCAATTTCAAAGAACAGTGCTTGAATTTTGATAAGTTAATGGTATCATATTTTGGGAGATACGGATGTAAGCAATATTATCTGGGGGAAGCCAATAAGATTTGGCTTTTAAGTTCGGTGTCTCAATAGCCCTGGTGGCTACCGTGTAAATTTTGATGTATATCAAGGAAATAATTTTAGGAAAGTGGAAAGTTACAAAAAAAGAATTTGGAAAGGCAGCAGCACCTCCATTAGGAATGCAAAAGAAAGAACTGCCATACCTGTTATAATTTGAGAATTATTTTACTAGATACAGCTTGGTGAAATATTTCCGTGGAAAGAACTATGGAGCAACTGGCAGAGTGAGGGAAAATTGAATACCCAAAGACTGCCATCTCAGGTCCCATAAGGAACTGGCCAAAATGAGGATCTTTTGAAGCTAGAAAATGCATGAATGACAACATTGCCAAAGTGAAGTGGAAAGACAATGCAGTTGTGTCAGCAAAACCATCACGCCATGGATATTAATCCAATATCTGGTGTTGGTAGATTCTCTAAAAGTAAGAAAAAGAGAGTCTTTGTGCCACGACCTGATATTATAGGGAAATACAATGCATTTATAGGAGGCACTGATCGAATGAACTGAAATATATACCTTTATCGAATAGGTGATTGAGAAGATAAATGGTGGTGGCCTATTTTTGCATGGATATTGGATGCAATGATGCACAATGCTTAATTGTTGATGAGAAAATCAGGAAGAGACATAACCCAATTAGAGTTCGGTTGGGAAGTTGTGCAGTCATACATGGAGAGATTCAAGAACCCCAAAAAGAAAAACAGGTGTAATGTAATATGTGCACCTACATGTTCTTATTTTTGGAATTTGTTGTCAGAATCTCTTTTGTTACTTTTCAGGTAGATAAACGAAGAGAAAATTAAACATTCTTCACCAGGAATATACGTATTTCATCTGACAAAGCAATAGGAATATGATTGCCTTATACATCAAAACTATGTATTTTATCATTGGATGAGAATCCAATAAAAAAATAATAAACATTTTAACAGGCTTTCAAGACTACAACCTATGCATTGAGGAGACCCAGCTAGTGTAAGTTTTCCTTAACAGCTTTTAAACTTTTCCTTAATAAATCATATCGATGGTCTTTATAAAGCACAAAAATGTTTTAAGTAATTTAATATTTTCTGTGACTAATGAACAAATCTAAAGGTTTATGGATGCTCTCATTATTTTCACAATATTTCTAGCATGTAATAGAAAAAATTTAATATCGCAACACTAACACTATGATGAACTAGTCCATCATATGACCTTGCGTAATGCTCGATGATTACTATGGGCACATAACACCTGTGTCCTGCTGAGTGTTAGTGTTATAATATATCATTTATGTCATATACATCATTTAATCTCTTTGTTCAACAGAATTTATATATTCAGAGTAAAAAAAGATTTATTATTTATTTCTTTTTAGTTGTAGCATTTGAAAGGTTTTATCTGGGGGTCACTTAACATAAGATTTATGTGTGGTTAGTGAAGCATAAGGAACTAAAACATATTTTTATTCCTTTCTAGGATAATTCATGGAAGGGAATGATCTACTTTCAGGGATATCAAGGATATTATGTGGACGCAATATACACAGTAGGAGGAAAAAAAGGAGGCTTGAATTCGTGGCAAATGATGTGCTGGAAATCAGACGGTGTAAGTATCCTCTTTCACTCTGCAAATGTGGTAAACCTAGAGGGTGTAAATATGATATCATCATGAAAATAATTTTTTTACTAAGGACATAAGAAATTGTTAAGTAAGAAGCAGTAATTATATTTTGTTGGTTTTTTAAAATTATTTCACTCAAAATCATAGTTCTGCCCTGTTGCATTGAGGTAAAAAAGGGATCGTCCATAAAAAATACATTAATTTTCAAAACTTTATTGATAACTTTGGAAGTTTTGAAAATCAGATGTTATGTAATATGTGCATTTCATGTTCTTACTTTTGGAATTTGTAGTGATAATGTCTTTTGTTACTTTTCAGGTGGATATACGAAGAGCATATTGAATATTCTTCCCCACGAATATACGTATTTCTTCTATCAAAGCACTATCAATATAATTGCCTTTGACATCAAAACTATGTATTTTATCATAGGATGAGGAACCCATGGAAAAATGATAAACATTTTAACAGTCTTTCAAGACTACAACCTATGCATTGAGGAGACCCAGCTAGTGTAAGTTTTCCTCAACAGCTTTTACATTTTTCCTTAATAAATCATATCGATGGTCTTTATAAAGCACAAAAATTTTTTAAGTAATTTAATTATTTTCTGAGACTAATGAACAAATCTAAAGGTTTATGGATGCTCTCATTATTTTCACAATATTCCTTGCATGTTTTTGAAAAAATTTAATATCACTACACTAACACTATGATGAACTAGTCCATCATATGACCTTGCGTAATGCTCGATGATTACTTAGGGCACATAACACCTGTGTCCTGCTGAGTGTTAGTGTTATAATATATCATTTATGTCATATACATAATTTAATCTTTTTGTCAACAATGTATATATTGAGAGTAAAAAATGGATTTATTATATATTTCTTTTTAGTTCTAGCATTTGAAATGCATTAGCTGGGTGTGACTTAACATATGATTTATGTATGGTAAGTAAAGCATAAGGAACTAAAACATATTTTTATTCCTTTCTAGGATAATTCATGGAAGGGAATAATCTACTTTCATGGATATCATGGATATTATTTGGACGCAATATACACAGAAGAAGTAAAAAAGGGAGGCTTGAATTCGTGGCAAATGATGTGCTGGAAATCAGACGGTGTAAGAATCCTTTTTCACTCTGCAAATATGGTAGTCCTAGAGGGTGTAAATATGATATCATCATAAAAATAATTTTTTTACTAAGGACATAAGAAATTGTTAAGTAAGAAGCAGTAATTATATTTTGTTGGTTTTTTAAAATTATTTCACTCAAATTCATAGTTCTGCCCTTTTGCATTGAGGTAAAAAAGGGATCGTCCATAAAAAATACATTAATTTTCAAAACTTTATTGATAACTTTGGAAGTTTTGAAAATCAGATGTTATGTAATATGTGCACTTTCATGTTCTTACTTTTGGAATTTGTAGTGAGAATGACTTTTGTTACTTTTCAGGTGGATATACGAAGAGCATATTGAAGATTCTTCCCCACGAATATACGTATTTCTTCTGTCAAAGCACTATCAATATGATTGCCTTTGACATCAAAACTATGTATTTTATCATAGGATGAGGAACACATGGAAAAATAATAAACATTTTAACAGGCTTTCAAGACCACAACGTATGCATTGAGGAGACCCAGCTAGTGTAAGTTTTCCTTAACAGCTTTTAAATTTTTTCGTTAATAAATCATATCGATGGTCTTTATAAAGCACAAAAATTTTTTAAGTAATTTAATTATTTTCTGAGACTAATGAACAAATCTAAAGGTTTATGGATGCTCTCATTATTTTCACAATATTCCTTGCATGTTTTTGAAAAAATTTAATATCGCAACACTAACACTATGATGAACTATTCCATCATATGACCTTGCGTAATGCTCGATGATTACTATGGGCACATAACACCTGTGTCCTACTGAGTGTTAGTGTTATAACATACCATTTATGTCATATACATAATTTAATCTCCTTGTTTAACAGAATTTATATATTCAGAGTAAAAACAGATTTATTATATATTTCTTTTTAGTTGTTGCATTTGAAATGTTTTATCTGGGTGTCACTTAACATAAGAATGATGTATGGTTGGTGAAGCATAAGTAACTAAAACATATTTTTATTCCTTTCTAGGGTAATTCAAGGAAGGGAATAATCTACCATCATGGATATTATGTGGACGCAATATACACAGTAGAAGTAAAAAGAGGAGGTTTGAATTCGTGGCAAATGATGTGCTAGAAATAAGACGGTGTAAGTATTTTTTTTCACTCTTTAAATATGGTAGTCCTAGAGGGTGTAAATATGATATTATCATGAAAATAATTTTTTTACTAAGGACATAAGAAATTATTAAGTAAGAAGCAGTAATTATATTTTTTTGGTTTTTTAAAATTATTTCACTCAAATTGATAGTTCTGCCCTGTTGCATTGAGGTTAAAAAGGGATCGTCTATAAAAAATACATTAATTTTCAAAACTTTATTGATAACTTTGGAAGTTTTGAAAATCGGATGTAATGTAATATGTGCACCTACATGTTCTTATTTTTGAATTTATAGTGAGAATCTCTTTTGTTACTTTTTAGGTGGATATACGAAGAGCATATTGAATATTCTTCCCCACGAATATACGTATTTCTTCTATCAAAGCACTATCAATATAATTGTCTTTGACATCAAAACTGTATTTTATCATAGGATGAGGAACCCATGGAAAAATGATAAACATTTTAACAGTCTTTCAAGACTACAACCTATGCATTGAGGAGACCCAGCTAGTGTAAGTTTTCCTCAACAGCTTTTACATTTTTCCTTAATAAATCATATCGATGGTCTTTATAAAGCACAACAATTTTTTAAGTAATTTAATTATTTTCTGAGACTAATGAACAAATCTAAAGGTTTATGGATGCTCTCATTATTTTCACAATATTCCTTGCATGTTTTTGAAAAAATTTAATATCACTACACTAACACTATGATGAACTAGTCCATCATATGACCTTGCGTAATGCTCGATGATTACTTAGGGCACATAACACCTGTGTCCTGCTGAGTGTTAGTGTTATAATATATCATTTATGTCATATACATAATTTAATCTTTTTGTCAACAATGTATATATTGAGAGTAAAAAATGGATTTATTATATATTTCTTTTTAGTTCTAGCATTTGAAATGCATTAGCTGGGTGTGACTTAACATATGATTTATGTATGGTAAGTAAAGCATAAGGAACTAAAACATATTTTTATTCCTTTCTAGGATAATTCATGGAAGGGAATAATCTACTTTCATGGATATCATGGATATTATTTGGACGCAATATACACAGTAGGAGTAAAAAAGGGAGGTTTGAATTCGTGGCAAATGATGTGCTGGAAATCAGACGGTGTAAGAATCCTTTTTCACTCTGCAAATATGGTAGTCCTAGAGGGTGTAAATATGATATCATCATGAAAATAATTTTTTTACTAAGGACATAAGAAATTGTTAAGTAAGAAGCAGTAATTATATTTTGTTGGTTTTTTAAAATTATTTCACTCAAATTCATAGTTCTGCCCTTTTGCATTGAGGTAAAAAAGGGATCGTCCATAAAAAATACATTAATTTTCAAAACTTTATTGATAACTTTGGAAGTTTTGAAAATCAGATGTTATGTAATATGTGCACTTTCATGTTCTTACTTTTGGAATTTGTAGTGAGAATGACTTTTGTTACTTTTCAGGTGGATATACGAAGAGCATATTGAAGATTCTTCCCCACGAATATACGTATTTCTTCTGTCAAAGCACTATCAATATGATTGCCTTTGACATCAAAACTATGTATTTTATCATAGGATGAGGAACCCATGGAAAAATAATAAACATTTTAACAGGCTTTCAAGACCACTACCTTTGCATTGAGGAGACCCAGCTAGTGTAAGTTTTCCTCAACAGCTTTTACATTTTTCCTTAATTAATGATATTGATGGTCTTTTTACGGCACAAAAATTTTTTAAGTAATTCAATAATTTTCTTTGAGACTAATGAACAAATCTAAAGGTTTATGGATGCTCTCATTATTTTCACAACATTTCTTGCATGTATTTGAAAAAATTTGATATCATTATACTAACACAATGATGAACTATTCCATCATATGACCTTGCGTAATGCCCGATGATTACTATGGGTACATAACACCTGTGTCCTACTGAGTGTTAGTGTTATAACATACCATGTATGTCATATACATCATTTAATCTCTTTGTTCAACAGAATTTATATATTCAGAGTAAAAAAAGATTTATTATTTATTTCTTTTTAGTTGTAGCATTTGAAAGGTTTTATCTGGGGGTCACTTAACATAAGATTTATGTGTGGTTAGTGAAGCATAAGGAACTAAAACATATTTTTATTCCTTTCTAGGATAATTCATGGAAGGGAATGATCTACTTTCAGGGATATCAAGGATATTATGTGGACGCAATATACACAGTAGGAGGAAAAAAAGGAGGCTTGAATTCGTGGCAAATGATGTGCTGGAAATCAGACGGTGTAAGTATCCTCTTTCACTCTGCAAATGTGGTAAACCTAGAGGGTGTAAATATGATATCATCATGAAAATAATTTTTTTACTAAGGACATAAGAAATTGTTAAGTAAGAAGCCGTAATTATATTTTGTTGGTTTTTTTAAATTATTTCACTCAAATTCATAGTTCTGCCCTGCTGCATTGAGGTGAAAAAGGGATCGTCCATAAAAAATACATTAATTTTCAAACTTTATTGATAACTTTGAAAGTTTTGAAAATCAGATGTAATGTAATATGTGCACCTACATGTTCCTATTTTTGAATTTGTAGTGAGAATCTCTTTTGTCACTTTTCAGGTGGATATACGAAGAGCATATTGAAGATTCTTTACCACGAATATACGTATTTCTTCTGTCAAAGCACTATCAATATGATTGCCTTTGACATCAAAACTATGTATTTTATCAAAGAATGAAGAACCAATGGATAAATAATAAACATTTTAACAGGCTTTCAAGACCACAACCTATGTATTGAGGAGACCCAGCTAGTGTAAGTTTTCCTTAACAGCTTTTACATTTTTCCTTAATAAATCATATTGATGGTCTTTATAAAGCACAGAAATTTTTTAAGTAGTTTAATAATTTTCTGAGACTAATGAACAAATGTAAAGGTTTATAAATGCTCTCATTATTTTCACAATATTTCTGGCATGTAATTGAAAAAATTTAATATCGCAACACTAACACTATGATGAACTAGTCCATCATATGACCTTGCGTAATGCTCGATGATTACTATGGGCACATAACACCTGTGTCCTACTGAGTGTTAGTGTTATAACATACCATTTATGTCATATACATAATTTAATCTCCTTGTTTAACAGAATTTATATATTCAGAGTAAAAACAGATTTATTATATATTTCTTTTTAGTTGTTGCATTTGAAATGTTTTATCTGGGTGTCACTTAACATAAGAATTATGTATGGTTGGTGAAGCATAAGTAACTAAAACATATTTTTATTCCTTTCTAGGGTAATTCAAGGAAGGGAATAATCTACCATCATGGATATTATGTGGACGCAATATACACAGTAGAAGTAAAAAGAGGAGGTTTGAATTCGTGGCAAATGATGTGCTAGAAATAAGACGGTGTAAGTATTTTTTTTCACTCTTTAAATATGGTAGTCCTAGAGGGTGTAAATATGATATTATCATGAAAATAATTTTTTTACTAAGGACATAAGAAATTGTTAAGTAAGAAGCAGTAATTATATTTTGTTGGTTTTTTAAAATTATTTCACTCAAATTGATAGTTCTGCTCTGTTGCATTGAGCTTAAATAGGGCACGTTGATAAAAAATACATTAATTTTCAAAACTTTATTGATAACTTTGGAAGTTTTGAAAATCAGATGTAATGTAATAAGTGCACCTACATGTTCTTATTTTTGGAATCTGTTGTCAGAATCTCTTTTGTTACTTTTCAGGTACATATACGAAGAGCATATTGAAGATTCTTCACCAGGATTATTCATATTTCATCTGACAAAGCACGATCCATTTGATTGCCCTTGACATGAAAATAACGTACTTTTGATTGTTTTTCCATTGATATTTAATTAAAAAGGAGGATGCAATTGATATCATTTTGCAGTCTTGGTAGTTGAAGTTAATTCGGAAATAAGAACCATTTTGTTCAAATGCTTGTAATTTCTTAATGTTAATGTACTCTTGTAATTTGAATCATATATTATCATAAATAAGGTCACATAAATTTATTTTGATGGAAAGGAATCATCACCTCTACTTAATCTAAATCATTACAAAATTAAATTTGTCAAAGGATTAGTGATGAAACTGCCGTATTTATATCATAGGATGAGGATCCAATGGAAAAATGATAAACATTTAAAGATGCTTTGAAATCCCTAGATTATGCATTGAGGAGACTCAGCTAGTGTAAATTTTCCTTAACAGCTTTTACTTTTTTCCTGAATTCATGATTTTGTTAGTTTTTATTATGGTTTTCATTGGTTTCATTGGCTATATATATGGATAATAAGCACAAAAAATTTTGAAGTAGTATTATTATCTACTGAAACTAATGAACGAATCAAAATGTTTATGCATGCTATCATTATTTTCACCATATTTCTTACACTTATTCATATAAATTTGATATCATTATACTAACACTATGATGAACTAGTGCACACAATGACTATGTGTGATTCTTGATGATTACTATGGGCACATAACACAGGTGTTCTTCTGAGTGTTAGTAGGATTAAATATTATTTATGTCATACACATCATATAATCTGTGTGTTCATCAGAATTTATATATTGACAGTTAGGAAAAAAGGCTTGTGATATATTTCTTTTCAGCTATAGCATTTGAAATATTTTATCTAAATGTCATTTAACAGATGATTATTGCATGGATAGTGAAGTTTAAAGAACTAAATTGTATTTATATTCCTTCCCAGGATAATTCATGGGAAGGAATAATCTACCTAATGGATATCTTGTATATTATGTGGATGCAATATTCAGTATAGGAACAAAATAAGGTCTTGAATTTGTGACATATGATATACTGTAAGGAACTAAAAAATATTTTTATTCCTTTCTAGGATAATTCATGGAAGGGAATAATCTACTTTCATGGATATCAAGAATATTATGTGGAAGCAATTACACGGTAGGAGTAAAAAAAGGAGGTTTGAATTCGTGGCAAATGATGTGCTGGAAATCAGTCGGTGTAAGTATCCTTTTTCAATCTGCAAATATGGTAGACCTACAGGGTGTAAATATGATATCATTATGAAAATAATTTTTTTAATAAGGACTAAAGGACTCTTGAAATATTGTAGACACAGGTTGTAAATATGATATCATCATGAAAAAAAGTTTTTCTAGAAAATACATAATAAATCTTTAGTAAGAAGCAGTATTTATATTTAAAAATTTTTTTTAAATATTATTTTACTCAAAACGATAGTTCTGCTGTGTTGCATTGAGGTGAAAATGGGATCGTTGATAAAAAATAATTTAATTTTCATATCTTCATTGATAACTTGGGTAGATTTGAAAATCAGATGTAATGTAATATGTGCACCTACATGTTTTTATTTTTGGAATTTGTTGTTAGAATCTCTTGTTACTTTTCAGGTACATATACGAAGAGCATATTGAAGAATCTTCACCAGGATTATTCGTATTTCATCTGACAAAGCACGATCCATTTGATTGCCCTTGACATGAAAATTACGTACTTTTGATTGTTTTTCCATTGATATTTAATTAAAAAGGAGGATGCAATTGATACCATTTTTCAGTCTTGGAAGTTGAAGTTAATTCGGAAATAAGAACAATCTTCTTCTAATTCTTGTAATTCCTTGATGTTAATCGACTCCTGTAATTTGAATTATATCTTATGATAAATAAGGTCACAAATTTATGTTGATGGAATGTGAATCACCTTAATTAATTCTAAATCATTACAAAGGTAATTTTTCAAAGGAGTACATAATATTAAAACTGCTGTACATGCATTGCATGCATCATGCATGCATTCATTATTTTCATAATATTTCTTGCATATATTTGTAAAAATCTGACATGATTCTACTAACACAATGATGACCTAGTCCACAAAATGACTTTGTGTAATGCTAGATGATTACTATGGGCACATAACACCTTTGCCCTTCTGAATGATAGTATGATTGAATATCCTTTACGCTTAATGCATTATTTAATGTTCTTGTTTTCAGTATAGATATATAATGGCAGTTGTATGAATATTTTTTTGTTTTTTGAGAGTCATCCTCATAATACTTTATTTTACGTAATTTTGTATAGGAATTGACGATTTGTGTCAATATGATACTTCCATTTTCAACACTTTTTGCTATTATTCTCATATAGAAATAAACAATGTGTACTTTAAAACTCAGGCTATGAATAGGTCTTTTCAATGAGACATAAGATTATTATTCTTTTCTTTTTTTCTTCCTATTATATTTTTCTGTTTTTCTTACTTTAAGTCATTTGTCATTTAGTCCATTTTCAATTCTCTTGTGTATTGCTATGTGAGCTCTCTAGGCTTCCTTCCTTTTAGTGCATTGCTCCACATTTGAGGTTTAGTATTCACATCTTTTACTTAGACACTCCTGTATATTTTCAATTCTTTTTGAAAATTCAGGAAATATTAGCAAATTATAATTTATTACTTAAATGTAGAGAACCCCTGTGCCAAGCAATGCTAGGATTCCTTCAATTTGAGACAATTTTGACTTAACCTTTGGATTTTAATAAATTAGTCAAGTTAAAACTCCTGTATGGAAACAGTTGCATTTTAATGAAAGTAAATATGAATAAATTTCAAAATCTGTCACTTTGATTAAGGGTTGACTTAAACTCTTTGTATTATGCTGGGATTGATCTAATCTTGGTGATAATGTTTAAATAAAGTTCTCTCTTGTTTATTTTCATTTATCTCATATTTTGAAGCCATATGGAAGACTTCCAAAACAATGGTATGGTAGACATGAAGATCAAGTGGACGAAATGTTAAGTACCAATTTATGTTCATTGGAATTTAGAAAATAGTTTGAATATTTATTTCCTACACTTAAGATTTTTGTACAACATTTTTTACTTTTACAATTTATCACATACATTGCATTCAAATGTTAAATTGTATAATATGTTTACTTGCAATCCTCCCTGATAAAGTCCATGAAACTATTAATAAGCCTATGAGCTATTCGTTTTAAGTGTTACGCTTTACAGCCATAATCTCACCAAGTTGATGTTCATGTTAGTCCCAGTATATTCATTGAATCCCACAATGATTATTACTATACAGATTGAAATAATCTTACTGACATGATAATGATGGCTATGTCTCCTTTCTGAGTGGGATTTGGTTCACCTATGAATTATTTTAGAAGTACCAACTTGCAAATATTTAGTAATTACATGCTTCTATTGCAGAGGTTTATCATTCAAGGCCATGTGAAATAATGGATTAGATTTGCATTAGTTTTAGTCAAATTATGGAAGTTTTTTGCTCATTATTTTATTTAAAGAAACCTTTCAATGTTTTATGTTAACTTGTTACTCATATACACATGTTCATTGATGAAAACCATGGTAACTGATCCAGTGTCTCATTTTTTTTGTTCTTACAGGTTGAAAATAAAAGAATGTGATGTGATACCTTGCTGGAATTTGTATGTACATCCCTGTAGTACAAATAGACAGTATTGTAGAACTCAACTGTTTTCAAGTTATAACACTGTAAGCATATAGTATTAATTGTTCTTTTTCACCTCACATCCATCAAGAGTGTTAAATATTTGGAAACAAAACAATCTCAGTTTAATTTTCAAATTTATTAATGCCTTCAGTTTCTCTTCTCATTTTTCAACTTACATTCAAGATCTACTGCTGAAACAACCTAATGTCAGTAGGAAATATTTTTTTTCCCAGTGGAATGCATTACATCTATAGAGTTTTCCTCTTTAATACCTTCTGAGTACTCTTGTTAATGGATAAAAATGATTTAGATCTGAAATATTTGGAGTTCTTAGTGAAAGTGATATTTAATATCTGTAATTTTTGAACACTTACCTCAGTACTTGAGTTAAGTAATAATGGTAAACTTCCAATATCTTAGACTCATTTAAATATTCGCTTTAGACTGTGCATACTTAAAATAAAGTAATGCTTTAAACTGGATAAATATTTTTGCAGTACTTAATGCTGTGCCTAGTTTTTCATGAAAATTAATTATTATGATTATTATATGCCACTTGTATACTGAACATACGTGTGTATTTAAGTGCATCATGTAGTTGCCCTCACATCTCTTTAAGTGACAGGTTCACCGTAGTGGACTTTGGGACCCCTAATTAAGTGGACATGGGCAACATCATTAGTCTTTCTTTAAGGTGATCAATGCCTCATAGTCAATATATCAAAGTGTTTTGATAGTCATATGTATCATGATTGTATTTATGGTATTTAGAAATGGAGTTGAATATTTGTGTTTCTGCTATTCTTCTGACTCAAGAGTTATTGCTCTTATGGTTCTATAGATATAAACAAGATATTGTAGTGATACTATGCCACTACACCTACCGTGTTGGCTTGGTGAATCCACTCTCTCCTCCCATGTGGGCAGCCCATGTTCTGGTCTCATTGCCGACAAACGTTTTTTCCATTTTTCTTGGACACTTCTAGATTGTTCTAGCATTCTAGATGATTTCTCCATCTTCTCTACCTGTATATAAGCTGCTTGTCCTGCCACTCATGGCAGTCTTGTATGAAGAGTTCTCCCATAAACAGCTATTCTTTACACAGAAACGACTTTTCATTCCACACTGCCCACACAAAATAATGACCTCTGACGACGAACAACATTGACAATCTTCACCATCTTCCAGGCTTCTACGAATGTATCAGGCACCTTGCTACATGGGCTTCTCTGCGCATCTCCCACAGCATTTGGTGGACCACTTCATCGAGCTAGATAAGTCTACTAGCAACCATGGCAGATGAGGAGCAATTCGCCAAACTTCAGGCACAACATGAGGAACTTCAACGGCAGTGCATTGTCCAGCAAGTGCAACCCATCCAACAGCTAGCAGCTCTCCAGCATCAGCACCAAAAAGCTCTGCAACAACAACAAGAACAGCAGGCATCATTACCTTCATAACCATCACATGAGGTCTCTTCACTCCCCGATCCTGCCGGTATCGGCCATGTTGCCATCGACCACATCACGCCAAAACTGCCTCCTTTCTGGCCAGCTTAACCTGTAGTATGGTTCGTGCAGGTGGAAGCACAATTTTCCCTGGATAATACTGCCTTGGACCGGACTATATACAATTACGTCATGGGAAACCTGGATCATCGCTTCAAGTAAGCAACATCATAATAAACCCACTGGCCACAAATCATTATCAGACACTTAAAGCTCTATTGATGCAGCATGTCTTTCTCTCCAAGGAGCAGAAGTTTTGGCAACTTCTCAAAGCAAAAGAGCTGGGTGATCACAAGCCTTCTCAACTCCTACGACATATGCATTCCCTCATCGGTGCCAAACAAGTGCAGGACTCTTTCCTGCGCATGCTTTGGCTATAGCATCTTTCACTCAGCCCATAGATCATCGTCCAAGTGCAGACTACAACACCTTCACTTGATCAGCTTGCAGATATGGCTGACCGCATCGTCACAGTCATTCTGCCTCCAATTGCCCCTGCCCTTCATGCTGTACACTCTACGCCTGAGAATTCAGCATTGGCTCAGCAGATGGAGGAACTCGTCAAGCAGCTCCAAGTTATACAAACTCACCTCTTCGATCCTCCATACCCGTAGACCTATCCAGGGCATCCAGGTCAGATCTCGACCTCATTCGCCTGGCTCCACAGGCACTACACCTCTGTTGGGATCTTCACCCTACCACAACCTCCTGTCGGAGTTTCCTATCATCACCTGGTCCCCATGCATTCCTCGGGAAGTCCACCATCACACAAAGCATCACATATGCCTCCAACCCAGACCACCAAATTACTACCATGCCCGCCATCTAGCTCTGTATTGACTTCAGGATGTATAAGCAGAATTCATTAGAGTACGCAAAGGCACTATTCGTCACTCACACAGCCCTTATGCCTCATCATTTCACATGGTTAGCAGGAACAATCGCAGCTGGTGGCCTTGTGGCAACTACAGGGGCCTCAAACCACACACACAATCCCAGACCACTTCTCCATCCGCCATCTGCAAAATTTCTCCCTCACCATCTTCAGCGTCACGGATTGCACCAAGGCCTTCACTCAAATCCCAATCGCTCCCAAAGACATTGAAAAGACAGCCATAATTACACATTTTGGCCTATTCAAATTCTTATTTATGCCATATGGACTTAGTGTTGCTGCTCAGACCTGGCAGCGCTTTATCGTCGAAGCTCTTGAAAGCCTCACTTTTTACTTTCCTTATCTGGATGATGCCTTGATATTTTCCCACTAAGGAAGAGCATCTGCAGCGTCTCCTGATTGTATTCCAGCACCTCTGCAACTATGATGTCATCATCAACTCAGCATTGTGTGTCTTTGAATCTCCCAAAGTCACATTTTGGGCATCCATGTCAGCATTGATGGCTGCAGGCCCTTGCCTGACAGAGTAGCTACTATCAACAACTTCTCTCTGCCAAAGACCATTCTTGACCTATGATGATTCCTCAGAATGCTGAACTTCTACTGCCAGCACATTCCACATGCTGCAACTGCCTAAGCTCCACTCAACACCCTCCTTCAAGGTCCCCATGTCAAGTGCTCCACTCTAATTTCGTGCACATCAGAAGGTCAACAGATTTTGGAAGGGGGTAAATCTGGACTCGCCCTAGCTGCAACCCTCTCACCTCCAATCAGCTCAGCATCTCTGGCTGTAGTTGTAGATGCTGGGCGAACTACAATTGGCCCTTCCTTCAGAAACTTTCTGGGAACTCCTGGCAACCACTTGGTTTCTTCTCATGCAAGCTGATGCCTTCTTTGAACTCTTCACTACCTACCAAGCAGTGAAGCACTTTCGGCCAATAGTAGAAGCCCGTGACTTTGCTATCTTCACCAGCCATGAACCCCTGTCCTACACCTTTGGCCTACACACCAGGAACGCACAACATACTACAATTTATATACACACCCTGGCTACATCTCCCCTCACACCTGTTCATCAATGCGATTTAATCATCTCCAGTTCATCTCACAATTAACCATTGAGGTGAGATACATCTCCGGACTGGACAATGTCATCACCGACGTAGGCCAACTGACTTGTCGAACGACTACACTGCATTCTCAATGTAGCTCTTATGTGCTATTCTTCCGACTCATGGATAGACACCCTAACTACAGTTCTTCTTGGCCTCCACACTAGCTGGAGAGCTGATCTGCAGACAACATCTGTGGAACTTCTCTTTGAGACCCAACTGCATCTTTCTGGGGACTTATACGTCGACTCTGTTTGACACTCGGACTCAACAGATTTTGTCTCTCAGCTGTGTGACTGCATGGCTCAGGTATGTCCAACCCCTGTGCCACACCATGTCACCAGTAGGCAAGTCTTTATTCACAAAGATTTGGCTACATCTCCCCACGTTCTTATTCATCGAGAAGCCTTTCTGCCAGCCTTACAACCACTGTTCATGGGACCATATCCTGTCCATATCCATGACCAGAAGACCTATACAATTATCATCAATGACAAGCCTTCGACTCTATTCATCGACCATCTCAAGGGGCACATCTTCTTTAGGAACCACTCTCTGCCTGCAGCCTGTATGCCAGCACCATTTTCCCCCTACCACATGCATAGGCACTACCTCCATCTTTACCACCAGAGATTCCTCCTTCATCAACACCAGCTCCTTTGATTTCTACTCTCTTCTGCCTCACCATCCGTCCTCCAGACCATTTTGCAGTCAATGCTCTCTCTTCCCACTGGGGCAATAGTATGGCGATACTCCACCACTACACCTGCCACATTTGCGAGGTGGATCTGCTCTCTTGCCTCCCATGCAGGCAGCCCATGCTCGAGTCTCAGTTCCGGCAAAAATTTTTTCCATTTTTCTCAGTCACTTCTAGATTTTTCTCCAGAGTTCTGGTGTGGCATTTTAGATAATTCTTCTATCTTTGCCACCTGTGTATAAGTCCTGCCACTCAGGTCAGTCTTGTATGAAGAGTTCTCCCATAAACATCTATTCTCAGTTCAGAAATGAGTTTTCAGTCCACGCTTCCCACGCTACAATATACCCAGAATCTTGTGTGATGAAAAGCTCTTTCCACGAACACTAGCTGGGGCTACTGTAGTTTAAATATTTATGTACTGACACTTACCTGCATTTAGGTGCTACTTTAATTTAAACCTTACTTAATTGCAAATGCAGGGTAGAGGAGGCAAAAGTAGAATATCCCTTTATCTCTTACAATATTTCTTTTGAAGCATTAAAGAAATCTGCAGTAATGAAGTCCTCTGAAATCAGTTGCATTCTTCAATGCATTACGGTAAATGTAGATTTCCTTGATGTTAGAACCATGTTATTTATTTGGCTACTTTCAATGCATAGTACCCATATAAAATCTTTTTCAGAGCATTAAGCTGAAAAAATAAAAAATAAGAACAATGCACTCTAAAACTGAATCACTTCTTTATTTTCATAGTTTCTTAATGTACCATCTGGATGAACAATTATTTGAATAGCATACTTTAAATATCCCATAGATGCATTAGGAAGTTGAATTAGGAAGACTAATGACCATGCTGTTACATAATCCAATTTGTGTATAATTTGTATAAATCTTTTCTACAGAATAAAAACTTTCTTCTCAAGATTAATAGGCACATGGAAATTTTTGTCAGGTGGATTCCTGTATTTTACCTTCTATACATGGACTTACAAATCATACAGTGACTACATAGTAGGAGTGGCTAATTTAAGGTTGAATGATTAAGAGGAAAATTGGGTATATTAATGGCTAATAATTAACTGAAGAAATTATTTTCATTAAAAATTCTACCAGGTGATTGTTTTGCTTTTGGTCAGAACTTATCCTCATGTCTGATTTTCTGGAATGTTGTTCCATTTTGCTGCCTTTAAGTCATGTTCATTTTGGTCCAATTTTAATTTCTAATCTAGTCTCAATCAGACTCTTCAATGACTTCTTTACTTATGGTGCAATGCTCCACATTTGTATTTCACATGCCATTTCTTCACGTCATTTACTTTAGTCTCACCCATATTAGTTCCATTCTCTTAGAAAATGAGGGATATTAGGACCATAATAATTTAATATATGCATGTAAGGAACACGTATCCTAAGTAATACTATGATGGCCTTCACTTTCATTGATTTTACCTAAACAATTGGATTTGATGAAAGTCTTCACTTTTATTTATTCAGACAGAGATTGTTGTATTTTAAAGGAAGTAAATAATCAATGTATTTCAAAGCATGCCACATTATTTTTGAGTTCTCATAAACTCTTCCTATTTTGCTAGCAGTGATTTTATCCAGGTAATATTGTTAAAGTAGAGTTCTCTCTTGATTCTTTTCTTTCATCTCTTTGATTTTTTAGCTATAAGGAGGACTTACGAAACAGCTATGGCAGTCATGAACATCAAGTGGATTAAATGTAAGTACCCATTTCTGTCAATTAGAATTTAGTAAATAGCTGGTAATTTATTCCCTACTCTCCAGATTTGTGTCCTACATTTCTCAGTTTTACATTTTATCACATACCTTGCATTCATTTCTTGAATTGTATAACATATCGATATGTTATACAATTCAAGAAATGAATGCAAGTCGATCAAGATCGATCTTTACTACTCATCCTCCCTGATATGTTCATGAAACTGTTAATAACCTTATGGGCCATTAGTTTAGGGCGAAGGCTAGTAAGCCATATTCTCTTTTTTTGTTATTAATGAAATATTCCCAGTCCCGATATATTCATTTGATGGAAGTCCCAGTATATTCATTTAATCCCATGATTATATATATATATATATATACAGGTAACAATAATCTTATTGAAAGGCATAAATGATGGATGGCAATGTCTCCTTTCTGAGTGGGATTCGGTTCAGTCATGAATTATTTTTTAAGTACCAACCTGCAAATATTTAGTTATTAGAAGCTCTGTTGCAGAGGTTTATCATTTAAGGTCATTAGAAAAAAATGAATTAAATTTACTTTAGTTTCAATCGAATTATGGAGCTTATTTTATTTTAATAAATGTTTCTGTGCATTATGCTACCCATATATGTCTGTTCATCAAAGAAAATCGACGTCCCTAATACACTGTCTCCTTATTTGTCTGCTCTTTCAAGTTGAGTATCTGACCGAGAATGAACTATCATTCACGAGATCGACAGAATTCAAGTTTAAATAATGTAAGCATTTAGTTGTTGTAAGTTAAGTCAATAGTTTTACATATTTGAGAATAATTCAACCTTGGTTTAATTTTCAGATG
The DNA here is from genome assembly GCA_963169105.1 of Ceriagrion tenellum. NCBI lineage: Eukaryota > Metazoa > Arthropoda > Insecta > Odonata > Coenagrionidae > Ceriagrion > Ceriagrion tenellum. Next base: position 44,003,770 of record OY720638.1, on the reverse strand, counting down.
CATTAATGTCTCCTGTGCCTCTTTTATATTTTAAAATTACAGTAGAAGGCTGCTATAGCGAGTTCTCACATAATTCGAAAAATTGCTTTTTATAATGTGCCCTTGTTATAGCTGTCCAGCTATTGTTGCAGTGCTAACACCTTGAATCCTTACATTAAGTTAGGGAAGTAATGGGCACGTGGTGCATGTTTTCATAAATGTGTCAAATATCTAATGAAATTTTAAAGTTTACTGGGGAAAATTATCAACTAGTATACGATTTATTTGTATTCTAAATTTTCCCTGCACTGCAAGATCTCTGTTGACATTAAGTGGAAAATCCCACTGAACCATCCCCGGAAAAATATGGCATATCATGGTACAATGGTATCAAACATATATGTTTATAATGGTCAAAGGTGCCACATGGAAGTGGTTGATATACTGGAGGGTAATAGTGAAAGAGAAAAATTTAAATAATGAACGCAAGTAATGCTTAATCACTACTGCTATAAACATTAGGAAATTATGGTAAGTTGATCAGGAACTGAGAATGTATTGCAGTAATGGGTTAAAACAGAACCTCTAACAGTCATTTCCCAATTGTGCTAATTTCCCAATCCAATTGTGCTAAAGACAATCAGGAAAGATTTCTGTATGGTACATCGCACTTGTATGCCAATTTCACCTCATTCACCATACAAAAGATCATCCTATGTGATTGTTAGCAGAAATCATAGCTTGAATGAATGTCCAGACAGCTGTAATATGTAGTCCTAGTGATGTTTGTTTATATTAGCATGGTGCTGGCATAACAGGGGGGCTATTCTCTAACTCCAAGCTCAGCAGCTTTCTCGTGATAAGATGCTTCAATAAGCTCCTTGCTACCATCTGTATTCTCTATCATGGTAGCCCCGGAGAAAGTAGCTAGAAAAAGCTACCGGTAGCTCATTTGGTTACCAACCGTATTCTGTAACTGTCACGAAGCTACTTCCATAGCTTCTATAGGCTTCCGTGGTAGCTTCGTGAAGCACGGCATACAAACCTGCAGCTAATCTTGCTACCGTGGAGCGAGTAGCGCATGTCGGTAGTGTTTTGTTCAATTTGTTCTGCTACAGTGTAGAAATGGCACAGTTTGTTAATCTTAGGAGATTAATGCTTATGCCATAAGAGGAGCTCTTAGGTCAATAGGAACAAGAGCTCAATATTGAGAGGAGGAGACTGTGAGACACACAAAATGCGTTGGAGTTACCGGAGGAAACATTTAAAGCATTCTTCCGGGTAACTCGAGAGATTGCCAACTATTTGTGCCACTGCCTCTCGCCGGTTTTGTCAAGGAGAAGGAAAAGCAGAATAAGTGTTCAAACTCAGGTAATTTTTTGCTTATCCACGGCTAGTATCAAATGAGCATGGGATCTTAGCATCAAGTGTTTTCATCTTGGTCCACCCCCGTTGGTTTTTATCTTCTGCATGTACCGAATATGATCATTGCACCGTCTTATGATAAGTTGAGATAGAGCGTGTAAATAGGCTAACGCTATGGTGCGGAATGTGAATATCCCTTCGCTCTTCCAACATTTAGTATATCTTCATATTGTGTCTGTAAGTATGTACAATCATAAATTTCTGGTTTTACCACCAAATCCATTATCGTCCTAATCAAGGTTTTGGTCACCCTTTGGTTTCTCGCCGAGGGTTCTGATATAAGCCATAATTACATTAGGTTGAGCAAATTTTAACAAAATTTTCAGTTGCAGGATGTTTTGGTGGCCACGGGATCGCAATGCATTTGTAAGTGATAATAGTCTCATAAGAGCCCTTAGCATCTGCAAACCAACTCCACACCTACCAGCTCGTGGTGATCCTGCTGAACCATTTTACTGTGGGATTTGCGAAGAAAATTAAACAAATCCACTAAAGTGGTCTCCTAACTGGTGTTGGAGGTTAGCAATTTCTCAAGGACTCAGTTGATGTTTTCTATGTACACCTCTGGATAATTATCCTCCAATAAATGGTTCCAACCTTGAGGCATAAAGAGGATTGCTCTGTTGTATCTACTGATCCACACCAAAAAGGGAAGTTATGGCGAACATTTCATGTGTACCTTGAAGTAGCCATTCTGATGATGGATGTTAATTATGGATTCCTTGTCCTTTCAGAATCTTTATTACAGATCCATTTCAATACTTGGAGGAACTGAGACAAGGAGCTTACTCATTAAAAGGGGTATCAAGGAATACAGCGAGGACTACTCTAACAGGAATAAGCATAGTGGCCTAGCAGTTGTAGGAATTATAATGGCCATTTTCTTTTATATTTGGTTTCCAATTGTATTTGTGAAACTTCTCAGTATAAGCAAGGAAATAACAAAGGAAGTTCAAACTGGGGTCTACCAAATTAACTTTTTAGGGGGCCACATATTACTGCACAGTTTCCTTTGAATACAAGTGAATATTTGGTTTGGGTCCCACATCCAACATTTTTCTTTTAACTGCTGTTCTCCATGGGAAATGACATTGAGCATGATTGCAGTAATTTAAAAGCAGCTCTGAAGAGAAATTCCCAGCCTTTATTTGTTTACGGGGTGAATTACAATCTAACCTGCCAGCAATCCACTTCAATTATGTTCAGTTTGTTTTTATTTTCCTTATTCTATTTTCAGAAGTACCACTGAGAAATGAGGCTGGATACAACTGTGTTAAGAAGGGAAGCAATCTCCACAAATAAGCTTATGGATTATAAAAGGATTTTTTGAAATGACGTACTTTTTCAAGCAGATGATATATTGCAGAATATGAATGAAAAAAATGTTACCACATTGTCTGAAATAAATGTAAAATTTATTGAACTAATGACTACAATATTCCTTTCACCCTCAGCTGAGTTTAGCCTGTGAGTCAACACAGTTTCCCAGGGTATGCCACGTGGAGGCACCCAGTGAGAGTTGAGTGTCAGGTGGGACAAATCTTTCTGAACCACCTTAATTGATAAGATACGACAGTTCAGATAATAGAGAAATGTTCCAATCCCAACCAAACACCTCAAAATCATAAATAAAAACTCAAGAAAATCATAAATTATTCTAAAGAAATCAAAAACATCATCTTTAAATTAAATAAATAGAACTACTGTAGAACCCTGACAGTAAAATTACATAAAATCATGCTGGGATAAAACTAATATAAAAATAACTAGTCTTTGAGAACATAAAAACAAAATCAGAATATAAAAACTAAGTCTTCACTAAAAGTTATTCCACTAGCAGCAAAAAAGGAAGGTAAAGAAAAATTAATAACAACATCCCCAGCAGTAGCTTAATAAATAAAATGAATAAGCAAGCACACATGATGAACATTCTCTGAAAAATAGATGCCACCATAAGTTGAGAAAAATCAATGACACATATACATGCCACTACAGCAGCAAAACACTAAGATATAACTTACAATCAATGGGTAGCATCACTACATTCTGCTCTTTATTTTCTATGGCAGAAATTATCCTCTCCTGATTTTCAAGTACTTTACCCAACAGAGCCTCCACTCTTCTCTGTCCATTGACACTCTCCCTCATCAATTCTGTCAATTCCCTCAAAGAATGCACCATAATAGTAGAATTTTTAGTCTGAGTCTGAAAATTTTCAATAAAGCTGACATTATCTATCCACAGCTAGAAAGCCAATGAATGTTCCTGCAAAATCCCAGCATGCTCTTAGGAAAATTTGTCATGAAAACATCAAATATACCTTACCTCCATCAGCTTCTTATTTTTTACCTCTCACTCCGTGATCAATTTTTGGGCCTCATCTATTTTCATAGACACTGCGATATGGTATTCGAGGTGCTGAATAAGAAGGAGAAATAACATGACCAGCAGATAAATTCCAAAAATACTGTTTCATGACAATAGGGGTCCTTAGATGACATTCTCCTGGCCTTAATCATATGCAAAAGACAAATGAACTATGAGGAATTTCTTCATATATCCTATTGCTTTGTTGATTTATCTGTCATGTACCCATTTGCTGAGAAAATATAATGGCTGATGATTTTGAAGACACTCAAACGTCCCCAAAAGAAGGAAACCAATTAATTTCCTAAGCAACTAGGATTTGTACATACACATTTCATCAGAGAAGCTTAATGAAAACATGTTGTTCATTAGTAATTTTCTGCATTACAGCAATGATATACAACAAAACAATAAAAGTGCATATGTAACTTACATTGAAGTGGAGTTGCACCGCTCTCTGAAAATGAACATGCAAGTAATTAAGAGAGATAGAAACTAACTACCATCAGAGATTATATGCATGCCCCAACATTTTCATTATGTACACATATTTTTACTGATTAGAACAGGGCAATCGATTACTAAGTGGACAATTAACCCATCCCACTACCACTGGCTACTGGTTCAGTAGTAGTTTGAACCACCACCTATTTTAAAAACAAAAAAATCACAGTTACATCAAGAGGGAAAACTCTCTTTCCTCAATTCCAGATCATCTGGGTATTCAATGAATTTTTTTCGTTACATCTAATGGTTAACGTGAATTTTCAATCAAAATGATAGGTATGCTATAGCACTTTCGAACCTCTAGTATTGCCTCAATTGGTACATCTACATCCTCGTCGCCACAGCGAACCTAAATCAGAGAGTTAAAAATTTACTAATCCACAAAAGCGAATGCCAATATTCACGTACCATAGCAGATATAATTGCATACATCAACCTGTGGCCTCTGAGTAGACTCATACATGGGCTCTGTGGTTTGAAGGCTGATAATTGTCAAAATCTGTTGCTCAGTAGCGGACAGAGGAGCAATGACAACCTTAAGTTAAAGATGGGAGAAAGTTAGTGCTCACTACACAAGTTTAAAACACAAAAATTACAACATGTACCTCCTTGTTTCCGGTCATTACGCTCTCCGCATTAAGCTTGGCTTTCTTTGCCCGCATTTTGCCTTTTAAGCCTTTCCAGGCCTGCGAACATTCATAAAAATGGAATACTTCTAAAATGACAATGCATAAAACACATGGTTTCAAATACAGATAATAATGAAGATACTCACTCTCCTCCACAACTCAACAGTCTTCAGGGGACCGTGGGAATTGAGAAGGTTGCTCAATTCTTCCCACTTCTTGGCCATAAGTGCCTTCCCCTGCATGCCCTCAAATTTCCCACGAGCAAATGATAAATTCTCAGACATGTAATTTACCAATACTTTGGTTTGGGCCCTATTCATTCGCCCTCTCTTGTTAATATCTTTCCTAAAAGGATTCAAATAAATTCCTGAAATAAGAAGTGCTTCATTACATAGTAGGTATAACCATACGTTTGCTGTTTAAAGTTCAACAAGTAATTGACATTCACTTCATGACCCAATAATCATTTTTATATAAATATTGAAGTTAATACCACTTACATTTTACTGTTGACGCAGTGGGCACCGCAGTAATTAACTATATAATTATTATAGGAAACTACTCCCATCGAGAACTATTGCACTGTATGACTGCGGAATGCGATGAGACAAGAGATTCTATTGGTTCTAAGAATTACGTCACTAAAAATTGGGGTTTTGATCGATTTACTTGAAAAAATTCTCATACCCGCCTAATGCAAGACTTCTCTGCACTTCCTGTAAGTGTTTTGAGAAAGCTACCCCGAGTTAGAGAATATGGTTGGTAGCCAATTCTGGTAGCGAACTCGAGGCTACCAGTTTGGGAGCTTCGAGTTAGAGAATAGCCCCCCAGAAAGAAAACCGGAAATATTACACTCGATAATTAGAGATATGAGAAGGGTTCAGTATTATTCATTTTACTCATGGAAAATGAGTAATTTACTTTCAAACCATTAAGAATACTTATTTCCATAGGTATCATAATGCTCAGCCTCAAATTTTGTTCAACTCCCCCCAGCGAAGATGCCCACACCCTTTCTCACTTGTGGATGCCTTCTGGATTGAATATAAGTTTGTTGATGGTAAATGAGATGAAGACAGAAGTAAGTGGGAATGATACTATTGGAATACACCCATCTCTTCCTGGCAGAAAGGGTCTCACGTGGAATAGTTTTGCCACATTATCAAATGAGCAGTGAGCCCATTCCTGTCTTGATTGAGAGGGGTGTTTGGTTTCAAGTGTTGTACCGGAAGTAGGACCATTCTAAGAGTCAAATTCACAAATATGACAACTTAACTTTTTCCAGCAATCATTTGTGTGAGAGGGATTAGTAAGTGAAAGAGTTGCATTTTCACTTGTTTACAAGGTAAGTGAAGCAACTTAGTAGATTCGGTACATAGTTGAAGAATAAATCACTAATTGTAAGGAATTTTCCGCACTTGTTTAAAATGACTCACAGGTTTAAAATCACAAGCATCATCATCAGAGTGTCAAGGAATCTCACTAAGCAAAATAAGAGCCGAAAGAGAGGGAAGAAAATGTCAGCCTCTGCTTATTGTGGCATGATTTAGCACCATCAGTCACTCAAGGGGAACTGAAGAAAAAGTATCAGGTTCCGATGGGTGGGGTGAAGAGCAAGCTTAGCCATGAAGACAAAGACGTCGACTGAATCGGAAGTGGCTTTGTTGCTGGTATTGTGGGAGAGTGCCAATAGTATTGGAATGTGCAGGACAGCAATCCACACACAGCACGACTTTCCTATTTATTTCTCCATATTCTTGCATCAAACACCTGAAGCCACTGCTGAAAATCTACTATGTCATCCATGCTTTGGTATTGGACTCAGAGGTATAGGGAATAGTTTGCTCTCTGCAAATTGATCGAGGATGTGCTGACTTTCAGATTACAAATGGGTTCATTTTGTTGCAGTATTCACCCTTCACGGTCAATTTTTTCTAGAAGAAAAATTATGTAACAGAGCTCTCTCATCTACATTTTACACATCCTAAATAGGTGGAAAAAATTAGTATGTTCCAAAATAATATTTTTATATGACGGAATTTTAAGCCAGTGCTTAACCGAATTTCTCACTTTGGCTCATATTATGCCAGTGCCAAATTTAGAATGGGCATCCATTTCTCCACAGCTTGAGCACTCCTACGAGTACTTCGCCACTAATGTGGTTAAGAGAAATTCCTCCTTTTCTTTTCAGTTGATTAATAGTCATCATCAGCAGGGATAAAATCTCTATGTTCGTCTGTTTGCAAATTATTCAGCTTCTGCTTTTAGAATCGTGCCACTAACGGAATCTCCAATATTTTTTGCAGGACAACCCATTCAAATAACACTTATTCTAAAGGAACATTTTCTGCCAGTTGCAGTTTCTTACTATTTCTGGTGGCATTCCCAAATTTGAAGGCAGCAGTTATTTTGCCTTTGTTTTCTAGAATTATAAACAGGCTGGACAAAGGTAAACCGTGTTGTCGTTCGATTTCTATTTTATTGGCATTTTTTGTCACATTCCTAAACGATTACAAATTTCCTAACCAAATCCAATGACTTTCTTTTCTTTTATTGTAACACTCGTAATTAAAAGCAGCAAACTTCAGGAAGTAGATCAGGATCAAGGGTACCTAAACAAATGTTGCGAAGCACTTCTGACCCCGTTTTCCATTGAAATGGCATGTGGCAAAACCCCTTTTCTTTACTATTCTTCCTCCTACTACTCCCTACTCTCCCACTTCTCTCCCTCGAAGACCAAGGAGTCGCTATGATGTAACGTGAAACCTCATGCATAAAAACTTTTGAATTCTTCCATTCAAGTTTGTTTTTTCATTCTGAGTGAAAGGTTATCGCAAATTACCAAAACTTTGTATACCTGTTCTAGTCTCATGCGCAACGAATGACCCCCGCATGTTATGCATCCCGAATGATAATCATGGCAAAACAGATTCGTTACAGCAATCTGTCAGAAATGGCCACTCGTAATAACCAACAATGGCCACATAATCACTCGCTGTAATGGCCATCTCACTATAGGCCACCCTTGTAATAATGGCCTTCTACTGTACAGTGTCGGAAGAAATTAACGCAAAATTTTTCACAAGCCAGTATGCAGCATTCTTGGGAACTTTTAGAGGCAGCACACACTTCGAAAGTCTGGCAACACTGAGGAAGACATCATCCACCGCAAATATTTGAAATCCGCGATGGAACTCACATTTGCCGGAGCCTAGGACTTACTCATCAATCGCCTCTTATTCGAGCTTTCTTCTTATATTATTCGTGCATTCAGTCGCGGTGTATCACTGAGTATATTTCAGCATGTTTCTTACATTGAATAATGTCATTGTTACTAAAAGACTGTTTATAACAAATATTCACTATCCCACCCAACTCAGAGTTTATGCTGAAGTCTTCATTTGCTACCACCAAGGGACATTTATTATGATCGAATTTTTAAGGATCTTTTTGAATGATGCGTCCTGTGTCTCTTTCACCTAAATAGTATAAATCGAAATTTATTTGCACCAAGTGTTGATACAAAAAGATTTAATTAAAATAGATGTAGTCTGTGTGATGTAATTTTTCACGGTTTTCAATTTGTAGATTGATGAAGTTTCAATCTCAAAACGGATATTTATTAATGAAGCGTTCATGATCCAATATAAATCCAACCTTAGTCTGTCAGGATGTGGTTAAACTATGAAAATATATGTAAATATATGATTTCATTAATTACAATATAATGTGCTTGCATCGATACCGAATAATTTAGACATATTTTTTCGACATTTCTTTCATCATATCAAAAGAAGCTTGCTGACAAGCTGTTCACTGTAAAGCTTTATCTAGTAAATACAGAACATATGAATAACGTTCAGAAAAATGTAACCCAAATTAGTAGAAGCTATGGATAAACAACTCGTTTACGTCCTACTGCATAATATGTTCTTATATGCATTAGCTAAAAATTCGCCGCACACACAACATTTAAAAAAAAGAAGACTTCAGTTTAGAATAAAATATCATGAATGAAATTAATTAATAGTAAAGTATAAGTAAAAGAGTAAAATGTCATGAATGAAACAAATAAATAGGTTTAAAAAATCTTTTCAATAGGTAACGGTTAATTTTGCAGCTATCAGACATATTTGGCCAGCAAAAGAGTGGTCCGCGTTCGATTTTTTATGAACGCAGATGACTTATTAAATGAATTGTCACATATTGGTGATATGAATTAATGTAATACATGGTTGCAATTACTGGCTAATGATATGAAATTTTATAAATACAAAAGAGAAAATTCGCCATGCAAAAATCATTGTAATTGACCATAAATTGTATTCAAAACTCAAAAATGTCTTGACCAGGGGTGAGATTACGGTGCATTCCTTCTTGTGGTCATTATCGTCAACCGTAAGGCAAGCCGCATTTGTAGGGCAACGCTCAAAGCCCTGGAAGTGCACTACACTGCTATGAAGCACCTGATCTTTCTTGATGATGATCATGTTTTCGAAATCATGAGTGCAATATGAACAATAGCATTATAAAAAACCATTGAAATGCAGGTTTGTTACCCAGTTACAACTACCAAGCTTTCTTATTTCAAGGTGAATTTCAGGTGGAGTTTCATATCCTTTCGGTTATTTGTGTCCGTATGGATTACTGTGAACTGAGTCACTATTACAATGCATGATAATATGTCTGCGAATGTTCAATGGAATGATAAGGAAAGGAAAAAGCATACTACTCTTACTGGTAAACAAACAGAAAGCAGTAGTTCTCGGATTTCACCTCATCGGCCCAGACCATTCCAATCAAATGCCATTAGTTCCCATCGTGCAAGGGTTTTGAGGCCAGCTGACAGTCTTCGTTAAAGCAACCAGTAATCTTGTGAGAATCTTGAGAATCCCAAAAGGTTTCCCCATGTCAAAACAGATCTTCGCCAATACTAATCCAGCCAACCAAAGCATGATATTGATTTGGGACATAGAATGCCTTAAATAAGAGAATATTTTCCCCTTATGTTGCAGGCGATACATTTTCTGCCAAAGATCGTGCTTTGGATGCCAGTTGTTTAACCCACAGGTAAGAAGTGGTATGTATTTGACTTGAAGGTTTACTGATGACTACTTCATTGAAACGAGCATCGATAGATGGACAAGCAGAGCAGACAGCGCAAGCAGGGATATTTTTCAAAGTTTTAGCAGCCTCTCCCTAAATTCTTGGTGCAAAAAAGATCTCATTGGCCTTTAAGTATGCCTATCTTTCTCCCAGGTGAAGGAATTGGGTAGTAGATTTGTTAAAGGCAAATATGTCTGTCGAAATACTACCCAAATAGATGTTGCTCCTTTGACTTTCATCCACTGAACTTTTATTTGGTTTTTAAATGTAAAAAGTCCTATTTATCACTACCATTTAATGGCAGTAATTAAATTGTCCAATATAATAAGAGCTATGTTTATTCAAATGTTAATTAGTATTCATTTCCGTCTGCAGTTAGAAATATTTGCGAGTTCACAAACGTCTAAATTCTAGATGGTTCAAAACAAACCATTTAACACAGATGGAGTGGGCTGCACGGTGCCCAGATCTCAAATCCACAGGAAGTATTTGGGCATTCATTATCAGGGAAATGCGAGAAACAAACTCTTTTTCTCCCTCATAGGAAAAAACCCCAAATTGAGTTGCAATATGGAAAATGGGGGAGGAAGAATGGAAAATGGACCCAGTAAGATGATGTCAAAATGTGGGCAACTCAAATTCTCAGAGACTTGGTCAGGAAATCGAGAATGGATGGGAATGGATTGATTATTTGGCTAATAAACATCCTCATTCTTTATGTAAATACCAGCTCAATTCTCAAAGATAAATTACTGTGGTCATGTGCACACATGACTCAGGTTGAGAGAATTATGAATACATTTTAACCTTTTCCAATCGTTCATAATCAAGCTGTATAGTGTCCTTTCCAATATCCATGAACGTTCATTTGCACAAAGAGATGAAATTTATGACCCTATTAAAAGTCTGTTGGTATCTTCATGTAGGGCGTACACAACACTAACTCCCATAGAAGCAATAACACTATGACATATTTGAATAGGAATAGATTCTTTTGGGACATATTATCTGATCGTATAATCTTTGATGGTGCACATTCCCAATTTATACTCCATTGACTATTCAGTGGATTAAAGAGGAGTAGGTATACAAATGAGCATACAGAAGATATCTAATTACTGCTTATTTGCTACATGGAAAAAGTGATTTTTAGTATTTTATCACTTTCACAGGGGAGATATGCAATGCATTATTGTCAGAGTATTACTTATGCCTGAGTGTAAGAATGCTCCTCATATAATTTAACAACATAATTTTAGCAAAAACTTTTTCACTGCAAACATGTCAAAAGGTATTTAAATGATTCAGTAATTTACCTTATCCTTGAACTATTATCCTCCATTCTCTAAGTTGAGCTGTTGAACTACACGGCTAATGTATTGCCCATTTCAAACCTAGAAAATAATGCTGGGAAAACTTCAAAAACTGTTAAATAGATAATTTCAGAAAAATTCCAACTTATTTGATCTCTCACTCAGATAAGTAATCGACATTTACAAATTTGGCAGATGGAACCAAACTCTTAATTCCTAATAAAAATAACTCTCCTCTTAACTAAATAATTTCAAAGTAATTTAAAAGTGAAAGTAGCCTCAGGTTAATTGACACAATCAGAGATCCGGTCTATTCCCTCGTTCATAAATAGCTATTCATTGATTGATAAATTGGCAAGTGAGTAGATATAAATGTCACACGACAGGCAGGACGTTGAAATCTAGTGGGGCAGAAAACCTGAGAATGGGAAGTAAACATTTTTTTTGACGATTAAGGAGACCACTCTCATTCCTTTACAATGCCTGAATATGTGTAAAACTCACATTCATGGTTGAGGTCAATATCCCATTTGCTGGGCCTTCTGCGAATTCCTATGAAGTTTTGGCAACAATAAAATCACATCGCATAAAATAATCATAAGGGCACTAGAAAAGGCCACGCCATGATTTGAACTACAGACTTACGTGGACACATACATTTAGAATATCACTGATAACTTTGGTATCTTTCACTTTCCTGAAGTTGTCAAAGAATGTGGTCTGGAAAAAAGCCAGTCATTCCACTTTTTATGCATCTGTATTGTATGCATCTTAGATGGACGATTGCAACCAACATCCATCACCTGCAACTGGCTTGTCATCCCTCCAGGAATAATGACGAGATCTGTGCCATTCTCATACAGTATACTCTTGATGCATGGCATCAATGGCATCTAAATGCATCTAGAACCAACATATGACATCTACAAATGGCATTTTTGCACCACGCATTTCACAGCCAATCTTAGGTTGAATTTTCATCCATCCAGCCTTTTTATTTGGGTGTACATTCTGTGTGTGCATATTCTGCAGCCATAAAACATTATTAGGGAGAGTTTTTCTTACACAGAAATATTACACAGAAATGTATCATCTTCAAATAACAGAGGAACATATTTTCTGCTAGTCAATTGGATGGAATCCGACATGAATTGCCATAAAGTGAAGCGAATTGAATACAGACATAGGTATCTTTAAGCAACAGCATAGCAACTCTATCATTTATGGACAAATATTTCCATAGACACACATGGAAGTTTTGGAGGGGAAGAACGTACTACAAATAGATTGCCACATCGAGAAACCAAAGGGGTATGTAATAACAAGGGGAAAAGCCATCTATAGGCAATATTACTGCTTGTGCAGTGATCTTTTGGGCACTGAACAGAGCGGCAGACAATGGCGTAGAATGCCATTCTCTGAAAGCTGACTGCATGTTATCGTGATGTTATACTTGGTGATAAGTAAATTCTTACATTACACTTGCCATAAAGTGGGTGGGTAGTGTAATTAAAAAATTATGGTAATTATTGAAAACTAAGGTGTGAAAGATTTTTCTTTCATGCATTAATTTAGTGAGAAATGCAGTATGGAATGCAATGAAAGAAATTGCATATCTTTGTCTATTGGAAGATATAAATGCTTTGGTAAAGGCTTTATGTGATTTAAGTGCTATTGCTCCAAATTTTATGCTAGCATCAGCTGGGCAGATTTTAAATGAGGAAGGGTAAATCTTTTCTTCACGATATAGACTTTCTTTTCAAGACTTATTGGCACATGGAAATTATTGTGGGGTGGATTCCTGTATTTCATCTTTCATGCATGCATTTACAAATTGTGTAACTGCTACATAGTAGGAGGGCCTAAATTGATGATTCATTTTTTTGTAGGAAAATTGGGTACATTTAAGGGTTGGAATTTAATTGTAGAAATTATTTTCATTTGAAAATCTACCCGCTGATTGATTAATTCTTGGTCTTAACTTATTCTCATGTTCAATTTTCTGGTATATAGTTCCATTTTTCATACTTAAAGTTGTGCACCATTTGGTCAAATTTAAATTTCTGTATTAGTCTCCATCCAACCCTCTGGGAACTTCTTTTCTTACAGTGCGATGCTCCACATTTGAGGTTTCACCTGTTTTTTCTTCACATCATTTACCAGGACTCCCAATTTAATTCATCTCTCTTTGAAAATGTAGGATATTAGCATCTTAACGACTTGTCTGGCGACTGAATTTTTCAAAAGGCGCATTTCATGAGGGGAAAAAATTTTTTTAGTACCAATGAAATTTTTTTGTCGCAGTGAAGCGAATACATTTCTTATCATATTTTGTTTTTATCTTTCAATTCCATGCATTAATTTTTCATCAAATATCAATAATATACATAAAAAATATTTTTTTCTAAAATTCAGTTTTTGTGCGATAATCTTGGAAACATGTGGTGGGGCAGAAAGCCACCTCACAATCTGGGCAGCAGAATCTTGTTTCCTTATGCTGCCCTGCTTTGAACCACACTACACATCTTTATGTCGGAAAAGTTTTTTATGGAAGGTGTGTTCGAGTCTACAGTGTCTCTCAGTCAGCCTATAAAGGTAAAGAGTATGAGAAGGGGCTATTTTTCCTACCAGAGGTTGACTGTGCTTAGAGGTGAAATTTCTGCCTAGGTGATCATAAATGTTACACATTGCAGTTGGCAGGTTCTTCTTTGTAAGTTTCACTATGCATAGTGTCCCTCCTGGAGTAAATTTTACAAATGCACTCAACCCGTTCCACACTCACTATAAAAATAGAATTTGATCTCAAACCAGCTGTGTTTGGAAGAAATAAATTGCTTTCATGATAGGAGTCCTTTCCACTGGAGTATAGACTCATCGACCACTATTGCTGCCTCAGGGACATGGAGGGCACAGAACCACTCTTTCACGTGCTCCAAGACTGGTAGGATTTAGAGAAGTTTTTTGTTGGGGCAGTCATCATTAAATCTTTCATTATCCACAATATAAAGAAATTGAGCAGCCGATGAAATCTTCTTTCCGTAACAATTTTTAAAATTTATGGAGATGAGATGCTTTCCCATTTTGAAAAACAGCTGAGATAGTTGGGTTTCTGTACAATTCCCATCATGATAGAAACTTCAATCAGTGTTTTATTTCACGAGGACTTGACTCACTCCACCCATGCACCCTTGAGCATGGTTTTCGACCTGAGTTTCTGTCCAGAAACTGCTTTGCGTGGAGGTTTTTCAGCTTGGATATCAAGCCACACAGTTCATCATCCACAAAGTTTTGGAGTATCTCTAAAATATCCTCCTTATTCTCCAATTGTACCATTATGCCACTGGTGCCTTCAAAATTGAATTGACTATGCACAGCTTTGAGTGAGCTCCATGACAGAGGGTTGGATGTGGTTCATTTCCTCTTCCTCTGATTCGTCATATACTGCTGATTCAGATTACGTCGGTATGCATAATAATGTTGTCGCTCTCCTCACCGCTATCACTTTCGTAATTTCCTTTCAAAAGTTCATGAATGGTTTCTGATAAGAGAGAAGTGTGCCTTCCTCTTTTACTACTTTACCATTACTGATGGAACACTCCAAACCAATTCGAGGTTAAGCTTTCCCCAGGAATGGAAAGATCCAATGGAGTGATCCAATGGAGTGATCCAATGATATTGGACCAATATTAATTTGATGTTAAAAAGATATATTTCCTGATTATACAATAATGTAAACTGGCATTTACTGATGATGTTGGACCCATACAAATTTGATGTTGAAAAGATATCCTTCCTGACCTTACAATGACAAAAGTATTACGATGATATACATTTGATAACATCATTGATTGATGTCCACATAAAAGTGACATTGGGATGACATGTATTTGATATAACCATTGACTTCTTTTGGCCTAAAAATGTTATTGGTATGACATATATTTGACATTACCATTGGACAAATTTGATACCATTGGCCTATTATTAATTTTCTTAAGCTAGGGCATCTTTGGCCTGGACATCTCAAGAACTGATTTGCAAACTAGTGGGCAGCCTTTAGGCAACTTTCTAGAAAAAATGTAGTCTGAAATATGCATTTCTACCCCCTTAATACAGTACAGATAAGAACAAAACATGGGTTGGTGCATCAACAAAACAAAAGGATGGCAAAACCTTTAATTGATCAATTTGTTTATAAAAATAATGTTCAACCTCTACTTATTACACTTCATATTTGATGACCAAAGGCAAACCTACAAAATTGAGGCATTGCAATAAACTTTTTTCAAGGTGTCTGCAAGTGTAATTGGCCATTGGCCAAGCTGTAGCATTGGCTCACTCATTACATTGGAATAATGTCATATCAATTGGCTTGCTTCTTCCAATTACATCACCTTCTTCAGGCTCACTAAGGAAGAACAGATGATGCATTAGAAAACTTCATGTAAAGCATTTGAAAAGCAGTTCACCTATGACTCCCTTTTATCAGTATATTGTAACTCTGAAATCATTGAATTACATGATTATGACTGCTGGGAATTACACCTGGGTTTCTCCCATGCTAAGTATTGGGTCTCAATTCCCATCATTTTTCTTTGTGGACCAGAGATTATTTCATTTCAAATCTTTTCAGCTGCTGTGTCTATCTGCCAAATGTTCAGGTTTTGCTTTCCATGGGTGATTGTGTTGATTTGATATCTTGCGTAGCATGGATAGGCCATAATGTGCCTGTTAATGCTTTTTCAATGAGCTTCTTGATAGCATAATTGTTGCAAAGAATAAAAGAAGAACCTATGCATAATCTCAACCCATTGAAAGTTTGTTCATTAAAAATAAAAAACTTTATATATACGCATTTATGTATATATGACACCTAACAAATTATTCATTGATTTTGATTTCATGAGTGTTTTTAACCCTGGAGAGGTCGCGTGGCGCCTGTGTGACGCCAGTATGAATAACATGTCGGTTTTTGTTAAAGATGTTGGTTGCTCATCTTTTGAATTTGGTATACCTTTCCAGTATTATATAGGCTTTTATCAGTTAAAATTAGTTTTTCCTATGCTATATCATGTTTTCAGTAATGAGCAGTTTCTTTCCGAGTGGTGCGTCTTGGCGTCTCCTGGACGCCGCGCGACCTTTTCTGTAACTTTGTATTCTTTCTTGTATTGAAGGTGTAACTTCTGCAACCTTCTTCCGATTTGGTTGTGCGGTGTATTTCAGAGCCCAGGATGATTACATTGTCGTCGATATGGATTAGTAGTAGTGGTATTCAATTTAGTATCAATTCCAGAGAATTTTATTACAAAGTGCTTTTATTCTTCCTCTTTTCAAGCATATGGGTAACATACAACGGTTTGAGTACAACGTTGTGTATCTGAAAAGGGATTGGTATGATTTCCTCAGTTTCTGTTGAGGAATTGAAGTGACAGATGGATGTCTTGCCACAGAATTTTTGACTGTTCCTATATATAGCAGTGCAACAGGAGCATTCTGTGGAATATTGACATTTTCATACGATATTTGATCTTTTGAAGAAGTAATTCACATTGTTTATTGTACCATATTCTGGGAAAGTGTCGCTTCTGTTTTCCGGTATTTGCTTCAAAATGACTGGAAGTTAGTTACTTCTTTCAGGTGAATATTCTTTCCTAATATTTTATATAAGTACATACATTAATTATGACAACTACGGTAATTTTGGTGCTTTACACTAAAAAAGACGTCGATATTTTATTAGGCTATAATGGAGAAAAAAAGATAACTGAACCCCACAGTTGAGAAGGATAGAAAAGTAGTGGAGCAGTGGCTTCAGGAGGCGCATGATGGGGAAACAGATGTTTCGGACGAGTCCAGTGATTCTGAATACAATGCTGTTGAAGAAAGAACAAAGAATACAGACACAGAGCAAGAAGTAAGTGACAGTGATGTGAATTCTGAGGATGCATACTACAACTTAGTGGACACACATTTCATTGGACGAGACAAAATTTCACGGTGGTGTAAAAGTGCCCCTTCAAAGAATATTGGGATCCGTCGACATAACATTGTCATTCATTTACCGGGTGTAATAGGTGTAGCTAAAGAAGCTAAATCTAAAAAAGAATGCTGGGAGTTATTTTTTGATAGTGAAATTATTTCTGCTATCATAGAATGTACAAATCAGAAACTTTCAAAATTTCTACAATATTAATAGCAGAGAAAGAGATGCGAGACCGATGCTTTAGAAATCAAGGCTCTGTTTGGTGTGCTTTATTTATGTGGGGCAAGGAAAGCAAATAGAGCAAATACCTCCAATATTTGGTCTGCAGACAGAACGGGTATCCAATTGTGTCATCTAGCGTTCTCTGAGAAGCGGTTCAAGTTTATGATCTACTGCTTGAGGTTTGACGAAAAGAACTCCAGAGAGGAGAGGAAAAGAGTCGACAATTTGGCTCCTATTAGAGATGTATTTGAAAAGTTTGCAAATAATTGCCGAAAACATTATAGAGTTGGAGAATAGTATACAATTGACGAGAAATTGGAGGGATTTCGTGGTAGATGTCATTTTTGACAATACATCCCGAGCAAGCCAAAAAAATACGGCATTAAAATTTTTGCATTAGTGGATTCGCGTGTGTGTAACACCTCCAATCTTGAAATATACGCCGGAAAGCATCCTTCGGGCCCTTTTCAAGTTCTCAAATTTCTGGGTCGGGACGTAACATAACATTTGACAACTGGTTTACTAGCATAGAATTAGCTGAGTATTTACTAAAAAAAAACATTACCGTTGTAGGAACTATAAGAAAAAATAAAAGAGAGATTCCACCTTGTTTTATAGAAACAAAATCTCGAGTAAAAGAATCTAGTTTATTTGGGTTTAAAAATGAATGCACATTAGTGTCCTACGTACCAAAGAAAAATAAAAATGTGTTGCTTATTTCAACTATGCATAATGATGCTAGTACAGATAGCTCTAATAGAAATAAACTAGGGATAATTGAATTTTACGATCTAACAAAGTCAGGCGTTGATATGGTTGACCAGCTCTGCAGCTCATATGATGTATCGAGAAAAACAAATAGATGGCCAATGGTGGTTTTTTATAGCATGATGAACATTGCTGGAATAAATGCTCAAATAATTTTCCGTAGCAATGTAAGTCCTCTATCAAATATTCGGAGTGAATTCTTGATTTCATTAGCCCGAGAATTAACGATGGATTATTTACAGACCCGGAAACAGTGCTCTTCTCTGCCCAGCGCTGGGAGAGAAGCCTTTTTAGCCTTCATTCTCTAGAGAATGAAGGCTAAAAATTGAAGAAATATGTCCCAGCACTTCTAGTACCGGGCAAACAGGTGAAGAAATTACCACTATAAAAAGAGAAAGGTATATCAAATGCGGGCGTAGTAAAAATAGATACACAAAGTACAAATGTAAGAAATGTACATGTTATATTTGTTTAGAACACGCTAACATGGTGTGCTTTGACTGCTAATCTCTTGAGTTGTGAGAAACCTTGTTAAAAAAATTATGAAAATGGGTCTATAATAAATAAAAATCAAATAAATGTAGTCTTTTTTTATGGCAAGTAAATCCCAAGGAGTAGCTGCATGAAAAACTTGCGCTGAAATATCAGACGTCTATTCGAAGGCTTCAAAAACTCACTGGCGTCTATGAGACGCCGTGCAACTTTTCCCGTAACTATTTGTTGCGCACCCTCTGTAGGGTTAATGCTGCTCCTTGGTAAATACAGATTAGGCAATGTGATATCAGCAACTTGTGACATATTCAAACGATTATGATTAAATTGTCATCATTTCTTGACAAGAGTGATTCATGCATGGTTTTGTATAAATCAAAATGAAGCTTATGCTTAAGCATTTAATTTGATCTCTTTTTTTTATATGTTGCAAAGAGGATTTTTTTTAGAGAAATTTAACTTCCATTTCATTTTGGACTGTGTTAAGGCATTTAAAATAATCATTAAATTTATACCTGTTGTAACATTAATCCATCCAGAAACTGACAGATTTCAAACTGTAATATTTTTTCAATGTTAGTATTTATAGGTTTTTCTATGACACAGATAATGAATAAAGTTTAAAAGTGAACAATCATTTTTATTTTTCCATAAATCTTTAAATTACTTGTTTAATTTTTATCACAAGCAGTTAAACTTTACCTCCCATGCATGGGAGAATGGGAGTTTGGCTTTACATAGATGGATGGCCTAGTGTCATTTGGAATGCCACGTCAAAGACCGATTCTATGTCTAATGCCTAGTTGTACTAATAACCCACAACCTTTGCATTGTTCAATCAGTATGTCACTAACCTGTTAACATGGCCAGATTTTCATGTTTTTGATCATTATTTCTTTGGTGGCCACTTGATTTGTGGTAGTTGTTGGTTGCAACCATGATAGAGGATTTGAATACTTGAAATTACTTTTTTGTGCTCGTGGGGGTGAAGTTGTTGGTGGTTCTTGGAAATATCACGTTATGTTTTCATGGCTAGAAATTAGAAATCTTCTTCCTTGAATGCTAAGTATCAGTAGAGTTGAACTATGGCATTTATACTAAAGAAGGTTAATGCTATTAGTACTATAGGACAGGAGTTATTGTTACAGGAAAGTTCCCTTTTTGCAACTTTTTGACTTGTATTATATTAGCACCAGTGGGAGTTATTACCACCTATTGCGTGAATATCTGTTAGGTAATGAGTAGTAGTTTGTGGAAGTCCACATGAATTCAATAACCAGCTTAATGTGTTGAAAATAAATTTTTTTATTATAGGATTATGACATTTTAATTGCACCTTTTATACCCATGTAGGGTTTAGTGCAATGTTGGTGCACTCTTGGGTTGATTGATTGATTCCTTAGAAGAACCCACGGGCAAATGTCTGCATAACAAAAAGTACATTGGAATCGAATCCATGCACCACGAGCAAGTCATCTTGACAGTTTCTATAAATTGGGAGATTATCACTAACCAAGGATATTGCAATCAACCTGAAAAAGAATAATGAAAGGTAAATTACAGATTTATTTAATAATGACACATTATATCATGATAAAAATTTGTTAAACTACTAAGGTGCCCCTTCAAGGAGAGACTGATTAATGAAGTAGATAAGAGTAAGAAATTATACAAAATTTTAATTCAATTAGCATTAAATTTACATGTGAATTAAGCAATAATATTTTCCTTCTTTATTCTTCAATAATCATTAAATCACAAGGACTTTTTTCTGATTTTTATATGCCACAACTATGCCTTAACCCAGCGGTTCCCAAACTATGGGTCGCGACCCACTGGTGGGTCGCGGGAGCAATTTTGGTGGGTCGCGCAGGGAAGGTGCCTTTTAAAGTAAAAATTAAATCTTAAATAATTACCCAAAAATTCTCTTCAAATATGTTCTAACGCTAAACTAACAATAAGAAACGTTAAAAATAATAAAGTGAACATAGACTATATCGTCAGTCGAGACTATTTCTGTGAAAGCGAAGAGACTTCGCTATGTTGTACGGGTCTGTTGTCTTTTGTCCCGCCGGCGCCGGGTAATATTGGGTCGCGAAAAATATTCCAGGTTGGAGGTGGGTCCCAGGACAGAAAAGTTTGGGAGCCGCTGCCTTAACCCTTTCCCACCAAATATTGGTGTCAGCCAACAAGGTGTTGCCACTCAAAATAATGAATGCCTGCCATAGCTGACAAGAATCTTTCTATTTAAAAGAAATAATGCAGCTACAGCCAATGCAGTGTGAAGGGAAGTGACTGCCACCAACATAATAAATTCAGGTACTCTGCTACCCTTTAATACCCAGTTAGCAAGAGTCCAGGCCCTTTTCTTGGTGTTAGAATTTGACCTTCCAGCTCCTTATCAGCATCCCTATTATAAATCTGTGATCTAGAAATTGTTTTGTTTTTATAAACAATTATTTATTCTGAATTCCAAAAATTTTAACTTGGAATTTAAATTCCTGGTTTTTACTGAGCATTTGTAATTTTATTCAATTTTAATTAATTTGCTGAGCATTTGTAATTTTATTCTAGCAGTTACAATAACAGAATTCATATACCAAACTCCTACAATATATTGGTGGCAAAAATTGGTACAACCCTTCAATATTAATGCTAGAATTTTGTTTTGAATTTAAAACTGCTCTGCAAAGCACAAGTATTTTATTTCAAAATCATAATATTTCGGGAATTCGACAAATTTATGTTTTAAAAAACAGCTGCAAGAGAGGCTGCTAATTGGTTGGAGGATGGAGTCCCATGGCTGAAGAACAACTTCACACTGACTTGGGTTTAAAGATACCTATGTGATTCATCATTATAGGACAATTCCAAACAGAGGGATATTGAGTATTTTTCATGTTTCTCATAAGAGAGAGGCATATTCCTTGCCACACAAAGGCAGAAAAGGGTCAGGTGCTCAGAGTGATGTAGGTGATGATCCAGACACATTATCACAATTTAGAGTAATAAATTTTACAAGCTGCTTTTAGAAATCAAAATATTACAGCTCAGTGTCAATCATTACCACATCATATAATTTACGGTCTCCTCATTGCTGGGTGCTTTATTGATCTCATAAATATGCTAAAAAAATCAGGGAAATATTGCTAGGATAGGTATGCATCTTACCTTGCATTTGGGACCTCTGCATATTTCTTATAGTTCGTCCATGCTATCTGCAAATTTTCTGAGCTTTCTTCTCCTGTGTAAACCTCATCTGCTAGCACCAGTATCACATCAGCAGCACATTTTTTTCCGCTAAGCCAATTCAACCAGTGATCGATCTTGATTGGGGTAGTGCTTATTCCCTGTTAATGAAACAGATTTAAAGTTGTTGCCCAACAAATCAGATTTCATGGCAACAAAGCCAATGGTATAAGAATTACAAAAGGAAATACTGACCCAACCCCGAGAGCACCTATGAGCAAAAGAGTGAGCTCCTAGTTATTTTCTAGTAGGTTGTGAGAAGACCTGTGGCAGAGCCCATGAACTTACTGTGATATCTCTAGTTTTTTTTAGTTTACCACCTCCTATGCTCCAGTGGGGGGGGTCAATTTAATCAAAATGATAAATCATTGATAAAGATTTTTAAGTACTGCCAAAAGCCATATTTAAAACTGTCGGTGGTTTAACACATTTCCCCCAGAAAAATTTTTGTTAGCGATTTTGATGAAGTTTTGTTATTTAACTCATATGGTCACTAAGTACCCATGCAAAATATTTTGTTGATTGTGACCTTAAACCATGCAGGGTTGACCGGTTGATCATGATGAAGTTCACAGTTCCTCCTACAGAGCATCATACTCTAACATGTTAGGGTGTAGCCATCTGGCTACAGTGCGTGGAAATGGGTGAATGTTCTCACCATAATGCTATAAAATTAAACACCATTATAGTGCAAAATTCTATGTGCAGGTGCAATTTTTTGCATGAATGCTGCATCACTATCTGTAAGAATGCCTGAAGTTTTCTTTTACATTTGTCTGCAACAATCATGCCTGTCATGATGACATCAACTGATATGTAATAATTACTGGCGTAGCCTGAATTTAGAGAATTAAAGCCCCTCAAGTTGTGTGCTTATGAAATGTCTTCAAAATTTGCAAGTAAAACGCCCTTTAGTTGGAGTGGATATTTAAGGCTCCATATTGCCCTCAATCAAAAGTATTACAAATATACATTCAAGAGAAAAGCTAAAGTACTTGAGATTTGGCATCCTAAACTGAAGTTTGGTCACTTAAAGTTACAGATTTTCCTGACCCTTCTATGCCCATAGGAAGCATAAATCACATAGCTTGTTTAGGCATTGTCATGCCTAATGCTCTGACTCATGCCCAACTAAAATTAGCTCAATTTATACTACAAAAAAGCTCATGCACAATTTTCCTCGGTCAATATGGATGGTGATCATACATTACAACAAGGAAAAAAAATCACTCCACATGAGCTACTAATAAGGTTTTGCATGGTGCAAGGAGCTACATTTCAGCCATAAATTGTGCCCAAGTGTGGTGTTATGCTCCACAATGACCTTCCATTTTGTAGCATTATTCTGAGGATATGTATGAATTCACCAATTCAAATTGGTTTTGAGGAGGTACTTCTTCCCTGTCGATTCATAATAAGTTTGGATGGATTTAGGTTCAGCCCATGCAGGCCAGGAGATCTAGCACAAGATGAAAAGAATAAATATGATCTGAAGGAATTATGACATTTCAACTTCATAGAGACTTCTAACAGTCCACTTATGACCTGAAATAATTTTGAGTTATTTTCCTCAAGTTGAATTGTTACTGCTTAAGAAAAATTAAAAAAGCTTTTAAAAACATATTTTTTAACTAACACCAGAATTTGTAATTTTTGTGTAAACTATGTGGAAAATCATGTAAAGGTTCACGGGATCACACAAGCGAAAAATTTAGATCCTTATAAACAGCACAAGTGAAATGAAAAGGTACTGATTTTGTTAAAGTGTTAATCATATTTCTAACAAGATGTGCCGTTCAAATACTATGGAGAAGCCCATTTTTAAGTCATGTTATAATGCTTCCCTGTCGAATAGATTTAGGCATGAATGATGATTTATTAGGCAGTCATGGGGAGCACAATGAGTCAATAACAGGCAGAAGTATATGAAATGAGAAAAAATGAACCTAAGATAAAAAACACCTAAAATATAATGAGGAAATACATTACCTCCAATAGAATTAGATAGAGTCTGAAGAGAAACTTAACGAAGACATTTTTCAGCGTACTACTCCATGTTTCTA
Organism: Ceriagrion tenellum; assembly: GCA_963169105.1. Taxonomy (NCBI): domain Eukaryota; kingdom Metazoa; phylum Arthropoda; class Insecta; order Odonata; family Coenagrionidae; genus Ceriagrion; species Ceriagrion tenellum. Next base: position 43,979,667 of record OY720638.1, on the reverse strand, counting down.
CATAAAGGGTGATGCCTGACCACCCATGGAAGTCTGCAAAAGTCTGGTTGGCGAGAACGAGACCACTTAAATATTCGGGCATTGTCTAAACACGCGGACTCGAGCATACTCCCTGAGGAGATGCGAGACGATACTCAAACTTTGGCTCGGCTATACGTGTGGCATTCAAGTCTCGTTGAGCGTTCAGCATGCTACACCATGTTTCTACATAACATTTCTCATGTAAAACCGCAGGAAGCAGAGTGCCATTCAGTGACTGGCCAACCTCCAAGAGGCCACTCAAGTCAGCTTCTTTGAGACAGTGCCATAAAGATCCACAAAGAACATATGTATAAGATCCACAGAATGGGGCATACTCACCCCTTTACATGCATGGGTTTCACTGCATCATCAGAATGGGGTAAGCCCAGGCAGGGCCCCTCAAAGGTGCAGGGCCCAGTGCTGTGACACAGGTCACACTGATCTAGGGATGGTACTGTGGCTATAGTGTATTAAAAAGTTACACCTGAGAACAATAAAGCAATCACCTGCAGTGTTTTTTGAGTGCATTGGAACAGTGAAGACCCAGCTTTGCCCAATTTTTGGTAATCATCCCCACTTTCTGAAATTGCAAATGCCTGGACAGCACCATCAGGTTCAGATGACTCCAGGCATAGGTATATTACAGCAGCTGCCTCAATGCTTGTTACATGAGGATTAGCCATGCATCTGACATCCTTCTTACTGTTTCCCATACCTATTATAAACCGCTTTCCGGTTGTCTCCAAGCTCTGTGTGAAATATTGAAAAGAGAGAAAATGTGATGGCAATAAAATTTTAAACATCACTCATTCAATAATCTCACAGCAGCTTCAGTTTCATGCTTCAGCTCCATAAAAATAAATTAATCCTACCTGGAATATGGAGTTTAATAGGTTTCTCATTTTTTAGCACTCTAATTTAGCAAAAGTTTATGTTTTGGAAGGCCAGACTTTTTCTTATATGGTCCTAAAAAGAAGGTGAACTTAACTTGATTACACAATTATTAACAATTTACTAATGTGATAAAGAAAGTTGCAAATGAAAAATCATTATTATTTAATAACTCACTGCATCATACCAGTTTGAATTTTAGGTAATTGAACAAAATTTTATTAACACAAATCCATAGCAAACATACACATATCATCATTATTCCATTGTATAAGTACAAATTTACTTAGAAATACAAAATAACCTTTCCAATAACCTGATTCACATGACTTTAAGTTCAACTGTAAGTGTCAGCATTTGGTTGACAATGTTTGTCCTCCTTGATAGGAGGCATATTCCTGTGTCAAAGAGAAACTTACTTGCATAATGGACTTCATGAAGTTCACTTAGACCTGATATATCCTACTGTGGGGAGGGAGAAATGTTGTCAGCCGAACTCCGACTCACTAAGTGGATCCTAAACCCATAGATTTACTTCTTAAAACCACATAGGAAGCCTTCACCCTGACTGCATTTCCAATCATTTTAACCCTTAACCAGTGATGTGCATTTCTTATCACACAACCAGTGACATGCAGTCTGGCGACAGCAATTAATTAAATATTAATAAAATATTATTACAATGTTTTTATTGCATGGTTATGTTTTATGCCTCTCAGCACTATGTCTTCAACTTGTATACAATTTTCTTAATCACCAACATTGACCATTTTATTAGGGGAAATAATTATTAAATTTAAAAAAAAATTGAAAGGAAAAACACAACTTATTATTAGAGTAATATCATTAATGAAAGTTGAAGTTGAATGAAATGAAATTTCTAGAGTTGAAAATAAGTTTTAAATATTTAAATAGTAATGTTCGATCACATTACATGATTTAAAATATCTCATTTAATACTTTTTTTGATGAAATCTGCAATTGATCAAAGTTATAATTTTTTAAAAATACCTCGCACCTCCATATTGGCAGTCTTTACAATTTTTTGTGCATTCTAATGTCACAGGGTTTTTGTATTTGAAACACAAGGAAGAAGTTTTTGCTTTTTTCATGAAGGTCACAGTCTACATGTTGTCTGGCTCTTTAGCTTTTCAACCTCTTCTGCCTATTCAAACAGTAAGTAGAGAATCTATCCGACACTTATTCATACCTGCCTTGGAAGTCTAGGATTGGACATTCTCCTTCTCACGTAGGGCCTTGCTAGCTCTGCAGCTACCGATTATATAAAATCAAACCTTTTCATATCTTTTTTGTCTTTCACAGACTACTTAAGCACAAACAAGTTGATAAAGGAAATATCTAATAGTCTGAAAAACACTGCCATTGGCAACCTCTATGTCCTTCAGCTGGTTGAGTAGCTACAAAACATTTTATCCAAAGTATCTATGCCACCCTAGGTTGCATTAAAAAAATAGCTGTCATCACTGGTTTCCCAGACTCAATGTCATCACTCTCCCTGTGGTCTATTGAGGAAACTGAACAAAGAGCCTTATTTCTCTTCAAACAGTGGGTTACAATGGGTAAAGTATTCTTTTGTACAACCATTGAAAGACCTAGAACTTGTATCTATGTAAACGAGTTAGATGCTGTGCCTTTATCAGAAATTACCACCAGGGACCAGACAGCCACTTAGCTGACTTTTGGCTGAGGTGAGAACGGAAGGAGCATGGTCATCGGTTCCTACTACTTGCCATACAACTAACAGGATCCACTACCATCGACCGATCTGGAGAGACTGGTGAGCTTCTGTAAACTTAAGAAATGGGATCTTTGTAGAGAATTTGAATTTTAAGTCTGCTAACTCAATGCATTGGTACATTTATGCTGTTCACTTTTTTTTATTCTTTACACTGTTCACCTTCTTTTCAATTCTTCTTCCTCCGACCGTTGCAATGTGTGGTTCTCTTTGTACACAAGTGTGTATTGAACGAGTGAAATATTAAACTGGCCTAGTTCATTTATGCACGATCCACAACCTCTAATAATCTTCTAGTCGGATGAGATGCCAACTCACACCACACTGTGTGGGAGAGTGGGAATGCTAACAACAGAAGAGAAGCTCTTCTGGAGTATCTAATGTCAACTGAGCTTCAAATACTCAACAAAGGATCACTCCCTACAATCAAACAGCACGAGAGAGGAGGTGATCAACATAAAACTCTGCACCAACTCTTTGGTACACAGAATAGTTGGATGGAGAGTACCACAGGAAATCATGCTATCAAACCATAGATACATTCTATTCACTCTTCTTGAAATTCATGACAAGAAAATAAGATACAGAAACCCTAGGACTACCAACTGGACTCTATATCAAGAAAAGCTAAAGGAGGCCCTAATGGAGGTACCTCCAAGCAACTTCAGAAATGAGGATGAGATTGATGCCACTCTGGAGCTTCTACAGGGGTGCATCACCTCATCCTATGACGCCAGCTGCCCCATTAAGACCAGAAAGGAAGGCTGAACTTGAACTGGTGGGGACCAGAGCTTGAAGATCTTTGTAAAGAGACTCCTCAACAAAGCAAAGAGGATGACAATGCCTAGAGACTGGGACAGCTTTAAAGCAGCCCAACGAAAATACAAATCAACTATTAAGCAGAAGAAAAGGGAATCTTGGAAGAGCTTCTGTGGTAAAATTGAGACTGTTCCACAACTCTTGAGATTCCACAAAGTCAAATCAAAAGATTCAGAAGCAGGAGTAGGGACTCTGTTGCTTACCCCAGGAGACTTCACGTTGTCTGATAAGTAAGCACTAAAGCACCTGCTATAGACCCACTTCCCAGGCTTCCAGGAGATAGAGGAGATGCTGTTGAAGATTTCAGGTTCCCACAAAGATATTTGGGGATTTAGGCAATCAGGCAAAAATACACCACCATCACGGATTGAAGAATATACCGAAGTGCAGTTTTATTCACAACCAAAGATTATACAGTTACAAAAACAAATGACAGGAAAAAGCACTTTCTGGCGTTATTAACTCAAAACACAAAAAAACAACACACCCCCTTTAATCCCGCACTTCAATAACACCAAGAATTTCAATGATTTTCTTAAATCTAGGCCAAGCTAAGGGCTTAGTGAACATTTCAATTTCAATTAAAAACAAATTCAATTTAAAAATACCATTAGTTTCTCTAGCGGTAATGAGTGGTCTTTCATGTACATTCACACTTCTTTTGTCATAAATTCTACAACCATCTCTGTTGAAAATTGTAACCAACTCAGACTTAGACAGAGTGCTTACAGAAATTAAATTAGCTGAAAGGTTGAGAATATATGTTATATTATTTATCCCAATTAAACCATTTTCACTTTTTTTACTAAAAACAACATCACCCATCCCTTTTGTGGTCAGCTTTTGATCAGCTGCACAGCTGACATTTTGATTTTCAATATCTCTGTGATTTTCCAACAAATGTTTATTACCAGACATGTGAGATGACGCACCAAAATCCACATACCAGTCCATACCTATATTCACAGCAATCATACCAGCCAAAAGACTCCATGAAGAAGGTCCACCACTTTGGTTACCTACAGATCCACTACCACTCTGGTTTCCTTTATTCCAACCTCGGAACCAGCACTTGGAAGCCTTGTGACCAGGCTTGCCACAACTGTAACAAATTGTGATGCCTCCTTGCTGCTGTTGGTGCTCATCTTGCAACTGGCCTTCCCTCTGCCATGGTCGCTGCTGCTGTTGCTGCATCTTCTGATGCTGAGGTGTGGTGCTACTGGGACAGTTAGCTCCCTTTCCACCCATGCCGTTCTTGTTCACTTGGGAGGAACTGCTTCCATGGTGACGCTGATGTCTGCTACTGTTGTCTACCAAAAGAGCCAAAGTACTATTACTGGCATCCCTTCGATCCGCAGCTTCCTTCTGTCCTTCCCGTAAAAGCTGATTGGCAACCAGATCCAGAGTCAACTCTTCATCCTTCTTCACAGTTTTCTCAATCAATTGCCTGAGCCATTTGTATTCAGGTCTCAAGTTTCTTAACATGAGGAAAGCACTGAACTTGTTATCCACTGGCTTGCCAGTTTCCCCAATTTTGTGGATAGTGTCCCGCATACCCGTCACGTAATCACATAATGAATTGTAATTTGAATGTTAAGTGTCCAGCAACTGGTCCATCAGGGCAATATGTCTAAAAACACCTTTACCCTCAAACACTTCACACAAATTGTTCCATGCCTCGAACACAGTTTTTGCAGTCCTTACGTGTGCAACTAAGTGTTTCTGCACCATGAGCAAGATTTCGGACCTAGCTCTTAAGTCCGTTTTCATCTGCAGGCACTGAGGATTGACTTGTATGGTCTCTGATGGTGAAGCCAAAATTCAGCCTCCGAGATCATCAAGACCCAAGTACAACTCCATCAAGTATTTCCAGTTCGCCCAGTTGCTCTCACCCTCCAATTTGTCTATCAGCGGTAAATGACTGGATGCCACAGTGATCGTCGTTCCGGACTCTGTCATGATTGTATTTTATTTATTGATACACGGAATAACAATCTGTCTCTAAACTCGATAGCCTGTGACTTGACGAAAAGTTTTCGTTTCACCCATGTGCTCTCAAACTTTAAAGTCCACAATCTAATGTTTTCCGTCGCATTTCTTGGAAACTAACAACTTGCCATAGTATTTGTGCAGTGCACACGTAATCTGGGCCCATAACCTGTTGAATATTTCAGGTTCACACAAAGATATTTGGGGATTTAGGCAATCAGGCAAAAATACAACACCATCACGGATTGAAGAATATACCAGAAGTGCAGTTTTATTCACAACCAAAGATTATACAGTTACAAAAACAAATGACACATGAAAAAGCACTTTCTGGTGGGATTAACTCAAAACACAAAAAAACAACAGATGCAACATAGGAGTATTTCATCTGTCCAGCCCAGATGGAATGGAGTCTGGCCTCCAGCATCATTATGAATGTTACCAATGGACACCCATTAGCTTCAGGCCCTTTAAATCTGCAGGAGAGGATGGGGTCTTCCCTGCACTCTTACAGGAGGGACAGGAAATGCTGCTACTTCCAATTGTTAGAATTTTCTGCTCCTGTCTGGCCTCTGGATATATTCCCAGAGCATGGAGGGTCACCAAGGTTGTCTTCATACTTAAACCAGGGAAGACCGACTACATGAAAGCTAACTCCGATTGGCCCCCAACCAATCCCACCTATTGGGCCATAAATCGGCAGGACAGAGATCAGAATGTGGGGTTTCAATCGGCACTCTGAGATCTGGCAAACTACAACAAAACTATGGCAGGCCAAACTTCATACAAAGGGACCAAAGCCTGGCTTTGCCTGGAGGCTCATTTCTTCAAACAGGAGTCAAATATGAATGGTAGTGGGACTACTTATGGGACACTATCAAGTAATGCAAGTATCTCCTGAAGATCTCAGACTCTCCCACATGTAGGTGGTGCTAGGAAGTAGATGAAACAACTTCCCACTTACTATACAAATGACCAGCCATAATTATGACTCAGAACAGGTATCTGGGCTCTCCATTCTTTGAACCTAGCGAAGTAGAGGTAATTCCTATAGGGGACTTGCTTGCCTTCAGCAAAGAACTCGGCCTATAGGGCTGGCACAATGGACCAAATTGGCCTAAGTGCCTCAGGAACTCATTGTAGTAACTCCACCATATGTCTAATCTAATCTAATCTGGTGACTATTTATATAAAGTAAAATATTACGTGAGATATTGGTTTGGCCCGATGTTTTATGACCCACTGCTGGTCACTTAATCTTGGGAATCTCTTTCTATAGTTTCGCTGGGTGGTATATCGGTGAATTGATTTTTACTATCAGAAGACACCAGCCTTGACCTTGGGGGGTATAACTATGTCTTTGATTTTTTTAAACTAGTTGTAGAGAATTATTAATTATTATATTTGGCTTTAAATGTGGTGTACTGTGCTAGAAGTTTATTTAGAACATATGCCAACTTGTGAGCAGGAGCTCCAATACCAGAGATAACAGGTCATATAGGCACTTCTGGTGTATGTATTTTAATTAGTCTGTACATGGGAGGAGGCAAAGGATTTGACTGGCGTAAATGAAAAGTATTCTTTTGGGCAAACAATTCTTTAGAAACATGAATGAAGTGCTGGAATTGCTGGATTGCTGGAAATTTAGAGTGGGGTCTTTAGGGAGGGGTTTCATGTTGGCATTGCTAATGAACTGCTGACACTTCCAAAGGTAGTCCTCATAGTCCAAAATCACCAAGCAATTACCTTTGTCTGTTTTTTGAAGGACGAGATTATGTGATTGAATTTGCTATCTAATAGAATTGATGTACTTAAGTTCATTACAAGAGGCACGAGAAACATATGGATACATATGGCCGCATATGGATGTGTTCAGGGCACCGAATTCGTAAGAAATAACATGTTTGATGGTGGATCCAACTTCACATATGCTACATCACAATCCACTGCCAAATAATCCAGGTCTCTTGAGGTAATTGGTACATTTGGGGCGTACGTCAAATGTTTGTTAAGGATGGGCATCTTTTGGTCGTTGAACAGGTGACGGGACAGATTGAGAATACAATCATGGAGTTTTTGAACATCACACACACATGAGGCACTCTTGTTGTCAGATGTTAGGTTTCCTTTCATCTGTCGGAATTTCTCATTAAGCTCCTCTCTTTTTTTAAGCACTGCAATGCTGCCCAGTTTACAAACGAAGTCATCAATGGCTGACCATTCCACCCAATGTAATGGGTAAGTTCTACGTGCAGTGCAAAAAGGTAGTAGGAGAGGTTGTTACGAATAGCACACCACTTGCAGAGTTCTTTGCAAATCCATACTTGCCCTGCAAACTGCATGGCTTGCCTAGCTGCTGATGTTTGAGAGGTGGTCCAAATCTTCATGTAAGAAGGTGTGAGATTAAACCCCAGGCGCTGGCTGTTAAAATAGATACTTAGGGATGTAATCCACTTCTAAAGAGAAAGTTTCCCATATAACTTCATTTTGTAAGCTGTATTAGCTTCAAGAAGAAATAAAACAGTATCATTGTTAACTTGGTGGTATGTTTCAATAGACATATTTAATAATAACTTTTACTTAACCATGAAAGAACCTAAAATCAACATTTTTCTATGTAAATTTTCTCTGTAAATTTTCTAAGTAAATCATAAGTTTTGAATGCTGCACTGTAAACTCTAGCAAATATATACTTCAATTACCAAAAAAATATGGAATAAAATTCTTGTATCATTGCCATTACAGCCTGTATGATTTGTCCCAATATATAAACAGATGAACTTGGGTGAAATGTGGTCCAAGAAATTTTTTTTTCGAGTTTTTGAAAGAAATATTAATCAAGATAGAGATCCTGTCATGTACTGTTACCATTACTGTGTTAACACAAAGTTGTTCACTCCTTTTTAGGTTTTATTGGACCCATAATTTTTTTAGACAACCATTGCAATAGGTGATGGGCACAGGATTGAGTGTGAAAAAGTGACAACATTGAAAATTGGAGTTTTTTTGAGGCAAAAAGAATATGAGAGCTCCTTTTGAGCAATGAGTGATATATCTTTTACTTTCCATATAGTCCTTCTTACTGGTTGAGTGTGGTTGAGTGGGTTCAAGAAAGTTGTATGCAATGATGACTTTAATATTCTGTCACCCTCCATCAGCTGCCGAGGAAGTGCTGTGTTCTGAGCAGTAAAAGCAATTACAAATCCTCATTGGCAGGGGTGCAACAACGGGGGGAGAGGGGGCATTGCCCCCCCCAAGCACGATTGTGGGGGGGCAAGCCCCCCCAGAAATCAGAGGTTGTGGCTCACTTTTTAATCGACACTGCCCGATTTGCAAAATTATTTGCGCCTTCATCCCTTAGTGGGTTGAAATTTGCAGGCTCTCAGACCCATTTGGGTGAAAATTTATTTGTACTCTCTCTTCTCCCCCCCCACCCCCCACTTAGCTAACTTGTACAGATTTTTCAAGAAGTTTGCCCCCCCCCCCAGGATTCTGGGGGTTGTTAACCCCTGCTCATTTGTATACGTTTCAGGGTCCAAGTTCCCTTCAACTATTGTTGAAAGAGATAAGTGGATTCAGAATATTCCCAGGAGGGACTGGTTTCCAGTTGCTTGCAATAAACATTTTGAAAAGAAAGATATTTCATGTGTAGAGACCTACAAAGATAAACATGAGGAGATGAAAACTTGGAATAGAGGCCGACCTGTGATTCTTCCTGGTGTAGAGCCCCATTTGTTCAGAGACCTACCCAAATATTTAACCAAGCCTATGAGCAGTGTTTATAGGGAAGATCCTTCTTGGAGAGAATGTTACATGACTCGAATCAAAGACAAGCATGAAAAGTGGCTTCAAAGTGATGTGGTATATGATTTCAGTGCACTTATGTCTAGTTTCCTGGAAAAAAAAGTCAATGGTAATTTTGTTTAAATTTGTTGACAATAGTTTGGTGATTTTCACAGTGTGTTGTGAACATATATCAAAGGTTACAGCCAGCATCAAAGTTGACCAACAAATGACTGAACAGGTATGTTTAAACAGTTGTATTCTCAGTAGGTCTGATTTAACCTGGGTATTAAAATCCAGCTACAAGCTTCAACATTGGTCTCAACTGGAAAATCTTGCAAGCAGATACTTAAAGAATGCCACAACTTCAATTGGACAATTGTTCAGAAAAGATTCTTTAGAAATCAAATAGAAACTGTAAAAAAGTATAATTTTGAGTGAGGAGGAAGATGGTGATAATCACTTTGTTGTTTATGTATGAGCAGATAAAGTTGAGCATGCTTTCACAGCAAAGGTATTCTGTCAATATGATGATGATTTCATTTTTAATAATGCATCACTAATTTAATTGTAATTGAATCCTATGAGAAAATGGCCTGCTGCTTTTACCCCAACATAAGCAGATCTGGCAACTGACTTCCAATTTACATACCTTCGTTTCTTCATCTACTTCGAACAAAAACTTTTTGAGAATAATTTTCGAGCATCTGTCTGAGAGAGAAACATATGTTTCTTTGCTGCTGGATAAAATTTACCTTCAGCCAAGGTTGAACTTTAAAGGAGGAATGTCAATGCAGAAAATTTTTCATCCCAGGAAGCCAGAATTGCCCAAACATTCTTGATACCTTTGCTTTACGGCATTGGAAAGAAGTTGTCTCTGTACAACCAGTGAGAAATCAAAGTAGTGAGGAACTTATACAGATGATGAGAAAAATTTTTGCTTTGATGACTGCTGATTCCAAATATATGCACATATTTAGGCCAGGCCAGGGGAAATATATTCCTGGCATTTGATTTTCTTCATGCTTGCTTAAACTGGGCTGCAAAGAATTGGATGGCATGTAAAGATAAAGACAAGACATTTGTTTACCCCCAATCAGGAGGCAAAGACAAAGTGAGGCAGGCCAAATTTCCAGATATCATTGCCCTTTACAGAAGAGAGTATAGTGTTTTAATTAAGTCAGTGCCCAAACTGAATGATAAATCTGTGGTCTATTTAAGGCTCAAGAGACAAAAAGTGTCTCTAGTGGTTAAGATTTTTGATCCATCCAAAGTATCTGCTGTTAGTGTAGCATACGGTGCAGGAAGTGGCCCTGGGAAGTTCATGGGCCTAGTAAGAGAGTGGTGGGACATTGTTTATAACAGGAATCCTAATAAGATAATAGCTTCTGTTGTTGATGTGAAATTAGACTTTTCATGTAAATTTATTAATTGTTTGGACCAATGGCATGATGTTTCCAAAAAGGGACCATCTCTGTCAGCTGAGACACATGCTGCACTCCTCCAAACGACTCTGTTTTTTTTTGGAATTCACTAATTTGTCCTTGATGGTTTTAAAAATGCCACATGTTTTGAGCAGCATGCTACACCCTGATTTTCTAGAGCAGCACTTTTGCTGTTATTGCCAATTATCTGGTCCAAATCATAATGTGTCTCTATGCCAAGCGCTTGAAACTAAGAACAAGTTGCAAGGAAGAAGTGCCTATGGATTTCGTGCTGCGAGTAATGGGAATGTTCAGTTTTCTCCAGAAGCATTTATTAAAGAAACTGAAGGCAAGGTTGATGCATTGGAAGATGAATAACTCATCCTTAATGAGTTCAATCTTTTGGAAATTATATGCAAACCTCTAAGAAACACTTCCGAGGAGTATTCTGGCCTAATGTATGTTTCTGGTTATGCTACCAGGACTTGTATCAACTTGCCCTTCAGTGGTGACCAGTGGGGTTCATGGTTTGGCAATGATGATGACACTGACTGATGCCTAACATGAGGCGATATTTCTAAGGAAAAAAATCACAGACAAGTTCTTATTAACTTGGTTAAAAGGTTTTTCTTCTCAATGACAAATGAAGAGAAATATTTGAACAATATTGCTTTCAATGCAATTCACCAAACAGTGGTTTCTTCCTAAGATTTGTGAACACACTATGTAATGTATTGTTAAATAATTATTTCAAGGTGAGAAATAACAGGTTGGATGTCGCAAAACATTCCTCCAACAAGAGAAAATACCCTACAATTCTCAAATTGTGTCCCATAAAACCGAGCATATTTTAATATATTAATTAACAATGTTCCATCCCAATATATGACTAATTTGTATTATTCATCATATCTCCTTCCCCTCTGTAATCTACGATGGATGCTTTATTTTCCTGCGGCAAGTAAGACAGTATGTTTTCAGTGGATGTTTACTGCACTAGGGGAAATTTTCGCCAGTATTTCATACCAGAAAAATATACTTGGTCACATGTAAGAGTATTTGGAACGGTTTGTTCCCTCATCGTTTAGTCTTGTTGGTATTATCCGAGTCGTTAGTGCCTGAGTGTATTTCTTTCAATCGAGGAGACTGAGCGCAATCCCACAAGGCCCACCAGCTAACGAGCACTGGACGTTGACAAGTCTGTTTCTCCGGCCTGTTTAAAGACGGTCGTGTTTGGAAGCGCTGGAAATATTGAAATACATTCCAATACTGCGGGGGCCGCTCTCATTTGCTGATTCTCATTACACATTACGATTACAAAGCCTTGCGAAGCCGGCTGAACTACCTTCCCCCCACACCGCCTAGACATTTCCTCCTCGCACTCCGTGGACTCCAGGTGCCTATGCCGCACGTCCGCTAGAACGCCAGAGTGAAATTACAATAATACCTGATCAAAAAATTGAACACTCTAATCTTGCTTCTCTATTTAAATAACCTTTTCAAACATTTTAAAAGCTTTTCAACTAGTTTGGCAGTCTTTCGCGCGAGTATTTGAAGTCAAATCAATGTAGCAGAAAAAGCACTCCAGCTAGCACACCCGGATTCGTTTATATTAAAAATAAGTCAACGCTAAGGAAACAGCGTTGACGGAAACTGTTGACGCAGCGTTGAGGTATTTTTTACATAAACCCGTTGAGCAGTGGTTGATCTACCCCTACTCCCGACCTTATCGTCCTCTAATAATTGTATTTTGGCTCAATTTCGTCATGTATAATGTATTGAGTTCATCGTATTTTCGGCTGAGCAGTGCAATTATTCATGGACAATAAACGTATTTCAACTGCCACTATGCATTCAGTGGAGTGCGTTCAAGTGCTTTCCGTACATAAACAAAATATTCGCCTTCTTAAGATATCATCTGAACGACTCCGCGGAAGCCTTAGAGTTCATATTTGCCTTCTGGTTTGTTCTATGATTCACATAATGAATTCTTTCATTTTTATACCTCGATACTTTTCACGGAATATACCATTAACGCATGTAAACCTGCGTTTAAATAATCCGTATCTATGTCGTCTGTTCGGACTGATGTTTCGCTGCGCCCGGTAACTAACGCTGGGTAACTTCACAATCGTCCTCACTGGTCCTCACGTGCAATCCCGTTCGTCACTCTGCTGTTGCTTCGGTTCATGCCTAGACGCCATCTTGCATTCTGCGCTTTCACGATTCTTTACAACGCTTGTCATTTAAAATTGTTCTTTTTAGGACAATCATCCTTCATTTACCATCACTTTTCATTATCATTCATACTTCATCGCTCATTACATCTTAGATGGAGGTTAGGATGGGGCTTAGATGGAGGTTGATTCCCTTTTTCTGGTATTCTGCCATGTTGGTTCATGTTGATGACAATATTTCGCCGGCTGTCCTGCTGGCTTCCTCAGGTCCATGTAACCAAACATGGGCATGAGGAAGCCAGCAGAATAGCCGGCGAAATATTGTCCTCAACACGGCGGAAACCAGAAAAAGGGAATCAACCTCTATTAAGCAGAAGTAGTTACCAAGTAGTTCGATACGCGGCTACAAGAGGCCACCACTGTTCTGGCTCTCTTCGAAGTAGTTCGCTAGTAGATGGCGTTGTATCACGTTTGGTAAACATGTTTCCCTTTCGTTGCCGCTTTTTGATGCCATTTTTTCCCTTCAGTTTCCCCATTGTTTACATAATGTTGATGAAAACAGCCTTGTTCGTAAGAGGGTTGTTTATGTAATGTTGACGTAAATTTTGTGTAACTAACCAGATCCGTGCTATCTGGGACGATTAAAGCAGGTATCCAGGTTGTAAGTTGTAGTTAATTGACAGAAACTTAAATAAATTCTTCCGTATAAAAAATAACCACGTAGCAGGAGAGAATATTGCACCGTTTTAGCTGTAGCTGTGCAATTATTTGCTCAGAGTAAATTTATAGTTTTTATTTCGAGAAATATCAACTATGTAAAAAAATTTCCATTTTAAACATGGGCTTGTCCTATCATTCCCCTGTATCAAGTGAATCTTTAAATTCACGTTTATGTCACTATTTAACAAAATCATATTCATTTGAGGTCTTTTTAGGATGTTATTACTGATAATTAGTGACATTACTTATAGCACACGGTGAAACTAAATCATAATCAACAGTATAAAATCACTAAGCACTCGATACGTCGTTATTAACATATGGGATACTTGGATTAGGCTAAGCAAAATATCGCTATTTAGCTCTCGTCTCGAACTCGATGCATGTAACATTATTGTTCTCAAATCTCAATTACATATTCCACTCGACGTCAAGTATACTAAGAGCAAAGACAGGGAAAATAGGATTTGGAAAATTACATAAGCTCTTTAAAACCAGAAATTAATTGTTAATATACAAAGACCAAATATCATACCTTAAGGTATAACCCGGAGAAAAATTCAATTCGCGGCTTTAGTGACATTACTTATAGCACACGGTGAAACTAAATCATAATCAACAGTATAAAATCACTAAGCACTCGATACGTCGTTATTAACATATGGGATACTTGGATTAGGCTAAGCAAAATATCGCTATTTAGCTCTCGTCTCGAACTCGATGCATGTAACATTATTGTTCTCAAATCTCAATTACATATTCCACTCGACGTCAAGTATACTAAGAGCAAAGACAGGGAAAATAGGATTTGGAAAATTACATAAGCTCTTTAAAACCAGAAATTAATTGTTAATATACAAAGACCAAATATCATACCTTAAGGTATAACCCGGAGAAAAATTCAATTCGCGGCTTAGGTAGGAGGGGTAGGAGCTTCTAGAAAATAGATTCCTCGATAGTTTTGATGGTAGCTTCGTTCCTCACACCACTCAGGCACGGCGAGACGACTGAGTGGATGAGTTGAGATGATACAAGATGAACCGTACACACTGAACAAGTCATCTTTCCTTATGAACGACTCATGGCGATAAAACAAAGAGTTGACTAACGTTCCCCCTCGAAGAATCCGAAGGAAAAGAGATGCCAGACAACCCTTCCCAGCGAATTTCAGCTTAAGGGCCACGTGCAAAAAAAAGTCGAGGATAAGCGAGAGAGGAAAAATACAAATGAAACCTCGAGGCCAAAAAGGGCCATTAAGATATGGTCGCCAAGCTGGGTGATCCCTCCCCCACGCGTTCGTTTCTGCGTGAATGTTTAGCTTGCCCTGAAAAAATAAAAAATTAAAGTCTATGTTGACGCACACTTGTTGAGGATTAAGTTTTTGTTCCTTGGTAACGGTTGAGAGAAAATAAATACTGTTGATACATGGCATTGTTTGTCAAGTAATTTTTTTAATTAACACTCACTAATAACCGAAAATAACCAAGAGGTTATGGGCCCAGAGCTACCAGAGCTTGTTTAAAAAAGGAAAATAATAACATTGAAATTAAAATTAACAAGAAAAACTGTAAAGAAAAGAAAGAAAGACGTAAAAAATGGTAGCGTCGAGTGACGATGTCACTCACATACAGAAACTGAAGGACGCATCTACCTACGCAATGTGGTCCTTTCAAATAAAAATTCTGTTTAGAGCAAAGGAAATAATTTAAACAATAGAAGATAACGACTTGTGCGAAACAGAAGAAAGAAATCCTTATGAGTTACGAAGATGGAATACGAAGGACGCAAAGGCTCAACATTTCAAAGTGTCCACAATAGATAGATCCGTGGTCCAACACATTATGACCTGTAAAACAGCCAAGCAAATGTTCGAGAAACTGAAATTAATCTACGAGAAGGATACAGAAACACAAAAGTGCCAGCTCTTGCAGGAATTCTACGCATCTAAGTACGACCGATCCAAGGACGTCATGTCAAATATATGCAATCTCCAGAACGTCTCACACCGACTCAATGGACTCAAACAACCCGTAGATGACCTGATGATAATGACGAAGATGATGTCCATCCTTCCCGAAGAATACAGACATTTCTCGAGTGCATGGGATTCAGTAAGAGGACCGGACAAGGCATTAGAGGACCTTTGCGCACGACTACAACTCGAAGAAACAAAGCTCAAGACGGAGAGTGACACGGGCGTAGTATCTTTCACAGCAGATCACAAAGCCGGTAAAAATAAGTATAAAAATAAAATGGTATGTTTCTCCTGTAAGGAAAAGGGCCATATGAAAGCTGCATGTCCTAACAGAGGGTGTACAATATGTAAAAGAACTAACAATACAGAGAAGGATTGTTTCTTCCGAAAAAAAATGTGTAGTATTTGTAAGAAAACGAATCACAATGAGAAAAATTGTTTCTTTAAAAATTCAAATGTGAAAGGCAATAGAGATAGAACACAAAAAGAAGGCACAAAAGTAGCATTTTTAGCTGATATAGAGGCTAACTTAAGCATAAATGATACTTTTGAATTTGTGGTAGATAGTGGTGCAACAAAACATATGGTAGATTCTACTGAATTAGTAAAAGATTTGCATCCATACGATGAAAAAGTTAGGGTTGCTAAGAAAAATGCAAGTATGTCTGTTGCAGGAGTAGGAACTCATGACATGAAAAAATGTAAACTAAAATAGGTGTTATATGTACCTGAACTTACCAAAAATCAAATGTCTCTTTGTGAAATTACAGAGAACAGCGGAACTGTATTGTTTACTAAGGACAGTGTGAAAATCCTGAAAGGTGATGTACCTATGCCAAAGGAAAACATTGTATTAGAAGGTAAAAAAGGAGAAAATGGAATTTTTGTAGTTAATCTTGACGGGACTAATGAAGTCCTATTGACGATTACAGATAATGTTGGTATGGAGTGGCATAGAAAAATGAGCCACATACATTTCAAAAATCTTAAGAAAATGGCATCATTATGTGATGGCGTACCAAAATAAATTGCTAATGTTAAAGACAATACTTTTTGTACTGTTTGTGTTCATGCAAAACAGACCAGATTCCCGTTTAAGACTGAATGAATGAGAGCTACTAGAGTTTTTCAAATAATACACACTGATGTGTGTGGACCATTTGAAGTGGAGACTCATGACAGTAAAAGATACTTTGTAACATTTTTAGATGATTTTTCACCTTTTTGTACTGTGTTTCTTATCAGATATAAGAGTGAGGTGTCTGAATGTCTGAAGCAATATGTTAAATCTGTAGAGAATCAATTTGACAAAAAGGTTAGTGTGATACGATGTGACAATGGAATATAGTACTGTGCTTCTGAGTTACAGACATTGTGTAAAAACAGGGGTATTGTGCTAGAATATACAGTACCTTACACTCCTCAATTAATTGGTAAAGCAGAGAGAATGAATCGCACTCTACTCGAAAAAGCTAGATCTCTATTATTTGATGCAAACCTGTCTAAGGAAATGTGGGGTGATGCTATTTTAACTGCAGCATATATTTCAAATAGATGCCCGAGCACTACTATGGACAGAACACCAGTGGAACAGTGGTTTGGATACAAACCAAATTTAGAAGGAGTTCAGATTTTTGGGTGCAAAGTATATGCCAAAGCCCTGAAGTCTCTAAAGAAGATGGATATTCGATCAAAAGAATGTATCTTCATAGGATATGCCCGAAATGCCTACCGACTGTGGGATGCAGAGAAAATACAAGTGTTCATCTCCAGGGATGTGATTTTTGACAAATTTCCAACTAAAATTCAGAGTCTGAGAAGTCCACACCAACAGGATGAACAGAGAGTTAAAATATGTGAAAGTAATAAGATTATTGATGAGGAAGGTGCAGAAGTAGAGGAAAGATAATAATTAGAAAACAAATAATCTGAAAAGCCTAAAGTGAATTAAGATGAAGATATGAGAAAAGATAATGAAAGGGGAGAATTAGAAAACGAAGAATCTCGAGAGCCTATAGAAAGTCCAGATGATATGAGAAAAAATCATGAAAGGGAAGAATCAAGAAATTAAGAAAACAATGAAAAAGTAGGACATGAAGAAAGAAATTCAACCGTACATAATTTAAGACCTTGGGTAAACTTAAGAAGCCCTCAGAAATACAAAAACTGTAACATGCTATATGAGACAGATGAGGTACTGCTGACATATAGTGAGATCATGGAAGCAGAAGACAAAGAAAAATGGAAGCAAGCACTTAAAAAAGAAAAGGATTCGCTACTTAAAAACAATACCTGGGAGATTGTGGAGAAAGAAAGAGCTACAGGAAAGCAAATCTTACCTAACAAGTGGATATTTAAAAGGAAAGATGATGGTCGTTACAAAGCTAGGTTGGTGGTGAGAGGTTGCCGACAGAAAGAAGGAAATATAGACTTTAAGGACACTTTTAGTCCTGTGATTGATACCACATCATTGAGAATTCTACTTGCAATTGCTGCTCAGGAAAACCTACAAATTAAGGCATTTGATGTCCTAACAGCTTTTCTAAATGGTGAACTGGATGAAGAGATCTTCATAAGAGTGCCCGAGGGGTACAAAGAGAAGAGCGAAAATAAAGTGTGCTAACTGAAAAAGACACTCTATGGAATGAAAAAAGCTCCTGCAAAATAGAACAAGAGAGTAACCACATTTTTCAGAAGAAAAGGACTGATACATACAAAAAGTGACCAATGTATATTCAGAGATGTCGAAAAGAGCTTGTACTTAGGAATACATGTAGATGAAGGAGTACTAATAGGAAGAAATGCATGAATGAAATAGGTTCGTGCCAAAGGATGCTGAAATTCATATCAGGTCCAGTGGAAGTGTGCTATCTTCTAGGAGTTCTCGAGCATTTTCTACACATTCTGCATCATCCTCAAGGTCAATATTCTGTATAACCTGAAGTAAAAAATTCAAATATAGTTTCAGTCTTAAATTTTGAACGTGCAGTTGTAGTTACAGTTAAGTGAGTAAAACTGGCAGGAATTCTATCACATATAATGGAATTGATTCATCAGTCACAAATATAACTGCACACAGTTATTTACATTCTTAATTTTTTCGAAGTGCTGGGCACTGAACACACAAGCTTCCAACCATGTTCCAAATCTCGTGAGGACTGGGCCCGGAGGCAATGGCAGTTCATAGCAAAATGTTCAATTATTTCCACGCGCGATGGTGCTTTCAAAAATACCTGCGAAAATATAAAATATGAGTTCTGAAGTAATAATGTAGCAATTAAATTTTATTTTTAGTTTCATTCGGATTCAGAATAAGTACCTTTTGAATGGTAGACACCCACTTATTTGCAGCGGAAATCTTTTGCGAATTTCTTCAAATACCCTGTGAAGAGCGTGCACTTTGCAAGTGATGTGAATCATTTTAGGATTGAAAACCACTAAAGCCTTGGCGGCCTTAACCATGTACGCCGCTCCATCGGTTAGGAGAAGAAGTTAATTCTCTCTAGCACTATTATCTCCAAACAAAGATGCAGTAAAAAAATGGCGAGGACATTATGATAAATGCGGTTAAGATGCGGCAAAGAACTCATCAGCATAACTTATAACTTTAATTAACTTCAGTTCTCATTTGAATATGCTCGCTTTTTCTGCAACAGTTTCACTATACCAATTTAAGTATGATGCTTATTTTTGAAAATGTATATTAAGGTCACTTCAAAAGAAGTAGTTGTCATTTTAAAATATAACTTATACCTTGAATACTTGCAATGCAACATGCATAGTTTGCGTCGGAAGTAATATTACCTACTGTAATACTTTCACTTTTTTCTGGTGGTAAGCCGATTGGAATAATATTAACAACGAAAAAGTATTCTATCGCACGAAGAAAGCAATTATTTGCCCATGTCAATTTTTTACTACTCTTCTAAGTGTTTGCCTTCCTTATTATTAAAACAAAATATTCTTGTGTTTTAGAACACGAAAAGTATCAAGGATGACCTGAAAGAAAGCAAATTATATGCCATTTATGCCAAACTATGCATGTTGCATTGCAAGTATTCAAGGTATAAGTAATATTTTAAAATGACAACTACTTCTTTTGAAGTGACCTTAATATACATTTTCAAAAATATATAGCATAAATGATTGGAATATTGATACCTCTGGATCTAATAAAGTATGAATAAGTGACAGTTTCCCTTAGGACCGCAAAGAGGGACCGCACTCTTCCCCAGGCCCCGTGTTCAAGGAGCCTAGAAAACAAAACTCTCAAGCAAAATATTTTTCTGGGAGGAAGGGTAGAATGCAGCACCAGACCCCTCAAATGCCTCAGGGCTGCCCTTTTTTACGATTGAAAAAAATCTTCACAAAATTTTCCTATTTCTAATACCAAATGAAAGGGGTAGTTATGGCGTGGATACGAAGGCCGTCCTATGGATCCCGTATTTATTCTCTTCAAATACTTCAAACAACTTATGGGGAATTCGCGCTAGATAAAATATTGGAATGATTAAGTCGTTGAAGTTTATTTCCCTAAGAAGTTTAAAATCTTAGATATCAGGAATTTGAGGCTCTGTCCAAGAAAATAGATATTATGGATCTTTTTCGAAGGGTTGATACATCTAAATATTTAAACAGTTACTCTGTTCATAATAAAATATAAAATACGAAATATCATGTTGGAAATTGTTAAAACACGGTCCCTGGACTTCAAAATGTATTTCTCTCGTAAATTTAAGAATACTATTCAGCTGAGAAAACATTACTTTCCTATCAACTCTCCATCATAGAAATTTATTTTTAGAGTGCTAAAATAAGCGATTCCAAGAAAAAATATTTCTTTCGAATGGGTTTTAAAGCTGTTCTTTTTGTGAACAATAACTATTTGTGTTCAATAGTACAATAAAAAATTGTGTACACTAAAATGCCATTTACCGCTTGACAGCAGGATTGGATAAAGTTTTTTTGCGAATGGAAAGCTATTTTATGTCATGTATTAAACGATCTTTCTCGAGGCAGCACGAAAAATATTTTAGTGAACTATTTTTATAACACAATGATTGGTACTGCTACATTTTACTTGGAAATCGAATTTTATCAAAGCTTTGAACGCTTCTTTCCTGAGAGCAGGTATGTAAAAGATTTTTAGAGCATTTACTGCATAATATGGCTTAAAAATTCATTTTGTGAAGCATCGGTAAGTAAGTTTTCCGGAGAGAACACTCAGATGGAAGTGTTCTTTTTACATATTTTTCCACGAATGATGTGCGTAAAGGGTGTTTTGACTTGTGAGTAGGAATGTTCAATGCCACAAATAGCTTGCAAAAGTTCAAAGCAAACTCGTCGCTGGCGGATGTAAACGATAGCTGGCTCTGTCGTAAAGCTCACGGTTTCCATTAATTTCACTTGAGATTGATGCGATGAGCTGTCAATGTGCTGCTTCACATGTGACATTTTTATCAGATGATATCTTGAAACATAATGAGAAATATCATTTATTATCAGAATTACTTTTAAAAGTAGTATTACTGAATTGCTTACATTAGGTCTGCATACTTTCATAAGATATATAATTAAAAAACACTTGTAATTTATAGTTAGAAATGTATCTAGTTATATTGACTTATTCGGGAATATCAAACAACGCCTCAGGTAAGGATTAAGTTATTATTATTATTTAAGTCGTCAGATTCAAAAGTTGTGTAGATACTCACGGTTTTTTCACAAGTATTGCAGTAAATACTGTTGGTCAGTACTTGCAGATACTTGCGTAGTGAAGCATTCGCAGTCAGCTTGGCTCCTGAATCCGCCTATCCTTTCACCTTATACATTTTCTTCACTTTATATACTGTTGCTCAGTACTTGCAGATACTTGCATAGTTAAGCATACGCAGTCAGCTTGGCTCCTGAATCCGCCTATCCTTTCACCTTATACATTTTCTTCACTTTATATCTTGAGCAATTCCACACTTTATACCTTAGGATACACAAACGAGCGGACGACGGTCTTACGACACTTTGAAACTTCAGAAAATGACTGAGACTTTACGCAGCTTACTCGAATATAAAAGAGAATATTGTTCAAACTATGTGTATAAATTTACCGCTCCTTTTTAAGCCTACATTTTTCCTCTTTGCTCGAACACTAAGCCGTGCTGCAATGTTGGCTCAGTTAATGAACGTCTGCCCACAATGCGACGCGTGCACTTCGTCGGAAATTCCAGATGGTCTTTCATATATTTGTACCATTTTTTTCTCTAATCTCCTAAACAAAAGTGTTAGCATAGAGTGTAGAGCTGTCGGCTTGTCAGCAGACCACCTGGTTTCTAATAAGCTGGTTCACAATTAGATCAATGTATTCTTTCAGATTAATGTATCCCGGGTGAAGTCTGTGTACACCACCAGCAAGAAAGCTCAAAGTACGAGGTGGCCCAGGGAAAGGAACTGGCCCACTACCCTGAATATGTGAAATTTACACGCCTATGGCTTAGTCGGGGGGTGAGCTCTACCCTTACCTATCCAAACTAACCTTCGGGTTGAAGCACTGAGTGAGTATGATTCTTTCATGAACAGTGGAGCAATAGAAAGAATTCATTGCACTTTCTGGAGCTATTAATGAAATTTTGCATTGAAAATTGTCAGGAACTTACATTTTTGCAGGAATATCTCTGCTCCGTGGAGTACTGCATGAAAAACACAGATTTGTCCAATACTCATTTGAACAAAAGTGATAAAAACAGTCAAATATTAACTTAGGCATGTGGTTTTGATAAAAAGGCCCAGAAAAGTCTGTTTTAATCAGAAAAAGTCCCGCTATAGCGTATACACCAAAAAAAAAAGTCCCAAGTCTCTAAAAAAGTCATAAAAAATGGTTTATTTGATGAGATTGGTGAATATTTGTATTTAACCCTTAAGTAGGCGCACCTCACTTTGTGACGTAAGTGGGCGCGTGGGGTCTTTTAATACCCCATGCGGAATTGTTTATATCGTCGCCAAATTTATTTATTTTATATTGATATATTTTCCACTAGATATTTAAAGCAGGATAATTCAACATACGTACCTTTAATTTTTCCCTATTAGTTGATCTAATCAATATGATCTCTTTTCTTCTATTTGCTATTTCACTAGATATGGGTATATAACTCATGTATTTTATTGTTTACAGATCTTTTCAAAGGTAAATAAAGTTTCTCGTAATATACTTTATTCTAAAAACCTTATTTAAATAATATTTGCTTTAAGACATAATTTATTGTGATATTTAATAGCAAATATTTATGTTGAATTGTTTAATTTTTTTCTCTCTGAATACCACACTATATCATCTAGGAAGTAGTTAATTTTCCATCAAACATGTATTAAAATCAAAATATCAATTGATCAGAAGTATATAATATGTAAATGATATTGTTTTTCTTTTATTAATTATTAGAACAGATTTTTTATCGTAATTTAAAGAGGCACATATAACTATGTACTATACGTATAACTATATACTCTGTACTGATATTGAGGATTACAGCAATAATTTAAAAAATAATGGAGGATTAAAAGTGAGTCATACTTTTTATGTTCATTGAAATTATCAAAAAAAATGAGGGCATACAGTTTTCATATGTTTTAAACACATAGTTTTTGAACAGCGGCTGCAAAATTGGTTTGTTTTTTTGTCCATATTTCTAGGGAAAACGGTGCACATAGATCTTACTTTTACATCTAACTCACTGTGTCCCGAAGATGTTGATCCAGAAATTTTTTAACCTTTCTCAAGAAGAGATCTAGGTACAGGCTTGCATGCTGCTCTTTTTCTAATCTGTCCGTGAACGAGTTCTCGACCAATCTCTGAGAAATAACCGCCAAACTAGTTTACTTTCGGGATTATTGGGCATATGAATTACTTGCGTGTAGATGCCTGCAATATTTAGAATCCTAAAAAACGTAACTAATGGCCAACGCTTGCAACTTCTCGCGGTACTGTACGTCGCACACATTACGTCGACAGTGTCTACTCCTGACTTTGTAAAATTATAGTCAGTAATTATTTCAGGCTTACGCATTTCTCCAGATCTGTCATCAATTGCAGTATCATGATGTAAAGAAGAAATCATTATAACGTTGCGGATTTTCTTCGGAACGTAAGATAAGAGTGTCAGGTGTTTCTGAAAGGCAAAAATGCTAGTTCCTACAGTTCTATAATTTGCGTTAGATAATTCTGGCGGAATTTCAGCCTTGTTTTTCCTAAGGGTACCTAGGTAAGTTATTCTATTCTCTAACAAGTCTTTTACCAAGGGAATACTGCTGAACCAATTATCAGCTGGAATATTTCGTCCAGTGCCTGCCATTGTTTTTGATAAACGCTTCACAACATCGTATGGCCGATTTGACAGGTGGAAAGGTCCTTCTGGCTGTGTTCCAAGATAAAATTCCATAGTCTTTGTGTACATCGTTCTGGCATCCGTCAAATTAAAAACTTTAATCCCATATTTTGCCGGCTTGCTTGAGATAAACTGACGAAAGGGACATTTACCTCGAAAAGGAACCAATTGCTCATCAATCGTAGTTAGCTCTCCTGTATTGTAATATTTTTCACAGTTAGAGGTAAAAGTTTCAAAAACATTTCGGAAAGCAGTGAATTTGCCATGCTCACGTCTTTGCGGTCTGCCTGTTACTTCATCGAAGCGGACGCAACGCAAGAGGTACAAAATCTTTTCATACCCATTTTAGTATACAATATTTCGATTCCAAACCCGTCTCTATTCCATAAATCACGGATATTTTGATGTTCAGAACGAATGGAACCTGACGAAATAAGACGACCTATGAAAGCCTTCATCTCCTCTTCATCAGTCAATTTTGCATCTCGATCTCTACTGAATAGCAAAGCAATTTGGGAGATTTAAGTATTTGTACATGTGGTAACAATACCTACAGTAACATCATCTAAAAATAGTCTGCAGTTTTCAATGTTTTTTTTGCATTTTTTCCCTGTGGTAATGGTCCCGAAGAACTAGACACAATGTTCGCTTGTGGGGTCCTAACTCTGCGTGAAGGTGGAAGCCTTTTCCAACGCGTTACCTTGCCTTTTCCAACAAAATCCAATGAGGATGACTTATTGGGAGAGTCGTTGGCACTACACACCTCATCATCAGATACATTGTAATACACGAGAAAGAGCGCGCGGTGTGCTTCTGACACCGCAACTTGATCTCGATATAACTAAGCCATTCCATCTACAATGTTGCAGGTCTTCATAGCCTCGTATTGCTTACATTTTAATAAAATTTTAACCCTCTATAAGGTTTAATAACGATCTCATGACCAACACTTCAGTTAGAAGTGAGAGGAGGGCAGCGTACAAGGAAGACGAACGCAGCACCTGGCGTCCCTGGTACACTACATTTGTAACGTTGGTAGGCGCGTGGGTCTAAAAAGACCCAAACGCTGGAAAATATTTTTTCTGTGAAATTGATCAATTAAAAAATAGAGGTTTTATATTTAACAGCTGCATGTAGGTGCTCTAGGAAGGTACTGGAAAGGTCAACTTCGACAGTGATTTATGAGATAAAATATTGCGTTTGCTAAACCCTTGAGGTCTTTAAAGTCCCCACGCGCCTTATTTTCTGTCGTGATCTTAAGGATCACACGAGGACGTGAACCGCCTGGTAATCCCGAACAATTGAAATATACACGATATTGTATGATAAGAACACGGTTTCTTTACGTTGAGATGGTATTTACAAAGTTGTACGTGCCGATTCACTTTTCATTTTCATCTGAATCACGCGCCACGCCAGCTGATCACAAACTTGTTGTGAACTACAAATTTTGGCGGAATGCATAGCTAGAGCTTCAAGGGGCAATGGTGTAAGTATGGCGCATTTGAGCACAAATTCTGTTTGATCGCATTGTCACTGGCATGCTTCCACTGCCTTCTATAATTGCTCTTCTCAAATCCAAAAGATGCCAGCATGTCTCACGTACTCAGTGGTGGTGAAGACAAAGGCCCTTTTGTTTCACCCAACACCTCCTAGATGACCCTATCAAGGAGTTGTTTACTGAATAATGTATAGAAGAACATTTAAGAGGGATTGGTACACCAAATATAAGTGGCTCTGTGGGTGTGATACCATAAATGCACTTTTCTGTTTTCCCTGCCTACTGTTCGGTGGCTATACTGCATGGACAAAAACGGGAGTGACTGACTTGGGACACTTGAGCGATAAAGTGAAAAAGCACGAAATTTCTCTGAATCATGTAAATAATAAAATGAACTTGACCATGACATGGTACCGTACTTTTCCGTTAGAGGTCGAAAAAAATAATAAACCGAAAAGGCTTTTATCTAATTATTGGGGTACAATATTGATAAGTGCTTTCACCTGGTGTAGTTGAAATTATTAGTGATTCCAACACTTACAAGTATGTTGGCAGGCCTTCAATAGAATGGGATCAGATATGCGATGAATTGAAGGAAAGATTTTGTTTTGAGCTTTGCTGTGTTGTGTCGTTTTGTTCGCAGTAAGGGAGTTGTGTTATCTGTGCGGATGCCAAATTAAGTGCAGTGTCCTATCGAGCTCATCTGCCTCGATGTACTAGCGGAAGACAAACGTCACGGAAATTACATAATTTGACAATAACAATTTAGATCTGTCTCCAGCTTGAATAAATGCCTGTTGAAGAAATAACGCAGCGGAGTGCTTTATGGTTTACGAGGCAAGCAGTTTGGGCTAAGGCGTGAGGACAGCATGGCGCAGTCGCGTATGTGGACTTTGTGACATTGTATTTTCTATCGACCTCAGCGAAAATATGTGACAAGTTTTTATTCCGCGTTCGGTGTGCATTAGCTATAACTGAGTGTATGGAGGATTTAGTTTTTCAGTAGCCTTTATAGGATGTAGTGTGCAGTGTACATAAATGAGTGTCTCATTCCCGGCACCGCTTAAATAGTATAAATTTGTACGTGAATGGGTTGTTAAATCTAGGACAGTATCTGTGAATGAAGAAGGTTATATTTACTTTTCTGTCCACACTTGAGCTATTGTAAAAAATTACCGGTGCTTCTAATATTTAATTAATGCACAGTAGTCCTACATTGGATCTCAAAATGAATACGGTGCAGTATCTTCTTAAAGTCCCTTTTTCTATGCCGGGAGAAGAACAAAGATTGCAGATTAAGACAGCAGGTACTCATCAGCCTGATTTAAATATTGTGACTGAAGTTAAAGGATCAACACGAGTGTATAGAAGAACATTTAAGAGGGATTGGTACACCAAATATAAGTGGCTCTGTGGGTGTGATACCATAAATGCACTTTTCTGTTTTCCCTGCCTACTGTTCGGTGGCTATACTGCATGGACAAAAACGGGAGTGACTGACTTGGGACACTTGAGCGATAAAGTGAAAAAGCACGAAATTTCTCTGAAACATGTAAATAATAAAATGAACTTGACCATGACAGGAAAGGATAATATTATGATTCAGCTTAACGAAGGACATAGACTGGAAATTAAGCGCCGAAATGAGGTGGTTGAAAAGAACAGATACATATTGTCAAGACTGATTGATTGCATCAAGTTTTGTGGTGCTTTCGAACTGGCATTGAGAGGCCACGCTGAATCACAAGGTTCTGATAACCCAGGAGTGTTCCGCGGTTTAGTGGATTTCACGCAGGATTTGGATAGCAGCATGAAAGAATATCTTCAAAATGCAACTGTTTTCAAAGGAACACCTGCAACAGTACAAAATGAGTTGCTCCAGTGTATGCTGGATGTTTGCAGAGACCAGATCTAAGACGAAATTAAGGAATCGTATTTTTGAGTGGTACAAGCAGATGAAACCACGGATGTTTCTGCTCGTTTCCAGCTGGTAATTGCGTATCGTTACGTTATAAATTGTGCACCGGTTGAGCGATTTTGGGGATTCTTGATCCCCCAGAAGCATGACGCAAAATTACTTACCACAGAGCTGGTGAAAGAACTGGGTGTCCATGTAAAAGAAAAATCTGAGAAATTGATAGCGCAGAGCTATGATGGCGCAGCAGTAATGAGCGGGAACATTAATGGAGTTCAGGTAAAAGTAAGAGAACATTTTCCAATGGCCTACTATGTTCATTGCTATACGCACCAACTGAATTTGATGATGGAAAGGGCAGTTTCAAAGAATGATCAAGCAAATCAGTTTTTCGCTAATCTTTCGGGCATACTACCATTTTTCTCTAGATCATCAAAACAAACCCAACTTTTAGATTAAGAAGTGAACAAACGTCTTCCCGTTGGTGTTCCCACTCGATGGAATTATAACAGCAGGACAGTTAACGTCGTCTTTGAAAACAGGAAGGAATTGATCAACTGCTTTGAACAGCTGAAGCAAATCAGACCAATTGACTCAGTCACGTTGCGGGAATATGATGGCTGCATCCGTACCTTGGAAGATCCAAATTTCATATACTGGCTTTCTGTTTTTCACAAACTTATGCTCCACGTTGAAATTCTCTTCAACCAGATGCAGAAAAGGAAAACTGACCCGATTGAAGTTCGGAAAGCAGTGTCTGACTTTCAACTTCAGGTGAAGAAAGTTAGAGATAGCACTGATGAAATTCGGCGCTCAGATTCCAACTCCCCAACGAGCAAGAGAAGAAGGAAACAAAATGACTCTGCGGCTTTGAAGGAAGTGTGCGACATCATTTCTGTCCAAGCTGAAGACCGCTTTTCATTCACCGATCACCTGAGAGTAGCCAACCTGCTGGATATAGAGTTATTATCAGTGTTCCGCAAGACATTTCCAGAAAAAGACTTCAAATTATGTGTAAGCACCTATCCGCGACTGAACGCAAAGCGACTTTGCACCGAACTAGAAGTTGTATACATGAGAGAAGAGTTCTGTCATGCTCATGGAGCTGTCGCTATCTTGGAGCTATTCACTAAAATTAATTTAGAGGACACTTTTCCCGAAGTAATTAAACTACTGGAAATTATAATAACCACTCCTATGACTACAGGAAAATCAGAGAGACGTTTTTCAACTCCGAAGCGGATCAAGACATTTATCCGTAATTCCATGGGTCAAGTTCGTCTGAGTGCGTTGGCGATGCTGGCGATCGAGAAACGTCTTGTTCGCAAGTTGAAGGACTTCAATGTTAAGGTCATCGAGAAGTTCGCTTTGCAGAAAGACAGGAGGATGCATTTTCTCTACAAATGAGGAGTGGGTGAGTTTCATGACGACTTAATGTTGTAGTTTACTTTAGCACTGTGAATACTTGAATGTTTACTAAAGCGACTTTTTACATCAATATTATGTGCGTAATTTTAAAATTTTGCGTGAATAGTCATATTTGCATTCCTATCGGTTTTTTTCTAAATTACCATTGACAACACCATGTAGGCTATTTGGGCTCGCGTTAACGTATTGACCGACTGAAGAAAAATATGTACATAGGAATTTTTTATCAGTTGTTAGCTCTGTGTGAACACCCAAAGATTTTATGCACGCGACGCCACTGGTTAAAACCACTAAGTCCCACTTTTACAAAAAGTTAATAGACCTTTTTTCCGCGCTCTAGTCATAGTCATGAACTATGTCAACTTCCCAAATGTATAAATAGAGTACGAATCCGTGAAATGGACACACGGGTTCACCGAAAGTATCAACATGTAGAACGGGATACATCGAGAAAGCTACGAGGACCTGGAGAGAGTTGATAGAAATATGGAAATCCCTGAAGTAGCTTACTTTTGCTAGTAAATTGCAGCAGTTTTTCATCGTGTCTCTCCTGATATGAACATAAATACCAACTTCGAAAAAAAATTTATGCATCAACCATGGCCACGTCGTTCTCTAAACATGCTTAGGGGGTTGTGCTCACGGCCTACGACCGTCGTCCCATCTTGCGAGGGAGATTCACACTAACTCGCCGTCGTATTTAGCCTTAAGTAAGCTGTCCTGGGTCGACATCTTGTTTTCAATAATAAAGTTAAAATGAATAAATAAAATAAAAAATAATATAAATGAACATATAAAATAAAGATCAATAAATAAATAATGTAAAGATTACTCAAGAAAATAAAATAAAGATCGAAGGAAAATTACAAAACGGACCTGAATTTAACGGAAAATGACAAAAAACTTTACTTGAGGAATGCATTTATAAATTTAACAGTGTCATGCGGTCATGGAATAGCTTCATGCGGCTCTAATAATACTCAATCCCCTAAGCCGTGCTTCGAAAACTTCGAAGCATATTGTCGGAAGGGTGGGACCCACAGCGTTTTGAGTGAAAAGGCGAATGTCGGCGATAGGCCTCTGTTTACCCCCTTTCTACGGCCGGCGTGTCAAACCGTGCAATCTTTGGCCTCAGCGCAAAGAGAAGGCGAACCCTCTTGCTGCTTTCCCACACCATTCCTCCTCTCCCTAAGCAAAGCAGAGCTCTTAAAATTAAGTGATTCATCCGCCGGAAGAACCCTTTGTCCCTCGGTCGCCTTTCGCTCAGATGAAGCTAATGCTGGCGAACGTCTTCCCTCAACCATTCCTCCTTTTTACAAATAAACCTATCAATTCTAACTCATCTCCAGAATTTACACCGCCGAGATTGCTCGCTAGGAATGACATATTGAATTTCAGTCTCTAACTGGCCACTTATACCTACAATTTATGTTATTGAAATGTTATTATATAAATGGCTATTAATCTTTTTTTTATCTTCTCAGTCATCAATTTATCATTAGTTACCCATTCAAATTGTGTCCATTAATATCATTAATAATTTTTCAGTATTATATCCATGTACCCCTGTTTTTACGATTGAAAATCCAATGAACTTAGACCTGCCATTGTGATACATTCGTTCTCTACCAAGATGATTCAATGATATGCACTATTGGTTTACTGCTACTTTAAATCCAGCACATTTATTGTGGACCTACGAAGTGTTTCCAATCTCTTCTGATTTCCTTGCATAAAATCAGTCTTTGCGAACTATTTCTTTCAAAGAGGGGGGGGGGTGAAATATTGCTTAAGTTGAGGTAGTTGACTTTCGCTCCGGTGCAGATTTGCATGAAACTTAGCATATGTCAACTTATTGGTTATATATTTAGAAAAAAGTAAAACAAGAGCTTGTCAACGATTTAGTTTCCCTAAAATTAAAACCATTTTAACACGCAGTCTTGTGGTGTATGTCATATATTTCGAAATGATTCCATTGCATTTGAACAGATGTTTTCCTAAACTTGAAATAATAATACGTTTCATGCTGTCATAAGGGGGATGACAAATATCGAAATATCATGTCAAGTTAAAAACACGTATTTTAATACAGTTTTCGCTTCAATTTAGAAATCCACGCCGTTAGCCGAAGCCATAACAATGACTTGATTAAGACGAAATTTTTAATGCAATTCATGCATCAATTATATTACAACATGTATGGTGATTTCCTCCGTACTTTTACAGATGTACTGACGTGAAATGCTGTCTAAGATATTTATTCGATTTGATTAAAAAGGTATTAAAATGTGCACTGAATGGCTCACGATTACCGCTCCAGCCGCCTTAACTCTTTACCCCCGTTGGATGCTGATATGTTGCGCGTTCCACGTCTTCCTCATATAACAACGTTAATGGGATACCGACGTCGCCGGCCCAGCGTCAATCACTCCCTTATTCCACTCTCCCAACCTTCTCCCTCCTTTTTCTTCGGCCCGTGTGCTGCCGACTGAGACTGAAGGCGTTTGATGTGGGTTAAATTTCTTTGTAGAAATATTGACGGTTGTTCAGTTACCGAAAAGTTCTCGTAAAGATGAAATATGCAGGGATTGAGAGTAGCAATTCCTTGAAAACATGGCAGTACGGACGCGTAAAATTCCGTCCCTCGATGCCTATCATCTCCATTTAGGCTTGTGAAGTTTGAAAGCCTCTTTCAGCTGTACTTTTCGTTTACGATCCGTAAATTACTTGAGGTTCTTGCCGCCACTTCTGATTACCAACAGTACCTATCCATTTCATTGCGTTGTGACTGGTTTTTCTCTGCGCTCTGGCGACCGATGTCTCCCTATTACGGGGAAAAGCTGTTAAGATCGTTTGCTACGTGTAATATTTCCATCTTTGGATGCTGGATCATAGATTTTTTTTACTTCCTTGGTTATTCTCATCCTGTGCTTGTGGGAGTCATTTCGCCAACGGTTGTATTTTTTAAATTATTTTTTTGAATAAAAAATAAAAAAATGACTTATTCCTTTTGTTTTCATTCACTGATAACAAAACTTTATATTATAAATTCCTAAAAACAATTTCTACGCTGGTCATTCGTCTGCTCACAAAATGTGAAAACGTGATTCTTTGAACGACTCCATCATAAGAGAGTAAAATATAATTTTGTTCTAACTTCAACATTTTTATTTGTATAAAGGATTTTAAATGATTTACCAGATAATTGTACAAAAATTCCAAAATTATTATTAGTTTAAAACATACACAAAAAATTTTGCTCAGTCATTGTTACGTAAAATATAGTTCTTTGAGGTTTCAAAAGTAAGTCTTCACAATTATTATCAATGCTTATTATTTTTCTATAGTTTAACAATTGAATTGCATTTCGCATTTCGGCCATATTGTGCCTGTACGGCTAATGTCAATCAAGGAAATACGTCATGAAATAAATAGATCAAACTATTGTCGAAAAGTAATACGTATTGCATTTAGTTATGTATACTAACGTTTAGTCCCACAAAGTGAAACTTTTTGAAACAGCCAAAACCAGATTTACTGAGGCAATTGTTTTCTTGCGGTTCCAAGGTGTAATAACAAAAATTATTTAATATTAGTACACAACAAGACACAACAGCTGCAATTTTTGATACATGTTTACAAATTTTGCAAGTTTGCTATTTTACGATTAACAGTCATTAAAATCGATCGGGCTACGATTTTATTTGTTTTTTTAATTAAAAATGCCACATTTAAAAAGCTTAGGCTGGAACTGGCTCGTCATCTTTTTATCTAATTACTATAAAATTAAAAAACATTGTTTTTTCCTACCAGAACGAATGAATTGAAAGAGCATCCCACGAAAAACACAAAGCTCTAAAAAAATATGGAAAACTCTATTCCGCACGAAGGTCATCATTCCCTTTCTCCCAAGTTTATGAGCTCAAAGATGCGTTCATCCGGAGAGAGAAATTCTTCTAGGCTCTCAGATTTTGGCTCCGGGTCATCCATTTGCTCAACGAGACTAGGAAAAAGGGATCTCCCCCAAAACAGCAATAATCACGCACGCGTCGGACAGTTGTTTTTTTACACACAAAGAAAGCGATGAGACACCCGATGACGATTACTGCAGTGGAAAAAAATCAGATCAGAAAAAGGAAATGATTTCTTTTCTCATTATTAACTTTGCCAGTAAGATATTAGTTTCCACATTGCCCCCTCCGTTAACTTCAACTAAAAGGACATATGCTTTGGGGTGGCGAAGGGAAGTCTCAGATGGATCATCTTTCTAGCGTGGACGGTCGTGTTTGTGTGGTGGATGAATAGCTTCACGTTCAGAGAGAAAGGCTCCAATAATGGGAATTGAGAAGCCGTTTCAGTTGAACCAAGATTCCAATATGGGTTTCATCACCATATAGTTTTTCGAGATAACTTGAGAGGTCCATCCAAGTGTTAATCCCGGGTATAGTTCCTCAATGCCTCTCTTGACGATAACAATTTCTATGTATTCACGCAAGTCCACCTACTTTGATGTTGTCCGTTTTTTTTTCTCTTTTTCTAAACCTTCTTGCCTTCATCTAATCCTCTATCATTTACTTAAGCAGATTTTTTCCTGAAAAGCATCCAAAATCATTCTTCGCCATCTAATCGTTCCCATCAGTGCCTCTTCATTTTTGGTTGGCAATTTGGAGGATAGGATTCATAGCTTAAGGTATGTTGCGTCATGGAGAATATGGAGAATAATGCTATTATCCAGGTAAAACTTTTG
Source organism: Ceriagrion tenellum (assembly GCA_963169105.1). Taxonomy (NCBI): domain Eukaryota; kingdom Metazoa; phylum Arthropoda; class Insecta; order Odonata; family Coenagrionidae; genus Ceriagrion; species Ceriagrion tenellum. Next base: position 43,946,143 of record OY720638.1, on the reverse strand, counting down.
CGAGCTTACATATGTATGAGCGAAACTTAACAAGTTTAAACTAACATTAACTCGCAAAAGTGAACAGATATGTCAATTCTTGATAACGGTATAATTTTCTCAATAGCTGGAGTGATGAAACTCTGGGGAAATTTAGAAAGTATTTTTCATTTTCTGGCAATGTTATCAACATTTCTATCCACAAGGTATTGCTTGACTTTAAATTAAATTAAACGTATTTCCTTTATTAGGTCCAAGGCACAAGGAAAAATAGTAACTAGAACGGAAACGGCATATAATAAGCATAAAGCTTCGATGTATGTAACATGTTCACCTCTCTAACTGAACTTTTTAAGCATTTAAGAGCATAAAAAATAATGTTAAGTAAAACATACGTTTACGTTTTCTCTACGGATTTGACGCTTAAAAATTTTCATGAACGTGTACACAACAACTGAGTTTGCAGCAACTGAAACTAGCAAAAAATGCCTACCCGACGATCTAATTTAACAGAACGTCACAGCAACTGAGATTTGGCGATGTTGTAGCCTCAATGTGATAGCAGTGAGGACAATGATTATGTCCTCAGTACCAAGGTAAACGGAGAAATGAGAGAGTCTGTGCCGTTTGGGCGACAAAGTCGTAGGAGGTGAAGGGTGTGAGGGCTTTCGTCTAGTGCACACGGACACTTTATCTACTCCCTAGATCACTCTAGTGGGACTTCTAAAGGGCCATTCAAGTATTACGTTAGACATTTTTGGGGGAGGGGTTGGGATCATCTTACATTCGCTTAACCCATTAGTGCATGAAATTATTTTTATTAAATATTTATAGGAAAATTAATTTTTCTGGCTTTTAGGGTTCATTTAAACTTATTTATGCAATTTTTGATTTTTATTAATCAATAGTTAAAAAAATACAGCCCGTCCGATATATCGGACGCTATGCACCGGGGGCAGTTGTGTAGGTGATTATTATGCATTCCTTGGAAAATTTTCAAATTTATTTAATAAATTTAAAAAAATTATTTTGACAGTGAATTGCTATTTAAAGACAATAATAAAATATTATATCAATTTGATTCACGATTTATTTTACTATTGTACATGATATTCACAGAAACATTTTGGGTGAATCCCAACGTTGCCTTGGGTGCAAATGAATTTCGCCTTGCCTTTACATAGGGCGCAATGTCTTTCGGTATTATTAAACAGTGGCCAATGGCTCAGGCCATCAAATCTTACAGAGTTATTGGGAATCGGTGTACATTTGCCTTGGTTACATGGTTTACCAAACTTTTTCAGTATTATCAAGTCAAGTGACCGTAGAAAGTTTTAAATTCACTCCGTTTTCTGCTCGGTTATTTTTCGATAAAGAAGCCGCGCATTCACAACTGCAGCATCGAAGAAATAGGCAAAAATTGGCCACTACCATTTTTTTGCCTTATTTTGGACCTGCATGAAGCAATGAACTGGTCCATTTGGTCTACTCCCCTCATCCCTCGATTATAAGATGAGAAAGCTGTGGGCCGTGGCACAGAAATCTTGCACTTTTTCTCTATTGACCATTGTTTAGAGGAAACAAGTAAAAAGTTTTCATAGTTTGTTGTAACACTGACAACAGTATTATATTTCCAACTGACAAGTAAAGCATTATCAGTTAATAGTGTTATTGTCGCTGTTTTGCAAATGTCATCTGGATGCACTGGAATCAACTGGCATACTCTAATGATAGACCGTCGACAGTAAAACGACTTGTCTCAATGAAGACCATAGCGCAAGAGTCTATATTTGTCCTTTCTAGTGCACGCCAACACCACCACCTATTCGCTTTCCACCCGTTCGCTTTGGAGCACTATACGATTAGATTCAATTGTGATCGTTGATTATGTTCAGAAATCTACTATTACTAATATTTGATTATGTTCAGGAATTAACAAAGTTTGTAAGTTTCACTCAGAATATTTATTGTACGACCGGTTTCGTCGAATAGTCGACGTCCTCAGGTGGCCGGGCAGGTCAAAATCCCGTTTCCAATGATAATATCTGGACATTCCTCATGCTCTTCCATAGTGCTCTTCTTACGTTGTAATAATTTTGATTGAATTGGATTGGATTTTAAAGAGGCGACCGGAAGCATATAATCTCGATGAGACGTTTATTTTTAGTAGAATTTAATTATTGGTGGGGTAAAAATGTTTAAAAAACACGCCAAATAATCATGAATGATGTTAATCCCGTGGCGATGCATTAGTTGAAATTTGGTTAAAAAATCTTTTTTTGCTGGTTAGAATACAGCAGACGTTCATCTCAACTAATGCGAAGTTTTATTTGTAAATCAATTTATGACTGAGAACCAATTCATTTAATGAGGGACAATATGTCTCAACAAACTTTCAATGGTACTCTTTTCCTAACAGTATCCATTTTCAAGTCTAATGAGATGTATTTGACTCTAGCCAAGAGAGAGTTAACAATTGATGAGATCGGTCGTGCGGCTGCATAATTATTGACACGACGTGACGGGTGCTCAACGAGGAGATTGCCAATTGGTCGCCGGCGCTTCAAGTTGTTCGGTGGGGGAGTACCGGTGGAGAGTCGCAAGACGGAAGTGAACTGTGCTGTTCTCACCATCATCATTGGTCGTTCAATACTCAGATTGGTTGACTGCAGCCCTCCACCCTACCCTGTCTAATACTAGTTCCCTTACCTCCCGGTATCTCTTCCTTTGTACTTCCCTATTTATTTGGTCCATGTACTTAATCCTGGGTCTTGCTCTGGGGACTTTTTCCTTTATTTTGCCTTCAATTATGCTTTTCACTAACCAATTGTGTCTCAGGGTGCGTCCAATCCTTCTTGTTCTTCTTTTATGTATTTCCTTATGGTCCTTTCCTCTTCTACTCTTCTGTACACTTCATCATTTCTTATTTTGTTCGTCCATTTTATCTTTAGCATCCTTCTTCAGCACCAGGTTTCAAAGGCTACTAGTCTTTTCTGGTCACCTTTTCAAATGGTCCATGCATCCGATCCATAAAGTGCTACGCTTCACACGAATGTTTTAGCATACTGTTTCCTCTCGTTGATTCGTTGTTCTATCTTCTTTGAGCACAGCAGTGTCTTTTTCCCATGTACGCCATCTTAGCTTGGGCTCTTCTCCGCTTGATGTCCGTTGTACTTCTTCCGTCCCATGAGATGGAACTTCCAAGATTGATGAAGGTATCCACTTGCTCTAATTTCTCTCCTCCCAGAGTGACTTCTGTATTCAGTTCTCTCTTCCGCATACTAGGATTTAATTCTTTGTTTTACTTATTTTCATATTGTATTGAAGGAGAAATCGGTCCCATAACGTTTAGTGACCTTGGAAGATCATAGCGATTTCCAACTATGATTGGTATATCATCTGCAAAGTGGAGCATATTTATTTCTTCTCCGTTTATTTTATTCCTATCAGTACAGTTTCTTGCGCTTCTCGTATTGCCTCCATTAAGTTCATTTTGAACAGTGCTGGTGAGAGGTTGCATCCTTGTCTTACTCATTTGTTAATTTTAGCTTCTATCTGACTTCCGTATTTCATTCACACCGTGACGACTTGCTTCCTGTATATTTGTTAGATAATTCTTCTGTCTTCGTAATCCATTCCAAGTTTTTCCAGTGGTCTGAACATCTTGTTCCATTCAACTTTCTCGAAGGCTTTCTCCAGGTCCAGGAATACGACATAAAATCGTTTGTTCACATGTACTGTTTTCTTCACGATGACTCTCAGGCAGAGTATGGCCTACTTGATACCCCTGTTCTTAAATCCAAACTAGTTTTCCGAGATGTTATCTTCAATTTTCCTTTCCATTCTTCACCTTATCATTCGTGCTAGTATTTTTAATGCATGTGACACTAGACTAGCACATGAGGTTCAGTGGTCCTCACAACTTTCATTCCTCTTTTTCGGTATTGTAATCATTGAGCTCCTTTGAAAGTAGGTACTCTGGAAGTGTTCCGCTTCGGTAGCTATTTCTGATTATGTCGTACAGGATATCCTTGACTGTACTTCAGAGCACTTTGATGATTGGTGTCGTCTACTCCCGGTGCTTTGCTTCAGGTCCTCTACTGCTGTATTGAATTCATTCCTCAGTATGAGTGGACCCCGATCTTCCTCATCAACCTGGCTCTGGTCGTTCATTATGTTTTCTTCCAGCGGCGTCGGCCCTTCATAGAGTTCTTCGATATATTTCTTCCATCTATTACCAATGTCTTAATCATCTATCAATATATTCCTGTTCGCATCTCTGATATTGTTGCTTCTCGTTTTCCTCTCTCCGAAGTATTTATTTGTTATCTTATATGCTGTTTCGGTGTTTTCTTTCTTCATTTTATTGATGATTTCCTCTCAGCAGCTTTCGATCCAATCCTCTCTAGCCTTCTTGCATTTTCCATTGCTTTGGTTCCTTAGCATCTTGTAGAAGGTTGCCTCTCCTTCGTTTCTGGGGTTCTTGTATTTTCTTCTTTCTCCTATTACTGTCCTATTCTCCGTCGTTATCGATGTCTTTTTCGTGTTGGCCGTCGTACTCAACAGTTGCTTCGCTTCTTCTTCCGCAATTGCCCTCTTCAGCTCATCCCATTTTTCTTCGGTGCCCATTTCATCCTCATCTTCTGTTTTCCTGTCGACGGATGCGGCGTAAAATGCAATACTTGGCAGTTAGAATGAAATTTTAACAAGTATGTTGTGATCCACTTTTGGAAAAAGACTAACTCGATCAAGAGAAGCTAATTAAGGCAGAGTATCAAATAAAGAGTCCGTTAAATCCTATGGTGTGACCGATGATTTGGGCCTGTCTTTGGGAAAAAAAATTCGGAAAATTTTCGTATCAACTAAACTACGATTAGGAAACTTATATTTATTGCAAAACTTTTCGGAACAAGTGACGATTAGGTTAAAAGGGAGAGTTATATTTTTCATGAGACCGAGAACAACGAAGAATAGCTATAATAGTTAATAGTTGTTGCGATAAACCTAACGGTAATGGGTTAATTACTCAAAAATGTGAAGGGGGCGGAGTGTAATTACTTTATCGATAAAATATTCAAATAAACGCAACAATTACTTATTAAAAATACCCAATGAACGCAAAATATTGCAGCAATGTTACCGGAAGATTCAGGTCGCTTTGCAATGTCCCTGTAACGCAGTAATTACGTCTCCAACATTGTAGCCAGCTCAAAAAAATAGGTTAGAAATGGTTGAGCTATTAAATAACTCTGAAAATGTAATTTGATACGCGCTACTTTAATATCTGAAGTTAATGAGGAAATGCCTGAGGGATATATTTCTAAGGCCCTTATAACACCACTTGGACTAATGGGAACAGTGAATGGGAAAGTGGAACGAGTTTGATCTATCGATTTCCGACAGATCAATCAGTACTTGTTTCGATAGTATCGAATCTCACGAACCGTAAAATGGGGTGACTAAGGCTATTTTAACAGCTTTTTTCTTATATCTTTTGGTATACAGGTTCCTTCTTCTAAAATATATTGAATTCCTTAGAGGAGAATCAAAATTTTTCAAATTAGGTTTAATGTTTTAAATAAATAACAGCAATTGTTTTAAATTATTAATACCAGCTGATATAACCCCATCAAATTGAGTAATTTTGACATATTTTACAAGTTGAGTTTTAATAAAATGGTATTTTGCTCAAATTATTGCTTAGCTTCTTTATTTAACTCTCATGAATAATAGCAGCATTCGCCTTGGATTAATGAATAATACTTATTCAAAAGAAAAAGCTAAAAATGCTTTTATATCATTCCATTCGTGAGAGTTTCGAGCATTTATTTTATATTATTTAATTTCTTTGGTAACCAAGGTTTTACATTATTCAAAATGAATTAGTAAGTACAAGGAATGACAATAATTTTTCGTGAATATCATAATCTTTAACAAAAAAACACTATAAAATGTTTGATATAACTTAGTATTGTCATGTGGGAGCATTGTTTCATAAAAACAGCTTCTTCTTGGAATTTTGTTCTTGAATCATGCGTTTCTCAAATCCATCCCTAATGCTTGAAGTGCAATGAAAAATACGATAAAAATGCGTATATTTTCTGCTTTAGAAATCAGCTTTTTCCTTTTCTCACCTTATCTGAATAGAGGCTTGAAATACAACGATACCAACGCTGGCCGAAGCCCGATTAACCCACCTATTTACATCGGCGAATCCCTGATTTCATTAAACCAGAAACTCTACACGGTTGCTCGAGGTTTTAGAAACGAGGGTAAAATCATGCACGTATGAATTCGAAATGGTCGGGTGTTTGTTCGTGACGGTAGTGAACCTCGGCTACCGCCTCGTCCCTCTCCCCCTCCACGCCACAGAGTTGCTCCTCGACGAAGGTCACCGAATCACGCGCTGCAAGCGCACTGCACCCCTTCCCTCACGATGCACTTCCCTCTTCTCCACACCAGAGGCTAAATATTCCATTCCTATTCCTCAGCTTATGAAATGCGCATTGCGTACGAGACAGCGGATTCGTCTATAGCCGTCGATCACGCCCCGACCGGGATGCAGCTGTTATGCAGCTATCGGAAAAAAATGTCAAATTAAGAATTAACTCCGGAGAGAATTAAAAAGTATGTTTTATGTGGCAAAATTTGCGAAAATGGGAATGGTTAAATTTAGAAATGATGGAGGAGGTGAAAGAGATTGTTGAAATAAAAGGTGAATTCTTTAACGAAATATCGGCCAGGACCTGAAAAACATGAACGATTTTTCACGTATTTAGATTTGAATCTTCCTAGCCTGGTGCATCACCACGCTAATAATCACTGTAGGGGCCATTCCCCTTGAACGGAAAAGCCACTCTGTAAATAGAGAAATCCCTTCCCCCTCCGTTTCGTTGCCTAGAGTTTCGCTTCTACCGAACAGTTCGCTTCTGCACCCGACTGGTATACGACACTCTGTAGAGTTTTCTTTTCCGTATCAACTTTTGTGTGGGCTAATTTGTGGAGATTGCGAGGTCGGGCTACCATCGGCTGGATACTATACCACGGCAGCCGGATTCATGACTGGCAATGGTGAAAAACAACTGATCTCGAAGACTACACTTGGTGATTGGAACAGGAAATTTAAAGTGAAGGGATGTTGACTACCGAGGTAGAGGGGAGGATTTTGAGTGGGCGGGGAAGGTTAAGATAGAATTAGTTCTAAATTTACGCCGTTTCTATCTGCATCTTATTCAATGTCACGTCCATGCCAGCAAGGGACGTCGGAAAATCTTCGTTTTACATCCCAGTCTATTTTCTTGCCATTTAAGCTACCTAGAAACTCCTTGCGAGACAAAGTGGTATATCAGTCTGACCGTGTCGCCCTAAGCGAATTTTTCATTCTTTTTTACATTACAAGTGACCAGTAAATTACAACTTTTAAAAATTTCCATTCTTTTTTCCTGATTCAATGCAAATAAGACGGAACTGGTACATGCGTTTGAGTTTTTTACAATTTATAATTTTTAACCAATCTTAAACAGCCATTTACATTTGTTTGTTTTTAATGAAAGCTAACGCGTGAATTTAAAAATCAAACCGTGGTAAATAATTGAAACAAAGAGGTCACGAATATTTGGAACCGTTTAACGTCGTTCCGATTAACGTCGCACTTCTTCAGCACGCATCTCCAACGTAAATCGAGGACTTACTGTATGAAAACAGGATTTTATGAAGGTATGAAGAGAAGTTCTCTAGATGCTGAGATAAAGGAAGAAATTGACAGTTTGGTGTACCTCCTTGATACCGACCCTGACTGGAAGATAATAAGTTCTTACCGGTACCCTTGAACGGGGAAGCGTCTCTATCGACGGGTGCACTTACTCGCACGGAGCTTCATCCTCTCACGTGGCAATATCTGCGGGGGATCCTCACTACGGCTTTAGATTTATAGCTGACAATGTTTGCGACTCAACCGAGCATAAAATTACCTCAAAGATATGGACATTCCGCGTATTCCCCACATAATACCCACTTCTTTAGCGCTAAGGTCTAATGATATTTCAATGTAATTACAATATATTTCTCCTTTGACAAGTCCACAAGTAATACTCACGGAATACCTTCGTAATCACTGGAAATATAAATGACCATGTTTCTTCAATACCACCCGGAGAGAGGCTTCAGAATTTTTTACGAATAATTTAAGACAGGCAAACGACCACTTAAGAGAGGATGAACCTGATTGCAGATTAACGACGAAGAGAGTTGAAGATTAATGAGTAATACGATCGCTTATAGAAAGACAATTTGTGCATGATGATAAAGCTCAATAAATAATGAATATTTACATCCCTTTCCTCACATTCAGTTCGCTCTCCTATGTCTCTCCCAACTCAGTCAGTGTGAGCGGTGGTGAACTCAGGGTGGGGAGCGGAGGAGATTCAGACGGTGGAGGGCAGTGTATACATGAACTTGAGCGAAGGAATACTGAAGAGAGCACGAGGTCATTCTGAAGGATCTCAGATTTTCCCGGCGTATCTGATGGATAAAGATTTCTCGGGTCTTCCACCGGGTGAGCAGGTCCATGGGGCCCAATGTTTCGGAGAACGACTTGTCCTCCATCATCGGGGGGTGTTCAGCTTCCATGCGGAGTTTGCGACTCATGACCAAATACACTCGTTCTTCCATGCGGAAGCTGAACACCCCCTGATGCGATGATTTTACTGCGTATAACAATGATAGTAAATACTGTGTATATCCTGGTCAACCCTAGAATGGTGACATTCGGTCTCTCAGAACGACAGTATAATCTTTCTAGTAACGCAGGTGAAGTAAGGATGTTTGTTGCTCATGCTATTCAGTAGCTTCCTATTTTATACAGCTCCTCTGAAGTGAAAGGAAAATAGTCATTTCGTGTATGCATAACGCTACTTATAGCTACTTTCGGTCCCACAGACCGTGCGTCACCATTCATGTCTCCAAATACTACCTATTGTGTTGTGCTACAAAAAATATGATATTCTAAATATATGGATAAGTTATTTCTGAAATACTATGGAAATGAATCCTTTATTATGTACCCATTCCTTTTAACTTTTCTCTTATGAAGAAAAACAGTGCTCTCGTCTACCCCTTTTATCGTATAACAAAGGTTGAATACAAGCTGAAGGATCTACTCCTTTTTCCTGCGAAAATTATGAGTTAATATCATAAAATTTACGTTGGAGTGCTGCTATTTCGAGTCCATCTAGAAAAAACTGATATTATCATTTTAAAAACACCATACTCCAAATTGGTCAAGGAGACTGACGTCACTACTCATGTCCCGATATTTCACGTCACTACCGCAGGGTTAAGGAAGAGTAAAGAAAAAGGATACGTGAAGGGTTCTGTTTAGGAAGACGCTGACCACTTAACCTCAAAAGGAAATCATTTATTTTCTAGAGCTTCAAAGATAACTGGATAACTGGAAAAGTACTGGTACTTTTGAAGTTATATAAAATACAATGCAATATGTAGACAAATTAAAATTGTGTTGACTAAGAAAGGGAGATAAAAATAGAGGATTGTTTTAATTCAACCCATCGAAAGTAGATCATTTTAAAAATATCTATAAATGATGTGAAATATAGTCTTCATATGATATTTGCTTCACGTAAAAAAAACCACTGGTGTAATTTTAATCCCTGAATTTTACATTTTATTAAAAAGGAGCTGAAACTTGACTTTACGGAACAATTTAAAATTATAAATAGCCCTGCGGGTTTTAATTTATATAATGGCCAAATGTTCCTCTCTCCCTCACCCCTCCTCCAAATGTACTTACTCTTCCGACGGCTTCACAAGGTAGCCCTCTGAACTCAACCATTTAAATTCCAAATTAAAACTCCCCCTCCTCCAGAATGTTGTGACCATTAAGAAAAAGTTCCACCCTCCTTCCCCCTTCGTACTTTGTGTTACTTTGTGAGTAAGTGTCGAAACCATGGTCGATATTTATTAACCCATTACCGACCACTCGGGTCGTTTGCGACTCATGACCAAATACACTCGATTTTGTGCGACGTTGCAGTTATCGCAGAAACAATGTATTCTTTGACTGCTGGGGAATGTAGTCTACGTAACCAAACCTGTTGTCACTTATTTGAGCGGTTCATTAGAGAATGGCATGCTATTTCGTTGACATGGAACCTCAGTCCCAAGCCTCATCGGAAAAAATAGAAGTACCTGTCGATTTAGAATGTAATGAATGCGAATATATTTTTGACATGTTTGTAAAACTACAAGGAATATTTTGAAAATATTCGTTTGCTGCGATCGCAACTTGTGGGATCGAAAATTTATGGGATTGAAAGTCAACTATGGTTAGTGATCGACGAACCCATTGGGCGCTTCCCCGAGAAAGTAGGTTCATCACGAATTACACGCTCAAATATAATTTTAATTTGTTATTTGTCGTTTTAGTTTACATTGCGTACATAAATGTGATGATCTCAAGTTTACTGCAATATATAAAAGGAAAAGAATGAAATTAATATACTATAGATAATGAAATGTGCTTTTATTTATGTTTTGTAAAATACAATATTCTTCTATTTTTCGACGAAAAAAGATTATGAGCATAACCGTTACCTAATACTATCTACATATTTCAATCATAGGTGGTCTGACTGTCAATCAAGGTGGTCTGACATTTCAATCATTCAACATCATGTCATTTCAAGGTGGTAGGTGGTCTGACATTTCAATCAAGGTGGTCTGACTGTCACAGAGATTTTGAAGCAACTTGAATTTTATAATCCTGAAGAAATTTCTGTGTCCGTGATCGATATCTGTAATCTAGTCCTCCAGACGAGGAAAGTGGAGTCACCGACGGAGACTCGGGTGATGAAGACTGTAATGAATAGGACCTTAGGGGCCTTAGGCGACGTCATTTCTGTGCAGAATGAGATGTTGGTATACAGACCGCAGACCTAGAGAAGAAGAATCCCATCATATTGACCAAAGTTCCAGACCAAACCCCACTAGTGACGGAGATTTCACATTCTGGAGGCAAAGGGAGGAAAGTAAGAAAAGTTTCTTCTGAAGCTATTTCCCAGAACATTGCTCCATGTCGGGATTTCATTGCTCAAAAGTCGACAATAAAAGGTACCATTAGAAAGAGGAAATGGCTCAAGGGTGATTAGCATGTTTATGTTTATCCCATCCAGCACATTAAACATCCCGATACTAAACATTCACAGAAGATCCTACACCCCTAGGTTTGTTTTTTACTTTTCTAGGGGAAAACTTTCCGTATTCTGCATGAATGCGACTGTACGGTTTGCGGACTGGAGATAAAATGGGCAAAATGAGAGGACTTGTAGATGAGTTGAAGAGTGCATTTACTACTAATTCTCCTAATGAATGCAATGTCTCGATTGATGAATCTATTATCCCTTATTTTGGCCGCCATGGATGTAAGCAGTTCAGCCGTGGTATGATTATTTGTTTTGGCTTCAAGGCGTGGGTTGCTGCATAGCGCTCTGGTTACTACACGCAGGCCTACATCTATCAAGGGCGTTAGGCCGCAGAAGTAAAAGCTAATGATATAAGCCTAGGAGAATCAGTAGTTATGAAGTTTGTGGACAAACTGTAAAATACATTCCCCAATATAAAGTTTAATTTCTATTTTGAAAATTTCTTCACCTGCTGTAATTTGTTGGATAAAATTTCAATAAAGGGTATGCATGGAACTGGCACAGTCAGACCGAACAGGGTACTCCGCTGCCTCATTCCGTTCAAGCAAACCAAGAACAAGAAAGTTCCTAGCCCTCTCAGTTGGCCCATTTTATCTTTTGGGGGCAATTCCGGGTAGTCGCATACATGCAAATCAGGGAAAAGTTCATCGTAAGATAAAGTCGCATGATATTGTTAATAAGAATGTTATTTTCATGGTCGGCTCCCTCCAAATACATTCTTTTGCTTGATAAAGGCACGTAACCGCTAACATATAGAATGCCGAGGAAAGTATATTTCCTCCAGGGATAAGTGAAAGTCGACATAGTTTTCCTGCAGTAAATACCTAACACTTCAATTCATCAATTGTAGAAGTTCTTCCCAAACAAAAGTTAAAAAAAATCTTGGGATGCGAATTCTTTCGCATCGGCATGTTTAATGTGCTGGATGGGATAACCTTAACATGCTAATCACCCTTAGCCCATTTTCTCTCATTAATGGTACCTTTATTGTCAACTTTTGAGCAATGAAATCTCGACATGGAGAAATATTCTGAAAAGTAGCTCGAGAAGAAACTTTTCTTACTTACTTTTCCTCCCTTTGCCTCCAGAATGTGAAATCTCCGTCACTCGTGGTGTTCAGTCAGGAACTTCAGTCAATGTGATGGAATCTTTCTCCTCTGGGTCTGCTGCCCGGTTAACAATATTGCTTAACGAATAGTGCTGACAAAAGGGAAAATCCCCCCCCCCCCCCCAGCCAAGTAAAAAGTTCTTAGAGATAGTCTTGAATAGCTCGTTTCTCGCTGTCAACTTGTTTTTCGCCGTCGCATTTCATCTTCAGCCAGCTGAGGTTACGTGTCGAATTACCCACGACCGACACAATTTTTTTCTGAAAATTCGACATTTCAGAAAAAGTAAAAGATATTTTTTCTGATAAAATGTATTTATATTTTTAATGTAAAAAACCTTGTTAAAAATTAATTTACGAATAAACCAATATACGTGACTTACATAGCAGAAATACGGTTTGTAATATTTTAATATAAAGGGAAGTTTTATATTTTGGCTGAAAAACATATAACTTTTGTCACCCACAGGACTTGTAGGGGGAAGTTCCCTCCCTCAAATCTACGTCTGGATCCGCCGCTGCTTCAGCATAATGAGCCCCGCGTTGGGTCACTTCCTCACTCCTTCACTCCTCTATATTAAAGCTATCTCATTCGAAATGGAGATCAACAAACGGTGAGATAGACGATGATCATATGCCCTGTAGCTTTTAGGGAGAATAAAGTCGAACAATCATCATTGAGCGAGTCAAAAAGTTAATTAATTTTCATAACCAGTCATGGTTTTCGTCATTTTTGTCAGGAGCATTGTCGTTGTCAGTGAAATGACGATATCGTCAAATATGAAGAACGCGGTCACGTCCCATTAAAATGCTTAAGAAGGGAGTTTAGATTTGCTCAAGGGTGGACCAATAATCTCTGCGATTGATGCACTGCCCCGTTTGCAAAATAAAAGCACCTTACAATAATGACGAAAATCATGGCAGGTGATGGAAATTTAGAAAAGTTATCGGCATGCTCAATGATAATTTTACTAAACATAACCACTCAATCAGATACTTGGCAATTGATTAAGTAATCAGAGTCTTCTATGGAAGGGCTATATTCAGGGAATATATACCCAAAAAACACAAATCTTATCTTATCCGGTAACCATGGGGGTTCTTTCAAAAATAACCTTCATAAGGATTATATTGAGTGAATAAAAAATTTGCTTTCTTTATTGCTAGCACTATGTCGGATAATATGAACAGTTTTTAAAACATCGGCCAATTTTTTAAACACAAATTGGAATCCGGCAGCCCGGCTAAACACTCATTCCCGGCGGATAAAGGCTATAGGCCGGGCACGGCCGAGCGAGAAGCGAACCGTCCGGCGGGCCGTGCAGCTTAACGGTGTTTCACTCACCACTTTGGAGCCAGGTGTGACTCATCGAGAACTCACATGCCCACAACGAATCGAAGTGAGTTTTCTAGCAACTGAAGCTTGAGGCGACACTTGAAAGAAGAAAATCGACGAATGGGGGACTGAGTGGAGACGTAAAGAAAAGGCTGGTGAAAACTCGAATATGGGGCGTGGCGCTCATGGGTCGGACACTTGGTTATTGCCTAATTTCTGGCACATCCTTCCGTCATCACTGCTGTGGAAGACCCACCCTTAGATTCCTCTTGAACTCCCCGTGTTGTCCACCTCTTCTTATTTCCTCCAGAATTCCTATCCTCTTCTCTCCTCCTCCCCTCTTCCGCAGTGTTCTCCCATCTATTACTCTCTTCAACATCCCCCCCTTTTCAAGACGTCCTCCATCCGTCTCTTCAGCCTCCTCCGAACTTCCGCCACCAGCTTCCTCACTCTCTATTTATATCACTTCAATGTACCTGCGTTTATCTGAGGCGTTTAAGATCAGCGTGTGAAGAAGGATGGAGAGGGTGAGCTGGGTGACGAGAAGGACGAGCGAGGAGGTATTGGATTTGTTTGGAGAGGAGAGGAAGTTGTTGGCGAAGAACCGGAGGAGACAGAACAGATGGATGGAGGACGTTTTGACAAGATGGGGAATGCTGAAGGAGGCAGTAGAGGTAATAGAAGGAAAAACCCTGGGGAAGCGTGGAAGAGGAACGGAAAGGATCGGAATTCTGAACGAAATAAGAGGAGGAAGACGATATGAGAATTCTAAGAGGGATCTAATGGTGGATCACGTATATGAGGGAAAGTAGATTGATAAGTCATAGATCGATACATTGGAATGAGCTCCGTCAAAAAGCTACCAATTAGCTGGTAGAAAACTATATGATAACTTCATCAGTGACCGGGACTAGCTACGATATGTTGGTCGAATATGCGTATCCAAAATCACAGTCTTCTACGGTATTCTTCTGCTTTGCAATTATTATCATTTGTGACATTGCAAACACATTGTAAATTGTTAGCCGTGTTCTTAATATTTATCTTTAAAATTTATTTAATAATATGGTTACGTAAAAACCGTTATTTACTTTAGTAATGCAAAGAACGAGATTATCTACAAAATGCCTCCAGAAATACTGCAATCTCAACTGCCATACAGTCGAAACACGTAATCTTCCATCTAGCTAGAATGAATCGAATCGTTTAACATCCAAAAGTGCAACATTCGAAGCGTGCACTCCGAATTAGAGAATTATCCATCAGTGCACAAGACGTAAGACGAGGCTCAACAGACACTCATTCTCCCCTCCCTCCCATACAATACAGCTCTTGTACCTTGTCGTGCCGGACTGACGCCTACTGTAATTTCCAGACCGAAAATTATATCCCTGCCACTCAAGCGACAAAGGAACTTTAATTTCAATTGAGTTGACACGAAATTAGCGGGTACGTGTAACCTTTTCCAAATAGCTAGAGCTATATTGGAATGTAAACGATTTTCTTACAAAAAAAGGTGGAAAAAGTCCTAACTGACTCATGTCCGACTTGATATTAACCTAATTAAAATTGAAATCAAGGAAATTAAAATTATCCCAAAGAAAATCGTTAGGATTTAGTCTAACGATTTAAAAGCGTCAAAAACTCACTTATTAAAAAGAAAATGTAGTTACATGAAAACTTAGTCGCGATAAAACTGAACGCAATGGCAAGAGCGTTATATGAACGTAATATCAAATGAATTTTCTGAGGGTTATTAGATATATTTTTTATGCACTAGAATTCATCTCCTCTTGAAGAAATGGCTTCTTAAACAATGGACCTGTTCTCCCTGGTAATCCCAAATACTGTCTGTTGACAGTATTTGGGATTACCAAAGTAGTGAGTTGTGAAGGAGGATAGGAGACTTCTCAACAAGGATATTCAGCAAATAATTTAGAAACAGTTTTTTAACTTGAGTTCTGAAGTTAATGGACTTGAGGCCAGAGTGCAGTCTTGGCGTCAAGGAGGGCTTGAGTTTGATCTTCCGCTGAAGCTCATATTTAACAAAAAAGCAGGTGTGGAATTTAAATAGAAACATGTTTCGTCTAAAATTTCCCCGAAAACAAGAAGTTCATTGCCCATCTTAGAAACTTCTTCAGTCCATCTTAGAAAATTCTTTCGTCCATTTTGTATGTATCGAGTTCCTAAGGCGAAATACTGTAATTTTTGAGCAACTTTAATTACTAGAAAACCCCCTGAACAGAAGACAATTGATCACGCACCAACGCAATTCCCGCTGACCAAAAAATTGAAACGGGATTTGATTTTCGAATACTTTAGTTTTAATGATTTTGTGACAAATATCCCGAAAAACTATTTTCACCTAATTTTTGTCAATTTTAGGTTTCGTACGTAATCCTTAGACGATTGGAGCGCATAGTTCAACTATATCATAATTTTCCCGACAGATTTAATCACCAGCGTCAGCGACAATTCCGGTCTAGGGAGACTTAACCAGCCAATGACGCACAAGTACTTTTTAATTTGAGATATTTCAGTGGAAAGTATCCAAGACACTAATTGCGATCCTTGGATCAATAGAGTTATACTGTTTGCCTCAGATTATCAAGGAAAATTTCATTTAACAAATTGCTCCATAGAATGAAGAAAAGTTTTCCACTCGGAAATTTATGCAAATGCAATGGAGAGGAAAGGACATGAAGAAGTAAAAGCAAGTAGAATAAGATTGCATGAGTTCTCAATGCTACCCAAGGAGGTATCATGCCTATACATTGGGACGCATTGTTCAGCATTCGTGGTCGAAATAAGACGATGGCAGAAGACCGATCTATCACGCCCAACTCCAGCATATCCATACGATTGAGCAGGGTGACGTCCATCTGTACCAATCAACATGTAGCAACGCCTTCAAAACATGCAAACACTTTCCGTAAAAATATCGCGGGAAGATCAGGAAGATGAATCATACTTAAGGAAACAGATTGAAGGAAAGATTACGACGCTAACAATATTATTTACAGAGATTTGAAATTCTTTACAATAATTTTTCATTTTCTGTTCTAATTTGGTTACTGCAGGCGAGTATCCAAGTAAAAAACCTTTATACTTGAGTCTTCCACAGGCAACAATTTCATTCGAATATAATTCTTTCAAACTGTTTTTCGCAACAATGATGCGAAGTCATTGTACACAAGATAGTTTGTTAAGTTTTAGGCAACTGATTGAAAATTGGCACAAAACCGGCTTTATTGAGATGACAATGAACATTAAGTCAGTGAAGGCAGACCTCACTGTCAATTCAAGGCTACTTAACAGAAGGCTTAATCAGATCAGATGGATTGCCTTCACATTAAGAGCCGAATTCCCTTAAGAGTCCTACCGATTTTATTATCAAAATCACCTTGTTTTTTACCAGATTTTTTCTTATTGTTGTCGTTCCTTAAGAGATTTTTGTCCCCTATGCCCCTTTGAAGGGCCCTCTCGTGATGTGGTTCCTTGTATCCATTGTCTGAAGATGCCTCTCGCTTGACTATATGAGTCAAGACGAATGTTATATTACATATTTTTAAAATTCACTTTTTAAAAATCCTGCTTCTTCTGATTACATGGGTTACCCATAGAAAACCAAAATTAAGATACACAATACGCAGATTCTTCCACGAATATAATTTAATGACCACATTTGTCCAGCCATAGATTGCCAGCCAGGGTTCAGGGCCGAACGCAGGGCTACTTTCTTGGAACTATCGCATTTTCGACTCAATTATGGCAGTAATTAGCCAATGACTTACAAAGATTAATGCGAATATATTTTACTTTTATTTAATTTTAAGGAATTTTTTGGTTCATACGACGAGTTTTAATGGAAAGTTTTAAAATCCTTTCCCATTCGAATTGACGTTTTTCTCATGTATTCTGAGCATCTCCGTAAGAGCCCATGGCAATTTCTCCATTTTCAACGCTGAATAACAGCAAAACGAGCATGGAGACTCTATTTTATTTACTTATAAAACGCACATTAAGTACTTACGCGATTTTCATGTTTTCCTGAAATTCGGAATGAGTGACTCTGAGGCCAGAGCTACCTTAAGGAAATCCCGACTCACTTCCCTGCAAGAGGAGTCGTTTCCCTACCTTATTTCATCAGCTGCAGTGGTCCATCGGCGGAGAAACTCTGCTTTCCATCGACGATCCCTCGACGAGCACAAATTACTAACATTTCACATTATACACTCAACTGACCATGCACTTTTAATAATCACCAACATTTTCACTGCACTAAATTTGCAAAATGCTCACTCACTGGCTCCGATGAGGAAAAAATTCTTCTATGGGAATGGCACGAGAGGATGCTGTAGTTGCTGGATAATCCGGGAAGATTGGAGATGAGGATCGGTTGGTGTGGTGGCTAGAGTACTGGCTAACCATCCGGACGGCCAAGGATCAAATTCCTGCAGAAAAGGATATTTTTCAGAGGAAACCCGATTCCTACTTGAGTGTCTTGTGGAGGGCACTTCAAGTGCAGTACTCCGTCAGTCGAATGAGACGATAAACCATGGTCCCCTTGGCGCATATCGTTAAGAGCAGGCTAATGCCGGCGCCGGGTTTCTAACCACCCTTCATTTCTTACCTATCCCCTATGGCGCAAATGACCTTAGCTGTCTGTCGCGTCCCCAATTATCCAATCCAAAATTGGACATCTTTAAAGCTGCAGTGCAAAGCGTCGAACAGAACTTGTTGAATCGACGAAACTAATATTCTCTACGCGAGAGAGCCGGAGTGTTTGACGCTGCTGAGTCCACGTCGTGAGACGAAAAATTTCGCCACAGTCAAACGGGAGAGCTGAAATTATTGGATAATAGGTGAAAATGGGGAAACAGGAGAGAGACAGACAAATGTCAAAAATTACACTGGCGATGGGTGCGAGGTTTTACCCAAGCAGAAATATATGGGACTTTGCAAGGAGAAAGCAATTCTCATTTACTGGATTGGATTGGAAATTTTGGGGGGCGACCGACGGCTAAGGACATTTGCGCCTCTCATTTACTGAAATCACGGCGATTGAGGAGATCGAAGAGGAGCTTCAAAAGAAGTAAAATAAAGATATCGCATTCACAAGGGATATATAGCCAAACACATGTATTGAAAATATCAAATCCAGAGAAAACCGCCTTCTGGCACGTTCCCTCGGAACGTTGAAAGTTACCAATTAAATAGCTAAAGGAGTAGGTATTAAAATTGTCTAATTTCGAGGGCACAAATACCCACGCTTCAGTTTGAAGAGTGGAGATTCGGAAAATTGACCAATGTAGACTGACCAATAAGACTAGACAAAGTTTAACCAGTACTGAATGAATGAGAGGCCAATTATGAAAAGCTGATGGAAAATTGGCGATGCGTGCAAGAGTCGAGAGGTTAGCCGAGGAAAAATATCGACCACGCTGGGCTTAGATGTCAGCATAAGAGTTTTAACCAGATCTCCTCTATATCATTTAGCTACGGTGGAATTCTCCAGTTCAGCGAAGACACGGGTTGGAAGTTCATTTGAAATATGCAGCCTATCAAGTTTCCTGGCGAATGAATTCGAAGACGTGCCTTAGTAGCCGCTTGTACTACGAAATAACAAATAAGTTTCAGAAGTCTATTGAAGAAGAGAAATTGTACGATTTTTGATACAACTCAGAGGTCAAGGGACATAGATTACAATGAAGGGAACAGTTTTGAAGTGACCAGATGAAAAGCGATAACCGTTCGCTTTGAGAGAAAGGAATTGCGATGAAGAAGATAACTCTAGTCCCGGATCTGCAAGGGAAATGAGATAATAGGCCAACGGGGTCTTTCACAATAAACCACGGCGGCGGAATTCAAACCCTAAATTAAAAAAGAACATTGAAGTCCTCCCTAGAAGAATGAAAGGCTTAAAAGGAATAATTTCCAATTATAATTAGGTTAATAGTACCATCACTTCTCACATGCATTTCGTCACATATCAGACGTTATGCAAAATAAAAACAAGACATCCACGCCTCAAAAGTTGAATCAATCGCATCAGTTTGGAGCTCAAATTCATAAGATGATGCGATAACTTCGGTGGACTCCTAAATTACCTTAATTCTAAAATACATAATAAGGAGAAAATTAAATGCACTTCGTAAACGTAAATACAACTTACGCTAGCTCCTCTAGGCCATCTCCGCCGGCTCCGACTCGTACCTTCATTCTCCAGCAATCGGCATCGCCAACCACACACGACTGACAGGCGTACTTCACTCGACCACGATGAGTGACACGGTGCGTCGAGAGCTGATTCTTATGATAGTACGAAAGTGGAAGGTGGGGGTGAGGCGTGCTTGGGGGTGAGAGAGGTACGTGGGGGCTGCCGGGGGAAATGGTTCCGATGTCGAATTGTAGAGGTTTGGTTTGAGTAGGAATGTGAAACGGGTGAGCGATGGGAAAGCAACGTCTTTCACGGGAAGGGACGCGAGAAGTGGCCTGAGTACAGGGATTGATGCCAAATACGACGAAGAGTTGGTTTGAACCTCCCTCGCTAGATGGAAATACGGTCGTAGCCGCAAGCGCGACGTTCTTTTGTTATGTTTCGGGAACTACAACGGAACTTCGAGCATGAGCCTCCCCCACAAGTCACAAGATCCCGAACGAAACCCGATATCACCGCAGCTGTGCCTCTCGTAAGTCGAGCAGGATATTTTTCCGAGTATCAGGTTACACTTAAGAGATATGTTATAAATCTCATTAGTCAATGTCAAAGGAATATCTTCCCAAGAAATCTTTTCACTTCTCTCTGACAAGGAGATATCGCGTGATGGATAATTAGCAAGCTGATGAAATGTACTTGGTTCGTGAGAAAATTGCCACCAAGTATTTTGTCCCGCAGTTATGCTTAACATCACCTAGCCCCTTCCGACGGCCGCCGTGGTCGCGTGCGTTAAGAAAAAGGCCGATTATAGTATCTTGGGTGCATGGGATTAAGGCTTGATGAGGTGATAGTCATTTCAGTCAATATTATTTTGGAAAGGACCTGAGATGTCTTAGCCCGTACATGTTCAATAGTATCCACAGCATTGTTTTGTTCTTAACCTATTTACTGTATTTAAAACTGACCCTTATTGGACAGTATTTCAGCCAACCGCAGGATTCCTTAGCTATGAAAGAGACTTCAAATTGGAAGGTTGGGGGTATATTTTCTGATATTGAAATCAGAGGATACTTTGTGTGGATGACAGAGCTCCGATCGGTGGTGGATCTTTCTGGAGGACGTTAACGGTTGACAAAGACGTAAATATTTTTTGTAACGCGATGAGATGAACGCGTGAAAAATTAAATCTTTTCGTCGTGCGGATATATTATTACAAATTTAAATCGAACTTTTGATGGAAGCTAATATTCTTCTGGATAAGGAATAAAAAAATAGTAGACCACTAGCAATAAGTTAGCTGGAGTATACTAATTCTTATCGGATCCGAACTTATTACCGTCTCCTCTACCGTATAGGTTTTTGTTTCTTGCGAGTACTTGAAAATGTATGTATTTTATGGACCTTTATCGCGGATGCAATGGCATGGTTATTCGACGGAGACAGAAAAAGTCATCATATCCTCAAGCATTGAAATATGAAAAGGAGCCATCCAAAAGAGATTCGTTCCGGGAATGAATCCTAACCAAGATAGGACAGAGCAGACACGCAACTGTGATGGACATTTTTATCACCGCCGTTACTTGATTTACGCCTTAAAAACGCGCCATTTAAATTTTAGGCAAGAGGTTCGGGAAGTAATTATTGATACACCGAAGCGTTAGACGATAGGTTCGAATGTTCTTTTCTCGGGGATAATTGGAAATAAGTCTAAAGATGAGGATGTAACATGGAAGGGAAGCGATCGGAGGCACAACGCTGCACATTATGAAGATGACTCCTGGTCATAAAGATTAAACCAATAAATTAGTAAAATACTAAGAAAAGCATCACGCTTCATTGAAAACTTCTACGAGCGTACATATAATGCTCACAACTTTTAGAGGAGATAAGGTGGGACTCCTTAGAGACTCGGAGGCTACACGCTAGGCTTAGTTTGCTTGAGAAATTCAGAACTGGTGTGTTTCAGAGCGACACGGAAAATATTATTGTGACTACTCACTACATCTCTGGGTTTGACAGACGCAATAAAATAAGAGAGATACACTACCGAAGAGACTGCAGAACAAAGACTTTCTTTCCGCGCATAATAAGTGACCACAATAATAAATGAGCTCCACTAAATTCACTCCCAATATACACGTCACCATTTCATCTCCCAAACCCTTATCCTTTACATCTTTACACGGCTGGTGTCCTAACACCCCCTGCTACACGTCCACGCGGCGGCTCGCAGGGTAGTATGTGGATGTAGATGTGGAAGCGGTAACTTTACTGTCGTGGAAAATGCTATTGTCTTCTCCGTCACTTGAGTCTCAGTAGAAGCCATCTGAATGTAAATCTCCAGAGAAGGTGCATTAAGTGTGGACGCCCATGAGCCGTAATTTAATTCTTCTGACGCTAGTCTAATGCGAAATAATGGGCAAGGAAGAATGAATGGGTTCGACTCTTATTTTCTCGGAGCCCATCGGGAATGATTCTGAAAATTCCTGCAGATAAAGATTATTAGGATTATACCAAAGAGTAAACGATATGGGCATACTTATCCATTATTTATTCGCCTAAATATTCTTCCTATGAAATGCATGTTAATTTTTAAGGTTTTAAAATTATTTCATTTGAGAAGTGGTAAAAAGCCCACGGATTCTCGAAGCGAGCATGATTATAATCTAAGAAGGAAGCATAATACGCCGCTTCCAAAACCGAATCTCACATTGTATAAGAGAACGTTTTTGTACTTGGGGCCAAAAATATTTAATACTTTACCGGATTGTATTTAAAGCATAAGAAACGAGTGAAAATTTTTGAGATTGTTAAAGGCATGGATATTGGCACATGATAGCATTTATGTTTTATATTAATCATTTGTTCTGATGTTGTACATTTGTATATCTCGGAACAAGTCTGTATTTAATTGTTTATCTGCTCATAATTGGCGCAATATGAAATGGGTTTACGTATATTCATAAAATATGCTCTGAATAAAAAGTTTGTTTCTCAGCAGCAATGAATTTAGTGTATTGAAGGCAGCCTCCCCACAGCTGTGTGACTTTTGAGGCAGCCTAAATATCCATTAAAATAAGTTGTAAAATAAGTACTGTACCATATGTAATTGTGGAGTAATGGACACATTATACTATATCACATCATATCATATAATGTTATATCATATCATATTTTAAGAGGTCAAATTGAGGGTCCGTTGAGGGTCAATTAAGGGAACGACACTTCGGAATAAGGCGTTTATTCTCGGCAACCGTACACAAGCAGTAACTGAACAACGACATCTAATACTCGCCTTCTCAGGACTGCCGCTCGTCCACCTCTTCTTCCTCGTGACCCAGATATTATAGCTTGGCGTCCCCTTGTGACCACCCTTTGTTAATCTCATTGGTCACCGACAGCCGCCTCCTAAGATTCCATATCAGCAGTTTCCCACGGTCTGCATATCGCCAAAGGTGACTCCAATACCCCTTTCTAAATTAACCCCAGTGAGCTCAGCAGCAGCATATAACAGCCTCCGAATATGAGCACCCAAACTACGGACCGAGAAACCCACAGAGCTCATTTCAGTTCTCTACACGACCTCATATTCTTCCTCCATTGGGGAACAATTTGGGAATAAATTGGGAAACAAAAAACTACAACAATGGTCTGTGTTCACTCATAAAACTCACTTACAACTATCTCCTCCAACAGTGAGTTGCTGACTAACTCCAGCAATTCAGTTACATAGCATATTATTCCAATATAAAAGACTTTTGGAAATGACGCAGGTGTAAACATCAGTATGTACAAAGTCACTTAGTCACAACCAATAGCACACCAAGATTGAATGGAACACAATTTACTCAATAGAAAAGAACACATGAAATAGTGGCACCAAAGACAAATAACTCGTGGAAATCATTTCCCGAGTCCAACTCACAATTCGATGCTTGGGTTACTTTTCATAGGATACACTACTTATAATTCATGTTCATGACAACCTAACCCATTGGTCTTTACAAGTACCGTATATATATGACTGCAATAAGATGCGAAAAACAACTCAATTAAATATCCCGTTAAGCTCAACCTCGTCTGAATTCTGCTTTATTATCACAAAGCTAAAACCTATTAAATTCATTAAATAATAACACTTTCTCATTTATGCCCACATTCTGATTTTTTAGGTCTCCTCTCCCCTCTCCACGAACTTCACTTCACAAAAGACTTTTTTGTTAGACTCGACATGAGCTTGCACTTTTCACTACTGCCCATCTCGAAATAAAAATTTACCACCACTACCCCAGAGTGCTCTCATAGTAACCACCTCACGGCTTCCCAACATATATTACAATTTTGTCAAGGAATCCTGTAGCCCTGGTATAGTCACTCAGCCTCCCACCACACAACAAAAAAATCATAATAAACTTCGACGTATCTTCCTCCACCTACTCCGATCTCGACAGCGCTCTCCGCGGACGTAAAAAGTAAGGGTGGGATGGGGCATGGGGGACAATCACATATGGGAATGGGTTGGGAAGACAAAGACCGCTGTCTCCTCGACCGCAATGGGTATTAGGACCGCTGAGGGAGGGGAGCGGGAAAGGGGTGTCGGAGCGGCAGATTCCTCCTCAAGGGGCCGTCTCCTCCTCGCTTATCTCCTCCACGGGCTCCTCGCCTGGTGGAAAGTCTCGTGGATGATCGAGGTCAAGGCTGGTGAATCGTGCTCCGCTCAACACTCCTATATCCCAGCCAGGATCATCTGCAATGGGCGTGGAGGGAACTTGGGAGGTGGTGGGAATTGGGTTTTTCCCCGGTCTTTCTTTATACCGGTCACATCCACTTACTAAATGTGAGTCAGGAAGAGGGTTTTACTCAAATCTTAAGAAAAATTTGGCTCCTGAATGCAAGTTCCAACTCTATGTTGCATTTTGGAAATACTATCGACACGCGATATGGGCCCTAACACGGGCGGTGAAACTTCTTAACTTGCCCTATTTTCAAACACGGATCGCTCAGATACACGTGTTCTCTCACCTCATAGGTGCGCTGGCTTCCCTTAAATTGGACCCCTTTGCTTGCCTCCTCTGTGCCGTCCTATTATTTTGCTCACATAATTTCCACAATTTTCGCAACCGCGCTTACAAATTCGCCACCAACGGATGGTCGGGCTGGGCTCCACCCCATACCATAATATCAAACGGTGACACCATATGAAAACCAAATACTATCTCGGGAGGGGAATGCTCAGTGCTGCGGTGTGGATTGGTTTTATATGTGGTCACCGCATAATCGAGCCACTCAATCGAGCCAATCATTATTTTCGCAGTTCAAAGAGTGACGCAAAATTTGCATGATAGTTTGATGTACCCGCTCGACCCTTCCGTTCGCTTCCGGCTGATAAGGTGACGTCCTAAAGCGTCTCACCTGGAGCAACTGACAAATTTCGCGGAACTATGCTGATTCGAAGTTTGTCCCTTGATCAGTCCAAACTGTTTTAGGCACACCAAATTTTAAAATCCACTTCTTTATAAGGGCCACTGAAACAGTTTCTGCTGTTTGATCCGGCAACGCTATCATGAGAAATTATCAACAATCGTCAGAATGTACTTATTTCCTTTTTCCATGCGCGGTAGGGGTCCCACTATATATATCCCCAAAAATTCGAAGGGCCGCGTAGTGGAGGGTGCTTTTTGCAAGAGTGCCTTCTCTTTCCCATAAAGGCTCCTCTGATTACATGATACACAATTTTTAGCATAATACTTTCCCGTCTTTTATATCCCAGGCCACCGGTAATTAGTGACAAGCCGTGTCACGGTTGACTCCAGTCCTAAGTGTCCCTTCCAACACTTCGTTTCGCGGAATTAAACACCATTTTGTATCTCGAATTTTGAGTGAGAGTAAGAAATAGGAGAACAAAGGCGAGGAGGGAGGAGCAATTGCACTTAACATTTATTTGAATTGTACGTTTACAATGTTGCCAAATATTAATAAAGGAGTGACTTCTTGTTCTGACATAATGGCTGGAAACATATCCACGCCAAGGACTTATATTGCTAAATCATATTAATTTTTGGTAAAGATAAATATTATACTTTCTAATACATTGAGAATATACATGGTGAAATTTAGTGTTGATATCCATTTCAAAATGGAAGACGATGGTAACTTTCCACACAGAATTTTTTAATGATTACTGACCATGGTTCCGGCACCCAGTGCCATTATCAAGGTTCAGCTCTTTGAGCAGAATCAATGTATAAACAATTTGTCCGAAATTCCACAGAGGAAAAATTATCCGCTTTGACCGGAAACCAAGCCCGGGTCCCATGATTTCCGGTCGAATGCTTTAGACAGTTAAACAACCGAGGCGTCCCCTTCACCTGCGGATATATGTGAGCTTGAAGGGGCAAGACGTTTTAGACTGCCAAACATACAATGATATATGCAGTCGCAATCGTGCGCTAAGCGCCACAGCCCGGGAGATAAAGCCGTATTAGGGACGCGAATAGATGTTCACACGTTTAATCCATTTTAAGTTTTCCGGGACGGAGTGTACCGGAGTATGGTATCACCGGATATATAGGTAAACCGGAGTATTGTATTACCGGATATTTGAGTATACCGGAGTATTGTATTACCGGATATTTGAGTATACCGGAGTATTGTATTACCTGACGCATGAGTATACCTGATATTTACGGAGTCACCTGCAATGCACAATGTGCAAAATTCCACAGAGGAAAAAACATCCGCCTCGACCGGGACTCCAACTCATATTAATGGCGCTGCTTGTGATGATACTTTAAATTTGGCCAATCGTCACGTCGTAGGAGTCTTAAGGTAGTCCGGTAGTCCGAGCGAGATAGTTCCCTAGTCATAATAGTGACCATATTCGAATTAAACTTTTCAATTGCACCAGCTATAGGACGCATAAATTAAATATTGCATTATCAATGGTGCAACAATATAGTTTTATATGACAGAAATGGTAGGCAATTAAATTAAAATATCTCTATTAGTCTTTAAATTGACAATTTTTTTCGCGCCGTGCGTTTGAAACTCCTTCAAAATGCAAGGTTTATTGTGATCCCGAAGAATCTAATGCGGTGACAATATGATAAATTTTCAAAAGTAGTTGAGAAAACATACAAACTACACGCTGTTAGTTTTTTTACGACATCTACGTGCTAGAAATTCTTCAATTTGTAAATAATGTCTCTCTGGAGTGCATACACGTACCATTTCCCATGTAAAAAGGCTGGTATATTTTGGCACATATCTCGGAAAGTAAAGGAGTTCGGGGTTAAATTTTTGGTGTCTTTAGAAGGGTGAGATATTTTTCTTTAAAATGAGACCAAGTTCATTGATTTCTAGGTAAAATGATATTTCGCTCAAACTACCTTAAACCTCCAGCATCTCGTCCTCAACTCTCGCTACTGCGTTCTCTACTTTTCTCCTCTGATGTAAGAATCACTGTTTTTCTCCCCTGATGAAATGTTCTCGTTATAATGTTATTTATTAAATTCATCTTCTCCGTCCTCAGAGTCCGCAGGTATTGCGGCCTCTTGTGGATTTCCGGGACTAGTTTGTTCAATAAGTTGGAAGGTCCTTATCATATCGGAGGCGTTGTCTGTAATTACCATTAAATGTGGCCCATCGTCGCGCAGTAGGAGCTGAGGACCTCTTATATCTCATACTTGAGGACAGCACTCATCTACATCTACAACAACGTCTTTCTTTAAGAGCTACCACATGCAGGGGGAGTTAGGACACCAGCCGTGAAAGATGTAGGGGATAAAGTTTAGGAAAATGAAATATTGGCGGGTATTATAGTAGTGTGATTAGTGGAGCTAATTTTTTACTGTGGTTGCTTATTGTGCACGGAAAGAACGAGTTTTTTTACTCGTGGGTCGTCAGAATAAACCATCCATAACCAAGCAGCGGAGGGCAATCTGGCTGCCATCAAAAAATCACACGTTAATGCTCAACAAAGAGCTCTCTAGGCATGTTGCGGTGTCAACTTAGAAGCTCACCATCCTCCCTTTATGTGCTCTGCGGATTGTTTCTGCTCATGCGTTGGCCTTTTTCACTACGCTGTAAGTTATATTTTGACAATTAATTGAAACTTGGAAAGTCCTTTGCCCACAGAGTAAAGAAGCGGGGACATTGTAGTCCGGAATATCAAATGTAGATACGTAAGATCCTATAATTTTACCTGCACAATAGGGTCCACAAGCATCTTCCAGCCCCCATGGCTGAATACGCTGAAATGTCTAACATTCACAGTAGGAGGCTCCGAACATGCCTCCATCAGAGTCATTTTGACCATGACGATGGCAAACGCCGAGGAATGTCTTGTGATTGTCCACAACTGACTGGCTCTAGGGGAGTCCATAGAATCATTTGTAAGTGAAAATGAATAGTAAGTATTGCGATGCGTACTTTTCAGTGTTTCTTTGTCACCATTTGTCATCATTTTTGCTTCATAAAATCACGCATCAACGATGTCATTCAAAAGAGGCAATGTGATACAAATCAATTTTATTAGCTCAAAACCTTATAACTCACTTAGAAATCATTATACTTTTCATGAAAGCATAAAAATACTTCCAAAAACAAAAATTCATTAAATAATGATACCCTGAGACTTAAACTTACTACTTACACAGACAGATTTGTTAGCGTTGTTTTCCATGCGAGTTTGCTCCGCAGAGACGAATATCGATTCCGTAGGACGTGTGATGCATTACGTGTAACCCTAAATATGGGAGAATGCCAACCTTGTAAAAGGAGAGAAATAGTATAATACAGATTTCTGCAAACTTAATGAATTTTTTAAATAATATATGTGCCTGCATCAATTATCGTTGAGCAGAATTTAAGAATGGTCTTTGATTTCAAGGTTTGAATCGGTTATGTGGGATATTTTCAGTTTTCAGTAGACGGGAATACCAATGGCTTCTGAAGAAAATCAGCCATCTCTTGAGATTCTTATGTTTGACAAGTATAATTCCATTCTGCTAGCACATACATGAAAATAGTACCTGTAGCTCCCTCATCCAAACTCAATCATCAGCGACGAATCAATTATGCTTGCAGAAGATTTATAGTTAAAGAAGTAATAAAGATTCATCTTTTTCCTTACCGTCCATACCGTAATACATTCCACATTATGACCACATGGGGGCCAAGTGGTACTTTGTTCGCTGGTAGTTAAAATATCGATAGTGGTCATAAGTCTCGTAAATTTTCAAATGAATACGATAATAACTATCGAAACATCAATTTTATCTTGAAAATGACATAGTATTTTCGAAACCTAGGTCGGTGTATTTCAGTCGAAATTCTGCAGAAATATATCTATATTCTATTTTTTGAAATCATGATATCTATAACTAATTTCCACGAGATATCGCATATCACCTGATATGTTCGTGGTTGACGGTAAACTCCAACAGGACTCACGGATTCAGCAGACAACAATCCTGGGATTTAGAGGACGGTTACCTAGATACAAAGGACACTTCTATGTTCGACAAAGACGAAAAAATAAGAGATATGAAATGCCGAACAGAACTATACAAAAATATTTCTGTCCACGCACAATAAGCGACCATAATAAAACCGGAGCTCCACTCAAAACACGCCCATAATACACTTCGCAATTTAACCTTGCAATACCTCAACCTTTACATGGCTGGTGCCTTAGAGGCCTCTGCCTCACGCCCAAGCGGCGGCTCGGAGGGTAGTATGTAGATCTGGATACAAAGTAGCGAGTCACACGTAGTGTGTGACGCTGAACAGCGGCGACATACGCACCTCAGTATAAGCGGAGAGGAAATCATGGTGAGGGTAGAGTGGGTTCCGAGAGTGGTGAACGGTGTTTTCACACACGAGGCGAACGAGAAGCCACGACGCGGGCACGAAGGCGCTCAGTCAGCGAGCTGAGCGACGATAAGATTACGCGAGGAGTGAACACTGAAGGAATATGGATCGGGGAAGTGAGATCCCCCGGGCTGAGGCGGCCGCACGAGACCCCGAGTGTGGAGCAATAGCCGCGATGGTTAGGAATAGTTTGAATATTGGTAGGAACAATCGATCGGCTGTGAACCCGTCCTCATCAAGAAGCGCAGAGAGTGAAGAGGAAGCAAGGGCAACGAGAATGCCGGGTCAAATTATAGCAATAGCTACGGAAAGGGGAGAGACGGCTATCCTACCGCACGAACCCCTGCATTCCCGAAACGGATGCCGAAAATCTCTAGTACGCAGGGCTGATTTGTTGATGCAGTGGAACCCGCCAAAGACAGAGGAAGGCGTATTCCGCGTAACACGTACACGAACCGGAGCACTGGTCAGGCCCTACGATCGGCCAAGGCGCTGATGAGAAATTTGGAGAAATTTACGTTTTACTCTCTCTGTTTGTCATGTGTTTGCATTGTATCCGCCGTCCCGTACACTGTTACGATTCAAAGACGTTGTTGCCTTGCGATTATTCATTTTGAGTTCAGTATACACAATCATTCCGTAATATGGCTTGTAGTGTCGACGATAGTTGTAGCAGAGAGATTGTTGATACCAGTAAAGCGCGTGGGAAGGAACGAGAGTTTGGAGGTTTGCGTGAGAAGTCAATCCAAATACTAAGGTTGTCTCTAAAGCAGAATTTTATCATCAAAGTAATTTTAGGAAGGAAATAACGTGTAAACAAAATTTGTCATTCATTTTAATATACCGCTTCCACCGCGCTCTTTGGTTTGGTGACTCGTTCATTGCAGAGAGAGAATGAACGTAAACACGAGGCATTTGAAATGTGGGTGTGGATAAGAAGGGATAAGGTGAGCTGGGTGGCGAGAAGGACGGACAAGGACGAAGAGTATATATGTATATATATATATATATATATATATATATATATAATATATACCATATGTAACAACCAAGACTTAGGTGCATGTTGGTGAAAGTCATCCCCGGTCAACCCCTAAAGGTGGCTCGCAGGGTAATCCTTACCTGTAGATGAAGTGGATATGGTGAGAACATTAAAACCATTCTCCAAATAAGTTTTTTTAAATTGGTTAATAATTACCCCAAGCAGTTCAGGCATGTGGCTCTAGCTCCAGCTCAAGCAGTTTAATATGTGTAGCATTAGATTTTTAAAGATTTTATTTCTGAAAGTTTGTCCATCCCTTAATATTCTCCCGCCCTCCTTATCTTTACATGATTTACCTTTTCCTTTTAATGCTACCATTTGGTATGCAGGTTTTACAATATATAACCATCTTAATCTTTTCCTCTCTTTCGAGCCCATTAGCCCATACTAACCCTACCGCTCCCCTACGTACTGCCCCATGCGCAAAACAAGTTCTACACTTGCCTTAGGAGTATGATGCCTTATGAAGATTAAAAAATCTTCCAAAGAGCCGGACGTATTGCAAAAAAGGGTGTAACATTACAAAGTTATTTTTCTTTAACTATTGTTTCTGAATACCACGAAGTTAATTCGTTTCCTGTCACTTTGAAAAGTGTTATGTGCTACAGTAAGATCTTTTATTTGTTATATTTTCAACATGTCAAGTATTACTGGCTCCATTATGTTGCATATATCAAGTTAGGTCACGCTTGCTTCAAATGTGTCCTGTATATTGTTACTGACTGCTGCAAAAGAGGAATTATCACCCGCACTAGCACTATCAGTATTGAATTATTCATCATCATCGTTCATTGAATCCTAGGATTGGTTGACTGCAGCCCTTCACTTTTGCCTATCAAATGCTAGTTCCTCTACCTCCCGGTATCTCTTCCAATGTTCATTTCTCTTAACTAGGTCGATGAACTAATTCCTTGGTCTTTCTCTGGGGGCTTTTCTTCTATTTCACCATCACATATATCCATCACAAATCTATTTTATCCCCAGGTATGTCCTGACTCCAGCAGATTACGGCGTCAAAGTCCCCGAACATCAGTCCTAATGGAATTCACAGAAATTATCATTTCTCATTGACATGAGCTGCGCTGGGATAAATCTAAGATGGTAAAACGGTAGTAAACCATAGACGACGCGGTAGGAAATGACTCATTCTACACAACGTGTATGATATATTATGCCATCCGACTTCATTTTCCGCAAGATTGCGGTGACATTGACCGACGTCATTATAGTATACAAGATTAATAAGACACCACGAGATTGCTCTCAAATAAAATATTGCTTACGCCAATAAACTATAAACACATCAGGAACGCAGAAAGCAAAAATAGAAATGGAGAGGGACGAGGAAGTGAAGGTTGGTGAGAGAGAAAGGAGAGATAGAAGGGAATGAAGTAAGGGAAGGGAAGGCTATCTGGGAGAAAGAGACGAGAGAGCCAGAATGCGAGATAGCTTTTCACTACTGCCCTTCTCGAAATAAAAATTTAACACCACTACCCCAGAGTGCTCTCATAGTAACCACCTCACGGCTTCCCACCATATATTATAATTTTGCCACCGAATCCTCTAGCCCTGGAATAGTCACTCCGCCTCCCACCACACAACAAAAAATTATAATAAACTTAATAACTCCGGCGTATCTTCCTCCACCTACTCCGATCTCCACAGCGCTCTCCGCGGACGTAAAAAGTAAGGGTGGGATGGGGCATGGGGGACAATCACATATGGGAATGGGTTGGGAAGACAAAGACCGCTGCTTCCTCGACCGCAATGGGTATGAGGACCGCTGAGGGAGGAGAGCGGGAAAGGGGTGTAGGAGCGGCAGATTCCTCCTCAAGGGGCAGTCTCCTCCTCGCTTATCTCCTCCACGGGCTCCTCGCCTCGTGGATGATCGAGGTAAAGGCTGGTGAATCGTCCTTCGCTCATCACTCCTATTCCAGCCAGAATCATCTGCAATGGGCGTGGAGGGAACTTGGGGGTGGAGGGAATTGGGTTTTTCCGCGGTCTTCCACTGGGCCGGTCACGTCCCCTTACTAAATGTGAGGCAGGAAGAAGTGCCAATCCTTGCATAAAAGCCTCTATTTTTCTCTTTCACCCATCTCTTTCCCTTTCTGCAATGCAAACTCTCCCTTTCCCGACTCTCTTACTTCCATTTCGCGTCATCCCTCTCCCACCACTCTCTCCTCCACTAACCCTCTCCTCTCCGACGCTATTCCCGTATATTTCCTGTTATCCCTATCTTCCCCGTTCAAAATATCTTTTCTCAGGGCGCGGAATCGAGGGGCCGTCGTGAGGAGCATGACGTCTTACAATACTATAACGATTTTTTCAGAGTCAAAGGAAAACGTTAGTGAGTTTTTCCCTGAATGTCAAAGTTTCTTAAAGAGTTATGAGCTTTGCTGCATGAGCAATTTTTTGTTTGAGAACACTATTGTAACACGATAGCACTTTTGTTTACTGACATGAAAAGGAAGAATTTCTTCATAAAGTGGTCAAAAAAGGACACGAGACTAGACATAATATCAATATCTGTGACAGAAACGGTTATTTCATGTTATCGGTATATATATATATAGTGTGGTGGTCCCGTCATAAACCCCTCCCTTTCGGATTTAACCTCAGTTTCCCCACGGGATTTAATCGGGATGAATGAGTCGGAGTTCCGTTCACGTAAATCGTTTGCCGTTCGGCCGTCACGGCTTATAGAGACCGTGCAGTCGAAAGGCGGATGATGCCCCTCCACAACCAGACTTTTTAAGAAATTCCAAAGGGCACAGATAGTGTTTCCACGGGTTCCGCGACCAACGCGTTGACGTTCTAACCAATGCTGTCGAGGGAAGGAAGATTAACGATCTTGGCAGCAGAATTATAATTACTAGCGTCTTTTCTGTAATGACATTTAATGACTTTAAAGAACTTTTCCCACACGGCGTCACCTTCAACAAACAATTCACTTATCTCAAACGGCGTCACCTCCAATACGAAAAGAAATACCCGATAGTAGCACACAGCGTCACCTTCGATGCATAATACACTTCTTTGACACGGCGTCACCTCTCAAATACATACAAAAAATACCCTCTTTGCACATGATGAAATTTTATGTAAAGTCTGCTAAGTTTGACGGATAGATGGGGATCTTGAAACACAGGGGCTAGTAATCACGGAGACTAGTCCAGAGATTCCAAGTGCATGAAGCCAACCACAAAGCCGTGAGTCGGGGATCGACGTAGGTCGAAAAGGGGGGAGCAACGGGGCGGGAGGAATAGCACGTTCCGAGCAAATTGTTACGAATTTGCTCGGGTGAAATCTCTTCTTTCGGAGATCCTGGGTGCTGATGCAGGGTGGCGGCGGCGATTACAATCAGCGGCTCACGATGACCCTCAGCACCTCGTAACCCTTTGAAGAAGCCCCGAACCTTGGAAGACGTTTCCCATGCGCCTTGGTTTTCTCCACCTCTCTCCTCGTCTCTCCACCGTTTCGTGCCTCCGACTCCTTTTGCAGATGGTGGCCGTCATACTTGGCTCTGGCACTAGCAGTGTTCCTCCGGTAATTGTCTCTCGAGGCAATCTGTTCGAGAGCGTGTTTAAGAGTCTCCTTCGGTCGGTCTGGGGCGAGCGTTATATGCCCCTTTTCTTCCTCCCAGAATGCCCCACTGTGCGTCGTCTGCACTATTTCGATGGTGTTTTCCACCGTGATTTTCGAAACGGGCTTCACGACACTCACTCACACTATCACTCGTATTTTTCCACTTTAACACAAACACACTTTTTTTACAAATGTAATCAACACAAATAAATCAAATAAGTTCTATAAATATGTTCTGCTGCCTAAATCACGGACTTCCCTCGATCGGCAGAAAAGAAAAAAAACACGATGGAAACCACGGAGCCGTCCGCGGGCCATCACATACCCCCTCACCAAACTAAACTCGGGGGGTGCAAAACCTCGGAGTTGAGTTTACCAACTAACAAAAAAAAACAACAAAAAAAAAAAACTAGTGTACGGAAATCCGATTGTTCGCCGAGATACCCTTATCCCTCCGTTGGCGACTTGAAATATGGTCTCAAATTCCCAAAATTGTAAATTCCGATTTGACCTCGGGAATCGTTTTCTAGGTGGCAAGCATTGGGCCCGGACATCTTAGTGATGCGGAACGGGCCGGTATACAAATGGAAAAATTTGTGGAATAGATTCGCTCGAGCATCTGTTGGCCTAGGTGTTCGAAGTAACACCTGGTCATTTACGCGAAAGGAATACGTTTTCCCCCTTTGCCTTGATTTCCTTTTATGACCAGCTCCGTCCAGTCTCCCAAGCACCAAACGCGTCACCTCCTCATGAGACTCCCCGGTTAGATCAGGTATTTCCGAAATGCTATCGTCCTCTCGGGACGGTTTTCGTCCAAAATGGACTTCCGTCGGGGTCAACCCCGTACTCTCATGTACTATTTCATTAAACCATTTATTAATCCACGGCGTGAGCTCCACCCAACTTCCATGATTTTCTGAGCAATACGCTCTAAAAATGCGGGATAATTCCCTCATTACACGCTCACTAGGGTTAGTTTGCGGCCTTCGGATAGACGAGTATATTTCTTGAATTCCCATCTTACTCATCTCATCCTTCCATTGCTTACTCGTGAATTGGCTACCGTGATCGGATAAAATTCGCTTCGGTTTCCCTTTTGTTGCGCCTACGATGTAGCACTTTTTCAAGGGGAGCACCGGCAAACGTGGGTCTTCGGCTAACAATTGGTCAAATAATCCCTGGTCAATTGCCGACCCCTCACTTCCCGTGTCTATAAGCGCGTGCACTTTAATGTCCCTGCATGACACAATTATTTCGGGACATTCCCTTTTCTTTACGCACCCAGTGGAATGATTATTAGACGCGATGAATAGAGTAATTGTAATGGTAAAAATCCGCCGGGAAATATGTGAAGAGAGCCGGGTAGAGAGGATAAGAAATGGAAACAGAGAAGGGAAATAGTGAAACAAGTTTGGAGAGTCCGGAAAGTGAGATAGAAGGAGGGATGAAAGTGAAAAGAGTCGGAAGCGAGTGGTATAGAAGTTGAGAAAGAGATAGGAGAAGAAGATTGGCAGATTAAAGGGAAATGAGACGGGGAAGAGAAGGTGATTAGGGGTGAGAAGTAAGGAACTAGAGTATTAGGTATTTTTCACCTTTTTTATACTTTCAGATGTGAATTTCCGACCAACATAAAATACTAGATGATCGAAAGGAAACCATGAACAAGTCCTCCGTACTCAATATTTCAGACGAACTATACATTCCTTGGATTTTTATCGAAGGAGTTATAGCGAGCTAAAATTTGATTGTTTCGGATAATTTAATTTTATGGCCGAATACAATACAACATCACCTCCGATAGCGTGAGACTTACATCCTCATTCACGGAAATAAACGCTTCATCAAACAGTTGGTGTTGTTGCTTTTCGCCGACAATCATTCTTTTTCAGTTCCGAGTGCTACGCTAGGCTAATATTACACTAGGAGATAGAAGTGGAGAGAGTGGGGGAATGGAAGTTTAGCAGAGGAGAGGGGGGAGAGGGGAGAAACGGTAGACAGAGTGTAACAGAGTCGGGGAACAGAGGTTTTGTGGTGGAGTGCGATAGGAGAGAGAAAGAGAATTATTTATAATGTGTAGCCATAACGTTTATTAATAATTAATAAAATCCTTTAGATAAAATGTCCCTAATTCCACTGCACCTCCAAGATAAATTTTTTACCTTGGACTTTTTTTTACGCTTACCTTGGGTAGCTTGGATTTGCCACCCTTCCGTCACTAATTTTGTCATTTAGTTGTAGGGATAAAAAATCATAAATACTAATTAAAATAATGAAAAAATTAAAAAGTCTCATAACATAATAATATGAACCGTAGGTACAGGCACCTTCCGCTTGGTGAGTTAATGGGGACGAGAACTGGCTCTGTCTTGTCTTGGATTCCTGCGTCGAGGTCACCGAAGAGTTAGTGTAAATGGATTTTCCCGAAAATATTATTACTAAGTGCCAGGTGCATCGATTGGTTTAAATCAGGAATTTCACGAGCATTATAACGTATCTGTGCTTTACATATATTACATATTACCTCAACAAAGAGGTAATATGCCACACGTTCCATGTAAATGAGAACGGAATTATTTTCGATATTTCACTACAATATTTCTGCAGTTAACACCGCGACGGTTTCCCAATAGATTTGCTGAGGCAATGATGCAAAAGCGAGCGCTAAATGGATTGGTTACATCACCACCCCAGGTGAGGTTAGACGATATAACCGCAGCCTCAGCTGATTCTGGCGGACAGTATTTCACGCACAGACGATGTTCCGCCACGATGTGCCCGCAGTAGTTCATTACACTAGTTTTTTTAAAACGTAAACTATAATCTCTCTATTACGATAGAATTTATATTTACTCTAGCTGATTTACTTACTTGCCAAAATAATACCATCCACACATGATAATATATTACAAACTGCTGTATGAATCATTTGTTACTCGGAATGAAAAAATAAATAAAAATCCAAAATGGTGAATTAGTGAGCCATGGAAAACGTACATTAAATAACCCATACTATACAAGGTATATTTTATCATTTACAGTCCCGTATTCGTTTCTCAATGTCGTGGCTGCATTCACCGCTGTCATGCCAGCAAAATAGTTTAAGATAGTATGAGAGTGCTCTGAAAAATAATAATTTATGCCTATTCCCTGTGAACTGCTCAGGAAACGTTGAAACGCGTGAAACTAAATGAATATTTCACAATAGTTCTTATGTGATACGGAAACATTACCTTATGATAAGGCGGGAGGTGATGATCAACATGTCACACGCCATGTTACCGCACAAAACTCCCCTCCTTTATGAATTCACGACCCGATAGGATCACCCGGCCAGAAAACTTCACAATGAAGGCAGAAAAGGACGAATAGATCATGGTGTATGATAGAGGAATGTTGGGGAAGGGATCCATAGAAACGGAGAAGGCGACAGGCAAGAGGAGTAACGGGAGGCAGTGGGGAAGAGAGTGGGGGAAAAGCGGTCTAGAAGTGAAGAGATAAAAGAGTGTGAGAGAGAAAGAACAGCTTTTAAGAGAAGGGAGACAGTAATAGCAACGCTATCTTCATTGTTTATTCGGTTATAATATATAATAATATAGACCTTTGTGTAAAGTCCTACTCATAGTATCCTTGACAGATAAATTTCACTATTCTACCAGCAGATTGGTAGGTTTTGGCCTGTACTTGTCCTAATCATTTTCCACTCCCCTTCCTTTAGCTCACTGGGAAATTCCTATCCCATACCCCTCCTTATTTCGTCCAGAATTCCTATCCTCCTTCCTCTTCCAACCTGTTTTTCCTTCCCAATTATTACCCTCTTCTACCTTCCCTCTCCTTACTATACTTCCTCTATCCTTCACTTCTACCTCTTCCGAACCGATCATATTATCTTACTCTCCTCTGTAATATTAGCCAATACCTCCTCTTCGTCTTTCTCGCCATCGAGCTCACCTACTCCATTCTTCTCCACGCCCAAATATCACACCCCTCAATTCTACGGTCACCCTCGCTTCACAATGAGCAAGTCTTTGATGCATACAGCACCACGTTCAATATTAGGTTTGTCTTGAACGTTTTATGAGTGAAGAAGTTAAGAAAAGACTGCGGAAAATGGTGGACACTCTTACATCGAGCGTCGCGCTGTACGGGTCGATGACTTGGTTATTGCAGAGAGAGTTTGTACGGAGACTTGAGGCGTTTGAGATTAGGATATGGAGAATAATGGAGACGATTAGCTTGGAGGCGAGAAGGGCAAACGAGAAGGAAGAGTTTTCTACAATTTTGCATCATACCTAGAGTTTGGTGCATGCTAGTGGAAGTCGGCCTTATACCCATAAAGTTGGCTGTCGGAGTAATACCTAGAAGTAATTGAATAGGATATGGTTAGTCACACCAGTATAAACTACTCAATCGATATTAATTGTACTGTAACGCTTCAATAACCTTAATTCGAGTCATTATAGTACTATGCAGGTATTTCTACCAATGGTTGTCGTTTCATGAATTTTGTGTATCACGCGTGAAACACCGCATGTAAGATTTGTTTACTACATAAATGATTCCATACGCATTAGTTAATTTGAGCTGAGTCCTATAAGTATGGTAACTGTGTGCATGAGTGTCACCACGAATGTATGTGTGTGATCCAGGGGTGATCCCTTTTGCGATTCTCGCCTCGAGAAGGCGCGAGAGTGGCGAAGGGTTAAGGAGGGTGCAGCAGGAATCAGCTGACCAGGAAGGCGAACCGCACTCACAGTCGCGATGCTATACGTAATGCGCGTGGCAATGGCTCCCGCCAATATTTTTCATTCATGGAAAAAGGTTTTCAAAAATAAAAGTGAAGTAAATATCCGTTCTTTCAGTCTGAGAGCTTGGTGCGTTACGATGCATTTTCCTCCAACCTAGGGAATTGAAGGTTATTGTACCTATGTTTCTCAGGAGCCCTCTAAATGCTAACTAATCGGGCCAATATTTTGAGGACTACTTTTTGTATTCTATGGCATAATTTGAGAAACAAATGAATCAAACACGATATTGTATTGTCTACTTTATTTTCAACTCGTACTACACGTGTATCAATTAACTAGCTGGCATCGTCAGGTATAAGTGAAAATATGTGTACCTGATGTTACGATGTTCCTGATGATGACCGCTAGTCAGTTGAAACACGTGTCGTACTATTTCTAAAATGAAATAGACAGAATCATATCCATTGCGTAACATTTGCAAAAGCGTTTATACAACAATTCTCCTAAGAAAGTGGAATAGTTTGAGAGGTTGAAATCAAGCATCTAAGAAATGAATAATACAATGTCACATTCTAGATTCGGGAGGTAATTTGAGATGGCATTCATTAGGTATGACGATTAAAGGCTATAGGTAGTGATGTACACATAAGCGATAAACGACCAGTCAATAAGAGGTGAACAAAGACTTCTGAAGTTTGGGGACATAGAAGGGAACAGCCATTGGACGTACGTACTTAATATTTATTAGGAAAAGAGATTATGAGATGGTTAAATCTGAGCATTATGATTGTAGCTGGAAAATTACGACGTTATTTTAAAATATTATTTTCTCCTCAAGTTTTATTTTAGCATTTATTAATCCGTATATTTACTTCACAGTTTTCTGAACTGAAATTGCATAAATTTTATAAGTTCATCCGCTTTCATATAAAGAGAGAACTTGGTGTTTTTTCACAGTTCAATTTATTCGGTACTTGTTAATTTAACGCAAAGGCGTCATTTCAGGTTCAAAGTTATGTTTTAAAATCGCTCCCCCCTCATTGAAGCCTCCTATTTATCTCATTAGTTAAATAACCGAAACCCCAAAATGAGCCTCTAATCCCCCATCCAACACCTTCGACCTTCCTCTCTCTGCACTCGCCACCTCACTACACCTTCACATCTTACCGCGCACTTCCAAAAAACCTATCCTCTCCACTCCCACCTTTTTCCTTTCCTCCTCCCTTCCCTAACCACTCCCCTTGGTCCTTCCTCCCTCCCCCCTCTCTGTATCCCCTTCCCGTACTCCCATTCCTCATGTCCCCCACCCCTTCTTAGAAAGGGCGGGGTATTGAAGAGAAGAAAAAAGGGAAGAAGGCGATAAACGTGGAGAGATAGATGGGTCGAAAAAGAGGAAGAGGGAAGAGAGTCGGGAAAAATGGGCTAGAAGTGAAGATATACAGAGGTAGGAGAGAGGAAAAATAGCTTTCAAGAATGGATTGACAAAAATAGTAATGCTATCTTCATTTCTTTTTCCGGTTAGAATACCCGAAAATGTATACGTTTGCTTAAACACGTGCTCAAATTATCCATGAAAGATTTGGTTAAAGTATTTTACCAGATTTACAATAAGTTTGTGGAAACACTTATCCTAATCCGTTTCCACTCCTACGGATGGCCCGCCATCGTTTCTCTCATTACGACGTAACGCCCGAGCTCTTCGATATCATTTGCTTTCATTTCCGCAGGAAATGTGTTTTACCTGCATTTTTGTTTCACCAGTAAACGCACACGAGGTTGGAGGTACTAATCGTACGATTCCACGACTTCTCAAATAACATTCTCTCCCTTGCCCTTCGTCTTTATTTTGTATTCTGGCACCTCACCCATTACTATTTACTTCCCCAGCCTTCATTTGGAGAAGACGCCCAAGAAAATTTTCAAAGAGCATCGCAGTTATTCAGAAAAATGACCACGACGTGGGGATGCACCTGTATCCACACATAGTAATTTAGGAGGAGAGTGTCGTAAGTTTACGCGATGACGTTGTTAAATCACGATTCCCATAGATTTGCATTATTCTCCACAACAGTCTCTCTGAAATTTAAACGGTGATTAACATAGACGGCTTATTATGGTATTTATTTAATCAATGATATCCTTACTTTTTTCTCTTTCTTGAGGCTTCTTACAGGAACGCTTATTTATGCTTCAAAATACATTAAATACTTAAATAATTAAGTCTCACCATAGCCGATAATCCGATATTACCAATCAGCTAACTCTTAAATACAGTGAAGTCTTGCATTTCCATCATAATACAGTAATTTAATTTACCAGTTAAGTTATCAAATACGCGACATCCGAGAAATCACAATCCCTTTGGAGAATCCATCGTGAGAATAATTCAATAAAATCTTATGCAAAGAGTCAACATTCCAAATGACGGACTCTAGCAATTGAAGTTTTGCGAAAGTTTTAAATATTAACGCAAGTAATACTCTCCGTGATCAGAAATTGTTAACTAATAAATACATACCTGTCAGAGAGACTTGTATCTTCATCGGGAGTCTGTCTCGACAGCTCATTTCATAGAGCCATATTTTCATCCTTTCTTAGTTTCTTGCACCGGTTGGCATTCACTTTAATTTGTCTAATTTGGTCACGTGAAGCAGCCAAAGTCTCAGCAACAAGAAGCAGTAGAGGCTAAAAATGACTTAGTTTCAAGTGATTTGAAAATTTTTCGACGTTAATTAATGCACCTTACAATACAGCCAGGAGCCAATACTAGCGGACTCGTAACGTGACTTGGTTTCGGCCGATATAGTTCCACCCTAACATTTGGCGACAAAGAATGTGGACAAGAAATACCATATTTTCCAAATATGGAGCTTTATTCTAACCAGTCACTTCAGTGTCTCCTTATTTTGCAAACATTCGAGAAACAGTTTTCACTTTGATAATCGTTAATCCCGCTAGGATCCGCTAAATATTCTGCTGGCGCGACAGTAAAAATGTCATATTTTTAAAAATTATTTGAGATGGACACCAACTCTTTTCACTATCCTACAAGTTCCTCTATTCCAAGCGTTGAATTTCCAGTGTAAATCACATGATATAATGGTTTCACATCTTTTTTGCTAATGTGAGTCCTACGCGAAAGTCGCCTTCAAGGCCTCTTCACAAACGGTTATCTTTAGCCTTCCAACTCACGCTGTGCACCAACACCAAAACCTCCAGCGTCAGACAGTAGTAATCAAACCACTCTGAATACCAAGAGCTTGCACTCCCTCATTCCCATGAATAGGCCCACATCATCTCCTCTCCCCTTGCGGTGTAGATAATTAACTCTCTGCTCTCTGTAAATACGTCTTCTACATCTTTTAAAGATCATATAACTTATCTCTTATTTTATTGCTTCTTACTTTCATTTTTTAATTAATGTGGCATTAAAATTAGACATCAATGCCCCGACGTGCTTTAAGAGGCTAAGGTCGTGGCAATTTTTGAAGAAAAGCAGAACCCACGATTTGAAGACAGATATTTTCAATACGTGCAGTTTGCTTATGATGTTCTGATCGAAGTCATGTAAAACCCGGGAAATTGTGAGCTCTTCTCTACGACTGAATTCCTTTATTGGAAAGAATTTAGTGTCGTTGACCTTGAGGTATATCTATAGTTCCTGTCTGTAGATAAATATTACTGACAGGCATAAATGTGCAAAATGAACAATTCTGACTGATGTTATGTACAAATATTAAGAGGGAAGTATACGAAAAGTACTTGTGTTTAAATAATAAAATGAAGTAAGAAATTGCGAATCCCGTATCTTATAATAATTGAATACATGTAATGTAAAACTGTTGATAAATACAAATTTGGTCTATTTTTAATTTTTATCACTACAAAAATAATTTTAAAAACATACCTACAAATTTTATACCAATGGCAAAATTACGCAGAGCTAGTGTTAGAAATCATTTAAAGGTGAAATATTTTTCCGCCTTAATGTGATCTCTTCTGGGGATGCTAGACGAATGGCATTTCATATAAATACCATTCGATCCAGAGTCTCCGCAACATATCACAAATCTCTGCTCAAGATTGAGGTGTTAAACATTGTTTCCCCA
Source organism: Ceriagrion tenellum (assembly GCA_963169105.1). NCBI lineage: Eukaryota > Metazoa > Arthropoda > Insecta > Odonata > Coenagrionidae > Ceriagrion > Ceriagrion tenellum. The sequence continues at coordinate 43,902,990 of OY720638.1, read as the reverse complement.
AGTAATGCGATAGCTGCAAGATTTGCATGCCACGCAAGGATCTGCGAGTCCTGCTCATGTGGCGGTGGAACTTCTTTACGGTAAGTTTTATCATTAAGTTTATTGGAAAGCGAATCGTGAAGCCTTGAGTTCGCAGCTTCGAAGTGTGACGAGAGAAAATTTATTCACCGACATTCACTCAAATATATCTCTCTATACGTACGAAATAACCTTACATGCGATCATAAAAAAGATGCATGAACTAAAGTTGAAAATGTTTGTCTCAACTAAAGCATTGTTGTGACCAGGGTTTACTACACGGAATTTTGATTCTATGCGAAAATTGTAAGACATTTCTTTTTTAATTATTTTGCATGATGCTTTCAAAATTATTAAAAACCGTTATAATACTATGAAATGTTTTTTTTTTGCGTTTAGGAGAAAATCTGTACATGCCGTAGAACTATTTCAAAATATATGTCCAGCGACCTGAAACGACTTGTTAAAATTGTCAGGTAACCAAATGGGTAACATGCATTTTTTCACTTTTCGCTATTTGTATTTTTAACGTGTTTTACATGTTTGGAAAGTTTCATGCATTTATCTGTGCATAAACTGAAATCGATACGACCAACCGAATATTGCCGTTAATGTTAAGGCGCGGGGCAAAAGTCACTCTGAAGTGTGGTGTTGGTGGATTTGGAGTGCGGCGGCGGGAGCAGATGTGAGCAGGGGGTACCGTTACTGCAACGGCAACTCACATCGATTGCGAAGTGAGAGGTCGATAGCGTTTACCAGAGTTGAGGACGAATCCAAACCGCTTCAGAGCGCCCACTATTAATTGTGGGAGAATGGTTGGAACAGAAAGGGACAGAGAATATTATCGTGGTCAAATAATAGTGAATGACTGAAACCAGATTTATATCTAATCGCATCATATTTTCCAGAAGCAAAGTACACATTTCTCTAACCATCATACTGAATTTATAGAGGAAAAGCAATAGCGGCTGTAAAGTAAAGATAAATCAGGATTATTCGTCAGAGTTTGTACTTTGATATGCTCTCTTTGCAAATAGAGATCGCGGAGGAAGAAGCCTTACACCAATTCTTTACGCTTGATAGAGATAGGTAGAGGTTTAACACTATATCTATTCTTAAGATGAAGCGTGTGAGTCAAATAATAATCGCTAACTCTTTTAAACAAAACTAAACGGTCATGTTTTAATCTTTCCAGTTCCTCTCTTCTTCACGTTTGCTCTTCCGGGTGATATCCTGTTAGCCGATGCCATAGGTCCTTCCAGGGTTGCGGCTTAATTAATTGAAGTAATTGATATCAGTCGATAATTGTCCCTCAGATAAAGAAGAGATCTACAATAAATACTTAGCAGACATTAATCTAGATTTCGAGGGCGATAATTGTGAATACATACTTTCCGCGACGACGACAACACAAAAATATAACATCATTCGCGAGCTCACATACGCTTATGAATGACTGATATTACTTTACTCCTAATCTTAATGATTTGGGCAGAAAATCGCACATCCTGATGATCACACTTACAAATTGTGCGAGTCCTGCTCATGTGGCGGTGGAACTTCATTACGGTAAGTTTTATCATTAAGTTTATTGGAAAGCGAATCGTGAAGCATTGGAAAGCGAATCGTGAAGCAAGGCGCATTTGTGGCACAATATTAAAGAAACTAAATTTTGTCAAGCGTATAATAGTAAGGTCCTGGGATTAAAGGTAAGAGAGATGTTACTTCGCTCTGCTTAGCCCACACCTTGAATACGCCGCGAGCATTTGGGACCCTGGTCATAAATGTTTAACCAAAAAAATTTATAAAATACAAAGAAAAGCAAAACGTTTCGTTAAAAACTACTAAGAACGAACATATAGTGCCTAACAACTTCTACAGGAATTAAGGTTGGATCCCCTAAGCATTCGAGAAATTTAAAGCTGGTGTTGGAGAAAATAAAATATTTTGTAATATTCCACTGCTTTTCCTTATTTCATTTCCTGTGAGAAGAAACAATTATATATATGTGATAAATTCTGAAAATTGATATTAATTTGTTTGAGAAAAGACATTCTAGACATGCAAATATTGATTTTAGTACCTAGAAATAAATAATAATATTTGGCATTTCGAAGTGATTTTTGCTAAGTATTTTTAAGCCTGTGAGATAAAACGAAAAAATGGGCTTACGTTACCAAACATATATTTGAATCAGGAGAAAATTCATTCCTGTAAATGCAAAATTATTAATTATTAATCTGGAATTTCAAATGAACATTGGGCTTTATAAAATGACTACCCATCTTAAATTTTATTCCTGCGAGAAAAAAACAAATATATATATTAACTCCTGAAAAATGATTATTATTTGCTTGGGAAAAGAAATTCTAGACATTTAAAAATTGATTTTAGTACCTGGAGAAAAAAAATCATATTTGGCGTTTCGAAGTGAATATCCCTTAGTATTTCAAAGCATATGAGAGAAAACTAAAATATGCGCTCACGTTAAAAAAAGTTGATTTTAACCTGAAGAAAAGTAACTCTGTGAATGAAAATTGATTGATTATTAATCTGAAATATCAAATGAACATTGGGCTTTCTAAATGATTTCCCTACTTTATTTCAATTCCTGTGAGAAGAAACAAATATATATATGCTAACGTCTGAAAAATGCATATTAATTGATTGGGAAAAGACATTCTAGACATTCCAAAATAGATTGTAGTACCTGGATTTAAATAATAATATTTGGCGTTTCGAAGTGATTTTCCTTGAGTATTTCAAAACCTGTGAGAGAAAAGAAAAATATGCGCTTAATTTTGCATAATGTTTATTTTAATCTGGAGAATAGTAATTCCTGTATATGCAAATTGTTTGATTATATATCTCGAATTACAAATGAACATTGGTATTTTCTAATTGACTTCCCACCTTTAGTTCAACTCCTGTGAGAAAAACAAATATATATGCTAACGTCTGAAAAATAATAATTATTTGTTTCGGAAAAGACATTCTAGACATTCAAAAATTGATTTTCGTACCAAGTATCAAATAATAATATTTGGCGTTTCGAAGTGATTTTCCCTGAGTATTTCAAAACCTGTGCGAGAAAAAGAAAATATGCGCTTACTTTAGCAAAACGTTCATTTTTCTTTGGAGAAAAGTCATTCTGTAAATGCATATTGACCGATTATATATCTGGAATTTCAAATATCATTGGGCTTTTCTAAATGACTTCCCATCATTAATTCAATTCCTATTAGAAAATAAAGAATATATGCGCTCACGTTTGTAAGGTGATTGTTATTTGTTTGGGAAAAGACATTCAAGACATTCAAAAGTTTGAGATAGTACCTGGATTTAAATATTAATATTTGGCATTTCGAAGTGATTTTCCCTGAGTATTTCAAAGCCTGTGGGAGAAAACGAATATATGCTCTTACGTTACAAAACATTTATTTTAATCTGGAGTAAAGTCATTCTCTAAATGCAAATTGATTGATAATTAATCTTGATTTTCAAAGTGATTACGAGAGACCAATTTATTTTAATACCTGGAATTAATAATTATATTTGTCGTTTCGAAGTGATTTTCCCTTATTATTTCAATGCCTGTGAAAGTAAACGAAAATATGTGCTTACGTTAGCAAAACGTTTATTTAATCTGGAGAATAGTCATTCCTGTAAATGCAAATTGATTGGATATACATCTGGAATTTCAAATGAACATCAGGCTTTTCTAAATGATTTCTATCTTTCATTCAATTCCTCTGAGAAAAAACGAATATATCCGCTCACGTCTGAAAAATGTATATTATTTGTTTGGGAAAACACATTCTAGACATGCAAAAATTGATTTTAGTACCTGGAATGTAATAATAACATTTGGCGTTTCGAAGTGATTTTCCCCGAGTATTTTTATGCCTGTGATAAGAAACGAAAATATGCGCATACTTTAGCAAAACGCCTATTTTACTTTGGAGAAAAGTCATTCTGTAAATGAAAATTGACTGATTATATACCTGAAGTTTCAAATAAACATTGGGCTTTTCTAAATGACTTCCTATCTTTAATTCCATTCCTGTTAGAAAATAACGAATATATTCGCTCACGTCAGTAAAATGATTATTTTTTGTTAGGGAAAAGACATTCTAGACATGCAAATATTGATTTTAGTACCTGGAGATAAATAGTAACATTTGGCGTTTCGAAGTGATTTTCCCCGAGTATTTTAATGCCTGTGATAAGAAACGAAAATATGCGCATACTTTAGCAAAACGCCTATTTTACTTTGGAGAAAAGTCATTCTGTAAATGAAAATTGACTGATTATATATCTGGAGTTTCAAATGAACATTGGGCTTTCTAAATGATTTCCCTACTTTAATTCAATTCCTGTGAGACCAAACGAATATATCCGCTCACGTCTGAAAAATGTTAATTATTTGATTGGGAAAAGACATTCTAGACATGCAAATATTGATTTTAGTACCAGGAGATTAATAATAATATTTGGCGTTTCGAAGTGATTTTCCCTGAGTTTATCAAAGCTGGAGAGAATACAAAGATATGCGCTTACGTAACAATACGATAATTTTAATCTTGAGAAAAGTCATTCCTGTAAATGCAAATTGATTGATTCTTAATCTGGAATTTCAAATGTACATTGTGCTTTTCTATATGATTTTCCTACTTTAATTCAATTCCTGAGAGAGGATACAAATCTATATATGCTAACGTCTGAAAAATAATAATTATTTATTTGGCAAAAGTCATTCTAGACATTCAAAAGTTGGAGATAGTACCTGGATTTAAATATTAATATTTGGCATTTCGAAGTGATTTTCTCTGAGTATTTCAAAGCCTGTGGGAGAAAACGAATATATGCTCTTACGTTACAAAACATTTATTTTAATCTGGAGTAAAGTCATTCTCTTAATGCAAAATGATTGATTATTAATCTGTATTTTCAAATGAACATTGGGCTTTTCTAAATGAATTTACATCTTTCATTCAATTTCCGTGAGGCCAAACGAATATATGGGCTCTGGTCTGAAAAATGTTAATTATTTGATTGGGAAAAGACATTCTAGACATGCAAATATTTATTTTAATACCTGGAATTAATAATTATATTTGTCGTTTCGAAGTGATTTTCCCTTATTATTTCAATGCCTGTGAGAGTAAACGAAAATATGCGCTTACGTTAGCAAGACGTTTATTTAATCTGGAGAATAGTAATTCCTGTAAATGCAAACTGATTGGTTATACATCTGGAATTTCAAATGAACATCAGGTTTTTCGAAATGATTTCTATCTATCTTTCAATTCCTCTTACAAAAAACGAATATATCCGCTCACGTCTGAAAAATGTATATTATTTGTTTGGGAAAACACATTCTAGACATGCAAAAATTGATTTTAGTACCTGGAATTTAATAATAACATTGGGCGTTTCGAAGTGATTTTCCCCGAGTATTTTAATGCCTGTGATAAGAAACGAAAATATGCGCATACTTTAGCAAAACGCCTATTTTACTTTGGAGAATAGTCATTCTGTAAATGAAAATTGACTGATTATATATCTGGAGTTTCAAATAAACATTGGGCTTTTCCAAATGACTTCCTATATTTAATTCAATTTCTATTAGAAAATAACGAATATAACCGCTCAAGTCAGTAAAATGGTTATTATTTGTGAGGGAAAAGACATTCTATACATGCAAATATTCATATTAGTACCTACATTAAATGATAACATTTGGCGTTTCGAAGTAATTTTCCCTGAGTATTTCGAAGCTTGTAAGATAAAAGGAAAAATGCGCTTACATTACAAATCGTATTTTAATCTGGAGAAAAGTCATTCCTGTAAATGCAAACTGATTGATTATTAATCTGGAATTTTCAAATGAACATTGGGCTTTTCTAAATGAATTTACATCTTTCATTTAATTCCCGTGAGACCAAACGAATATATGGACTCTGGTTTGAAAAATGTTAATTATTTGATTGGGAAAAGACATTCTAGACATGAAAATATTTATTTTAATACCTGGAATTAATAATTATATTTGTCGTTTCGAAGTGGTTTTCCCTTATTATTTCAATGCCTGTGAGAGTAAACGAAAATATGCGCTTACGTTAGCAAAACGTTTATATAATCTGGAGAATAGTCATTCCTGTAAATGCAAATTGATTGTTTATATATCTGGAATATCAAATGAAAATTGGGCTTTTATAAATCATTTCCCATATTTAATTCAATTCCTTTGAGAAAAACAAATATATATGCTAACGTCTGATAAATGATTATTATTTGTTTGGTAAAACACATTCTAGACATGCATATATTGATTTTAGTACCTGGAGATAAATAATAATATTTGGCGTTTCGAAGTGATTTTTCCTGAGTATATCAACGCCGGTGAGAGAAAACAAAGATATGCGCTTACGTTACAATACGATAATTTTAATCTTGAGAAAATTCATTCCTGTAAATGCAAATTGATTGATTCTTAATCTGCAATTTCAAATGTACATTGTGCTTTTCTAAATGATTTTTCTACCTTAATTTAATTCCTGAGAGATGATACAAATCTATATATGCTAACGTCTGAAAAATGATAATCATTTATTTGGGAAAAGACATTCTAGACATGCAAATATTGATTTTAATACCTAGAAATAAATAATAATATTTGGCATTTCGAAGTGATTTTTGCTAAGTATTTTAAAGCCTGTGAGATAAAACGAAAAAATGGTCTCACGTTACCAAACGTATATTTTAATCAGGAGAAAATTCATTCCTGTAAATGCAAAATTATTAATTATTAATCTGGAATTTCAAATAATCATTGGGCTTTAAAAAATGATTACCCATCTTAAATTTTATTCCTGTGAGAAAAAACAAATATATATGCTAACGTCTGAAAAATAATAATATTTTGTTTCGGAAAAGACATTCTAGACATTGAAAAATTGATTTTCGTACCAAGAATCAAATAATAATATTTGGCGTTTCGAAGTGATTTTCATTGACTATTTCAAAACCTGTGAGATAAAACGAAAATATGCGCTTCCGTTAGCAAAACGTGTATTTTAATATGTAGGAAAATGATTCTGTAAGTGCAAATTATTTAACACATATCTGGAATTCCAAAAGTACATTGGACTCTTCTAAATGATTTCCCATCTATTATTTTATTCCTGTAAGTAATAACGAATATATGCGCTCACGTTAATAAAATTATTATTATATGTTGGAAAAAAGACACTCTAGATATGTATAATATGATTTTTGCAACTGGAATTATTTAAGAATATATAGTGTGTCGAACGATTTTCTCTAATTTTTTTTCAAATTCCGTGAGAGAAACAATATTAATTTCTGACGTTAGAAAAGATGATTTTACTCTGGACAAATGCAATTTTATAAATGCCAATTTATTTATTACGATAACCTGAACTAAAGAACAAATTTTGGCTATTCTTAATGATTTTCCATTTTTAATTCAATTCCTTTGAGAGAAAACTAATAAATCCACTCACGTCTGAAGGATTATTATTATTTGTTGGAGAAAAGACCTTTTACACATGCAAAAATTGATTATAGCAACTGGAATTCGTTTAGAATATATGGCGTTTCGAAGTTATTTTCTCTGAGTATTTCAAATCCCTTGAGAGAAGCAGTGGTATTTGCTAACGTTAGAAATACATATATTTTTATCAGAAGAAAAGAAATTCTATAATGGAAAATTGATCATGATATTTATAATTAAATCAGAACATTATGCTTTTCAATTATATTTTCACTGTGTTATATACATCCGGTGAGAGAAAAGGAAAATATATTCTCATGTCTTTTTTTAGTGCCAATTCTGTGAGAGGAAATATATATGGCGCTCACATCTCAGAACGATTATTTTATGATGGGGAAAGGTCATTTTTTTATATGCCTAATCGATACTCAATACTGGAATTAAATGTCATGCTACTTGATGTTATTTCCACTGTGTAATCCATAGCCAGTGAGAGAAAACTGAAATTAGCGACTCCCTCTGCCAATTGATTTTTTTTGTTGCAGAAAATTCATTCTAACCATGCTAATATTTATAATTATAATTGGATGTAATTAAGAGCATTTGCTCCAAATTATGTTAACTTTGCATCACTTCGATATATGTTCTCCCTTACTATTAAACGGATTTTCAACTATCCAAGACTGTTCGACTCCCCAGACAATTCGATCTCTCCGGACTAGATCCCAACTGGCATTCACCCGATCAGAGCCCTATATATTCCGGCAGACAACGCTATTACGACCTGATGAAGTCGACTGGAATACCGGTGAAATGGTATTTCTCAAGAATGGTGAAACGAGGTGAGAACCAGAAAAATACCAATAAACTAGCAACAATGAGTATTTTAAGTATATTTGGGCACATGGATCCTTTATAGTAGATGTCAAGGACCACACGAGAGATTAATGACCCCTTCAGAGGTCAATGTCCAAACCAAAGATAAATGACCCCACAAGTGGTCGATGACACCCTACAGAGGTCAATGACGACCCATAGAGGTCAATGACCCCACCTAAGGCCGATGACCATTTTAGAGGTCAATAAACCTACCAGAGATCAACGACATCATCGGAGGTCAACGACTTCTCAATGGTCGATGACCCCAAAAGAGATCAATGACCGTACAAGAGGTCACCTACCGCGTAAGAGGTCTATGTCCCGACCAGATTTCAATGACTATCAGAGTTCAATGACCACACTAATGGTCAATGACCCCACCAGAGGTCAATGACCCGCAAATGAGGTTAATGACCCCTTCAGTGGACAATGACCCCACTAGAGATCAACGACCCCACCAGGAATCAATATCCACTCTAGGTGTCAGTGACTCCATTAGAGGTCAATGACACACAACAGAAATAATTGACCCGTTTAGAGGTCGATGACACCACGAGAGGTAAAGGACCTTACCAGAGGTCAATTACCCGCAAAGTAGCTCAATGACCCCTTCAGGACAACTGCACAGTGGACAACTAGCCCACAAGAGATCAAAAACTCCTCCAGAAGACAATGACCCCAGAAGACGTCAATGACTTCACCAAAGTTCACTGACTCTATCAGACGTCAATGACCCCACAGGAGGTCAGGGACCCCACCAGAAGTCAATTAAGACATCATTTAACAATGACCCCACCAGAGATACATGACCACACCTGAGGTCATTAACCCACCAGAGACCAAGGACCCCACCAGAGGTCAGCGATCCCACCATAGGCCAATGACCACACAAGGGGTCAATGACCCCACCTTAAGTCACTTACCCCACAAGAGACCAATGTCCCCACCAGATCTCAGATACTATCTGAGTCCAATCAACACACTAGCGGTCAATGGTCCCACCAGAGTTCAATGAACCGCAAAGGAGGTCAATGACCTCACCAAAGGTCAATGACTCTATCAAAGGTCGATGACCCCACCAGAGGTCAATTAATCCATCACATAACAATGACCAAACCAGAGGTCAATGACAACACCAGAGGTCAATGACCCCACCGGAGGCCAGTGACCCCACCGGAGGCCAGTGACCCCACAAATGTCAATGACCCCACCAAAGGTCAGTGATACAACCGGAGGACAATAACCCAACATGGGGTCAATGACTCCACCTGAGATCATTGAATACACCAGAGGTCAATGACCCCTTCAGAGCGATACCACTGGAGGTCAATGGGAATTCTAGGTGTCAATGACCCCATCAGAGGTCAATGAACCCCTACGGAGGTCAATTACCCCCATCATAGATTATGACATGCAGCAGAGGTCAATGATCCCTTCGGAGGTCAATAGCCCAACCAAAGGCAAATGACCCTACTAGAGGTCAATGACCCATAGGGAAGTCAATGACCCATTCAGAGGTCAACAACATCGCCAAAGGTCAATGACCTTCCAGAAGTAAATGACCCACCAGAGGTCAATGACCCCACCAGAGGTCATTGACATCACCAGAGGTCAATAACCCACCCAAAAGTCAAGTTCCTTACCAATGTCATTGTCAAAGGATTAGAGTAGCAAAGTGATAATCACAGCTATAAGCCTTAATAATTCAATTTTAATGCTAGATGTCATAATTAATATTTGCATTTCTAAAATACCTTTTCTCCAGTAAATAAAAATAATTTTTTGGACGTGAGCGCATATATTCGTTTTTTCTCTCCAAATTTAAATCACACAGTGTAAATTTCATTGATAAGCCTTCCATTAATATCATATACCATAATCAATAATTTAATGTCTAGAATGTCTTTTTTACATCAAATAATAATAATTTTTCAGACGTAATCGCATATATATTTGTTTCTGCCACAGGAATAAACTTAAAGATGGAAAATCACTCAGAAATGCCTATTGTTCTTCTTAAATGCCATATATCATAATCAATATTTGCATTTTCTGAATATCTTTCCAGCAACAAATAAAAATCATTTTTCAGTCGTGAGCGCATATATATGTTGTACTCGAAAGAATTGAAATAAAGATGGAAAAAAATTTTAAAAATTATATCTTTTTGATCATTGACCATTGAAAAAATGGGTCAGTCACATTTGTGGGGACATTGGCTTCGGGTGGATTCCCTGACCTCTGGTGTGGTCATGGACCTCATGTGTGGTCATTATTATCTGATAGAATAATTGACCTCTGGTGGGGTCATTGAACTCTGGGACAGGGGACATTGACTCTGGTGTGGATATAACCGCTGGTGCGGCCATCGACATTGGTACGGTAATTGACTTCTGGGTGGGTTAATGACCTTTCGTGATGTCAATGGCCTGTGGTGATGTTAATGACCTCTGGTGGGGACATTGAACACTGGTGGTTCATTTACCTCTGGGAGGTCATTCACCTCTGGCTATGTCGTTGAAATATGAAGGAGTTATTGACCTCTGAAGGGGTCATTGACCTCCCAATGGGTCATTGACTTCTGGTAGGGACATATACCATTGGCAGGTTCATTGACCTCTGAAGGGATCATTGACCTCTATTGCGAGTCATTAACCTCTGGTGGGGTCATGCACCACTGGTGGGGGTCATTTACCTCTGGTAAGGTCTCTGACCTCTAGTGGTGTCATTGACCTCGGAAGGGGTCATTGACACCTAGATAGGTCATTGATTTCTGGTGGGGTCGTTGATCTCTGTTTGGTTCATTGACCCCTGAAGGGGTCATTGACATCTGTTACGGGTCATTGCCCTGAGGTGGTGTCATAGACTCCTTGTGGGGTCATTAACCTCTGGTGGTATCTTTGAACTTTGGTGGGGCCATTGACATTAGTGGGGTCAGGGGTAAACAGGGTCGCGGTTGATGAAGAAGGGAGAAATGGTCCTCCGAAAAGGGTGTTGGGTGTATGGCTGACAACCAAACTCCGGAATAAAGTCATTGTTTGGAAACGTCAATTGAAGCCTCGGAAACAGGAACGATTTAACAGATACAGACCAAACAAACGGATGGATATGATTCTTGGAACTTGGAATACTAGAAGCTTGTACGAAAAAGGTGCTCTAAAGGATCTGCTTGCAGATATTGAACGTTAAAACGTTGGAATTCTTGTTGTTCAAGAGAGAAGATGGAAGGGTAACGGTACATTTAGCACAGCAAAGCATACTAATTTTTACAGTGACAGTTTTTACAGATGACAATAAACATGCGTGCGGGGTTGCTTCATTGTGGATAAAAGATTAAAGGAAAGTGTATTAAATTGTAAACCAATGAATTAAAGAATCTGCCTTCTGAGACTCAAAAAAAATTCTTTAAACTCTCAATCACAAATGGTCATGAAAAACGGATGATAAAGACGAAATTACAAATGAAAATTTCTTTATAAAGCGAGAAAAAATATTTGACAATATTCCAACGAATGATATGAAGAGAGTGATAGGAGACTACAACGCAAAACACGGAAGAGAAGAAAGATGGACCGCCCCGGATAACAGACACCACAACCAAATAGATCATGTACTTATTAATGAATGGGGAGCTTCCAGTGTCACAAATTTAAGAAGTTTTAGAGGAACAAACTGTGAGACAGATCATTACCTGGAATACATGTTTTTTAGAAGACAAATTTCAAGCAAAAGGCAAAATGGACAACAGGCCCTTCCAAAACTCAATTTTGAGGAACTAGAATGTCGCAATACCAGAAGAAGTTACCAAAGAGCATTGACATGCATCATTCTAGTAAAACAAACAGTGCAGAAAACTTTGTAGAAGATGCGTGGCAGCACATTAAAAATCAAATGTTGCAAGCCGCAGATTCAACACTGGGGCATAAACTGTAGAATAAAAAGATTGAATGGTTAAACAAGAGTGCACCGAGGCCATCCAGAAAAGAAATTCAGACAGAAGAAAATATTTGGAAAGGTCGACCAGGGACAAGAAATCAAAGTATGAAGAATCAAGAGGGGGAGCCAGTAGAATTGTAAAGAAAAAGAAAAAAGCAATCAATTCCATCATGCTGAAACCTGAAAAAAATTACAGATAGAATAAGACTCTGGAAGCTTAAAAGGGAATCAACTTTTTAAAGAAATGTTTCCAGCATAGCACTAGCATATGCAGAGAACGCAATGGAGAATTGCTGACAGTCTAATAACGGGTGATGACTAAATTGAAGCTTTATATTGATGAGCTATTCAATCCAAGCTCAACATGCTAAGTGCCTTACCAGATCCAAGACTAGAATCTGAGGCAGATGGAGAAGATAAGATTGAACAACCGTCCATAAAGCACACAAAGACAGCCGTAAAAAAGTTAGAAAGAAATCACCAGGGATCGATAACCTTCCTGGAGAGCTAATCAAATACCTATTTTTTATTTTCTTTTATTTATACTCACAACCCCGGAAGCAGCACAAAAAGGCCTTTTAGCATCGGGAGTTTGAACATTAACAAGGGAAGAAATCACGCTCCTTTAGTTATATACATTATAACGCGTCACGAATTCTTTTCAAATAAACATTGGGCTTTACTAAATGACTACACAACTTTAATTCAATTCCTCTAAGAAAAAACGAATAAATGCGCTCACGTTCGTAAAATGTTTATTATTTGTTTGGGAAAAGATTTTCTAGACATTCAAAAATTTATTTTAGTACCTGGATTTAAATAATAATATTTGGCGTTTCGAAGTGATTTTCCCGAGTATTTCAAAACCTGTGAGACAAAACGAAAATATGCATTTACGTTTGTTAATATGCAAATATGAAAAACGTTTATTTTAATCTGGAGAAATGTTATTACTGTAAATACAAATTGATTGATTATAATTCTGAAATTGACCTCTGGTGAGGTCAATGACCTAATGTTGGGTCAATGACCTCGTGTTTGGTCAATGACCTCTTGTGGGGCCTTGGCCTCTGGAAGGGTCGTTGATCTCTGGTGGCGTCATTGACCTCTGAAGGGGTCATTGACCTCCTTTGATGTTCATTGACCTCTGGTGGGGTCATTGACCTCTACTGTGGTCATTGGACTCTTAAAGTCATTGAGAACTGGTTAGGACATTCACCTCTTGTGGTGACTCCAGGTGGGGTCATTGACCCCTTCTGTGGACATTGACCTATGGTGGGATCGTTGACCTCTGGTAGGGTCAATGACCTATTGTGGGGTCATTGGCCCTTTGTAAGGTCATTGACCTCTAGTCTGGTCATTACCTCTTGTGGGTATTGATCTTTGAATTGAAAAAAACTTCCCGAAATCGGAGAAGATCAGATTCCGTCTTATCTATCTCTCTATCGCAAAGGTGGAGGCCTGAAATAGACGTGTGAGCAAGATGAACGTAGCCCAGCCGAGGAGTAGGTGAACCTCTGTTTTGAGCTGTGTCGGATGGAGGCATTTTAAAACAAACGGATGGCCATTAATGCCCGGATATCATGCTTGAATGAAACTGAAAATTAGCGATACTTCAGGTGAAGAAAGATTGAGTTTTATGCATTTTTAACTATATTAATCAATGTCTTTCATTAGTATCCGCAAGGGAAAATAAAACTTAGTGAAATTAAAAGGGTTTCGCCAAAGACACGACGAATTTTCAAACACAGTTGCTTCGGCAAATTTCGCATGAAATTGACGGAATATCAGAGGTGGGAAATGAGATTTTACACTCATATTTTGGAAATGTGAACATATTTACAAATTTGTAAAATAATTATAATTGCATCGTGCATTATTCTATGTCTTATATATTCTCTATTTTACAAGAAACTTAGGGATCGTCGAATCCTGGGAAACCGAATCCGTGCAAGTTGATGGAGCACCCTAGAATATCCGGAATGGAGAGGGATAGTGAACCTACTGGAAGTACACCGCGGGTGGTGGTATACAAGAAGTTTACGTCCGGATTTTCCATCGTGTTAACCCAACTGTTTGCAAGGAATACTCTAGACGATTCCAGGTTCAGTGGATTTTGGGTAACCGGTTAGACAAAGAAAGGAAGTCCCACATATGCACTCCCTTTTTTTATTATGTGTATATATAATATTAGTATCCTGCCGATGGTTGGATTAATTCTTCATGTAATGGTTCTATTGCCGTTCAAAGTATTCCTTAGAGGTATAATCATTTAGTATGTAAGCGGTAAAATATTCCACTTCCTTTAATGGCTGAACAATCTAACATCTTTGGTTTAGGTTAGGGTTAATTGTGGAATCAGATATCAAAGAAAACAAAAATAGATGAAGTTAGCTTGTGCTCACAAGCTCGAGAGTTGAAGACTCAACCGCCCCGGAGCGAAATGCATGTGTGCCCTCACCAATAATCCTGACTTCAGGCGAGTTTCTCTTATATATTATATGCCCTCTGACAGTAAAAATATAATTTAAGCGACATTTACTACGTCAAAATAGGCATAAGGAGGCTTGCTGAGATGAGCCAGCCGAAAGTTCTCGTCTGGTCGACGCGAAGCGCATGGCTGGCGGTAGCCGAACGGACAGCGGCTTCACAGTTAAAAGTCTCTCCCTCTAAAAGTATTGGTAGTAAGTGGCTCAAAATTTACGAAAAAACTTAGTTTTTTTATATTAAGGATCATTTCCATTGCTGATATTACCTCTATTTTTCCCATAGGACGGAACTTGCCAGCATACTGAAAATTCCGGCTCCCGATCTTAAAGTTTGGAAAACGTTACTCTTAAAATGAGGCAAACAAACTTTCATGAATATGATTTTTAATAATATTTTCTTCATAAACAAATTTCAGGGCACAATTCGTACAAATATTGTTTTACTTGGCTAAAAATCAAAATAGCAATTTTTATCTCTAAGTTTTGACCCCGTCAAACAACTCATTTTTCATTTGTTTCTTAATTTATGAGAAAATCTGACATATTCATGGGAAAAAATTGTACAGTGAATTCGGCAATTTTTGGTCAATCCAAAAATGTTGTTGTAAAATTTTGACCGACTACAAATTTTGCTTCCTTGGACTCCTGGCCAGCGTAAGCAACACGGGCCGCAAGACACTGTCGTACGACCGCAGAAGGGACGTAGGTTGACAGAGGAATTTCTCCATTCTGCCTCTTCTGCGCTCCCATTCAACAATATTGGTTACAAAAACTGTCCTTTGCTGGGGCCATTCTTCAGCTATTTTCATCATTTCATACGCAGGAAATAACCATTTATGTTGTACTGTGAATTAATAGAGAAAATGTGTACACATTTGTCTCAGTGAAAGCATTGTGATCCCTTGAGTTTGAAGGGAGTAGGAGAGAGGAAGATGGAGAGTGAGAGAAGGGAGAAGAATCAGGGAAAAGAGGTTTAGCATTGGAGAGAAGTATAGGAGAGAGGCAGAACGGGATATTGAGGGGAGAGAGTCTAGGATTAGAGCGTTAGTAGAGGAGAGCGGAGGGGTTCAAACGGGGTAGTGCAAGCGTACCGCACGATGCTGATTCCAGATAGCGTCGCTTAGCCTCTCCTACCCAATCCCCATGCTCATCTAAACGAGGCGGATCCCGGTAACCTAGTAACCCTCACAAAGATTGGGTAACCAACCCCTGGGGTAAACAGGGTCGCGGTTGATGAAGAAGGGAGAAATGGTACTCCGAAAAGGGTGTTGGGTGTGTGTTTCCACTGACTAGCAGTCATCATCATGTACAGCTGACAAATCAATGTACCTGATGTTACTATGTACCTGATGATGACTGATAGTGAGTTGAAACACGTGTCGTACGAATTGAAAATAAAGTAGACAATACGGGTTCTGAGGTTAGGGACATAGGAGGGAACTTCCATTGCACGAAAATATTTTATATTCATTAGAAGAACAGATTGAGAGATGTTTAAATCTGAGCACTACGATTGTAGCTGGAAAATTACGACGTTATTTTAAAATATTATTTTCTCATTATGTTTTATTTAAGCATTTATTAATTGGTATATTTACTTCACGAATTGCAGTGATATAGTCTGATCGACAGTATTCTCATTTTCCCCACTGGAAGTCGTGGGCAGTTATTGCATGTCTCGGGAAACTGAAATTGTATGTATTTTATTAGTTCATCCGCTTTGATACAAAGAGAGTGCTTGGTGTTTCTTCATAGTTAAATTTATTCGGTACTTTCGGTTAATTTAACGCAAAGACGTCATTTCAGGATCGAAATTTTGTTTTTAAATCGCTCCCCCCCTCATAGAAGCCTCCTATTTATCTCATTAGTTAAATAACCGAAACCCCCCTATGAGCCTATAATCCCCCATCCAACACCTTCGACCTTCCTCCCTCTGCACTCGCCACCTCACTACACCTTCACATCCCACCGCGCATTTCCAAAAAACCTATCCTCCCCACTCCCACCTTTTTCCTTTCCTCCTCCCTCCCCCAACCATTCCCCTTGGTCCATCCTCCCTCCCCTCTCTCTGTAATCCCTTCCTGTACTCCCATTCCTCGTGTCCCCCACCCCTTCTTAGAAAGGGCGGGGTATTGAAGAGAAGAAATAAGGGAAGAAGGCGATAAACGTGGCGAGAGAGAGCGATGGGAAAGGGGTCGAACGGGAGGAAGAGAGAAGAGAGTCGGGAACAAGCGGGCTAGAAGTGAAGACATAGAGAGGTAGGGGAGAGGAAAAACAGCTTTCAAGAAAGGATTGACAAAAATAGTAAAGCTATCTTCATTTCTTTTTCCTGTTAGAATGCCGGGAAGTGCAAAAGTTTGTTTGAAGATGTACTTAAAATTAGTCTTAAAAGTTTCTTTTTAGTATTCTACCAGATTAATAATAGGTTTGTGGAATCACTTAACCTAATCCGTTTCCCGCCCTATGGATGGACCACCATTGTGTATCTCATTTCGCCCACGACGTTACTATACGAAAATTTAGTCCACTTTTATTATTGAAAACCTTTAGCCCATGAATAAAAAATGTTTGCGGGGGCCATAGCCGCCTGTCCCTCATATAGCTTCGCGCCGGTGAGTACGGTCCGCCGTTCCATTCTGCTGATCCCAGCTAACCCTTAGCCACACTCGCGCCTTCTCGAGCCGAGAATCGCGGGAACAATTTCCCCTTAACGGACTACGGAGAATGCCACCACGACATAGAGAAAGCGAATACGAGACTCGACATGATAAAATATACCTTGTGTAGAATGTGTTATTTCATGTCACGCTTTCCTTGGTTCACTATTTAACCATTTTGGATTTTCATTCATTCTCTCATTTCGAGTAACAATTGTTTCATACAACAGTCTGTAATTTGTTATCATCTGTGGATGGAATAATTTTGGAAATTTTAACCGCATGTGATCCAAAAGCATTACTTCGCGCAATATTAACGACATGTGCGCACCTTTATGCGTAAGTTATAGAAAGATTTTACTTCAAAACAAATATTTCATGACTATATTGCGGGATACTTGTTCTTTTTATTTTAAAAATCATGGTATAATACGTAGCAAATGAGAGAAGCTGCTTCAGCGTAATCGAACTGGAAATTCTGTATTCCGAAGGGAATCACGATATTAACTTGGCATAACTCCATCAATATCTATCGAAGGAATACTATGTTCCTTTTACAATAGTTGAGCGTGCTTGATTTTTTTTGTACAATTCTATATATCTAACATTATTAGGTTTTTGGTAAGAAAATCACATATGAATGTGTCGACATTTTAAATAAAGGTGAGGTGACATACAGTCTGCCAGCTTCAGCAGCGGCAACGGTTTAATCGTGTAACCTCACCTGCGGGATGTTACCAGAACCAATCCATTGAGCGCTCGTTTTTGTATCACTGCCTCAGCAATTCCGTTGAGAAGTGGTTGCGATCGTAACTGCATAAATATATCATGAAATACTGAAAATTAATCCGTCCTCATTTACATGGAACATGTAAGGTACCTCTTTGTTGAGGTAGTTTTTTTGTATGCAATACACAGATATGTAATAATGCTCGTGACATTCCTGATGAAAACCAAGCAATGCACATGGAAGGTAGCAATAATATTTTCGGGAAAATCTATCAACAATAGCTCTTCGGTGACCTCGACGCAGGAATCTGAGACAAGACAAGACCAGTGCTCGTCCCCTCGGACGTGTAAGGTGTAAGATTTTTGGAGGTGGAGGTGTTCTGTCGGTCGCCTCCCCAAAAATCCATTCCAATCCTATCCTCTTCATTCCCCTTCCCCTTCTTCCCCATTGCTCTCCTCTCTTAAGACTCTCTTCAACATTCCCCGTTTTCTTGAGGCGTCTGCCATCCATCTATTCTCCCTTGTCCGAACCTTCGCAATTACCTTCCTCTTCTCTCCAATCTTATTCAATACCTCCTCTCCGTCCTTTCCGTCGCACAATTCTCCTTCTTCATATTTCTGCACGCCCGAATCTCAAAAGACTCGAATCTAACTTTATATTCCTTTCGCAATGTCCAAGTCCCCGATCCATATAGCACCACGGTTCGTTTAGGGTTTTTTCGTCTTTTCTGAAAAAAAAGCCGTAAAGGAAAGGCTTGTGAAAACCCTAATATGGAGCGTGATGCTGTGTGGGTCGGAGACTAGGTCTTTGCGATGGGCTGTTGCACGTATACTGACGTGTTTGACATTTGGGCATGGAGGACAATGGAGATGGTAAAATTATTTGCGAGAAGGGTGAAAGAGGAAGTATCGGATAAGGTTTGAAACACGCCCAATAATTACTCTGTCAATTAATAGTGTGCTGTAAACGTAGCAATCACCAGAATAAGTGAAAATAGCCGTGTATGAATTAAACTCGGGAGAATTCCCTCCCTTTTCTCCTACTCAGGAAGACGTGAGGGAGCGTAGGGCTATGACGGTAGTAGCAGTAATCATCTGACCAGGATAACGAACCGCGCGCATCGGGCACCTTATTATTAGTGCCCCGCTAAAAAATATTGATGTGTTTCGTTATGAATACTTATATAGAATATCTTAAAAGTCTGTAGATATTCCTAAAAGTATTCAAACGCCATTTGACGGAATTTTCTGAGGCTTTCTGCAGAATACCTTTGGATGTTCGGCAGAAAACATTAGGACGTTCTGCAGAATTCCTTAAGATGTTCTGTGGAGTTCCTTACCACTCTCCATATAGGACCTTAGAAAAGGAACTGGGTCAACAGAAACTTCACATATTTCCGTAAAGTTGCTGAAGTTCTACAGAACAGCTTTTGAGGAGTTATTTTCTAAGCAGAAAATAACTCCACAGAACATATCTTCTGTAGAGTCAGGCTCTCGTTTTCCGCACAGATCATTAGAAAAGGAACTAGTTCTGAAGAAAAAGAGTCAATTTCTGAAGGGTTCCTTACGTTCTACAGAACAGCTTCTAAGAAATTTTTTAGCAGGGAAGGGCTCTTGGTAGTGCCCACGAAAAAAATATTTTATCCATCTAAAATTGTAATCTAAGCATAAAAATTGAGAAAATTTTCGTTCTTTTAGTATTCTAGCTTGACGCGTTACGATTCTTTTTTCCTGATATCGAAAAAATTGAAGACCATTGGATATATGCCACCTGAGTGACCTCTAAATTTTCTCTAATCGAAACAATTATTTTGGAATGTCACATCTGTACTCCATGCCATTCTGGCATAGGTCGAAATGAAAAATTCGTGAATAAAATAAAAATTAACAATACGTATGCATACGAAACTCACACTCTCTACCTGAAACCTTCTCTTTCCCTACTAATTTCCCTACTATCTCCTGCTATCCCAAAACTCTCCTCTCCACCAACCCTCTCTTCCCATCTATCTCGTATTCTGGCTTTCCCCTCTCTTTCTCCCCAGCTAGCCCTCTCTTCCCTTACTCCATTCCCTTCTATCTCTCCCTCTGTCCCTCTCACATCTCTGTCTATCATACTAACCTTCTCTTCCTCATTCCTCTCCCCTTCTATTTTCCGTTCAACGTTCCTAATTTCTTATTAGTAATAATTTCAGTTTATCAGTAAAAGTAATAATTTCTTTGAGAGCGCTCTCGTAGTGTTTTATTACTTTTTTTACTCTAATAACATCGGTGAATGTCATCACAATATTGCGAAAAAAATGCGGATTCGATTATATATCATACACCTTGTGTAGAATGGATCATTTAATCCCACGTTGTCTATGGCTCACTGAAATACCATCATAGATTATTCCCAGCGCAGCCCATGACACTGAGAAATAATAATTTTCGGCGAATTCTATTACCACTGACAATCGGTGACTTCGACGCCGGAATCTGCTTGGGACTGGACACATCCTGGGATACAATGGATTAGTGAAGAGCATAATTGATGGAAAAATAGAGGGAAAGACCATGGAATAAGTTCATCGCCCAAATTTTGAGAACAGTACATTGGAGGAGATACCAGGAGGTAATTGCGCTAGGATTTGAGAGGGAAAGTTGGAGGGCTGCAGTCAACCAATCCTAGGATTGAACGACCAATGATGATGAAAAAATGAATGCTGATGGTGGCAGTGCGAGTGATATAACTCCTCTTCTGCAGCCGTAAGTAAAAACCTACAGAACACACATCATGTAAGCGTGACCTAACTTGATATATGCAACAGAATGGAGCCAGTATTACTTGACCTGTTGAAAATATATCAAATAACAGATCTTACTGTATATCATAAAACTTTTCAAAGAGACACTAAACGAATTAACTTTAGACACACTAGTTAAAGAAAAAAAACGTTGTAATGTTACATACTTATTTCAAATACGTCTGACTGACAACCCTGCCCTGCAAGCTAACGTTAAGGGTGTAAGGCCGACTTTCACTAACATGCACCAAACTCGAGGTATGCTACAAATAGAACCAAACTCTCCGTCCTCGATCGTCCTTCTCGCCACCCTACTCAACGTCTCCATTATCCTCCACATCCGCATCTCAAATGCCTCAAGTCTCCGTACATACTCTCCATATACTGATCATGTCACTAACCCGTACAGCGCAACGCTCCATATAAGGGTTGCCACCGTTTCCAGCAGCCATTTCTCAACGTCTTCACTCATATAACGATGACAAACTTAATGTGGAACGTGGCGCTGTATTGATCAAAGACTTGACCAATATGAAGGGAGGATGACCGTACACTTGAGATGTTTGAGATTTGGGCGTGATGAAGAAATGAGCAGGTGAACTGGATGGCGAGAAAGACGAACAGCAGGCATTGGCTAATGTTATAGAGGAGAGGAAGATAATAACATAGGTCTGGAAGAGGCAGAAGTGAAGGATGAAGGGCGTATAGAAATGAGAGGGAAGGAGAGGAAAGGATGAAGAGGGTTACAATGGGGAAGGGAGAAAACGTGGAAGAGGAAGGAGGAGGATAGGAATTCTGGACAAAAGAAGAAGGGAGATATGGGATAAGGAATTCCCGAGAGAGCTGACGGCGGGGCATCCATGGGAGTGGAAAATACAGCCAAAAACTTATCAATCAGCTGGTAGGATAGTAATATGAAATCAGTCAGGGCAACTATGGGTTGACGGGGACTACTGAGAGAAGGGTTGTGCCCACGCTTTGACCAGAGTTTGTCCGAATTGAGTCTTCATGGGTCCGGTGGTCCCCAACTCGAGGACGTACTCCGGCAGACCGCATGGCATCAACCCTGAAAGGGAGCCAGGGAGATACCTAATCCCAATCTTTTGGGCAACGGGCTCTTCCGGTTCTCAAAGATGTGCGGTAGGTTTTTCGCGAAAGCGAGACCGATAGTTACTCATCTCAGTTGTTTGGGTAACCAAACTAATGCGAGCACATCGGAGAGGCGGGGGCCCAACTGAGGTCCTATTGACCTCAATTCGCC
Source organism: Ceriagrion tenellum (assembly GCA_963169105.1). NCBI lineage: Eukaryota > Metazoa > Arthropoda > Insecta > Odonata > Coenagrionidae > Ceriagrion > Ceriagrion tenellum. The sequence goes on along the minus strand of OY720638.1, from coordinate 43,880,716 downwards.
TCATGGTGTCGGCCTCGAAGGGGCTGTGGCTCTCTTACTTTCCCTTCCCATCCCTTTCCTCTTTTCCCACTACCATCCACGCTTGGATATAAGCGAAAGCTTCCTGCCGAGCCGGAGGTAGGCACCCCGCGTGTGTAGATTCCCGAATCCGCTGTCAAGGCTACTATTAGTAGGTCTTTACACAAAAGTCAGTTTTATTGAATATTGTAACCGGGAAAGCAATAAAGATAGCGTTGCTATTACTGTCTCCCCTTTTTTTAAAGCTGTTCTTTCTCTCTTATACTCTTTTATCTCTTCACTTCTAGACAGCTTTTCCCCCTCTCTCTTCCCCAATGCCTCCCGTTATATCCCTTGCCTATTGCTGTATCCGTTTTTATGGCTCTCTTCCTCAACATTCCTCTCTCATACACCACGATCTATTCGTCCTTTACCGCCTTCATTGTGACGTTTACCGACCGGGTGATGCTCGGGTCGTTCAGGAAGACGGTTTGTGCGTAAGAAAGAGTAAAATGGCGGGGAATCTTCCGCTCGCACTAGGAAAAGGTTTAGAAAAGCGCACTGGGAGGAGTCCGAAGGAAGAACCTTAGAATATATTTTATAGTTCTCTTAGCACCTGTGTAGACCATGCAGTCGATGGTTCAAACAAATACTCTTCACAAGACAAGGAACAAAAAATCATCACGAAATGGGGATGAATGAAGGAAGAGGAGCAACAACTGATGTAATACAAAGAGGAAAATAAAGAGACAGCCTAACCTAACCGAAGGAGACCGAATTAGAATGAATCGGCTTAATCCTAATATTGGGATTCGAGAGAAAGAGCGTCTTTCTCCCGCACGGGCGTCAAAACCCACTCCCCGCTTTCTCCGCTCGGCTGGCCAAGGAAAATGTTACCCCTACATTCCCCCTCCTTTCTCCTTTCCTATCGCGACAGCAGTGAACTCCGCGCCGGGCTATAGCCACTTGCGGATAAGGAAAAAAGAGTGACAGCAGGCGTACTCATGAAAGCATACGAACCTCACGCTCTCCACTTTAAACCTTCTCTTTTCCTACTTTTTCTCTTATATTTCCCGCTCTCCCATACTTCTCTTCTCCACTTATCCTCTCTTTCCATCTATGTCTCATAATGTCTATCTCATCTATTTCTCCAGAGCTAGCCTTATCTTCCCTTGTTCACTTGAGTTTTCTCCCTCTCAACCTCACTTACTCGGCTCCACCCACTCCTATCCCTCCCTAGCCGGCTCTCTTCAATATTTTTCTACGGCCATCCTTATTCCCTTATCTCCAACCATCTCTCCACTGGGCGCGTATACATGGCGTGTGGCATGTTGATCATGGCCCTTCTCCTAACCTTACACGATTATTCTATATCAAAGAAGAACTATTGTGAAATATTCATTTAGTTTCTCGCGCTTCAATGTTACATAAACAGTTTATAACGAATAGGCATAAGAAATTATTTTTTCAGAGCACTCAGAGGGGGGAGCGATATTAAAACATAATTTTGAACGTCAAATGTTGCCAGACCTCTCCTACACCACGACCTTTTTGTCCTTTTCTGCCTTCAGAAATAGTAATTGCAAATATATTATCATGAAATATCGAAAATAATTCCGCCTTCATTTCCATGGAACGTGTGACATATTACCTCTTTGTTGAGGTAATTTGAAATATATGCAATGCACAGTAATATGTAAAAATGCTCGCGAAAATCCAAATGAAAACCAAGCGATACACATGGCACGAAGTAATAAAATTTTCGGGAAAATCCAACAACACTAAGTCTTCGGTGACCTCGACGAAGGAATCCGAGACAAGACAGAGCCACTGCTCGTCCCCATGGACTCATGAAGCGAGAGCTACCTGCGCCTATGTTTTATATTAAGGTGCTATTAGAATTTTGAATTTTTCCATTATTTTGATAATTATTTATGATTTTTTACCCAATAACTAAATGACAAAATAAGTGACGGAAGGGTGGCGATTCCAAGCTATCCATGGTATGCGTAAAAAAAGGTCCAAGGTAGAAAATGTATCTTGGTGGTACAGTGGAATAAGGGACATTTTATCTGAAAGATTATTGATTATATTAACCTTTATGGCGACACATTTTAAAAGTACCTCTTTCTCCACAAAACCTCTCTTCCCCGACTCTCTCACACAATGTCTACCGTTCCTCCCTTCTCCGCCCTCTATCTTCCGCTAAACTTCCTTTCCCCCACTCTCTCCACTTCTATCTCCTACCGTAATATTAGCCTAGCGTAGCATTTGGCACTGAAAAATAATAATTTTCGGCCAAAAGCAACAACACCAACTGTTCGGTGACGCGTTAGTTTCCTTGGATGAGGATATTAGACTGACACTATCGGAGGTGATATTGAATTGTATTCAGCCATAAAATTTAATTATCCGAAACATGATCAAATTTTAGCTCGCAGTAACTCCTTCAATCAAAATCCAAGGAATGTATTGTTCCGTCTGAAATATTAAGTACACATGACTTTTTCATGGTTTCTTTTTAAACACCTTGTATTTCATGTTGGTTGGAAATTCACATCTGAAAGTATAAAAAAGGTGAAAAATACCGAATACTCTAGCTCCTTACCTCTCACCCCTACTCACTGTCTCTTCCCCGACACTTTTCCCATCCATCTGCCATTCATCTCCTCTCTTTTCTCTTTTCCTTTCTTTTCCACTCTCCACTCTTTTCCACTCTCGCCATCTCTTTACCTATCTCTCTCTCAACCTCTTTTCCACTCTCTCCCAACTCTTTTCACTTTTTTCCCTCCTTCTAGCTCTCTTCCCGGACGGAATCACTTGATTCTTATTTTCTCTTCTCTCTTTCCACTACTTTTTCACTCTATGCGGCTATCTTCACATATTTCAGCCGCTATCCCTCTTTTCACCGTCTCAAAACATCTCTCCACTGGGTGCGAATACATGACGGAGGCCAGGGGCCATGAACGCCCTCCCCAAACCATAGTTGATATTCTCGCGTCACAAAAGAACTTTGGTGAAATCAAATGAAGTTCATCGCATTTCAACGTTCCTGATCTGTTTACAGTTTATCGCCACAAGCAATTATTTCTTTGAGAACACTCTCATCGTGTTTTATTACTTTTGAACACTATAATGACGTCCGTGAATTTATCCTCAATATTGCGTAAAAAGAATGCGGATTCGATAATACATCACAATTCTTGTGTAGAATGGGTCAATTCTAACGACGTTGTCTATGGCTTACTGAATAATCATGTATGATTAATCCCAGCGGAGCCCATGTCACTGTGAAGTAATAATTTTTGGTGAAATCCCTTAAAACTGACCGCTTGGTGACTTCCACGCCGGAATCTGCTAGGGATTGGACACACCCTGAGACACAATGGCTTTGTGAACAACACAAGTGATGGGAAAATAGAGGTAAAAGCCCCCAGAGAAAGACCAAGGGAATGAAATTAAGAGAAAAGTACATTGGAAGAGATACCAAGAAGTAAAGGAACTAGCATATGATAGGGATAGGTGGAGGGTTGAAAACATGACAGGTGGTACAGGCACCATGCTTTTGCATATATCAATTAATATCATGTCTGATTTGTGTCCTCTAGACGATCACTGACTGCTATTGAAGAGGAGTTGACACCCGCATAATCACCCTCAGTATTCATTTATTATCCGTATGAATAAGTGATATACCTTCAAGCAACACAGTAATACTGGCTGAGAGATGGGGTGAGATAGGGGAAAGAAGAAGAGCTGGGAATATATGTGAATATTGCCCAGAGAGAGTGCAATAGAATTGAAGAGAGAGATGGGAGAAAGGGAGAACGGGAGATAGAAGGGAAGAGTTTCCGAAAAGTAAGCATAATGAGTGGATAGTTGGGGGGAAAGAAAGAAAGAACAGTTTTTAAAAATTTGCGGACACAGACTTTTAACTGATCTGATTCCAGAAAGTCAATCCCCCATTTTTACGTTCCATTTTTCACTATCTTTTAGTCTTCGACCTTCTTCTCTTTTCCTTTCGGTACATTGTCCTTAAATTATATAAAGAGCTTTCTCTTCCACATTTCTGCCAATGATTCCTTCACCTCTACGTCCTCTTCTATATGCATCCTATACTATATAACATTTCTGAAAACCCTTAGCCGGTAGCTCTTTGATGAAGGAGGAAGTCACATCGAAACAGTCAGATATGTAGGAAAATATAATGCTATTGTTCTAAAATTATTACGTTATAATTACACATTATGTATATCGGGAAGCATGGCATGAAATGACTCATGCTGTAAAGGGATAAGACACTATCCTGCTCTCCATAGAATAATATGAGTTGTCGAAATCGAAAATCAAAGAAGAAATTAAGAACTTCAAGGGTGTACGGCCGACTTTCACTAACATGCAACAAACTCTAGGTATGCTACATATAGTACAAAACTTTTTGTACTTGTTCGTCCTTCTCGCCACCCAGTTCACCTTCTCCATTATTCTCCGCATCCAAATCTCAAACGCCTCAAGTCTCCGTACATACTCTCTCTGCAATGACCAAGTTACCGACCCGTAAACCGAGACGCTCCATGTAAGGATTTCCACCGTTTCCAGCAACCTTTCCTTAACGTCTTCATTCATAAAACGTCGATGACAAACATAATATGGAACGTGCCGCTGAATAAATCGAAGACGTGTTCATTTTGAAGGGAAAATGACCGTAAAATTGAGGGGTGTGAGATTTGGGCATGGAGAAGAATGGAGAGGGAAGGCTGAAGAGCGTAGTAACGAGGAAGGGAGAACAAGTGGAAGAGGAAGGAGGAGGATAGGCATTCTGGGGGAAATAAGAAGAGGGATACGGGATAAGTAAATCCCGAGTGAGCTAACGGCGGGGCATCCATGGGAGACGAAAATGATTAGGATAAGTACAGGCCAAAAGCCCTATCTATCAGCTAGTAGAATAGTTAAATGAAACCTGTCAAGGCTACTATGAGTAGGTTTTTACACAAAGGTTTATATTATTGGATATTATACCCAGAAAAAAAGCAATGAAGATACGTTCCTGTTACTGTCTCCCTTCTCTTAAAAGCTGTTTTTTCTCTCTCATACTCTTTTATCTCTTCACTTCTGGACCGTTTTTCCCCCACTCTCTTCCCCACTGCCTCCCGTTACTCCTCTTGCATGTCGCTGTCTCCGTTTTTATGGCTCCCTTCCCCAGCATTCCTCTCTCATACACCACGATCTATTCCTCCTTTTCTGCCTTCATTGTGACGTTTTCTGGCCGGGTGATCATATCGGGTCGTGAATTCAGGAAGGAGGGGAGTTTTGTGCGGTAACATGGCGTGTGGCATGTTGATCATCACCTCCCGCCTTATCCTAAGGTAATTTTTCCGTTTCAAATAAGAACTATTGTGCGATATTCACTTGGTATCTCGCGTTTCAACGTTTACTGAGGAGTTTATAGCGAATAGGCATAATTAACGATTGTTCAATGAGCTTTCATAATATCTTAGTTTTTATATTACTGGCATGACATTGGTGAATGCCACCACGACATGGCGGCATACTCTACGAATCTCCATATTGGTCCTTAGAAAAGGAACTGAGTCAACGGAAACCTCACATATTTCCGTAGATGTCTGTAGTACTACAGGACAGCTTTTAAAGAGTTATTTTGCTCTGCAGAAAATAACTCTACAGAACATATTGTCAGTCAGGCTCTCATGTTCCGCAAAGTTCCTTAGAAAAGGAACAAGTTCTGAAGAAAGAGAGTCAATTTCTGTAGAAGTCCTTACGTTCTACAGAACAGCTTCTAAGGAAGTAATTAGCTGGGTGGTTCTTGCTGTAGTAGCTGCGAAAAAATATTTTGTTCATCTAAAATGGTTACATAATGCTTATAAAAATTGAGTAAATTTTGGTTCTCTTAGGTTGATGCGTTACGGTGCTTTTTATCTGATATCGGAAAAGTAAAGACCACTGGATATATGCCTCCTGAGTGAATTCTAAATTTTCAATAATCGAGCCAATTATTTTAGAATATCACGTCTGTACTCCGTATTATAACTATATTCGACGAAATAAAAAATTCGAGAAAAAATATAAATTAGGCCATACTCTAGATTGGGTTGAAGATTTAAGATAACGTTTACGCGGACGAGGGAAGAGTAATACCGTATGACGAAATATAGATGCGGGTACTGATGAACGACGTAATCATTAAGTCAATTAATTAGAACGTAAAAGATTGACTGTATTCAAACTGTGATTTAAACTTAGTAGTTGCAATTCACTTTTAATGTCTCTTTTAGTTTCATTGTTTCCTTATTACCTCTTCTAGAACTTCTTATTTCAACTATACCTATGCAATTAGTTTAAAATGACCATTTCATTTTTACAGTCGTCAATTCATTCAATAAGTGCGTTGGAGAAATAAATACGCATTGACAGATGAGGTTGTGTAAATCTCAGCAACACCATTGTCGTGGAAAAATAAAAAGCCTTTTTTTAAAGCTGTTTTAAGTCTCATTTTTTCTCGTTTTTTTAAAGAATTTACGAAAAATAATATTTTTTCCCCGATTTGCAGGCATTCCGATAAATCAATATCTGTAACAAGCAAACGCTTAAATACAGTCGAGTCCTACATTTATATTGTAATCCAGTGATTTATTCTCCGTACTAATTTATCAAATGCGCGGCTGTGAAGGGAAACGACAGTTTATTTATGAAATAGATCGTGAAAATTGAAATTATATAAAATTATATAAGAAATATATAAATAAAATTTATATATATATATAAAATTATATAAAACGTTTTTTTCCGCATTTTCCAGGTCGCGTGGAGCAACCAAAGAAAGAGTGCTGAGGTTCAGCGGTGGCTAAAAAGACTTCACTTTACGCGACCACAATAATCTTAGAATTGACTAACGCACCTCACGATACGGTCAGGAACCAACAATGGCGGAAATATCACGCGACTCGGTTTCGGCCAATCAAGTTCCACTCACTGCGACAATAATGGGGAAAACAATAACCATAATTTACTATAGTAAATGTTGAAATATAACCAATACCTTCAGTGTCGCTTCATTTTGCTGTTATCCAAACAAAATTTTAAATTGCAATAAATGTTAAATCTGCTGGACTCATGATAAATATACGATCTGGCGCAGCAGTTTAATGATTATTAATTATCCAATTTTCTGATGTTTCTCAGTCATTTTTTAATGGTCCTTCAGGTCACTCTAATCCAAGTGTTACATTTTAAGTTTAAATCACATGTTGTTAAGGTTTCACTTCCGTGCTGCTTATGTGAAGCCCTACTACCCCTCTTAACCATGTGTTTTCTTTAGCCCCCCCACTCACGCTGTGCCCCTCAAAATACCAAGTTTTAACACAGCTTCTGCGCCCAGTTTTTACACTCCCAGCACTGCCTTAAACGCCAGACACTAGCAATAAATGCGCCCGAAATATCACCGGCTTGAATTCTCTCTTCCCCATGAAATCGGTAAAAATGACCTACATTTTATCCTATTCTCCCGCACTGCAGTCCTAACACTCTCCGCCTTCTGTAAATACGCCCTTCATTCATTTATTTTTGTGTGTTGAAAATTATAATAAATATTGCAAAAGAGACAAACGCCAATGTCTCTTCTGACCAGCTACATGAAGTTCAAATGGTAGAAATTTTTGAGGAAATACGAAATTTGTGAGCTTTAGCTTTTTTCCCTATTCACACCATTTCAATTATGACATTAAGGAAAAGTTGATTCTATAAGCAAAATGATGAAGTATGAAAACCTAGATGAATCTATAAAATAATTAATTAAATATAAAATAATTATAATAAAATTCGAAGGCAATTGGACTATTCAGGATGAAGATGGATCTTTCACCGTGATAACGGCCGAACCTGGGTCTACTGTCTATGATGTCGAGTTGAAGGCAGTTCAACGAATTCACATCCAGAATCCGGGAAAGGAATCAGAGGAGGCTAGTCAGAGGAAGCTACTCAGAGGAGGGCGGTGCCTATTGCCAGACCAGTCTGGGGATGGATCTCCCGCGCCCTTAGATATGAGAATATTCCCGGGTGTATCCCGGGACAAGGATCCAGGAAGGAAGAGCGTGCTCCGGCCCGAAGGGAGAGACAGTGTTAAGACGTCCTATCAAATCCGGAGACTGTCCGTCCATCCATTCTCCCGTGAGTGTGCAAAGTAATTAAACCTCTTGGCTCCTCCATTCCCTCCAAGTGCTTCCAATGTGCTTCTCACTCTCCAAATGGCTCCAAATCTAGCGTGAAATGCTCCAAAAACTGTAATGGCTATCGATATATTCGTCATTTATAAGAATTATACTTACGACTTTATTTCAGCTGCAGAAGCCACTTCGTCACCAATTGAAAGCTTTCATCTCAGGGTTCGCAGAAATCTTTTACACTTTGTCTTTTCTCCTTTTCATTTCTTTTATTCTTTCTTTTTATACTTTTTTTAGTCTTCAGCTTACATTTTGTGAGGAAATTTCGACTAAAATTATTCTTCGACAGCATTAACAATTGTAGAAATATCGTTCTCCTGTGATCAATGATAAATCGAAGTCTCTACGCTATGTTATATTGTCGTGACAGCTTGCACACGATACACCGGGCTACCAACGTAACTTGCTGTAGGAATAGCAGAAAATAATAAACCCACGAGGGTGCATGTTTCCTGGTTGATACCAAGTAAACCTTTCAAAACCTCATATTGGACTGTCCAAAAAATATTCTACGCAAAAATTACAGAGCTTTTGTTAATTTCTGAACATTATGAAATTTTTTTATAAGTTAATGCTAAAACTATTGAACTTAATTTAGTTCCTAAAATTATAGAAAACTAGTCAATATTTAGCATCGCTAATTTTTTGTACACACACAAGGCCTAAATTTTTCCAGATATCCTTTGATTCAATCGTTCATTATCTTTTATAACATTGTCATTATTTTGATGTAATGTTGGTAAACTAATGCGCTGGTCATTGTGCTATAACCAATAGTGAACGATAACGTAACGACTGGTTTATGTAGTGTAAATTTCTTTGTTGACTTTTCTATGTCGACAAGATATCGTTCCATCATGTCATGACTTTAGCTCCGCCGCCACACCCAGTGGTCCTTGCGGCCGATGTGGCTGGACAAACTTTTTCAAATAAAATGTATTGGTTAATAATTAACAAAACTAATACAGATTATAAAATGGTCTTTTTACAACTTTGTACGATGTTTTTCGACAGTAATGTCACTTTGTGGAGCAGGAGGAGAAGGGGTCAAGTGGGAGGGAGAAACCACAAAATTCGTCTGTGTTAACTTGCAGACTCATGAGTAATACCTTGTTATCTTTAAAGTGGCGCCAGTCGGCTCGCTTCATTCGGCCACGCTCACAGCTGAGGCCAGTCTCATCAACTGAAAAATTTTACACGCGGCTTGCCGGAGTCAGATAAATAATGTCTTTAATAGCAAGTATTATTGCAAATTTTTGGATTCCATATTGGAAATCTATTTCACATCAATGGAGAAATATTTATTATACGTTTGTGAGTTAAATTTGTTCGTACTTTGTATTGTTTTTCTTCTTTTATTCATGTTTTTAAATTACTTTTCTGCCTTAAAATAAAAATAAAAATTGAAGGAGTTTATTTATTTAAATAGTTCATCGTTTCTCTGGTTCCAACGTTTACGCAAATACACACATTTTATAGAATGCTTGTCGTCCTATGACACGAGTGCAAACAATAATTTTTGTAAATTTTACAGAGCAACCAGGAATCGAATTTTTGGGGTTAGTCCTTTGAACGCCTAAACTTCCATGGGATAGGTAACAGTAACAAAAGAAGTCTGGCTACTGTTCCCTCGATTTGCATACGGCATATATTTTTGATTCCCTACCCTTTTCCCGAATCGTTTTTTCCGACGATCTTATTCCCAAATTTTTTTTCCGAATCCATTTTTCCCGAATAAGCTTTTTCCCGAAGTCAATTTTACCGAACGTCTTTTTTGTCGAAAGTTTTGTTCGATGATTCCATTGCTATGAATGTGTTGCCATGGCACTGTTGTTGTTTATTATTGACAGAAGGAAATTCTAATACCATTGAAGTTGTATCAATTTGTGAGTTCTATTTCTAGTTGCTGGAAATTTTTTGTGAAATGGCTAAAGAGGAGATCCCAGTAATTATTGGCGAAACCAAGATGGCATTGGCCGGATTCTTGTATCAAAGATCAAAGATAAGAGGTGGTATAACGTATTGCTCAAAACTATAGTTCATATGATGGCAACTGTAGCGTTTGTTCCAGTGGAAGACGTTGAAACAACTTTCGAGCTTCTAAGAAAATACGCGGTTAAAAATATTCCCAGACTTGAGCCAATCATGAAATATTTTCAAGAAACATACATTATTGGTGTAAGAGCTGTTGGAAGAAGACGCGCTATTCCTCCTCGATATCCACCTAGTCTATGGAATCAACATGAAGCTACAAAAGCAGGTCATGCAACAACAAATAATGCATCTGAAGGATGGAATAACCGCTTTAGGTTGCTAGTCGGGATCTGGATCTGTACTCAGCTCTAAAAGAGCTGCAGAAAGAACAGGCTGACACAGAGATTGCCTTGATTGAATTAAGTGTTGGGAAAAGTATCAAGGGCAAGCCAAAAAAGAAGTGGTACGACGTCCACGAGAGGCTGAAAGCGGTTGTAGAAGAATATCAAGATTACAAGAACAATAGGAACTCCCTTGAGTTTCTTGAAGCTATCGCGCACAATATAATTTTCTAGAAAAATTTATGTATTTTGTGTGAATATATTTGGATATGAAAAGTGAGAATTCACTTTTTTACAATAGGGAAACAAGGTATTCGATAAAAAAATATTTCGGAGAAAAGGCTTTCGGGAAAAAAAGCTTTCGGGAAAGAGGACACGTCACGATTTCGGTAAAAAATATTTCGGAGAAGAGGCTTTCGGGAAAAAAGCTTTCGGGAAAGAGGACAAGTCACGATTCGGGAAAGAATACTTTCGGGAAAAAGGTCTTCGGAAAAAACGATTCGGGAAAACGGTCGGGTACCTATATTTTTAGTTTGAAAATTTCCTTTTTGGAATAGATTTGGCAATCTACGCTCCATCTTATTTTCCATTTTCTCCCAATATTACCATGACCTATTTAATACTTTGTTTCTCCTAGGACCTTTGCTTCAGGAATAAATTCCTTATGGTGCTTCAAAAATTTTCGAAAAAGGGACGTAGATTCAGCACCAAATAAATTGGACGAGAATTTTGCCAAAAAGGAATAAATATGGTCCCTTATTATATTTTTTGTTTTGTTGGTCAATAGAAAAGCATTTCATGAAATGCTAGAAAAACTTTCCAAAAAATATTAGGTCGATTGAATTCTAGCAATTTGTAGAATTTAATCAAACTAATACATTACTACGAGCAGCAAACACCGTGCTCGTTCAAAACCGGTAAAACAGTAAATTGACATCTCCACCAACAAATAGTTATCTCCAGAGTTCATAAGAAAGAGAACTTCATTTTTAGGAATGATAGTTTGCCTGTTCAGTGCGATAATCATAACAGATATATTTTGGACTAAAGAAATACACAAATAAGCCTGAGGAATTTTAACCGAATAACAGTAAGATCGAGTTTATTTCAACGGGTCTCTGTCTAACCAAATGGTTAAAAAATAAATTTCAGTGATTTATCACAGTAATAAAAATATTAAAAGGCTTTGACATTACGTCTCCCCTCTTCTGAAATGATTTTCACATTTCTCAAGATATATTCAGATGAGGAAATATTAGAGGAAGGAAATATGTGAGCAGTCCTGAAAACCACTTCGTCTATTTGGGTATTGCAGATTCTTCAGATGAATTTTACTTCTCCTTTTCTGGGAGAACCGAATCGCTGATTTGGAAAACGGAGTTCAAGGTGAATTGAGGGAGTCGTCAATTCCTCAACTGGCCTGTTTAAAAAGGAAATGCAAATCACAGCCATCCTCCGATAGAGTTTCCGGAGTTCGTGGGTGGGAGTGGCGAATGATTATTAAGTGACAACCGCAAGACTACTGGCCTTCAGCAGGATATTTGGCAGTAAATTTTGCTACTTTATAAATAAGGCGTAAACATCGTTTGTAATTAATATAGAATTTTTTCAAACTTTTAATTTGCACGAATTTGGTCTACAAACCGTGCCATGGTTAAAATTCCTCTAAGCTTAGCTAATTATCTGACGATGCATTTGTTACAAAGACAATAACATTCTCAGTTCTTTAATTAACCATTCGTAATTCCTCGTATGTAGATCTCCTTAGTTTCATTAGGTATAAATAATGTGCTCAGAGCATTTGCTTTGCCATCCTACGCCTCTCTATGTTGAAATTGCCGCAATAGTTGCGAGAGTATATGGGGGCTAGCAATAACTCACTTCTTCACATATCGAAGTGAACGAAACTCTCGTTGGCCATTCATGGTGGCACATATTTTCAACAAAGCTTTTAAATAATTACGGTATTTCAAAAATAATTCGTACCTGCTGCAATTCTTAAGTCTCCGTCCAATTTATGGTGGCTGGTGTTTATCAACAACATCGTGAATATTGCCAACTAGTATGTTAATGTTTAGAGTGGGAAGCCGATTTCATACCCGTACTAATTTTTGCCAAAACTATTTTTACGGAGCATTTCATGAAATACTAGAAATATTTTCCACCCCAAATTTCTCGTTTGTGGCTTTTCGGAGAGGAACGGAAGAACTTCAGCGCTTACGGTTCAGTCTACTTCACTGAGAGCAATTTAATACTTCTCCGACGAATTCGACCATCGTGTAGACACTATTCTCCTTAGTGAAATCATACTCCACGATGATAATTTGAACTCAACTACTACATCCTGCTCCCTGGTACAAAGGATTAGCAAAATGCTAACTATTAGGTCGATGTGTTCTCAGGTTGTCGACGCATTTTGTCTTTCGGCACGGGTGCCACTGTGTGGTGGGAAACAAGAGCACGGTGAGATGGTTTGCTAAACGGACGCCATACACCTCGGATTCATTTTTGTGGCCTGTTGGAGCCCGAAACGTCCCTCATTTACTTTGTAGTGCTCAGAGAATTTGAACTCAAAGCTAATTACTCCACGCTGTTAGTTAAATATTTCGTTTTTAACTCCCCATAAAGTGATATTGCACCCATATATTTTTTGCCACTGACACGTCGGAACCCCTAAGGGGTCGAAACGGCGGGGCGATTGCGAAACACTTCTCTATTGGATGTTTGTTTCCGGGAAAAGAGCCTTCACTCGGATAGTCAAGGAAAAATGGTTAGATATAGATAATATGTGCATATGCACGTCTAGTATTTTCAGAGGGCGCAGAGCGGAGAGATAAAGAGAACCTAGTGGGAGGTAGACCCCTCTCCTCACCTCATTTTCGGGGCTGGAAGGAGGGGGGGGCAATTCTCCGCGGTCGTTATCTCACGAATCAGCTGATACAAGGGCAGAACTAGAGCAGTTGACAAAGAATATGACGACAGCAGCTGTAAAAATAGGTGCTTGTAACGATAGAGAAGTGACAAGAGCGGTGGTGTGTGAGGACGTCTTTCTGCACGTTTTTTAGGTGTTTCCATTGCTTAAGTGAAAGATAGATAAATATAAATGTATTTTAAGCAAAAAATAAAACCTCATCTCTCAAACGAGAAAAAAATAAATTTCCACATCGTTTTGCCACATACCTTCGAAATTGTTTCAATTGTCTCGGCTCTCCCATTCACTGTGTCCAATCAAATTTGCTGCGGCAGTGTGAGTATTTGCGCTCAGTTTAGGGATCATACCCACACCGCAATAAGACAAGGCAACGAATACGAGAGTTGTAACATTGGAAAATCTTGTTATTAGAGAAGACGTTAGAAGGGACGTACGTTCAACGGGAGGACTAGAGAAGGTATTTTAAATGCTAATATAGTGTCGAATTCGAATTAAGTCTAATTCTCTTTATGAGTGATGAGCATTTTCACATTCCTTACACGCTGAACTGCGAAAGCCAAAACAGCCTGGATTAAGTTTATCTTTCAGCCAGCACATGGCCCATCGGCAGCTATAGACGATTATTATGTGAGTAGATGTATTTGATCTCTCACTGTGGTGTCATCACAATCTGCGCCTAAAATGTCGAATGTATTACAGTTTACTTGTTTAGTTGAAGCAACCAACTCTTAGGACACTATCAAAGCGATCTATTGTAATTAAGTGACATAATGAAGAATTTATTTATTGCTTGAAAAAAGGTCTTTGATAAAACTGGACGCCTTTTGAAGTAAAATACAGAAAAATCTCTGGCTGATAACGATCAACTTTAAAAATATTTGTATGAATATCGGCTTCAAGATCACCCAAAAAGCAAACTCAAACATTATATGTTCAGATGGAGGAACGGACCCCTCACTCTCCGTCTCATATTTGTTTCAGATTGCACGACTTAACATGAAGCGATAATTTCAGGTAACTAAACCTCGCGCTATGTTAGGGTTTACTGTACTTTTGGGTACCAAAAATCATTTTATTTGTTTACCGTATAAGGGAACCAGAGTTGTCATTCATTACCACCTTAAATGGTGTCCGCTGTTGCCCCTCCAAACCTCCGAACGACCTAGCTGTGTGAGTGAGCCTTTTCATTCGATGAACAAAAATAACTTTAACAATTAATGAATGACAATGAGATTTGGCAAGCTTGCCCCCCTAGTCCGGCCTTCTCTGCGAGCGCCCTTCCCCTATTATTTTCTCCTGGAGTGAAACCCGAGAAATCTCCTTCACATTACTCATTTCGAGTTACGGGGATATCGCTAACATGGGTGTGAAAGTGCAGGCATTAGAATCTGCCTGAAACAGTCTCACGGCTCATAATACTTTCCCCGGTTCCATGAGGCTCACCCAGTTAATCCACATATTCAGAGATACCTCGAATTTCGTCGATCAGTCAAAAACTATCGGCAAATTACTCACCCAACGGAATCCGAGGCGACCGACGAAAATCGAGACGAATTTTTTGCGGAGAAAGTCGACAAAACCTAAGTCAACGTAGAGGAATGTATTACAGTACTAACTTTTCCTCGGCGTCTAAGGCACGCAAAGCCAAAGAGGGAGGCGTTGCTCCGCGAACGACTCGGATGGTCCAGGGAACAAGTGAAGTTGTCTCATCTGCTCGCTTGTCGCAAACCCTTCAGTCTCATTGCTGCGCGACTCCCACCCTCCGCACAGTGTCCCCCGTCCCAGAACCTTACTCCCAAGTGCCAGATGCCCCCTAGTACTGGGATGAAAAACTGTTGACCCTGCAAAACGTACCTTCAACCTAATCGCAGCACGCCACGGATATGGCAGTACGCTCCTCGTACATTAAGACGAATCGTAAGAATATTCAACTAAGTCAGTTTCCTTATGTTAAAAAATGGCACCCATCATGTAAGGGGAAAAGAAGACGGCTACCAGAACGCTCTATGAAGCAGATCACACAAGAAACAGATATGAGACAGTTGGGAGTTGAAGAATAAAAAGATATAGTGAGTCGGGGAAGAGGAACCGAGTGGTGGCAAAAACCTGCTTAAAACTCATTATATATACCGGGGACTATGGTTACAAACTTGAGGTGTTTCAAGGATTATACACAAGCCGTTGTGACAACCCTAATTGTTAAGGTACCTACGGCCTTTCCTCCCTTTGTGTGGATTCGAATGTGCCATTTCAAAGACTTCCGATGCTCCGCACTGTTCCCGCTACGAACGTTCCTCATTCCTCCCGCATAACCTTCCCACAAGCTCTCTACCTCGGTCGAGGATCGAAAGGCGTGTTAAGGGGGAAAGCTTCACCCACCGTCTTCTCTAGCACGACGCATTGCCTGCCTCCGGAGATAGCGTCTGCTTCCTCCACACTTCGGGAGGAAGAGGGAAAGCTCGCGCGAACGGTCGCGCGAGGAAGACAAACCCGCATGAGAACGTGCGGGAAAGCGAAATTCAACGTGCGGGAGTTTGAACGGATATTGACCTGGTTCGGCAGTCAATTGCCACGCAACCCGAGACTTTGCATCCTCACGGCTATCTTTACACTGAGAGTACTCTTCACATTAGTCAGCGCCTCAAATAAAGCCCGTATTAATCGGAGGGAAAGGCTGAAGAGATCATGGTGAGAGAGTTCATTCTTTCTCTCAGAAAAATCGAGAAGAATTTAATTGCCCCCTCAACTCCCGATTACAAATGCATTAGGTTTTAGCTTGGTGGAATAAAAAACAAAAATCATTTAATACATACACAGCCAATTGTTCTCTGGTGTCTTAAATTTCATTTTTTCACCAGAGACTGCTAAGATATGAGGAAAAAATATCGGAAATAAATTTTCGTAAATTTAAATTCAAAATTAGTTCATTATTAACAAAAAATGACATGAGTATCACATTCATTTGCAAACATCACGATTATTAAGCTTCAACTTCTAGTAAAATTAAATAGCAAAGGTTTTAGCAGCAATCAACAATGCCGTGGGGATTAGCGTAAAAACAAGGAATTTAAAGGGAATGTCTCAGAGATATGATTAAGCACCCTCTTTTCACATATATCCATTACTGGAGTATCTAACCCACATTCATTAATTACCCAATCATTCATCACCCTATCCATCCTACTTTTTCCGCCAACACTCCTCAGATAACTCATATCCACGGCGTTTAGTCTACTCTAATGTCTATCCTGACATATCAATGTTTCACTACCATACAAAAAAGTGGGGAGAAGGACACTTTTGTACACGGCGATTTTCTCTCCCTTAGAGAGACACTCATTTTCTGATATGACATGCATGATATGACATTATGATTCCGACAAGCTACCTACCACTTTCCTTCCAGCATTCGCACTTCTCTTTATCTCCGCAGCTATCCGTCCATCTTTCGTAAACAACTTACATAAGTACACAAAATCATCCACTTGTTCAATTACTTAACCACTCGCCCTCATCATACAGTTATCCTCTTCATTCTCCTTATCAAAAACTACTGCTTTAGTCTTGCACGCATTTACCCTCGGCTCCATTCTCTCTGTTGATTCACTAAACTTATCTAGGAACTTCTGTAATCCCTGTTGGCTCTCTGAGATCAAAACAGCACCATTTGCATGTAGTCGAACTCGCACATTTACATTTCCAAACCGAAGGGTATGCAACTCTGAGAAATGGTGTACGCTTGTTGAGAAATTGTCGCGGGACAGAAATGGACAGAAATGGCTAGAAACAGACAGAAATGGATAGAAATGGACAGAAATGGACAGAAATGGCTTGAAATGGATAGAAATGGACAGAAATGGATAGAAATGCGGTGTACACTTCTTTTTGAAGTTGCGTACCCCTCGTCACGTACTTATTTTTTCCGATTACCATGACATGCAGCCAGAAGTGGTTTGAGTGAGAGTATTTCCCAGTCATAATAAAGGCAAAATTCGAATTAATTTTTTTACTTCATAAATTAAAACAAGCGATAAGAAATATATTGTAATGTTAGCACGCAAAAATTACGTTTTCTGCGACTAGAATTATCATTAGTTAGCTAAATATGCATAATTTAATCGTTAAATTGTATCATTTTTTGTCATACGATGGTTGTGCCTTCACAGCCTTAAAAGTTTTCAAACCAGTAAAATTAAATACGGTAAATATATGATGTACTTTTTAAATAACTGGAAGATAATACTCATTGTTAAATTAATCACAGGTTCTATATGTTAGAAATTACTCTTCTTTAAAAATAATTTGCGGTATTTTATGAAAAATGTATCGAAAAGTATTATGATGAGAAGGTAGATGATATTACGTTATCATGGAAAAGATGAACAACGTTTCTTGATAGTATGGCCAAACTGATTGAATTTCCTAAGGTTTGATACCGTGCTCAGAACTCCTCACACTGAAACTCGGCTCAAGTAGCCCCAGTGCTCTTCACTTGGCAAAAGAGTACGGCATGGGATTCCGAAGAAAATTCGGGGTAGTAACCAGGCTCCGACCGCTCTTCATTGGGAAACAGCGAGAGCTTAATCGACTGCACCAGCGCAATTTCCACGACACTCCTCCTCGTTGAAGGGTAAGTAGGTAAGCAACATTAAATCAGGAAATTGCCATGACAAATTCAACACACGCGAAAGATGGACTAAATATACATTTTCACGTTATTTTTTTCATTTAAAAAATAATTGTAACGGTTAATTTACAGATAACGATTGAAGTTTATTCATTATCGTATGCCAGCAGAAGCGACCACAAAATGAAGAATTGCAAGGGTTTTGAATTAATGACCAGACACTGCGTCCATTAATAAGATTCTTTCTAAGACGTTCAAATATAATTTTGTTTATTTAACGGATGCTAATTGAGTGCTGCCTTATTTATATGAATTCACCATTTAACGTTCACAAATACGTGGGGTGGAGATGCATTACGTTTTATAGGACGCGTTTTATCCAAACGTAATGCTTGAAAACTCATCCCACTTCCCAATTTGCCCACTATCTCTCTAGAGCTATCACAGAAAGTGTTTATTTACTACAGTCAGTGATTTGTAACTGTTGTCGTATTCGCCGGAGTTCTATCTCGCCTTAATATATAGAAGCAAAACTTTTCAATCGCATTGAGCAGGAATTAAGCTTTTGCCCCCATGATAAAAGTCTCACAGGGTAAGAAAATATTATGTACAACAAGGTTTTTTGTCCTATTTATCGCCGCATTTTTTGCATTTTTATGTTAGACTTCACTCCTTCCTCCACTGCAAAATTCAAAAAGAAAATAGAGAGGCTACTTAATTTTGCATAATACTTAATGTAAGTGAGTGAATACTAAATGAATGACAAATTTTGTTTAAACGTTATTTCCTTTCTGACATTACTTAGATAATAAAATTCTGCTTTAGAGACAACCTTAGTACTTGGATTTACATCTCGCGCAAAACTCCAAACTCTCGTTCCTTCTCACGCGCTTTACTGGTATCAACAATCTCACTGCTACAACTATCGTCGACACTACATGCCATATTACGGAATGGTTATGTATACTGAACTTAAAATGAATAATCGCAACGCAACAACGTATTTGAATCGTAACAGTGTACGGGACGGCGGATACAATGCAAACACATGACAAAAAGAGAAAGTAAAACGTAAATTTCTACAAATTTCTCATCAGCGCCTTGGCCGATCGTAGGGCCTGACCAGTGCTCCGGTTCGTGTACGTGTTACGCGGAATACGCCTTCCTCTGTCTTTGGCGGGTTCCACTGCAACACCAAATCAGCCTTGCGTACTAGAGATTTTCGGCATCCGTTTCGAGAATGCGGGGGTTCGTACGGTACGACAGCCGTCTCTCCCCTTTCCGTAGCTATTGCCATAATTTGACCCGGCATTCTCGTTGCCCTTGCTTCCTCTTCACTCTCTGCGCTTCTTGATGAAGGCGGGTTCACAGCCGATCGATTGTTCCCACCAATATTCATACTTTTCTCAACCATCGCGGCTATAACTCGACACCCGGGGTCTTCTGCGGCTGCCTCAGCCCGGGGGATCTCACTTCCCCGATCCATATTCCTTCAGTGTTCACTCCTCGTGTTAACTTATCGTCGCTCAGCTCGCTGACTGAGAGCCTTCGTGCCCGCGTCGTGGCTTCTCGTTCGACTCGTGTGTGAAATCACTGTTTACCACTCTCGGAACCCCCTCTACCCCTCACCATAATTTCCTCTCCGCTTATACTGAGGTGCGTATGTCGCCGCTGTTCAGCGTAACACACTACGAGTGATGCGCTGCTTTGTATCCAGATCTACATACTACCCTCCGAGCCGCCGCTTGGGCGTGAGGCAGAAGGCCCTAAGGCACCAGCCATGTAAAGGTTGAGGTATTGCAAGGTTAAATTGCGAAGTGTATTATGGGCGTGTTTTGAGAGGAGCTCCGGTTTTATTATGGTCGCTTATTGTGCGTGGACAGAAATACTTTTGTATAGTTCTGTTCGGCATTTTATATCTCTTATTTTTTCGTCTTTGTCAAACATAGAAATGTCCTTTGTATCTAGGTGGCCGTCTTCTAAATCCCGAGATTGTTGTCTACTGAATCCGTGAGTCCAGTTGGAGTTTACCGTCAACCACGAACATATCAGGTGATATGCGATATCTTGTGGAAATTAGTTATAGATATCATGATTTCAAAAATTGAATATAGATATATTTCTGCAGAATTATAACTGAAATACACCGACATAGGTCTCGAAAATACTATGTCATTTTCAAGGTAAAATTGATGTTTCGATAGTCATTACCGAATTCATTTGAAAATTTACGAGACTTATGATCAAAATCGATGTTTTAACTACCAGCGAACAAAGAGCCACTTGGCCCCCATGTGGTCATAATGCGGAATGTATTACAGCATGGACGGTAAGGAAAAAGATGAATCATTATTACTTCTATAACTATAAATCTTTTGCAAGCATAATTGATTCATCACTGATGATTGAGTTTGGATGAGGTACAGGTATTAATTATATACATGTGCAAACAGAATGGAATTACACTTGTCAAACAAAAAGAGTCTCAAGAGATTGCTGATTTCCTTCAGAAGCCATCGGCATTCCCCTCTACTTAAAACTGAAAATATCCCAAATAACCGATTCAAACCTTGAAATCAAAGACCAATCTCAAATTCTGATCAACGATAATTGATGCAGGTATATATATTATTAAAAAAATTCATTAAGTTTGCAGAAATCTGTATTATACTATTTCTCACCTTTTACAAGGATGGCATTCTCCCATATTTAGGGTGACACGTAATGCATCACACGTCCTACGGAATCGATATTCCTCTCTGCGGATCAAACTTGCAGGGAAAACAACGCTAACATATCTGTCTGAGTAATCTTCCAGCATCTTCAGTAAGTTTAAGTCTCAGGGTATCATTGTTTAATGAATTTTTGTTTTTGGAAGTATTTTCATGATTTAATGAAAAGTATAATGACTTCTAAGTGAGTTATAAGGTTTTGAGCTAATGATATTGATTTGTATCACATTGCTTCTTATGAATGACATCGTTTATGCGTGATTCTATGACGCCAAAATGATGACAAATGGTTACAAAGAAACACTCAAAAGTACGCATTGCAATGCTTACCATTCATTTTCACTTAAAAGTGATTCTATGGACTACACTAGAGCCAGTCATTTGTGGAAAATCACAAGAATTCCTCGGCGATTGCCAACGTCATTGACAAAATGACAGCGGTGGATGCATATTTGGAGCTTCCTACTGTGAATGATAGACATTTTAGCGTGATCAGCCACGGTGGCTGGAAGATGCTTGTGGATCCTATTGTGCAGGTAAAATTATAGGATCTTACGTATCTACATTTGGTATGCCGGACTACCATGTCTCCGCTTCTTTACTCTGTGGGCAAAGGACTTTACAAGTTTCAATTAATTGTCAAAATATAACTTACAGCGTAGTGAAAAAGGCAAACGCATAAGCAGAAACAATCCTCAGGGAACATAAAGGGAGGATGGTGAGCTTCAAAGTTGAAACTGCAACATGCCTAGAGAGCTCCTTGTTGAGCATTAACGTGTGATTTTTTGATGGCAGCCAGAGACCCCTCCGCTGCTTGGTTATGGATGGTTTATTCTGACGACCCACGAGTAAATAACTCGTTCTTTCCGTGCACAATAAGCGACCACAATAAAAAATGAGCTCCACTAATCACACTACTATAATACACGCCAATATTTTATTTTCCTAAACCTTATCCCTTACATCCTTTCACGGCTGGTTTCCTAACTCCCCCTGCATGTGGTAGCTCTTAAAGAAATACGTTGGTGTAGATGTAGATGTGTGCTGTCCTCAAGGATGAGATATAAGAGGTCCTCAGCTCCTACTGCGCGACGATGGGCCACATTTAATAGTAAGTACAGGCAACGCCTCCGATATGATAAGGACCTTCCAACTTATTGAACAAGCTAGTCCCGGAATCCCACAAGAGACCGATATACCTGCCGACTCCGAGGACGGAGAAGATGAATTTAACAAATAAAATTATAACGAGAATATTTCATCAGGGGAGAAAAAGTGATTCTTACATTAGAGAAGAAAAGTAGAAAACGCAGTAGCGAGAGTAGAGGACGAGATGCTAGGGGTTTAACACTAGAACCCCGGGAACGTAGGCCTACCTTCAAGCCCGGCACCGGTAATTTTGACAGGTAGTATTTTTTTCCTCTGTTTCCGAAGAGATTTGTTTTTATTCTTCTTGTGTGTCTTGATTCTTAGGCAATGGATTTTAGCTAAAGTTTTTAGATATTAACTTGGTTGACTACGGTTTATTTATAATTATTTGAAATTTTATTTATTATATTAGCGATGATGTGTACATTAGAAATGAGTCACATGAATTTGGATTCGTTTTCAAAAATGGTAATAGATGACTATTTAAGTACCTCGTTAATGGAATTTTCTCAATTAAAACTCTTTTATGGGTACAGTCAATAAACTACAATTATTGTAAATTATAAAACATTTTTATTCCTTTGATAAATGAAAATCTAATACACATATTGGTGGGCACTTTGCAAAATCAAGTTAACTAAAATGTATTAACCACAAGAAAAACAAGAATACTTCAATTATTTTAAATTAGGGGTACAGCAACGAGTACAATGCTTTTTCAAATATTAGGATATATGCTTTGTCTATCTGTTTGTCTACGCGGCTCAGGTATGCAACGTAGAAGCTGCGCATCGGATCTGGTTGCAGGTGAGGTCTGCGGTCTAGTAGAAAGTAGAAGCACGCTCCCGCTGTCCACTCTGACCGTTCGCAACATGACGGCTCCTCCATTTCGATCCGCGTCCTCGAGTGAGAGTTATTGAGAGAACTACAATAGTGTTCTAGTAAAGGTTTGTTCTTTTCTATTTGCAAAATCATTCATCATATAAAGGAACAAACAAAAAGTACTACCTTGTGTGGTACTTGATGCACTTGCCCCTTCAACTGCGTCATCATCACTCGTTTCACTATCGGATGAAGACCGAACATGCGTTGCGCCTGTAATCATCGCCTGAAATCTCACACACTATCATTATCATCCACGTCAGGCTCAAATATTTCAATCTCGGACTCTTCGGATATTTCATTCAAAACTCATAGGATTCCAAAATCAGAGATCCCTCGGCTACTCTCCATATTGGCTGAATGCGACCAAGTCCCAATATGAGAGGCGGGAGTACAGTGGTGTAAGGCGAGCACAATGGGAACGAGTCTAAAGCTACACTGGCCGGTAGGGTAACTGAGCGGAGGAGGGTGAGAGTGAGGGGGGTCAAAGTGATCGTCCGATGAAAAAACTGCTACTTTGTTCACTGTGGAAAGACCGCTGGAATTATTTTTACTTTGTTGCCACCATTTATCTCCCAGCCGAATCAAACCCACAATACTCATGATATATACAATATACTTGTACTTATATTGCGTCCAAATACAAAGGGCGTGAGACTCATAAAACATTCACCCAAAATCTTGCCAAGCTAAAATGCTAAATGGGACACTTGTCTGACAATATAGTGGAGTACATCCGCGACAACGAAGGGAGATTGCTATTTTCTGGCATCATACCATTCTAAATATGATATCTGAGGCACCAAATTGTTGGCATTCTTCGATTTTATTTTTATATTCCCAAAAGTCACACCAGTTGAAGAGCGAAGTAGACCAAAATCAAATACCTAGTCACAGGACTGAAATACTCTAACACTTGTAAATTCAAGTACCACAATTCACAGGTCCACAAATTGAATAATTCAGTAGGATTATGCACCGGTCAAAATGACCGGTTCCGGGGTTGAAGGTAGAAGGGTGTATAGCTCGTAAATGACAAAGAGTTCATGGCTAACACTAAGAGCACTATGACATACCATAAAATAAATAAAAGTCACAAAATATCAGCACGCTACATGTATGTTATAGAAATAATTGCAGCGAATGATTTTCAAAACCGGTCAAAATGACCGGTTCCGGGGTTCTAGTGTTAAGGTAGTACGAGCGAAATATCATTTTACCTAGAAATCAATGAACTTGGTCTCATTTAAAAGAACAATATCTCACCCTTCTAAAGACACCAAAAATGTAACCCCTTACTCCTTTACTTTCCGAGATATGTGCCAAAAAATACCAGCCTTTTTACATGGGAAATGGTACGTGTATGCACTCCAGAGAGACATTATTTACAAAATGAGGAATTTCTAGACCTTAGATGTCGTAAAAAAGCTAACAGCGTGTAGTTTGTATGTTTTATCAACTACTTTTGAAAATTAATCATATTGTCACCGCATTAGATTCTTCGGGATCACAATAAACCTTGCATTTTGAAGGAGTTTCAAACGCACGGCGAGAAAAAAATTGTCAATTTAAAGACTAATAGTGATATTTCCATTTAATTACCTACCATTTCTGTCATATAAAACTATATTATTCCACCATTGGTAATGCAATATTTAATTCATGCGTCCTATAGCAGGTGCAATTAAAAAGTATAATTCGAATATGGTCTCTATTATGACTAGGGAACTATCTCGCTCGGACTACCGGACTATCTTAAGACTCCTACGACATGACGATTGGCCAAATTAAAAGTATCATCACAAGCAACGCAACTTATATGAGTTGGAGTCTCGGTCGAGGCGGATGTTTTTTTCTCAGTGGAATTTTGCACATTGTGCATTGCAGGTGACTCCGTAAATATCCGGTATACTCAAACGTCCGGTAATACAATACTCCGGTATACTCTGTCCCGGAAAACTCAAAATGGATGAAAAATGTGAACATCTATTCACGTCCCTAAAATGGATTTATCTCCCGGGCTGTGGCGCTTAGCGCACGATTGCGACTGCATATATCATTGCATGTTTGGCAGTCTAAAACGTCTTGCCCCTTCAAGCTCACATATATCCGCAGGTGAAGGTGACGCCTCGGTTGTTTAACTGTCTAATGCATTCGACCGGAAATGATGGGACCCGGGTGTGGTTTCCGGTCAAAGCTGATGACTTTTCCTCTGTGGAATTTCGGACAGATTGTTTATACGTTGATTCTGCTCACAGAGCTAAACCCTGATAATGGCACTAGGTGCCGAAACCATGGTCGGTAATCATTAAAAAATTCTGTGTGGAAAGTTACGATTGTCTTCCATTTTGAAATGGATATCAACACTAAATTTCACCATGTATATTCTCATTGTATTAAAAAGTGCAATATTTATATTTACTAAAAATTAATAGTATTTAGCAATATAAGTCCTTGGCGAGGATATGTTTCCAGCCATTATGCCAGAACAAGAAGTCTCTCCTTTATTAACATTTGGCACATTTGGAACAACTAAGACTTCAGGAGTGTCTGTTTGCTAGTAAGGAGTGCTATGCCCTGGAGGATGTTAGGCAAGGTCTACCCCGACTCTGTCGATTTCTAGGGCTCCTACTTTCCGACAAATCGACCTTGTATGGGACACTCTCCTTCTCTTCAAGTTGCACTTGCATCAACCGCATATTGAGCTCTTCTTCAAATTTCTCAATGACAGATAATCTTAAATTGTAAAAGGGTAATTTTCTGGGTGTCCTTTGTCTCATCGGAGAGTGCTGATTCACATCTGCATTAAAGAGATTCTTTAAGTGACGTGCTGGCTGATTTCCATGAGATAAAACTAGTCATTAAATATCCTCGACTTAGAAGCAATCACTAGGGTGCCATCGATTCTTTTTAACATTTTCAACATTTTTTTTTCAATCTCACCTCCTTGGCCATTCGGTTTCATAATAATTTTCCTTGGAGTTACTTTTCAAATAATCACCCATCCGCCGTACTTCCCACCTCCACGTAAAGGACTCAATAACTGTGGATTCTTTTTGTTATATGATATTATCGATTATACCTTTATTGGCTCTCTAAACTTTTACCCAGATATGTCAATGATAAAGAAACATCATATTGTCAGCTAGAATTTTACCCATTGTCTTGTATCTTTCATCACCATAAGTCTAGTGGATAATATTTAAGTGTCATCTACGTAAGGTGCAGCGTTGTGCTCCTCTATCCTCCTATCGCTACCTTTACGTGTTACATTCTTTAAGAGTGTAATATAATAAAAAATATAAAACAAGTAATATATATAATGATATGATGTGATATGATATATATGTAATAATATGATATGATACATGATATGATATAATATTGTAAGTGAATTTTCTGAGCCCATTACTCACATATCCAAATTTTCGGTTTCCCTTCACTATTGCCACCGACGCCAGCCATTTTGCAATAGGTGCCGTGTTGTCACAGATGGTGGACGGAGAAGAGCATCCGGTGGCATATGCATCTCGACAGCTTTAGGCCGCTGAATTAAATTACACGACAACTGTAAAAGAAATTTCGGAAGCTACCTGAACGGTGTCTCATTTTCGTTGCTATATATGTATATAGACGGAAATTCACAATATAAACGGACCACGCGGCTCTAGAATGGCTATTCGGATTAAAGGACCCGAGTAACCGCCTCATACGTTGGACGCTCAAGCTGAGCGAGTACGATTATGAGGTGACACGTTGGCTGGGAAGAGTCCATTCAAATGCCGATTCATTGAGTCGGAAGATAAATGGAGTAGTTGAAGAGGGGGCGATAGATTTCGCGGAAACACAAGAGAGAGACAGCGAATGTCGAAATTGGAGTCTTCAAAAATATCGAGATACTAAATGGTGTTTAATTCCGCGAAACGAAGTGTGGGAATGGACACTTAGGACGGGCGTTAACCGTGACACGGCCTGTCTCTAACTACTGGTGGCCTGGGATAGAAAAGGCCGTAAAGGATTACGCTAAACATTGTATATCCTGTGACCAGAGGAGTCTTTATGGGAAAGCGATGGCACCCTTGAAAAAAGCTCCCTCCACCACACTCTTCGAATTTTTGGGGATATATATAGCGGGACCCCTACCGCGCACGGAAAAAGGAAATATGTACATTCTGACGATTGTTGATCATTTCTCGACTACGTAGCCGTGATAGCGTTGCCGGATCAAATAGCAGAAACTGTTTCAGTGGCACTTGTGAAGAAGTGGATTTTAAAATTTGGTGTGCCTCAAACAGTTTGGACTGATCAAGGGACAAACTTCGTATCAGCTTAGTTCCGCGAAATTTGTCAGTTGCTCCGGGTGAGACGCTTTAGGACGTCACCTTGTCACCCGGAGGCGAACGGAAAGATCGAGCGGGTACATCACACTATCATGAAAATTTTGCGTCACTATGTGAACTGCAAAAATAATGATTGGCTCGATTATGTGGCTCGATTATGCGGCGACCACATATAAAACCAATCCACACCGTAGCACTGAGCAATCCACTCACGAGATAGTATTTAGTTTTTAGATGGTGTCACCGTTTGATATTATGGTATGGGGTGGAGCCCAGCCCGACCTTCCGTCGGTGGCGAAATTGGAAGTGCGGTTGCGAAAACTGTGGAAATTATGTGAGCGTAATAATAGGACGGCACAGAGGAGGCAAGCAAAGGGGTCAAATTTAAGGGAAGCCAGCGCACCTATAAGGTGAGAGAACACGTGTATCTGAGCGATCCGTGTTAGAAGGTAGGACAAGTAAAGAAGTTTCACCGCCAGTGTTAGGGCCCATATCGAGTATCGAAAGTATTTCCCAAATACAACATAGAGTTGGAACTTGCATTTAGGAGCCAAATTGTTCTCAAGAATCGAGTAATACCCTACGTAGGTCCTCTTCCTGCCTCACATTTAGTAAGAGGACGTGACCGGTCCAGAGGAAGACCGCGGAAAAACCCAAATTCCACCAACTCCCAAGTTCCCTCAACGCCCATTGCAGATGATTCTGGCTGAGATATAGAAGTGATGAGCGAAGGACGATTCACGAGCTTTAAACTGGATCATCCACGAGACGTTCCACGAGGCGAGGAGCCCGTGGAGGAGATAAGCGAAGAGGAGACTGCCCCTTGAGGAGGAATCTGCCGCTCCTACACCCCTTTCCCGCTCTCCTCCCTCAGCGGTCCACATACCCATTGCGGTCGAGGAGACAGCGGTCTTCGTCTACCCAACCCATTCCCATGTGTGACTCTCCCCCATTCTCCATCCAGCCAGCGGGGAGAGCTGTCGAGATCGGAATAGGCGGAGGAACATACGCAGGAGTTATTAAGTTTATTATGATTTTTTTGTTGTGTGGTGGTAGGCAGAGTGACAATAACAGGGCTAGAGGATTCCTTGGCAAATTTGTAATATATGGTGGGAAGCCGTGAGGTGGTTACTATGAGAGCACTCTGGGGTAGTGGTGGTAAATTTTTATTTCGAGATGGGCAGTAGTGAAAAGAGCAAGCTCATGTCGAGTCTAACAAAAAAAGTCTTTTGTGAAGTGAAGTTAGTGGACAGGGGAGAGGAGACCTAAAAAATCAGAATGTGGGCATAAATGAGAAAATGATATTAATAAATGAATTTAATAGGCTTTAGCTTTGTGATAATAAAGCAGAATTCAGACAAGGTTGAGCTTAACAGGATAACTTCATTGAGTAGTTTTTTGGATCTTACTGCAGTCATATATATATACGGTACTTGTACCAATGGGTAAGGTTGTCCTAAACAGGATTTATAAGTAGTGTATCATAAGCAAAGTAACCCAAGCATCGAATTCCGAGTTGGACTCGGGAAATGATTTCCACGAGTCATTTGTCTTTGGTGCCACTATTTCATTTGTGTTATTTATAGAGTAAATTGTGTTCCATTCACTCTTGGTGTGCTATTGGTTGTGACTAAGTGATTTGTACATACTGATGTTTACACCTATATCATTATCAAATGTCATTTTTATTGGAATAATATACTATGTAAATGAAATTGCTGAGGTTAGTCAGCAACTCAGTGTTGGGGGAGAAAGTTGTAAGTGAATTTTCTGAGTGAAAACAGACCAATGGCTCCATTCAGTTGCATATATCAAATTAGGTCACGCTTGCTTGAAATGTGTCCTGTAGTTTTTTAATGACTTTTGCAAAAGAGGAATTATCACCCGCACTAGCACCATCAGTATTGAATTATTCATCATCATCGGCCATTTAATCCTAGGATTGGTTGACTGCAGCTCTCCACTTTTCCTTTTCAAATGCTAGTTCCTCTACCACCCCGTATCTCTTTCAATGTTCATTTCTCTTAATTTGGTCGATGAACTAATTCCTTGGAGTTTCTCGAGCGGATTTTCCCTCTATTTCCCCTATTTTACCTCTATCACGTATCTCTTTCAATGTTCATTTCTCTTAATTTGGTCGATGAACTAATTCCTTGGAGTTTCTCGAGCGGATTTTCCCTCTATTTCCCCTATTTTACCTCTATCACTTATTTTCTTCACAAATCACTTTATATTCTATCTCCTGAATCTAGCAGATTACGGCGTCGAAGTTCACGAAAATCAGCTCTAATGGAATTCACAGAAATTATGATTTCTCAGTGACAT
This sequence comes from Ceriagrion tenellum, assembly GCA_963169105.1. Lineage (NCBI taxonomy): Eukaryota > Metazoa > Arthropoda > Insecta > Odonata > Coenagrionidae > Ceriagrion > Ceriagrion tenellum. Next base: position 43,851,180 of record OY720638.1, on the reverse strand, counting down.
GGGCTGCGCTGGGATTAATCTAAGATGGTTATTTAGTAAACCATACACGACATGGTAGGAAATGATTCATTCTACACAAGGTATATGATATATAATTGAATCCGCCTTCATTTTCCGCAATATTTCGGTGACATTGACCGATGTCATTATAATATACAACAGTAATAAGAGACCACGAGAGTGCTCTCACAGAAAATATTGCTTACGCCGATAAACTATAGACAGATCAGGAACGCTGAACGTACACATAGAAGTGGAGAGGGACGAGGAAGAGAAGGTTAGTGAGTGAGAAAGAAGGAGAGATAGAAGGGAATGAAGTAAGGGAAGGGAAGGCCAGCTGGGGAGAGAGAGTCAAGAGAGCCAGAATGCGAGATAATTTGGAAGAGAGGGTTGGTGAAGAGGAGAGTTATGGGAGAGCAGGAGATAGAAAATAGTAGGGGAAGAGAAGGTTTGATGTAGAGAGTGTGAGGTTTGTATGCTTTCAGGGGAGTGCGTCCGCTGTCACTCATTTTTCTTATGCCCAAGTGGCCATAGACAGTCGCGGAGTGCGCTTCGTTTGCGGAAGAAAAGGAGAGAGGAGTAAAATTTTCTTCGGTCGGCCAGGAGTAGAGAGCGGGGAGTGGGATTTATGCTCCCGTACCGGAGAAATACGCTCTCTCCCTCTCTCTACCTATTAATAGGATTAAGCTGATTCGTCGTACTTGGGTCCCGCTCAGTTAGGTTAGGCTGTCCCGTTATTTTTCTTTTTTGTATTACAACTTTTCTTACTCCTCCTCCTTCATTCCCCCCTTCACGTAATGATTGTGTGTTCTTACTCTTGTGAGGAGTGTGTGTTCGAACGTTCCACTTCAGGGTCGATACTAATTCTGAGAGAACTACAAAACCTATTCCAATTTGTACATTGTGTTTGGATTGAGTAATTAGCTTAATCCTCACTCCTTTACTTAAATACATTATGTCGCGTATCGAAGTCCTTTTTGAACCAAGTTTGTGTTGACATTAACCGTTTTCAGGTAAGTAAACAAGAGAGATGAAATATTTCGAGAGTGCTTTCAAATAAGTAAATGATAAAAGTACTCTATTGATTTATAGTGTGCTGTAACGTAACAATTACCTTAAATCTAGTAAGCATAAAACTATGCTGGCCATTATATTATACAGGCAGGGTAAAACGTAGATGTAGATGAATAGGATATGGTGAGTCACACTCGTTTCCAACCGCTCCCCTACGCACTGCCCCACATTTAAAACGTCTTCTACACTTGCCTTAGGAGTACGATCTCTAATGAAGATCAGAGAATCTTCGAAACAGTCGAACGTATTGCAACAAAGTACTTCATTGATATAAAGTGTGCTGTGACGCAACAATAACCTCAATTTGAGTCAGCATAAAACTATGCAGGTATTTCTGTCAATGGTTATCGTTTCATTAATTCTCCAGACACAACAGGTAGGTAAGAGGAAGAGGTGCCATCAATGGATACACGTTGGAAACGGGAGCTGAGGAAGCTGTGAATTTAAGACAGTAAATTTGCGTGGATGTTGTACCGGCGTTGGAGTTTACGTAGAAGTGAGGAGTGATTTACGGTGTCGAAGGCTTTGGAGAAGCCGATATAGCAAACATGAAGTTGTGAGTTTGCTTCGATAGATTGTGTGATGTGGTGGTGCAATACAGCGAGGTTAGAGAGGCACGATCCACCAGGAAGGAAACCGTGCTGATGAGGGGAGATGTGGGGGAGGGTAAAGTGAAGAAGATGACTATGTATAATACGCTCAAAAATTATGGATAGAACAGGTAAAATGGATATTGGGCAATAATTCTCAATGACACTTTTGAGGCCATGTTTTAAAACGGGTTACATTAGCGTTTTTCCAGTGTGCAGGAAAAGAACCAATCGAGAAGAACCTATTGAAGAGGATGGAGATGGGGACGCAAAGAGAGGTAACGAAAAGAAGAGATTGAGAGATGTTTAAATCGGAGCACTACGATTGTAGCTGGAAAAATACGACGTTGTTTTAAAATGTTATTAATTCCTTAAGTTTTATTTAAGCATAAACCAAACGGTAATTACTTCACAAATTGCCATACTTTGGTCTGATCGACACAGTTCTCATTTTCCCCTCGGGAAGTCGTGGGGAATTATTTCAAGTCTTAGGAAACTGAAATTGCATGTATTTTGTGAGTTCATCCGCTTTGATACAAAGAGAGTGTGTTTGGTGTATTTTTCACAGTTCAATAAATTCGGTACATGTTAATTAAACGCAAAGGCGTCATTTCAGGTTCAAAATTGTGTTTTAAAATCGCTCCCCCCTCATTGAAGCCTCCTATTTATCTCATTAGTAAACTCACCAAAACCCCACTATGAACCCTTAATCCCCGCCCCTCCAAAACCTTCGGCCTACCTTCCTCTGCAATTGCCACCTCACCACCCCTTCCCATCCCACCGCGCCCTTCCAAAAAACCTATCCGACCCACTCCCAACTTCTTCCTTTCCACCTCCCTTCCCTAACCACTCCACTCAGTCCTTACTCCCTCCCCCTCTCCGTTATCCCTTCTCGTATTCCTATTCCTATTCCTAACCCCCCCTTCTTAGAAAGGGCGGGTTATAGGAGAGGAGAATTTTGGGGAAAAGAGCGATAAACGTGGCAAGAGAGAAATGGGAAAGGGGTCGAATGGGAGGAAGAGGGAGGAGAATCGGGAAAAATGGGCTAGAAGTGAAGATATAGAGAGATAGGGGAGAGGAAGAACAGCTTTCAAGAAAGGATTGAGAAAAAAAGGATGCTATCTTCATTTCTTTTTCTTGTTAGAATGCCCGAAAATGTAAAAGTGTGTTTGAAGACGTATTCATATTAGCCTTAAAGGATTTCGTTATAGTATTCTACCAGATTAATAGCAGGTTTGTGGAAACACTTATCCTAATCCGTTTCCCGTCCTATGGATGGCCCACTATCGTTTATCCTATTTCACCCACGACGCTACTATACGAAAATTTACTCCACTTTCATTATTGGAAAACCTTTTCCCATGAGTAAAAAATGTTTGCGGGGGCCATTGCCGCCTGTCCAACACATAGCTTCGCGCCGGTGAGTGCGGTCCGCCGTTCCAATCAGCTGATTCCAGCTAACCCTTCGCCACACTCGCGCCTTCTCGAGCGGCGAGTCGCGGGAGCAATTTCCCCTTAACGGACTACGGAGAATGCCACCACGACATAGAGAAAGCGAATACGAGACTCGACATGAGAAAATATACCTTGTGTAGAATGTGTTATCTCATGTCACGTTCTCCTTGGTTCACTATTTAAGTATTTTGGATTTTCATTAATTCTCTCATTTCGAATAACAATTGTTTCATACAACAGCTTGTAATTTATTATCATCTGTGGATGGAATAATTTTGGAAATTTTAACCGCATGCGATCCAAAAGCATTACGCGCAATACTAACGACATTTTCAAACCTTTATGCGCAAGTTATACAAAAATTTCACTTCAAAACAAATTTTCCATGACCATTTTGCAGGATACGTGTTGTTCTTTTTATTTTAATAATCATGGTGAAATACGTAGCAAATGAGAGAAGCTGCTTCAGCGTAATCGAACTGGAAATTTTGTATTCCGAGGGTAATCATGATATTAACTTGGCATAACTCCATCAATATCTATCGAAGGAACACTATGTTACGTTTACATGAGTTGAACGTGCTTGATTTTTTTGTACAATTCCATATATCTAACATTATTAGGTTTTTGATTAGAAAATCACATATGAAAATGTCCACATTTTAAAAAAGGTGAAGTGACATACAGTCGGCCAGCATCAGTTTCGGCAACGGTTATATCGTGTAACCTTACTTGTGGGATGGTGACAGAACCAATCTATTGAGCGCTTGTTTTTGTATCAATGCCTAAGCAATTCCATTGAGAAGTGGTCGCGGTCGTAACTGCGTAAATATATCATGAAATATCGAAAATTAATCCGTCCTCATTTACATGAAACGTGTGGCATATTACCTCTTTGATGAGGTAATTTGTAATATATGCAATACATAGATATGCAATAATGCTGGTGACATTCCTGATGAAAACCAAGCGATGCACATGGCACGTTGTGTTAATATTTTCTGCAAAATCCATCAACACTAACTCTTCGGCGACCTCGACGCAGGAATCCGAGACATGACTCGTTCTCGTCCCCTTGAACTCATGAACCGAGAGCTGTCTGTACCTATGGTTCATATTATGGTGTTGATAGACTTTTGAATTTTTTCATTATTTTGATTATTCCTTATGAGTTTTTCACCCCAAAACTAAATGAAAAACTCATTGACGGAAGGGAAGCAAACCCAAGCTATCGAAGATAAGCGTTAGGAAATGTCCAAGGTAAACAATTAGTCTTAGAGGTACAGTGAAATACGGGACTATTTATTTGAAAGATTTTATTAATTATTTAAAACTTAATGGCTACACATTTTAAAAGTTGCTCTTTCTCTTTCGTATCTCACTCCAGCACAAAACCTCTCTTCCCCGACTCCCTTACACTCTGTCTACCGTTCCTCCCTTCTCCGCCCTCTCTCTTCTGCTAAACTTCCTTTTCCCCACTCTCTCCCCTTCTATTTCCTAGTGTAATATTAACCTAGCGTAGCATTTGGCTCTGAAAAATCATAATTTTCGGCGAAAAGCAACAACTCCAACTGTTCCGTGACGCGTTAATTCCGTGGATGAGAATATTAGACTGACACTATCGGAGGTGATGTTGTATTGTATTCGGCCATAAAATTTAATTATCCGAAACATGATCAAATATTAGCTCGCTATAACTCCTTCGATAAAAATCTAAGGAATGTATAGTTCGTCTGAAATATTGAGTACGTAGGACTTGTTCATGGTTTCCTTTCGATCACCTAGTATTTTATGTTGGTCGGAAACTCACATCTGAAAGTTGAAAAAAACGTCAAAAATGTCGAATACTCAAGTTCTCTCACCCTTACTCACCGTCTCTTCTCCGTCACTCTTCCCATCTATCTGCCGTTCTTCCTTCTCCTATCTCTCTCTCAACTTCTTTACCACTCTCTTTCGACTCTCTTCACTTTCATCACTCCTTCCATTTCACTTTCCACTGCATTTCGCACTGAAAAATCATAACTTTCGGCGAAAAGCAACAACTCCAGCTGTTCCTTGACGCGTTAATTCCGAGGATGAGAATATTAGACTGACACTATCAGAGGTGATGTTGTATTGTATTCGGCCATAAAATTTAACTATCCGAAAAATGATCAAATTTTAGCTCGCTATAACTCCTTCATTAATAATCCAAGGAATGTATTGTTCCGTCTTAAATATTGGGTACACATGACTTTTTCATTGTTTCTATTTGAACACGTAGTATTTCATGTTTGTTGGAAATTCACATTTGAAAGTATAAAAAAAGGTGAAAAATACCGAATACTCTAGCTCCTTACCACTCACCCCTACACACCTTTTCTTCCCCGTCACATTCCCGATCCATCTGCCATTCTTCTTCTCCTATCTCTTCTCAACTTCTATACCACTCGCTTCCGACTATTTTCACTTTCATCCCTCCTTCTATCTCACTTTCCAGACTCTCCTACCTTGTTTCACTATTTCCCTTCTCTGTTTCCATTTCTTATCCTCTCTATCCGGCTCTCTTCACATATATCCCGGCGGATTATTACCATTACAATTACTCTATTCATCGTCACAAAAAATCACTACACTAGGTGCGGATATATGACGGATGGTGGGAGAGGGAAGACGCGAAATGGAAGTAAGAGAGTCGGGAAAGGGAGAGTTTGCATTGTAGAAAGGGAAACAGATGGGTGGAAGAGAAGAATAACGGCTTTTATGCAAGGATTGGCACTTCTTCCTGCCTCACATTTAGTAATAGGACGTGACCGGCCCAGAGGAAGACCGCGGAAAAACCCAATTCCCTCCACTCCCAAGTTCTCCCAACGCCCATTGCAGAAGATTCTGGCTGGGGTATAGAAGTGATGAGCGAAGGACGATTCACCAGCCTTGACCTCGATCATCCACGAATCGTTCCACGAGGCGAGGAGCCCGTGGAGGAGATAAGCGAAGAGGAGACTGCCCCTTGAGGAGGAATCTGCCGCTCCTACACCCCTTTCCCGCTCTCCTCCCTCAGCGGTCCTCATACCCATTGTGGTCGAGGAGACAGCGGTCTTTGTCTTCCCAACACATTCCTATATGTGATTGTCCCCCATGCCCCATCCCACCCTTACTTTTACGTCCGCGGAGAGCGCTGTCGAGATCGGAGTAGGTGGAGGAAGATACGCCGGAGTTATTAAGTTTATTATGATTTTTTTGTTATGTGGTGGGAGGCTGAGTGACTATACCAGGGCTACAGGATTCCTTGGCAAAATTGTAATATATGTTGGGAAGCCGTGAGGTGGTTACTATGAGAGCACTCTGGGGTAGTGGTGGTATCATTCCTCAGTGACATGGGCTGGGCTGGGATTAATCTAAGATGGTTATTTAGTAAACCATAGACGACGTGGTAGGAAATGACTCATTCTACACAACATATATCATATGTTATAGAATCCGCCTTCTTTTTCCGCAATATTGCGGTGACATTGACCGATGTCATTATAGTATACAACAGTAATAAGACACCACGAGAATGCTCTCAAAGAAAATATAGCTTACGCCGATAAACTATAAATAGATCAAGAACGCTGAAAGCAAAAATAAAAATGGAGAGGGACGAGGAAGAGAAGCTTGGTAAGAGAGACAAAGATGTGAGAGAAAAAGAATGATAGATATAAGGAAATGATGTAAGGGAAGAGAAGGCCAGCTGGGGAGAAAGAGATGAGAGATCCTGAATGTGAGATAATTTGGAAGAGAGGGTTGGTGGAGAGGAGAGTTATGGGAGAGCAGGAGATAGAAAACAGTAGGGAAAGAGACGGTTTGATGTAGAGAGGTGAGATTCGTATACTTTCACGGGAGTGCGTCCGCTGCCACTCATTTTTTCTTATGCCCAAGTGGCCATAGACAGCCGCGTATTTCGCTGCGTTTGCAGAGGAAAAGCAGAGAGGAGTAAAATTCTCTTCGGTAGGCCGGGAGTAGAGAGCGGTGAGTGGGTTTTATGCTCCCATGCCGGAGAAATACGCTCTCTCTCCCTCTCTCTACCTATTAATAGGATTAAGCTGATTCGTCGTACTTGGGTCCCGTTCATCTAGGTTAGGCTGTCCCGTGATTTTTGTTTTTTGTATTACAACTTTTCTTACTCCTCCTCCTTCATTCCCCCCTTCACGTAATGATTGTGTGTTCTTACTCTTGTGAGGAGTGTGTGTTGGAACGTTCCACTTCAGGGTCGATACTAATTCTGAGAGAACTACAAAACCTATTCCAATGTGTACATTGTGTTTGGATTGAGTAATTACCTTAATCCTCACCCCTTTACTTAAATACATTATGTCGCGTATCGAATTCTTTTTAGATCAAGTTTGTGTTGACATTAACCGTTTTCAGGTAAGTAAACAAGAGAGATGAAATATTGCGAGAGTGCTTTCAAATAAGTAAATGATAAAAGTACTCAATTGATTTATAGTGTGCTGTAACGTAACAATTACCTTGCCTTAGGAGTAAGATCTCAGATGAAAATTAGAGAATCTTCGAAACAGTTGGACGTATTGCAACAAAGTACTTCATTGATATAAAGTGTGCTGTGACGCAACAATAACGTCAATTTGAGTCAGCATTAAACTATGCAGGTATTTCTGTCAATGGATGTAGTTTCATTAATTCTGCGTATCATGCGTATACACCGCATGTAAGATTTGTTTACTACGTAAATGATTCCATACGCATGAGTTATTTTGAGCTGAGTCCTGTAAGGATGGTAACGGTGTGCATGAGTGTCACCAGGAATATATGCGTGTAACCCAGGGGTGATCCCTCCAGCGTTTCTCGCCTCGAGAAGGCGCGAGAGTTGGTTAAGGAGGATTAAGCAGGAATCAGTTGAATGAAACGGCGGACCGCACTCCACCGGCGCAAAGCTATGTGTGAGACGCACGTCTATGAACCTTGAAAACGTTTTGTATTTATGGGAAAAGGTTTTCAATAATAAAAGTGGAGTAAATTTTCGTCCCTTCAATCTGGAAGCTTGGTGCGTTACGACGCTTTCTACCTTCAATCGGGAAAATTAAGGCCAATGTTTCTAGAGCGTCCTCTAAATGCTAACTTATCGAGCCAATATGTTGAGGATATCTTTTCTGTACTCCATTGCATTATTTTGAGAGCTAAATGATGCAAACAGGATATCGTACTCTCTGTTTTAATTTCAACTCGTACTAAATGTATTTTAGCTGACTAGCAGTCATCATCAGGTAGAGATGAAAATCAAAGTACCTGAAGTTACAATGTACCTGATAATGAAATGACCCATTCTAAATAAGGTGTATGATATGTTATCGAATCCGCATTCTTTTTGCGCAATATTGTGATGAGATTCACCGTCGTCATTATAGTAAGAAAAAGTAATAAAATACTGCGAGAGTGCTCTTAAAGAAATATATCCTTTTGTTGATAAACTATAAACAGATCAGGAACGTTTAACTGCGATGAACTTAATAAACTTTTACCAAAGTTCTTTCGTGACACGGGGAAAATCACCTAAGTTTTCAGGAGGGGGGGTCAAGACCCTTTCCTCTGTCATGAATCCGCACTCAGTGAAGAGATGGTTGAAGACGGTGAAAAGAGGGATAGCGTCGGACATATATGAAGAGAGCCGGATAGAGAGGAAAAGAAGTGGAAAGACGAGAGAAAAAGTGAAACGAGTGAGGCCGGAAAGTGAGATGGAAGGAGGGATGAAAGTGAAAATAGTCGAAAGAGAGTGGTAAAGAAGTTGAGAGAGAGATAGGAGAAGGAAGAACGGCAGATAGATGGGAAGAGTGTCGAGGAAGAGACGGTGAGTAAGGGTGAGAGAACTTGAGTATTCGACATTTTTGACGTTTTTTTCAACTTTCAGATGTGAGTTTCCGCCCAACATAAAATACTAGATGATCGAAAGGAAACCATGAACAAGTCCTATGCACTCAATATTTCAGACGAAATATACATTCCTTGGATTTTTATCGAAGGAATTATAGCGAGCAAAAAATTGATTGTTTAGAAGAATTAAATTTTATGGCCGAATACAATACAACATCACCTCCGATAGCGTGAGTCTTACATCCTCATTCACGGAATTAACGCTTCACCAAACAGTTGGTGTTGTTGCTTTTTGCCGACAATCATTATTTTTCAGTGCCAAATGCTACGCTAGGCTAATATTACACTAGGAGATAGAAGGGGAGAGAGTGGGGGAACGGAAGTTTAGCAGAGGAGAGGGGGGAGAGGGGAGGAACGGTAGACAGAGTGTAAGGGAGTCGGGGAAGAGAGGCTTTGTGCTGGAGTGAGATACGAAAGAGAAAGAGCAACTTTTAAAATGTGTAGCCATTAAGTTTTAAATAATTAATAAAATCTTTCAAATAAATAGTCCCGTATTTTACTGTACCTCCAATACTAATTTTTTATCTTGGACCTTCCCTTACGCTTACCTTCGATAGCTTGGGTTTGCTTCCCTTCCGTCAATAATTTTGTCATTTAGTTTTGGGGGAAAAACTCATAAGGAATAATCAAAATAATGAAAAAATTCAAAAGTCTATTAACACCATAATATGAACCATCGGTACAGGCACCTCTCGCTTGATGAGTTTATGGGGACGAGATCTGGCTCGGTCTTGTCTTGGATTCCTGTGTCGAAGTCACCGAAGAGCTAGTGCTGATGGATTTTCCCGAAAATATTATTGCTAAGTGCCATGTGCATCGCTTGGTTTACATCAGGAATTTCTCGAGCATTATTACATATCTATGTATTGCATATATTACAAATTACCTCAACAAAGTGGTAATATGCCACACGTTCTATGGAACTGAAGCGGAATTATTTTCGATATTTCATGATAATATTTCTGCAGTTACAACCGCGACGATTTTCCAATAGAATTGTTGAGGTAATGATGCAAAAACGAGCGCTCAATGGATTGTTTATATCACCACGCTGGTGAAGTTAGACGATATAACCGCAGCCTCAGCTGATTCTGGCGGACTGTATGTCACCCACAGACGATTATGTTTCGCCACGATGTGCCCGCAGTAGTTCATTACACTATTTTTTTAGACGTTAACTATACTCTCTGTATTACTACCGAATTAATAATTTTTCTAGTTGATTAAATTTCTGAGAAATGGTCTGGAAATCCGGTTCCTCATCTTTTTTTGAATGTGGACATTTTCGTACGAGATTTTCCAACAGAAAACAAAATAATATTAAGTTAATAGAATTCTACAAAAATTCAAACCACCATTTTGGATTTTTATTCATTTTATCATTCCGAGTAACAAATGTTTCATACCACAGTTTATAATATATTATCTTCTGTGGATGGTATTATATTGGCAATATTAGCCGTATGTGATCCATAAGCATTACCTCGCGCAATATTAAAGAAACGTTTTCATCTTGATGCGTAAGTTATGAAAAGGTTTACTTCAAAGCAAACATTTCACAATTATTTCGTAGGATACGTGTTCTTCTTTTTATCTTGAAAAATCATGGTAAAATTCGTAGCCAATGAGAAAAGTTTTTTCAGCGTAATCGAAATAGAAATTTTGTATTCCGAAGGAAATTACGATAATAACTTGGCATAATTCCATCAATAACCATCCAAGGAATATTAAGTTCCTTTCATTATAGTTAAGAATGCTTTAATATGCACCTCGCGTCGGCCCGTCGGTATGCACCTCGCGTCGCACCAAGGTCTGCACCACGTTGTGCCTCCTCATCGCCACACCAGCCACTCTAAAGCGGTGGGCGACCCTGTCTTATCTTATAATGAGCGGGGGTTCGGTCTGGGTTCTGCTTGTAAAGAGAGAGATATAGAGACAAATGGATTTCGTATTATATTATTATTTATATTATATTATTAATTATATTCAGCCGGAGACTAGACTCCTTAGGAAGGAATACTCTAAGGCCGATCTGAAACTAATTCATTTGAATAGAGGACTTGAAAAAATTGGCTCAAAACAATTTTATTTTTCAATTAAAATACCAAACAAATAATAGAAAAAAATCCGAACGGTTCTGAAACAAATAATCATAGGTTTCTCATAATTAATACTCAATTCAGAGCACTATTGAACGAAGTTGCGTTTCCAACTTTAATAATAATAATCAAACGATAAAGGATATACATTTAAAATTAAGGATACTCCTTCATGATCAAACACATATGGAAGCACAAGCATATTTTTACTTGACATTTTGTATGCCGAAGGGTATGATAATGATCAAAATACGCACACACAAAATCTGTGTGCGCGGCGGAATTGAAACAGACGGATGTCTAGAAGACGGTTTGTTAACATGAAAACCGTTGAGGACAACTTGCCCCACCCTTGGCTGAAAGAAGTGGGAGATGTAATAAAGTGTGCTTGTTTTATCCCATACACACGTAGGCAAATTTTACACCACCTTGAAATGTTAACACCCACATATATCCAAATATAACATAAGGATTAAACAAATTACACGGACAAATAAAAATGAAACTAATACATTGCTCAAGTCAGTTTTTTTTAAAGGTCCCAAATATTCCACTCGCAAACTGGTACATAGTTACCCCCCCCTCCTCACGTCCTATCAAATTTAGAGGGCTGTCATATTCATCACACTGACACAATGGAGTATGAGTTAGATTACCGATATAATGGAAAATGAGAGTGAATGTCGAAGTAAGATTTACGGAAAACCTTGGAGCAATAATGAACAACAATGCAAAGGTTGAAATAGAAACAAATGGGGGAAAACCGATTATATGAATACAGATAATTCGCCAGGGAGTTGATAGCAGAGCTGGGTTGTATTTCTAATGTATTGTCAATTACCAGTATTCAGAGTTATTGGATTTGATGGCAGCATCAATATCAAGGATTTCATGTCGTTGAGTATATATGTATTGAGTTTCAAATTAGAAGCCAAATTTAATATGTCAAATATTGCACTGTTCGAATATTCATTTTCAAGGTATTCATATTTCAGTATTTTACATTACAGAATTGAATGACTGGTTTTCGTCTACCAGAACAAGAGTTATTCACGATCTTTAAAGTAATGTTCTATAGTATCATAGGGAGATAATGAGGGATACAAGTGGATGTCAAAAGCAAGCGTTTTCATAATCGAAATCTACAAAAAAGGCGAATCTCAGGGGGACAAACATATTTATCATTGACCGCACAGGAGATTTACATATTTGCTGATGCCCTCAGCAACAATAGTAGTTACATCTTCATCGCGGCCTCTGGGTAGAGTTTCGCTGAGAAAAGAGTCGCAGTGCCGGAAGATAGCCGCGTGAGAAGAGTACGCTTATTATTAATCAAGAGTTAGTTGAACTTTTTTAAATTTACGCAACTATTTTTCATGTTGGAATATTGGATCAGCAGAAATCTGCTACGAAAAAATTGAAAACCATCCTGCTCTAGTTAGAAGTGCCAACGGTGACATAATTCACAGATTGGGTAGACATTGTCAGTAACCAGTTAGAAAGCCTATAGATACACTTATAAAGAAATGTCAAAATGTCGAGGATTCAGGGTGAAGGCGAATAAAATAAGATAGGAACAATAGAGGAATAAATATTCCCAAAGAAGAGAATGACGACGTCACATGTCTGTCAAATGTACTCACCTCCTACGTCCCTATTCATTTTCTTCCGACAAGGAAAAAACACCGATCCAAGAAATGGCCTACTAGATTTTTATAGTTACTCTGTAGCCAATTAATTCTAAATTTTTAAATTAAATTTTAATCCAAACTGTCAATGAAATCAAATAAATGTTACTATTCATCTACATCCGTTACCTAGGTGAACGTCGGAATGGAAAATTCAAATCTCGTAAACATGTGCGAGTTATTGATGAAACAAGGATTCCTAGGTTCCAAGGCTTCGCGGTTTCAAATCCGAGGTGACAACCGGGAAAAATGCACGTGTTTACGAGATCACCTTGGTACTAATGAAACTAGGAGGAAGAAAAATGTAAATTTAATTTGCAGAACACAAGATAGGGAATAAAATTGAAAACTCTTTCAATGTTCCCATTCATTGAGAGACTCTTACTCCCGATTTATTTCCGGTGAGCGGAAAAATTTGACGAATACAGTTGCAATTCTCAAGGAAATATTTCCAAAATTAGCATTGCATATATGGGATCAGTTCAAAAGAGATCCTGAAAATCAGTCACTTTTCGACAGAGAAAAATTTTTCTAAGGAGTGCGTAAGAAAGCCACTTTTTTTAAAATATGCATTTATATTAGTCCTAAAACTAGAGTGAAAAAGGTGTAGAAATAATTATAATTCGAAATTATTTCAGCCCTTAGATTAAACTTTTTGAACCTCATTGAGTCAACAAATGACTCTTTGCAACATTGCTTTACACATATAGAAGAAGTTCCTAGATAGAGAAATCAACCGATTAATATTTGATCGCTTTATTGATTGCAGTAGCTACAGAAGTAAGAGAAAGGGATTTCTATCAAAGTTACGAATAGTACCAAACTGCTCTATGACTGCATTAAGAATAAAAGTTATTCAATATTCCCCTGCTAGCCAAAATACATAGAACCAGCCAGTTACACTCATCGATGAAAAATACTCGGTAGTATCACATTCTCACTTTAAAATCAGAATAAATTAATATTACACTTCCATTAGCTGCACATTATTATTCTTTACATTATAAAGAAAATCAATACTTAAAAATGCTATTCGTCACGCATGGGAAAAGAAGAAATAGAAGTAGCCACTGGGATCCGACAACTCAGATCATCTTCACTATTTTTCTCCAGCGGTATGTTTGAGAATGCTTGGAGAACGGTGGTAAATCCTTAAGGGGCCGATCGATAGAAAGAATACTTCTCTAAAAATGTTTTCCACTCGCAGCCAAGTTGAGATCGTGATCCCTCAAAAATTTCCTCTCGAACGCCGCGAGATGAACCCAGGCCTTCGAAATGAGAAGCGAGTAATCTAGCCGCCACACGCATGCGATTTAATTAACTAAGAGTGGGACCAAATTTGAGTCTGGGCGATATGCTCCCCTCATTCTCGCATGCACTCTATAACGGGAGGTAAATTGTGATCATGTCCTGCGGGTTGGAATAACACCAGTGTTTTCACTGTTCCTCGAAAATATTTATCGTAGCCGAGTGTGAAGGGAGTGAGGGTGGTCCCCGTGGTCAAAGCCTGCCTAACATCCCATTCCCTGCGTGTCCTTCACACTCTGATCTGCCCCCTTTTTTCATCGCTGTCGAGTAAATAACCCGAGGGCGTCTGGGGTCCCGGAAAGAGATCTCTGAGAGGATCAAGGAGGGAAACCATTCCGTTGGAAACACTCGTGATATACGACTAACGTGGCTGACGCCTCTTTCTCGAAAGCATTCCTCGGTCTATGAATCGGTGGCCGGATTAATTCACTATCTTCTCGGTGGGCCTGTTCCTGCTTCGACGTTTCGCTCAGAATTTCGCAGGAGATCATTAAAAAAATCGGTATGGTGAGAACAAATCTGAGCATCCAGATCGTAAATCAATTTTGAACTTCATTTCATTCACACGTGTTGAACTTTTATGGCGGATAAAACGACACAAACACATCTAATTGTAAGTCGAGTGAAATCTCTGGATAAAAGAAAAGAGAATCATCTTGTAAATTTTAAAATTAGGTGTTTATATGAAGGGTGTGTGTGGTGATATTGTAGCACTGTATCGCCATTTATCGGGTATTTTGTACAGTTCGTGAGAAATAGCCGAAGACGGAGACCACTGCCTTCATAGGCCGTAATATCATTAAAAACTACGAACTGATCTCAAATTAACAATTAAGAAAAAAGAGAGGGTCCAGAGATCTTCCAAATCACACTACATTTCTCATTTCAATCATAGCATCTTTAAAACATAAATGGTTATCCCACATGCAATCCCTAACTAAAGGGCACAATTTAAAAAATTGCAACGAAGCATGTAACACACATACCATAATTTGGCAGGGATCCTCACCATAAGATATGTTCGGTCTGAACTGAAGGGAATGCGGAAAAACAGAAACGCATTAAGATTTGAAAACGAATAATTCCTCTGTATTCACATAGAAAAAAATTCTTACGATTGCAGGATTTTTCTATGTATAACAGGTGATTCTTTTATAATATGCAAGGTAAACTTTTGCTGAAGCATTCTTCCAATAAAATTCATGTTAAGTCACAGGCATAGACTAAGTCTCCTAGAGTATCATTCTAGATTTTTGGTTGCAATGGAATTGTATTTACTTTATCGCAGTAAGCGCGCATATTCTCGTTCCATGCTATTCATTCGTAGCCGAAAAATCCGGATGATATTCATACATTAGCATATATTTGTACCCCTTCCCCAACACTAAGTCGAGTTTTCTGGCCAGTGCTTTACCGATTACGGCTGCACTGGAATGGGCTGTACAATATATTTAAAACCATGTGCAAGCGCCTACCGCTAATTTTTTCTCTCAATTTTGAAGTCTTTTCTTATCTCCTTGCACTCTTTCCAATGGCTAATTATCCCTCACTGAAAATTCATCTTCTAACTGACGCCTTTTGCACCAATTATCTCCAAAACATTTGACCTATCACTAGTTGCGATTTATTCGAGTTCCATTGTACTTTTTTACACAGCCACACTCTCCTCTATTTTAAAGTCTTAATTTCCAAAAAACATAAGTTTCGCATTGTTTACATCACCTCGTCTCGAAAAAATTTTCATGTCTTCTCCTCTCACAGTTTTTCGTCATTATCAAAAACACAATTCATCGACAATTCTCATTGTTATCACTCCAGGTTTTAAGAGTCTTAAGGTGAAATTCCGTCAATGAGACTCGCTTTGCCCATTCTTTACCGAAGATATTTTTTACCGATTTGAAGGCTGTTTTTAATAACTTACTCTCTTTAAACCATTAGTCACTGGAAAATATGTTTTTCAAATCTGTGCTTTGTAGTTTCTTTTGCAGAGGCCGTGTGTTTAAACACACGGTGGGATAAAGTCCATACCAATCTAAACGAAAACGATTGAAAGTGTATCATGACTAAAAAATTTTGGTCTTCATTCAAACTAATTTAAACATCGAATAAATAGTCGACTGTATTGCTTATATTGTTAGTGAATTAAATTTGCATTTAAGTAACTTTTTCTTGAAAATTAAAAAGTTTTTTCTACAGTAAAATTAAGAGTCAACCGTGTTTTTACATAAATTCTTTGTTAATCGGTTAAATATATTTTGTTCTAATTAGATTTATACCTCATATGATTTTCTTTGAAGTACACATCAGGATAAACACCAACGTTACACTTATCACAGATAAACTTGGAGCTTTTACCACAGTAACCGTCGATGGGTTTTTATTTTACATAACCAGTGGTGACACTCATCGTACCTTCCATCTATGATTACATGCCTCGTTGTTTTTGGTGAGAGTGATTTTGGCTGTGAATCGGTTGACAATAATCCAATTACAATCTTTCTTAAAAATCAATTTGATTGGTTTTCGGGTTATTGATTCGGAAAATATATGCTGTTTAGGCAAAATCTGTAAAGGCCAGTACCACTAGTCGCACCTAATACTTACACGATACACTATACATTGTTGATCAAACAAATCCACACCTGCCATGCTATAGTTGTACATTTTTACAACTTGTGGTTTGCTTAATTTCGCATTTTTTGCACTTTGAATTCCAACAGGTGCACGTTCTCAGGCTGGAAACAGATTCTGACATCAGGTTTGCTGCAGTAGTAACTTGCGATTTGTTCTGCCATCGAGTTAGAGAAATTGCACTGTTCTTATCTGTGAGAGCTGAGAATGCACCCCGTTCCTTTTTGATCACATTTGCAACAGAAGCACCGTCAACATAATCTTTTCTCATGGCTTCTCTAAGTACAGTTATTATTGTTTTCTTTCAAGTTCTCATCAAGGTGAGTGATGTAAAAGACTTATCAACAAACTAGTTTCAACCAGGAGAGAGAAAATTGATACACATAAACTTAGTCACTGAGGCACAAAGACAGACAACTTTAGGTCTGTTTTCCCGCGTAAACTCTAAATTTAAGAAGGTAACCTCTCGAAGTGGCTAAACACCATATTTTATAAGCAAAACGGATAGGCTTTCCTCCAATAAACGTTTTCATTGAATGTCGTCCATGGTATGGCTTCATACCTTCGTCAAGAAAAAAATCATTGCCAGAACACTATCATCTCGGTAAATTTTTTCTTCATTTGATCAACTACAGGTTTAATTTTGTAAATCTCATCATCTGTATGTATCTGTATTTTATCATAAAAAATGAGGAGCAGACTCCACGCGCAGCTTCGCTCCCTCATATTGAGAGGGAAGAAAGACTATCCACAGCGTGCCGTTGAATTGTCGAAAACCCAATTTTGCGAGTAAGACATGATTTTGGAAGGCTATACTCGTGAAATTGGGCGATTATTCGCTTGCTTCCAGAGAACAGGATTGAGAAGGTGCGGTGGACGGAAAGGAGGACAATTGAGTAAGTGCTTAAGGCCGCTTTACACGGTACATTTTATTGTACAAACGAATGTACAAATTCCTTTTTGAAGGAAATTGTACCGTGTAAAGCGGCAAATTGTATGATTGTCTGAATGACTTAACGGGAAATAGAACCTGCTCTAATTCCATTCATTTTCTTGTACGTTCTATGACACATTCTTTTGTACAATAAAATGTACCGTGTACAGAGGCCATTAGAGTAGCGAGCGAGGAGAGAAAATTTCTAAATGAAATCCGGGATAGGTAGATTAAGTGGTGGGAGGGAGTAATGTAGATGTAGATGAAAATAATCAAGTCGTTGTATTGCGAATAAAAGACGGAATACAAATAGAAGGTCAGGTTAATAAATGAGTATGACAATGATGCAAACTCTTACCAGCTTTGATCGATATGTACTTTGATGAGGCATAAAAATTGGACTGAACGAAGCAAAAATAATGAAGAAATAAACGTGTCCCGTATCGCATACGATATCACAGTTATCGCAGGAAATGGCGATGATCATCGATTGATCCATTGATGATCGATTGATTAACGCGACGAGCCAAGTTCTCCAAGAATACGACATGAAAATAAAGACGACGGAGACTATATTCGTAGCATGTGGAATAGAGAAGCTTAATGCAAAAGTCGCAATACGAGGATTGAAATTTCAGGCAGTGCATTCCTCTATCTATCGAAGAAGAATCGTCACGTGGGACGCAAGAACCTCAAAAGACATGTAGAGAGGAACAGACCAAGCTACGATGCGTTCATGGTGAAAATGCAACTTCATTGTTTCAAAAAAATAGACCCACTACCTAGGAAACAGTACATGAAAACATTCGCGTGGAGCGTGACATCCATGGAAAGGAAGCATGGATCATTGGAAAACCAGACCAGAACAGACCAGAAGTTTATTTACAAGGTGCTGGAACAGGACTCAGAAGATAAAATGGACGCACAAAATAAGAAATGATGAAGTTTTGAGAAGGATAGAAGAAGAAAGGACCACATGGGGCACCATACAGAAAAGAAGAACCTGATGTTTTGGACCCTCAATGAGGCACAATGGGTTTGTAAACAACATAATGAAGGTCAATTAGAGGGAAGAGTCCCCAGAGGAAGACTCAGGGATAAGTTCATGGACCAATTGAAGAGGAAAATACATAGGAAGAGCTACCAGGATGAAAGGAAACTAGCATTAGATAGAAGAGAAGAGTAGAAGAGGAAAGGACCACAAGAAACACTATACAGAAAAGGACCAGATGGATGGAACCCTGAGGCACATTGGGTTTGTGAAGAAAATAATTGAAGATAGAGGAAATAGAGGATAAAATTCCCCAGAAGAATACCCGGGAATAAGTTTATGGACCGAATACAAAGGAATGTACATTCATAGGAAGAGCTACCAGGATGAAAGGGAACTAGCATTGGAGAGGGAAGGGAGGAGGACCGCAGTCAACTAATCTTAGGATTAAAGGACCAATGATATGATGAGGAACCAAAATGCGCATTACGGATAATGCAGGAGAGTGAAATGTGGAAAGTGGGAGGATCAAATTCGGAATAAAAGGCACGTGGAATACTTGTATAGAAGGATTACATGGGAATCCATTAAGCATTAAGAAGAGAATAGTTAAAGGTATAAATATACTGTGGGAAATGCGGAGAGATTCAATCAGAAATGGAGCTGTATTGTGTAGATTACCGCAGAGGATAGTTTAGGGGAACGGAGGAGCATTGAATGGGAAACATGGGAGGATAATGAGAGGATAGGAGACTGTCAGGAGGGGAAAGAGGAAGTGCAATTCAAGGGTGAGTGCAGGATTGAAGCGCGCGTAGACATGCATATCCGTATATATTATTTCTCAAAGGTGTTTTTTTGTCGCAACGCCATAACTCCCATAATTCTTCATCAAAATTAATGATTCAAACATCGTTTTAAGATTATGTTCCCCTTTATTGACGAAAAATAGACAAATGGTTTAAATTTAAAGTTTTTGTTAAAAAATTTAAAATTAAGGTTTTTGTTAAAACATGATACAGTGCCATCTGTTGACAATATAATCAACTAATATGTTGGCTATGGTCACGTTCTTAAAAGACTGTAGGAGGCGCCATCTATTAACACAACGTTTAGTTAGACTGTTTACATTCTACATGCAATCAGTGTGACCGTTTACTGTTTACGTTTACGTTATGTATCTCTAACACAGGCATAAATAACATATAATTGTTCGTAGGAAGAAAAAGGTAAAAGAACAGGAAGATAGAAGGAAGAAACAGGAAGAAGCCGCATACTGTGCGAAATATTCGCACAGGTCATCTAGTATATATATGTTAAAAAAAGATAATTGATCACGATTTCAGCACGGCTAATTGGTGATTGGAAACTCTCTTTATGTAAAATGAAAAGGAACTGAATTTTAAATAGGAGAATAGTAACTAGTTTGAGGATGAAGTACTACACGTGAAATTAAAATTAACACATGGTGGTGCGCAGAACGATTTTATGGAATATGAGATTATTTTTGGGTAGAAATATCGCAATCAATGAGGTGAAAGAGAATTATTTGAGGCGATGCAGAGAAGAAATTGAGGGGAGGAGAGAGATACTTTGAGGAATGAAGGACAGAAATCATTGCAATCCTTGACAATTTGGAGATAAATTCGCCGTTTGCTGTGTTAAGTATATAAATATCGATAGTTCGTAAGCATTCAGGCGCATACGAACATGCAAGGGAGCATTCTGAGAAATGCCCAGACGAAAGCGTATATTCTCCTTTATCAAAAATACGCAGAAAAAATAGCCTAAGAAAAGAAAACGTTCATGGTAAGAAGGTAACTGCTGTGGTCAAAAAATATCGGACAACAAACTAGAAATGGCATTTTAAAAATATATGCGTAGCGCGGCACTCAACGGATGGAAAGCATGGACCATTGGAAAAAAAGACCAGAACAGACATGAACGGACAAAATATGAAATTATGAAGTTTTCAAGAGAGAATAAGAGGAAAGGGCAACAAGGAACCCTAAAAAATGAAGAACCAGATGGATTGGACGCACCCTGAGACACAATGGGTTAGTGACGAATATAATCGAAGGAAAAATAGAAGGAATTATCTCCAGAGGAAGACCCAGGAATAAGTTGATTGATCAAATAAAGACTTCCGGTTGGAATCAGAAAAATGTTTTAAGAAGAGCCTTTGAGGAGAATTATGAATAATGTTTTACATACGTTCAATGGTATCAGGCTCAACTATGTGGAAGTTGATATTCACAAATGAAAAAACGACTTCGTTTCCTTCCACTGATTTATTTTTTTGGTACGACATGTTTCGACACATAGAGGTCATTTTCAAGTACTTGAAAATGACCTCTATGTGTCGAAACATGTCGTACCAAAAAAATAAATCAGTGGAAGGAAACGAAGTCGTTTTTTCATTTGTGAATGTTTTACATGGCTGAATGAGCGAAAACGGGGATGATGAACTTATGAATTGATGAAGGAGGTGAATGAGATCGCTGAAGTAATACGTAAATTGTGTAACGAAATAATGGCCGGCGTCTCTAAAAACACAAACAATTTTTGACGTATTTAGATTTTAACCAACCAAAGCTAGTTCAGTACCATTTTAATTATCTCTGGTGGGGTTACTCCCTTGAACGGGGAGGCGCCTCTGTCGACAGACAAATCTCTTCCACCTCGTTTCGTCACCTAACGTTTCGGTTCCCTGAGCAGCTCGCTTCTGCACCCGAATGGTACACGCCACACTTTGGAGCTTTCTATCCAGTATCAATATTTGTGTGGCTTAGTTAAAGGATATAGACAAGTCCTAGAGGCATAGATAGTCAAGCATTGATACTATATAACGGAAGGGAAATTCGTGACGGGCGATGATGCAAATGAACTGATCTCGAAGACTTCACTCGGTGGCTGGATCAGGAAATGTGGAGCAAAGGGATGTTGACTAGCGAGGTAGAGGAAGGGAATACGAGTCGCTGGGGAAGGTGAAAACAGAGTAAGTTCTCCATTTACATGGTTTCGATTTGCATCTGATTCGATGTCACGCCCTTGTTACCAAGAGATTTCGGTAAACTTTTCCCGGTTTTATGGTAATGAAATCGAACATGTGTATGCGTTGGTATTATTAGGATAATTTAGATATATTTTTCCCATCATAAATGGCCATTCAAATGCGTTTAACCCTGCCATACCTTACAATGCATACTACTGGTATATAATGACAATCCCATCTAGAGTTTACTGCAAGAACGCCGTGATACACTTTTCGGCATAATTAATCATAGTTGACAATGAACCAGAAACTGATACTTCGGCTTTTTCGCTGACAAAATCTCTCCACTGGAGAGCATATATTCGAGAATGGATATGTATTGGCCTTTGGAATGTATAGGTTGGGAAACGTTTTCTTGTACTTTTAGATTTAAAAAATACCTCTGAAGCGACGAAGGTTACGATAAAAATGCAGTTTCCAAATTTTTTGCTTTTATATTAGGATACATTTATCTACAATATTGACTACAAGTGTTGCGAGATTAATGATAACCCATCAAGGCCTAAATTTATTTGGTTTTATTATACGTGGCAAGTTTCCATTTGACATGCCTATGCCGTTCGGTTGAAAAAAATCTCACCTCCATTAGATGAGATAATAGTGGTAAACAATACGATTTGGAGTAGAACTTACCATTGTTGATCTCTTTCTTCGCCCTTTCGCCACCGTCGACAAATTCTATCGCCTATCTCATCATACCATATCAAGTTTTTCATTTGGTTATTCAAACAGCTGATTGGTTGGATTTTAGGTAGTACATCCCTGGCGTCATAATTTCCAGCATAACGTTCCGATTTCCCTTTGAAAGGTGATACGCTATTACTTCCCTCATAAATTCCACATATCGTATCCCTCTTCTTCTCTCGTTTAGTATTCCTATCTTCTTCTTTCCTCCTCCCCGCTTCCGCAGAGTTCTCCCCTCTATTACCCTATTCACATTCCTTCTCATTTCAAAACGTCCTCCATCCATCTCTTCTGCCTCCTCCGAACCTCCGCCATCAGCTTCCTCATCACTCTATCCCTATCACTTCAACATACATCTGTTGACCTGAGGCGTGCAAGATGTTGACGTAGAGAATGTCGGAGAGGGTGAGATGGGTGGTGAAAAGGACGAACGATGAGGAATTGGATGCATAGGATGAGCGAGGAGGTATTGGATATGGTTGAAGAAGCTGGAGGCGGAGTTTCCAAGGAGGCGGAAGAGATTAATGGAGGACGTCTAGAAATGGGAGGTTATGTTGAAGGCATTAGAAGATGGGAGAACACGATGGAAGACGCAGGAACAGGATAATAACTCTGAACGAAATAATCTCTCATGAATTCCTCGTACCATCTCTCTCTTCTCATTTCTTTCAGAATTCCTATTCTCTGACTTCTTCTTCCCCAGTGTAATCCTTCTCATCCACTGCCTTCAACATTCCTACCCCTTCAAAACGCCCTCCATCCATCTCTTCCACCTCCTCCGAACCTCCACTACCAGCTTCCTCTCCTCTCAAATCATATCCGATTTCTCGTCGTCTGTCCTTCTCACCAGCCAGCTCACCCTCTCCATCATTCTCCACACCGACATCTCGATCGCCTCAGGTATATATGTTGAACTGATATGGATAGAGTGGTGAGGAACTGGTGACGGAGTTTCGGAGGAGGCTGAATAGATGAAAGGAGGACGGTTTGATTAGAAGAAATCTAAAGTTGGCGATAAAGAGGAGTACACTGAGTAAGCGATGAGGTGGAAAGAAGAGCATATGAATACTGAACGAAATTAGAAGAGGAAAACGCATGAGGAATTTAAGAGGGATGTTTCAGTGGATCACCTCACGAAGAGAAAACGGAACGATATGCAAGAAATTTGGTCGCCAGGAAAGGACTATCAAAAAACCTACCAATCACCTGTGAGAACACTCAAATGAATGACTTGATGTGGTATCAACGCATCTTCAGAACTTTGAAGCTGTACCAAAATAAAACATTAGTGGAAAATCTTAGCATCATTACATTTTTTCTAATTTTATTTCTAGGAGATCGTAAACATCAAAACCGGATTTACTAATTTTTATGTAGCGCACGTACAATTACCGAATCTACCCCCAGTTTTACAAGAATTTTTCCACCCCAAGTATATGCATCCTTTATAATATCATCGATGGAATACGTGAAATAAGTATATAAAAACTATTTGCGCCATCACATTGGGAAGAAATACAATGGTAAATGGGCTAAGAGTAAGCTCCGTTTTTCCTCTAAAATAGTTTTCGTAAAATCGATGTTAAACGAAACCGGAACCAAGCATATAGTTTCGTTCCGGAACGAAACTATATGCTTCCTTTTTGACTATAGTCTCGGAATAGGGTAAGGAAGGAGGCAAGCAGTCAACCAATCTTAGGACTGAAGGACCTATGATATGATGAGGAACGCAAATGCACATTATAGAGAATATAAGAGGGTAAAATGTGGGATGTAGGAGAATAAAATTCGGAATGGAAGGTACATGGAATATAGGAGGATTACATCAGGATTTATGAAGCATCAAGAGGAGAAAAGATAAAGGGAAAAGGAAAAGGGACCAAGCTAACAACGCGTTCATGTTGAAAACGCAACTGCATTGTTACAAAAAATAGGACTACTAATTGAGAAACAGTATGTGCAAACATTCGCGTGGAACGTTCAATCCATGATAGGAAGTATGGAACATTGGAAAACCAGACCACAAAACACCGAAATATGAAGTAACAAGGTAATGGCGAAGGATGCTGAAGATCATACGGATAGACAAAATAAGAAATTATTTAGTTTAAACAAGAGTGGAAGAGGAAAGGACCACATTGGGCACTATATAAAAAAAGAAAAACTTGATGTTTTGGACACACATTAAGGCACAATAGGTTTGTAGAGAATACAATTGAAGGTAAACTAGAGGGAAAAGTCCCCAGAGGAAGACCCAGGGATAAGTTCATGGACCAAATAGAGAAGAAAATACTAGGAAGAGCTAACAGGATGAACGGAAACAAGCATTGGAGAGGGAAGGATGGAGGACAACCTATCATAGGATTGAAGGACCAATGATATGATGAGAAACGCAAATGCACTTTACGGATAATATGGGAGAGTGAAAAGTGGAAATTAGGAGGGTCAAATTCGGAATGAAAGGTACGTGGAATATAAGAGGATTACATGGGGATCCATCAAGTATTAAGAGGAGAAAAGATAAAGGGATAAATATAATCTAGGGAATGGGGGGACATTCAATCAGGAATGGAGCTGTATTGAATGGATTACCGCGGAGGATATTTTAGGGGAACGAAGGAGTATTGAATGGGAAACACAGGAGGATAATGTGAGGAGAGAAGAATGCCTGGAGGGGAAGGAGGAAGTGCCATTCAAGGGTGAGTGCAGGATTGAAGTGTGAGTAGACAAGCAGTCAACTATTCTTAGGATTGAAGGATCAATGATATGAGGAGGAACACAAATGCACTTTACGGAGAGTGTAGGAGGGTGATATGTTGTATGGAGCAGGATCAAATTCGGAACGGAAGGTACATGGAATATAGGAGGATTGCATGGTGAGACACAAAGCATTAAGAGGAGAATGGATGAATATATTATAGGGACTATGGAGACCTTCAATCAGCAATGGAAGTGTAGTTTTTAGAGTACTGCAGAGGATAGATTGGTTTAACGGAGGAGTATTGAATGGCAAACAGATGAGGATAACATGAGGAGAGAGAAATGTCTGGAGAGGAAAGAGGAAGTACCATTTGAGGGTTAGTGCGGCATTGAGTTGTGCGTGGAAATGCATTAATTAATATTAAAAGAGGATGATTGATCACCAAGGCAGTATTTTTAATTGGATAATTGATACTCTTATTATGTGAAATGAAAAAGAATTGAATCAGAAATTGGGGAATAATTCCCTGTAAGAGTATAATGTATTACTCGGGGAATAGAGACTATAAAAGAGCGTGGAACGATTTTATATAATACGTCATAATAGTCATCATTTTTGGATATGAATATCGCAAACAATGAGTGGATAGGGAATTTATTTACGATTGTCGGAGAAGTAAATGAGGGGAGGGGTAGGAAACTTGAGGAATATAGGACGGAAATCATTGCAATTCTTCGCAATATAGAGATTAATTCCCCATTTGCCGAGTATATCATATGTATACATCTTCACTCACTCAGGTGCATACAATCATGCATTAGGGAGGTCTGAAAACTGCACAGACGGTGAAGTATCTCCTCCGTCATTTAAATTACGCCGTTATTATTATTAATTAAATATTATTTATTAGTGTGCGGAGCGCGACACACTACGGATCGGAAGCATAGACCACAGGAAAACAGACCAGGACAGACTAGAAGACTCCACAGCCGGGTGCTGGAGGAGGATGCTGAATATAAAATGGACGTACAAAATGAGAAATGTTGAGGTTTTCAAGAGAGAAGAAGAGGGAGGAACCATATAGAACCTTTTGCAAAAATGAAGAACCAGAAGGATTTGAGGCACCCTGAGACACAGTGAGTTTGAAAAGAAAATAGTCGAAGGAAAAGTTGAGAATTAAGTCCCCACAGGAAGACCCGGGAATAATTTAATGGAACACATAATGAGGAAAGTACATACGAAGAGTTACCAAGAGGTAAGGGAGTTAACATTAGTGAGGTAAGTGTGGAGGGACCAATCATAGGATTGAACGAACATGGACGACGATGATACATTAGAAGCATGATATCAATCATATCCTTAGTCAACACGGTTTGAATTCACACTTATTTTCATACGGGATGATATTTTAGCTGATTTTTTTCCGTGAACTAGAATACGCTGGTGAGACACACGATGTGTCCGCATATAAAAATGAAAAAGAAACCGGCAATTAGGATGGGATTGTGTGGATCGTGTCAACACAATTGAGTATGCTATTTTAGCTGATTTTTTTCCGTGAACTAGAATACGCTGGTGAGACACACGATGTGTCCGCATATAAAAATGAAAAAGAAACCGGCAATTAGGATGGGATTGTGTGGATCGTGTCAACACAATTGAGTATGCTGTCATTTCACGTTCAATAAGATTCTGTTGGTCGTAACAATCTCGATCATAATCAGTTGTTATCACTCCAAATTTATTTGATACATCAGTATGGAATTGCATGAGCAAAAAGAGCTGAAATAGGAATTCTAATTAATAGTTTCGAGTTTTTTATGAACAAAAATGTATTTCAAGGATCTATTCAGCTCAAATTGAAATTTTGATGGGGGTAGTAGTCGTAAAAAATAATTTTCGGAATACTTTAAGCTTTGATACCTCCTCTCTACGCATTAAAAAATATTATTCGAGTGGTTTTCGCAATAAAAAAAATATAAGTTTTGCAAATATATTCAAATTTGTTAATTTAACTGTAAATATTTGATTTATAAAAACTGATTTTAGTATAATAGGTATATGTTTCCAAGATACAATTTTCTTAAATCCAAATGACACAAAGTGTTTTCCTTAAAATAAGGGGACTGTGACATTAAATAAT
This sequence comes from Ceriagrion tenellum, assembly GCA_963169105.1. Classification (NCBI taxonomy): domain Eukaryota; kingdom Metazoa; phylum Arthropoda; class Insecta; order Odonata; family Coenagrionidae; genus Ceriagrion; species Ceriagrion tenellum. The sequence continues at coordinate 43,823,920 of OY720638.1, read as the reverse complement.
TTTTTCCTACTTAATCTTAGTCTTTGGTCTCTCACTTCTAAGATTTGTTGTTCGCAGCGCATCCTATCTGCAAACTCCTTCATGCACTTGTAGCTCTCCAATATTTGAACCTCTGATTCACCTGAATAATGATTCATTCCCTCGCAATTCCTCGTCGAACATCCCTGTCTATGTTTCTTTCTTTCATGCTTCTTAGCAACCCGTTTCGTGATAAAGTGTCTTATCCGTCAGGACCGTGTCTCCCTATTCGAATTTTCTAAAGACTAAACTCTAAGAAAAATTTCGGATTAGGTTTTACGTGTAAAATGTGTGAAAACGGAAGTGGTGAAATTACGAAATGACGGAGGACGTGAAGCAGGTTGCTGAAATAAAAAGAAAATCTTGTAACGAAAAAAATGGTCGGCGTCAGTAAAATTACAAATGATTTTTTACGTATTTAGATTTTAACCTGACAAAATTAGTTCAGAGCCATAATAATTATCTCCAGTGGGGATGTTCCCCTTGAACGGGGAGGCGTCTCTATCGACGGACAAATCCCTTTCCCCGTTTTGTCACCAAACGTTTCGCTTCCCCGAGCAGCTCGCTTCTTCAACACACTGGTACACGCCTCGCTGTATAGCTTTCTCTTCCGTATGAATTCTTTTGAGAGCGAATTTGCGTAGATAGACAAGTCGGACTACCACCGGTTCGATACTATACCACGGCAACCGGATTCGTGACGGGCAATGCTGGGAATGAACTGATCTCGAAGACTTCACTTGGTGGTTGGAACAGGAATTGTGAGGCAAAGGGATGTTGACTACAGAGGTAGAGGGAGGATTTTGAGTTGGCAGGGAAAGTAACGATAGGATAAGTTCTCGATTTACGCCGTTTCGATCTAATTGGATGTCACGCCCTTGCTAGCAAGAGACTTCGGAAAATCTTTCCCAGTTTAATGGCAATGAAATCGAGTGCTAGTATGCGTTTGCATTTTTTGGATAATTTAGATAGAGTTATCTCACCTTAAATAGCCATTCAAATGCATTTGTTTTTCAATTAAGGCAGAAAAACAAATGTACATATTACCGCCTATGTAATGAATAGAATCAAAGAGGTTACGAACATCTGGTTCCGTTTTACGTCCTTATGTAGCACTTCCTCAGCACGCATCTCCGACGTAAAACGAGGGCTTACTGTTGAAAAGAGGGTTTAATTAAGGGATGAAGAGAGGTAGCCTAAATGCCGATATCAGGAAAGCAATTGACAACTTTGCGCACCTCTTCAACGCAGACTAGTAAATTGCCTAAATATTGTTGATAATATGATGTAACCGGTACCCTTGAACAGGGAGGCGCCTCTGCCGACGGCTGCAATTGCTCGCTTAAGGATCTGCAATCTCTCATGTGACAATATCAGCGAGGGATACTCGCTTTGGCTTTGAATTTACATCCGAAAATGTCTGCGACTTAACCTAAAATAAAAAAACCACAAAGTCGAGGACATTCACTGTATTATTCACGTAATTACCACTCTTCTCGCGCTATCGTCTGTTGGTATTCGTACGCAATTACACAATATTTCTCCTTTGGCAAGTCTTAATGTGATTTTTACGGATTGATTAAGGAATCATTCGAAAGATAAATGAGCATGTATCTTAAAAATCACCCGTGAGGTCTCCGAATACTCAACACAGTAAGAGTATTTTCTATTTTAGGGATCAGAAAATGATACACTAAATAAAATGAAATACATAGTATGTGAAAAATAGTGACGAAAAAATATTATCTGTTCATGTTACTAGGAAATGTTCCTTTTATTGAAAAGTGGAAAAGTAAGAGTTATAAAACGTTAAATCATCGGCCTAGTCAGGTTTTTCCAAATTGGTTTTTAAAATGAAATATATGTCTTGATACGTATGCTATTAATTATTGTCCAGACTGATGAGCACTCTTTATGTTCGTACTAATAAAAATTTTTTCCGATAAGGTAATTTGGAATTTTCGTCTCTAATGGACTAAGGAAATAGCTAATAAATTCCTAGAACAACTGATAGTAAGAGGAAAACCACGGGCATCAGAACTTGCGAGTAGAAGTAATACAAGCAATAAAATATGTTGAAATAGACTCTGGTGCTTCACTTGGGACTAATCACGAAGACAATTTTACTTTTACAAACATGCAAATGATTCACTAAATTATTTGAGAGATAATATATATCTATAATAAATTGTCATGGAAAATTTAACTTAAAAGGTTTTTGGGAATTTTTTAATATATTAAAAAGTGGAAAAGATTGTGCTACATATGTTATTTTTTACTGTTCAGACTATTTAGCAAAGTTTATGTTCGTACAAATGACACACAGACCATATTAGATGCTGAAGAGAAAATACTGAAGGAGGGATTTGAGCATCACAACTTTTAATCATGATTAAGGAGCAACGTTACATGATTATGTTTGCAGAATTAGAAAAGTGGTATGTTATAAATAAAATGTGCGACAGTGCGGTGAAGTGGGACTTCAGTATATAGGTCCCATTTATTGTCATGGCCAGTGACCGATTGTAACTACAGCTATGCGAATTATCATCTGTATCAGCACTACTAGTAACTTCCGCCGAGGTTATTGCGATAGTTTTAGACAAGTTGTGCTGGGTGAGGAGAAGGTTGAGCGAAAAGGAACGGAGGACGTCTTGAAAACCATATGGTTGGAGGGGAGAGAAAGCTGGTAGCGGGGGCTCATAGGAGGCGGAAGAGATTGATGGAGGACGTCTTGAAATGGGAGGGAATGTTGAAGGCAGTACAAGATTGGAGAACAATGTGGAAGAGGATAGGAATTCTGGACGAAAGACACTCTTAAATTCCCCGAATCTCTCCTCTCTTCTTATTTCGAACAGAATTCTAATTCTCTGTATTCGTCTTCCCCAGTGTTCTCCCCACTTCTACAACACTCAGCATTCCCTCTTATTTCAAGACGCCCTCCATCCATTTCTTCCGTCTCCTCCACACATCCGCCAACAGCTTCCTCTACTATCCAACTATATCCGTCCTTGTTTGTCCATCTCACCAGTGGAAAGGGTGAGTCACCACCAAGCTCACCCTATGGTTTGGTAAGGTCCGGTCTATTGTTATGATCTTAGCCACCTTGTTTTGGACCAAATTATCTCTCACTAAGATTGTCACTCGAGTGAATTTTGTCCCTTCAGTCCTTATGCAGGGCCCTGTCGTGAAACGGGTCCTTATCTCCAGGGTGTTTAAAATGGCTCTCGCTCGACTATGTGGCTCAAGGCATATACAAAATTACATACTTTTATTTATTCAGTTTCAAAATTCCTGCATTCTACGACAGAATGAAGGATCCGGTTACCTATGACAAACCAAAATTAAGACTCAAAATATGCGTATTATTCCACGGATATATTTTTTAGGACTAAATTTGTACAGCCATGGGAGCCAACTGCAGAGTCATTAGCAAGGAACTATGGCACATTGGCTTCAATTACGGCAGTAATTTGAAAATAACTTTGAAATAGAGGCAGTAAGATGCCTATAATGTATTTTTATTCAATTTTCAAGGCTTTATCGATTCTTACGAAGAGTTGTAATGGAAATCTTAAATATCCTGCTCGTTCGAATTGACTTTTATCCGCTGTATTATGAACAATCTCCATCAGAGTCCATGTTGAAATCTTGATTTTCAACACTAAATTAAAGTAAAACGAGCAGGAAAACCCTGTTTTATATTCATCTCATTTCACAAAATACACATTTTAGATGCGATATTCAAGATTTTAAGAAATCTGGAATAAGTCTTCGTGAGGCCAGAACTAACTACTCACTCCCTGAAAGAGAAGTCGTTTCCCTACCTTATTTCATCAGCTGCAAAGGTACATCGGTGGTGGAACTCCGCGTTACATCGACGATCCCTCGACGATCCCTCGACGTTCCCTCGACGAACACAAATCATTAACACTTCACATTATACACTCAATTGACCAAGCACTTCCAATGATCACCAATATTTTCGCTGCACTACACTGGCAGAATGCTCACTCACTGGCTCCGTTAGGGGAAAAATTCTTCTTATGGAATAGCACGAAAGGATTGCTGCAGTGGCTGAATAATCTTGGAAGATAGGACCTTTTTAAAGCTGGGATGCAAAGGGTCGAATTGAACTTAATGAATCCACGAAATGATACGCTCTACGTGAGGGCGCCACTAAGTTTGCCGATGCGGTATCTACGTCATGAGACGAAAGATTTCGCCACAGCCAAACAGAAAACTTGAAATTTTTTGATGTGACGGGAAGAGATGAAGAAACAAAAGATTCATAGGCAAAGGTCTAAAATTACGCTGTCGGTACACCAGGTTTTGGCATCAGCTGATTAGACTTTGCAGCGAGAAATTAATGCTTGAACACTGAAATTACTGTGATAAAGGAGGTCGAAGAGAAACTAAAAAGAAGTGAAATAATGAAATCATATCCCCAAGACTTACATTGCCAATAACAAATATTGAAAATATCAAATCCAGAGAAAACCGCCCAGTGGCATGTTTCCTCGAAATGGAGGAGGTTATCAATTGAATAGCTAAAATTTCCCATAGTGGAATTGTCAGATTTGGTGGACACGAATACCCTCACTTCAGTTCAAAGAGTGGAGATCTAGAAAATTGACCAACTAACGGAAAAACCTAGAAAAATCAGAACCAAAGTTGAGTGAAAGAACTGACGACAAAAAAAGTTATTGAAAATTTGGCAATGCGAGCAAGAGCCAGGAGGTTAGCCGAGGAAAAATATCGACAATTTAGGGCTACAATGACCACATAAGATTTTAAACTAGAGATTCTTTGCATCATTGGGTTAACGTGGAATCCTTCAGCTCATTGAAAGGACGGGGTTGGAAGTTTCTTTGAAATATGCAGCCTGTCAAGTTTCGAGGTGAATGAGTTCGAAAACGGGTCTATAACAATGAGATTCCGAAGTCTATTGAAGATGACAGATTATACAAGTTTTGGGAAAACTCAGAGGTCACGGGACATAGATAACTAGAAAAGAAACAATTTAATGAAGATTAAGAATGAAGAGAGTTCGTTTTGAGAGGAAGGGAATTGCGATAAGGAAGATAACTATTTTCTCGGGTATGCCATTGGACATGTAAGACAAAATTGAACATTTGGGAAGACTACGGAATCGTGAAAAATAGTCAATGGCGACTGAATTCAAACCTAGAAAGAAAAAAAGAACATTAATGTCATCTCTGTAAAAATGTAATGTATGACATGAATACTTCGTAATTATACTTAGGTCAATATTAGCACTGTATCTCACATGATGTGAATTTCGCCAATAATTATTGGTACTTTATAATACAGCCAAGTAATACACGCTGCAAAAAATAAATCAATCGCTTTCATTTGGAGATAGAATATATTAGATAGTGACAAATACGTAGGTGAAATCTTGCGTTAAGTAACCCTCTATAAGAATCACGCTAACTACACCTTGGGTATTTCTTGAAATTTAAGTTGATTGGTGTTTAAACTAAGTACACAAGTGAAAGTGTACAAAAAAGTAGACACAACTATAATGCCAAATAACCTAATGGCATATTTTAATTTTTAACAAATATTTTCCGGTGTATTTCTTGACGTTACCAATCAAATTTTTCGATTGATAGCTAATGTTTATGTACAAATAATAGCTTAATTTTTTGACAATGTACGATATTAATAAAATCCAACTCACAAATACTACAAGAAATGATCCTCGATGCGTGATCATTGCATGCATATAGTCGGCAAGTTGAGCAGATTTGATTGACTTTTTTAACCGTTTCTCGGGGACAAGAGGAACACCTTTCACGATTTTTTCACATCAGATATATCATTATTTAATTAGCTTCTAAGTTAACAATTGTAACCTGGAAATACAACTACTTCCCCTATGGCTTTTTTCGTGCCAGTGACACCTTTCAATTTCTGGTACAATAACTTCTTTCGCTAACCCATTGGAAAAAAATTTCCTTGTCCCCATCACTCTTTTACAATATTTCTCATGTATTTAAAACAAATGCATTTATTTTTGCAATGTCCATTGGATAAAAAAATAGAGCAAGGGGCCACCTCCTAGTTCCACGCTTTACTGAGTAATGCCTTGTCATTTGGTCAACAATATCAACCCCTGATTTTGTTTTATTGCAGAATAAAATTACCTCAGAGTTCTTGAGTGCATAAATCCTCACATCGAATGACCTACGTAAGGTAGAAAGAAGAGTTACCGCCTTCCTCGGTTTTGGAACGTATGTAACCATCAATATTATGTTAGTGTACGCAAAAATACGTGAATATTCTTCTCTTCGTTCAGGTGGTATGTTAGTTGTGCAATTATGACAGTTAGCTTGTCTGCCAAACGTTCCTGACCCAGTTCATGAATGGTGAAAAAACCATCACCAGTTATAACTCTATCACTCCCTTGTAAATGACCATCCAAATCAAATGCCTCTCTTTTGCCTTGATTTACTTCTCACGTACTTCCAGTACGGCAAAAATGTTTTTTCGCATGTAAAATATATATTGGGATCCACAGTCAACTGCCATTTAGATTTCATTACGATACTTTCCAGAAATGGATGGTACGTACACTTTGAAAGCGTATCTACCTCTAAAGGAGCACAAACGCTCATCAAAATTAATATTTGATGACGGTTTGTCTGATGACATGCATGCTTCAACAAACTTTTCAAAAATACCTCTGATTGCCTCAGCTTTATCGTCAGACACCTCCTGTCTTGCAGTATGAGTATTTACCGTCGAAGAACTGACACCTCTTCATTGTTTGAAATCGGTGACGGGATACTGTGGCTCGAAATAAATGATGTCCGAACTCCGCCAACAAAAAATTCAGGAAGTGGATTTCCCCATCCTTTATGAGCCCAAGATGTTGGCAAGAGGCCAAGGAAAGAATTCAGTTAAACTAATTCATTATTCATCCATGTAGCTAGTCGGAAGTGTGTTATTTACATTCGTCGCATTTATTGTAGCTGTCGGAAGAAGTTAAAAATATTTCATAAAGATAAAAAACAAGTGAACAGCTTTTAATTCCCTTGCTTTTTGATTTCACTACTGTCAAATGAGATGTATCATTTCATCCATTATGAATACTTTGAAACTGTCAGCTTTCGAGTTTGTCTATTTCTCAACAACAGTTGGGATTCTTCCTGATTCTTTCTGACATGTCTCTGGACGGCAATTCCGAGCTGCTGGCGGAAACTTGTGACAATTCAGGTTTTCATTTCTCCTGGTACACAATTCACCATGCTCTAGATCATCTTCGATTCATGATTAACACTATTCCTTCTCTAACACATCCACGAACTCCAGTTCAATTTCCGTTCGATCCTTTACATCATGTTCCCTTTCCTATCACCACAATGAATATCTCCTCATCTCTGTTTGTATCTTCAAGAATGTCAAGTAGAGCTAGGGCTGTACTGTATCCTTGAGTGAATCTATTGGTTTTCACTTCATCCGCCTGATATTCAGCATAACGAGGCACTCGTAACCTATTTATTAACCATATCATTCCCAACAGAGCCACGAAGAAAATGCACACCTGCCGACAGAAAGAAGCTCGGAGTTGTGTCCACTTTTGCTGAGAGGTATGCGATTCCATACAAAATAAATTTTGATGCATTTGTGTTAATTCGAAAGTCCAGAGAAAGAATGAGGAAATTGAATAGTCAAAAGAACTGGCACAACTTCACTGAATTTTCAAGGAATTTAGAGGAGTCAGAGGCTGATGAGCGGAAGAATAAGCAAAACAAGCATTCGAAGGAAATGGAACTTCAAAAGACATCATGTTGTCACACATTCAATTCCGTTCAACTTAAACTTGGGAGTTTGTTTAAAAATAGTAAAGAAAGGAATTGCATGAAATAAAGGGGAGAGATGCGCTTTTTCGTGTGATAAATTAGGCTGAACACAATTTTAAGTTACAAATATAGGTAATTAAGAGTCACTCTCCATCTGGGGCCAGATACGACCTCCATTGCGAAAATTTTAATTGTAGGAGAAGGGAGCGTTTATAATACAAAAAAGACTCAAGAAATAGTTTGATGCGAGTGTATAAATGCATACCTAGAGTATGATTACATCCGTCACAAGAAGTAAAAAGTTATGGAGGTATGAAATACCGGTGGGGTCAAAAAGACCCCAAGTGGAGTCTAGGGGCTAATTATACACTCTGATAATGGGAAAAAAATGCACGTATGAAAGGAGATGCGACTTACGAGAACTCCTCTTGGCCATCTCCGAATCGCGGTTTCCTTCTTCAGCAAACTGCATCGCCAACCACACACAACTGACTCGCAAACTTCCACCGAATACAATGAAATTCACGATGAGTTGAGCGATGTTTCCCAACGAGGACGAAACAGGAAGGTGGGGTGAGGCCCGCTTTAGGGTAAGAAAGGTAGGCGGGGGTGCGAAAGGTCACGAGGGAGAGTGAGAGAGCGATGGACCGCGAGGTTGAATTGGTTCCAAGATGTGGAATTGCAGAGGTTCTGTGCGAGTTGGAATGTGAAACGGGTGAGCGATGGAGAAGCGCGGTCTCCTACGTGCACAAGGGACGCTCGAATGGGCGTGAGTGCAGGGATCGTGGCCAAATGCGACGGAGAGTTGGTTTGCACATCCCTCGTAAGATGGGGCGACGCAACCGAAAACGTGGCCCCCTGAGCATGTTTCGGGAACTGCAACCGAGCTTCCGACATGAACCTCGCAAGGCTCTAAGTCCCTAGCGAAACCTGATATCACCGCAGCTGCGCTTCCCAGTAGTTGAGCCAGCATTTTTCTTCCAGAAACAACGGATCAGATTACACGTTGAGATCTATGCGATTAATCTTGCTTTTTAGAGTCACTGACCGCGGGAAACCATTCCAAGAAATCTTTTCACCTTCCTCCTAGCCTCGCGAATTCATCTAGCTAGTGTCACGTAAGATAGAAATGAGTGGGTCATGAAAGAATGTGCATGTATCGTTCATGCCTGCTTACTTAGGAACAGTATATAAACTCCAATCTTTCCGGGAAGGTGTCGAAGTGGAACTCCTCAAGACTAACTTTCAGGAATATTTGTCCATAGACCTGGTCTAGTTCGTAATATATTTGTATGAAATATCTACGAAAACGCTCCCTCTAAAGTTCATGTAGTAATTGGACGTTAATAGATTGCAAGTAGGGGAGTAATAAGTATCACCAGACATTGTAATCGGGGAGGATTCTGGGGGTATGTGTAAATTGCCCTAGGAGACGAGGTGACCAAATAAAAAGAATATAATGTGATTATCAACTTCATTTTACCAACAAGTCAATAGCATTGTTATGCGAGGGTAAAAAATTTGTTACAGAACGAAAGTAACATCCCCCATCCCTTAAGAGTACATTATTTCTAGTGGCTAGGCGTATGTCGATCACTATGTTTCAAATCTCCTGATCTCTTAAAAGTTAAAGCTCACTTTTATTTTACTTGAAACTGGTTATCATACGGCATTTGTTAAGTTTCTTAGCTGCCGACGGTGAGCGTTTGGGCGCAAACGCTGTCTCATTCGCTCTCTGCCGTGTATTGAATGTATAGCTTTCTTTGTACCGTTGACGCCTCCTTCGCCTCCATGACTCGGGCGGATATATACATAAACCTCCATACCTAGGGCGGATAAATGATGCATATGAATTTACAGCGTGTATCACAAATGAGTTCTGAGCCGTGCTTCCGGTAAGATTGGTTCACATCATTAATTTTAGGTAGCGATTTCTTCGTCATGACAATGACAATAATCCGTTATTCCTTTGCTAAGAATCGTCTTCATACATTTGAGGGCTGCATGTGAATTCGGTGTGCGCAGAGTATATAAATAGCGCAGGTGGAAGATTATGACTGAGTGTCGTAGATGCTGGCAAAGAGAGCGGAAAACTTCGCAGAATGATTGCCTTCTGTTGCCATTCAGCCTGACGTTTTTCTCACTTTTACTACTTCTGCTGGTGATATGCATGAGTGCAAAAATAATAATCATCCCCTTGCCTAACCAGATCCTATATCCAACCCCCCTGCTAGTTTTGGATCTCATCCCGTCACCCTATGACACGCGCCCTTTAGTCTGCCCTGAAGTGCGATGGCGAGGACCAACTCGTCGGTGCTTGTGCCTCAGACGGACAACGAAGCTACAAACTAAACTCTATATTTTGACTGTTTTCAGCAGATGAAGTTGACAGTGAAGTTCATTCAATCCCATTCTGTATGCACGTAGGCGAAGAGGGGGCATATTTTGAAAGGTGGTCTCGCCTTCGCCACTTTACACGACGCCGCTTGAACCATTTTGTGGTAACCGCGTACATAAATCAGCCGAAAATGAGGAGGAGAGATTTTACATGCATAGTGAACAGAGGAGAAGACGATTTGCAGGTGAAGATGGTACAAACACAATTATCACTTATCTGGAAGGAATCAACGGAATGACGTGCAGACGTAACGTACCTAAGACGTTCGTTTATTTGTATGGCTAACGTGCGATTATTTTCAACGAAAATGAATTATTTGAGGAAATGATGGAAAAAAAAGGATTTGAAAAATGCCAGAAAATATGAATTTTGAGAAAAATGACTAGTATAATGAAATATGCTTAGAAATACAACCTGTTTACATAAAATGACTTTTAGGCTTGAAAAAATTGAACATGAGAAAACGGGTGGGGTAAAAGTGATTACATGAATAAATTCAATAGTTAGATGGATCCAATTATCAGTGAACTAAAAAAGTTAGATACAGAAACGGGAAAATTATCATAAATAAATATTGGGGTGGTATTACAATGTCAATCAACCAATTGATAGTTATTTATTCACATTGCATAGTCTATTGTCCTCAGTAGTTATCAACAACAGCTTAACGTGAGTTCAGTCACCTCACGACTAAATCAATGCGAAAAAACGAACTTGAAATGTTTAGAAGCTAAACTGCTTCTGGAAAATCAACGAATTGTCCGATCTGAGTCGCATGCTTCTGAGCAAATACGGATTTGGTATGGATGCAAGCTCGCCATCTTATTCGTTACTACTTAATAGGTTTACTCGCTAAATCTTTGGAGGTCGCGTTTAGGCTGCTCATTTTCATGTGAATTTGAGTATTCTTCCGGATATTTCGTTAAAATACGTTTCTGAACGTCATTTAACTCCCCAGTATCTCCTCTCTGTTGTCGTGAAGTCTCCTTTGAGTGAATTATAACGACATGATTAAGAGTTAAAAATAAGAAATACTGCATAAAAGAGTCATAAGAAATGATCTTTACACTTATATCAAAAGTTTGAATCCAAAGTGAAATCTATGGTTAATATAGTGAGTTACCTCATGCTTGACGTACTCGTTCTCTAAGAATGGATAAAAAAACATGATTTCCTTTATCGCAGCTATGGCGTGGCACTGATTAATCAACTTGACACAATTTCTTGTTAGGACAACACTTAACACTCACTGAAGAGATCACTTGAAACAAGAAAAGGATAGCAGAGGACGGAGATCAGCATGTGAAAATCGATTGGAAATTATTAGCAGAATAGGGCAATACTCTATATTCCGACGGAGGCAGGGAGCAAGAGGAGAATCTGAGCCTTCGCCAACTCCAGAAACCCTGGATTTTCCCGTAGGTGTGCTCAGGAGGATTTCACGGTGGCCGAATAAGGAGAAGCAACCCTTGGCTCGGTGCAAAAATGCAAAACTAGCGGCAGCCATGCAATAATACACATCTTAGAAGGGAACCCATTGAGCGAGTTTCGAAGAAGAATCGACCGCTATAGTGCTCGCAGAGTATCTGTGCACTGGAGAGTTCCTCCAAGCGTAGCTGCCCGTGGTAGATGAGCAGCGATTGGCTGCCGGCGTCCAATCCCGTTAACCGGTTCTTATCTCAGTGCGCGCCGCGTACGAATACTGTCAGTGGCGACCCAAAAGAATCGGCGAAAACGAATGCTATGCCTCGCCGACGCGAGGGCCTTTAGAATAGAAATTGTCTGAACGAGAAACTACTATAGATATCGAGTCAAAACTTGCAGTGATTGCAATAGTCATCGCCGTGAGGTAAGAAATAATCCCCATCGGTGCTGGTCACCGAGGTTACACGACAAATAAACAAAACAAATCCTCTTCACCAACATTTTGAAAAATACAAATACGAAAATTGCTACTAATTATCATAAAAACCAATATTTTTATCGCTGGGAAAGATATCAGAATTTATCGAACCATATTTAATTCAGTTCAGAGAGCCTGGCACACGCTGCAGGATAATTTAAAGTGAGCTATGGCTAGACAGACACTTTCGGGTCGCCACTTACGGTATTCGTACGCGGCGTGCACTGAGCTAAGAACCGGTTTACGGGATTGGACGCCGGAAGCCAATCGCTGCTCATCTACCATGGGCAGCTAGGCTTGTAGGAATTCTCCAGTGCACAGAAACTCTGCGAGCACTATAGCAAAACATTTCCATCAGCACACGAAGTTTCAACAGCAGGTCAAAGACACCACCACTAGGCAATAAATACAGTTCATCCGGTGCGTCAAGTAGAGGTAGTAAAATATACAACTTCCCTCCCTTACCCTTTCCACGTGGGTTCGGCACGCGTACGAATATCGGGTCCCCGATCACATAGGCCGTTTTCGAACTTGGCTTATCGAGCTATCTTCCCTTGGTACCTAGAGCTCATTGGGCGGAGATAAGGTAAAATTCACGCGACCGCTGACCCCATATAGTCTAGATGCTTAGCCAAGAAACCGAGGAAATGAAAAACCTATTTTTTATGCCCACTATATGTTAAGGTAGAATTCCGGCCGTGATAATTGGTTAGGTATGGCAAATTAAAGAGAAGAAACTTTCAAATGGATACTATTTTATCATTAGTACGTATACATTTGATATTTATGCCCTAAACCACTGAGTGGTCTGGGTATTTTGATTTTGTCACAGCAGAAATGTAACACGTTGAAGGAGGCGTGGCAGATTTGGAACAGTGTACATATAGAAACGATCAGCATCACCTTACTAGTCAATCTAGCTTTGTCCGTCTGTCTCTTTGCACGATAACTGCCGTAAAAATTTAGATATCGAGCTGAAATTTGGGTCATAAGCCTCTTGTAGTCCACGGACGGCACAGTTCTCAAATGGGTTGGATCGGACCAAAACCACGCCCACCTCCCATACAAAGGAGTGGCTCTTTGGAAGTGAAAGTAATTTCTTTCATAACCGCAAAAGTTTTCATATAGTCTATTCCGGAAACTATTGATCTCATTGGACAACCATCTTCATGAATTTTTGGGAGATAGTATCATCTGAGTAATACCGCATTGGAAACTGGAATTTTGCATTTGGTCTTCTTATTAATGAGAACAGGGCAATCATTAAGCACTTTCTTGGCTAAGTAGCATGGCGGCCCCTTTATCCGGCACGTAACCGGTTCAGCTCAGCGGTGCCATTCGCGGCCAACTCGAATCCTTTTTTTCTGTTGTAATCAGCCATTACTACATATTCTCATTACTAATGTGTCATATGTTTCGAGTTACCTATCCTCTCTCTTTTAACTTCTGTCTGATAGGAATTTTATAAAATAAGGGGAAAGGGAGAGTAAAAATGGGGGATACATTTTCTGGAATAAAATCATTTTAAACTCTACGGCTACGCATGTTAACCCTTTATGGACAACAATTTTTCTACTTAAGAAAAAAATTTTTTCCTTCCAAATCCCAATCAAGGGAGATAATTTAAAGCAAGCCCATCCATTTTTAACACATTTTTCTCAATAGAATAAAGGCACGAGCGTGACGAAAACGTCCCAATGGGGTAGTGTGGAATAACTTACATGGTTACTGAGGCACAACGATTCTGGAGGTTATGTGCCCAATTCGGCGCACCTGACGTTTAAGGGTTAAAAGCTGTTCTTCCTCTCTCTCTACCCCTCCCCCACAGCTCCACACGTCAGCCCCTCTCTTCCCCAACTTAATTCCCTTCTGTTCTGCCTCGCCTTTTTTCTCTCTCCTATATCTCTCTCTCCCCCTACTACTCTCTCTTTCCCGTCACTATTCCCATCCGTCTGCCGTTCTTCCTATCTTCCATCTGTCTCTCTCCCCCACCTTTCTCCCCATCTCTCTTCACCTCTTCTTCTCTCTCCACTTCTATACCTCTCTCTTCCGAATCATTTCTCTTTTATCCCTCCCGTGTTCTATCTCAATTACCCGGCTCTCCTCACTTCTGTCTCTTTCTCCCCCGTCTCTTCCCGGCTCTCTTTTCATATACATATCCCCAATCTTCCACTTTCCCCATCTCAAACCATCTCTTCACCGGGCGCGAGTAGATGGCCGTTCGCATGAGGTCCCTCTCCTTAAATCTTGGTCGATTTTTCCGGGTCACAGAAGAACTTTTTGAAAATTTCCTCAAGTTTATCACATTTCAACGTTTCTTGAGCAGTTGATATTATACCTGCATAAGCAATTATATATTTGATAGCACTCTCGTTACATCTTATTACTTTCGTTTACTTACATGACATCGGTGAATGTCACCACAATATAGCGGAAAAATAATACGGTGTTCGACAATATGTACTATACCTGGCATAGAATATGCCATTTCGTGCAAGTTCTCCATGGCTCACTGATGTTCCGTCTTAGATTTTGAGTTTTTTAATAGTTTCACTTGTTGTAAACGAATTTTTGTAGCTATCATTTAAGTATGAATAAGTTTTTAAAATAAAGCTGTTTGTTACCCAAAGCCGCGAAATGAGAGATATGAATGAAGTATAGGCAACATGAGGCGTAGGTAGCATAAAGACTACATAAAAACGAATAATACACAGCTATTTAAAAAATCGTGTATCTCTATTTAAAATCATAGTAATACAAGAACTAGGCAATTAAATGGTATGTGACACCATAATAGGCCAAATAATATTGTTCTCCAATTGATTTTCGAATTATAACTTGCCCTGACTCCATTAACCAAGGAATATAAAGTCCCTTCTGCAATACTTAATCGTACTAGACTTTTTTAATGTCCAATTTCCAACATCTATTATTGTCCATTGCTGGAAGATTAACATCTGAAGTCGTCAACTTTAAAGAGAAAAAGATTAAAAAAGGGTGTTCTCAGGCCGTTTTTGTGAACAATTATCTGACCGAAAAGCGTTTCAGTGTTTCTCATTAGAAATGTATATTTTAAGGTTTTAAAAAAAGTATAGTCAACTAACGCAGGTACATCATGACGGTGCAACGTCGTGTGTGGTACATACAATCAGCCTATATTAGCTGATGCCACGATAATATCAAGAGAACCACACGTGCAGGGTTGTGATGTAACCGATTCAAAAGAGCCTTCATTTTTGTCTCAGCAATGCAATGTGGAAAATGTCGGGAAGCCGCATAAATATCAACAGGAAATATCGGAAAAAATTCAGCAGTAAACAAGTTGGAAATCTTTCTTGACCTAATAAGCCGCTCTGGGATGCATTATTGCGCGTGAACTTCCTCGTGGTAACCAACCGTATCGTATGGCGCTGAGAAAAAAATACTTTTCCGGGAAATTTATCAGCACAAACTCGTCGGTGGCCTCGACGTCATAGCCCGCGGCAAGACAGAGCCATTGCTATTCCCCACGCTTCATCAAACTAGACGGGCATGAACTACCTACGGCTCATATTTCTCTGCTTAGTGACTAACGATTTTATTCATTTGGTTTTTCGGAATTATGATTCATGATTTTTTTCACACTGATAATAAATGAATAGTGATAGTGACAGTGCAAGTGATAACTTATTTTCTACAACAGTTAGATTAGAGTTAGTTAATCTACAGAACAAGCAATCTTGACCTAACTTGATATATGCACCTGCATAGTGACTGTAATATTTGACCAGGTGAAAAGTTATGAAATAACTGATTTTATCGTAGTTTTTGTATTGTAGATTGTAGCTTTTGGCATTCCAACGTGACGGATATGAAATTAGCTTCGTGTAATTTAGACATACTGATGATAAATTAAAGTTGTAAAGGTACGCACTTTTTTTGCAATACGTCCGACTGTATCGATGTGTGCACTATTATATTCATCAGAGATTAACTACTAAGGCAAGTGTTGAAGACATTTTCCATACGAGGAAGTAAATAGGGGAGCGGTTGGCTTCTATAGGGTTTGGGAGGAAGGAAGAGGATTAAGCTGGTTACACAATGCGAGGACAACATACCCAATGGCGGCGTAAAAACAAAAAGGTCAATCAAAAGGTCAAGTCAATCAAGATAGGGAGAGAAGGAGAGGCGAAAGGCGGGGATGAATTTTTAGAAATAAAATATTTTGAAAATCTAATGCCACACATTTCAAACTGCTTGTGCCACAACAAGAGCCAAATGTCTAAACTCCTTGAGGTAATTTTTCACAAATGTTTTAAAACATATGAGGAGAAATTTTGGCGGTATACTTGAAATAAGTGACCAAATATGTCTGAACATTATTTCCATTAGGGCATTACTTCGACGACAGCATTCTGCTCTCGATATTTCATTATTAATTGAATTATCTTCTGGCGTTCACCTGTCAACTCACGTGCTTTCTCATGCGCTTTACTGATAACAACATTAACTCATTGTTACAACTATCGTCGACGCTGCTTCGCTATATTATGGAATGGTTATGATCCGTGAACTCAGTATGAATAATCGCACCGCAAAAGCAAATTTGATTCGCTGCAGCCTACGGGACGGCGGATACAATGGAAACATATATCAAACTTAGAAAGTACATCGCACTCACCTAATTTCTCATCGGTGCATTTGTCGATCGTAGGGCTTGAGCAGCGCCCTGATTTGTATACGCCTCAGGCGAAATACGACGGGACCGGATTCCTTTGCCTGTCGTGGATTTCGCTGCAAGACTAAATCGAGCACTGCATACTTGAAATATTAGGGATTCAACTCGGGGACACAGGGGTTCGTGCTGTTAAACCGCAGCTCTTTCTCTCCTTTCCGCAGCTGTTGCCATCAATTGACCTGGCATTCTCGTGGCCCTCGCTTCCTCTTCACGCTTTGTGATGAGGGCGGGTTCACAGCTAATCTATAGTTCTCACCAATATTCAAATTTGCCTCAACCATCGGAGCCAATGCTCGACACTTGGGGTCTTTTGCGGCCGCCTCTGCCCAAGGGAGCTCACTTCTCCGATCCATATTCCCTCAGTGAACACTCCACGTGCTATCTTATCGTCGCACAATCTCGCTGACTGAGCAACTTCGTGCATGCGTCGTGGCTTTTCGTTCCAACTCATGTATAACAACACTGTGTAACACCGTCGGAAGCCCCTCCAACTCCCACCAGAGTTCCTCTCCGCTCACGCTGAGTTGCTTTCGACAGTGTGTGGCGTTACACATTCCTACTAGCGACGCACAACTCGTGTGGCACCAGCTATGTAAAGGTGTATACAATGAGGTTTTGGGAGGTTAAATTGCGAAATGTATTGTCGGTGTGTTTTATGTGGAGCTCCTTTTTTCTTATGGTCGCTCGTAGGGCGTGGAAAGATTTTATACCTACGTGTTCGGAAACTTATCTCTCTAATTTTATCGTCTTTGACGAACCCAGAAATGTTGTGTGGATCTTTGTGGCCGTCCATTAGAATCCAGAATAAATCTACAATTATTATGTATGTCCGGTTGGAAAATCATTTGGATATGAGACATTTACTTTACCAGCAATAGCGGCCTAAAGTTAAACAGGAAATACCAAGTGGAAATTGTTTACATATATCATGACCTCAAAAAATTGAATTAAGTTTTATTTCAACATAATTTTGATTGAGCCACACCGACCTAGGTGTCGACAATACTATATCATTTTAAAGGTAAAATGAAAGCTAAACCTTGAAATTGACATTGAAACATCGAAACCGAGGTCTGAGGTAAAAAATAAATTCATGAATGACAATGATTTAAATAATACCACACGTATACATCATTCATGCTTGGCACTCACAAAGTCCATAAATGCGTAGGTTAAGGATAAAAGTTCAAATCACGAAGCCCTGTTTCGTATTTAATGATCACAGTGATTTGCATATTAATTTGCCAATATAGTTTGAAAAATATCATTCCGCGAATTTAGTCTTATGTCAACTCTTATATAGATACGAGTGAAAAAGGTGTTTATATTTTCAGGATATTGCTCCCTTCTCAGAAATACCGGAAATTCTCCAATTCTGAGTACAATGAAATATTTTCTTAACTATCCTTTTTAACTTTTTGCTCTTCTGATACTGCGGTTATTTGAATATTTGTAATAAGTTGATGCGGTTGATACGATGAAAATACACCAATTAAAACCATTTATATAAAAAAATTCTAGTTTCTCTTTCTTATGTTCATTCATTATGATTGTTTCATTTTATTGCCCAGAATTTAAGCTTTTAGTAGTTCCTTCTATTTGAAAATTGTTACTCTTTAAGACTTGATACTCCAACCAATTGACATATCTAGCAGTTTAAAGTGAACAATAAATATTATATTCACGAATGCTCAAATGTACTAGAGGGAAGTAAATACTCGGAACGGAAAAAATTCCCGCGATTGGCACAGGAGAAGACGCACGGAGGGAAAGATTTTGATTTAAGAAAGGATGGAGAGGGGGAGGACACAGGCCAGGCGGGATTTTTCCAAGGGATGGGGGGGGGGCGGAAGGAGGATCTAGACTTCTGTTCACTTGGTAGGAGCGTCTGAAGAAATTACAACTTGGCTGTTTCCACATGAGGTTTTATTGTTACCGACCATGGTTTCGTTACAGAGTAACATTATCAAGGTAAGACATTTTCCAAAAATGAGTCGTATATATAGGAAAGTCAAGTGGTGGGGGAGGTGGTGGGAGTGTGTTGAGGACTGGGAGAGTTCAGGTGCTGAGGGGGAGGTTAAGGGGAGGTAAGGGTTAGGTGGCGGTTGGGCTCGGTGCTCGGGTATGCGTCACTCAGGGCGGTGGGGGGGGGGGGGGGAAAGGGTTGGATGAGCAAGAAGGAAAGTGGAGGATGGGGGAGCGAGAGGGGTAGAGGTGGTCATTGAGGAGGTTTGAGTCAGCGTGGCTTAAGGTTTCCAACTCCTCCATCTTTTCCTCCTCTAATTTTTTCGGTATCTGATTCAATTTAATAAAAATTCCCTTCATTTAGTCACTTTTCCAGTGAATGCGTATTCATAGTTCACGAAGCAAATTTAAAGAAATATATTCACGTTTTAAGGGGGCTGGTTGCGATTTGAAATGACCTTTTTAATGGTTTTTGTAACGCGAGGAGCCGCCGCTAGCGTCGCCTCTGTCGGAAGTGGAAGGGGGTCATGGCGCTGGAGGGGAAGAATAAATCTGGAGGATGGGAGAAGTGAAAAAGGTCCTTCCGTTCCGAGAAAAAACTATCATATTACATTCGAGCAATAGGATTAGATATCTTTCAGAGTGTCAAATTTCCTCTCACCCCTTCCCATTAGCAGACTTTCGGCGAACTAAATGCTTCGACGCTCACCTTTTCAAGAGGCAAGCTGCTAGTATGAGTCACCTAGTGGGCTCTAGGGTGATAAAAAATAACTAATCGCATTTTAAGGTGCACCTCAATGGATATAAAATATTGAATACATGCACAAAATTTAAAAAAGAATAAGTCCAAACACGACACATTTCTGACCATATTTAAGGAAGTTAGGCGTATCAATTAGAAGTACGTCGCTTTCAATACCTTCACATTTGAATAATTCATGAAGTTGAAACTCGAAAGGGATAGAAGACTAATATGTATTTATTTGCGTTTTTCCAGCACTTGGGTAACCAATGAACGGTAGCTCTGGGATGAATTATACGTCGCTAAACATTTTTTCACAGCAGTAGTTGATAAAGTACGAAGCAAGTGACATTAGTTTGGTAATTCATTTTGTAGCGGGAATAACGTTGGATGGATTAATAAAAGTTTTAAGGACTAAGTACAGTTCAACAATGGAATTCAAAATCAATGCCATGGCACGATGAAATGCACCTCCAAGTTTGCAGTATAGAAAGGGAGAGAGAGAGAACTTCGCTATAATTGGCAAGAAAATGCTTAGCAAAATATATATATTGCCATCTACCTCGCAGGACTGAGTTTCGTCCTTCTTGCCTGTGACTTCATCATTCGAAGGGATTTCCGCCTCATCTTGAATGGATTTCTCCGGCCAATGACTGCATCCGGGCTCAGCGTATGCATCCCTGGCGTAAATAATTTTTAATAATAGTTTTAAACAAAATTCTGAAAAAAATTACTACAGAAAAATCAGAGTTATGGGGATAAAGATGAAACGTACATTTGTGACAATGACACAAGGCGCGACGAAGCAGAAAAATTCGTTCACCTGACCTTTCTCTTTTGGTATTTCCTTTACCCGTTGAGTCTGCTTTAGGTGCTTGAAACTCCTTTTCAATCTCTTCTGTAACAAAAATATGAATACTATACGTATGTGCCTCGCCGATTTAGCCGCTTACACAACGCGCTTAGAATCCGTGGTAAGATGTGACATTTCATCGTACACAATGTAACGTACTAAAACAACACATAACACTAGGTACGTACCTTGTTTTGATATTTTCCTCCGAGTAAGATTCTGCACATTGTACACTGGTTTCTTTTTTCTGTATCCTCTGCGATATCTCGCTTTTCTGTAAGGCTTCTTGCATTCTTCCATATTACAGTCCTTCCCACACGCTGGATCACTGGCACGAACACACTACCTCGACAGCTCTGACCGAACAACTAAAAGCTCTATTCCTTAGTGACCCGCCTCTGAAAACATTTTCTTGAGATACCACCGTCTCTTGCCCAGGGTCTTCTCGGCTTGGAAAACAAAACAAAGCTAGCTTTGCTGCAGAGGTTGGGGGAAAGGAGACCTTTTTTTGAGCGAAGACGATACTTGATATCCGCTGGGGAGAGAGGCTCTCCCCCACTTCCCAGCCCTCGGGCACTCTGCCTCGGGAGGCGAGAGAAAAAGGTGGAATGGGGACTGGAGGGGAAGGACACGGGAGAGAAAGGCAAGTCGAGATTCGTATCGTGCGTTTTACGAAACACACCGTGCATGGCTTCATGGTTAATAACTTTTTAGCTTTTCGTCAATGAATGAGTGCATGATGGTACTTACTCATGGTAGATAAAGGATAATTGTGTGTTTTTCTCAAACGAATCATCCTGATCAGTTCATGTGTTGCCAAGATATGCGTTAAAGAAACCCTAATATTGATCAAGTTTTATGTTTAATTGTTACAATTGTAAGCCATACACAACATATTCGTTAGAGAAAAACACAGATTCATTTAATGCGAATATTATATCAAAAACTGGTGGTATAGACTATTTTACAGCTTGGATGAAGATGAAAACGGATAGGGTCTGCAACGGTGTCTTCTGGCGGCGCGTCCAACACCCTTAATTTAAATCAACATGCTACAAAGTTACACGCGTAAGAGGAATTTGAAGATCCACTTGATTAATCGGAATGGCATATTCTCAGAGAAAAATTAATTGCCAAGACTGCAATTCAATTTTAAAAAAATAATATATTTTTAGCGTAGTCGGTATCACTCAAATTTCCGCCACCGTGTAAAATGCTTCTATGCGTCTTTGATTTTTAACATTATATTTTTCACGTAATATAGCTTTAAATTTCCCTCTTAGAAACAGAATTCATTTTGAACGTGAATTGAAATATCTCTCTGCCCAATTTTCTACTGTGATAATGCTTTTAAGCCGACGAAACTTAGGGTTAAAATATACTCTATGCCGGATCGAGTCATCTATTCGCCAAAAAATGTAAAAACTTGGACCAACTTCGTCTCATCGGCGTATGATACATAGGAAACGTCTGCATAATTATTCCAAAATAAACTAGTATCGAGTGGTGAGAACTCTATGAAAATGATATCGTCGGGCAGCTTTCAAGTATCAATTCTTAACTTTCCTCAGTCCAAACTTATTTGTTATTATCATCGCATTGGGAAAACAAAGTATTGGTCTCTGGGGTTTGCATCGACGTTTCTGCCTTTCTTTATCATGTCATTCTCGGAATAAGTGATTATGGAAGGGTAAATTCATTCATAAATTTATCCCTCTCCTATATTCACCGATTCTTTCGATTTACTTTACCTCTCAGAATTCTATTGCGGTATCCGAAATAACTTCATTAATCAATGGCCATCCTCCCCAAGTTCAATTACACTGCTATTTTCTAGATAACATTGATTAAATTTGAAAATGGTCACTAACGTAGGATTACAGTGGTATCAGCTTTGAGCATCAATTATATTCCTTTCGTGATCTTAAAAAAAGTAGTACGGCAAATGAGGCCAACAACTTCGACCTCTCATTGAAACAGAGCATATCTATTCAAAGTAATTATTAACGGGAAATATTTCGTATGGGAATGAATTATTACACAAACATAATTACTGATTTTATTTAAACAAGTCATATTTCATTCCTCATATCTTTCGAATACCACAAAAACATCAAATTAAAATTCAATAAAGCATGGTCGCAATGTTCCTAAGGAGTTCTTGGCCCGAGTTTACTAAAGTAGAGAAAAAATTTCGGTGAAACATTGTGGCGATTTCAGCCAGCGCGCTTTTCTCCATCCATGGGATGATCGCATGTATTCGTTTTACGTAAAAACCCGCGGACGGTACTCCTCTCCTCTCAATATCCTCTCAAATTCTCTCTATCCTCCTATCCTCTCTCTCTTCCTCTTCCTTTCTCAATTATCTCCTCTATATCCTCTCAATTTCCTGTTCAAAGCGTTTAAGCAGGCGGGAAACAATTCAGTTGACTCCGCAAGACTAAACTTAATCGCTGATTAGGACGGTAATGATAAATTAATGTGAATTCATGATTGTGCCTATTTTAACACTAAGTCTTCTATTCAACAATGAATTCTATCCTGTACGACAAAGAAAAACAGTTATACCTTGAAAATGACATACGTGAGGGCCACATAGCGTGGTTTACACATTTTATTGCCTCAGACGTTAAGTATGTGTCACAATAAATGTATAAGTCGTTGAAATAAACATATCAAATTAGTGATTTCATGTTCCGAAAAAATAAATTTCTAGGAAAGGAATTATTGGTATTAAAACTAAGTGTAATTGAATGATTTTGGTATCCAATTCAACACGATTCAACCCTTCTGAGCGACGGAAATCTGAGATACATGCCTGGTAAATGGATCACTATCGTTTGTTATACGAGGTCTTGTGGCGTCCTAAAATTGAAAATTAAAAGAATTCTTATATTCCATTTGATACGATTCGACCTATTTTAACGATGCAATAGTCTCTCTGCCACCGAATAAAGTGAAGATCCATCACTTTCACCTAAGGTTTCCTGTGCGCCAATGGAGACAAGAAATGGATATTTGAGTCTTTCTTTTAGCTTGAATTCTTGTAACTTCCGGAAACTAGGACGATTTTGCCATTCGCCTTCCCGCTATTCTTCGCTCGCCGACCGACCTTTCTTTTCTCCATGCTTCCCCACCCATAAGCGTGCGGTTAGAGTCTGGATCGGGTAGACACAAACACAACACACCCCATCTCCAAAGACAATGCTCTCGCAGGGCAAAATATTTCGTCAAAGGGTGTTCCCTCTCGTCAAATTGAGTTTCGAAGAAGGTTCATTTCCCCCCTGCGCGTTTACTGCTTTCTCGCTCAAGGGGGCGTGGTTCGGCGTGGTCACATCGACGCCAACTCGGGACTAGGGACTCATAGAGAGGATACTTTCTGTTCTAGTGACGATATTTCAGCCTTGAGATAAATTAAGAGGGCGCTTGCTAATGTCGCCCACGCTAGAAGCCGCCCACGCTAGAAACTACGTTCCCGTGGCATGTCTCCCATCTTTGTTTACACCGATTTTCCTTCCGTGCATGCGGGCTGTGACATTCATTTTGCAATTTTATGGCATTTTTCATCAATAAGTTCCTGGAAATCAGCATGCATTAATTAATTCTTTAATGTAAAATTCCCTTAAATATATATCTCATTGATTTTAAATATAAATAATCAGACTTTCCGGTGAGGTCTCTGCTTAAATTTTAATTTTACTATAGTTTATTTTCATTACTCTGAATACATCGCATTTGGCCAATTTATGTCGAGTGACTAGTAATGACAACAGACGAACACGGTCACCCATGCCCTGATTGGTGATAATTCCGCCCAGGGAAACACGAACCCGTAACCCTCTGTTAAGCAGGACTGTACGGAAAGCAGGAATTATCAATAACCAACGTGATTGTTGTTTCTGTTTCCAGGCTACAGTTTTATGACGTAACGCCCTCTCCCTCTAACTCGAATGTATTTCAGTAACCAAGCAAGCGTTCATAAGAAAAACAGTTTCAAACCTGGACGAGACGTTGCTGCCCCGTTTTACCCCATAAAGGTTTCGTGATGAACACGTATGTCCGGGATTTAATTCAATTTTTCCCTTCAACCGCCAACGCATGGTCTCCGCCATCTGCCCAGCAATTTTTCATGAGCACATAATCATGGCAGCTCACTGCGAGTTTTACGCCATTCTGCATAGTCGTCAAACTAGTCACGGTCATTTCTCTTTCCTTGCCTTGCCTTAACATCCCCCACCGCAACAAGGACGTCTAACTCCCACATCCACTGCCCCTAAAAAAATATCGACACGAATTCGCAGGAAAAAAAAGAAACTCGCTGCCTCGTACCTTTCGGAAGCTTCCGATTACCTAAAGAACCTTACCCCACCTCTTGAAATCATTATAGGAGTAAAGGACGAAACTGAGGGTTCGACTTTTGGAAAATATTTCACAGCACGAGAAACTTAGCGAATTGGCAGGATTTTTTAAAAACGTTCTATCGGGTGCACTTTGGTGCGTCGAAATCTTTCCGACAGGAGAAAAATTAAGCTATTCATACTAATGGTACTGGTTATTCATTATTTGGTTTGATTTTCAAAATTTTGTTCCCATCACCCCTTCGAGAACAAATGGGCCAAACTTATTTCAATTAGATTGATTGTTTTTATGTTTAAGAAGAGGTTAAGCACTTCAGAAATTGAAGCAACTACCAGACGAATGCCTTATATTGCGGTAATATTCCGGTAATATTCTTAGCAACCATTTAGTGGAAACTATTAATTGAAAATGAAATTAGAGACAATCTATTCCGAGATAAACTACCAATTTTCAAGCGCAAAAAAAACTTTTTCAACTAATCACATAAAGTACAGCTATGGTGGGAAAATTGTGAAAGTATATGGGTTAGGATGAAACGATCGTTCTATGATACGCATGTCACTTCATCAAAATTGGTCGACTCAACTTCAAGATTAGCATCGAAAACTACGGACAACACTTCACGAGCAGATCAAAGAACCCTTACATGTTTCAGTTATCTGAGTGATAATTGATCGACTATTGTAAGGAGTTTACGACAATATCGTAACTATAATACTGTGATATTGCGGAGTTTAAACTACCACCAGAAATTCCATTGGCAGCTAAGATTATAGTCATAGTAGACTTACGTCGTAAGAAGACCAATGGGCGGAGCGGAAGTCTTGCTAACCTTGAGGTGACGGGTTCAAGTTTTTCCCACGCCTAGAGCAAGGGTGAAGGGTTTCTAGAGACGTTATGGTGGGAAAGGACAATAATAAATGTTTAGAATTCTTGGAACTCGGACCAGACGAGTTTTATTACTACACGAGGGATTTTGTATAAAACCCGCCCTCGCTCTCCACAACTTAGTATTAAAACCTTAATGATGACAAACAAAATCCAAGCCTGTGTGGTACTATGAAATTCTTCGGAAATTTAACGACGTATAATTTTGCGATCAAGTAATTTGTGGTACTATTTTCATAAGATTGCCTGATTCGTTAAATCTCATTCTCTACAACTGTCAGACTATTAAAAAAAATGAGTGCCGAACTGGTAGGTAAACAAAATGTCTTTCCACGCTGTATTAATGATAGTGAAAGCAGCAGCTCTAACAGAAGACAGCGTTAACATAAAAACCACAGAATCCTCTCCTTTCTATCACCCTTCTCCATGGCTGACATCCTGACCCGTGGCCCTTCCCACATAAACCTGTCCAGAAGTAACGAGTCGAGATAATTCGGAATATTGAATTTGAAATAATTTGTTTTAATCCAACGACTGTGTTAAATCATTCAATGCACGTTGCTACACAGCAATAGGGAGGTTTGCTAATGCACCTGAAATTATCAAACTCTGGTGGGCTAAATAGCCGTAATGCCGACAAAAATTTGTTATTTTTAGCATCCGCGTAATGAGCTTTGCTAATTTTAAGCATCCCTCGACTGAAAATCTTCGGAATTAGCTCAAGTTTCAGGGGATTCAAGACAATAATTAATAATATTTTTTCAGTCTTATGTTTAGTTTTACATCATCTGTTATTACACGAGAGGTTCCATCGGAATTTTCTGCCTAAGGTTGCACCTACTAGTAGGCATTCCTGGATAATCGTAACTTCTTATATAGCATTCAGCTCGGCCTTCATAAGGGCAGGTCCTGCGAAACACAGCTTGCGCTCTTCCTTCATGATATCCTAAAATCTGGTGAATCGATTATTCAATTCAACGTGGTAGTACTTTATTTCACGTAGGCATTCGACAAGGTTACTCATAAAAACTCATATTGGAATCGTACGGAGTTTATAGAATAATAGTGAATTGGAAAGGTGACTTAATCAGTGATCGAAAACAAAAAGTACCTAGTTATTAATGGTTTTAGCTCTTACATGGTCGAAATCACATACGGTGATCCTCTGGGAAATGTGATCGGTCCACTTTATTTATTATTTTTATTAATGACGGAAGTTCTAGAGTTAGCAGTAAATTAAGATTATTTGCAGACGATACAGCTATCTACCATGAATTAAGCGAAGACGCAGAATTTGAAGCTCTGCCATCGGACCTTAACATCGTTCATTTGTGGTTCCAGAGGTGGGTGTTAGAAGTTAATATCAGCAAATGCACCGAAGTGCACTTCCTGCGAAATTCACCACAAACGCCATACCTATACTGTGGGAGTAGTAACCAAGCCTTCATCTACAGTGAAGTATATCGCAATTACCTTAACTTCTTATATATCGAGAGGATTACACATACAAAACATATGCGACACAGCATTAAAAAATTAGGTTTTTTTAAACGTGTAATAGGAATGACCTCGAATGAAAAAGTAAGAGAGAGATGGTACTTCGCTCTAATTAGGCCACACCTCAAATACGCCGCGAGTATTTGGGACCCTGGTAATAAAGTATTATCCAAAAATATTAATGAAATACAAAGAAAAGCATCGTGCTTCGTTAAAAACTGCTACGGGCGTACATACAGTGTATCGCAACTTTTAGAGGGATAAAGGTGGGAGCCCCTACAGGATCAAAGGCTACACGCCACGCTTAGGTTGCTTGATATATTTAGAACATATTTTCAGAGCGACATTGAGAGTATTATCACGAATCCTCACTACATCTCTAGGTCTGGCAGATGCGGTAAAATATGAGACACTGCCGAACAGCCTGGTACAAAAACGTTCTTTCCGCGAACGATAAGCGACCACAATAAAAAATTAGCTCCACTTAATACACTCCTATAATACATGTCAACATCTAATCTCCAAAAAACTTACCTTTACACGGCTGGTGACCTAACATCCTCTGCCTCGCGCTCATGTGGCGGATCGCGGGGTATCATGAAGATGTAGACCTTGACAAAATTCTATCGAGTACACGTATTATCCTACGAGAATCCAATGCAACAAAATTCCCTCTCGTTAAGTAACTCGTTAAATTTTAAGCTTTGTGGCAATCGCTCTCCCCTTTAAACATTATCCGACTCAGGCTTGACAATTTAAAATTGCACAGTTCTGAAGGTTAATTTCCTCAAAGTGGATGTAAAGTAAGTCTGAGAAACTGGCCCCAATTAAATGAAGCGTGAGAGTTCTTAATCTATTCTTTTCAGCTGCTCTAAGCACGCATTTAATTATCTAGTGAACTTAATTCTGTTCTGTTTGCCTTTAAATAATTACTGTTCAACATGATTTCGAGTCAAATTTTAGGAAAATTGGCTCTACTCCGTGTTAGATTGTACAAACCACGCTTTGTAGCAAGTAAATGTCCAGCGAGTTATTTGGCTCACTAAATAAAGAGTCTCCTCAATTTATCTCTAAATATAACCACACTAAGATAATAACTCATTAGGTTAGATTTTGCGTTCCTCAAATCATCCGTAAACTATCGCGTCTTCATAGTTAACTATGGAAAATTACCTATCTTCAGCAATTAAAACTAAATTTCACTAAGTTTCACTCAATGGCCACGAAAGCGGAATATCAGAATCTCACTGAGTCCTGTAACTAATTCAACCGCAAATTCAATCACACAACAAAACCAAAACGAGTGCACATATAACGTGTGAAGATCTATATTTATGCAGTTTAGACTCTGATCGCTTTATTTTTGAAAAGATTACTTTCCGTTCCGTCTTTGATCCGAAATCAATGGAGTTTAAAAACCTTTCTCAAACCTTTCTCAAAACCAAATCATATTGATGTCACATTTTCCTCCCCTTTCCGTTAGTAGCATTTTGTATCGCCAAAGATGTCGTAGCCTTTTTCCAATTTAATCGTCAATTTTTTTTGTACTCAAATTGCCCCGCCGAGAGGGCATAGTTTAAGAAGTGTCGCAGAAATTGCTCAGAAAAAACAGCAGGATTTAACGAGCGACTGATGAAGGCAGAAGTTACCATCTCGTGAAAAGTGACTAATAACTATTTCAAGTGTTTAAGTAAAATTACCATCAAGGCACACATCAAAATTAATTTAACATATTTTTCTGCATGATGGCTACGGTGGGGGATTTGGATTGTTATTACCGAGCAATTCTCATTGGATTGGATTTTTGGGGAGGCGACCGACGGCTAAGGTCATTTGCGCCATAGGGGAGAGGTAAGGGAGGAAGGGTGGAAAGAAACCCGGCGTCGGCATTAGCCTGCACTTAACGAAAGGCGCCAAGGGGACCACGGCTTAACGTCTCATCCGACAGACGGAGTACTCCACTTGAAGTGCCCTCCACAAGACACTCAAGTAGGGATCGGGTTCCTCTGGAAAACATCCGCCACTGCAGGGATTTGAACCCTGGCCGCCCGTGTGGTAGGCGAGTACTCTAACCACCACACCAACCCGATCCCCAGCAATTCTCATAGATGAAACTGACCCGTCCCTTTTCAAACGAATCTGACGAGGGGGGGGGGGTGTCCCCAATATACAGGATTGTCTAAGATAGGTTACGCAATACTCACCACATATTCAAATGAAGTAGCAATCCGAAGGATCGTTCTTGTCCAGGATGTGTCCTCACCTGCCAGAAAATTAAAATGAAAGGGCAATTTGCTAGTGAGAAAAACATTGGAACGTTTGAGAGAGAAGAGGAGAAAGAGTGCATGAGTTTCCTGTTGCCACCCAATGAGGTATCACACCAGCTCGTTGGAGCCCACTTTTCGGCATTTGTCACAGAAATGAGACATAGGCCGATGGCCGGTCCGTCACGCCGCTCCCGAGTATCCATACGAATAAACAGGGGACGTCCTACTGTACCATGTTACAGCGACTCCTTCAAAACAGGCGACCGCTGCCTTCAGAAAAAAAAATAAGGTCTTACACGAGGGCAAGTTTTTATTGAACAATATGAACAAATATTGACATGCTAACATTTTACATCACAGAAAATATAACTAACATAACAGCAGTAATGAATACAACCTATAGTTACAAGTTCAATAATTAAATGTTACCATTCCTTCTACAAAGATTATTAAATTTTGATTTACACAATGTTACACTCATTTCATTACAATTGATTGTTACACATACGGGAATAATTTTCAGTTTTTAGATTTATAGGCATTTAATGCATCAGATAAGGCAAATAGGTTTAAAAACCTAACCGTGTTATTTCCACGTTATTTAACTAATGAGTCAAGGTTTTAGTTGAAGGGGTTACAAGTAATTTCTGTCCCTTAAGAGCCTGTTCACTTTAAATCTCCTACCTAATTTGTTCATCTAAATCACCTTAATTTCACCTCCCCCAACTCTTTAAGTGCTATTGTCCCTTAAGCCCCTTCAAGGGGCCCTGCCGTGACAAGGATACCATGTTTCAATTGTCACGAGTATCCCTTCTCACCACCTCCTGACCCTGCAAGAGGAGTCGTTCTCTTACCTTTACATCAACTGCAAGATCCAAACGGCGGAGGAACTCTGCTTTCCATCGACGATCCCTCGTTGAACACTTATCACTGACACTTAGAACACACAACTGACCAAGCACTCAATATTTACAGACACTTTCACTTCACTATCTTGCTGAATTCTTTCCGTAGATGGCGCTGTCTGGAAGCAAGCGGTAGTTATGTTATTCCCACACAGGTATTTCCCCTGCACGACCGATTTGGGGAGTGCTTCAATAGCTCAATCGGGGAAGGGGGATATCCAACTACGGAGTAGGGCAGATGGTTGAAGAGAATTTTCCAAGCAAGAATTTGAAAGACTGAAGAATCAATGAGACGCAGCCAGGCAGAGTAACGTTGCATGAATCCGTGCAATTGGACGAGTACATTTATGGAAACATCTGTTAAAAATGTGCCATTGAGAAATATTCATGCAGGGTGATACCAACTAGTGAATTCTGAAGTGTTAGTATTAAGTAAAGTGACACGAGAGAAAAGGCTCAGAAATGAGGAATTAAGGTTTGCACATTGCACGAATCTAATCAAGAGATTCTGCGTCCTCACGCACTTTCTCGGAAATCAAGTCTCACATTGAAATCCAACGAGAGATCGTAAGAATACTAGATGAAAATAAGACTTAGTCAAAAAAGAATAAATAATCAAACTTTGAAAGATTCATCGGTTGGAGGACATAAATCAAACATTCATCCGTTGGGAAGTGGACTTTGATAAATGAAAAAACCAGGAATTACTTTAGAAAAACCAGGACTGTGTGTGGAGAGGCCACTGGATAAACAAACTGTTGGAAACCCTCAAAAGATTTTGAACTTGGATGATGGTAGACTGGTTCCTGCATAACCCATTATGCCTCTGCATTACTTAGTCAAAATCAGAGAGAGACATTGCTCAGAAAGAAGCTACTCAAGTCGAATGTCATGGAGAAAAACTCCAGGAAACCAGCTAAAGTAGCGAGGCTTTAACTCCAAATATCACTCAAAGAGAAGAAATGAAATTAATAAAATGGAAACAGGATTGACACCTGTTGTTCGAAGTAATCAAATAGCCACTTCTTAAATATTGCAGGAATGGCCTTTTCAACCGGCAGAAAGAAATTGAATTGAAAAATTCAATTTCTTGAAATTGAAATTGAAAAATTGAAATTAAGATTCGTAATGAGTTTTCAGCGTGAGAAATCAAACGAGAAGGCTAAAGGGGGTGGTTAAATTGTTGGCTTGCTCGGAGGCTGGAGCTGCGTGTCAAATCACGCGCCTATTTTTGTCAGTTGCCGCCCTTAGTCACAAGTGGCGCTGGTACGAAATTTATACGCAGTGGGCTTACAGAGCTGTCTCCCCCTGGTATTTCCCTTGGCCAAATGAGCAATCATCCGCATCGCTGTGAACGACTGTTCAGACTGGCAGACCAAGGTAGGTATGGTGGGCTGGCCCGTCAACGCGGAAATTGTGGTTCTCTTCCGGCGTGGACATTGAATTCGCGTGAGGATTTTAGTTTGTGAGTTAAGCGATGTGATTTAAACTTACGAGGCCATTCAAGAGGTGCGTAAACAATTCTGATGGGGAGCGGTCTGGACTCTTGTAGCATGGTTTTACGTTGGGAGGTGTGCGGGCCAGAGTTCATCATACGTGCGGTTATGCGTATTTCTTTCGATAGTATTTGCACCACTTTCTCTAAGCTTTCTGACGATGGAAACGTATTTCTTAGTTCTGCAAAGAGTGCGTAGTTTATGAAAGCGTAAGTACATATTTATTTAAAATACCGAAATTTTAAACAAACAGCCGTTGTTACAGAGGAACGGTTCAAGTATGCCATAAATACTGACATGCCGAAGGGGGGATTTAAAGTGTTTAATCCCCGATGAAAAGGGCCAAAAGAACCAAATGAATGCTTTATTGAAGCTCGTGAGGTGAAACGCACGATATCTCATACTATTAGGCGGAATATTCTTACCATCAACCGATTACTCATCATTCAATGGCAGTTGCGCAAAAAATCGTCTATCGAAAAGTTTATGCATGCCTATCCATTCAAAAATCTGTTTTACCTTTCGTAAGATTGGGAAGGGAGGAATGAGTTTATGAAATGTAACGTTGTCTTACATGGGGTGGGGGGACAGGAAAGTCAAAATACGCTGAAAAGCGTCTTACAGAATGGTTAAACGATTCATCAGGAGCATGTATTTGTTGTGGTAAAAGTAATTATGACGACTGGTTTCTCCCTAACCTTTCTGACCAATGCTGCTGATTTTTCTCAATAATTCTCCCTTCCTTCGCAACTTGCATCCTCCCTCCCCCCTTTTTGCCCCTCCCCTGTAGCCATACAAGTGCTTAATGACGCAAGTTACCTCACTCTCGGTCGCCCCCTCATGTAACCTGATTGTTTCAAACAACTTCTGGGGTACGGCAATACAATTATAAAAAAAAGTATCTCACGTCTCGATATGGGAAAAGGAATGTTTATAGCAAAATATTGAAACAACTAATATGGATATCCAGCGTAATTTGGCCATACATTGTATCAGTAATACAGTGCTTTTTGTTGAGTATTGGCAACCCAAATATTTCACAAATACTAAGTTATGTTAATTAATATGTTACATAAGATACGGTTTTTTACTCTTATGTGGACTTTGAGAATGAAGAGAAGTATCTGTTATGATGGTTATGATTAAGAGATTATTGGAAAAATAATTGATGAGAAAGTTCATTCCGATGAGAAGAAGTGGTTTAATTTAAGCAAGCTTCCATTATAGATTTCATCACTTTTTCGGAAATTATTTCCAAGGTACATTTTTCATGATGAATCATTACGGTACCGCGATAATTCCACCAATAACGCCAAAGTTTTCCGCTCAATGACAGCTAAACTTATACGTCAAATATAGCCGATTGCGCAATTTTAATGGCTGCAATATTCCCATGAACTGTCGCGAAGCACATTGGTACCACCTTTTCTCCTTTTCAATGAAGGCGATGAGAGAGGAAGGGGGTGGGGATGATTATGAAGGAGCGGGTGGGGTCGAGGGAGGTTTGGCGTAGTGGGATGAGAGGGTGGGAAGGAATGAGGATAGATAACACCATAACACGAAGGAGCTGTTTGTTTGTGGCTGGGGGAAGGAAGGGTACAGGTATAGTGTGGGGACGTGATTCTGGAAGTCAGGGTCAAACCGGAAAGGACCCTGAGGCGAGTGAAATCTGCCCGCGGACACCGCTCAAGTTGAGGATATCCGTCCCTCTTAAGTACCTCCCTTTCAACTCCCCGGCTGGCCGAGTTGAGATAGTTCGCTCGGCGAATGTGTTTCTCCGACGAATCGCCCCCAACTCCTCGAGCTGGGGCCCGCAAGACTTCGTTCTGTTATTCGAAATGGATATCGATTGAAGCGCATAACGCTTTTACACCGTCTTCTGTCTTCATCCAACGCTGCAATTTTACTCCGATGTTATTTGCACCACTTTTTCACAGCTTTCTGACGATTAAAACGTATTTCTTAGTTCTGCAAAGAGCGCGTAGTTTATGAAAGCGTAAGTACTTATTTATTTAAAATACCGAAAATTGAAATAAACAGCAGCTTTTACTGGGGAATGGTTCAACTATGCCATAAATACTGGCATGCCGAATGGGGGTTTAAAGTGTTTAATCCCAGAAGAAAAGGACCGAATAAATGCTATCATAATGCACGCGACGTGAACTCACGATATCCCATATAATATTAGTACTATTCCATATTCAATTTTTCAGAGAATCAAAAGCGGCCTTTTTATGTCGGGAAACCAAGAAGAAGAGACCTTCGCTTGACTCAGCCATTTACGAAGAGAAATATGACAGCTGAGTCTTGGCAG
This sequence comes from Ceriagrion tenellum, assembly GCA_963169105.1. Classification (NCBI taxonomy): domain Eukaryota; kingdom Metazoa; phylum Arthropoda; class Insecta; order Odonata; family Coenagrionidae; genus Ceriagrion; species Ceriagrion tenellum. Next base: position 43,789,766 of record OY720638.1, on the reverse strand, counting down.
TCCACTGTTATCACATAATTATATTGACCAGTTATTCTACTTTATAGCATCCAGAGGAGTCCCTCATATTCTTCTCTATTTACTGTAGCGAGACTTGTCATCTAATACACTAGATCTCGAAGTTTTGAAGAAAATATTCCTCTTCGAAAATTGCAATGGGACGCACTAAGTATCTACCTTATTTTTCAGCCACGCCTGCATTTTTTAAAAATCTATGTCTTCAAAATCAGTACATAATAATTATTTGGCGGCATTCCGTCACGAGTATTTCGTAGTGTAAACAGCTATTTTTAATCAATCTACACAAAAGATTCAGGTGACTGAACGCATCACGCTTTTCCACCGTCTTCTGTTTTCATCCAATGCTGCCGCTGCTAGCAGAACAGCGCATGTGTGTGACGCAAAACACATCGGCAATACGACGCAAAAACGACTGCAATAAAGCGTAACTTACCGCCATCCAAGAAGCGATGTTCTCGACATGTCTACGGCCAGCTTTTCAATGGCTGTAATATATAAATCGGTGCGCAAGAATAAAGTAAAATAGATAAGAAAGGATCACCGGCCAAACTTTATGTCGCTTTTCATGTTCTTTTAGGTAGATTTATTTTAGGTGATAAGACACCGTAACAACGGTACGGACTAATCAATTTAATTATTAATGATAGGCTCACTTAACTGCGCTGCCTCTCTCTCTGTCTGTTTGCAGTCCCTCCCAACAAATTTTAATAAAAATATAGACAAGACTGGTGAATCGTTATACCTTCCTCTCTCCCACCCTCTCTCACCTATCTCTCCCACCGTCAATGGAGGGAATACAAGGACGGATGATAATCGGTGTATTATTGTTTAAGATCACTTAAGAAAATGGTCATACGAGAGATGAAATTAAACCATTTATAGCCAAGTGGCGGCAAGGCGGCATTCCCACCCGCGTATTTCAATGGCTAAAAGGAAACTATATATTATTTTTAACGTTAGTTGCTATTCCGGAGATTATTTTACCACTGGTTCCGCGAAGCTTTCGACGTGTTTTACTCCGATGCGGCATCAGATAATGTACTATTCCGTAATACCAGCGCCACCAATTAATGTAAATATATTTTTTTGATGGAAAATATGAATATTCTAAACTTACGTGAGGTTGAATACTCACACAATTTTGTCTTGCTCACACTCTCATTAAATTCTATCTCAGATAAAATCGGCGAATCAAGTATTTAATTATAGCAAAGCTTTATTCTATCCAAAAATTTTTATCCACAAGTAATTAGTTGTTTTATGTGAATGTGAGAAAATTTTTTAAAATGAAAAATTTGTGCTGAGAAGATTGTGCTAATATTCGGAGTGCAATTAAACATCGCCAACTACCGTGTAACAATCTATTATCATTCGTCAATGTAATTTAGTAGTTGTCCCCACCCTTGTGAGCGCTTCAGTCGAGGATGACACGAGTTAAAATAGGAGTGAGGTATATTTTTAGACCGTAGAGTGTTACAGGAAACCAGCCTATTCTAAACGGAAGTTTCCTAAAGAGACGTACAAAGTACTGTTTCTATGGCGGAATCCTAAGGGTGACAATGTGGATAGCAGTATTCCAATGAAAATTTCTCCATTCCGCCAAGGGATTGAACCCGTGATATACGCGTGGGTGGCCAGTAATTTTTCAAATGCGCCAGTCGAACCCAAATCTGGTATCGACATAGACTAGATCTCACGGCATTCCTCATGGTATGCTCTCATCTGTTACATTATTTTTATCGATGGGTACCGAAAATACGCTATATAGAGAAAGGACGACGAGAATAGGCTGTAGGATTCAGTGATGCGGTAAGGATTAAGAGGTATGGAAAAGGATGGAGAGGGTGGGATGGATAGAAAGTAAGAAAAACGATGGAGTTCATGATATAGCGGGTGTGGAATGAAAACTTCCGGATGAGATTAGGAAGATGCGAGGTAGGTTCCGTCATTCATTGGTTTTTCAATCCTAAGATTGGCTTGACTGCAGCCCTCCACCCGTCCCTATTTACATCCTGGTATCTCTTCCTATGTATACTCGTAGACTTGAGGCGTTTGGGATTTTGGCGTGGATAACGGTGGTGATGGTGACTGGCTAACGAGAAGGGCAAACAAGAAGAAATTGGATAAGGTTTATGACATCCCAATCAATCGCTCCAACAATTTATAGTTATTGGTAACGTAAGAATCACTGGAATAAATGACAGCAAAAAACTATGCAGGTTTTTATGCTAACAGTTGTCATTTGATTTACTGTGTGCAGCTCGCGTGAAGCATCGTATGCAAAAATCATTTTCCAAATAAATGATTTAAAAAGCTCTCATTCATTTTAGCTAAAAGTAGATCCTGTATGGATTGTAAGTTCGTAAGCGTGAAATAGCAGCGCATGACTGCGACTCAGGAGAAATTCCTCCCTCTACTCTAGCTCAGAAAGACGCGAGAGGGAGTAAGGCAATAAAGGGAGCAGCAGAAGGGACCGGAACGACGGCCGGCACGCACCCTGCGCGGCGTTATGTGGGGGGCGCACTGCAGTAGCCCCCACAGAAATATTTTCAACATCAAAATTGGTTATTCAACCATAACAATTGAGTAAACTTTTGTTCTTTTCGTCCTGTGGCTAGGTGCGTTACGGTACTTTCGACCTGCAATCAGGAAAATTGAGGCCATTGCATATAGGCCTCGTGTGCGACCTCCGTGTCTGACGTTCGTCAACCAACTGTCAAGATCGACCAGCCGCACGCCTGGGGCGGCAGCCCTTTTTAAGCGTTCGCCCCTCCAGCGTAAAGAGGGGGGGTTTTGGGGGGGAATAGGGGAGGGAGTGTGAACATAACTTGCGATGCAAAGGCTCACTTGACTTTGGCCGTCATTTTAGGTGACCACTACACACGCACTGGGGGGGGGGGGGGAGAATGGGGTAAGTCTGCATGCTTCGGAACTTGGATTCACTTAGTCACCTCCCGCTGCTCACTTGGCGTCGCACACTTGGGAGGGGGAAGGTCACCGCAGCTGACATCCCGTCTTCCAGACACAAAAGAAGGGGACTGGGGAAGGGGAGGGAACTAGGGTTAGGGGATGGGAAAATACTCACACACAAAGAATCGCATCCATTCTACAAAATTCACAGATAAATTAGACATTAAAAATAAGGACGATCTCCTTCGATCGACTCCTTCCCTTTTTCACCTCATTACGAGACCGCCCAATTTTGGGAACGGTTACAATGGGTAAGCAGTAGAGGTGTGTCGTTCATGAATGAATCGTTCAGAATGAACGATTCAATGGCATGAACCGAATGAATTGAATCTACGCTTTCCACTCGAATCGTTCAAAATGAACGATTTGATGGAAGATTCAAATCCGCCGAATCCAAATCGTTCAATATGAACGATTTGTGTGGAAGATTCTGCTAGCAAATCTCCGAATCCGCCAAATCCAAATCGTTCAATAAGAACCCTGTAAATACCCTTGAAACACCTTGTCAAATGTCTTGTGTTTCCGAATTGGAGCATCACATTTCACCTTTTTGTTTGTTATTTCGCACGCTAATATTGGAAATGCAGTAAGTCGACAGATTCACATGGATTCGAGATTCACTTGGATTCGAGATTAGGTTGGATTCGAGATTCACACGGATTCGAGATTCACATGGATTCGAGATTCACTCGTGGATTTGGTTCATTCGGTTCATTATGAACGATTTAAAGAACCGAATCATTGCCACGAATCAAATCCCATGAACCGAATCCACAAAATGAACCGAAATTCCCACCTCTAGTAAGCAGTGAAAAAACCAACGCCACCTCCGTGACTGAAACGTCCGTTCGTCGCGGGTAAAATACACACGTATTCTGACCACCATGCCTACAGCATGTCGCTCAGCTCACGGTCTAAGATTTAAGCACCATCATCAGGGTTGACAGGTGTGATTTCTCGTAGCAAAATAGCAACGCCGCGATTTCTGCGTATTATGCTTGGCTTGATCATATTAACAAGATTAGAGAGATAGATTGTCGTACCGATAGATTTAAAATGTCATTTTTCCCACGTACCATAAGAGAGGACAATAGGCAGCGTAGCAAAGGAATAGGTAGGTGAAATATAGTTAGAGAAGTCTGTAGTGCATGATGCATGTAATAAAAACCAATAATCCCTTCCTTATTATGTAGATACTAACCATCTAGCTGCATGTGACCCTGTTCTCTAGCATGTCTCCCTTAAATATCCTACTTGCATGGCAATAGTGCATATTTGGTGATCTTCACCCCCTGCCACACACCCTCGTGGTGGCTTGCAGGGTATTACGTAGATGTAGATTTCAAAAGCAAGAACGCGTGAATTCTAGTGGCTCATCCCCTTCCACGCAAGGATCTCCAGGCAAGGGACGAGACGTATCGGATGACACGCCTGGGTCGGTTTTCGCAGCGATTTAGAACTAAACATATGAAACATGAGACTCCACACCTGGTCAGACATGAAACTCCAAGATCATGTAGCACCGCACCGAATAACACGACGCTTTTAGTCATTCTTATACCATCAATCGTGGGTGCAGAAGATTTCTTCTCACAGAATTTAATGATAATATTTACAATACCCCAGACTGATAAAGAACCACACAACCCGGGTTTGAACGCTTAACGTTGAATCCCGGTTCGTGTGTTCATAAGTCTGTGGTATTGTAAATGTTACCATTAAATTCTCTGAAAAATGGAATACCACAAAGTTACGATTTCTTCTCCCTGAAAAATGGCGACGAATCCTTTCGAGCTTGATGAAATATTCCCCGTTTCTGTCCCGTAAGGAAGGAATGCGTTGAAGAGCATATAATACCATACGACAACCATTCAAAATAATAATAATAGCCACCGTGTTTACGGGCGAACCACACGCCATAGTCTCAGAATATCTCTGACTCAGGAGCCCATCTCAGTGTTTTGCGACAAGAAATTATCCCGCTGAGGGTTGGTGCGGTGTCTAGGGTATTGGTTTACCATATGGACGGCCAAGGTTCAAATTCCTGCAAAGAAGGATGTTTTTCGGAGAAAACCTAATCCCTGCTGGCGTGTCTTGTGGAAGACACTTCAATTGTAGTACTCCGTCATTCGGATGAGACGTTAAACCGTGATCCCCTTGGCGCCTTCCGGTAAAATCAGGTTAATGCCGACGCCGAGTTTCTATTCGTGCTATTCACCCTTCTTCCTTAATTGTCCCTTATGCCGTAAAACGACCTTAGCTGTCGGTCGCCTCCCTAAATATCAAATCCATACCACTAACTCGACGTATTATGATGTCGCTTTGCGCAGAGGGGAGGAGAGGCAAGAATGTGACCCCTATGCAAGGCCGTTACCTCCTCCTCTCTGGAAACGGGAATGTTTCGTGAATATAAAACAATTATGTTATGCCAAAATAATAGGTGTTATTTCCAGGTACCGTCTCATATGTCGAAGATTTAATATCTCCAACTCCTATGGTTATATTCCTATCATTCATGCAAAAATGATGTAGCACGAAGTCACGCGCATTGGTTCAATGAAATAAATTTGGCCACCAAGGAATGAAATTGAATATAATCTTTGAATTGCTGAGTACGCCAGTTACACCACCGGCGGTGTGACTAGCTAACACAGCAGACCGGCAATTTGAAGATATGGGTTCGATTCCTGTTCAAAGTCAAATCACTATTTTTCATGGCGATTAACATTCCTCTGTGTACCTATATCCCATGTTTATATCGTGCTGAGTTTCCTGAGACGTTATTTGTGACACAGTCAAGAATCCTGGTCCATATCATTTTCCGAACGCGTAGTATTTGGATTCTTATGAGTCGCGATTCCCACCAACGCAGTTACCCTCGACCGCGGCCGCGGTTATCATTGAGGTGCTTGGAGTGATTCCCGATTACGTATAGAGTTATGAGTGAAACTTTGCATGCGTGCTCTCATTAGTAGATAATATCCGTCGATAAAAGTGAAATAAAGTGCATGTTACCGCGTTGGTTTATTGGCAATTTAGAGCCATTTAACCATTTAAATGATAAGAGCAACTAAGTTGCTACTCATACATTTATTGAAAGATGACCTAGGTTTTGTCGAAGCCCGTCGTCATGAGTCTTGACCGCACAGCCCCTAAAGCTTCCTCCCCCTCCTTTCCCAAACCTATCTCCACCACTCTCCCCACCTCTTCCACTCCGCCTCTACCTCCCCCATTTGCTGAGACTGGATATTTTTCGTCGTCTGAACGTCAACACTATGGGGTTGTTCACGTATTACGTAAGAAGATTTGTACCGTTTTTGACCTCCCCCTATGTAACGCACCCCCCCTCCCTCTTACGTTAGTGTTACGTAAGACGTTAGATATTTGAATCTACTCTTCGTTTAAAGACCGTTCTGGTTGAACACGGAGGTTATGTAGGTATCCAGTCAGGCGACAGAATAGGAGCATGGGTGTAGCGGTGAAATTACGGAAAATACGCCATTCATGGGCGGATGCTCCATGTCACTGCTAAATTTCATTCGGAAACGATACAATGTTACAAAGTGGACAAAAGTCTTAGTGAAATTGGTTCCAGACCCCTAGTAAGACACTGTAAGGTGATCCCAAAGCACCTACCCCCAAAATTGTCCTACGTAATACTTGAAGAAGGCCCCTAAGGTCGTATTTAAATAGAGTCAAGTGGATTGATGTGTTCAGCTAAAAGAGCCAAAATTCAGTGAGGATATTGAGGCACGAATGGAGCAGTCACCAGTTATATAGTTTTTTAAATTTATTTCCACCATCACGAAAACAGAGCCATCAGGCACCATATTTTACATCTGGATTATGGAGGACAATAAAAGACGAGCAGACGTACCCACGTCCCAGACCCATGGAAAATCCACCCCGACAGGACGCGAACCCGCGACTCTTGGGTAAGTAGGTGAGAACTTTACTCCGTCGCTACATTAAATTTTGGATTTTGGTATCTTGGAACTTAAATCACCAATAAAAAATCATAACAATTCACAATACTTTTATAAGTTAATGACAAATATTAACAGTGACAACACATTTTCAAAAAAAGATATTGCGAAAACTAAATTCGAGACTTCCCAAGTGTTTGGCAGTTCCGAAAACGTTTATAATTCTAGGAATTTATAATTCGAAGAATGGAATTCAAAGAGTCACAAAAATTTGTATGATATGTGCCGAGGGAAAAAACAAAAAAAAACTATTTTGGTGTTGACGATCGCGGTGACCATGGCAAAAAATTATACGAGAGACATTAATTTCAATGTTATTACTTATTATTAATATTATTTGTAATTTATTTATCCTGGGTTGGATGAGACAGAACCATCCCCTCTTCCCCCAAACCAGTTTACATACTCAGATACCCATGTCCTGGGCTAATAATATTCTACCCAGGCGGAACTCGAATCCGCAACTATCGAGATAGCAGGCGAGGACTTTACCCCGCCACCACCAGGGCCGACCCGAAATTCTACAAGGTAACAATGTATCGCGCTTGATAACGATGCGCATGGCATCGGTGTTTTGACTTGAGTATTTTGAAATAGAGGCAATAATGGAAAAATGATTATCAGAAGGAGGAGAAAAATTTCTTGGGTCACAGCGTACTCCTATCAAAAAGCAATGAACTTCTTCTTCTTCTTCTTAAGTCATCAACCCAAAGGTTGGTTGGCGGCAGTTCTCCATACTCTTCGGTCCTGTGCCATTCTTTTCAACTGCACATAAGTGGAGCAGCCTAACTCCTTCATTATTTGGCCCATAAACTCCAACCTAGGCCTGCCCCGGCAGTTGGCTCCCTCTACAGTGCCTTCTAAGATGGTGGCCAGCAATGTTTCGTGCCTTAGTTGGTGCCCGATCCAGATATTTCTTCTCTTTTTCAGTAGTTTCAGCAGACAAGGAGACTCCCCCACACGTTTGAGAACCTCCTCGTTACTGATTTTGTCCACCCAGGGAATCTTTAACATCCTTCTGAAACACCACATCTGGAATGCTTCCACCCTCCTCTCTTCTGCCTTGCCCAACGTCCAGGTCTCACTGCCATATAAAAATATGCTCCACACATAAGTTTGAAGAAGGCGTTTTCTTAGGTCTAGGCAGAAACTTCTTCTTAACTGAGTATCAATAAAACTAAAACTCAGTTTATTATCATAGTATTAAGCACTAAATATTACCTGAGGGAAGCAAGTCGGGCGATAATTTGGATACGCAGACCCTACCTTGCAGATCAACCATTATAGTAGTTCGTAGTGCCAAAATATTAAAGAGGAAAGTAATGGATTAATCACACAATGGCAAGGCACACATGGGTAGAAACAAGGACCGAAGCAACCACTATTCCATATTTTGTGGAATACTTTGGTCAAAGATGCTGAAAAGTTAAATCCGGCGGTTTTTAGTAAATTCTAGATGGGATCGTCTTTCGACACCTTAATTACTTCGTCAAGATAAAATATGAAGGGTAAAAATACCTAAAACTATTATAATAGGTTGGAGTCGAAAAATAGCTGGCAAAAATTCATATGCCCATTACTTTGGAAAGACAACCACTTTTTCCGATTTTCACGTTTTTTCATCTCATAAATTTGAATCTACTGTTAGCTCTTTTACAGATCAATCAGGGTATTCCATTAAATAATACGAAGCTCACAGAAAAAATCCTCTCCTTCAAATGCTGAAAGGTCGGTCTACTACAGTTGATATATGAGATTCTTTATAACCCTGAACTACATATAAGTTTTCAGGATTTATTTTCACCTGTTAACGGCTTATCCATCCAAATATCCGTGCAGTGTACAAATTAAAATTTCTAAGATGAATATTTTTCCTGGATAGAGTTCGATATCAAGCTCTACGAAACATAAATTTCACGGACTTTATTTTTCATTTCCCATTGCAGCATTGCGTCGCTGGATTCCCGATGATAAAGTATAAATGAACATAGTTAGAAGGGTCCATTATCCGAGTTAACCTACTAAGTCTCTGTATTCGCCTTTCTGATTCACTACGCCGGATGGTGGAATGAGATGGTGCTTCCTATGGTAGCCCTTTCTTGAAGAAGAGAGGGGGGCGTGGCCGGTCCGCCCCGATTCTCTATAGTGCTCATATCTTGACGCTTATATTTTGGAAGAAATACGCTAAAAGTTTCACTGAAAATCTGGAAAATACAAACATTATTCTCTTCAGCTCTTCCTTCCCTGGTTACCATTTCCGCACGTGCCAACTTATAGTAGCCCAACACAACGTACGAGATATTCATTGTCAATGTTCACTTACGTTAATTCATTCACTCATTGGGACTTCATTTCTAATAATCCTAATTATTGGTTGACAGTACCCCATCATTCTTCCCCATCTAATGCTAGTTATTTTACTTCCTGGTAGCTCTTTCAATGTACTTGCCTCTTTATTTGGTCCATTCCTTGGTCTTCCTGAGGGGACATTTCCCTCTAGTTCGCCTTTCATTACGTTCTCCACTTGCCAATTGTGCCTCTGAGTGTGTCAAATCCATCTCGTTCTTCTTTTCTGAATACTGTTCCATATGGTCTTCTCCTCCCATTCTGTTATGTAAACTTCATTTATTATTTTCTGCCATTTCATCTTATCCATCCTGCTCCTTCACCAAGTTTTTGGGACTTTCAGTCCGTTCTGGTCTGCTTTTCCCATGGTCCACATTTCCGATCCACTGGGTGGTACTTCCGAAATAAGTGAAGAAATCCACTTCCTTTATTTTCTCTCATGTCAGTGTGAGTTTTAACGCGACAATGTGTTTCCAATTTCATTTAACAAAAATTATCACCATAAGGTTATTTTCTTGCTTAAAATCATTTTATGCATCCACTTGTCCGTTTCTCCTGAAGGCTGTAAATGAAAGAGCAAGGTACAGTAATGTTTCGGATATTTCTGTTTTCAGCTTAAGTTTCGATGAAGTCATGTATCCTTCTGCATATACCTCAATGCTCAGAGCTTAACCCTTTCCGGTCCTGCGTTTCCAAATGGAGTCACGTCGCTTTCCTGCGTCGAGCGTCGATTTTTTTCATATGTATTTCATGCAGAAGATGATGTAATCTACGTAAGGTGAGATGATATAAAATAAATTTTTGAATTAACGAAAGTCATTTGAAAAAATCGACGCTCGAGCATATTTTAAAGGGGACTAGGTAGCACTTTCAAAATAACAGGAAATATCTGAATTATGCAGCTTTAGATAATGGAAGAATAATTTGACGTATGGTTTTTCAGTGTAATGTAATATACAGGAGTTCAGCGATTTACATCCAGGATTTGGAGATATAACAGTTCAAATTTTAGTAATTATTTTCGTACTAAAATGTCAGATGAATTTTGAAGACTGAAGTTGAAGAGTCTCGCAGCATTGAAAATATTCACTGCACGGCAACAAATTTCCGGAACGTCGAATTGTCCTATTCTTGTCCCGAAAGGAATGTTTAACGCTTACTATCTCCTTTTTTATTTTTTCCTCGGAAGTTGTCAATGGTAATGCCGATTCTTTCCCAAAAAATAATGTTAATCAAAGACATTTATTAAACGAATCCAATTAAACAAATCTCAGTTAATTAAACAAATCAAAATCACATTTACTTACCAGCACATTCCCTGTTGCATTCCTTTACATACTTAAACGAGCCTTTTTTGACCGACTCTTTGACTTCATGTCCTTCCATGTCTACTTTATAAAAACTAAGTCTGGTTTTAAAAATAACTTATCTCAAATAAAAAATTACCATTACCTACCCTTTTAAGTTGTTCCGTCGTTTTCGCTGGACCATGAAGGTTGACCAATTCTTTCATCGTCTCCCATTTTCTTTCCATCATCGCCTTACCCTGAATACCTTCAAATTTACCCCTTGCAAATACCATATTCTACCCCATAAAGTTTAACATCACCTCCACTTGTTTTTTAGTCATTCTGCTTTTCCTGATAATAAAAATTCGTTAATAATTTGGAGAATTCTACGATCGCAATTCAACACATTTCTACCGCCAGCCCTAAAAACATTACGTAAAATCTCAAATAAATATATTATACTTTCCAAGGACCAGCAATAGCCTCCAATATATATATATATATATATATATATATATATATATATATATATATATATATATATATATATATATATATATATATATATATATATATATATATATATATATATAATTTAAAATTTAACGATATGGGTAATTGGACAAATTTTTGAACAACTTGCCTCGACGACGCTAGGAAATCGCTCTTTCTTTTCCAGCATTCAATTGTTTGTTTACACGTTGCGTCGCTGTCGTTGCGGTCGATTTGTTTACAAAACGAGAGCTTGACGCGGGGAACAGAAACGAAGAATGTCATTGGCTCCGGATCATTATCGCCAACTGTTCCAAAAATTCTCATACTTTGAATGGTCGACGATTGCAGTCAGTCGAAAATTTTAACGCCTACATGTTACCGACTCGCAAACGTCGTCAAAACCGGTAGAGTAATTTATCGACCAAAATAAGCAACAAAAGTTACAGACTTACCCCTCAGGAACAGTGCGAAGAACTCGCGGGGCTATCTGGGGGCTGATTCAGAGTTAGATTTGAATTTAGTGATGATGATATGTGATCATAGATTCAAAAGGCTTAGTAATAGTAGAAGGATAAACAAACGGAATTTAGAAGCTTTAGTAAGGGAAAAAAGAAGGGAATTCCAAGAGCAAGTGGCAGGGAACTTAGGTGAAGATACGGAAATTGGAATAATCGAGGAAAAATGGGAGAATACGAAAAAAGGCATGGTAAGAGTGGCGGAGAAAACAAAAGGATTGGTGGAAACAAAGGGAGGAAGGAGCAGTGGGTTGCACAAGAAATGATAGGAAAATGGAGGAGGGAAGAAAGTGGAAAAAAGGCCAACACTGAACTTGGTAAGACGAAGCACAATGAGTTAAATCATCAACTCCGGTAATGAACCAATCGGGCGAAGGAAAACTGCTGGGAATAGCACTGCGAGGAAATGGCTAAGGTGAAATAAGATGGGAAAAGGGTGCTGCATACGATAAAATACTATTGCTAACGGGTGGTGATAGAGGGAATACAGTATCAAAGATTACATCTATATCTACATAACACCCCGCGAGCCGCCGTGTGGGCGTGTGGCAGAGATGTTGGCTCACCAGCCGTGTAAAAGTGTGTTTTTTGGAGATGAAATGGTGACGCGAACTATAGGAGTGTATTTGGTGGTGCTTAATTTTTTTTGTGGTCTATTGGCTTATTGTTCGCGGAAAGAACGAGTTTTTGTACCTGTCTGTTCGGTAGTGTACCTCTCTTATTTCATCGCATCCGTCAGACCTTGAGATGTAGTGAGAGGTAATGATAATTAAGAGCAGGGCAGGTAGAATATTAAATGAGCAATAAGATATTCGTGGTAAGTAGAGATAAAATGTGGAGGAGATACATAACAGCGATAGTAGACATACTAATTTACATATAGAGGATAAGGAAACACCAGATGAAGATAAGATCGGTCCATTGATACTCTACGGTGAAAAAGAGAAGGGATTGAAAGAGAAGGCAGGAAAAGCTGTAGGAGTAGATAACATACCTTCGAAGTTGCTAAATAATTTAGGTAAAAAGGTAGGCAGCTCTTTCCAAACTAATTTGATGGATCTACGTGGAAGAAATAGGGCCTGATGCTGATTCCAATCCCGAAAATAAAAAAAAGCCTCAGAATGCGAGGAGTATGGAACAATCAGTTTGATTTCGTATGCAGCCAAAGTTGCAATTAGAATAATCAATAAAAAGGTTGGAGAGTAAGGCCAATTTCCACTTTGGTCATTAGTAGTTTGGGATTTAAAAAGGACAGTCAACTCGGGATGCAAATTCGGTGGTGAGAACACTTATAGAAAGAACCATGGAGTATAATCAGGATGTTTCCTCTAGCTTTGTGGATTTCGAAAAGGTGTTTGATAGAGGGAGTTCAACTAGAGGTCGCGGGGTAAAGCCTTTGTCCTTTGCTTTGCAACACTTATGCTGAGGAAATGTTCGGACAGGCATAGGAAGAACTACATCGATGTGGGAATCAAGGTAGGAGGGCAGTTATTACAATTTGTTGAGGTCGCGGACGACAAGGCGCTGATTAGTCGATCTTCGAAGGGATTACAAGCTTAAATAGATGCTGTCAAAATTCAGTACAGAAATTTGGAAAGAAATCATCACAAGAAAACAAAATAATGGGATCCTCTTAGACAAAGAAAGCGAGCATGATCATAAAAGTCGCAGGGTAAAAACTCTACTAAGTAGAACATTTTAACTGGGCAATACGATTGAAGTAAATGGGCATAGTAGCAAAAACCTAAGGCGGAGAATAGCGTTAGCTAAGGAGATGTTAATAATTGAAGGGACCTGATGACGAGAAACTTAGGCAAGGATGTGAAGAGGAGCCTGGAGAAGAGCTTGATATGGAGCGTATCGTTTTATGGGGCAGAAACGTGGACCCTCGGAAAGGAGAACGAGAATAGACTGCAGGTATTTAAGATGTGGGTATGAAGAAGGTTAGGTGGACGGAAAGGAAGACAAACGAGGATGTTCTGGGGATGGTGGGCAAGGAAAGGAAACTTGAAATCCGGGATAGGCAGTGCAAGTGTCTTGTGGAAGAAATTAGGGGCGATAAGCTCCTTTAAAAACGCGACAGAGGGAAGGATGTTGGGCAAACAGGGAAGAAGTACAACTGGTTTCATGGACGGGATGTAGAACAGTATATCGTATGCTGAGACGAAAAAGGTAGTACTAGAGGTAGATAGGACCCTGAAGGTGTAGAAAACCAGAAGGAGATTCTCCGAATTTCATCAAAACCTACCCTTTACCGGTAGAATACTTAAAAGAACCTATTTTATTAGTCTCTAACAATGCTGAAACAGCCGCGGAGTTCACTCGTATTCGTTTGGTACGCTGAAGCCACAACTTTGTCTGAATTTAAGAGGCGTTATATTTTAAAACAATGGAGTAGAACAAATGTATTTTACGTGTAAAATTAACATTTTGATATAACCTATAAAGTTTACAATTCCAACAGGAGAGGATATTAAATAATGGTTGAAAAGAGCCTTAAAGACGATTTTATTAATTTAAAGGCCCTGGATACTGCCCTAGCATGCAAACTAGCGAATTAGTATGAAAAGCTATCTCAAAGTATTTGAAGATAGTTCCCTCCGTTAACGCACGGCTAACAGTCGCAATTAAGAGAAAAGTATGTATACGGCTGCGTGGATATCAGTGTAACAAATACAAAAGCCATGCACTTGAGGCAATGGTTCGTAAATGGCCACATATGACGGCGCCGCGCCGGCATGGGGGACCGGCGGCGCGCAGCACATAATCCATCGGCGCCATCAAAACCATCGGCGGCGCGGAGGGGCGGCGCACAGGCCTAATTGGAATTCTCACGAGTTGCGATTCCCACCAATGAAGTGAAAATCTACCGCGACCACGGTTACTATTGAGGCGCTTGGAGCAATTTTCCTCTACGTACAGTTATGAGTAAAACTTAGCATACGTGCTCGAGTTGCGAGTTGGTTTATTGACAATCTAGGGCTATTTTAGCATTTTAAATGTTTACGAGGTACTTAGTCACTTCACATAAATTCATTAAAAGACGCTAGGTTTCGACGAAACACGTCATCATAAGGTACAGTTTTTTAGACGAAGAATATATAGTCTCAAAAGTGGGGGAGGTAGAGGAGGGAAGGAAGAGGAAGGGAGGAAGAGGAGAGGGTGGAGGTGGTTAGGGAGGGGAAGGGGAGGTGGGGGTTGGGAGAGATTAAAAGGAGGTGGGTGTAAGGAGGGGTGGGATGGTTTATGGGCAAGACTTCACCGCCCAGCCCTTTCTCCTCCCGGTCCCGGAGGACGGGAAAATCTCCTCCCGGAGATTCCTTCCGTCCTCCTTTCCCAAACCTACATCCTACTCCATCCCCACCTCTGCCTCCCCTCATCTACCTCCCCCATTTTTTGAAACAGCATATTTTCCTCTTCCCCCATAATATTCCTCTGTCTTCTGAACGTCGAACGTATATCGTATTTAAACTCATATGGGTGGAATGACGTTCTCGGCCTAAAGAACCAAAATTCAGAGAGGATATGACGAAAAAAATATCTTAGTATATACCACACTTTAAATATTTATCGGCAAGCCAGGTTTCGACTGCACAGCAATCATTTTTAAGGTACATTTACATCATATGCGAGTCAATTTATAGAGAAAAGACGGGGGGGGGAGAAGGGAAGAAGTGAATTTTTATTCAACTCGAAGGACAGTGATGCGGATATAAAGAAATGGTGTATATAGGTTAAAGTGTAGATACTACTTCTATTGCACTTCCCAATATATTGGTCAAAGTGGTTGAGCCATCAATATTAGGACACAAGAACATAAAACGTTGTTGTTTAAGGGAGACCTTTCATCGTCGTATGCAAAAAAAATAATCTAGGAGGAAATCACGATAGTAATTCGTGCCAGAAGTGCTTCACATTGAAAGAAAAGAGGCCAAATTGGAACAATTTGTAATTGTGAATGCTGCTACGAATAAAAATGTGAAACTTCTGTTATCAGTGCTATTCCACCCTCACCCCCCTCCCATTGGCCGAATCTGACCGTGACGCATGTGTCTGACGTCAATTAACCACCTTTAATTCTCCGCATCTCTACTCCATATATTGGCTCGCATATGACGTAAATCTACCTTGACAATGATTGCTGTGCAGTCAAAACCTGGGTCGCCAATAAACTTATGTGTGAATAAAAGTATGGTATATTCTGAGATATAATTTTCCTAATGTCAGTGGCAGATTTTCCACTAAGTTACGCCTTCAACCATTCATTCTATTCAGAGAGGATATTAGGGTACGAATGTCGCCAGTTTATTGTCTAATTTTATCCCCACCATGACGAAAACAGACCCATCGGGCACCATTAATTACATCTGACATATAAACGACAATAACAGACGAGCACACGCACCCATTTTCCAGAGCCATGGAAAATCCACCCAGGCGAGACACGAACCCACGACCCTTGAGTAAGCATGTAAGAAATTTATCGTCGCCACTACAAATTTAGGTTTTTGGTAATTTTGAACCTTAATCGACGGTAAAAAAAATCATGGCAATCAAAAATATTTAATAAGTTATTGAGAGATATGTAACAGTGACGGTTGTTTTGCACAGAAAAGTACAGCAATCAGAATTTTTAAAATTAAAACAACACCAAATTTTCGGCAGCACTGGAAATATTTGCCATACTAGGAATATAAAACGGTAAGAATCAACATCGAAGTGTCGTAAAAATTGGTTTAAAAAATAAAAACCCTATATTTGTGTTGATGATCGTTAAAGGTGATCATGGCAACCGTACTATTGAAAACTTCTTTTTTATATTCAACATAGCTACAAATCCCTCGACTCGAGAGTGAAGGCGGCAATTTTGTCAACCTTGCTAAGATTCTAAACTTAAAAAAAAAATTTTTCGAAACACGGCGACCCGGACGTAAGTCGCATTGTCTCCGGTAATCACCGCATGTGGAGACAAAAGAACTGGTTCAAGTTCTTCAATCCACCCGCAATTTTCCTGTCGTCGCCGCTTTCATGCGTCTTCCTGCCACGTAACCATGGCAACGTTTTGCTGCTCAGCGCCACACTCGTAAAATCTCACTCGTGCATCTATGGCAGTATTTGCGGAAAACTTCAGCCTTCTCCTCTTTTACGACTGTCTGCCTCCAAGGGGAGGAATCCGCGGAAATAAGTTTCCCGTCGGAAAATATGAGCAAACCGGGATGCAAGGTCTCGCGCGTTAACTAAGTCTCGACCACAGAACAACAAGAAAGTAGAGCATTAGAACGAAAGGTTTAATGTAAGAAAGGCAAAGTTTTTCGTGATTTGGCTTCTTAAAAAGGTAATCAATCAGCTGAAACAGGTGCAAAATGTTCTGCTGTAGGCAGTATTCGTTCCATAAAATTGAAAATAATGCAAAGCTTTTTTATTTATAACGGTTAATTTTTCACCAGAAAATCTCCATGTTTTAATGGAGGTTGCGAGATGAATTTTCCACATCACATTGGGAGAATTCGGTATATCCAATGCAGTATAGATTTTCCTCCTCTTTCGGCAGGAAGTCAACGAGCGCCAAATCGACCACGGGCAGCGATAAAAATTCAAATCAATAGAAGCAAACAGAAAACAAGGAGAGTCGATAACTATCGCGAACGGGGAAAGAATAATAAAGCCGATTGAGTAGAGCTAGAATAAAGCATTAAAATATAATAGGTAATAGGGGAAATTGAATAGTGTTGTAACAAGACGAGACGAGAGGTAACCCTTTCCCACCCTCCCTCCTGCCCACCTGCATCATCCTCGCTCGCCAAGTAAATGGAAGAGTGACCCAGAGATTTTTTGTAAACTCGGTTTCACCAAAAGAAGAATCTCCAGACTTTCAGGGTAAACACTCAGCGGTTACTGTGTCATTAGCGACGAAGTCACAGGCGTGTACGGTCATAGCTGGAAAACCATGTATGGCGCCGTAAGAAAATGCGTGTTTCGGTCTTAAAAGATCCTGGTGAATGTTCAATTTGAGAAATCACAGAAACGTGGGCGACATGCTGTGCATTGGAACGTTGCCATTGTGATCGGTTGACTACGATTGACCTTCAGTGGTCAGGTACCGAAAGGTAAAGGTGGCCCTTAAAATCCAGCGACCGTATATGGCGACTGTTACAAGAATAGTTGAGTTTTAAGATTTGGATTAGAACGGAGATAAGTTCATTAGAGCGAGCTTTGCTAAGATGTGGTACCAGATTAAGAAAAAGAGAGGCGAAATTCATCGAGCCCCATCGTGTAAATCAAAGTCAAGAAATAAAGCCAATATGATAAATAAAACAAAGATGAATAGGTACTGCAGGCTTTTCCAAGCTGCACACTACCACCTTAGGGATAAAGCAGCACCGTTAGAAGGTGGAAAGCCGGAATAGAACTCTTTTTTCAATTTTCATATATTTTTCCCGAAAATTCCTATATCAAAATACGATGCTAAAAAGAGAGTCATTATGATGTCAGTGGGAATAGAAGCCACAACAACATTATCTCTCAGTACGCAGCTAGCCGCACTGTCTTTCTGGCATTACGACTCAGAAGACCATGAGCAGAGAGCAATAACTCTCTGGTCATGTTTCTCTGCTGGTCAACACTTTTCGAAATGGCAAAGTAGATTTTAGAATAGGTACAAATATCATAAAATTTCATATTTCAACTGAATTGGTGATACTTATTTCCACACATAGTGCACAAATAGCACAAAATACACCGGAGGACTTTTTGAAAAGAGCGCAGCATAAATGCACCACCTGCTACGAGGATTTGAAAACGAGATCAAAAGCCCAAACCAATTCTTGGAATTAAACCAACTCTTCACCAAAAAATCGGCTATGATTGAACATTAAGCAACTAATGAAGTGGGAAAACGAAGGAACGCCAAAAACCGAGAAATTGCCAAAACTAACCGGTAGAGGGCTGTCTCCGTAAGCTGGGAAAGCTGCACGTTAATAGAGCACTGGAAGGGCTGAAAAGGTTGCATAATCTATTACAGAAAAGTGTTAGGTACAAAGATACCTATTGTGCCTACCTTGGAAAGTAACGGCCTGATTGTTATGTATATGAGAATTTATGTATGCCACCGCATTCAATATCTTTTTATCTAGCCCATAGTATCAAGAGGCTCTAGCTCCATGAAACGGATGGAACAATTACGGTTAGAGTAAAAGGATTAATATTGAAGGTGTCACTATAAACCAATCATGGAAATCGAACTCATATGGCCTGAGGTATTTATTGTACTCTCTTCTTGGCCTAACATATGTCTCTGGACCTCGGTTTTGTATTTAGATGAAGATTACTTGGTGTCATTATTAAATTGATGGCACAGCACTTAAAAGTGTACTACCTGATTCATAAATATATAAATAAAACCCTACTTTTTTCCTTACTTACTACGTTTTTACGGTCGATATGGAAGAAAAATTATAAATGGAGGCTTTGAATCGCTAAAGGGCCATCCATTCTGTCCCATTCTCTCCCGATATTATTCAACTCATCTCTAACAGGTAATATTTTAAGAATCGGTTACCCAAAGTAAGATCAGGAACTTTCGTTCAGATTCAAATGCAGAAGCACGAACACGAAACGGAAATAGAGGCGGGTTCAATTGGTTAAGTTTCAGTTTGAAGGGATGAAGGATCGCCCGGGAAAATGCATATTATTGAAAAGTTAAGTTTTTATAATTAATAGCTTTGGCATTACCACTCCAAGACTATCTTTATATCCCTCTTGATACACACACAGCAACATTTGGTGCTCGTTGAGCGGGTAAGAATAAGAAGTCTACATCAGTAATGAAGTATAAGTTTAGCACAAGAGCCAAACTCTGCCCAGAAGGCTAAAATATTGGTGGCAGTAAGAGATCTTCTCAAGACGAGAGGAGCGACTATGCTCCAGACGCTAGGAATACCATGTAAAAAGCAGCTTTTATGTCCAAACATATGGGTATGGATTGCAATATCGGCGCAATATATACCGTAAAGGCACGATCTGTACATGTTTCTCTAAAATAACTGTTTTTCTCACAATGAAAATTACGTACTGTCAGACATGCAACGAAATTACATTACTTCCTAAAGAGAATACTTCCGTTGACTAAAATACTAATTCTTTGATACATATAGTCGATTAACAGGCCAACGGTGGACACAAAAATTGAAACTCAGAATAGATTACAGTGGAATACCAATAAATGAATAAAGTTTTTAGTAATTGATTGGATTAGCAGAAATTCAGATACCTTTATGTTCAATGAAGAAAACTGAGTCCTAGATGTACTTCATAGTTAAGATACTGATGACATCCTGAACCAAGGACAAGAAGGGTACCGTTGTCAGCAGGACTTCTCCTCTAAAAAGGGCAGCGGAAATGCACCTACCGAGCGAACCGAGCCTACGATGCTTGACATTTATCTTCAGCTAAGGTAACATAGAGCACAGATTAATGCAGGAGAGTGAAATCGACGTCAAGCAAAATCTAATGGACCCGGTGGTTCTTTGAGACCCTCGAAAAAAACCTGAGTTAAATGTAAACAGTCGGGATGTAATGCACACTCACAGGAAAGTAACAGTCATCACGACGAGCTATCTATCATATAAAGGGATATGAATGATCAGTTCGTAGTCACCTTTTTTAGGTGTGTCATATTTTGCCATTGTCATATTTTGATGAATACCGCTAGACCTTTCTCGTTAAAGCAACGTTAAGTTATTTATCCGTGGAAGTTGTATTTGTCGCCTGTCAGCGGTACGTTTTCGTTTCGGTAAAATCCTAAGAAGTGACTTATGTAGTGTTTCCGCAACCTAAAGCGGGACGAAAGATAATCTCAATGAGTAGCACCTATGACCACCCCGTCCGATCCGTCTAGTAAGCCAGAACGGGCACAGACGGTCCTGGTCAAACTACTCCCTAGCCTACCAACTAGTTTCCTACCAAGAGAACACACTCCGTGACAGGGGCAAAGGATACAAGCTTTTAAAGTGGAACCGAAGAGTGATATACCCTCCACGCAGTTTGCACCCTTTATCGGGGTTGCAAGTAGTGAAATACGATAGCTAAAGCTAAAACTTTTCAATGACATATTGCTGATAATAAATAACAGAAATATTATTCAAGGTGAAGAAAGGTCGGTGGTCAAGCGGTCGAAAGACCCTAAATATAGGGTTTACTCTACGTCTATTATTTACTAGGGCGTCGCGGACGTTCAAGAATATTCAAATTCAGAGTTGCACGACTACGAAAAGTTAACTAAGGACACTATACATCGTAGCGGTACCAAATGATGGGCTCACATTGTCGAAATTCATCAAGAGTCATCTTTTAGATAATTGTCAACTAAATAGGTTAATGTGATGATAAAACACATCAAAAAGCGGTGTAAGCTTTCTCAAGTCGAACTGAATCTCCGCGATGAGTAAGACGACAGCAATTGGTACTCGTGGAGCGGAAAATGCGAAGGAGTCAAGTAAACTTACGATGGTCAATGTTGAGTACAAAGCTCGACCTGAGCGAAGAAGGAGATAGTATGGTGTCAGTCAGAGACCTGTTTAAAAGACGTTGAGGAACATGCCCCACCCGGTAGGAGTGCCAAGCAGAAAAGTGACATGAGGTTCACACCAATTGGACCCTTTTCTCAAGGATTAGTGTAGTGATCTACGATTGCTAAACTTGCAATTTGTCAATGACAAAGTGACAATAATATATATTCCATATTCGTTCCTGAAGGTAAGAGGGCCGGGTGGCCACGCGGTCAAAGAGATGGCAAGAAGAGGGTTGACTCGTCCCATAGTATAAGTCTAAGGCGTCGCGGACTTTAAGGAAATGGCGACAGTCGCATGAAGAAATGAGTATTAGGATTCGGACTACGAATTGTTGACTAGGGAGAGTTTATCTCTAAGCGGTACCATATGATGGAAAACACGCTGTCTAATGTTGTCGACAGTCATCGTTTACAAAATTGTCAATTACGACAGTAACGGTAATGTTCATAACACAAAGAAAGCAGTGAAGGTACCTCCAAGACAATCTGTACATCCTTGATGATATAGACAACAATTTGGTGCTTGTACAGACAGTATTGCGAAAAAGGCTAGGTCGCTGAATCAGAACAGAGTTGAGTCCAAAACTCGAACTGCTCCTAGAAGGCAAAAGTATTGGTGGCAGTAAGAGATCTACTCGAAATGATAGCGGCGAGTATACTCCGCCTGCTAGATGTGCCATGTAGAAAGCGGCCCATATGTTCAAGCAGGTCGGAAAGGATCTTAAAGGTAGCGGAATATAGACCGGGAACTGGAAAGCGTATTAGTTTCCCCATCCGAATAGTGATTTACCATTAATAATTCACGTTCTATTGTCATGTGACGAATGTGGATAACTATTCACCAAGGATGCTTTTGTTGAATAAATTATCAATTTATTGAATCCAGGTAGTCGTTTTTCGGGTCGTCCGTGGACCAGGGTATGCAGCCTCAGATAAGACAGTAGTGGGACACCATTGAATAAGTAAAAGGTTTTCAATGATATATCGCTGAGGTAGTAATTCCGATACCTTAGATAGGGATGAAAAATGGGCTCGGGCACGGGATAATTAGTTTTTCCATCCTATTGCAGATTGTTCTGTTGACAGTTTTATTTTGGATAATAATTAAGATATTTAATATAGATATTAATTTAATATAGTTATGTAAGAGATAATTTTAGACACTTATTAATATGCATTATTGATTAAAATTGGCTCAAGGATAGTTCAGGTCGTAAGTTTTAATAATTGCAAGCCATATTTTATAAATTTGACCTTATATGTCCAATATATGGGGCCATATCGAGATTTTGTCCATTGGAATTTCTATTCCAAAAATTTTGAAGGACAAAAAAATGCAGAATTTTGTGCAAAATATGTTAACTAAGGATTTACACTTAAAGGAACTCATAAAAACTACTTAAACATTTAGAAATGAACACGTAACTCTAGTTAAGTCACAGGTAAATCAACGCAGTGACAAAAAGTTTAACAGGGTGACTTATACCTTACGTGATTGGTTTAAAACGATGAGCAAGTAAAATGTAATATGTAAGATCCCACCTTACATCCCGTGACCTCCAATCGTTTCGTTGGGTTTAAAGGTCAAAGAGACCATTTAGGCTAGTCTGGGCATCAAACGAGTGGAATCATCGTTTTACGCGGGTTCCAAAATGATTTACAACGACTAAATAAATTCTCATTGAATTTGTTGATCTCCAATGGTCACGTGGAGATTCCGAGGTATAAGCGAAGTAAACAGGGCATTAAGCATGAGAAATCATAGGTTTCGAAGAGAGATGAAGTCGATGGTAAGGACCTCACGGAACTCTTCTCATCTCTCGACATCCTGTAGGCATATAAGGTTTAAATGTCAGAGTTTAGGCATTCAAATCAGTACCAACAACATATACCCTTGAGAGTAAAATAGTACTTGAGTGGATGATAAGACATTTCGATCCCTCTCGTGAGAACGGCTAGATGAAAGAAATTTAACTTCAATATTCACTTTTATTTTGCATTTACTATATAGGATATGATATGGGATGGATTCATATAAGATTACTTGGATAGCGCCTATTAGAAATGATACCTTCATCTAACTTTCCATCAAATTTTTTGGGTGTCCATCAAGACGGATGAGCCGAACGGGACAGAAGGA
Source organism: Ceriagrion tenellum (assembly GCA_963169105.1). Classification (NCBI taxonomy): domain Eukaryota; kingdom Metazoa; phylum Arthropoda; class Insecta; order Odonata; family Coenagrionidae; genus Ceriagrion; species Ceriagrion tenellum. The sequence goes on along the minus strand of OY720638.1, from coordinate 43,766,436 downwards.
AACTCAATGCAGAAGAAAGATGATTTCACGTTGGAAGAGCAAAGTCTAATGTGAAAAAGAATGCTCTGGGAATATGGACGAGAATGCTTCAGGCAAAGCCCATAATGACCACTATTATGATAGTAGCTTAACACAACCTCGAGGATAAAAATGAGGAGGAAGATCAAGAAGAGGAAGTTGAAGACTTTCGTTTATTTCTGGAGAGTGACTCAGAGGACGACCACCAACGAGTGAGTACAAGTGAGCAGTGGTTCATTGGTTCTTCTTGCTACCCTGGGTTATTTGCATAGATTTAGCATATAAATGAAGTTATTATGAAGTTAAGATAAAATTAGTACATGTTTGCTTGCAGTGCTTCTTCTAAGATCTAGAGCAACCACTCTCTATCTTATATCACCCGGAGGAACCTTCTTTGAACGAAATCACAATAATGGGAAAAAAATACATCGTGTATGGATTTTCATTTATAAGTCGTATACCTTAGAGTTAAGATCCAAGAATATTTCGAGATTATTAGAGATACGATTATAATTAGTGGATTCCAATTGGAGGACACCCATAATATAACGTCTGAAGTTCTCAATCGTTTCAGAGTGGTATTTTAGACCTTAGGTTTCTAGAATAGTGTATCTCCTCTCAGGTTTAAAATAATATTCAAATATTTTGCCCTTACCCCCGTGATACAAATATTAGCAGTGTCATAAATTGCTGGAAGGTCAAAGAGACCATTTAGTCTAGTCAGGGCATCAAACGAGTGGAATCATCGTTTTTCGCGGGTTCGAAAATGATTTACAACGACTAAATAAAATCTCCTTGACTTTGTTGATCTCCAATGGTCACGTGGAGATTCCGAGGTATAAGCGAAGTAAACAGGGCATTAAGCATGAGAAATCATAGGTTTCGAAGAGAGATGAAGTCGATGGTAAGGACCTCACGGAACTCTTCTCATCTCTCGACATCCTGTAGGCATATAAGGTTTAAATGTCAGAGTTTAGGCATTCAAATCAGTACCAACAACATATACCCTTGAGAGTAAAATAGTACTTGAGTGGATGATAAGACATTTCGATCCCTCTCGTGAGAACGGCTAGATGAAAGAAATTTAACTTCAATATTCACTTTTATTTTGCATTTACTATATAGGATATGATATGGGATGGATTCATATAAGATTACTTGGATAGCGCCTATTAGAAATGATACCTTCATCTAACTTTCCATCAAATGTTTTGGGTGTCCATCAAGACGGATGAGCCGAACGGGACAGAAGGAAACTCAATGCAGAAGAAAGATGATTTCACGTTGGAAGAGCAAAGTCTAATGTGAAAAAGAATGCTCTAGGAATATGGACGAGAATTCTTCAGGCAAGGCCCATAATGACCATTATATTGATAGTAGCATAACACAAGCTCGAGGATAAAGATGAGGATGAAGATCAAGAAGAAGAAGTAGAAGACTTTCGTCTATATTTGGAGAGTGACTCAGAGGATGAGCACCAACGAGTGAGTACAAGTGAGCTGTGGTCCATTGGTTCCTCTTGCTACTTTGGGTTATTTGCATAGATTTAGCATATAAATGAAGTTATTATGAAGATAAGATAAAATTAGTTTATGTTTGCTTGCAGTGCTTCTTCTAATATCTAGAGCAACGACTCTCCATATTATATCACCGGGAGGAACCTTCTTTGAACGAAATCACAATAATGGGCATAAAAAATACATATGACTTAGGCCTTTTAGAAGGCATAAAAAATACATCGTGTATGGATTTTCATTCATAAGTCGTATTCCATAAAGATAGCGATAAGAGCCAAGAACATTTCGAGATTATTAGAGATACGATTATAATTAGTGGAATCCAATTGGATGACAACCATAATACATGGTCTCAAGGTCTCAATCATTCCAGAGTGGTATTTCAGACCTTGGGGTTGTAGAATAGTGTATCTCTTCTCAAGTTTAAAATAATATTAAAATATTTCGCTCTCACGCCCGTGATACAAATATTAGCAGTATCATAAATTGCTGCCATATCTCACGCTTAGAGACTTAGGCAGGAATTTAGAGCGGGATTTCTCCACCAATGATTATCTTTCCTTTGATCAATTTCCTCAACTCAATATAAAATAACATATTAAGAGTGTACGTCTCTCAACGACACCACTGCACTGATACCACCGGTTTGAGGGAAGAGATTGGCTTTTCGTTCATCGATGTAATATTGCCAATACCGGTGGATTACATTAGTTCCAACTAACCCAGCCAATTGACGATAGGACTGGATAAATGTAGGTTTAAAAACTTAACAAAAATGCCTTTTAAAAGACCTAAGCAGTGTTACATACTCATTGTCTTTCTGTTATAAACAAAATAAATACAGTTAATCGGTTCTTTTTGTAATGATAAAAATTCAGGTGAATATTATTGTATGCATCTAGTGATCTTAGCTAACTTGATGAAATAATTTATAAAATGCTTCAATATCCTTATCCCTCTGTTAAATATATATTTTAGTTATGGTAATTCCTTCATCATCGTAATATTGAAAAAACCGGCGAACTGCATTAGTTACGGTCGGTGAAGATAAAATTTCACGTCCCGAGTAATTCGGCGGTGAATAGCTAAATAAATTAGTAGAATGTATTCAAAAAGTTTTATTGTAAAGAACTATTAATTAAAATGACCTTATAATTGACAGGGTTAAATCGTGAAGCGACACTTGCGTTAAGTAATATTATATGATTTAAAACGTAAATGATTTCCTCAATCTTGTTTATTGAATTTGGATCCAAAGTTAACAGATTTTTAATATTATCTTGACGGCGAATACGTTATTTCGGTATTCGGGAAGGTAGGATGCATAAGAGATAATTTTCAGATTACACTCTGATGTGAGAAGTTTGCTATCGATAAAATTTATTCGAGAATGTGAAATTTATATCTCATGCACTCCGTTGTCGCACTATAAAATATGGGGATTCCAACAGCAAAGCGCTGAATTACCGCCACTCCAATAATATTAAAGACAAATGAATGTCTACCATAGGATACTTCTGTAACTGCTAGATCAAAGAATGGGATGTGAACTCATTTGCATTGCATATCACAGAAGACCACTAAGGAGAATAACCTTTTCGAAAATAAACAGTTTTTTATAACCGGCCTAATTATTTAGATGCAAATCAGCTTGAAAGAACTCATTTTCAATTTTCATATATTTTTCCCTAAAATTCCTATATTTAAATACGATGCTAAAAAAGAGAGTAATTAAGATGTCAGTGGGAATAGAAGCCACAACAACATTATCTCTCACTACGCAGCTAGCCGCACTGTCTTTCTGGCATTACGAATCAGAAGACCATGAGCAGAGAGCAATAACTCTCTGATCATGTCTCTCTGCTGGTCAACACTTTTCGAAATGGCAAAGTAGATTTTAGAATAGGTACAAATATCATAAAATTTCATATTTCAACTGAATTGGTGATACTTATTTCCACACATAGTGCACAAATAGCATTCAATACACCGGAGGACTTTTTGAAAAGAGCGCAGTATAAATGCACCAACTGCTACGAGGACTTTAAAAGAAGTAGGTCAAAAGCCCAAACCAATTCTCGGAATGAAACAAACCCTTCACCAAAAAATCGGCTATGATTGAAAATAAAGCAATTAAAGAAGTGGGAAAACGAAGTGACGCCAAGGAGAGGTCGAGAAAACCCGCACCTAAACGCGGGACGAAAGGTAATCTCAATGAGTAGCACCTATGACCACCCCGTCCGATCCGTTTAGCAAGCCAGACGGGCACAGACGGTCCTGGTCAAACTACTCCCTAGCCTACCAACTAGTTTCCTACCAAGAGAACACACTCCGTGACAGGGGCAAAGGATACAAGCTTTTTACAGTGGAACCGAAGAGTGATATACGCTCCACTCAGTTTGCACCCTTTATCAGGGTTGCAAGTAGTGAAATACGTTAGCTAAATCTATAACTTTTCAATGTCATATTGCTGATAATAAATGACAGAAATATTATTGAAGTTGAAGAAAGGTCGGTGGTCAACCGGTCGAACGCCCCTAAATAGAGGATTTACTCTACGTCTATTATTTACTAGGGCGTCGCGGACGTTCAAAAATATTAAAATTCAAAGTTAAACGACTACGACAAGTTAACTAAGGACACTATACATCGTAGCGGTACCAAATGATGGGCTCACATTGTCGAAATTCATCAAGAGTCATCTTTTAGATAATTGTCAACTAAATAGGTTAATGTGATGATAAAACACATCAAAAAGCGGTGTAAGCTTTCTCAAGTCGAACTGAATCTCCGCGATGAGTAAGACGACAGCAATTGGTACTCGTGGAGCGGAAAATGCGAAGGAGTCAAGTAAACTTACGATGGTCAATGTTGAGTACAAAGCTCGACCTGAGCGAAGAAGGAGATAGTATGGTGTCAGTCAGAGACCTGTTTAAAAGACGTTGAGGAACATGCCCCACCCGGTAGGAGTGCCAAGCAGAAAAGTGACATGAGGTTCACACCAATTGGACCCTTTTCTCAAGGATTAGTGTAGTGATCTACGATTGCTAAACTTGCAATTTGTCAATGACAAAGTGACAATAATATATATTCCATATTCGTTCCTGAAGGTAAGAGGGCCGGGTGGCCACGCGGTCAAAGAGATGGCAAGAAGAGGGTTGACTCGTCCCATAGTATAAGTCTAAGGCGTCGCGGACTTTAAGGAAATGGCGACAGTCGCATGAAGAAATGAGTATTAGGATTCGGACTACGAATTGTTGACTAGGGAGAGTTTATCTCTAAGCGGTACCATATGATGGAAAACACGCTGTCTAATGTTGTCGACAGTCATCGTTTACAAAATTGTCAATTACGACAGTAACGGTAATGTTCATAACACAAAGAAAGCAGTGAAGGTACCTCCAAGACAATCTGTACATCCTTGATGATATAGACAACAATTTGGTGCTTGTACAGACAGTATTGCGAAAAAGGCTAGGTCGCTGAATCAGAACAGAGTTGAGTCCAAAACTCGAACTGCTCCTAGAAGGCAAAAGTATTGGTGGCAGTAAGAGATCTACTCGAAATGATAGCGGCGAGTATACTCCGCCTGCTAGATGTGCCATGTAGAAAGCGGCCCATATGTTCAAGCAGGTCGGAAAGGATCTTAAAGGTAGCGGAATATAGACCGGGAACTGGAAAGCGTATTAGTTTCCCCATCCGAATAGTGATTTACCATTAATAATTCACGTTCTATTGTCATGTGACGAATGTGGATAACTATTCACCAAGGATGCTTTTGTTGAATAAATTATCAATTTATTGAATCCAGGTAGTCGTTTTTCGGGTCGTCCGTGGACCAGGGTATGCAGCCTCAGATAAGACAGTAGTGGGACACCATTGAATAAGTAAAAGGTTTTCAATGATATATCGCTGAGGTAGTAATTCCGATACCTTAGATAGGGATGAAAAATGGGCTCGGGCACGGGATAATTAGTTTTTCCATCCTATTGCAGATTGTTCTGTTGACAGTTTTATTTTGGATAATAATTAAGATATTTAATATAGATATTAATTTAATATAGTTATGTAAGAGATAATTTTAGACACTTATTAATATGCATTATTGATTAAAATTGGCTCAAGGATAGTTCAGGTCGTAAGTTTTAATAATTGCAAGCCATATTTTATAAATTTGACCTTATATGTCCAATATATGGGGCCATATCGAGATTTTGTCCATTGGAATTTCTATTCCAAAAATTTTGAAGGACAAAAAAATGCAGAATTTTGTGCAAAATATGTTAACTAAGGATTTACACTTAAAGGAACTCATAAAAACTACTTAAACCTTTGGAAATGAACACGTAACTCCAGTAAAGTCAAGTGTAAATCCACGGAGTGACAAAAAGGTTAACAGGGTGACTTATACCTTACGTGATTGGTTTAAAACGATGAGCAAGTAAAATGTAATGTCTAAGATCCCTTCTTGCATCCCGTGACCTCCAATCGCTTCGTTGGCTTCAAAGGTCAAAGAGGCCATTTAGGCTAGTCAGGGCATCAAACGAGAGGAATCATCGTTTTAAGCGTGTTCCAAAATAATTTACAACGACTAAATAAATTCACATTGAATTTATCGTACTTCAATGGTCACATGGAGATTCCGAGGTGTAAGCCAGGTAATCAGGGCATCAGGCATGAGAAATCATAGGTTTGGAAGAGAGATAAAGTCGATGGTAATGACCTCACGGAACTCTTCTCATCTCTCGACATCTTGTAGGGATATAAGGTTTAAAAGTCAGAGTTTAGGCATTCAAATCAGTACCACAAACATATACCCTTGAGTTTAAAATAGTACATGAGTCGATGATAAGACATATCGATCTCTCTCGTGAGAACGGCTAGTTGAAAGAAATTTAATTTCATTATTCACTTTTATTTTGCATTTAGTATATAGGATATGATATGGGATGGATTCATACAAGATTATTTCGATAGCCCCTATTATATATGATCCCTTCATCTAACTTTCCATCAAATTTTTGGATGCCCATCAGGACAGATGAGCCGAACGTGACAGAAGGAAACTCAATGCAGAAGAAAGATGATTAAACAATGGAAGAGAAAAATGTCTAATGTGGAAATGAATGCTCTGGGAATATGGACGAGAATGCTTCAGGCAAAGCCCATAATGACCACTATTATGATAGTAGCTTAACACAACCTCGAGGATAAAAATGAGGAGGAAGATCAAGAAGAGGAAGTTGAAGACTTTCGTTTATTTCTGGAGAGTGACTCAGAGGACGACCACCAACGAGTGAGTACAAGTGAGCAGTGGTTCATTGGTTCTTCTTGCTACCCTGGGTTATTTGCATAGATTTAGCATATAAATGAAGTTATTATGAAGTTAAGATAAAATTAGTACATGTTTGCTTGCAGTGCTTCTTCTAAGATCTAGAGCAACCACTCTCTATCTTATATCACCCGGAGGAACCTTCTTTGAACGAAATCACAATAATGGGAAAAAAATACATCGTGTATGGATTTTCATTTATAAGTCGTATACCTTAGAGTTAAGATCCAAGAATATTTCGAGATTATTAGAGATACGATTATAATTAGTGGATTCCAATTGGAGGACACCCATAATATAACGTCTGAAGTTCTCAATCGTTTCAGAGTGGTATTTTAGACCTTAGGTTTCTAGAATAGTGTATCTCCTCTCAGGTTTAAAATAATATTCAAATATTTTGCCCTTACCCCCGTGATACAAATATTAGCAGTGTCATAAATTGCTGGAAGGTCAAAGAGACCATTTAGTCTAGTCAGGGCATCAAACGAGTGGAATCATCGTTTTTCGCGGGTTCGAAAATGATTTACAACGACTAAATAAAATCTCCTTGACTTTGTTGATCTCCAATGGTCACGTGGAGATTCCGAGGTATAAGCGAAGTAAACAGGGCATTAAGCATGAGAAATCATAGGTTTCGAAGAGAGATGAAGTCGATGGTAAGGACCTCACGGAACTCTTCTCATCTCTCGACATCCTGTAGGCATATAAGGTTTAAATGTCAGAGTTTAGGCATTCAAATCAGTACCAACAACATATACCCTTGAGAGTAAAATAGTACTTGAGTGGATGATAAGACATTTCGATCCCTCTCGTGAGAACGGCTAGATGAAAGAAATTTAACTTCAATATTCACTTTTATTTTGCATTTACTATATAGGATATGATATGGGATGGATTCATATAAGATTACTTGGATAGCGCCTATTAGAAATGATACCTTCATCTAACTTTCCATCAAATTTTTTGGGTGTCCATCAAGACGGATGAGCCGAACGGGACAGAAGGAAACTCAATGCAGAAGAAAGATGATTTCACGTTGGAAGAGCAAAGTCTAATGTGAAAAAGAATGCTCTAGGAATATGGACGAGAATTCTTCAGGCAAGGCCCATAATGACCATTATATTGATAGTAGCATAACACAAGCTCGAGGATAAAGATGAGGATGAAGATCAAGAAGAAGAAGTAGAAGACTTTCGTCTATATTTGGAGAGTGACTCAGAGGATGAGCACCAACGAGTGAGTACAAGTGAGCTGTGGTCCATTGGTTCCTCTTGCTACTTTGGGTTATTTGCATAGATTTAGCATATAAATGAAGTTATTATGAAGATAAGATAAAATTAGTTTATGTTTGCTTGCAGTGCTTCTTCTAATATCTAGAGCAACGACTCTCCATATTATATCACCGGGAGGAACCTTCTTTGAACGAAATCACAATAATGGGCATAAAAAATACATATGACTTAGGCCTTTTAGAAGGCATAAAAAATACATCGTGTATGGATTTTCATTCATAAGTCGTATTCCATAAAGATAGCGATAAGAGCCAAGAACATTTCGAGATTATTAGAGATACGATTATAATTAGTGGAATCCAATTGGATGACAACCATAATACATGGTCTCAAGGTCTCAATCATTCCAGAGTGGTATTTCAGACCTTGGGGTTGTAGAATAGTGTATCTCTTCTCAAGTTTAAAATAATATTAAAATATTTCGCTCTCACGCCCGTGATACAAATATTAGCAGTATCATAAATTGCTGCCATATCTCACGCTTAGAGACTTAGGCAGGAATTTAGAGCGGGATTTCTCCACCAATGATTATCTTTCCTTTGATCAATTTCCTCAACTCAATATAAAATAACATATTAAGAGTGTACGTCTCTCAACGACACCACTGCACTGATACCACCGGTTTGAGGGAAGAGATTGGCTTTTCGTTCATCGATGTAATATTGCCAATACCGGTGGATTACATTAGTTCCAACTAACCCAGCCAATTGACGATAGGACTGGATAAATGTAGGTTTAAAAACTTAACAAAAATGCCTTTTAAAAGACCTAAGCAGTGTTACATACTCATTGTCTTTCTGTTATAAACAAAATAAATACAGTTAATCGGTTCTTTTTGTAATGATAAAAATTCAGGTGAATATTATTGTATGCATCTAGTGATCTTAGCTAACTTGATGAAATAATTTATAAAATGCTTCAATATCCTTATCCCTCTGTTAAATATATATTTTAGTTATGGTAATTCCTTCATCATCGTAATATTGAAAAAACCGGCGAACTGCATTAGTTACGGTCGGTGAAGATAAAATTTCACGTCCCGAGTAATTCGGCGGTGAATAGCTAAATAAATTAGTAGAATGTATTCAAAAAGTTTTATTGTAAAGAACTATTAATTAAAATGACCTTATAATTGACAGGGTTAAATCGTGAAGCGACACTTGCGTTAAGTAATATTATATGATTTAAAACGTAAATGATTTCCTCAATCTTGTTTATTGAATTTGGATCCAAAGTTAACAGATTTTTAATATTATCTTGACGGCGAATACGTTATTTCGGTATTCGGGAAGGTAGGATGCATAAGAGATAATTTTCAGATTACACTCTGATGTGAGAAGTTTGCTATCGATAAAATTTATTCGAGAATGTGAAATTTATATCTCATGCACTCCGTTGTCGCACTATAAAATATGGGGATTCCAACAGCAAAGCGCTGAATTACCGCCACTCCAATAATATTAAAGACAAATGAATGTCTACCATAGGATACTTCTGTAACTGCTAGATCAAAGAATGGGATGTGAACTCATTTGCATTGCATATCACAGAAGACCACTAAGGAGAATAACCTTTTCGAAAATAAACAGTTTTTTATAACCGGCCTAATTATTTAGATGCAAATCAGCTTGAAAGAACTCATTTTCAATTTTCATATATTTTTCCCTAAAATTCCTATATTTAAATACGATGCTAAAAAAGAGAGTAATTAAGATGTCAGTGGGAATAGAAGCCACAACAACATTATCTCTCACTACGCAGCTAGCCGCACTGTCTTTCTGGCATTACGAATCAGAAGACCATGAGCAGAGAGCAATAACTCTCTGATCATGTCTCTCTGCTGGTCAACACTTTTCGAAATGGCAAAGTAGATTTTAGAATAGGTACAAATATCATAAAATTTCATATTTCAACTGAATTGGTGATACTTATTTCCACACATAGTGCACAAATAGCATTCAATACACCGGAGGACTTTTTGAAAAGAGCGCAGTATAAATGCACCAACTGCTACGAGGACTTTAAAAGAAGTAGGTCAAAAGCCCAAACCAATTCTCGGAATGAAACAAACCCTTCACCAAAAAATCGGCTATGATTGAAAATAAAGCAATTAAAGAAGTGGGAAAACGAAGTGACGCCAAGGAGAGGTCGAGAAAACCCGCACCTAAACGCGGGACGAAAGGTAATCTCAATGAGTAGCACCTATGACCACCCCGTCCGATCCGTTTAGCAAGCCAGACGGGCACAGACGGTCCTGGTCAAACTACTCCCTAGCCTACCAACTAGTTTCCTACCAAGAGAACACACTCCGTGACAGGGGCAAAGGATACAAGCTTTTTACAGTGGAACCGAAGAGTGATATACGCTCCACTCAGTTTGCACCCTTTATCAGGGTTGCAAGTAGTGAAATACGTTAGCTAAATCTATAACTTTTCAATGTCATATTGCTGATAATAAATGACAGAAATATTATTGAAGTTGAAGAAAGGTCGGTGGTCAACCGGTCGAACGCCCCTAAATAGAGGATTTACTCTACGTCTATTATTTACTAGGGCGTCGCGGACGTTCAAAAATATTAAAATTCAAAGTTAAACGACTACGACAAGTTAACTAAGGACACTATACATCGTAGCGGTACCAAATGATGGGCTCACATTGTCGAAATTCATCAAGAGTCATCTTTTAGATAATTGTCAACTAAATAGGTTAATGTGATGATAAAACACATCAAAAAGCGGTGTAAGCTTTCTCAAGTCGAACTGAATCTCCGCGATGAGTAAGACGACAGCAATTGGTACTCGTGGAGCGGAAAATGCGAAGGAGTCAAGTAAACTTACGATGGTCAATGTTGAGTACAAAGCTCGACCTGAGCGAAGAAGGAGATAGTATGGTGTCAGTCAGAGACCTGTTTAAAAGACGTTGAGGAACATGCCCCACCCGGTAGGAGTGCCAAGCAGAAAAGTGACATGAGGTTCACACCAATTGGACCCTTTTCTCAAGGATTAGTGTAGTGATCTACGATTGCTAAACTTGCAATTTGTCAATGACAAAGTGACAATAATATATATTCCATATTCGTTCCTGAAGGTAAGAGGGCCGGGTGGCCACGCGGTCAAAGAGATGGCAAGAAGAGGGTTGACTCGTCCCATAGTATAAGTCTAAGGCGTCGCGGACTTTAAGGAAATGGCGACAGTCGCATGAAGAAATGAGTATTAGGATTCGGACTACGAATTGTTGACTAGGGAGAGTTTATCTCTAAGCGGTACCATATGATGGAAAACACGCTGTCTAATGTTGTCGACAGTCATCGTTTACAAAATTGTCAATTACGACAGTAACGGTAATGTTCATAACACAAAGAAAGCAGTGAAGGTACCTCCAAGACAATCTGTACATCCTTGATGATATAGACAACAATTTGGTGCTTGTACAGACAGTATTGCGAAAAAGGCTAGGTCGCTGAATCAGAACAGAGTTGAGTCCAAAACTCGAACTGCTCCTAGAAGGCAAAAGTATTGGTGGCAGTAAGAGATCTACTCGAAATGATAGCGGCGAGTATACTCCGCCTGCTAGATGTGCCATGTAGAAAGCGGCCCATATGTTCAAGCAGGTCGGAAAGGATCTTAAAGGTAGCGGAATATAGACCGGGAACTGGAAAGCGTATTAGTTTCCCCATCCGAATAGTGATTTACCATTAATAATTCACGTTCTATTGTCATGTGACGAATGTGGATAACTATTCACCAAGGATGCTTTTGTTGAATAAATTATCAATTTATTGAATCCAGGTAGTCGTTTTTCGGGTCGTCCGTGGACCAGGGTATGCAGCCTCAAATTAGACAGTAGTGGAACACCATTGAAAAAGTAAAAGGTTTTCAATGATATATCGCTGAGGTAGTAATTTCGATACCTTTGATAGGGATGAAAAATGGGCTCGGGCACGGGCTAATTGGTTTTTCCATTCTATTGCAGTTTGTACTGTTGACAGTTTTATTTTGGATAACAATTAAGATATTTAATACAGATATGTAAGAGATAATTTTAGACACTTATTAATACGCCTTGTTGATTGAAATTGGCTCAAGGGTAGTTCAGGTTGTACGTTTAAATGATTGCAAGCCAAATTTAATAAATTTGACGTTATATGTGCAGTATATGGGGCCATATCAAGATTTTGTCCATTGGAATTTCTATTCCAAAAATTTTGAAGCAAAAAAAAATGCAGAATTTTTTGCGAAATATGTTAACTAAGGCTTTACACTTAAAGAAACTCATCAAAACTACTTAAACATTTGGAAATGAACACGTAACTCCGAAGGGGACAGAAGGAAACTCAATGTAGAAGAAAGATGATTTCACATTGTTCACAAGAGCAAAATGTCTAAATCGGAGATGAATGCTCAGGGAATATGGACGAGAATGCTACAGGCAAGGCCCATAATGACAGTAGCTTAGTAATTGATAGTAGCTTAACACAACCTCGACGATTTAGATGAGGATGATTAGCAAGAAGAGGAAGTAGAAGACTTTCGTTTAATCCAGGAGAGTTACTTCGAGGATGAGCACCAACTAGTGAGTACAAGTGAGCTGTGGTCCATTGGTTCTCCTTGCTACCCTGGGTTATTTGCATAGATTTAGCATATAAATGAAGTTATTATGAAGATAAGATAAAATTAGTATATGTTTGCTTGCAGTGCTTCTTCTAAGATCTAGAGCAACGACTCTCCATCTTATATCACCCGGAGGAACCTTCTTTGAACGATATCTCAATAATGGGCATGTAAAATACATCGTGTATGGATTTTCATTTATAAGTCGTTTACCTTAGAGTTAAGAGCCAAGTTTAAGTAACAGAAATATTATTGAAGGTGAGGAAAGGTCGTTGGTCAAGCGGTCGAACGACCCTAAATAGAAGGTTTACTCTACGTCTATTATTTACTAGGGCGTCGCGGACGTTCAAGAATATTCAAATTCAGAGTTGCACGACTACGAAAAGGATACTTTGGACAGTATACTTCGTAGTGGTACAATTAGATGACAACAAAGATCGATGGAATGAACCCAGTTCCTTTGCGCTTACTATGAGATGACCTATATTTATATCAGTCCGCCTAGATGTGTACCACGATAATTGGAGAGTCGCAATCGTAATGTCAGGGTGAACGGTTCCAATCTATCAGTTACACACTTCTTTTGTAGTTCTCTTTGATAAAATCACATTCCGGCAGAGAAGTCACAAATTCACTATTACAGCGATGCATATGTTGGAACTGAAACACTATCTCTTTTTTTCCAGTAGTATGCTTGACTCGTTTCCTGCGGAGCGGAGGATGCAAACGCAGAAAAGGTAGTATTGAAAACAATTGGGAAAGAGAGGTTTGACGCCGGATTGCATTATGCTTCACTTTTAGTGGTATCTTAAGCAGTGGGGTCTATTTTCTGTGCACCCTAGCGGGGAACGGAAGGAATTCTTAATGAGTAGCCCTTAAGAACACCCCGTCCGATCCATCCAGCAAAGCTGAACGGGCACAGCCGGTCTTGCTCGAACAACTCCCTAGCCCATCAACTTGTTTCCTACCCAGAGAAACCACCCGACTGCCCTGAGAGTACTATTAGGTTACCCTTGTGTGTGCATGATTGTCAGGGATGAAATTAGTGAAATAGGATCGGTAAAATTACAAGTTCCCTATGACAAATACCTTAAGAAATACATCAAATACCATTAGTAGAGGTGAAGAAATCTCAATCCGTGAAGATGACCGAATATCAGACACTTAACCCGGTTGTAGCCAACAACTAGAAGAGAGAAGACGGAAAAAGGTCTGTTTAAAAAAAGCTCAGCAATATTAAAACTTCATGCTACCCATTTTTAATATTGAGAATGGAAAAAAGGGTAGTATTTACGTATCTTATCAAAGACTCTATAGGACCAAAATCGAATATATTGCTTTGATTTAATATAACTCGGTAATATTCCAGCGATATACGTCATGATCTCGGTATTATATTTAAATTACGGGATTATTTCATTTTCCTATTAATGTTCTAGATCATCTAGAATTCATTGCACTGTGAGGTGATTAAAATATTTTTATCCAGCAGAACCAAAGGATATTTCGAGATCCGACGGGAGGCATTGGCTTGATTAACAGCCATCCTTATTGTCGGATTATTATTTAACTACTCTATTTTTTAGCATACCTCTAAAACTCGATTGTTTGAAGAGGCCCTTTAGACTGCTTTATAGTTTAAATTGGGTTCGAGTGAGCCCAAGATAGATGTAGCGATCGTGATTATTAAACGAAATATGTCAAGCAATGAAGAACGATTGGGACTGTTCATAGTTTTACACGACAAATTGCTTAAGCAATAAATCAGATACAGGACAGGTAATGGAGGTGGAGAAGACTATGTCCTTGAAGATGACTGAAGCACAGAAATTGAAGACAACCTGAGCCAAGAACGAGAAGGGTACTGGAGAAAGCTCAAAAAAGCGCATGGATATGCTCAAAAAAGCGCATGGAATCTACATCTATATTCTACCCTGCGGGCCGAAGCATCGGCGTGTGGCATAGTGAATATGCACCACCTACTCGGAGGGCCATGTAAAACGCAGACTATAAGCCCTAAAAATTCACATTGGCTCCTATAAGAGGTGGGAAATGGGCCTTAAACGGGGCCAACGTATCTGTTTCACCCAACTGATTAGTGGTTTACCCTTAAAAATTCACGTTCTACCAAACCAGTCACGAATGTACATTATTTTCTACTATGTATGCATAGTGGGACTGAACCGCCAACTCTTTGGTTCCAGGGAGTCTTTTCGCGCGTCATTGGTGGACCTGAGGATGCCACTGCAGATAATCAAGTAGTGAAAAACGAATGAAAAATTTCAGTTTTCTATGATAAATAGCGGAGATAGTATAAAATAACAGGATGATAATTTCTTTATTAGGATTTTGTAGGAACTAATCCACCATCCATTCATTTCCACAGCGACCTATTATGCGTCCGCGGCTACGATTAGGAATATTCAAAGTTTTCAACGATAAATTGCTTAAACAATATACTAGATACCTTTCATAAAGATGAAGAAGGCTGGGTCCGTGAAGATGACCGAAGTTCTGAAATCAAAACTGATCAATCACAATTGTTATGGTCCCTCATTGTACGTGAAAAAATGACATCTTAAATCTATCGGTTCTGCAGTTTATTTCATTAATTTTATACCTGTGATCATTCCTACAGTAATAGTTTGGCTCTAGCAAAATATGTTGAACGTCCGGCAAAAAATAGTCTACATCAAACTTTCTGAAAAGGTTAAACCTATATTTTTCCCTTCGATCATATACAGGTTCCCACCTGATTGCCTCAACAATTTAGTAGAATTACTATGTATATCATTACAATTTTTAACAAATCTAGCTACCATCCGCTGTATTCGATCTATTTCTGAATCTAGTTCTATTTCGTTAGGGTCCCATATATTAGCGGCGTACTCCAAGTGGATGGAAGTGGACGCAAAGGATGAATATTCACTCTCTCCGTTAAGAAATGTATCTAATATTTCTGTAGTATTATTTAAAGTAATCAGCTTGAAATATTACCCACCTCGCCTACTCACATTCTCTTCCATCCACACATTCCCCAGCGGTCCCACAAGATTTTCAAGAAGCAAATTGCGATGTCTAACCATCCTTTTAAATCCACGGACTATTTGCAATAATACATTTAAATATTCGAGATGAAATCATTGAAATTTACTATAACATAGCTTTCCTTGATACGCTGATACATCATTTTTCTCTCTTCGTATGCCTCCAAACGTCGTTTGCTCAGTCGGATAAGTGGTAAAAATAAAATAAAAAACCCAACAGATATACGAAAACAGTATTTTTTGTTACAATTTTGATTAAAAACTGTAATTATACGTATTAATATTGTTCTCTAAGCTAAGTAATTCGTTATTTGTCAATATGTGACAAATGTTGCAAGAATATTCTGAACTGATTTCCGTTCACCGCTCAGGTTCTCCGAGAGTTAAGGTATTTTAATATTAATATTTAACGTAAGTTTAATATGTAATGTTCAAGTCTAGATCAATAAATTATTATCCTGTCAATAAATAATGCCATAACAAGCGATAAATTCTCAAACACATTTCACACAACTAATTTCATACATCGTCGCCATTAGAAAAGTTTCTGGACTTACTAATCTTCAGGTACTGTCAAAATGTTGAACGGAAATGAAATTGCAACTAAACTTTCTTCAGTGGCCAACGTTCCATGTGTGCCTACACATTATTCAAGGGCCACAAAATATATTTCAACTCCTATAATAAACAATTACGTTTAATGATATTTAACATCCTTTTCGTAGTCCAGATAATTAGTATAAATACACACACGAAACATTTTCAGATTGGTGTTTTTGTGCAAGATGACAATTTATTTACGATATGCACGACACAAGGGCCTAAACAAAATAGAAATACGTAAAAAGTTTTCATTCGGAGTAAAGTGTGACAATTGTATTCGAAGACATCACTGAATAAAATTGAGTAGGATTATTTATTGAAAAAATACTTTCAAGTACCAGACTCACAGCATCCATGGCGAAAGTCTCAGCTGTTTGTGAAAAACATAAACATTGCTCGTAATGGGCTGCCTGCATTTCCAATTACTGTACCGGAAGGTTTTTATACCGTAAGGGGCGGGGTTATAGCGTTACAGAACCGACGCCTTAAACTTCTGCACCGTATTCAGAATCACTTCTAGCGCTATTCTGGAGCGAGGAATAGCGTTAGCCAGAAATAGCGTCACCCGATTCAGAATAGCAGCCCAAGTCAACCCAGAGGTTTCATCATCGTCCGTTTGCAGTATGTGTAGTTTGAAAGTTGTAATTGCATGATTACGCGTGCAAAAAAGTTGGGAAACGGGAATGAAGTCCACTAACAACATTTACTTTTTTTCGATATTCATTCTTGTGCGATGTATGTAATAATAGCAATGAAATGAAGTGAATTTTATGTGTAAGACGAAATGAGAAATCCACCATATACTTTGTGAAAACATACCAAAGTAACGCATTAGGTACCTACCTTGGCACTTCATCGTGTGAGTCAGCATTTAGTATTGTATAGCTACTCATGCACAACGCAATTACCCCGAGCAAATTCCACAATTATTCTAATGGTACCTACCATTAAAAATGTATAGAGATAGAATTCTACAATCGGTGACTAAATTATGGACATTAATGTGGTATAATTAATTGGTTTTCTGGCATTCACATACCTTCTATGATGTTTAATATAATACTTTACATGTATTTGTGCCTAATTTAACGTGTGTACTCAAAATTAGAAGCAAATTCTGAGTACAATTTTTGAATTCCACACTTGTAAGAGTAAATACGATGGTACATATTTAACTATTTTTCAATGAAATATTGCTAATGCATGATTTAATATATTTCGTTGTTGATGTAAATCCCACGACCTTATGACGCATATGATGGGGGTTTCCAAGAGTCGTACGCTATGATGGTTATGACGGACTTATGACGCTTATGACATTTACAGAATCGCTCCTTTTCGCCAGCCGTTATAGCTGTGATGCCCCCATCATAAGAATAATAGTTACGACGCCGATGACATTTACAGAATCGACCCCTGAGACCAGTCAGATTTGCACCTATGCTGATAATATATTCATAAAAGCTAGGACAAAAAGAAATAAATAGAGTTAAAGGAGAAATTGGAATCAGAAGTAGAGCAGATAGGTCTAACGGTGTGTGACATAAGATTCAAACATATAGTTATGTCCTCATCAGAAAAAAAAGAAAAATTAGAAGATCTGGAGACGGGGACAAAGTGTTTGACGGAGTATATTATTTTAGGTACCAATGAAATCTAATTGATTACGAGAACTAAATCAGCCGATGTGAAGTGGAGTAAATACAGGCGGGATACAAAGCACTTCATGCTTACCTTTACCTTAAAATCAACCTAATATCAAGGAATTCAAAACTCAGATATATGAAATATTAATGAGAACACTAGTAACATATGGCTCAGAAACTTGGCCCTTGAACTCAAAACGAGAGAACATATTGATAACCTTTAAAAGAAAGAACACTACGGAAGATTTCATTGTATTACATTTTCGTATGTCATTTGATGTCTGCCGCCTCACGACAGGCAAATTGTATTTGCATAATAAAAACGTGGGAGCCACCATCTTAGTCTGTCTATCTCTAACCCTTGAGTTGGTCGTATCTCTATTATCCCGATACATCACATTGGCGTTGAGGATGCCGGCGTTGATGGATAAGTTCATTGCCGAGGAAGATAGTTGGGACTGACACGAAGAGCGACTGGAACAATATTTTATTGTAAATGACCAGGAGAGAGAGACTCACGAGAGAAAAAAGATGGCAGTGTTACTTTCTTCTGTGAGAAAAGTAGCGCATGCGGTCCTGAGAAATGTGTACGAACCCAAAAAGCCGGCAGGTCTTACTTATCAGAGGCTGTGCGAACTCCTCATAGAGAATTTCTGTCCGAAAACCTTTGTGATTGCCGATAGGAACAAATTTCATCAAAGGCTGCAGGGGGAGTTGGATTCGGCGAGACTTCATTGCGGAACTGAGAAGAGAGTCCCACGGCTGTAATTATGGAGCCTTTTAAGATCGCGCAATCCGGAATCAATTCTCCTAGGGCTGCGTGATAGAGAGATTATGTGGGCCCTGTACCTTGAAAGCAAGGACATGGTGTTCCGAGAAAGCGGTGGAAATCGCAGCAGCGCGGGATAGGGCCTTCCAAACGCCGAGGCTTACAACAAATTCGCGTCGCCGGCGGAGGTTGCTGAGGTGGGAGTCCATTTTGTCCGCCAAGAGGATTCGTCTTTGATGGAAGACCGGTGCCGCGACAGTGAAGAAGTATTTAGGGTCTCGACTCAAGGAAAGGGGAGAAGATCGTCTTAAACGAAATCAAGTAGCATCGGAAGGAACCGCAGCTATGGTGCACTACTGTTGCAGGAGGAACTGCCATACAAGTGTAGAGTGTCGTTTTTGGCATCCCAGATGCAATCTGTGTCACCGGGTTGGGCATATAAAGGTAATTTGTAAGCAGGGTTGCTAGGGTGAGTACCAAAAAAGAATATTTCACAGTGAGATTTCGGAAGGACCAGAAAAGTTTTTGTACGGTGTCTGGATGATTATGGTCGGGAAGGAAAGGGTATTGAAATTTTTAGTTTTGAGCCATCAATAGGCGATAGGGTGGATATATTGTTGAAGTGAAAATATTGGTTGCAATGATAATAAAAATGCATTCCAAGAGGAGTTCCCTTCTCTGTTCAATATAAAATGTCCATTCGGGGATGCAACCTGGAGGGTAATTATTAATGTAGAAGGGGTAAAGCTCGACCTGGAGGTTAATACGGGCTCGGCCATTCCAGCGATATCGGAGGGCTGTTACGGACGATATTTCTTCGCATTGCCCTTGCATAGAACAGCCATATGGCAAAAACCCTACTCCAACAACCTTATCAAACCGGCTGGTACTATAGAGGTAAAGGTCCGCTACGAGAGTAGGACTTATGAGTTGTGTTTATTTGGGTTAAAAACGGTGGGCCGCCTATCGTGGGGAGACATTGGCTAAAAACTTTAAGAGTGAGCGTACCATTACTGCATGGGGGTGTCAGGGATTTTCAGCTGGAGGATGTCCTAGAGAAATTCGCCTCACTGTGGGATGGCTAACTGAGCACAATTAATAGAGGTGAAGTGGCTCTTATTCTAAAATCCGATGCAAAACCGGTGTATTTCTCTCCCATTTTCGCATTTGATTTTAGCAACAAAGTTTATGAAGAGTAGAACAGGCTTGTAAGGGAGGGAATCCTACACACAGTAGACTTCAGTGCTTGGGCTACACCAATTGTACCGGTTGCTAAAATGATGGAATCGTTAGAATCTGTGGGGATTTTCAAATTATTCTCAATTCTAAGCTAGAATTTGAGCAATATCCCTTGCCACGAGTAGAAAAAACTTTTGCCAAATTAAAAGGGGAAGAAAAGTTCTCCACGATTGATCTCACCCAGGATTTTCAGCAACTCCCTTTAGACGAAGGGTCTCAGGAGTTGTGCATCATCAACTCCTACAGAGGTTTTTTTAGATATAATAGTCTACCATTTGGAGATACATCATCTCCTGCAATATATCAAAAGATAATGGAGCAAGTCATGCAGGGCTTAAAGGGAACAGCTTCTTTCCAAGACGGTATTATTGTAACGGGAATAAATGACGAGGAACACTTGGAAAACTTGAATCGGGTGCTAAACAGGACTTGTGGGTTAGGGTTTAGGGTCAGTAGGGGTAAATGTATGTTCATGGAGAAGTCTGTGGAATACCTGGGACACGAAGTTGACGGAGAGCGACTCAGGAATCACAGAAAGGGCCTACATCCAACTATTTTCAAGGTAAAGGCCACAACTAAATCTCCACCACCTAGAAATGTGTCACAGCTGAGGGCATTCAAGGGGTTAATAGAGTATTATTCCAAGTTTCTGCATTACTTGGCAATTAGGTTTACCCCTTTTCATGAGCTCCTTTGTAAGGGATTTAAGTGGAATTTGTCTGAGATGTGTGAGGAGGCTTTCCAGTCAGTTAAAACCTCCATTCCTTCACCTAGAGTCCTCGCGTATTACAATCCCTCTCCGCCTATATTTTTAGATTCTGATGCGTCTCCCTATGTACTCAGTGCTGTGTTGATTCATAGATATGCAAATGGACTGAAGTACTCCATTGCTTTTGCATTCTGGTTACTGAGAAATGCTGAAGCTATTCGCAAAGTGACCGGGAAGCTCTAGCCCTCGTATTTGGAGTTGGGAAATTCACATTATGCCTATATGGGGGAAAATTTATATTAAGAGCCGATTACAAGCCCCTTTTTTATATTCTGGGAAAAAAGGGATTCTCCAAATGGCAGCCAACAGGTTTCAGCGCAAGTTTATGATTTCCAAATCAAATTCACTAAGGCCCCAAAAAGATAAGGTAGTGGGTGGACAATCAAGATTGCCCGTAGGAGAACGGAAGGAAGAAATAAAAGAACTGTCGTACATTGAATAGGGAGAAAGAGAATTTTTGCTTGTCTTAATAAGGGAGGTTCAAAGGGATCCTGTTCTGGCCAAGATCCTGGACTATTTTATGTTTAGGTGGCCAGAAAAAGGGGACTATAGTGTGCAGCCTTATTTTAAGAGGAAAAATTAATTAAGTGTTGCACAGGGTTGCTTACTGTGAGGAAATAGGGTAACTATCCCTGGAAAGTAGAGGTCTAATGTCTTGAGCGAACTGCATTTCCGTCATCAGGGCATCGTTAAGATGATCCCTTGCAAGGTCTTATGTATGGTGGCCCAGGTTGTAGGCCCAACTTGGAGGCTTAAGCTCGTGCGCAGATAATAAACCCCTCCCAAATAGTGACCCGCTGAAATGCTGGGAACTGCCAGAAAAACCATTGGAGCGCACACACATGGATTTAGCAGGTCCATTTATTAATTATGTCACTGTAGCGATAGTTGACAGTTTTACAGTTTACGGCGTTATGTAGCATTTTAAATGATATTGGATAGGCATGTAAAACAAATGTCTCCACAATAAGCGCATTTAATAAAGTTATCACCTGGTGATTTGGATCTTCATGAACGGTGTTCGTGTGGGTAACATAACTTACGACCATTTTTGTATGTTGCCGAACATTAAGATCTTCCAGGTTTTCTACCGCGTAGGTTGATTGTGGCTAGAAATCACTCCACCATCCAACGATCCATATTTTGCTTACGTGAAGTACGCCGTTTTAAATGAAATTCTTCACAAACCTCAAACCACAAATACCCAGGGCACCTTTTATCAAATCTCTCCTGTCAGAAAATTCTTCACTGTAAGCGAACAGTTGACTAACAAATATCAGCATTCCAGTGTAATAGCAAGGAAATTCAAAATGAATACGTAGCTTTGCGATAAAAAATTACATATTTGTGCATGGTCAACATTCTTCAAAAAGACTCGCAACTGATCCGATCTCTCTCTCTCTCTTCTCCAAAAAGTACCCTCGGATTTCAAAATGTGAAAATGTTCGGCCAACGACTAACCTTCCGCCTGAATCCCAAAATTTGCGGATGAGCGGGAAAGGGAAGGGCACTCTCATGTCATTGGGATGGGAAATTATCCCTATAGGGGGATGAACCTCTGGGCCAACGTAGTCGGATGGAGAAGGAAAAAAGAAACCACTCCATTAAAGATCCTTTTAGATATCTTTTGCCGGAATGATAAAACTTAGCGAATGATGAAGCAGTCTCGAGTTGAAAATTCCGGGTTAATAGTCCCACATTTGAATCTCCGGGAGGGGGACAATAAGAGGCTACGAGGGAATGAAATATGGTTTGTGTAGAATCGCGATATGGAATGTGAGATCTTTGAGAAGGATAGGAAAAATGGAAAATTTGAAGCTAGAAATGAACAGAATGAAAGTAGACAACATGGTGATAAGTAAAGTCAGGTGGCCTAATGTTGGCGACTTTTGGAGTCGGGAGAATAGAATATTGTATTCAGGAAATGATGACGGAAGTGGAGGAGTTGGTATTGTTTGGAACAAGAAAATGGCTCAAAACTTTTTGGACGTTTGGGGATTTAGAGAGAGAATTATAATGGTTAAAATTAAAATGGAACCAAGAAATATGGTTTAGATTCATGTTTACCTGCATACGTCAAATTATTCAGACCAATAGGTAGAAGATATTTACGAAAAAATTGAGGAATTTCTCATGACAGTGGACCATTGAGACAACCTTGTGATTTTAGGCGACTGGAATGCGGTGGTTGGTAAAGAAAACGTACAAGATATATATCCGGAGGATACGGGCTTGGAAAGAGGAATGAGAGAGAAAAAAGACTTCTTGAGTTTTGCCAAGTACATGACCTTGTCATTGCCAACACACTTTTTCAACAGCCTAAAAGAAGAAAGACTTGGTCAATGCCTGGGGATGGAGAACGATATCAGATAGTTTATATACAATTAGGAGAGTTTTTAAGAACCAGACAATAGTTGCTAAAAGTTATCTAGGTGCTTATATAGATTCCGACCGAAATCCAGTGCTAATGATAAGCCAACTACGTCGAAAAAGGAAACAAGTTAATCAAAGAAATCATAAATGGAATTTCAAGAAAATTAGGGGCAATAGAGAAGCCAAGCAGCTCTTTAATGATTTGAGTAATGAAGTTAGAAGGAATGCGAAAATATAAATAGCATATAATAAAAATGGAAATTATTCAAAATAATACTACAAGCTTCAAAAACATACCTTGGGAAGATAGAAAAGATCCCATATCCCCAATGGACAATATTCTACATGTGATGAATTAAATGAGGCAAACTGAGTATGGGATATTTAGAAATAAAATAAATAGGGATGCCAAAAAGGCAAGAAAAGCCTAGTAGGAAAAAAATGAAAGTATGACGTGGGGGAAACTTAGAAAGGGCGTACGCAGATGTAGGAGCAAAGTTCAACAGAAAAACAAACACACTATAAATCATAATAGACAAAGATGGAAAAGTGATGACTGATGATAAAATAATTATCAAACATCGACAGAAATACATTGAAGAGTTACACAGATGACAAAATTTGGATGAAGATATCTTATGAAACGAAGAAACCATGGAAAAGGATGAGATTGTGCCACCAATATTACGAGATGAAGTCGAAAGGGCACTTTAAGTACTAAAAGTTAAGCACAGGGAGTTGATGAAATTCCTGGAGATATTTACAAATCGGAACGAAGGCGAAGGACTTTATTGTGATCAGTAAAATGTACATATAAGGAATAAATCCCGATGACTTTGAGAAAATACCGATTCCCAAGAAAAGCAGAGCTCAGAAATGTGAGGAGTATAGGACCTTAAGCCTGGTGTTGCACGAGTCAAAGATACTGACAAGAGTAATATACAATCGAAAAGAAAAGAGGATTTAAGCAAACCTACAATATGACCATTTTGGCTTCAGAAGAAATCCTGGTATACGTGAGGCCATTCTGGTCTTAAACTTATAATGGAAAAAATGATGAGACTCAGCTACATGGGAGTGATAGCCTTTATCGACATTGAAAAGGCCTTTGACAATGCGAATTGGAACATCTTGTTTAGAGTCCTTAAAGATGTTTATAGCAGATTTAGAATACATTACAAAGATGGCTTGAAATTTATTTGGGGAGAAGATATGGTAAAGTTTATAAACCCATAAAAAATATTTGGCCTGTAAGTGCTCTGAAACTGGTCTGTAACTGCTATGAAATTGGTATGTAACTGCTTTGAAAGACTAATATCTCATCTGAAAGTGGAACTGGTCTGTGTTTGAAACATTTTGAGGTACCTTTACAATCCAGACCAGTTCATTACAGTTACTTTCAGATCACTTTAAGATCAGATATTGGTGTTTCAGAGCAGTTATATCTCAGTTTCGGCGCAGTTACAGACTAAATATTTTTACTTGGGAAGGCTCGGAGAATATGGTATTCAGGAGATTTTGAAAGAATGAATAAGACTGTATAACCAAAGAGGAGATAATTTGGGATAATATATGCATCAAGGAAGAGAATAAGACCAAGACTGACATGGTTCGAAGATAAACATAAAAATCTTGACAAGATGAGAGAGGAAGGCTGGAGGAAAAAGATGGACAGCAGAGAGTAGTGACGGCAGATTGAGCTGGAGGTCAAAGCTTACCCTGAGCTGTAGAGCTGAAAATAAGGAAGGAAGGAATTTTGGATGGTAAATCCCATTTTCATCTTATATGCTGTTAAAATTAATGGATGATGATTGTAATTACTTTCTCATAACATCTATCCTAATAGTAGCATAATGCTTCTTATGGGATGGAACATTCCATGAAACATAAAACAGAGTACTATGTTTAAAATACGAACTCCGATGCTGCAATAAAAACGATAAATAAACACACGATTGCTTCTTAGCTTTTCTTCAATATATCTAATAGCTACGCAGCAATGAAGTCACATTGGAGTGGTTGAGGTCCAAGAGTAACACTCTGCGTCGTATGCCTCGATAGAGAACTCATGGACTGACGGAATGCACCACCAATTTAAAAAAATTAATAGAAGCAATTACAATAAAGACATAACGAATTAATAGGAAAAATAAAGCGCATATACACTTCGCAAATGTCACTCTGGGAGTCCAACTATCGGATTATAATCTGGTTGGAATGTATGGACCATTACCAGTTTACTAATCGTTAATTAATCTACTTATACAAATATTAATATTCACGTACACACTCAAACACACTGGTTGAGCAAAGCTGTCGAAACGTTTAGTGATGCATATGAAATACCCACGTGCAGACTCTCAGCAAAATTATACAATTTCTTGTTTTTTAAAGAAATAATTCGTAAATTAGTACATGATAGCACTTATACTCATAAAATAATTTTACACTAAAATTAGGACCATTTGCAGTGGATGATGTATGAAAGGAACCTGATTTATAGAGGAAATATTATGAGTAATAACAAGGATTATTCCTTCCTTGATAATGCATGCAACCTGGTATAATGCAGACTGAGATAATAATACAGGTGAGAAAACCTAGGAGAGAGTGACCAGCAATCAAAAGTGGCTCACAACATCGGAAGAAGAGATAGAGTCATATACTCAGAGAATATTATAGCAGAAAAGATAGTGTACTCTCCTGGTGAATGCTGCCCATAATATTGCTTCACAATTTCCATGACCAATCTTATCAGTTGGAAGGGCTAAGAGGACAGATATCACCAAAAGGAAGCGGGAATTATAGTCAAACGTGAGGAAAATATGCTTGAAGTGCCATTAGAATAATTGTTACATGAAATGAAAACTATATTGATTCACTTTTAATTGGATTAAATGAACATAGTAAGAAATTTTTCATTTCCATTGAAGTGGAAGAAGCGAAATAAACAAATGAGAATCCAGAAGAATAGTCAACTGAGCAAAACAAGTACTGCTGACAAAGAAAAACACCCACAAAGGAAAAGCAATTCCTACTATTCACCAGAAATAATATAAACATAAATTTTAAGAACTAAAATCCCGAGCAATGGGAAGATGTCTGCTCTCTGGTAAGCGCCATAATTTTTACAGGAAGGGCAACAAGTATTCCGAAAACTGTTTGGCAAAAGCTTTCCAGATATTTCAGCTAAAGGAGAGTCTAATTACTGCATAAAATACCAAATGGTATGCAAAGCAGTCAGCCATTAATAATATATATTTGAAGTACCTCTTGTATGGCAGAGACGTTTATATGATAATGGTAGAAAAGAAAATAAAATTGGAAGCCATGACAATATGGTAAAATTGAAAAATGGTGATCAAATAAATAGCGAGAATCATATTTATTGAAGTATAATAAAGGATTTCGAAGCATTATTGTTCAATGTAAACTCTACAGAAGAGAAAAAATAAACCCTGCGAAGTAATTCTGCACGCAATAGTCTTCTAATAACAGAAATGGGTGGGCACATGTGAAGAATTACAGAGAAAGGTAAGAGATAGGATACGTCAGGGAAAATTCGAGATAATTAAAATTGAAGACTTTTTAATGAAAATAGATAGAGGATTCTATGAGACGGGGCTTGATAATGGACAACTTAAACCAGATATTACCTATTTTCACGAGATATTAACACAAAATGATAAAGCTGGGCAAGACCCGTTCCAGAGTTTATAGAATCCATAATTACCAGCAAGGAAGAAAGGATACCTGCTGGCAAAAGATGATATGACCTGTGGACCTAAGAGAGGCTGCCCAAGACTCATTGATATTTGTGCATGAAATTGCACCAAAACTATTGAGTAATAATTTATTCTTATTCTATTATATAAGAGAGCCAGTCAATACCAATAGTACGCATGCCCTAGCGCACTTTGGTTAAGGACTACACCAGGAAAGATGACTAATGAAAGAAGAGTGGCAAGCATTGTCCCTTAAGGTAAAGGATCCTATTGATTAGTGTACATTGAAGTTGAATGGGCTAACAATAGGTTCGCATGCTGAAAGCGGTTGGGAATCACTGAAATGGATGGTATAATATGAACCAAAATCACAGCCACTCCTTCAGATTAGCAAAACCCGAGGAAAAATGCTGTAGATGGAATTGTAAACTTAAGGGAATAAATTAAACAAACTTTGACTGAAAATTGTTGAAGATAGGTGATGAAATTGGATAATTAATACCGATTACAAAAAAATAGCAAACCATTGTCGCACCTATTGTGAGAAAAAGGATCATGAATTCTAGAAAAATGCAAGGAAGTCTTTGAGAAGAGGAAGGTGCGAAAACTCTTCAATAGAGAATCAAAAAACATCAAGATATAATGGAATTAAAGTCACAATGAAGGAAAGAAAGAAGATTTGATGAAGTGAATTATAATGAAATTTAGAAAATTGGCAACTTTTAAGTTATCAACAAGAACTTGGAAATAAAGGATGACATTATAAAGAACAAATGGAAAGCAATCAACAATAAGTCACAGAAGTGTCTGTCACTGCAGCGAACTCTAAACAATTTAGGAAACATAGATAAAAAAATCAGAATACTTTGATTGAAAATGACTCATGTAAGATTCAATGCTACGAAGACGGTCAAATAAGAAACCTTTTATCATTTCTCATTTGTATGACTCCCGAATCACCAAAAAGTACAGTCTAAAGGTCCTCCACGTACATATCAAAGGTTGTTCTCTATAGTTACTCTGTGTAGGCATGCTTTATCTTTGATTCCACCGCCATGAATGCATGAATAAAAGTGTAAATTTGAAAAAAATCTCTTGTTGGATGGGGAACAAAGGCAGTGTCACACTAAAGGGTACACAATACTAAAAACAATAAATACCTAGTTTTAAACACAAGATAACATGAATATAACCATCAATTGATAAAACACAAAAGCAACTTTCCACATTAAAAGGTTAAAATACATCACAATAATACATTTTGCTACCCAAACATGCCTATCTTTTTTCCTAAATTGGGCAACTAATTGAATGGCAGAGGATACTCACGAAATAAGGGATCATCACACGGACACCAACATTGCTCCTCATGGTTCCCGTTGATACAATTGGACATCATTCTTGGGTTCTTGAGTCACACATTTCCACTGAGTTCAATCTAATCCCTCAACCTGTAAAATGTTTCAAAATTCTATTTTAACATAATTTTATAAGAAAAAATGTAAAACTAATGAAAAACTACGGAAAGATATTAGATAGCTGCAGTGACAGCCACTTCTGTGGTTTTTCATTGATTGCCTCTTGTTCTTTCTAGTGTTATCCTTAATTTTCAAGTTTTTGTTTACAACTTTAAAGTGATAAATATTAGATTTCAAGTACAATCAAATGTCAAAGTGGTAGATAGTATAAGATACTTTTCACACGTTAGCCCATTTAATTTCAAGGGTTAGGTGAAAAGTATGAAAATCGTACTACATAATAATCGTACTACATAATAATAATAATAAACAATACCGCGTGCTAAATTCACATACAATAAATAAGCGAGTCAACGCACAAAGAGAGGTTACAGTAAAGCGAAAATCTCACCTAAATCAGATAATATTCACCATTTCATTTTATATTCGAGAAAAAGTCCCGGACAAAAGTACTCGTTAATAACCATAGACATAGCAGCGATTTGGGACCTTAGATCCCAATGTAACCTCAACAGTCCCTCCGAACTTAAATACTGTATAAGGGTTCTATAGATGCAGTACAATGGTCTGATGTAGGGTGCAAAATTTAAATAAAGCGATGAATTACGCCTACCGATGCGCCCTAGTTACTAGAAGAAAACACATATTTAAATTCATATACCATGTAATTGCCGTTGAAATCACATTGTGGAGATTGGGAAAAGCTGAAATCTTACATCTGATACCTGCGTTTAAATTACCTAATATAATCGGTTAACGAAGATATTAAACAAAAGCAGGCCCGGGCAATATATCCAGTTCGAATCCATTCGTCAGGTTACCAATTACATAAACGAGTATTACCAAGTAATACTATAGTTGAAATTGCAGAAAAATTTAGAATTTTCGCACTGAAAATGTAAGTATTGAGTAAATAGAAGCGTAGATCAAAGTCTACTGCAAGAATAAGATGTAATCTTTCTTCATCCAGCCAATAATATGAAGTTTAACCTAGTATATCTACTGTAAGTAATATAAATGATAAAAATCACTTCACCGACTACAATGCTTTTCTCGTAGAGTTAAATAACTAGAGTCCCAAGGGCGCTGAGGAAATTTTAACATATCCTATGGTCAAAATACAAAAATTAACACTCATGCAAAATTACAAGACAATCGGTCCAGACTGTACACGCATACCCACACGCATACCCACACGCATACCGACGTTACACGCATACCCACATCCATTCGTATGTCTATAGAGAGAACTCATAAATGGTCTGGGCAAAATATACCTTTTTAAGCCATTCATCAGGTTGCCGAGGAAATAAGCTATTGTTGATACCGGAAAAAATTTTGAATTTTCACAATAAAAATGTAATTTGTATGCAAATACGAAGCGGAGAACAAAATTGATCCCAATAATTAAATTTACCGTTGCTTTTGTCATCGGATAATTAAACATTAAACCTTATATCTCTAGTGTAAATAATTTTAAAAAGCAGAAATAATCACTTCTACACCGAATTCATTGCTTTTCTTTTGGGAATATATAACAGGGGCCCATTCAAGGACTCCAAGGGCCCTGAGGGAATTATATCATAACCTATGTTCGTCCCGGTAGAAATATAATTGAATGCAATATTTCAAGAAAATCGGCGTTCAATAGTGAATAAAGAATGTAAACGCACACACACGCCCACATTCACTTTTCTATATATAGAACTAATTAGGACGACAAACTAACCAAGGCTTAGTCAATAGGAAGTTATTTGCTGTCCTGTGAAGGGACTCTTTATAAGTTTACTCCAAAATATAGCGTGTGCCACATTTACCATTTCCTCGCCATAGCCATCAAAAAGGAAAGTTGACGATGGGCAACTTTTTCTGAGAAAGAAAATCGTGAACCTCAAATACGCATTGTAACAACCCACCAACGATGGTGCGCGGCGTCCTTTTCCCGCATCTCCCTCCCGCTCCATCCCCCTCCTCTACTTCCCCTCGTCCCGCTCCCCCGAAACCACCTCCACGCCTCTACTACACCCACCCACTCCCATCGGGAAATTAGATTTTCATCTGAGCAAAGCACCGCGGACTTACATTCTTTGACCGGCAAAATAAATAACCTACTTGAAATATTTAAATAATTTTTATTTTTATTAGTTAAATTTTTAGTAATCCATACGTTAGTATTCCTCGTTTGTCATTGAATACGAGTAAATAAAAGTTATCTCACCAAGAACAGATGAATTTTTAATTCAATTAACTACGTGCCAATGTAGTACTTATGTACGTCCTTAATTAATGAACTCCTTTTAACAGAAATTGCATTTCAGAAGGAGAAGAAACAGAACCTTTAGGCAGTTAGAGTACAATTACTTGCTGAGAGGATGCAGGCAGTTTTATTTTAAATCACAAGAGTGTCTCAAAATCCGTAAATCCCTGAATATGTTCGCGGCTAAATGCACCATTTTTTTCTGTGTCTCTCTATCCAAATGACTACGAATATCGAAAGTTTGAAAAAAAAAATTCTATTTCAACATTGACCATGTCAGCCAGTTTCCGCCATTGCAGCCGGTGAGCTTCTACACACACGTTTCCATTCCTAGCTATCAAAATTTGATTCGCTTCTCGTAATATCTAGAAAGTCAACGCAAACAAATAATAATGCTGTAGCAAAAGATGATGTTGAGTAAATATCAACTACATAAAATTATAACGTAACACAATTCACTGTCATTATCGCAAGGGGAGTGGCTTACCTATTTTATGTATTCACTGGAAAATTACAATATTTTGGACCAAAATGTTCTAATACTAAAAATATCCCAATAGCGGAATTCAGCTCCCGTCACTCACTGCATACATATCACATTTACGTTCACAAATCTTCACTCCTCGCGGCACTACCGTTTAAACTCGACGCCATGAACACTGAATGCATATTAAGGGAAAGGAGGATTTTGATATCACCGTTGTACCGATAAACCCTAAACAGCGATTTCTACCTTTCATGATTAAAAGGAAACAAACTCCATTAACATAAAACGTTAACGGGAGTAAAACTCACCTCACGGCTTTGGGAGATGCTTCTAGAAGATCTTATCCGCTTGGATGGCACCACCGTTGCTCTCCACACGACAGCTCAGCGACAACTATGTGGTAGGATGAGCGGGTGACTCAGTTAATGAACGCCTCATCACCATGAGCCAAAGGAACTAGCTCACGGCCCCGTTCATCTGGTTCCATTAAGAGTTGGGAATCGCTCGACTATAGAATCTCTGAGGAAAGTTTAACTTTCTTAATCCATCATTGAACGGACTCCAATTAAAAAATGACTCTTAGAAAACTAATGACAATTAACACATGCGAAGGTCCATAATTGATCGATACCTAAGGGAACTAAAATATCACGCACAACCTCCGCGCGAAGGTTTTATGCAAAATTACGAGACTATAGTAGGTTAAAGCACCACGATTAATAGCCAATAAAAAATTTTAAGCGTAGTATTTTAGAAATTCCTTAGCTTTACTTGTGATAAGGATGTCGAGGTTTATGCGTTTGAATTATTGATTATAAGTTTTAAATGCTGAATAGTTTTCACAGTTACAATGGAAAGTTTGTAAGAATAATGCATGGCTACCATATAGCTGTAAACATTTTGGTATTCAACATTAAGTATAACTTAGTGACAGATGCCTCTAATTCTTTGCACACATTTTGCGGTTGGATTTCCACCAAAATAAGCAAGATTAGGCAAAATGAAAGTCTGAATTTAGAATGAGCAAATCAAAGGAGTATGCAATTAATCAATCAAACTGTAAATGGCAAATTTTACTGGTGGGAAGTGAATTTTTCCCCGAGTTATCTTCATTGAAAGAAACGAAACAATTGCTCATTTAAAAAAAATTAAAATCCATATCACCAGTTACAAATTTTATATATGATATTCTATCGCTGGTTCATTTCCAAGAGAGCAAAACTAAGACTGTTGATTAATTATCTTTCCACCGCATAAATCTGAATAAGGTTCAGAATTAGAGTTGGAAATAAATTTGTATTTTCAGGCAGTTAATTAAATAGGCACGAATACGACTGGAATTTACGATCAATTACTCACTACGCCATTAAGAGGATTTCATTCTCTATAGCCATTAGGTTAAATACCATAATTTGGCTTATTCTAGCTCTTCAATTCATTCAAGTTGCGTGGTTCATTTTTAATGGTCGGAAGAACGACTCATTGACACATATGGAACTGCTGAAACGGAGTTTTTGAAACGAATCAAAATGCCCACCTCTTTCCTCGAGAACAGAAGAGCCTTCGTGTCACGCATCCACCATGACTAATTTCTATTTCAGACTAAACTTTTACGACGAGTCAACTCAGCACGCATTCTTGCTACCATCGTAAACTCCGTGCTACCCTCACCCTCCTCACTAGGACATCGCGACGAGCAAGGAAAGAACAAGTGAACGCGATAAGCACTACCACATTCCTGTGGTGTATTGCGGCATTCAAAATATATTTTTTAGCAAATGACACGTTTCTATGCTTGTTCCTTAAATTAATATCATCAACTAAACTTTCATTATAGGCGTTTTTACTTCGGCTAATCATTTCCATTTTCCGCTCACGGAACAAACGCTTAAAACTATAATGTGACATCCTTTGGAACTGTGTATTCTCATGGTATGAACGTTTATTACCTTTATAAATTCAGGCTACTATTTTACAAACCATCGCACACACAATCTTAGATTAAATGGGGCATAAGACTATATAGTTGAACAGAGGTGTCACGACGATCTTAAGGTGAATTTATTTCCGGCATATTGAGAGTCCCCAGGACACTGTGATTGCTGTCTGAGATCGTGAGACGAGACGGATATTCTTCGACGAGTTCTTGTTTTCTGCTTTAAGATGAGAAATTTGGATATTTTTTAAATTTAGAAGACAATAACGGTGACATATGCACTAAAGCGCAGGAAATATACTTTTCAATGCTCCCAAATGCCTTTTTCTCCTAGATATAGGTTGAAGAAGATAAAATACATATTTTCTTATCAACGCCGATATTATCCCAATTTCTCAGTGATTCACCATTTAATGATCAGTAAATGTGTAGATGAAAATTTTCATGCCCATTGCACCAAATATGAATCAGGGAAAATCAGCACTTAAAAACAATACATGATGTTCCGTGGCGAAGACGCTTCCCCACGCGCAACCTAGGCGACGAGGTTGGGGGGACTCGAAGGAGAAGGGACGCCAGACGACCCTCCACAACTAATCTCAGCGCTGGGGCCACGTGCAAAAAAAAACGCGGGAGATATGCGAGAGAGAGCTGAAAAAAAACAAAAGAGAGACCTCGAGGACGGCAAGGGTAGTTAAAAGATGGGTCGTCAGTCTGAGTGATCCCTCCTCCACTCGTTATTTTCTCTACGACTTTCTGCATTTTTTTCTCAGGGCGCTTATGGAGACGCACACTATTGCCATTATATCCAGCGGCGTAGCTAGGGGGGGCGGTCCGCCCCGGGCGCGCACTTTTAAGGGGGCGGCACTATGGGGTCTACAGAAGGCTATTATACTATTACATTTTTAATTCACTGAAGCATTCTTTTGCTACACTGAGTTTTTTCTTTATGTTTTATTTGTTAAAACAGAGTAGAATTTGTGGCATGTCACTTGTATCACAAACCTTGTGATATTAAGCTTCATCAGTCATCACTTGGATCTAATTTTTTCATCTTTTTTTAACATGCTGTATGAATTTTTCTCTAAAAGACAGGTATTTTATATTTTTAACAGACTATCGCCCTATTTTCAGATGAAGCGAGTTAAAGAAAGTGGTGCTGATATCAGATTAAACTATGAAGCTAGCTTTCGGAATGATATGTTAAAAGTCACTAATATAGTTCCATTAGTTTTACAAGTCTTCTGCAGCAACTAAAATGGGAGATGCTCTCAGATCGACTGGTCAAATTCAGACTTTATGTTTTATACAAATATCAAGACGATCTATTCGGATGGAGAAGATGATGATATCATTTGGACGATAAACTATGTTCGCGCAATGAAGGAAGCATTCGATGTATAGTTCATATATTATTCAATCATTCCACTCTTTGTGCTGAGTGAGACTTGAAATGATAATGACGTGACATGGTTTGGGAGACATCTCTGTGTTTCTCTTTTATTACTCGATATAATTTCAATGGGCACACTTGGCAACACTGGTACGTGTTGCTAAGGGGACCGCCCCCGCGAATGACCTTGGCGGCGACTGTCGGGGTGATTCAAAATGTAGATAATGATTTTGGGGAAGTAATTCGTCAAGGTGTGTCAACCAAAGGTCAAACTAGAAAACTAACTCGCGAGTGGGTTTTTAAAACTCTGACTAATGGCGAAAAAATATTGAGATCTTGGATGGTGTACTCCCCTTCCAAGGAAGCTCCTACCTGCTTTTATTGCAAACTTTTTTAAGAAAGAATTAACTCAAAATCTAATTCTGAGGACGGATTCAATATATGGTGGAAACTGAATCCTAGAATATCCGACCATGAACCCAGTGTAGATCACGTTAGAAATTTCACACGATGGAAGAAATTGGAAATTAGGATTGCTGGTGGAGCAACAATTGATAAAAAAGAACAAGAAGTTGTTGAAAGCGAGGTGAAGAAGTGGAAGGCAATCCTTACAAGATTGCTTGATATTATTAGATTCCTAGCTAACCAGAATTTCGCTTTACGAGGCCATCGAGGAGTCAATCATAAGAAAAACGAGTGTGATGTTGAACTTGAAGCAACAGAAAGTAGAGGAAATTTTTTAGAGCTACCACATTTGTTGGCGAAATATGATCCAGTGCTACGAGAACATCTTCTGAGATTCCAGCTGGTAAAAACGTTTGCTACATCCTATCTGTCTCCTGCTACTCAGAACGAGTTTATAGAAATTTTGGGAGAAAACGTAAGAAGCAAAATCATCAATAATGTAAAAAAAGCCAAGTTCTTTTCCATGATATTTGACAGCACTGCTGATATTTCACATAAGGATCAAACGAGCCATGTTTTACGCTATTTTGTGGTCGATGGAGATGAAGTGAAGGTTGTGGAATCATTTGTCGATTTTATTGAAACGAAGGGTAAAACTGCCGAGAATATTTCAACGATGATTTTAGAAAAATTAGAGACAGACGGAATTGATATCCAAAATTGTAGACGGCAAGCATATGATAATGCTGCGGTGATGGCTGGTCTGCATACTGGCGTTCAGAAATGCATCAAGGAAATTAATATAAAAGCAGAATTTGTCGCTTGTACAAATCACTCGCTGAATTTGGCAGGTGTTCATGCACCTTCTGTTGGTGTGAATTCTGTTACCTTTTTTGGATGTGTGGAACATTTGTTTGTAGTTTTTTCTTCATCAACACATCGCTGGGAAGTTCTAACTTCAGTCACTGGTCAAAGTGTGAAGCGCATATATAAACTCGGTGGAGTGCGAGGGGAGAAACTGTAAGTGTTGTAAAGAAACATTACACAAAAATCTTAAGTGCCCTAGAAATGTCCACTAGTGATGCAGAAAATACAGCTACAAGGGCAGATGCTGGTGTTCTACTTGCAATCGTTTTCCCTTTTGTGCTTTCTTGGCTTTTGGGAACAAGTACTTCTAGAAATTAACGAGAGACAGACTTATCTCCAAACCAAAGGATTGAACATACAAAAATTTGATATAAAACTCAGGGCATTAAAAATATTTCTATCTGAAAACCGGGACAAGCTAGTGAATAATGGTCTTAACTACGCCAAAGAAATTTGCAACGATCTAGGAATAGTCATGGAGCGTCAGCGTCGACCCAATAAGAAGAAACAAATGTTTGGTGAAGGATCACAGGACGCTGAATTGCCATACGACATAGAACTAAGGACAGAAATGTTTTATTCACTGGACAGAGTGATCCAAGAATTAACTTCGAGATTTCAACAGCTGCATGCACTTGCTGAGAAATATGCCTTTCTTACCTCGTCGAATCTTTTGGATGATGAATATAAATGTCAAATAGATCACAATCACGATGACATTGATAAAGAGGAGTTCCCTAATGAGAGAAGAAGACTTCAGTATTTTATTGCTGTTGCTGATATTGAAGAAGGAATAAATATGAGGAAAGAAGGCCCCCTTGAACTTATGCAGTTTATTCAAAAGTATAACCTTAGGAATTCGGTTCCAAATGTAGAAATAATGCTGCGGGGTTTCTTCACAATTGCTGTCAGTGTTGCTACCCGTGAGAGGAGTTTTTCAAAACTAAAACTGATCAATAATTACCTAAGATCTACTATGAGCACCTTGCGTTAGAGAAATCTTGCCATACTGTCTATAGAGCAACAAGAATGACAGACAAAATAAATTTGGACAGGGCCATTGAAGAATTTGCAAACAAAAAGGCAAGAAAAATTTCTTTGTAGACATTTGTATTTTTAATTTAGGAATTAAAGATGATACTCATTTTGTACAACGTTTTACTATTTTCCTCTCTATTTTTTCTCTTTTGTTAAACACTGTTACCTCTAAAGTGCGCGAATGTTGGGTGTGTATTTAAATCATGATGTATTTGAGCATGTGAAAATAGTATCATAATTGTACACAAACTAGTTAACGTATATAAAACTTAAAGAGTGAGTCACTGTCCAAAATGTATTTCTTAGCGGGGCCGGGGGTGCCAAACTCAAGGACCGCCCCGGGCGCCACACGCACTAGCTACGCCACTGATTATATCTACATAATACCTCGCGAGCCGCCGTATGGGCGTGTGGTAGGGAGTGTTAGGTCGCCAGCCGTGTAAGTTGTTTGGAGATGAAATGGTGACGGCCCCCCCTCACACTTGCCTTTTTATGTATTGTGACATGTATTATAGGAAGGTATTTAGTGGACCTCAATTTTTATTGTGGGCGCTTATTGTTCGCGAAAAGAACGAGTTTTTGTACCTATCTGTTCGGCAGTGTATCTCTCTTATTTTATCGCATCTGTCACACTTAGAGATGTAGTGAGGAGTCATGATAATATTCTCCGTTTCGCTTTGAAAATATATCAGTTCTAAATTTACCAAGCAACCTAAGCCTAGCGTGTGGCCTCCGAGTCTCTAGGGGCTCCCACCTTAATCCCTCTAAAAGATGTGAGAGACCATATGTACGCTCGTAGCAATTTTTAACGAAGCGCGCTGCTTTCCTTTGTATTTTATTAATTTTTTTGGATAAATCTATTCGACCAGAGTCCCAAATACTCAAGGCGTATTCGAGGTGTGGCCTAACCAGAGCGAAGTAGCATCTCTCTTATACTTTTTCATCTGAGGACCTTCCTTTTATGTGTTTAACAAAACCTAGGTCCTTTAATGCTGTGCCACACATGTTCTAGATGTGTAATCCCCCCGATATATCAGATGTTAAGGTAATTCCAAGATATTTTACTGCATCTGAAGATTTTAAGTATACTCCACCCATAGTATAGGTATGATATTTTTGTGATGACTTTCGTAGGAAGTGAACGGTAGTGCATTTGCTGATATTTAATTCTAACCCCCACTCCTGGCACCAAGGATGAGCGTTGTTAAGGTTTTATTACGGGGAACTGGGAAACGTCGAAGCCTCAAATACGGTTTCTAGCCTTTCGTCGTTCTTACGAAACGTGTAGATATAAACTTCATAGTCATAAAATTTTTAAGGAAATGTATAAAAGTCAAGCCTTAACAAACGTAAAAAATAAAAATAATGAATCAAATCGCATCAATAAAGATCGCATGGATTAAGATGTCTCTTTTTCGTATTATTGTTGGTGCAAAGATACGTATGCTAAAAAATCCATATGTATAACCTGCAGTGGTGTACCTAACTGGAGGTGGTGAGGCCCCAAACAGGGGTGTCTTCGCGGAGGGGGCACGCGGTACGGGGATATATCCCTTCCCGAGGTAAGAAAATATTGAAGTAATCATTTTCATCTTCATGTCCAATATGAGTAATGTGCAGAGTATAACGTAATAAAAAGGTTTTTAAAGAATATGTATTATATTCGGTATCACATTTATCCCATCATGGAGAATATGAAATACGAGAACTAATTGGAAATGGTCAATTTCCATAAATTTTTTGATCGGGAAATATTGAATGACCTTTTATTTTTACATAATGTAATTAATAAGGGAAAATGTGGCAGGCTATTAAATTGATTAAATTTTCACGTCCCATTCTAAAGGTAGAAATATGATGACATTTTATGTAATGAATGTCAATAGTTTATACTGTAAAAATTCTGGGCTGAAATCGGAAAAAGCTGTACAAAATTTCTAAATGACTTTTTTGGAGATAGAATCATGAAACTTGGTACAAGTACTCACAATTGATTACACACCATGGAATGGCATGCCATTGGTCGTGTTTAGTCGCCGCTGCCGAGATACAGGGGCTCGAATAAAGCCAAAATTACACCCGAATTCAGTTTTATACGAAATTCTTCCTATTGAAGTTGAGGGTGACGCTGTGATCGGATAAAAAAACTACCGTTTGTTCAACTACTGTTTTACTTTACTGTGCTAAACCTTGGGAAGTTTTTCCAAAACTTTCACTAAAGTGCCTGTTAATGGACTCAAATTAAATCAATTTTTGAAGATTTCTAAAGGTAGATGTGAAATAAAATTGAAAATTCGTTTGCGACGCCGAAAATGACATGAGTACTTTTATGTACTGTAGGTGGAAAATAATGTCATGAGTAGTGCTCTATGTATACTTAAGCGGTTTTGAAGCAGTACAGACTAAATTCCTCGGCGTTAAGTGGTTTTACACTTGAAATTGCTTACAAAATTACTGAAAATCTCTGTATGAGATCCGGGTTAATCCCTGGAATGAAAATAATAATGAAATGCCTTAGCCACAATGCACACATACACTTCTCTGCTACTAAATACAATACTGAGTTAAAGTTGTATTTTAAAAAATGAGCATTAAATATAGTTATATTATGCTATTTCGAGCATATTACCCGTTACTTCAGCAGCCAGTTTTGGTGAATCAAAGAAGCGTCTAGCCGTATTGCCGTCATTACTACTTCCAGGTGCAGTACTTGGCATATCCACAATTACTCCCATCTTTTCTTTCAAAGCTTGTTGAATCGGTGCCTTCTTTTTCAGCTGTAATTTAAGACTCCCACGTGCCAAGGAATGAACTTATGAATTTTTGATAAGGTTCATCATTATCTTTCACAGAAACCTTTACTTTAAAAATGATGATGACTTCCTACCTGCCATTGTTTTAACTCTAGGCGATAAGAAAAATTCAATGTACATTCCAAGAAACGTGTATTGCAATGCAGAGACGAGAGACCAAAAGAATATATTTTCCCGTCGGCGACACGATTTTTCAGGTCCTCTACATTATTCATCTCCGACGATTTGGCCCCACAAATGCAGCCCCATGATTCCGCTCTCAGCTATAGCATTGCATACTTGAAAAAAATTGTATTTAGTTACGTAGTTACAGTTTAATTAAATGAAATTTCAATTAACTGTAGCATTACTTTTCCGTTTATCAATGTCAGAAGAAAGGAAAATTTTACTGAGTAATTTCCAATTTTTTTTGTCTTTAAGCGTTCGATCTGTTTTTGATGGTCATTTTCCTCATTCTTTCAAATTTCCTTCATCTCCTGGGTCCATTGAAGGCGAATAGGCAAAACCTCGTTGAAGAAAGGCAAGAATTTTTCCAGATTATCTCACCAAAAACTAAGGTAAGTAGGGATCAGTGCAATATTTACCCATGGGTATATTAGAAAAACAGAGAAAAGAGCAAGTATGGAAAGTGTTACCTGTAGCACCATCTATCAAGCAAAGCGGAACTGTAGCGCTCATAAATAAAAAATTATCAGATCCACCCCCTCGTTGCCACATTTGTTTATATTGCGAGTGGTCCGAACTGACATCAAAACCATACTTATAAATTAATGAGCATTTGGGTCATCTCCGGATGGCTGATCGATCGGTAGAGACGCATGCCAGGATTCTCAAGGCAGTGTGGTTCATGAGAGCGTGCAGTTTCACCTCGCACATACTTCCTACTACTTCCGGTTACTATTATATCTTCCGGGCATGCCGTATTTCTAGCTCTTCGTACGCGCTCATAGCTTGGATGTAAATAATGTCTATGACTTAAGTCCATGCTTCTCAGGGTTTTGTATTGATTTTTGGTTAGCTCTGTAAACTCATCAGAGACAGAACAGACTCTCTGATTGAATTACATCACTCTTCTGCCATTTGGAGTAGTAGTAGTAGGTTTATCTGGTGCGTCAACACCTAAGGTCATTTTGCACCGCTCGCAACCTAATTCATGTTAATACAACTTTATAGGAAGTGAAATTCAATATTTATTCAGTAAGAATTAAATTTTTTAGATGCCAGAGAAGGAATAAAGTAAATCGTGTTTCCAATTAAACATTAGATTTTAAAGTGCCTTAAATATGTCAATACATTTTAAAAATTCGACTATGCGACCGAGGGCAATAGGGTTAATGCCGAGAACTTGTTCTAGCCCACCACTGATGTGATATCTTTCACGAAGAGCTCGGTACCTTTCACAAGCCGTCAATATGTGTCTAACACTCAATGGGCAGTCGCATTCATCCTAGCGAGGTGGGATCTTCTCTTCGGTGAACAGGTATGAGTGGGTGAGGGCACAGTGCCCTATTCTCAGTCGCGTGATGACAACTTCCTCCCTACGACAGCTCCTGACGGAAGACGCCCACGCCTGCGTATCTGCTTTCAGGCAGCGCAATTTATTACTCATTTGGCTCCTCCACGAGTCCTTCCACCTCTGTGCACATATATTTTTTAGGGTACACTTAAGGTCCTCTGCCGGTACCAGGAAAGAAAAGGCTTCGAGGTCGTTCAGGGCTTCCTTCGCCGCTGAGTCAGCCTTCTCGTTTCCGTCTATTCCCACATGCCCAGGATCCCATGAAAAGCTTACTCTTATTCCCTTTTTATTAAGAGAAAGAAGGGCATTATGTATGTCCTGAACGATAGGACTGAGTGGGGAAAAGTCGGAAACTGCTTTCAATGCGCTTAAAGATTCTGTGCAGATTATAAAAGACTCATTACAGCCATGTATGCCGTGGATAGCCATCTTTATAGCGAACAGTTCCGCTGTGTAAACACTACACAGCGGACTGAGCTTCGCTTTCACGACTCCGTGATTAGGGGAGTATACTGCGCACGCACAGGCTGAATTGGACTTGGATCCATCCGTATATATAGGGATGGTATCCGGGTGGGAATTCAGCATTTCCTTGAACATTACCTGGTATTCTGAATCGATGGTGGAGGATTTTTGTAACTTGCTCAGTTCAAGGTAAATATCTGGCCGTGGTATATTCCATGGAGCTTGGTTGGAATAATTGGAGGCAACCCGTGCCGCAAGGGTGCCAAAGTTGCAAATTCTAAGCGTGAATAGTTGTTTTTTCTTCATAACTCGTTGCATATTTTATGTATCAATGTTCATTTTTCGTAAAAGGTGTAACTAGGAAAGAATGAATGAATGACAATCTGTTAGAATTTATTAAACAAAGAGATAAATATTTCAAACAGTGGAAAAATTCACCATCAAGTAGTATAGTAGATATGAGGTTTATGAGGTGCGTCGACGTCTGGGGTCATTTGCACCAAATGTACTGTATTTTGTGGTCTAAGATAATATTACTTTACATTAACTTAATCGTTTCAGATCTCTGTTTAGAAAGACTAACATTTTACAATAATATTAAGTGGCAAAATCCAGCTTCTTTTATATACTCTTTAACTAGATTTATGTTATTATAGTTGTCTCCTAGCATTTCTACAAGGCTACCACTTATATTTTTTCTCCTACATAAGTCGACGTACTGGGGACATTCAAAAATGTGCTTCACCGTAATCTGTGCACTGCAGTGATTGCACAGTGGAGGCTCTTTTGGTTCTTTAAATAGATAGTAGTGCGTTAGAGCAGTGTGTCCCATTTTAAGCCTCGTTAATACAATTTCCTCTCTTCGGCATCTCCGCATGGAGGAGAGCCAGGATTATGGTTCACTTTTGATAGCCCGTGATTTATTGCCTAATACGTTCGACCACTGATCTCTCCATTTTCGGAGAGAGATGTATTTAAATTAAAATTCCTTCTTCGATGCTTGTGGCGGTATTAGGGTTAATATTTTTCTTCCTGCTTTGGCAAGAGTCTGCTGCCTCGCTACCAGGTATGCCCACATGTCCTGGGGTCCACACAAACTTCACTGAGATTCCTCTGATTTGAAGACGTAAGAGCAATCCATGGATGTCTCTGACGATAGGGTTCGCTGGATACTGTTTGAATATCGCTGCGCAACTGTCGTCGGGCCACGTCATATGCGGCTCGGCGGCAGACAGACCTGACCTGCTCTCACTCGCTGACGCCCGCTCGGAGTGAAAGATTTTGTGGAGCGAGAGAAGTTCCCGTGTGGCCTCGACTACTCACAAGGAGAAGGCGTCGATTTGGTCACGGATTCTAATCCAGACACTCATTCGTTCTGTTTTTTCTTAAGTTGTATCGTGTGAAAACAAATACAGTTGTTTCAGTTGAGTTCAAAACGAATTTATTTTTCGATTACCTCAACCACAGAACCTTCAGCCTCAAAACATTTCTAGCGTCAACCGAGGTACTGGTTCCGTTTGCAGAATTGCAGAATCGGCGCGCACAGATACAGATGGCTGATTGCCTGTATTGCACACATTGAGTCGGTTCATATTAATGCCAGCAGGTTAGTTAGTTCGAGGGCTCTCTCAATGGTGCGTAATTAAGCTGTGTACACATTACAAATCGGGTTGAGTTTCATCTGTATCTTTCCCAGAACACGAGAAGAGATGGTACATGCACACGCAGACTCGGATTTAGATCCATCAATGAAGACAGGTTCAAGACTTGCGTACCTGCATACAATTTCCTTGAATGTGTTTGTGTATACCCACTGTTGGGTAAGTGGTCCTGGGATACTTTGCCAGGTTGAGTATAAAACTTGGATTTGGATAATCTCCACGGAGGGTACTTTGTGAAATCTGAGGTAAAAACATTAGGTAGGTACCCGATGCATCTAAAAAATTCATAAAACATATTCCTAGAGGTAAAGTCGCTCTTGGTCGCCGAGCAAAAATATCTTTAAAACGAGGGTTAAAAAGTGTCGTGGCAAATGTGATTCTTAAGGGATAAAATCATCGCTGCATAATTGCCCATTAAAATTTCTCTTCCGAGTTTCTAAGGGCGGCTCTCCCACTTCGGAGTAAATACTTATAACTGGACTACTTTTAAAGGCTCCAATAGCCATTCTTATTCCATTATTATGGACGAACGTAAGAGGTCGAAGATACGACACTCTCGCCGACGAATATATTAAAGAGTCGTAGTGCAATTTTGATCGAATTTACGACCTATACAGGAGCAGCATTGACTCTCTGTCAGCACCCCATTTGGTGTTCGTCAAGAAGCGTAGTATGTTTAATGACTTTTGGAATTTATATCTCATTTGGAGTATGTCTCTCCTCCAATTCAACCTGCGATCAAGAGTTAGACCTAGAAAACGAGCGCTATCCTCTACGCTAAGCTTTTTCTGTGAAAGTGTACGCATTTTGTTTTCTCCGTGGGAAACGTGAAGCCTGACGAGCGAGACCAGTTATCCAATCGATTTAAGGTTAACTGTGTTTGCCTTTCTGCAACAGAGTGATGCA
Organism: Ceriagrion tenellum; assembly: GCA_963169105.1. Taxonomy (NCBI): domain Eukaryota; kingdom Metazoa; phylum Arthropoda; class Insecta; order Odonata; family Coenagrionidae; genus Ceriagrion; species Ceriagrion tenellum. The sequence continues at coordinate 43,722,274 of OY720638.1, read as the reverse complement.
ACAGATGATCGACAAAAAATTGCCAAGTCATCGGCAAACAACGAGGCAAGCATTGGTTTTTTCACGCATAGATTAACATCGTTAATTGCTATAACAAAAAGTGTTGTACTCAGGACTGATCCCTGAAGAACCCCATTTTCTTGAGGGAAAAAGTGAGATAAATGGTTTCCAACTCTTACTTTAAAGACGCGATCTGACAAGAATTTTTAATAAATATTGGTAGTTTTCCTTTAAAACCCCAGTTGGATAGCTGCTTCATTATTTTATATCTCCAAGTCTTATCAAACGCCTTCTCGATGACAAAAACAACTCCAATTACATGCTGTCGCAAGAGCCTTTTGGATAAAGCACTCTAGCCTCACCAAGTGGTCGATCATGGATCGATTACGCCGGTAGCCGCATTGTATATTAGACAAAAAGTTACGGTTTTCCAGACACCTTACGAGTCTTCGGTTAACCATTTTTTCCATTATCTTACATAGGCAACTATGTCAAGGAAATTGGTCTATAATTTTGAGGCCGCCTTCTGTCGTTACCGTTTTTCGGAATAGGTATGATTATGGATTGTCACCATACATCAGGGAAGGCCATTTCGTCCCAGACTTGGTTTAGTGCGTTCAGCACCTCTCTCAACGAGGTGGTATTAAGGTTTTTTAGAAGAGTTATATATCCTGTCAATGCCTGAAGAACTGTTGGCTGAGTCGTTAATGACGATCTCAAGCTACCAAAGGGAGAATGGTTCATTATAATGCACTGAGTCATTCCTGTTTAAAAAGTTTAGTGACTTCCTTTCTGCATAGCTCTCATAGGAAGGAACTACTGACGGTACGTTCTCGTACTACTAGCTTCCGAGAAGTATTCCCCAAAGGCGTCACCGATTTCCTCTGGAGCTTTGAGGACAGGGCCTTCAATTTCTATACCCGATATCGGAGAGAAATGACTGAATCCAGTTATCTTCTTTACTCTCTGCCATACCTGTTCCATGGGTGGACGATGGTTTATTGAAGAGGTGAATTTCATCCACGAGGATTTTTTTGCTTCAATGGTAGTTTGACGTGCCTTGGTCTTCAGTCTTCTAAAAGCAGCAAGGTTGGTAGCTGTAGGTTATTTATTGAATATACGTAATGCTCTTCTTAATTGCCTCTGCACAGTCATTTGTCCACCACAAAACGAGCTTGCGAAGTGTTTTACCGGAGGGGGTAGGAATATTATCTTTAGCAGCATCAATCAGAGAGCGAGTTAAAATTTCTACATTTCGTTCAGCACTAACACCTGGGTCATGTAAAAAGTAATAATGGGATCTAAAACCTTCCCAGTCTGCTCTCCTGAGGATCCAATTTTTTGGTAAGTCGCAGGAATCATTGAAAAAATCGTCCCTTTTTATAAAAATGGGAAAGTGATCGCTGCCGCATATATCTTCGTGCGTCACAAACGTTAAAACGTTGGCAAGTGTGTGGGTGTACATAGCTAGGTCAATACATGAATACTCACCGTTATAGCTGTTGAAATCAGATTATCATTATTGGCCATAAAGGTTTCTAAAATGCGCCCTCGGCGGTCCGAGACCACCATTTCTCCAGCCCATAATGGGGAGTGAGCGTTAAAATCTCCAAGTAACCCGAATGGTCTCGGCAGCTGACGTACAAGGGCTTCTAAATCGTGATGAGATACCGGAGCACCCTCAGGTAGATAAACATTGCATAGTGTTATTGCATCAGGTACATAAATGGTCACGGCCACAGCCTGAAACGGTGTATTAAGTTCCACTCGGGAGGTTTATAGGGTCTCCCGAGTAGCAATAGGCACTCCACCCTGTGCCCTCTGGCCGCTCGTGTCGTCAGATCTAAAAATATTGAAATCTTTTAAAGTACCCATGTCCATCGGTTTAAAATGTGTCTCTTGTAGACAAATACAAGACGGGTTAAAATCTCTGATTAAAACATCTAGCTCCTCTTTACGACGATAAAAACCGTTGTAGTTCCACTGCAATATAAAAGCCATAAATAGATTAAATATAAATATCTAAGAATAAAAAGACTAAATAAATATTTAGATATAAAATTACTTTCTATTGAGTTTCGTCTTCCGTCCACTCCGACTGTGGACGAAAGTTCATAGCTGATCTTTGTCCTGTTGATCTTCCTCCATATCCACCTCCGACACTTCCCGAGGTGACATGGACTGTGACCTCGCAGTAGCACGTGGCATCTCTGCGCACTTAGGCGAGTTGGAAGAGGGGAGTTTTTGTGTGGTGTCAACATCAGTTTTGTGTTGTTTTTGGTGGCTTTGGATGCCACTGAAGTGGGCTTATTACCTTCCTTCTGCGCGGCTTTAGGGTTCTCTAAAGTAATTGGTCTGGTATTGGATGAATTTTCTCTTTTCTAAGAATATCCTGATTCCTTCGGCCTTTCAGTTCCTGTCTGTGTATTTATTGACGTATTCTTGACTAATGACACATGAGCATAAGATTTTGAGAATTTAGGAGCTATCATCGTTCTGAATTTTTTCCTTGCCTTTAGGTACGGAATTTTCTCCAGCACTTTTATCTCCGTCATTTTCTTTTCTTCTTGCATTCTTGGGCAGTTTCGTTTGTATGCAGGATGTGCTTCATCACAGTTAACGCAGTGCTTGGGGCTGACACAAGTATCTCCATCATGCTTATTTTTGGCACATTTTGGGCAGGTAGGATTCCCTTTGCATCTGAGACTTGTATGGCCGAAGCACTGACATTGAAAACAGCGTGTCGGGTTGGGGATATAAGGCCTTACAGGGCAGGGATTGTAGCCGACACACTCTGCTAGGGTGTTTATCCAGCGAGAAGGTAAGAACTACAGATGACGATAGTCTGTTCGTTCCGCCTCGTTTTTAGTCTCCTACAGTTAATTACACCTTGCGGAGCAATCTATTTTGTAATCTCTTCACTGGTCGTGTAAAGAAGATCGTAGCACGATATTACTTCTAAACATGTGTAAAGGGTCTTGTGAGGCTCAACTGTGACAGGGATATCTTGAAATATTTTCATGGCAAGAAGTTTTTCGCTTTGCTGGTCGTTAGCTGATAGGATAAGCAGTGTACCATTGCGGAGCTTTAGGACGCTTTCCAGGGTACCAGGTACAGCGTTACTAAGGACTTTCTGAATTAGGAAGGGGGACACCTTCGATAGGTTCTCACCCTCCTCGCAGCATTTCATAATATTTATATATATAAAATATTTTTCGCAAACTTTTACTGGGTCTCCCCCGCCTATACCAGAGCGGGGTCTTTTGAGAGGAGGAAATGCATGCGCATCCATTTAAGTAAGGAATTCATCCCCTGGGCTCCCCACCCAACTCGGAGCCACACATTCGGGACGCCACACCGCAAACCGGTGTGGTCGCCAGGGCTACCCAAGGGATATAGCACTATTGTTTAGGGGGCCTGATTCGGGTGAGGCCTCTAGTGTATGGGCCCTCTAAACCCAATCACCTTTGGCCGCCTTACACAGACCCCCGTTACTCCAGCACTCGCCATCGTAACGTGTCGATAAGCCGATTGATCAAGACTGGCTAGGTCTTAACCTCCCGTTTACAGGGAATCCAGGGCCGAAGTGAGGTATTGAATCCCGGCCCATACCGGGCTTCCGACACCCGGCTGGATGCCGGAGAACTCACCCACCAGGTTCCCCTTCTCCCCCTTACGGGTCTTCGGACTCAACCCTTGCTGGCTCTGGGGTTTTTTTCCGGGGTTTCCTTCCCCGCCTTCTTAGTTGCCTCCTAAGACAAGCAGGGATACTGCGGGAGTATTCTCCAACCCCCTACCCGCAGGGGTCACTCACCATCAAATAACGCATATAAGAAAACTTACCAAAATTATAGGAACTTTGTAAATAAGGTAATAAAGAAAGCTAAATGTGACTTCTATAAATGTAAAATTAATGAATGTCAGGTTAATATGAGAAGTATGTGGAACATTTTGAACAGTTTTACAGGGAGGAAATCTAAGGTTAATGCAGATGATGATATAGTAAAGAATTTTTGTAAAACTCACCCTATAAAAAAATAACAACAATTTTCTCTCAGCATTTTACCAAAGAAATTACGAAACTTAGAAACAGATGTGATACCTTGCTAAGCACTGATGCACAGGGAAGCCTGCCCAACTGTATGGTAGTAGAACAGGCAACAGATGAGGATGTCCTTAAACTTCTGGCATCAATAAGCAACAACACTAATGGATATGATGATACCAGGATGCATTACTTGAAAATTTGTCCAAATATTATTCCTATTTTGAAACTAGTGATAAACCTATTAATAAACAATTCAACTATACCTATTTGTTTTTAAAAAAGCAGTTGTGAGACCTACTTATAAAGAAGGATCACATTACGATTTAGATAACTATAGGTCTATTTCCATATTACCAGCAATAACAAAAGTTCTAGAAAGATAAATGGCAGATAGATTGCTGGATTATCTAGAGAAATTTAGTATAATATCTTACTCACAATATGGACCCCAAATAAAGAAAGGGACAGTAAAGGCTCTTGAAATGGTTATAAATAGGGTCAGAAGTGGACTCGATACGGGTATTAACACTACAATGGTTTTTATAGATTTAAGGAAGACTTTTGATATGGTGGATCATGCTATTCTACTTAATAAATTATACAAAATAGGAATCCGTGGTGACATACACACACGGTTTGTCAATTACTTGAAGGACAGAAAAGTGGCAACCAAAATCAAAGATGTAATAAGTGAGGAGTTTGAAATAGAAATGGGTGTACCCCAAGGGTCTATACTTGGGCCGATACTGTTCCTAATATATATAAATGACATTTTTAAATGCTGCAATTATTGTGAATTGACTCTTTATGCTGATAATATTGTGCTTGTGTCGAAACATAGGGACTTTAACATAGCTCTACAATACATGAAAAATAAGTTCAATGAGATATGTATGTAGGTGCATGATAATTGGTCACTTGTCAATGAAAATAAGTCTTAAGTCATGCATTTAAAACACAAGGCATGTGATATACGAGAAATTAAAATACAGGCACACTACCACGTATGCCTACACGACAATCCTAATTTATGTCAATGTCCCACACGGGAACAGGTTAACAAATATAATTACTTGGGTGTTGTTATCGACCATAATCTTAACTTTAGTGCTCACATTAATAAAATTAGTAATAAGTTGAACTACATACCGTGTACATTTAATTATTTTCCTGGAAAATGTAATCTGAGGACAATGAAAATTATATATTTTGCTTTAATAGAGTATTCAAAGATATGAAATTACAGTATGAGGTTCAAGTGGCAAAACAAACATTAGCATATTAAGAACGAAACAATTGAAACTCATTAACAAAATGCTGGGAGTGAAATATGGAAATGTAAAAAATCTCAACAAAGATGATTTATTGAAATTGGTTGGTATTCTTCCAGTCAATAAATTACATAAGCATGTGGTTATAACTAATAATTATTTTAGTGTAGAGTAAAAAACTCCGAATATGTTACATCTGCATTACCGCTGAGGGACAATAAAAATACAATGTTAATAAATATTACACCACTCATGGGAAAAGAAATTTGGAAATAGCTATACCTACCTACTTAAAGAATTGCCTAAAAAATTGAAATCACTAAGTACACTAAGTGCGGTTACAAGGGAAATTAAAAATTGGTTATTTAAACAAAAATAGGACAATAAATACTTAAAATTGGTATTCGATAAAGAGATGGTTTTTGTGTTTCATTGCTAAGATTAAACAATTTGGAAACAAATTGGATTATTATTTTATTTAACACTAGCACCTACTGACAAGCTGAAATGTGCAGCTTACCAGGACAAAATTGGACCTTTTAATTATTTTTATGAGTGTTTCTAACCCTTTCATCATATTTTATATATTTCATGATATTTGTAATGGGTTTTTATAGACTGTGTTATTAACATGTCTAATTTATTTCGATGTGTGTATCTCTATTTATATTTGTATTTATAATTTGTAAAAATTGTCAAATTGAATGTAAGCAACAAAAATAATAAAAAAGGGTGAAGACTCCTGATTGCTAGGCAATACGCAGAATACAATTTTATTCATCGTTGACGTTGCGAGCATTTTCCCGATTTACTTCTCATTTGTTGGGTTTTCCATGTTTGAAATAAACAAAACAACAGAAGGAAGTGTGTTAAATCAGATTATTTTAGTATCTTTAATTTTAATTATGTTATCAACACAATAATTATAACACAACAAATGTCATATACCAAAAGCAGATGATACATAATAAGTTTATATGGCGCTTCATCGTACATACATTTGTTTGCATCAGGATATTTTTTTCTAAAATCTGTAATGACCTGATAACAATAATGCTTGTTTCTCATCTTTTGTTAGTTTGTTCGCCATGTTTGAGGCTTGGGCGACGGCTGTTTCAGCCACGTCATTGACAAGTGTAAGAGGGTTCAACACGCAACATGCTCGTTTGTACTCCTCGAGACCGTCCCATAGAGAAGGGTCGTATTTTTATTAAATAAAGGGAAGAAAACTCGTTTATAGAAGTAATGTTAAAATTGGAAAACTGGAAAAAACTGGAAACCGGAGGTACTAATGAACGGCGCAAAAGTACTTTGCATTTCGTACAAAGGGCTTCATTTCATTGACTCCCTTAACTTCATTCCGATGTCCCAATCCAAAATGCCAAAGGCCCTGGGACTAGACTCCTCGATGGTGAAGGGCTACTTTCCGCACTTTTTTAATGCAGCGGACAACATGAACTACGTCGGACAAATATCAAATATTGAGTTCTATGTTGTGGATCCAATGGGTAGCTCCGAAAAGAAAATATTCCTGCAGTGGCATGGAAAATTACGGGAAGAAGGCTATGTGTTTAACATGAGGGAAGATATCCTCTCGTACTGTGTCCAGGATGTAGAGATCTTGAGACGTTCGTGCCAGCGTTGAAGATCTCTTTTTTTTGACACTACTGGTGTTGACCCCTTCCGGGAAAGTCTGATCATAGAAAGTTCCTGCATGGGAGTATTTCGCAGGAAGTACTTAAAGCCCGATAATATTTCCTGCATACCACCTGATGGATTTCGATGGGCAGACGTCTAATCATTCAAGGGTGTTCTATGACTGCTTGGGGAAGAGAGAAAAATAAAAATTCAACATGCCGGGAACGGGCTTGAAGTAAAAGTCTTAGGGAGAAAAGTGGACGGCTATTACAATAACGAAAGGGAAAAAGTCGTTTTTGAGTTCCACGGATGTTACTTTCATGGGTGCACCCAGTGCTTTCGAAAGAGAAACGAACCCATTGCAAAAAGACAAGACGAAACCCCCCAAACACGATACGAAAGCACTCAGCAAAACACATCATTGCTCCGGGAAAACGGCTACACTGTCGTTGAAATGTGGGAGTGTGCTTTTGAAAGGAGAAAGGAAAGAAATGTTAAATTTTACCGGATGTTGATGAAAGATCCGGTGATGGATAGATGCCCCCTAAGCCCCAGGAATGCATGATTCTTTGGTGGCCGAACTAATGCCGTAAAGCTTTACCACAATGCGGACCGTAAAAGCAATGAGGAGATGCGGTACTATGATGTTTGTTCACTGTACCCTTTGTGACTGAATACAAAAAATATCCAGTGGGTCAGGTTAAAATTTACGTGGGAGAGGAATTCCGCCCATTGAGACATTAAAAGACTCGTGATATGTAAAGTTTTACCACCCTCCGCGCTCTACCATGCGGTGCTACCAGTGAGAGACAACAACTAATTGATGTTCCCCTTGTGTAATGCTTGTACGTTAGCCGAGATCCAGGGCGAGTGCACACACACCCCTACCCAAAGAGCCCTTATGGGTACTTGGGTATCCGATGAATTGAAATTAGCCGTTGAGATGAGGTACAAAGTGTTGTCCATTTTCGACGCGTGGCAATGCCAGGTAACTACTTATAACCCCGCCACTAGAGAAGGCGACCTCTTCGCCGAATATATAAACTGTTTTCTGAAACTGATAAAAGCGGCAAGTGGTTGGCCTCATTGGTGGGACACAGCTGAGAAAAAATCTCAGTACATCAATTCCTTCAAGACCAGAGAAGTTGTGATTCTGGAAGAGAGTTCGATCGCTGTATAACCCGGTATGCGATCTCTCGCTTAACTAATGCTCAACAGCTTTTGGGGAAAATTTGGGCAGAGGGAGAGTTTACCTCATTGCTCCATAGAGAAAGAAGACGAGGCTCTCTACGATCTGTTATCAAATCCAAATATTGAGGTCAAAGATCCTTGCAGTTAATGGAAGTACTGTAATTGTGAGCTGGTCCGAAGCTGAAGACCTAAAAACTTAGACTCGAAAAACGTACTGATCGCCTGCTACACCACCGCACACGCTTGGATCGAGCTTTATAAGTATTTAAGAGAACTTGGCGAACGTGTGCTCTATTTTGTAATATATAGCATAATTTTTAGTCACAGACCAGGCCAATGGTCTCATCCAGCAGGAGATTTCTTGTGAGAAATGATTTACACGCTATCTGATTATGCGCGAGACGCATACATAGTAGAGTTTGTCAGGCTGACCCCAAAATTACGCCTTTAAGGTAAAAAGTAAGGCAACTGGAATGGAGAACACTGAGTGCAAAGTGAGAGGATTGAGCATTAATGCTTCTACAGAAGAAAAACTATCCTTCCAATCACTCAATAGCATGGTCTTGCACGATTACCCGCCAATTGTTGTGAACTATACAAGCAGAATACCAAGGAGAAAACCTTTCACGGTCGTGTCAAGGTCCGAACATAAAACATTCCAGATCTTATACACCAAAAGGTGAGCCGTGCCTCACACTGAGGGAATCCTAAACGGTGGATCACTCGGCTCGTGGATCGTTGAAGGACGCAGCAAACTGCGCGTCGAATTGTGAACTGCAGGACACATGAACATCGACGCTTCGAACGCACATTGCAGCCCACGGATTCTGTTCCCGAGCTACACCTGGCTGAGGGCCGGGACCCGGTCAACAGGGGCCGATCATACCTGGTGGCAAATGGGCCCCAGGTATAAATAGGATCGTTGTCCCGCGAGCTGTGGGCATTGCTTTGCTGAGGCTCGCGTCGAGTGTTCGACGCCATTTAGACCTGCTCCCGAGAGACGGACGCACGGCACCTTTTTGAGACCACCGCTACCTCCTGCAGCCAAGGTATACAAATTACCTAAAGATTCCTAGCTCCTCTTATATCCCGAGTCTGCCCTTTTTTTTACCAGCCAGGTCACAAGTCTGGGGGGGGAATTATTTTTTAACGACCGTTATTGTCTCTCTTTTTCTGGTTAATAAATTACTTTTGTTTTTCCAACCTGGCTTTTCTGTCTGCGTTTAAAACTCCACCGCACCTCCCGGCCCTGTGAGGCACGTTTCAAAGGAAAAGAGTAGATGAATTTGACACAATTCCTTAGGGATACATACGGCCATGAATGGATTGAATCATTGCAAGATCCTGCGTTGATGTAGATGCTTTGAAGTGGTTCTTGAAATAATACGTGTATATGTGTATATAGCATTATTTATTTATTTACTTATTTGTTCACTTATTTGTTTAAAAAAATTTCCCCTCCGAGAGAATGCCACCTTGACGTGGTGGAGGAGCTTCAAATTCCAAATAGTTCAAAACAAAGTGAGTGAAACGCATCCAGATATGATTTTAAACTTCCAAATCGAACTATTACTAGTACAAAACTACAAAACGAAAAAGGAGATCAACCAAGTGTAGTCTGCATAAAATGATCTTTCCTAATGGAAAATATCGTTAAAAAGGTCTATAACACATGGAACATTTTCATTCGGATAATGGACTTAAGGCTGAAACATCCATTCGGCGCCCTTATTGCCGGGCCCAGGGCATATGGGAAGACAGTGTTTACGAGACTTCTGATAAAATTCCGAAAAGAAATGTTTGACACCACATTTGCAGGTATAATCTGGTGTTATTCGGAATGGCAGCAGTTTTACGATACGTTGAGGTTGAAGGGGTATCCTTTCACGAAGGAATTTCAGACCTGAAAACTATTCCTTACAAACCCAGTGCTACTCTTCTCATTATGGATGATTTGATGCAAGAAGCTAATAAGAGTATTGTAATTGATTGATTTTCAAGGGCCAGCCACCATCAAATATTGGCGTAATTCATCTCACGCAAAATAAATTTCATCAAGGCAAAGGAGCTCGAGACATATCGTTAAACACTCACTGCCTAGTATACTTCAAAAATCTCAGAGATAGGAGTAAGATTTTGAGCTTTGCTCGGCAAATGTATCCAAAAAAAAACCCAAAGTTTCTGCAGGAAGCTTACAAAGATGTTATCCAAAAACCACATGGTTATTTGTTAATCGACTTGAAACAGTCAAATCCCGACATCTTACGGTATCGAACGGAAATATTTCCAGATGACACAACGCAGTGTTTCTACCAGCCAAGAAAGTAATTGTTTGTCTTCATGGGAATAAATTAGATTACTGTCAAACGCATTCTTTCAGTCGATATGACGCCGGTATTACCTAAAAATGTCAACATTCAACTCATTTCTTGTTTCTTGCGCATTGTAAACCCACTATTCGTATTGCAACGCTCAAAGCTGCAGACCCCAGTCTGATACGTGTAATCTGCGATATTGTTGATAATACATTGAAGGGTTGTATCAATTTGACTACTGCTCAGAGAAAACGCTTGTCACGCCATTGCGCAAGATTGCAGCGAGAAAAGGTTGCTGGAAGAGGAAGAAAAAGATAATCCAGCAGTCCGGTAGTTTCATTTTACCTCTGCTTTTACCTTTAATTAATGGTGTAATATCCAACAATTTGCAACAATGAAACATGCAAAGAAGATGGTTCTCGTTCCACACGAAAAAGTTCAGCGATTGATGGCTCATTTCCATGACCAGCTCTGGCTAAGTCCTTTCGGATTTGGATCGGGAAATGAAAAAAAAAATTACGCACACCAATAAAATCAGATAACGAGAAGTTGATGCATGTTAAGAATGAAACTACTTAGTTTTTTCCACCAATATATTTAACCATAAATCAACCGGTTTCGGCCTTTTCAGGCCATTATCAAGATTACAGAATAAAAATACCCAAAAGAGCACAGCTTATATACTAAATCTCAAGGACAGGGAAGTGGTTGAAATAAGGGGGGTGGGGGGGAATGAGAGATGATTGGGCAAACTGCAAGGGAAGGAACAAACAGATGGTGACGCCATGTTCAAGGACTACGGGAATGGAGGTGAGGGTACTGGCACAGAGAACAAGGGTGAGGCGGTTGAAGGGATTATGTCATTAAGTAGTCTCTCCCCGTGCACTCTGTGATAATATAGAATTTCAAAATTTTCCAGGAAGTCCAACTTCCTCCCCCTTTCACAAACATGCAACAGCCTCGGGGAAAAGTTGGATCTATGACCTTCATCAATCAAATGCTCTGCAAAACTTGATTTCCTGTCACCATTGACACTGGATTTAAAATGCTATCCTATTCTTATCTTCAACCTTCGTCCAGTTTGACCTACATAAAAATAGTTACATTCAGGAGTATCATATTTTAGTAAATATACCCCACTTTTATCATTCACGTCAATTTCGTCCTTAGAATTAAATAATAACTTCTGGAGTGTCACAGAATTATACACGAAAATTTTGTATTTATTTTTGGGGAAATATCTATACAGTTTGTAAGTTAACTTATTAACAAAGGGTAACTTAATTCACTTAGTGCCAGACGGGGGTATTGGAGAAAGTGAAGTGGATGTGGCTATGGCACGTTTTCGTTGCAATCGATTTAAAAGGTCATCTACCAAAGAGTCGTCATAACCATTATTTCGGGCTATACATTTGATGGTTTTTAATTCAACGGAAAATTCTGTCTGGGAGAGAGGTATTTAAAGTAAGCGGTGAAGGATGGAATAGAAATCTGCCATTTTATGGGGATGGTGGTGGTTCGAATCGTTGGGAATAATGATGTCAGTATAGGTATCCTTACGGTAGATGGAAAATATGTGGCTTGAATCATGTTAAGAGATAGTTAAGTCTAAAATATTTATTTTGTTTAAGCCTAATTCCATGGTGAAAGAAATTGAAGGGTGCAGCGAATTAAATAAAGATAAAAACAAGTTTAATTGCCTTTCGCTCCCCGTCCATAAGCAGATGATATCATTGACGTAACGGTAATAATATATTACGTTTTCCAATAGGGGATGTTACATTTTAAACAATTTTTGCTCTAGGTGATCCATAAAAACTTCAGCTAAGATCGGAGACAACGGCAAACCTATCGATAGGCCATGAATTTGTTGATAAAAACATCCATTAAATAAGAAATAATTTTGACTTACACAAAGGTTTAAAAGTAAACTGAATTCCTTAATAATGTGTTCGCCACAGCCAGCATTTTTATTTTTTAACAGTTCAATGGAGAGGGCACAAACTTCTTTCGCAGGTATTGCCGTAAACAGGATTTTGACATCGAACGAAACTAACTTGGCATTGGGATGATGAGATATTAAAGATAATTTATGGGCTAGTTCAGTTGAGTTTTTAATACTGAAACGTGCCTCACAGGGCCGGGAGGTGCGGAGGAGTTTTTATTAAACGCAGACACAAAAAAAAGGGGGTTGGAAAAACAAAATAATTTATTTACTAGAAAAAGAAAGACAACAACGGTCGTTAACAATAATCCCCCCCCCCCCGAATTATGACCTGGCTAAAAAAAAGGGGCAGACTCGGGATAAGAGGAGCTAGGAATTTTAGGGTATGGTATACCTTGGCAGCGGGAGGTAGCGGTGGTCTTCAAAAGGTGCCGTGCGTCCGTCTCTCGGGGGCAGCTGAAATAGGCGTCGAACACTTGACGCGAGCCTCAGCAAAGCAATTCCCGACGCTCGGGGGGACAACGATCTTATTTATACCTGGGGCCCATTTGCCACCAGGTATGATCGGCCCCTCTTGACCGGGTCCCGGTCCTCAGCCAAGCGAGCTCGGGAACCGAACTCGTGGGCTGCAACGTACCCTCAAAGCGTCAATGCTCCAGCGTCCCGCAGTTCACAACTCGACGCGCCCCTCGCTGCGTCCCTCGTCAATCCATGAACCGAGCGATCCACCGCTCCCTCAGTGTGAGGCACGGCTCATCCTCCCTCGCTTCTCCCAGCTGCTTTTCCTACGCTACCTCCTTCAAACAGCCGGGCATAAGGTGGGGGAGGAGGGAAGGTATCACACAAATGAGCCAGCACAGTTCAGAAAATCGCAACAAGTAAACAAACAAGTGACCGTTACACACCCCAATTAGAATACATTTCAGCTCAATAAGGCATAAAAAAAAATATCCGTCTCTATCTTACCAAAATCGTTCCAATTTATCTTCAAATAAAAAAAAACAAGGAACAGAGACATTACCGAAAAACACATCTGCATATACGTACGTGAATTCACGTACGAATTCTTCGTCGTCCCCTTTTTTTTGGGACCAATCACTCGCCAACACATTACTCGAATTATCGAGCCACACGTAAGACATTAGTTATTTAAGTCAATAACTTATCTATTACCAGTGATAAACAAGAATTAACTCAAACCCCTTTTTTTAACATATAACCACAAATAGGGGTAAACAACCTAAGGTTAAATTAGAAAAAAAACTTTCTCCAGCAGCGTTGCTGGACCCAAAAGCTAATCAGTTACCAACAATAAAACTCCCTTCGACAAGGTACAAGAAAAACAAGGGAACAAGGTAACCCGGACAAGTCACAACAACCGTCAATAGACTTTAAGTTGAAAAATCAACAAACAACAAAAAAAATAAAAAAAGGAAGAAAAACGAGAGCGACGCGGTTTCGCCTCTTCTCAGACCACCGCCATCTCAGAGCCACTCATAACAATACCCAAATGAAGGTTAGGAAGGCAATGAAGGTAGGGACTACTGGGAAGGAAGGATTGGAGTCTCTCGCCGATTGAAAGATTTAATTTGAGATACGTGACATCTGCGTGAATACTCTCCCGTCTCCACATCCTTCAATTCTACAGTCACCGGGCTTGTAAAGCGGCTTATTCGCCATGGTTTGGACCATTTCGGCAAGAATTTCGCTGATTTTTTATTAACCGAGGAACTCAAGGGGTGTAATTTATATACGACTATCTGGCCTACTTTAAACGGTTGGTCCCTCCGATTCCTATTATAATTTCTCGCTACGACCTTATTTGCACGCTTCAAGTTTCGAAGGGCCTCGGTCCACCTTTCTTCGGTGCTTTCTTCCCGTTTGGCCTCAGCGACGCTGTCATCGATAGTCCAGCGCATGGCCAAGGGATGATTTAATTCTCGCCCCAAAAAGAGACTCGCCGGAGTGCATTTTGTACTCTCATGGAAGGCGGTATTAAACGCCATGGATATGGTATGTAGGTTTCCGTCCCACCGGTCCTGTGCATCATGGTAAAAAATAGTGAGCGCTGTTTTTAGGTTCCTATTAAACCGCTCGACATGAGACGGTTGAGGATAATAGGGACTTGTGGTGACGTGTTTTATTCCCCAACCGAAACACATATCTTTTACCTCCCTTGAAGTAAAAGTCGGATACCATTATTTTGGGAAAACCTGCTACCGCGAAAACACGAGTGTTGAGTATTTTAACCGTATTGGCAGCCCTCATGTTGCGTGTGGGAATAATAAACACGAATTTCGAAAAAGCGTCAATGACGGCAAGAATCGAAGTATTCCCCGACCGCGTACGGGTTAGTGGCCCCATATAATCAACGAACTATTTCTCTCCCGGCTCGGTAGCCACCTCAGACGAATGGTACCCAACCATAGTGTTTTGCGCTGGTTTCGCGCTTTGACAGCCAATGCAAGACCGTACATACATTAATATGTCCCTATGAATATTCGGCCAAAAGAAATCCCGAGATATTTTTTCCCTCGTTTTACGATATCCTAAGTGACCGCCGATTATTGAGTCGTGGAAATAAGCCATTACCATCGGTCTAATCCCTACGGGAATGTAAACTCGATTACGTTTGCTCTTACGCGCGCGAAACACCAGAAGTCCCTGACGCTACTTCAGATTCCTTACCCCGACCCCATTACTTAGTCTTTGTTTTAGTCTTTGACATTCTAAGTCTTTCTCCTGATATTCTAAAATGGTCGTGAATGATATCGGTGTGTCCTGCAGGACACACAACCCGGGTCGTGGGACTTGTTCGTGATCATTTTGGTTTTCATCAAACATCCGTGACAAGCAATCGGCCACGACGTTATCCTTCCCTTTCACGTGAGTTACTCGAAACTTATAACTAGATAAACGTAACATCCACCGTCCGACCTTTCCCAACTGCTTAGGATGATTACGCATCCATGACAGGGCCTGGTTATCGGTGTATAGCTCAAATTCCCGGCACCTCAGATATTGCCCAAATTTCTCTACGGCAAATACGACTGCCAAGCATTCGGCTTCATATATAGCGTATTTTTTTCCGCGTCATTAAGGGTTCGACTAGCAAAGGCTACAGGTGCCAAATGACCGTTGACTCTCTGTGATAATACCGCCGCTACAGCATTGGAGGATGCGTCTGTATGTACCACAAAATCTTTAGTGAAATCAGAGATATGCAGCACTGGGGGCGACGCAATTTTTTCCCGTAATTTTTGGAAAGCCTGCTGTTGAGCAGGCCCCCAAAAGAAGCGGGAATTTTTCTTTTTTAGCCGATTCAGTGGGGCCGCAATCTCCGAAAAACAGGGAATGAAACGCGCATAGTAACTGCACATTCCTAAAAAACGTTTCGTCTCCCTCAGATTCCTCGGAACCTGGAAGTTACTCACTGCTTCCCCTCTGTCTGGATCTATTCTAATTCCCTGGTCCGACACAATGTGTCCTAAATACTTGATTTTATTCAATCCAATCGAAATTTTCTCCGGATTTACAGTCAATTTCGCTTGCCTCAGTCGCGAGAAAACGTCTTCCAAGTGTATGATGTGATCATCAAAGTTTTCGCTGTACACCGCGACGTCATCTAGGTATGTAAATACATATTTGTATTTTATACCACCCAAAATCCTATCAATTAAGCGTGAAAGAACCTGTCCACCCGTACAAAGTCCGAAAGGTAAACGTTTATATTCATAGAGACCGAAAGGAGTTATAAATGCCGTCGCCCGCCTGCTTTTGGGAGTCAGAGGAACCTGGTGATACGCGGCATTTAAATCTAAAATGGAATAATATTTAGCCTTACTGAAATGCAGAAAGGCGTTTTCCACAGTGGGTAGGGGAAAGGCATCATAAACTACTTTCTTATTCACCCTTCGGTGATCAACTACTAGCCGAGAGGATCCGTCTTTCTTGGGCACTAAAAAACACGGACTAGCGTACGGGGAATTAGATTCATCAATAACTCCCTCCTGTAGGAGATCCGTCACATGCTTCCTCATTTCTACCATCTTAGGAGGGTTGCATTGAAATGGAGGGGATCTAACTGGCGTATCATCTGACAAGGTTAAATCGTACTCCATTACGTTTGTACATCCTAACGATTTGGTGACTACCTTCTTTATATCGGTTTAGTAACCCCTGTACTTTTTTTCTTTGTTCATGATTTAAATACTCGAGTCGTGACGTCTTATCTTGCCCGATTACTACGCCGTTATTCGCTGGTTGAGAAAGGAATGAGGCCATGATCTCGGGTCTAAACTTAACACCGTAAGTCTTACTTACAAAATTTAATACCATTCCTGTTTTACTCATAAAATCAGCACCTAAAATTACCTGAACTGGAGAAGCGTCAAGAATGAAAAACTCATGTTGCCACGAATTTCCTTGTATTTTAATATGGAGCTTGACCTTTCTAGTTATGCTAATGGGCGTCGAATCCACCCCATAACAAATTTTCTCTAAATTAATAATTTTCCGTCGAGCCCCCGTCAGTGTATTCAAAAAATCTTCCGAAATGCACGACCCAAACGCACCCAAATCAAAAAGAGCAGTGCAAGCTAACCCATCAATAGAAATGTTTATTTTCGGTGATAGGTCGAATTTGATTACCGAGGGCCGGCCACGAAACGCCACTAACCTTCCGCGATAGCCTCGTGGCTTCATAACTCCGCGGACCACTCGTTTCCCGTACGGGGCGTATTTCTGTGGGTAAAATGTGGCTCCGCCGTGTGGCCTCGTCTTTGCCACCCTCCATACCTACGTGGGGGCAATTGTTCCCTTTGTCGAGGCTGGCTACTTCTAGGCAAACGTTCGGTGGGGTATAATCGTTGCCCCGATCGCCCATTTCGATCCCCGAATTCAGCGTCAACCATCTCTTCTATAGGCGGAGGGTCTCTATATGATTCAGCGATGGCTCGTCTTTCATCGTAGTTACGTCCCCAAAGAACAAGCTGCTCAAAAGATTGCGGTTTATCTATTAGATGCCAAGAATAATCAGGGTTAAGATTACTGCACACTATCTCCAACAGTTCGTCTGGTGAGAGTTTTTTTTTCTAACCTTTGATTCATATTTTTCATGACGATAATATATTCGCTTAGCGTTTCACGCCTACCCTGAGTAAGGTTATACAGGTCTGTTTTCAAGCGTGTCCGATAATTTGGGACACCAAAGGTCGCTTTCAACTCTTCTCGAAAATGGTTTACATCCCGAAATTGATTGGCCCAATACCAAGCGTTGGCCCTACCGGATAAAACTTCGGTAATTACCTTAGACGCCATACTATCGGCCAGTTCTACCTGACTCGAGAACCTACCAAAAAGTTCTAAGAATCCCACTACACTTTCCCCCGGTTCACCATCGAATCTTAAATCCCAACGGTGTGCGGCGGCCACGAGACTTTCTAACATCTTTACATCAAATTGCTTAGGACGGGGGACCTGGACCTCGGGAGGTGTTAACTCTGAAACATTCGCGATCAATTCAACGCCGCTCCCATTATCCTCCCCACGATCTAGCGAATGAACATACTCTCGCAGAACCTTCCGAAGTTCATCCAACGTGCCACTTGTTCGTTAATCCAACTGGTTCCGGTAGGTAGCTTCGCTGCCATCTCTCGCACTCCTTTTTCTTTACTGTATCCCGACACCACGCTCTGCTACCATTAAAACGTGCCTCACACGGCCGGGAGGTACGGAGGAGGTTTTATAAAACGCAGACACAAAAAAAGGGGGTTGGAAAAACAAAATAAATTATTTACTAGAAAACGAAAGACAACAACGGTCGTTAACAATAATCCCACCCCCAGAATTGTGACGTGGCTAAAAATAAGGGGCAGACACGGGATAAGAGGAGCTAGGAATTTAAAGGTATGGTATACCTTGGCTGCGGGAGGTAGCGGTGGTCTTCAAAAGGTGCCGTGCGCCCGTCACTCGGGGGCGGCTGTAATAGGCGTCGAACACTCGACGCGAGCCGCAGCAAGGCAATGCCCGACGGTCGCGGGACAACGATCCTATTTATACCTGGGGCCCATTTGCCACCAGGTATGATCGGCCCCTCTTGACCGGGTCCCGGTCCTCAGCCAAGCGCAGCTCGAAAACCAAACTCGTGGGCTGCAACGCGCCCTCGAAGCGTCAATGCTCCATCGTACCGCAGTTCACAACTCGATGCGGCCCTCGCTGCGTCCATCGTCAATCAATGAACCGAGCGATCCACCGCTCCCTCAGGGTGAGGCACGGCCCAAGGGGAAAACGAGAACGATCGTAACGAGGAAAACGAGAGAGATAGAATCGAGGAAAACGAGAGAGATAGAAACAGGGAAAACGATAGGGAAAGAAATAGGGAAAACGACAGAGATAGAAACGGGAAAAACGAGTTCGATCGAAACGGGGAAAACAAGAGAGATAGAAAAGAGGACAACGAAAGACATCAAATCGGGGAAAATAAGAACGATAGAAACGGGGAAAACGAGAGAGATAGAAACGGTGAAAACGAGAGAGATAGAAACGGTGAAAACGAGAGAGATGGAAATGGGGAAAACGAGAGATATAAAAATGTGGAAAACGAGAGTGACAGAAATGGGCAAAACGAGAGAGATAGAAACGAGGAAACGAGAGATATAGAAACGGGCAAAACGATAGAGACAGAAATGAGTAAAACGAGAGAGCTAGAAACGGGGAGAACGAAAGAGATAGAAATGGGAAAAACGACAGAGATATTAAAGGGGAAAACGAGACAGATAGAAACGGGGAAAACGAGAGAGAAAAAATGGGAAAAACGACAGAGATAGAAACGTGGAAAACGAGTACGATCGAAACGGGGAATACGAGAGGGATAGAAACGGGAAAAACGGAAGAGATAGAAATGGGGAAAACGAGAAAGATAGAAATGGGGAAAACGAGAGATATAGAAATGGGGAAAACGAGAGCGATAGAAATGGAAAAAACAAGAGAGATAGAAATGGGGACAACGAGAGAGATAGAAACGAGGAAAACGAGAGATATAGAAACGGAGAACACGAGAGAGATAGAAAAGGGGAAAACGAGAGAGATAGAAATGGGGAAAACGACAGAGATAGAAATGGGGAAAAATAGAGAGAGATAGAAACGAGGCCAACGACAGATATAGAAACGAAGAAAAAGAGAGAGATAGAAATGGGGAATACGAGAGAGATAGAAACGGGGAGACGACAGAGATAGAAATGGGGAAAACGAGAGAGATAGAAATGGGGACAACGAGAGATATAGAAAAGGGGAAAACGAAAGAGATAGAAATGGGGAAAACGAGAGAGATAGAAATGGGGAGACGAGAGAGATAGAAATGGGGAAAACGAGAGAGATAGAAAGGGGGAAAACGAGAGAGATAGAAACGGCGAAAACGAGAGAAATAGAAATAGGGGAAAAAGATAGAGACAGAAACGGGGAAAACGAGAGAGATAGAAAAGGGGAGAACGAGAGAGATAGAATCAGGGAATACGAGAGAGATAGAAACGAAGGCAACGAGAGAGATATAAATGGGGAAAACGATAGAGAAAGACGCGGGGAAAACGAGAGACATAGAAACGGGGAAAACGAGAGAGATAGAAAAATGGAAAACGATAGAGATAGAAACGGGGAAAACGAGAGAGATAGAAAAGGGGAGAACGAGACAGATAGAATCAGGGAATACGAGAGAGATAGAAACGACGGCAACGAGAGAAATAGAAACGGGGAAAACGAGAGAGATATAAATGGGGAAAACGATAGAGAAAGAAACGGGGAAAACGAGAGACATAGAAACGGGGAAAACGAGAGAGATAGAAAAATGGAAAACGAAAGAGATAGAAACGGGGAAAACAATGGAGATAGAAATAGGGAGCAAGAGAGAGATAGAAACGGGGAAATCGACTAAGATAGAAATGGGGAAAACGGGAGATATAACAATGGGAAAAGGACAGAGATAGAAACAGGGAAAACGAGTACTAATGAAACGGGGAAAACGAGAGCGATAGAAATGGGACTAACGATAGAGACAGAAATGAGTAAAACGAGAGAGATAGAAACGGGGAGTACGAAAGAGATAGAAATGGGAAAAACGACAGAGATATAAACGGGGAAAACGAGAAGAAACGGGGAAAACGAGAGAGATAGAAATGGGAAAAACGACAGAGATAGAAACGTGGAAAATGAGTACGATCGAAACGGGGAATACGAGAGGGATAGAAACGAAGACAACGAGAGAGATAGAAACGTTGAAATCGACTTAGATAGAAATATGGAAAACGGGAGAGATAGGAACGAGGAAAACGAGAGAGACCGAAACGGGGAAAGCGAGAGAGATATAAACAACGAAAACGAGTACGATGGAAAAGGGAAACCGAGAGAGATAGAAACGGGTAAAACGAGAGGGATAGAAACGGGAAAAACGGAAGAGATAGAAATGGGGAAAACGAGAGAGATAGATATGGGGAAAACGAGAGATATAGAAATGGGGAACGCGAGAGCGATAGAAACGGGGAGACGACAGAGATAGAAATGGGGAAAACGAGAGAGATAGAAATGGAGACAACGAGAGGTATAGAAAAGGGGAAAACGAGAGAGATAGAAATAGGGAAAACGAGAGAGATAGAAATGGGGAGACGAGAGAGATAGAAATGGGGAAAACGAGAGAGATAGAAACGGCGAAAACGAGAGAATTAGAAATAGGGGAAAACAATAGAGACAGAAACGGGGAAAACGAGAGAGATAGAAAAGGGGAGAACGAGAGAGATAGAATCAGGGAATACGAGAGAGATAGAAACGAGGGCAACGAGAGAGATAGAAACGGGGAAAACGAGAGAGATATAAATGGGGAAAACGATAGAGAAAGAAACGGGGAAAACGAGAGACATAGAAACGGGGAAAACGAGAGAGACAGAAAAATGGAAAACGAAAGAGATAGAAACGGGGAAAACTATGGAAATAGAAATAGGGAAAGAGAGAGAGATAGAAACGGGGAAATCGACTAAGATAGAAATGGGGAAAACGGGAGATATAACAATGGGAAAACGACAGAGATAGAAACGAAGAAAACGAGTACGAATGAAACGGGGAAAACGAGAGCGATAGAAATGGGAAAAACGATAGAGACTGAAATGAGTAAAACGAGAGAGATAGAAACGGGGAGGACGAAAGAGATAGAAATGGGAAAAACGACAGAGATATAAACGGAGAAAACGAGAAGAAACGGGGAAAACGAGAGAGATAGAAATGGGAAAAACGACAGAGATAGAAACGTGGAAAACGAGTACGATCGAAACGGGGAATACGAGAGGGATAGAAACGAAGACAACGAGAGAGATAGAAACGTTGAAATCGACATAGATAGAAATAAGGAAAACGGGAGAGATAGGAACGAGGAAAACGAGAGAGATCGAAACGGGAAAAGCGAGAGAGATATAAACAAGGAAAACGAGTACGATGGAAAAGGGAAAACGAGAGAGATAGAAACGGGTAAAACGAGAGAGATCGAAACGGGGAAAACGAGAGAAATAGAATCGGGGAAAAAGAGAGGGTTAGAAATGGGTAAAACGATAGAAATAGAAACTGGTAAAACGACAGATATAGAAATGGGGAAAACGAGAGAGATAGAAACGAGGAAAACGAGAGAGATAGAAACTGTGAAAACGAGAGAGATGGAAATGGGGAAAACGAGAGATATAAAAATGAGGAAAACGAGAGTGACAGAAATGGGTAAAACGAGAGAGATAGAAACGAGGAAACGAGAGATATAGAAACAGGCAAAACGATAGAGACAGAAATGAGTAAAACGAGAGAGCTAGAAACGGGGAGAACGAAAGAGATAGAAATGGGAAAAACGACAGAGATATTAAAGGGGAAAACGAGACAGATAGAAACGGGGAAAACGAAAGAGATAGAAATGGGAAAAACGACAGAGATAGAAACGTGGAAAACGAGTACGATAGAAACGGGGAATACGAGAGGGATAGAAACGGGAAAAACGAAAGAGATAGAAATGGGGAAAACGAGAGAGATAGAAATGGGGAAAACGAGAGATATAGAAATGGGGAACGCGAGAGCGATAGAAATGGAAAAAACAAGAGAGATAGAAATGGGGACAACGAGAGAATTACAAATGGGGAAAACGAGAGAGATAGAAATGGGGAAAACGACAGGGATAGAAACGGGGAAAAAAAGAGAGAGATAGAAACGAGGCGAACGAGAGATATAGAAACGAAGAAAACGAGAGAGATAGAAATGGGGAATACGAGAGAGATAGAAACGGGGAGACGACAGAGATAGAAATGGGGAAAACGAGAGAGATAGAAATGGGGACAACGAGAGATATAGAAAAGTGGAAAACGAGAGAGATAGAAATGGGGAAAACGAGAGAGATATAAATGGGGAAAACGATAGAGAAAGAAACGGGGAAAACGAGAGACATAGAAACGGGGAAAACGAGAGAGATAGAAAAATGGAAAACGAAAGAGATAGAAACGGGGAAAACTATGGAGATAAAAATAGGGAAAGAGAGAGAGATAGAAACGGGGAAATCGACTAAGATAGAAATGGGGAAAACGGGAGATATAACAATGGGAAAACGACAGAGATAGAAACGGGGAAGACGAGTACGAATGAAACGGGGAAAACGAGAGCGATAGAAATGGGAAAAACGATAGAGACTGAAATGAGTAAAACGAGAGAGATAGAAACGGGGAGGACGAAAGAGATAGAAATGGGAAAAACGACAGAGATAGAAACGTGGAAAATGAGTACGATCGAAACGGGGAATACGAGAGGGATAGAAACGAAGACAACGAGAGAGATAGAAACGTTGAAATCGACTTAGATAGAAATATGGAAAACGGGAGAGATAGGAACGAGGAAAACGAGAGAGACCGAAACGGGGAAAGCGAGAGAGATATAAACAACGAAAACGAGTACGATGGAAAAGGGAAACCGAGAGAGATAGAAACGGGTAAAACGAGAGGGATAGAAACGGGAAAAACGGAAGAGATAGAAATGGGGAAAACGAGAGAGATAGATATGGGGAAAACGAGAGATATAGAAATGGGGAACGCGAGAGCGATAGAAATGGAAAAAACAAGAGAGATAGAAATGGGGACAACGAGAGAGATAGAAACGAGGAAAACGAGAGATATAGAAACGGAGAAAACGAGAGAGATAGAAATGGGAAAAACGAGAGAGATAGAAATGGGGAAAACGACAGGGATAGAAACGGGGAAAAAAAGAGAGAGATAGAAACGAGGCGAACGAGAGATATAGAAACGAAGAAAGCGAGAGAGATAGAAATGGGGAATACGAGAGAGATAGAAACGGGGAGACGACAGAGATAGAAATGGGGAAAACGAGAGAGATAGAAATGGAGACAACGAGAGGTATAGAAAAGGGGAAAACGAGAGAGATAGAAATAGGGAAAACGAGAGAGATAGAAATGGGGAGACGAGAGAGATAGAAATGGGGAAAACGAGAGAGATAGAAACGGCGAAAACGAGAGAATTAGAAATAGGGGAAAACAATAGAGACAGAAACGGGGAAAACGAGAGAGATAGAAAAGGGGAGAACGAGAGAGATAGAATCAGGGAATACGAGAGAGATAGAAACGAGGGCAACGAGAGAGATAGAAACGGGGAAAACGAGAGAGATATAAATGGGGAAAACGATAGAGAAAGAAACGGGGAAAACGAGAGACATAGAAACGGGGAAAACGAGAGAGACAGAAAAATGGAAAACGAAAGAGATAGAAACGGGGAAAACTATGGAAATAGAAATAGGGAAAGAGAGAGAGATAGAAACGGAGAAATCGACTAAGATAGAAATGGGGAAAACGGGAGATATAACAATGGGAAAACGACAGAGATAGAAACGAAGAAAACGAGTACGAATGAAACGGGGAAAACGAGAGCGATAGAAATGGGAAAAACGATAGAGACTGAAATGAGTAAAACGAGAGAGATAGAAACGGGGAGGACGAAAGAGATAGAAATGGGAAAAACGACAGAGATATAAACGGAGAAAACGAGAAGAAACGGGGAAAACGAGAGAGATAGAAATGGGAAAAACGACAGAGATAGAAACGTGGAAAACGAGTACGATCGAAACGGGGAATACGAGAGGGATAGAAACGAAGACAACGAGAGAGATAGAAACGTTGAAATCGACATAGATAGAAATAAGGAAAACGGGAGAGATAGGAACGAGGAAAACGAGAGAGATCGAAACGGGAAAAGCGAGAGAGATATAAACAAGGAAAACGAGTACGATGGAAAAGGGAAAACGAGAGAGATAGAAACGGGTAAAACGAGAGAGATCGAAACGGGGAAAACGAGAGAAATAGAATCGGGGAAAAAGAGAGGGTTAGAAATGGGTAAAACGATAGAAATAGAAACTGGTAAAACGACAGATATAGAAATGGGGAAAACGAGAGAGATAGAAACGAGGAAAACGAGAGAGATAGAAACTGTGAAAACGAGAGAGATGGAAATGGGGAAAACGAGAGATATAAAAATGAGGAAAACGAGAGTGACAGAAATGGGTAAAACGAGAGAGATAGAAACGAGGAAACGAGAGATATAGAAACAGGCAAAACGATAGAGACAGAAATGAGTAAAACGAGAGAGCTAGAAACGGGGAGAACGAAAGAGATAGAAATGGGAAAAACGACAGAGATATTAAAGGGGAAAACGAGACAGATAGAAACGGGGAAAACGAAAGAGATAGAAATGGGAAAAACGACAGAGATAGAAACGTGGAAAACGAGTACGATAGAAACGGGGAATACGAGAGGGATAGAAACGGGAAAAACGAAAGAGGTAGAAATGGGGAAAACGAGAGAGATAGAAATGGGGAAAACGAGAGATATAGAAATGGGGAACGCGAGAGCGATAGAAATGGAAAAAACAAGAGAGATAGAAATGGGGACAACGAGAGAGATAGAAATGGGGAAAACGAGAGAGATAGAAATGGGGAAAACGACAGGGATAGAAACGGGGAAAAAAAGAGAGAGATAGAAACGAGGCGAACGAGAGATATAGAAACGAAGAAAACGAGAGAGATAGAAATGGGGAATACGAGAGAGATAGAAACGGGGAGACGACAGAGATAGAAATGGGGAAAACGAGAGAGATAGAAATGGGGACAACGAGAGATATAGAAAAGTGGAAAACGAGAGAGATAGAAATGGGGAAAACGAGAGAGGTAGAAATGGGGAGACGAGAGAGATAGAAATGGGGAAAGCGAGAGAGATAGAAACTTCGAAAACGAGAGAAATAGAAATAGGGGAAAACAATAGAGACAGAAACGGGGAAAACGAGAGAGATAGAAAAGGGGAGAACGAGAGAGATAGAATCAGGGAATACGAGAGAGATAGAAACGAGGGCAACGAGAGAGATAGAAACGGGGAAAACGAGAGAGATATAAATGGGGAAAACGATAGTGAAAGAAACGGGGAAAACGAGAGACATAGAAACGGGGAAAACGAGAGAGACAGAAAAATGGAAAACGAAAGAGATAGAAACGGGGAAAACTATGGAGATAGAAATAGGGAAAGAGAGAGAGATAGAAACGGGGAAATCGACTAAGATAGAAATGGGGAAAACGGGAGATATAACAATGGGAAAACGACAGAGATAGAAACGGGGAAGACGAGTACGAATGAAACGGGGAAAACGAGAGCGATAGAAATGGGAAAAACGATAGAGACTGAAATGAGTAAAACGAGAGAGATAGAAACGGGGAGGACGAAAGAGATAGAAATGGGAAAAACGACAGAGATATAAACGGAGAAAACGAGAAGAAACGGGGAAAACGAGAGAGATAGAAATGGGAAAAACGACAGAGATAGAAACGTGGAAAACGAGTACGATCGAAACGGGGAATACGAGAGGGATAGAAACGAAGACAACGAGAGAGATAGAAACGTTGAAATCGACATAGTTAGAAATAAGGAAAACGGGAGAGATAGGAACGAGGAAAACGAGAAAGATCGAAACGGGGAAAGCGAGAGAGATATAAACAAGGAAAACGAGTACGATGGAAAAGGGAAACCGAGAGAGATAGAAACGGGTAAAACGAGAGAGATCGAAACGGGGAAAACGAGAGAAATAGAATCGGGGAAAAAGAGAGGGTTAGAAATGGGTAAAACGATAGAAATAGAAACGGGGAAAACGACAGATATGGAAATGGGGAAAACGAGTACGATCAAAACGGGGAAACCGAGAGAGATAGAAACGTGGAAAACGACAGAGATAAAAACGGGGAAAACGACAGAGATAGAAACGGGGAAAACGAGAGATATAGAAATGGGGAAAAAGAGAGAGATAGAAACGAAGACAACGAGATAGATAGAAATAGATAAAACCAGAGAGATAGAAATGGGGAAAACGAGAAAGATAGAATCGGGGAAAACGAGAGAGATAGAAACGAGGGCAACGAAAGTGATAGAAACGGGGACAACGAGAGATATTAAATGGGGAAAACGGGAGAGCTAAAATGGGGAAAACGGGAGAGATAGAAACGTGGAGAACGAGAGAGATAGACATGGGGAAAACGAGAGATAGTTCAGGGAAAACGAGAGAGATAGAAACGAGGGAAACGAGAGAGACAGATACGGGGAAATCGAGAGAGATAGAAGTGGGGAAATGATAGAGAAAGAAACGGAAATAAAAAAAAAAAGAGAGACATAGAAACGGGGAAGAGGAGAGAGATAGAAATAGAAAAACGAAAGAGATAGAAACCGGGAAAACGATGAAGATAGAAATGGGGAAAACGAGAGAAATAGAAAAGAGGAATCCGAGACAGATAGACACGGGGAAATCGACAAAGATAGAAATGGGGAAAACGGGAGAGATAGGAACGGGGAAAACGAGAGAGATCAAAACGGCGAAGCGACAGAGATATAAACAAGGACCACGCAAGGGATAGAAACGGGGAAAACGAGAGAGATAGAAACGAGGAAAACGAGTACGATCGAAATCGGGAAAACGAGAGTTATAGAAATGGGGTAAAGTCAGAGATAAAAACGGGGAAAACGAGTACGAATGAAAATGGGAAAACGAGAGAGATTGAAATGGGGAAAACGACAGAGATAGAAACGGGGAAAACGAGTACGACCGAAACGGGGAAAACCAGATAGACAGAAATAGGGAAAACGACAGAGATAGAATCGGGGTAAACGATGGAGAGAGAAATGAGGAAAACGAGAGAGATTGACACGAGGACAATGAGAGAGGTACAAAAGGAGAAATCGACTAAGATAGAAACGGGTAAAACGGGAAACATATAAACGTGGAAAACGAGAGACATCAAAACGGGGAAAACGAAGAGATATAAACGGGGAAGACGAATACGAATGATACGGGGAAAACGAGAGAGATAGAAATGGAGAAAACGACAGAGATAAAATTGGGGAAAACGACAAAGATAGAAATGAGGAAAACGGGAGAGATTGTAACGGGGAAAACGAGGGAGATATAAACGGGGAAAACGAGTACGATCGAACCGGGGAAACCGAGAAAGATAGAAACGGGGAAAACGACAGAGATAGAAACGGCGAAAACGAGTACGATCGCAACAGGGAAAACCAGCATGATAGAGAAGGGGATAACGACAGAGATGGAATCGGGGAAAACGATGGAGAAATAAATGGGGAAAACGAGAGAGATAGAAACGAAGACAACGAGAGAGAGAGAAACAGGGAAATCGACTTAGATAGAAATGGGGAAAACGGGAGAGAAAGGAACGGGGAAAACGAGAGAGATCGAAACGGGGAAAAAGAGAGAGATATAAACAGGGAAAACGAGTTCGATCGAAACGGATAAACCGAGAGAGATAGAAACGAGGAAAACGAGAGAGATAGAAACGGGGAAGACGACAGAGATAGAAACGGGAAAACGACAGAGATAGAAACGGGGAATACGAGTACGATCGAAATGGGGAAAACCAGAGAGATATAAATAGGGAAAACGACAGAGATAGAATTGGGGAAAACGATGGAGAGAGAAATGAGGAAATCGAGAGAGATTGAAACGAGGACAATGAGAGAGGTAGATACGGGGAAATCGACTAAGATAAAAATGGTAAAACGGGAAACATATGAACGGGGAAAACGAGAGAGATCAAAACGGGGAAAACGAAAGAGATATAAACGGAGAAAACGAGTACGATCGAAACGGGGAAATCCAGAGTGATAGAAATGGGGAAAACGACAGAGATAGAAACGGGGAAAAACGAGTAAGATAGAAAAGGGGGAAACCAGAGAGATAGAAATGGGGAAAACGACAGATATAGAATCAGGGAGAACGAGAGAGATAGAAACGAGGGCAACGAGAGAGATAGAAACGTGGAAAACGAGAGAGTTAAAAATGGGGAAAACGAGAGGGATAGAAACGGGGAACAGGAGAGAGATAGAAATAGAAAAACGAAAGAGATAGAAACCGGGAGACGACAGAGATAGAAATGGGGAAAACAAGAGAGATAGAAATGGGGACAACGAGAGATATAGAAAAGGGGAAAACGAGAGAGATAGAAATGGGGAAAACGAGAGAGATAGAAATGGGGAGACGAGAGAGATAGAAATGGGGAAAACGAGAGAGATAGCAACGGCGAAAACGAGAGAAATAGAAATAGGGGAAAACGATAGAGACAGAAACGGGGAAAACGAGAGAGATAAAAAAGAGGAGAACGAGAGAGATAGAATCAGGGAATACGAGAGAGATAGAAACGAGGGCAACGAGAGAGATAGAAACGGGGAAAACGAGAGAGATATAAATGGGGAAAACGATATAGAAAGGAACGGGGAAAACGAGAGACATAGAAACGGGGAAAACGAGAGAGATAGAAAAATGGAAAACGAAAGAGATAGAAACGGGGAAAACGATGGAGATAGAAATAGGGAAAGAGAGAGAGATAGAAACGGGGAAATCGACTAAGATAGAAATGAAGAAAACGGGAGATATAACAATGGGAAAACGAAAGAGATAGAAACGAGGAAAACGGGTACGAATGAAACGGGGAAAACGAGAGCGATAGAAACGCGGAGGACGAAAGAGATAGAAATGGGAAAAACGACAGAGATATAAACGGGGAAAACGAGAAGAAACGGGGAAAACGAGAGAGATAGAAAAAATGGAAAAACGAATGAGATAGAAACGTGGAAAACGAGTACGATCGAAACGGGGAATACGAGAGGGATAGAAACGAAGACAACGAGAGAGATATTAACGTTGAAATCGACTTAGATAGAAATAAGGAAAACGGGAGAGATTGGTACGAGGAAAACGAGAGAGGTCGAAACGGGGAAAGCGAGAGAGATATAAACAAGGAAAACGAGTACGATGGAAAAGGGAAACCGAGAGAGATAGAAACGGGTAAAACGAGAGAGATCGAAACGGAGAAAACGAGAGAAATAGAATCGGGGAAAAAGAGAGGGTAAGAAATGGGTAAAACGAGAGAGATAGAAATGGGGAGACGAGAGAGATAGAAATGGGGAAAACGAGTGAGATAGAAACGGCGAAAACGAGAGAATTAGAAATAGGGGAAAACAATAGAGACAGAAACGGGGAAAACGAGAGAGATAGAAAAGGGGAGAACGAGAGAGATAGAATCAGGGAATACGAGAGAGATAGAAACGAGGGCAACGAGAGAGATAGAAACGGGGAAAACGAGAGAGATAAAAATGGAGAAAACGATAGAGATCGAAACGGGGAAAACGAGAGACATAGAAACGGGGAAATCTAGTACGAATGAAACGGGGAAAACCAGAGAGGTTGAAATGGGGAAAACGAAAGAGATAGAAAAGTGGAAAACGCAGGAAATAGAAATGAGGAAAACGAGAGAGATAGATAGAAGGAAAACGAGAGAGATAGAAACGGGGATATCAACTAAGATAAAAATGGGGAAAACGGGAGGGATAGGAACGGGAAAAACGAGAGAGATCAAAACGGGGAGAACGAGAGAGATAGAAATGGGGAAAACGAGTACGATCGAAACGGGGAAAACCAGAGAGATAGAAATGGGGAAAACGACAGCTATATAAACTGGGAAAACGAGTACGAATGATACGAGGAAAACGAGAGAGATAGAAATGGGGAAAACGAGTACGATCGAAATTGGGAAAACGAAAGATATAGAAATGGGGAAAACGACAGATATATAAACGGGGAAAACATGTACGAATGATACGAGGAAAACTAGAGAGATAGAAATGGGGAAAACGACTAAGATAGAAATGAGGAAAACGGGAGACATTGTAACGGGGAAAACGAGAGAGATATAAACGGGGAAAAAGAGTACGATGAAAACGGGGAAACCGAGAGAGATAGAAACGGGGAAAACGACAGAGATGGAAACGGTAAAAACGAGTACGATTGAAACGTGGAAAACCAGAGAGATAAATATGGGGAAAACGAAAGATATAGAAACGGGGAAAAGGAGTACGATCGCAACAGGGAAAACCAGAGAGATAGAAAAGGGGAAAACGAAAGAGATAGAATCGGGGAAAACGATGGGGAAAGAAATGGGAAAAACGAGAGAGATAGAAATGGGGAAAACGAAAAAGATAGAATCGGGGAGAACGAGAGAGATAGAAACGAGGGGAACGAAAGTGATAGAAACGGGGACAACGAGAGATATTAAATGGGGAAAACGGGAGAGATAGAAACGTTGAGAACGAGAGAGATAGACATGGGGAAAACAAGGGATAGAATCAGGGAAAACGAGAGGGAAAGAAACGAGGGAAACGAGAGAGACAGATACGGGGAAATCGAGAGAGATAGAAATGGGGCAATGATAGAGACAGCAACGGGGAAAACGAGAGACATAGAAACGGGGAACAGGAGAGAGATAGAAATAGAAAAACGAAAAAGATAAAAACCGGGAAAACGATGGAGATAGAAATGGGGAAAACGAGAGATATTAAATGGAGAAAACGGGAGAGCTATAATGGGGAAAACGGGAGAGATAGAAACGTGGAGAACGAGAGAGATAGACATGGGGAAAACGAGAGATAGAATCAGGGAAAACGAGAGAGATAGAAACGAGGGAAACGAGAGAGACAGATACGGGGAAATCGAGAGAGATAGAAATGGGGAAATTTTAGACACAGAAACGGGGAAAACGAGAGACATAGAAACGGGGAACAGGAGAGAGATAGAAAAAGAAAAACGAAAGAGATAGAAACCGGGAAAACGATGGAGATAGAAATGGGGAAAACGAGATAAATAAAAAAGAGGAATCCGAGACAGATAGACACGGGGAAATCGACAAAGATAGAAATGGGGAAACGGGAGAGATAGGAACGGGGAAAATGAGAGAGATCAAAACGGCGAAGCGAGAGAGATATAAACAAGGACAACGCAAGGGATATAAACGGGGAAAACGAGAGAGATAGAAACGGGGAAAACGAGTACGATCGAAATCGGGAAAACGAGAGTTATAGAAATGGGGTAAAGTCAGAGATAAAAACGGGGAAAACGAGTACGAATGAAAATGGGAAAACGAGAGAGATAGAAATGGGGAAAACGACAGAGATAGAAACGGGGAAAACGAGTACGATCGAAATGGGGAAAACGAGAGTTATAGAAATGGGGATAAAGACAGAGATAAAAACGGGGAAAACGAGTACGAATGAAACGGGGAAAACAGAGATATAGAAATAGGGAAAACGACAGAGATAGAATCGGGGAAAACGATGGAGAGAGAAATGAGGAATACGAGAGGGATAGAAACGAAGACAACGAGAGAGATAGAAACGTTGAAATCGACTTAGATAGAAATAAGGAAAACGGGAGAGATAGGAACGAGGAAAACGAGAGAGATCGAAACGGGTAAAGCGAGAGAGATATAAACAAGGAAAACGAGTACGATGGAAAAGGGAAACCGAGAGAGATAGAAACGGGTAAAACGAGAGAGATCGAAACGGGGAAAATTAGAGAAATAGAATCGGGGAAAAAAAGAGGGTTAGAAATGGGTAAAACGATAGAAATAGAAACGGGGAAAACGACAGATATAGAAACGAGGAAAACGAGAGAGATATGAACGGGGAAAACAAGTACGATCAAAACGGGGAAACCGAGAGAGATAGAAACACGGAAAACGACAGAGATAAAAACGGGGAACACGACAGAGATAGAAACGGGGAAAACGAGAGATATAGAAATGGGGAAAAAGAGAGAGATAGAAACGAAGACAACGAGATAGATAGAAATGGGGAAAACCAGAGAGTAGAAATGGGGAAACGAGAAAGATAGAATCGGGGAGAGCGAGAGAGATAGAAACGAGGGCAACGACAGTGACAGAAACGGGGACAACGACAGATATTAAATGGGGAAAACGGGAGAGCTAAAATGGGGAAAACGGGAGAGATAGAAACGTGGAGAACGAGAGAGATAGACATGGGGAAACCGAGAGATAGAATCAGGGAAAACGAGAGAGATAGAAACGAGGGAAACGAGAGAGACAGATACGAGGAAATCGAGAGAGATAGAAATGGGGAAATGATAGAGACAGCAACGGGGAAAACGAGAGACATAGAAAAGAGGAATCCGAGACAGATAGACACGGGGAAATCGACAAAGATAGAAATGGGGAAAACGGGAGAGACAGGAACGGAGAAAACGAGAGAGATCAAAACGGCGAAGCGAGAGAGATATAAACAAGGACAACGAAAGGGATAGAAACGGGAAAAACGAGAGAGATAGAATAAGGAAAACAAGAGAAATAGAGATGGGGAAAACGTGAGATAGAAATGTGAAAAACGACAGATAGAAATGGGGAAAACGCGAGAGATAGAAACGAGTAAAACGAAAGAGATAGAAACAGGGAAAACGAGAGAGATTAAAATGGAGAAAACGATAGAGATCGAAACGGGGAAAACGAGAGACATAGAAACGGGGAAATCTAGTACGAATGAAACGGGGAAAACCAGAGAGGTTGAAATGGGGAAAACGAAAGAGATAGAAAAGGGGAAAACGCAGGAAATAGAAATGAGGAAAACGAGAGAGATAGATAGAAGGAAAACGAGAGAGATAGAAACGGGGATATCAACTAAGATAAAAATGGGGAAAACGAGAGGGATAGGAACGGGAAAAACGAGAGAGATAGAAACGGGGAAAACGAGAGAGATAGAAACGGGGAAAACGAGTACGATCGAAACGGGGAAAACCAGAGAGATAGAAATGGGGAAAACGACAGATATACAAACGGGGAAAACGAGTACGAATGATACGAGGAAAACGAGAGAGATAGAAATGGGGAAAACGAGTACGATCGAAATTGGGAAAACGAAAGATATAGAAATGGGGAAAACGACAGATATATAAACGGGGAAAACATGTACGAATCATACGAGGAAAACTAGAGAGATAGAAATGGGGAAAACGACTAAGATAGAAATGAGGAAAACGGGAGACATTGTAACGGGTAAAACGAGAGAGATATAAACGGGGAAAAAGAGTACGATGAAAACGGGGAAACCGAGAGAGATAGAAACGGGGATAACGACAGAGATGGAAACGGCAAAAACGAGTACGATTGAAACGTGGAAAACCAGAGAGATAAATATGGGGAAAACGAAAGATATAGATACGGGGAAAAGGAGTACGATCGCAACAGGGAAAACCAGAGAGATAGAAAAGGGGAAAACGAAAGAGATAGAATCGGGGAAAACGATGGGGAAAGAAATGGGAAAAACGAAGGAGATAGAAACGAAGACAACGAGATAGATAGAAATGGGGAAATCGACTTAGAAATGGGTAAAACGGGAGAGAAAGGAACGGGGAAAACGAGAGAGATCGAAACGGGGAAAAAGAGAGAGATATAAACAGGGAAAACGAGTTCGATCGAAACGGGGAAACCGAGAGAGATAGAAACGAGGAAAACGAGAGAGAAAGAAACGGGGAAAACGACAGAGATAGAAACGTGGAAAACGACAGAGATGGCAACGGCAAAAACGAGTACGATTGAAACGTGGAAAACCAGACAGATAAATATGGGGAATACGAAAGATATAGAAACGGGGAAAAGGAGTACGATCGCAACAGGGAAAACCAGAGAGATAGAAAAGGGTAAAACGAAAGAGATAGAATCGGGGAAAACGATGGGGAAAGAAATGGGAAAAAAGTGAGAGATAGAAACGAAGACAACGAGATAGATAGAATCGGGGAGAACGAGAGAGATAGAAACGAGGGGAACGAAAGTGATAGAAACGTGGACAACGAGAGATATTAAATGGGGAAAACGGGAGAGATAGAAACGTGGAGAACGAGAGAGATAGACATGGGGAAAACGAGAGATAGAATCAGGGAAAACGAGAGAGAAAGAAACGAGGGAAACGAGAGAGACAGATACGGGGAAATCGAGAGAGATAGAAATGGGGCAATGATAGAGACAGCAACGGGGAAAACGAGAGACATAGAAACGGGGAACAGGAGAGAGATAGAAATAGAAAAACGAAAAAGATAGAAACCGGGAAAACGATGGAGATAGAAATGGGGAAAACGAGAGATATTAAATGGGGAAAACGGAAGAGCTAAAATGGGGAAAACGGGAGAGATAGAAACGTGGAGAACGAGAGAGATAGACATGGGGAAAACGAGAGATAGAATCAGGGAAAACGAGATAGAAACGAGGGAAACGAGAGAGACAGATACGGGGAAATCGAGAGAGATAGAAATGGGGAAATGATAGAGACAGAAACGGGGAAAACGAGAGACATAGAAACGGGGAACAGGAGAGAGATAGAAATAGAAAAACGAAAGAGATAGAAACCGGGAAAACGATGGAGATAGAAATGGGGAAAACGAGTACGATCGAAACGGGGAAATCCAGAGAGATAGAAATGGGGAAAACGACAGAGATAGAAACGGGGAAAACGATGGAGAGAGAAATGAGGAAAACGAAAGGGATAGAAACGGGAAAAACGAGAGAGATAGAATAAGGAAAACAAGAGACATAGAGATGGGGAAAACGTGAGATGGAAATGGGGTAAAGTCAAAGATAAAAACGGGGAAAACGAGTACGAATGATACGGGGAAAACGAGAAAGATAGAAATGGGGAAAACGACAGAGATAAAATCGGGGAAAACGACAAAGATAGAAATGAGGAAAACGGGAGAGATTGTAACGGGGAAAACGAGGGAGATATAAACTGGGAAAACGAAAGGGATAGAAACGGGAAAAACGAGAGAGATAGAATAAGGAAAACAAGAGACATAGAGATGGGGAAAACGTGAGATGGAAATGGGGTAAAGTCAAAGATAAAAACGGGGAAAACGAGTACGAATGAAAATGGGAAAACGAGAGAGATAGAAATGGGGAAAACGACAGAGATAGAAACGGGGAATACGAGTACGATCGAAACGGGGAAAACCAGAGAGATAGAAATAGGGAAAACGACAGAGATAGAATCGGGGAAAACGATGGAGAGAGAAATGAGGAAAACGAGAGAGATTGACACGACGACAATGAGAGAGGTAGAAACGGAGAAATCGACTAAGATAGAAACGGGTAAAACGGGAAACATATGAACGTGGAAAACGAGAGAGATCAAAACGGGGAAAACGAAGAAATGTAACGGGGAAGACGATTACGAATGATACGGGGAAAACGAGAGAGATAGAAATGGGGAAAACGACAGAGATAAAATCGGGGAAAACGACAAAGATAGAAATGAGGAAAACGGGAGAGATTGTAACGGGGAAAACGAGGGAGATATAAACGAGGAAAACGAAAGGGATAGAAACGGGAAAAACGAGAGAGATAGAATAAGGAAAACAAGAGAAATAGAGATGGGGAAAACGTGAGATAGAAATGTGAAAAACGACAGATAGAAATGGGGAAAACGCGAGAGATAGAAACGAGTAAAACGAAAGAGATAGAAACAGGGAAAACGAGAGAGATTAAAATGGAGAAAACGATAGAGATCGAAACGGGGAAAACGAGAGACATAGAAACGGGGAAATCTAGTACGAATGAAACGGGGAAAACCAGAGAGGTTGAAATGGGGAAAACGAAAGAGATAGAAAAGTGGAAAACGCAGGAAATAGAAATGAGGAAAACGAGAGAGTTAGATAGAAGGAAAACGAGAGAGATAGAAACGGGGATATCAACTAAGATAAAAATGGGGAAAACGGGAGGGATAGGAACGGGAAAAACGAGAGAGATCGAAACGGGGAAAACGAGAGAGATAGAAACGGGGAAAACGAGTACGATCGAAACGGGGAAAACCAGAGAGATAGAAATGGGGAAAACGACAGATATATAAACGGGGAAAACGAGTACGAATGATACTAGGAAAACGAGAGAGATAGAAATGGGGAAAACGAGTTCGATCGAAATTGGGAAAAAGAAAGATATAGAAATGGGGAAAACGACAGATATATAAACGGGGAAAACATGTACAAATGATACGAGGAAAACTAGAGAGATAGAAATGGGGAAAACGACTAAGATAGAAATGAGGAAAACGGGAGACATTGTAACGGAGAAAACGAGAGAGATATAAACGGGGAAAAAGAGTACGATGAAAACGGGGAATTCGAGAGAGATAGAAACGGGGAAAACGACAGAGATGGAAACGGCAAAAACGAGTACGATTGAAACGTGGAAAACCAGAGAGATAAATATGGGGAAAACGAAAGATATAGAAACGGGGAAAAGGAGTACGATCGCAACAGGGAAAACCAGAAGGATAGAAAAGGGGAAAACGAAAGAGATAGAATCGGGGAAAACGATGGGGAAAGAAATGGGAAAAACGAGAGAGATAGAAACGAAGACAACGAGATAGATAGAAATGGGGAAAACCAGAGAGATAGAAATGGGGAAAACGAGAGAGATAGAAACGAGGGGAACGAAAGTAATAGAAACGTGGACAACGAGAGATATTAAATGGGAAAAACGGGAGAGATAGAAACGTGGAGAACGAGAGAGATAGACATGGGGAAAACGAGAGATAGAATCAGGGAAAACGAGAGAAAAAGAAACGAGGGAAACGAGAGAGACAGATACGGGGAAATCGAGAGAGATAGAAATGGGGAAATGATAGAGACAGCAACGGGGAAAACGAGAGACATAGAAACGGGGAACAGGAGAGAGATAGAAATAGAAAAACGAAAAAGATAGAAACCGGGAAAACGATGGAGTTAGAAATGGGGAAAACGAGAGATATTAAATGGGGAAAACGGGAGAGATAAAATGGGGAAAACGGGAGAGATAGAAACGTGGAGAACGAGAGAGATAGACATGGGGAAAACGAGAGATAGAATCAGGGAAAACGAGATAGAAACGAGGGAAACGAGAGAGACAGATACGGGGAAATCGAGAGAGATAGAAATGGGGAAATGATAGATACAGAAACGGGGAAAACGAGAGACATAGAAACGGGGAGCAGGAGAGAGATAGAA
The DNA here is from genome assembly GCA_963169105.1 of Ceriagrion tenellum. Classification (NCBI taxonomy): domain Eukaryota; kingdom Metazoa; phylum Arthropoda; class Insecta; order Odonata; family Coenagrionidae; genus Ceriagrion; species Ceriagrion tenellum. Next base: position 43,684,433 of record OY720638.1, on the reverse strand, counting down.
ATAGAAAAACGAAAGAGATAGAAACCGGGGAAACGATGGAGATAGAAATGGGGAAAACGAGATAAATAAAAAAGAGGAATCCGAGACAGATAGACACGGGGAAATCGACAAAGATAGAAATGGGGAAACGGGAGAGATAGGAACGGGGAAAACGAGAGAGATCAAAACGGCGAAGCGAGAGAGAGATAAACAAGGACAACGCAAGGGATAGAAACGGGGAAAACGAGAGAGATAGAAACGGGGAAAACGAGTACGATCGAAATCGGGAAAACGAGAGTTATAGAAATGGGGTAAAGTCACAGATAAAAACGGGGAAAACGAGTACGAATGAAAATGGGAAAACGAGAGGGATAGAAATGGGGAAAACGACAGAGATAGAAACGGGGAAAACGAGTACGATCGAAACGGGGAAAACAGAGATATAGAAATAGGGAAAACGACAGAGATAGAATCGGGGAAAACGATGGAGAGAGAAATGAGGAATACGACAGAGATTGAAACGAGGACAATGAGAGAGGTAGAAACGGGGAAATCGACTAAAATAGAAATGGGTAAAACGGGAGACATATGAACGAAGAAAACTAGAGAGATCAAAACGGGGAAAACGAAAGAGATATAAACGGGAAAAAAGAGGACGATCGAAACGGGGAAATCCAGAGGGGGAAACCAGAGAGATAGAAAAAGGGAAAACGACAGAGGTAGAATCGGGGAAAACGATGGAGAGAGAAATGAGGAAAACGAGAGAGATTGCAACGAGGACAATGAGAGAGGTAGAAACGGGGAAATCGACTAAGATAGAAACGGGTAAAACGGGAAAGATATGAACGTTGAAAACGAGAGAGATCAAAACGGGGAAAACGAAGAGATATAAACGGGGAAGACGAATACGAATGATACGGGGAAAACGAGAGAGATAGAAATGGGGAAAACGACAGAGATAAAATCGGGGAAATCGACTTAGATAGAAATGGGGAAAACGGGAGAGAAAGGAACGGGGAAAACGAGAGATATCGAAACGGGGAAAAAGAGAGAGATAAAAACAGGGAAAACGAGTTCCATCGAAACGGGGAAACCGAGACAGATAGAAACGAGGAAAACGAGAGAGATAGAAACGGGGAAAACGACAGAAATAGAAACGGGGAAAACGACAGAGATAGAAACGGGGAATACGAGTACGATCGAAATGGGGAAAACGAGAGTTATAGAAATGGGGATAAAGACAGAGATAAAAACGGGGAAAACGAGTACGAATGAAAAAAGGAAAAAGAGAGAGATAGAAATGGGGAAAACGATAGAGATAGAAACGGAAAAAACGAGTACGATCGAAACGGGGAAAACCAGAGAGATAGAAATGGGGAAAACGAATGAGATAGAATCGGGGAGAACGAGAGAGATAGAATTGGGGAAAACGATGGAGAAAGAAATGAGGACAACGAGAAAGATTGAAACGAGGACAATGAGAGAGGTAGAAACGGGGAAATCGACTAAGATAGAAATGGTAAAACGGAAACATATGAACGGGGAAAACGAGAGAGATCAAAACAGGGAAAACGAAAGAGATATAAACGGAAAAAACGAGTACGATCGAAACGGGGAAATCCAGAGAGATAGATGTGGGGAAAACGATGGAAATAGAAATGGGGAAAACGAGAGAAATAGATAGAAGGAAAACGAGAGAGATAGAAACGGGGATATCAACTAAGATAAAAATGGGGAAAACGGGAGGGATAGGAACGGGAAAAACGAGTACGATCGAAATTGGGAAAACGAGAGATATAGAAATGGGGAAAACGAAAGTATATAAAAACGGGGAAAACGAGTACGAATGATACGAGGAAAACGAGAAAGATAGAAATGGGAAAAACGACTAAGATAGAAATGAGGAAAAAGGGAGACATTGTAACGGGGAAAACGAGAGAGATATAAACGGGGAAAAAAGAGTACGATGAAAACGGGGAAACCGAGAGAGATAGAAACGGGGAAAACGACAGAGATGGAAACGGCGAAAACGAGTACGATTGAAACGTGGAAAACCAGAGAGATAAATATGGGGAAAACAACAGATATAGAAACGGGGAAAACGAGTACAATCGCAACAGGGAAAACCAGAGAGATAGAAAAGGGGAAAACGACAGAGATAGAATCGGGGAAAACGATGGGGAAAGAAATGGGAAAAAAGCGAGAGATAGAAACGAAGACAACGAGATAGATAGAAATGGGGAAAACCAGAGAGATAGAAATGGGGAAAACGAGAAAGATAGAATCGGAGAGAACGAGAGAGATAGAAACGAGGGGAACGAAAGTGATAGAAACGGGGACAACGAGAGATATTAAATGGGGAAAATGGGAGAGCTAAAATGGGGAAAACGGGAGAGATAGAAACGTGGAGAACGAGAGAGATAGACATGGGGAAAACGAGAGATAGAATCAGGGAAAACGAGAATGATAGAAACGAGGGAAACGAGAGAGACAGATACGGGGAAATCGAGAGAGATAGAAGTGGGGAAATGATAGAGACAGAAACGGGGAAAACGAGAGACATAGAAACGGGAAACAGGAGAGAGATAGAAATAGAAAAACGAAAGAGATAGAAACCGGGAAAACGATAGAGATAGAAATGGGGAAAACGAGAGAAACAGAAAAGAGGAATCCGAGACAGATAGACACGGGGAAATCGACAAAGATAGAAATGGGGAAAACGGGAGATATAAGAACGGGGAAAACGAGAGAGATCAAAACGGCGAATCGACAGAGATATAAACAAGGACAACGCAAGGGATAGAAACGGGGAAAACGAGAGAGATAGAAACGGGGAAAACGAGTACGATCGAATAAGGGAAAACGAGAGTTATAGAAATGGGGTAAAGTTAGAGATATAAACGGGGAAAACGAGTACGAATGAAAATGGGAAAACGAAAGAGATAGAAATGGGGAAAACGACAGAGATAGAAACGGGGAAAACGAGTACGATCGAAACGGGGAAAACCAGAGAGATAGAAATAGGGAAAACGACAGAGATAGAATCGGGGAATTCGATGGAGAGAGAAATGAGGAAAACGAGAGAGATTGAAACGAGGACAATGAGAGAGGTAGAAACGGGGAAATCGACTAAGATAGAAATGGTTAAACGGGAAACATATGAACGGGGAAAACGAGAGAGATGAAAACGGGGAAAACGAAAGAGATATAAACGGAGAAAACGAGTACGATCGAAACGGAGAAATCCAGAGAGATAGAAATGGGGAAAACGACAGAGATAGAAACGGGGAGAACGAGAGAGATAGACATGGGGAAAACGAGAGATAGAATCAGGGAAAACGAGAGAGATAGAAACGAGGGAAACGAGAGAGACAGATACGGGGAAATCGAGAGAGATAGAAATGGGGAAATGAAAGAGACAGAAACGGGGAAAACGAGAGACATAGAAACGGGAAACAGGAGAGAGATAGAAATAGAAAAACGAAAGAGATAGAAACCAGGAAAACGATGAAGATAGAAATGGGGAAAACGAGAGAAATAGAAAAGAGGAATCCGAGACAGATAGACACGGGGAAATCGACAAAGATAGAAATGGGGAAAACGGGAGAGATAGGAACGGGGAAAACGAGAGAGATCAAAACGGCGAAGCGAGAGAGATATAAACAAGGACAACGAAAGGGATAGAAACGTGAAAAACGAGAAAGATAGAATAAGGAAAACAAGAGACATAGAGATGGGGAAAACGTGAGATGGAAATGGGGTAAAGTAAAAGATAAAAACGGGGAAAACGAGTACGAATGAAAATGGGAAAACGAGAGAGATAGAAATGGGGAAAACGACAGAGATAGAAACGGGGAAAACGAGTACGATCGAAACGGGGAAAACCAGAGAGATAGAAATAGGGAAAACGACAGAGATAGAATCGGGGAAAACGATGGAGAGAGAAATAAGGAAAACGAGAGAGATTGAAACGAGGACAATGAGAGAGGTAGAAACGGGGAAATCGACTAAGATAGAAATGGTAAAACGGGAAACATATGAACGGGGAAAACGAGAGAGATCAAAACGGGGAAAACGAAAGAGATATAAACGGAGAAAACGAGTACGATCGAAACGGGGAAATCCAGAGAGATAGAAATGGGGAAAACGACAGAGATAGAAACGGGGAAAACGATGGAGAGAGAAATGAGGAAAACGAGAGAAATTGACACGACGACAATGAGAGAGGTAGAAACGGAGAAATCGACTAAGATAGAAACGGGTAAAACGGGAAACATATGAACGTGGAAAACGAGGGAGATCAAAACGGGGAAAACGAAGAGATGTAACGGGGAAGACGATTACGAATGATACGGGGAAAACGAGAGAGATAGAAATGGGGAAAACGACAGAGATAAAATCGGGGAAAACGACAAAGATAGAAATGAGGAAAACGGGAGGGATTGTAACGGGGAAAACGAGGGAGATATAAACTGGGAAAACGAGTACGATGAAAACGGGGAAACCGAGAAAGATAGAAACGGGGAAAACGACAGAGATAGAAACGGCGAAAACGAGTACGATCGCAACAGGGAAAACCAGCAAGATAGAGAAGGGGAAAAAGACAGAGATAGAATCGAGGAAAACGATGGAGGAAGAAATGGGGAAAACGAGAGAGATAGAAATTGGGGAAAACGACAGAGATAGAATCGGGGAGAACGAGAGAGATAGAATCGAGGACAACAAGAGAGATAGAAACGTGAAAAACGAGAGAGTTAAAAATGGGGAAAACGAGAGGGATAGAAACGGGGAACAGGAGAGAGATAGAAATAGAAAAACGAAAGAGATAGAAACCGGGAAAACGATGGAGATAGAAATGGGGAAAACGAGAGAAATAGAAAAGAGGACTCCAAGACAGATAGACACGGGGAAATCGACAAAGATAGAAATGGGGAAAACGGGAGAGATAGGAACGGGGAAAACGAGAGAGATCAAAACGGCGAAGCGAGAGAGATATAAACAAGGACAACGAAAGGGATAGAAACGGGAAAAACGAAAGAGATAGAATAAGGAAAACAAGAGACATAGAGATGGGGAAAACGTAAGATAGAAATGTGAAAAACGACAGATAGAAATGGGGATAACGCGAGAGATAGAAACGAGGAAAACGAAAGAGAATGAAACAGGGAAAACGAGAAAGATAGAAATGGGGAAAACGAGAGAATTAGAAACGGGGATAACGAGAAGAATAGAAACGGGGAAAACGAGAGAGATAAAAATGGAGAAAACGATAGAGATCGAAACGGGGAAAACGAGAGACATAGAAACGGGGAAATCTAGTACGAATGAAACGGGGAAAACCAGAGAGGTTGAAATGGGGTAAACGAAAGAGATAGAAAAGGGGAAAACGATGGAAATAGAAATGGGGAAAACGAGAGAGATAGATAGAAGGAAAACGAGAGAGATAGAAACGGGGATATCAACTAAGATAAAAATGGGGAAAACGGGAGGGATAGGAACGGGAAAAACGAGAGAGATCGAAACGGGGAAAACGAGAGAGATAGAAACGTGGAAAACGAGTACGATCGAAACGGGGAAAACCAGAGAGATAGAAATGGGGAAAACGACAGATATAGAAACGGGGAAAACGAGTACGATCGAAATTGGGAAAACGAGAGATATAGAAATGGGGAAAACGAAAGTATATATAAACGTGGAAAACGAGTACGAATGATACGAGGAAAACGAGAAAGATAGAAATGGGGAAAACGACTAAGATAGAAATGATGAAAACGGGAGGCATTGTAACGGGGAAAACGAGAGAGATAAAGATGGGGAAAACGTGAGATAGAAATGGGGTAAAGTCAGAGATAAAAACGGGGAAAACAAGTACGAATGAAAATGGGAAAACGAGAGAGATAGAAATGGGGAAAACGACAGAGATAGAAACGGGGAAAACGAGTACGATCGAAACGGGGAAAACCAGAGAGATAGAAATAGGGAAAACTACAGAGATAGAATCGGGGAAAACGATGGAGAGAGAAATGAGGAAAACGAGAGAGATTGAAACGAGGACAATGAGAGAGGTAGAAACGGGGAAATCGACTAAGATAGAAATGGTAAAACGGGAAACATATGAACGGGGAAAACGAGAGAGATCAAAACGTGGAAAACGAAGTGATATAAACGGGGAAGACGAATACGAATGATACGGGGAAAACGAGAGAGATAGAAATGGGGAAAACGACAGAGATAATATCGAGGAAAACGACAAAGATAGAAATGAGGAAAACGGGAGAGATTGTAACAGGGAAAACGAGGGAGATATAAACTGGGAAAACGAGTACGATAAAAACGGGGAAACCGAGAAAGATAGAAACGGGGAAAACGACAGAGATAGAAACGGCGAAAACGAGTACGATCGCAACAGGGAAAACCAGCAAGATAGAGAAGGGGAAAACGACAGAGATAGAATCGGGGAAAACGATGGAGGAAGAAATGGGGAAAACGAGAGAGATAGAAACGAAGACAACGAGAGAGAGAGAAACGGGGAAATCGACTAAGATAGAAATGGTAAAACGGGAAACATATGAACGGGGAAAACGAGAGAGATCAAAACGGGGAAAACGAAAGAGATATAAACGGAGAAAAAGAGTACGATCGAAACGGGGAAACCGAGAGAGATAGAAACGAGGAAAACGAGGGAGATAGAAACGGGGAAAACGACAGAGATAGAATCGGGGAAAACGATGGAGAGAGAAATGAGGAAAACGAGAGAGATTGAAACGAGGACAATGAGAGAGGTAGAAACGGGGAAATCGACTAAGATAGAAATGGTAAAACGGGAAACATATGAACGGGGAAAACGAGAGAGATCAAAACGGGGAAAACGAAAGAGATATAAACGGAGAAAACGAGTACGATCGAAACGGGGAAATCCAGAGAGATAGAAATGGGGAAAACGACAGAGATAGAAACGGGGAAAACGAGTACGATCGAAAAGGGGAAAACCAGAGAGATACAAATGGGGAAAACGACAGAGATAGAATCGGGGAGAACGAGAAAGATAGAAACGAGGGCAACAAGAGAGATAGAAACGTGGAAAACGAGAGAGTTAAAAATGGAGAAAACGAGAGGAATAGAAACGGAAAACAGGAGAGAGATAGAAATAGAAAAACGAAAGAGATAGAAACCGGGAAAACGATGAAGATAGAAATGGGGAAAACGAGAGAAATAGAAAAGAGGAATCCGAGACAGAAGACACGGGGAAATAGACAAGGATAGAAATGGGGAAAACGGGAGAGATAGGAACGGGGAAAACGAGAGAGATCAAAACGGCGAAGCGAGAGAGATATAAACAAGGACAACGAAAGGGATAGAAACGGGAAAAACGAGAGAGATAGAATAAGGAAAACAAGAGAGATAGAAATGGGGAAAACGTGAGATAGAAATGTGGAAAACGACAGATAGAAATGGGGAAAACGCGAGAGATAGAAACGAGGAAAACGAAAGAGATAGAAACAGGGAAAACGAGAGAGATAGAAACGGGGATAACGAGAAGAATAGAAACGGGGAAAACGAGAGAGATAAAAATGGAGAAAACGATAGAGATCGAAACGGGGAAAACGAGAGACATAGAAACGGGGAACAGGAGAGAGATAGATATAGAAAAACGAAAAAGATAGAAACCGGGAAAACGATGGAGATAGAAATGGGGAAAACGAGAGAAATAGAAAAGAGAAATGCGAGACAGATAGACACGGGGAAATCGACAAAGATAGAAATGGGGAAAACGAGTACGATCGAAATGGGGAAAACGAGAGTTAATGAAATGGGGTAAAGTCAGAGGAAAAAACGGGGAAAACGAGTACGAATGAAAATGGGAAAACGACAGAGATAGAAATGGGGAAAAGGACAGAGATAGAAACGGGGAAAACGACAGAGATAGAAACGGGGAAAACGAGAGATATAGAAATGGAGAAAAAGAGAGAGGTAGAAACGAAGACAACGAGATAGATAGAAATGGGGAAAACCAGAGAGATTGAAATGGGGAAAACGAGAAAGATAGAATCGGGGAGAACGAGAGAGATAGAAACGAGGGCAACGAAATTGATAGAAACGGGGACAACGAGAGATATTAAATGGGGAAAACGGGAGAGCTAAAATGGGGAAAACGGGTGAGATAGAAACGTGGAGAACGAGAGAGATAGACATGGGGAAAACGAGAGATAGAATCAGGGAAAACGAGAGAGATAGAAACGAGGGACACGAGAGAGACAGATACGGGGAAATCGAGGGAGATAGAAATGGGGAAATGATAGAGACAGAAACGGGGAAAACGAGAGACATAGAATCGGGGAACAGGAGAGAGATAGAAATAGAAAAACGAAAGAGATAGAAACCGGGAAAACGATGGAGATAGAAATGGGGAAAACGAGAGAAAGAGGAATCCGAGACAGATAGACACGGGGAAATCGACAAAGATAGAAATGGGGAAAACGGGAGAGATAGGAACGAGGAAAACGAGAGAGATCAAAACGGCGAAGCGAGAGAGATATAAACAAGGAATACGAAAGGGATAGAAACGGGGAAAACGAGAGAGATAGAAACGGGGAAAACGAGTACGATCGAAATGGGGAAAACGAGAGTTATAGAAATGGGGAAAACGACAGAGATAGAATCGGGGAAAACGATGGAGAGAGAAATGAGGAAAACGAAAGAGATTGAAACGAGGACAATGAGAGAGGTAGAAACGGGGAAATCGACTAAGATAGAAATGGGTAAAACGGGAAACATATGAACGAAGAAAACGAGAGAGATCAAAACGGGGAAAACGAAAGAGATATAAATGGGAAAAACGAGTATGATCGAAACGGGGAAATCCAGAGGGGGAAACCATAGAGATAGAAATAAGGAAAACGACAGAGATAGAATCGGGGAAAACGATGGAGAGAGAAATGAGGAAAACGAGAGAGATTGAAACGAGGACAATGAGAGAGGTAGAAACGGGGAAATCGACTAAGATAGAAACGGGTAAAACGGGAAAGATATGAGCGTGGAAAACAAGAGAGATCAAAACGGGGAAAACGAAGAGAGATAAACGGGGAAGACGAATACGAATGATGCGGGGAAAACGAGAGAGATAGAAATGGGGAAAACGACAGAGATAAAGTCGGGGAAAACGACAAAGATAGAAATGAGGAAAACGGGAGAGATTGTAACGGGGAAAACGAGGGAGATAAAAATGGGGAAAACGAGTACGATGAAAACGGGGAAACCGAGAAAGATAGAAACGGGGGAAAAGGCCGAGATAGAAACGACGAAAACGAGTACGATCGCAACAGGGAAAACCAGCAAGATAGAGAAGGGGAAAACGACAGAGATAGAATCGGGGAAAACGATGGAGAAAGAAATGGGGAAAACGAGAGAGATAGAAACGAAGACAACGAGAGAGAGAGAAACGGGGAAATCGACTTAGATAGAAATGGGGAAAACGGGAGAGAAAGGAACGGGGAAAACGAGAGAGATCGAAACGGGGGAAACGAGAGAATTAGAAACGGGGATAACGAGAAGAATAGAAACGGGGAAAACGAGAGAGATAAAAATGGAGAAAACGATAGAGATCGAAACGGGGAAAACGAGAGACATAGAAACGGGGAAAACGAGAGAGATAAAAATGGAGAAAACGATAGAGATCGAAACGGGGAATACGAGAGACATAGAAACGGGGAAATCTAGTACGAATGAAACGGGGAAAACCAGAGAGGTTGAAATAGGGAAAACGAAAGAGATATAATAGGGGAAAACGATGGAAATAGAAATGGGGAAAACGAGAGAGATAGATAGAAGGAAAACGAGAGAGATAGAAACGGGGATATCAACTAAGATAAAAATGGGGAAAACGGGAGGGATAGGAACGGGAAAAACGAGAGAGATCGAAACGGGGAAAACGAGAGAGATAGAACGGGGAAAACGAGTACGATCGAAATTGGGAAAAAGAGAGATATAGAAATGGGGAAAACGAAAGTATATATAAACGGGGAAAACGAGTACGAATGATACGAGGAAAACGAGAAAGTAAGAAATGGGGAAAACGACTATGATAGAAATGAGGAAAACGGGAGACATTGTAACGGGGAAAACGAGAGAGATATAAACGGGGAAAAAGAGTACGATGAAAACGGGGAAACCGAGGGAGATAGAAAGGGGGAAAACGACAGAGATGGAAAAGGCAAAAACGAGTACGATTGAAACGTGGAAAACCAGAGAGATAAATATGGGGAAAACGACAGATATAGAAACGGGGAAAACGAGTACGATCGCAACAGGGAAAACCAGAGAGATAGAAAAGGGGAAAACGACAGAGATAGAATCGGGGAAAACGATGGGGAAAGAAATGGGAAAAACGAGAGAGATAGAAACGAGGACAACGAGATAGATAGAAATGGGGAAAACCAGAGAGATAGAAATGGGGAAAACGAGAAAGATAGAATCGGGGAGAACGAGAGAGATAGAAACGAGGGGAACGAAAGTGATAGAAACGGGGACAAAGAGAGATATAAAATGGGGAAAACGGGAGAGCTAAAATGGGGAAAACGGGAGAGATAGAAACGTGGAGAACGAGAGAGATAGACATGGGGAAAACGAGAGATAGAATCAGGGAAAACGAGAGAGATAGAAACGAGGGAAGCGAGAGAGACAGATACGGGGAAATCGAGAGAGATAGAAGTGGGGAAATGATAGAGACAGAAACGGGGAAAACGAGAGACATAGAAACGGGGAACAGGAGAGTGATAGAAATAGAAAAACGAAAGAGATAGAAACCGGGAAAACGATGGAGATAGAAATGGGGAAAACGACAGAAATAGAAAAGAGGAATCCGAGACAGATAGACACGGGGAAATCGACAAGGATAGAAATGGGGAAAACGGGAGAGAAAGGACGGGGAAAACGAGAGAGATCAAAACGGCGAAGCGACAGAGATATAAACAAGGACAACGCAAGGGATAGAAACGGGGAAAACGAGAGAGAAAGAAACGGGGAAAACGAGTACGATCGAAATCCGGAAAACGAGTGTTATAGAAATGGGGTAAAGTCAGAGATAAAAACGGGGAAAACGAGTACGAATGAAAATGGGAAAACGAGAGAGATAGAAATGGGGAAAACGAGTACGATCGAAACGGGGAAAACCAGAGAGATAGAAATTGGGAAAACGACAGAGATAGAATCGGGGAAAAAGATGGAGAGAGAAATGAGGAAAACACAAGAGATTGAAACGAGGACAATGAGAGAGGTAGAAACGGGGAAATCGACTAAGATAGAAATGGGTAAAACGGGAAACATATGAACGAAGAAAACGAGAGAGATCAAAACGGGGAAAACGAAAGAGATATAAACGGGAAAAACGAGTACGATCGAAACGGGGAAATCCAGAGGGGGAAACCAGAGAGATAGAAATAGGGAAAACGACAGAGATAGAATCGGGGAAAACGATGGAGAGAGAAATGAGGAAAACGAGAGAGATTGACACGAGGACAATGAGAGAGGTGGAAACGGAGAAATCGACTAAGATAAAAACGGGTAAAACGGGGAACATATGAACGTGGAAAACAAGAGAGATCAAAACGGGGAAAACGAAGAGATATAAACGGGGAAGACGAATACGAATGATACGGGGAAAACGAGAGAGATAGAAATGGGGAGAACGACAGAAATAAAATCGAGGAAAACGACAAAGATAGAAATGAGGAAAACGGGAGAGATTGTAACGGGGAAAACGAGGGAGATATAAACGAGGAAAACGAGTACGATGAAAACGGGGAAACCGAGAAAGAAAGAACGGGGAAAACGACAGAGATAGAAACGGCGAAAACGAGTACGATCGCAACAGGGAAAACCAGCAAGATAGAGAAGGGGAAAACGACAGAGATAGAATCGGGGAAAACGATGGAGAAAGAAATGGGGAAAACGAGAGAGATAGAAACGAAGACAACGAGAGAGAGAGAAACGGGGAAATCGACTAAGATAGAAATGGTAAAACGGGAAACATTTGAACGGGGAAAACGAGAGAGATCAAAACGGGGAAAACGAAAGAGATATAAACGGAGAAAACGAGTACGATCGAAACGGGGAAACCGAGAGAGATAGAAACGAGGAAAACGAGAGGGATAAAAATGGGGAAAACGACAGAGATAGAATTGGGGAAAACGATGGAGAGAGAAATAAGGAAAACGAGAGAGATTGAAACGAGGACAATAGGAGAGGTAGAAACGGGGAAATCGACTAAGATAGAAATGGTAAAACGGGAAACATATGAACGGGGAAAACGAGAGAGATAGAAATGGGGAAAACGATAGAGATAGAAACGGGGAAAACGAGTACGATCGAAACGGGGAAAACCAGAGAGATATAAATAGGGAAAACGACAGAGATAGAATTGGGGAAAACGATGGAGAGAGAAATGAGGAAAACGAGAGAGATTGAAACGAGGACAATAGGAGAGGTAGAAACGGGGAAATCGACTAAGATAGAAATGGTAAAACGGGAAACATATGAACGGGGAAAACGAGAGAGATCAAAACGGGGAAAACGAAAGAGATATAAACGGAGAAAACGAGTACGATCGAAACGGGGAAATCCAGAGTGATAGAAATGGGGAAAACGACAGAGATAGAAACGGGGAAAACGAGTACGATCCAAAAGGGGGAAACCAGAGAGATAGAAATGGGGAAAACGAAAGAGATAGAATCGGGGAGAACGATAGAGATAGAAACGAGGGCAACGAGAGAGATAGAAACGTGGAAAACGAGAGAGTTAAAAATGGGGAAAACGAGAGGGATAGAAACGGGGAACAGGAGAGAGATAGAAATAGAAAAACGAAAGAGATAGAAACCGGGAAACGATGGAGATAGAAATGGGGAAAACGAGAGAAATAGAAAAGAGGAATTCTTGACAGATAGACACGGGGAAATCGAAAAACATAGAAATGGGGAAAACGGGAGAGATAGGAATGGGGAAAACGACAGAGATCAAAACAGCTAAGCGAGAGAGATATAAACAAGGACAACGAAAGGGATAGAAACGGGAAAAACGAGATAGATAGAATAAGGAAAACAAGTGAGATAGAGATGGGGAAAACGTGAGATGGAAATGTGAAAAACGACAGATAGAAATGGGGAAAACGCGAGAGATAGAAACGAGGAAAACGAAAGAGAAAGAAACAGGGAAAGCGAGAGAGATGGAAATGGGGAAAACGAGAGAATTAGAAACGGGGATATCGAGAAGAATAGAAACGAGGAAAATGAGAGAGATAAAAATGGAGAAAACGATAGAGATCGAAACGGGGAAAACGAGAGACATAGAAACGGGGAAATCAAGTACGAATAAATCGGGGAAAACCAGAGAGGTTGAAATGCGGAAAACGAAAGAGATAGAAAATGGGAAAACGATGGAAATAGAAATGGGGAAAACGAGAGAGATAGATAGAAGGAAAACGAGAGAGATAGAAACGGGGATATCACTAAGATAAAAATGGGGAAAACGGGAGGGATAGGAACGGGAAAAACGAGAGAGATCGAAACGGGGAAAACGAGAGAGATAGAAACGGGGAAAACGAGTACGATCGAAACGGGGAAAACCAAAGAGATAGAAATGGGGAAAACGACAGATATAGAAACGGGGAAAACGAGTACGATCGAAATTGGGAAAACGAGAGATATAGAAATGGGGAAAACGACAGATATATAAACGGGGAAAACGAGTACGAATGATACGAGGAAAACGAGAGAGATAGAAATGGGGAAAACGAATAAGATAGAAATGAGGAAAACGGGAGACATTGTAACGGAGAAAACGAGAGAGATATAAACGGGGGAAAAGAGTACGATGAAAACGGGGAAACCGAGAGAGATAGAAACGGGTAAAACGACAGAGATGGAAACGGCGAAAACGAGTACGATTGAAACGTGGAATTCCAGATAGATAAATATGGGGAAAACGACAGAAATAGAAACGGGGAAAACGAGTACGATCGCAACAGGGAAAACCAGAGAGATAGAAAAGGGGAAAACGATAGGGAAAGAAATGTGAAAAACGAGAGAGATAGAAACGAAGACCACGAGATAGATAGAAATGGGGAAAACCAGAGAGAAAGAAATGGGGAAAACGAGAAAGATAGAATCGGGGAGAACGAGAGAGATAAAAACGAGGGCAACGAAAGTGATAGAAACGGGGACAACGAGAGATATTAAATGGGGAAAACGGGAGAGCTAAAATGGGGAAAACAGGAGAGATAGAAACGTGGAGAACGAGAGAGATAGACATGGGGAAAACGAGAGATAGAATCAGGGAAAACGAGTGAGATAGAAACGAGGGACACGAGAGAGACAGATACGGGGAAATCGAGAGAGATAGAAATGGGGAAATGATAGAGACAGAAACGGGGAAATCTAGTACGAATGAAACGGGGAAAACCAGAGAGGTTGAAATGGGGAAAACGAAAGAGATAGAAAAGGGGAAAACGATGGAAATAGAAATGGGGAAAACGAGAGAGATAGATAGAAGGAAAACGAGAGAGTTAGAAACGGGGATATCAACTAAGATAAAAATGGGGAAAACGGGAGGGATAGGAACGGGAAAAACGAGAGAGATCGAAACGGGGAAAACGAGAGAGATAGAAACGGGGAAAACGAGTACGATCGAAACGGGGAAAACCAGAGATATAGAAATGGGGAAAACGATGATATAGAAACGGGGAAAACGAGTACGATCGAAATTGGGAAAACGAGAGATATAGAAATGGGGAAAACGACAGATATATAAACGGGGAAAACGAGAGAGATAGAAATGGGAAAAACGACTAAGATAGAAATGAGGGTAACGGGAGACATTGTAACGGGGAAAACGAGAGAGATATAAACGGGGAAAAGAGTACGATGAAAACGGGGAAACCGAGAGAGATAGAAACGGGGAAAACGACAGAGATGGAAACGGCGAAAACGAGTACGATTGAAACGTGGAATACCAGAGAGATAAATATGGGGAAAACGACAGATATAGAAACGGGAAAAACGAGTACGATCGCAACAGGGAAAACCAGAGAGATAGAAAAGGGGAAAACGATGGGGAAAGAAATGGGAAAAACGAGAGAGATAGAAACGAAGACAACGAGATAGATAGAAATGGGGAAAACCAGAGAGAGAGAAATGGAGAAAACGAGAGAGATAGAAATGGGGAAAACGAGAGAGATAAAAACGAGGACAACGAGAGATATAGAAACGGGGAAAACGAGAGATATAGAAATGGGGAAAACGAGAGAGATAGTAATGTGGAAAACGAGAGAGATAGAAACGAGGATAACGAGAGATATAGAAACGGGGAAAACGAGAGAGATAGAAACGAGGATAACGAGAGATATAGAAACGGGGAAAACGAGAGAGATAGAAATGGGGAAAACGAGAGAGATAGAAACGCGGAGAACGAGAGAGATAGAAACGAGGGCAACGAGAGTGATAGAAACGGGGAAAACGAGAGAGATAGAAATGGGGAAAACGAGAGCGATAGAAACGGGGAGAACGAGAGAGATAGAAATGGGGAAAACGAGAGAGATTGAATCGTGGAAAACGAGAGAGATAGAAACGGGGTAAACGAAAGACATAGAAACGGGGAAAACGAGTGAGATATAAATAGAGAAAACGAAAGAGATAGAAACGGGGAAAACGATGGAGATAGAAATGGGGAAAACGAGAGAAATAGAAACGAGGAATCCGAGAGAGATAGAAAGGGGGAAATCGAATAAGATAGAAAGGGGGAAAATGGGAGATAGAAACGGTGAAAACGAGAGAGATCGAAACGGGGAAAACGAGAGAGATATAAAAGAGGACAACGAGAGAGATAGAAATGGGGAAAACAAGAGAGATAGAAATGGGGAAAACGAGAGACATTGAAATGTGGAAAACGAGAGAGATAGAAACAGGGAAAACGAGAGAGGTAGAAATGGGGAAAACGAGAGAGATAGAAACGGGGGAACGACTTGACTTGACTTGTTTTTTATTTAACCTGGCCCAGATGAGGCCACAATCCGGTCCCCTCTTCCCCTGGGCCAGGGCTCTTTTACATAGTAATTTGAATAATCGTCAAGTACAGCTGTAACGTTACATTGTGTTGATAACTTCAGGGTACTGCGTCAAGCCAGGAGGTCAGCCAATTTCCGGTAGTCGTTGGTGTCATCAGCCACAGTCGAACTCTCCGTCAGGCGATCTCCGTACCAGTGAATGAGATAAATATTCTGGATTCAGCTAACGATATTGAGGTAGTCCTCTTGGAATAGATAGATTCATATATAATGAATAAATAAATACTGAATAAATAAATAAATAAATAAATAGATAAATAGAATAGTAAATTAGAAAGCTAAAATTTGACTTTAAAGCGTAAAATTGTGCTATCATGCACGGAGCTAAAACAGAAAAGAAGTGAAATTTAAAATAGGTAAAATGTGACACTTAAAATTGAATAGGATTGAATAAAATTGAATAAAATTGCATAAAATGATTTACCATATCATAGTTTGAGATCAGTAAAAAACGTGTAAACTTTGCCAACTAGAAGTAAACAAAGATAAAAAATTCATACCTAAATTGACAAGTTAAGAAATAGGATGAGGGAGGAAAAATT
Organism: Ceriagrion tenellum; assembly: GCA_963169105.1. NCBI lineage: Eukaryota > Metazoa > Arthropoda > Insecta > Odonata > Coenagrionidae > Ceriagrion > Ceriagrion tenellum. The sequence goes on along the minus strand of OY720638.1, from coordinate 43,667,801 downwards.
TATCTGTATGCATTGAAATGAAAGGTAAAAAGTAAAAGGGAAACACTGCCTGAACAATAAGTATGGAGAATAAACGAATCGATAAAATTGCAAGGGAGGACCGTAAAATTGTAAAATCAGTAAATCAGGAGGCCTCCGTCTGAGAGAAAATTTTAAAATAGTGGTTAAAAAGTTTTCCTTTACTAAAACGTTCCTTCACGGTTATAGGGAGAGCATTGTACTCCCTTGCGAAAGAGGCAGTGAAGGATCCTGCCATCCTGGCCGAGCGGTGAAATGGGATTAGGAATGAGTGAGGGGCGTTGCGTGTGCGGAAATCATGGGCCCCACCCAGAAGGGTTAGGTTGAGATATACAAAACTGGGGTGTTTCGTCGTCCACACCTTATGCCCCGCAACTACAGTGTAGAGACGTTTTCTGTCCCTCATCTTAAGCAACCCTTCCCTGATATAAAGGATTACGTGCTCCCGGAAGCCTGGCCGCAGCGCGTAGCGCACGCAGGCGTTTTGGGCAACCTGGAGCCTTCCCAGATCCGTGGATGACTGGTCACTACATGGGATCAGGCAGTAGTCGAGAATCGGCTGCAGCAGCGTTTTGGATAGCAGGAGTTTATCCTTGTTCCCGGGTCTGAAAATCATCCCTTTCAACCTTTTAATGCCCCAGTGCACCCTAGAGACGGTTTGGGACACCTGCCTCTCCCACGACATGTCGCAGGAAATGGTGATCCCGAGATGCCTGATGTGATCTGTGTAGGGGAGAAGGGACGTAAGAATTTTCACGGACGGTGTGTCCGCCGTGATGTATTTGGCGCGTAGCCGCCTGTTGCCGATGATCATGGAGTGACATTTATTGGCGTTCACCCGCATACCCATTCTAGAAATCCATTCACACACACTAACAATATCCTCATTCACGCGTCTCACACACTCCGTCAGCTGGTCACCCTCGGTATCCAGCAGCAGCAGGATGTCGTCCGCGTACAACATTACCCTGCTGTACGTCTCCAGCCTGGAAATACCATCAATAAAAAGATTAAAAAAGAGGGGGGAAAGACAATAACCCTGCGGCACGCCCGTCGGGAAGTCCCTCCAGGGGGACAGCTTGCCGTCCCGCGACGATATGGCCGCCTTTCGGCCCGAGAGGAAGCTCTCGACCCATGCCACGGCCTCCCGCCCGAACCGCAAGCCTCTCAACACCTCCAACAGCAGGTCGTGGCGAACTGAATCGTAGGCCCTGGAGAGGTCGATGGAAACAGCCAAGGTCAGTCTCCTTCGATCGATGGCTTCCCGGATGGGGTCCAGGACGCCGACGAGAGCCAACTGCGTACTGTGGTGGGCCCGGAACGCCGACTGCGACGCGCCCAGCATCCCGTTGTCCTCGACGTGGGTGGTCAGCTGCTGGAGGATGATGAGGTCCAAGATCTTACCAATGCAATTGCCGACCGAAATCGGTAGGTAATGGCTGGGCTCCGTGGGTGTCGGGGTTTTGGGGAGGGGGATGATGCGGGACAACTTCCATTCGTCCGGGTATTGGGAGCGATCGATGCAGGAGTTGTAAAGCTGCGCCAACGGACGTCTAAGGGAGGGGAGCAAAAGACGAATCATTGCCGGGGTGATCCCGTCAGGTCCGGGGGTCCGCGAGTGCAGCCTCCCGACAGCCGCATCGATGTCCTCTTCCGTGATGGGGGAGATGTGGAACTCCGGGTAGGAGAGGTAGTAAGGGATTGGCGGCCGCGCAGAGTCGGCGGCTCTGTCCGCCGGAGACGAGGCAAAAGCGTCGAGGAGTGCCTCGGGGGGAACAGTGGGCTCCTCCAAAGGCCCCTTGCGAACCCCTCCCTGCTCCCGCACGGTTCTCCAGAAAAAACTAGGCCCCTCCTGGATTTTCTGTTTGAAAAACCTCCCCTTGGCGTTGCGGATTGACTGCTTGGTAGAGTTCCGCAGGCATGGCCTCCCAGTCGTCGGGGCGTTTGGTTTTGCTAAACCGCTTGTAAGCATCGTCCCTGACCTTCATGGTACTCCTCAAATCGGCGATGAGCCAAGGTGCAGGTGCCCTCTTTGCCGCTTTAGTTTTAAGGGGGGCGTGCTTGTCCACCACGGCGGTGATGACGTCGCGCAAGAGTCCCGCGTTGGCGTTAACATCCCCGTCCGCCGAGAACGAATCCAACGCGTCGAGCAAAGGGTCGCTAAGCAAAGACGGAAGGTCGACGTCTTTGAGTGATCGGAATTTCACTACTTTGCGTGACGGAGCGGGTAGCGGGACCTTAACGGCGCAGTGGACGAGATCGTGCCTCGATATCCCAGGCACGGCCACTTGCCCGTGTGACAGGAGTAGTCGTGGGTCGGAAATGAATATAAGGTCCAAAGTGTTGTGAGACGTGCGGGTGTGGAATGTAGGTCGCCGGGAGACGATCGAGAGGCCGCAGTCCTCCGTGGACCTCAGAAAACCCTGCGCCGTGGAGTCATTTTTGTTAATGGGCACGTTGAAGTCGCCAGCCAGCGTCGCGAAGGGAAAATCTGCAGCGAGAGCCGCGAACCGTTCCGCCACCCGCTGCGGGGACCTCGACTTGGGGGGGCAGTAGGCAGCGCACACCAGGAACCTCGACCCAGCAGCGAAAACGTCCGCAAAGATGTATTCCACGCGTTCCGTACGCGAGGCGTCCGACCTCTCGATGACCCGGGCGGTGAGGTCGTCGCGCACGTAAAGTGCCAGTCCTCCGCCAGGCCCGTATGGTCGGTCGTTACGCAGTAACTTGTACCCGGGAAGCACGAAAGCGCAGTCTCGGAAGGCAACGGAGAGGTGCGTTTCGGACACGGCTATAATTGTGTCCCGCCGGGCAGAGAAAACGTTGGCAAAGTCTGCCCAGTGGGCCCGCAGGGATTCAGCGTTAACATGCGCAATCGAAAGTGTAGCGGATGGAGGTAAATGTGCACTTTCGCGCCCCGCCATTGCAGCGAAAAATTACGGAGGGGAAATGCGTTTGAGGAGGGTCTTGTAGCGCGCTTTTTTCCTGCTGTGTTTTCCCCCAGCGGGGATGTTAGCCAAGCATGCCTCCAGTCTGCTCTTGAGGGCTTCGGGGCTCACGCCGACGTCCTGTAGGTATTGGAAAATGTCCCCACTGGGCTGGTAGTCGCGCATGATTTGAGCAAAGGTGGCGTCCGGGATGTCGGGGGAGGACTGATCCGAAGGGCTGCGGTCGTCGTCCGAATCCGACACACCCGTCGTGCAGGAGGCGGCGTCGCTCTCGTCGTCGTCTCCCCCTAAGAGCTCGGGAAGCTGCTTGGCGATCCTCTTGGCCGGCTCCCGCGGCGGCGAGAGACGCCCTCGTTTCAGGGACTTAGCGACTCCTTCTTCCGCGTCCATGCTTTCCGGGGCGGACTCCGTGGTGAGTTGAGGGCTGCTCACGTTCAAGTCTTCAGGGGTGGGGGGGCAATCGTTCCGGGGCTCCGGCGATGTGGGATCGGGCAAAGCGGAAGGTGGAATTTCCTGGGCGGATAGGTGACTACGGTCCTCGGTGCATCTGGAGAAATGATGCCCCGTCTTTCTACACGAAGAACATGTGATATCCTCGAGGTTGGGGAACACGTTATATGTCGTCCCTAGGTGCACCAGTGGGATGCTGAGCGGCAACACCCCGGGGTTGTCAACTACGATGTTGGCCAACCTGCGGAAGCCTTGGACGTGTGCGAATAGCGGGTCGTGACAAGCCGCCTTCAGCCTTTTAATTTTACCCACCACTCTCCCGTAATGTGAGAGCGCATCGTGCAGGGTTCGCTCCGAGATGTCAGGCTGTACGTTCGAGAGGAAGACTCTGATGGCTCCCGAGACGTATTTTCTGTAGGTCACGACTTTACCTTTGTAGGACAACGCTGGCGAACTTGCGACCTTGTCGGCCATCCAAGGTTCTTTTACAAACACACAGACCCGCTGGTGGCTGATCTTTGAGGCGTATGTGATGTCTCTTGCCCCCACCAAAGAGAGGAGCGCCCGGAGATGGTCGTCCAGAGTCAGACCTTCCACTGCCTCGCAGACCACCGCCGCGTTCCTATCGGGAAGGTTCTCGTGAGGGGAGTCGTGTCCTTGTGAGGTCCGATTACTTGCCTCCTGCGTGGCGACCCCGGCGTACGTTTGCCCAGGTGTAATGAAGGACACGTTTGAATCCGAAACGGGTTTTGAGGTTCCGCCCCTGGCGTCGTCCTTTGAGGATCCTGAAAAGGTATTTGTACCTCTAAGTGTGGAAGCACTGGAGGTCGTATGCTGTGCTGAAGTGGGGGAGATGGTGGCGCCGGGATGTTGTGGGAGGGTAGATGCCGGTGTAGGGGTTCCCTTGGGGCTGGTCACGCTCCGTGACAAAGCCTTGGGGAGGTCACCTGAAGGCGGTGGAGGATGCACACTGGATGTGCTCTCCGTTTGAGGTTGGTTTGTGGTGGATTTGGGTCGGGAGGTTCCCGGCCTATTACCACCGCCCTAAAGTTCGCCATCGTTAGAGGCAAACAGGGATAAGCTGCCAGAGAGGGATGGAGAGGAACTCGTCCTGGACAGCCCCTCCCCTGGTTTCGACCCGCGCTGCTCCATGCTCGCCCTAATCACCCAGCCGGGCGAACCAGCAGGCGAGCAGATCAGACCCCTGACCAGCCGCACGAGCGGCTGGGGGGCCCTGTGTGTCACCCGAAAAGGAGAAGAAAATACCTATCCTTTGATTTGGCTCCGTAAACCAAAAGCTTATAACACTTCACTTATGTCGGCCACCGTCACACGAAACGTTACATTGGCGGAAAAAACACCCGTTAACTGCGCAAATATCCGTGTAACACAGACAGACAAGAAAGAAAGGACACTTTTAGACGCGATTTAGTGCCCTTGAGCAAAAGAGTTGCGTTAAATCACGGGGTGAGTATGACGACACAAATCGTTGTCGAGAGAACAAACTCGGAGTTTAATATCTCAGCAAATAAGACGAATAAACGCACACTTTATTCGCCAACCGATGCAAAAGAGAGTCGTGAAAAACACTATTCACTCGTATTATGCCAAACGTATAGCAGTAGTCCAAAAAATCAATAGTTCAGAATGTAAACAAACGACGTGTTTGTTTACATTGTCAAACGGAAGTGACGATCAACACTATCGTCTCACAAAAATGCCCAAAAAAGACCTACAACTAAACACAAATGTCGAACCACTCATTGAAAATACGACAAGAACATCTATAGCACACACGGGGAACGACAGATGTCCGAAAACATGTAAAATAAATACACTACAGCAAAGTGAAAAGACACTTACACTTCACGCATACACGAAATGAAAAACTGTGGATTCACATAAGTTACCCGCGCACTAATTGACACAACTTATATTAGGGGCACAGAGGAAGAGCCTTTTGACGTAATAAAGGCCCAGGGACCCGATGAGGGCCTGAAAACACACGCAGAAGTTTGACGCCCTCGCGTCGCGAGGACGAAAAGTTACAAATACACGTAAGTTTCTTAATTTCCGGTATTTCTGGATGATTTTCACACCACTGCACGCAGAAAACCTTCCAGCAACACCAGAAAACAACAAAAACACACTACACCACTCTAAAAACCTCGAAAAAAACAAAAGTAACGGAGCGACCCGTGGCACGTCTGCTCACCTCGAGAGAGAGAGAGAGAGAGATAGAAACGGGGAGAACGAGAGAGATAGAAATGAGTAAAACGAGAGATAGAATAGGGAAAAACGAGAGATATAGAAACGAGGGCAAGGAAAGAGATAGAAACGGGGAAAACGATAGAGATAGAACCGGTGAAAACGAGAGAAATAGAAATAGGGGAAAACGATAGAGACAGAAACGGGGAAAACGAGAGAGATAGAAAAGGGGAGAACAAGAGAGATAGAATCAGGGAATACAAGAGAGATAGAAACGAGGGCAACGAGAGAGATAGAAACGGGGAAAACGAGAGAGATAAAAATGATGAAAACGATAGAGAAAGAAACGGTGAAAACGAGAGACATAGATACGGGGAAAACGAGAGAGATAGAAAAATGGAAAACGAAAGAGATAGAAACGGGGAAAACGATGGAGATAGAAATAGGGAAAAAGAGAGAGATAGAAACGGGGAAATCGACTAAGTAAGAAATGGGGAAAACGGGAGACATAACAATGGGAAAACGACAGAGATAGAAACGGGGAAAACGAGTACGAATGAAACGGGGAAAACGAGAGCGATAGAAAAAGGAAAAACGATAGAGACAGAAATGAGTAAAACGAGAGAGATAGAAACGGGGAGAACGAAAGAGATAGAAATGGTAAAAACGACAGAGATATAAACGGGGAAAACGAGACAGAAACGGGGAAAACGAGAGAGATAGAAATGGGAAAAACGACAGAGATAGAAACGTGGAAAACGAGTACGATCGAAACGGGGAATACGAGAGGGATAGAAACGAAGACAACGAGAGAGATAGAAACGTTGAAATCGACTTAGATAGAAATAAGGAAAACGGGAGAGATAGGAACGTGGAAAACGAGAGAGATCGAAACGGGGAAAGCGAGAGAGATATAAACAAGGAAAACGAATACGATGGAAAAGGGAAACCGAGAGAGATAGAGACGAGGAAAACGAGAGAGATAGAAACGGGGAAAACGACAGAGATAAAAACGGGGAAAACGACAAAGATAGAAAAGGGGAAAACGAGAGAGATAGGAACGGGGAAAACGAGAGAAATAGAATCGGGGAAAAAGAGAGGGTTAGAAATGGGTAAAACGATAGAAATAGAAACGGGGAAAACGACAGATATAGAAATGGGGAAAACGAGAGAGATAGAAACGAGGAAAACGAGAGAGATATGAACGGGGAAAACGCGTACGATCGAAAAGGGGAAACCGAGAGAGATAAAAACGGGGAAAACGACAGAGATAAAAACGGGTAAAACGACATGGATATAAACGGGGAAAACGAGAGAGATAGAAACGAAGACAACGAGATAGATAGAAATTGGGAAAACCAGAGAGATAGAAATGGGGAAAACAAGAAAGATAGAATCGGGGATAACGAGAGAGATAGAAACGAGGGCAACGAAAGTGATAGAAACGGGGACAACGAGAGATATTAAATGGGAAAAACGGGAGAGCTAAATGGGGAAAACGGGAGAGATAGAAACGTGGAGAACGAGAGAGAGAGACATGGGGAAAACGAGAGATAGAATCAGGGAAAACGAGAGAGATAGAAACGAGGGAAACGAGAGAGACAGATACGGGGAAATCGAGAGAGATAGAAATGGGGAAATGATAGAGACAGAAACGGGGAAAACGAGATACATAGAAAAGAGGAATCCGAGACAGATAGACACGGGGAAATCGACAAAGATATAAATGGGGAAAACGGGAGAGATAGGAACGGGGAAAACGAGAGAGATCAAAACGGCGAAGCGAGAGAGATATAAACAAGGACAACGAAAGAGATAGAAACGGGGAAAACGAGAGAGATAGAAACGGTGAAACGAGTACGATCGAAATGGGGAAAACGAGAGTTATAGAAATGGGGTAAAGACAGAGATAAAAACGGCGAAGCGAGAGAGATATAAACAAGGACAAGGAAAGGGATAGAAACGGGGAAAACAAGAGAGATATAATAAGGAAAACAAGAGAGATAGAGATGGGGAAAACGTGAGATATAAATGTGAAAAACGACAGATAGAAATGGGGAAAACGCGAGAGATAGAATCGAGGAAAACGAAAGAGATAGAAACAGGGAAAACGAGAGAGATAGAAATGGGGAAAACGAGAGAATTAGAAACGGGGATAACGAGAAGAATAGAAACGGGGAAAACGAGTGAGATAAAAATGGAGAAAACGATAGAGATCGAAACGGGGAAAACGAGAGACATAGAAACGGGGAAATCTAGTACGAATGAAACGGGGAAAACCAGAGAGGTTGAAATGGGGAAAACGAAAGAGATAGAAAAGGGGAAAACGATGGAAATAGAAATGGGGAAAACGAGAGAGATAGATAGAAGGAAAACGAGAGAGTTAGAAACAGGGATATCAACTAAGATAAAAATGGGGAAAACGGGAGGGATAGGAACGGGAAAAACGAGAGAGATCGAAACGGGGAAAACGAGAGAGATAGAAACGGGGAAAACGAGTACGATCGAAACGGGGAAAACCAAAGAGATAGAAATGGGGAAAACGACAGATATAGAAACGGGGAAAACGAGTACGATCGAAATTGGGAAAACGAGAGATATAGAAATGGGGAAAACGACAGATATATAAACGGGGAAAACGAGTACGAATGATACGAGGAAAACGAGAGAGATAGAAATGGGGAAAACGAATAAGATAGAAATGAGGAAAACGGGAGACATTGTAACGGAGAAAACGAGAGAGATATAAACGGGGGAAAAGAGTACGATGAAAACGGGGAAACCGAGAGAGATAGAAACGGGTAAAACGACAGAGATGGAAACGGCGAAAACGAGTACGATTGAAACGTGGAATTCCAGATAGATAAATATGGGGAAAACGACAGAAATAGAAACGGGGAAAACGAGTACGATCGCAACAGGGAAAACCAGAGAGATAGAAAAGGGGAAAACGATAGGGAAAGAAATGTGAAAAACGAGAGAGATAGAAACGAAGACCACGAGATAGATAGAAATGGGGAAAACCAGAGAGAAAGAAATGGGGAAAACGAGAAAGATAGAATCGGGGAGAACGAGAGAGATAAAAACGAGGGCAACGAAAGTGATAGAAACGGGGACAACGAGAGATATTAAATGGGGAAAACGGGAGAGCTAAAATGGGGAAAACAGGAGAGATAGAAACGTGGAGAACGAGAGAGATAGACATGGGGAAAACGAGAGATAGAATCAGGGAAAACGAGTGAGATAGAAACGAGGGACACGAGAGAGACAGATACGGGGAAATCGAGAGAGATAGAAATGGGGAAATGATAGAGACAGAAACGGGGAAATCTAGTACGAATGAAACGGGGAAAACCAGAGAGGTTGAAATGGGGAAAACGAAAGAGATAGAAAAGGGGAAAACGATGGAAATAGAAATGGGGAAAACGAGAGAGATAGATAGAAGGAAAACGAGAGAGTTAGAAACGGGGATATCAACTAAGATAAAAATGGGGAAAACGGGAGGGATAGGAACGGGAAAAACGAGAGAGATCGAAACGGGGAAAACGAGAGAGATAGAAACGGGGAAAACGAGTACGATCGAAACGGGGAAAACCAGAGATATAGAAATGGGGAAAACGATGATATAGAAACGGGGAAAACGAGTACGATCGAAATTGGGAAAACGAGAGATATAGAAATGGGGAAAACGACAGATATATAAACGGGGAAAACGAGAGAGATAGAAATGGGAAAAACGACTAAGATAGAAATGAGGGTAACGGGAGACATTGTAACGGGGAAAACGAGAGAGATATAAACGGGGAAAAGAGTACGATGAAAACGGGGAAACCGAGAGAGATAGAAACGGGGAAAACGACAGAGATGGAAACGGCGAAAACGAGTACGATTGAAACGTGGAATACCAGAGAGATAAATATGGGGAAAACGACAGATATAGAAACGGGAAAAACGAGTACGATCGCAACAGGGAAAACCAGAGAGATAGAAAAGGGGAAAACGATGGGGAAAGAAATGGGAAAAACGAGAGAGATAGAAACGAAGACAACGAGATAGATAGAAATGGGGAAAACCAGAGAGAGAGAAATGGAGAAAACGAGAGAGATAGAAATGGGGAAAACGAGAGAGATAAAAACGAGGACAACGAGAGATATAGAAACGGGGAAAACGAGAGATATAGAAATGGGGAAAACGAGAGAGATAGTAATGTGGAAAACGAGAGAGATAGAAACGAGGATAACGAGAGATATAGAAACGGGGAAAACGAGAGAGATAGAAACGAGGATAACGAGAGATATAGAAACGGGGAAAACGAGAGAGATAGAAATGGGGAAAACGAGAGAGATAGAAACGCGGAGAACGAGAGAGATAGAAACGAGGGCAACGAGAGTGATAGAAACGGGGAAAACGAGAGAGATAGAAATGGGGAAAACGAGAGCGATAGAAACGGGGAGAACGAGAGAGATAGAAATGGGGAAAACGAGAGAGATTGAATCGTGGAAAACGAGAGAGATAGAAACGGGGTAAACGAAAGACATAGAAACGGGGAAAACGAGTGAGATATAAATAGAGAAAACGAAAGAGATAGAAACGGGGAAAACGATGGAGATAGAAATGGGGAAAACGAGAGAAATAGAAACGAGGAATCCGAGAGAGATAGAAAGGGGGAAATCGAATAAGATAGAAAGGGGGAAAATGGGAGATAGAAACGGTGAAAACGAGAGAGATCGAAACGGGGAAAACGAGAGAGATATAAAAGAGGACAACGAGAGAGATAGAAATGGGGAAAACAAGAGAGATAGAAATGGGGAAAACGAGAGACATTGAAATGTGGAAAACGAGAGAGATAGAAACAGGGAAAACGAGAGAGGTAGAAATGGGGAAAACGAGAGAGATAGAAACGGGGGAACGACTTGACTTGACTTGTTTTTTATTTAACCTGGCCCAGATGAGGCCACAATCCGGTCCCCTCTTCCCCTGGGCCAGGGCTCTTTTACATAGTAATTTGAATAATCGTCAAGTACAGCTGTAACGTTACATTGTGTTGATAACTTCAGGGTACTGCGTCAAGCCAGGAGGTCAGCCAATTTCCGGTAGTCGTTGGTGTCATCAGCCACAGTCGAACTCTCCGTCAGGCGATCTCCGTACCAGTGAATGAGATAAATATTCTGGATTCAGCTAACGATATTGAGGTAGTCCTCTTGGAATAGATAGATTCATATATAATGAATAAATAAATACTGAATAAATAAATAAATAAATAAATAGATAAATAGAATAGTAAATTAGAAAGCTAAAATTTGACTTTAAAGCGTAAAATTGTGCTATCATGCACGGAGCTAAAACAGAAAAGAAGTGAAATTTAAAATAGGTAAAATGTGACACTTAAAATTGAATAGGATTGAATAAAATTGAATAAAATTGCATAAAATGATTTACCATATCATAGTTTGAGATCAGTAAAAAACGTGTAAACTTTGCCAACTAGAAGTAAACAAAGATAAAAAATTCATACCTAAATTGACAAGTTAAGAAATAGGATGAGGGAGGAAAAATTTATCTGTATGCATTGAAATGAAAGGTAAAAAGTAAAAGGGAAACACTGCCTGAACAATAAGTATGGAGAATAAACGAATCGATAAAATTGCAAGGGAGGACCGTAAAATTGTAAAATCAGTAAATCAGGAGGCCTCCGTCTGAGAGAAAATTTTAAAATAGTGGTTAAAAAGTTTTCCTTTACTAAAACGTTCCTTCACGGTTATAGGGAGAGCATTGTACTCCCTTGCGAAAGAGGCAGTGAAGGATCCTGCCATCCTGGCCGAGCGGTGAAATGGGATTAGGAATGAGTGAGGGGCGTTGCGTGTGCGGAAATCATGGGCCCCACCCAGAAGGGTTAGGTTGAGATATACAAAACTGGGGTGTTTCGTCGTCCACACCTTATGCCCCGCAACTACAGTGTAGAGACGTTTTCTGTCCCTCATCTTAAGCAACCCTTCCCTGATATAAAGGATTACGTGCTCCCGGAAGCCTGGCCGCAGCGCGTAGCGCACGCAGGCGTTTTGGGCAACCTGGAGCCTTCCCAGATCCGTGGATGACTGGTCACTACATGGGATCAGGCAGTAGTCGAGAATCGGCTGCAGCAGCGTTTTGGATAGCAGGAGTTTATCCTTGTTCCCGGGTCTGAAAATCATCCCTTTCAACCTTTTAATGCCCCAGTGCACCCTAGAGACGGTTTGGGACACCTGCCTCTCCCACGACATGTCGCAGGAAATGGTGATCCCGAGATGCCTGATGTGATCTGTGTAGGGGAGAAGGGACGTAAGAATTTTCACGGACGGTGTGTCCGCCGTGATGTATTTGGCGCGTAGCCGCCTGTTGCCGATGATCATGGAGTGACATTTATTGGCGTTCACCCGCATACCCATTCTAGAAATCCATTCACACACACTAACAATATCCTCATTCACGCGTCTCACACACTCCGTCAGCTGGTCACCCTCGGTATCCAGCAGCAGCAGGATGTCGTCCGCGTACAACATTACCCTGCTGTACGTCTCCAGCCTGGAAATACCATCAATAAAAAGATTAAAAAAGAGGGGGGAAAGACAATAACCCTGCGGCACGCCCGTCGGGAAGTCCCTCCAGGGGGACAGCTTGCCGTCCCGCGACGATATGGCCGCCTTTCGGCCCGAGAGGAAGCTCTCGACCCATGCCACGGCCTCCCGCCCGAACCGCAAGCCTCTCAACACCTCCAACAGCAGGTCGTGGCGAACTGAATCGTAGGCCCTGGAGAGGTCGATGGAAACAGCCAAGGTCAGTCTCCTTCGATCGATGGCTTCCCGGATGGGGTCCAGGACGCCGACGAGAGCCAACTGCGTACTGTGGTGGGCCCGGAACGCCGACTGCGACGCGCCCAGCATCCCGTTGTCCTCGACGTGGGTGGTCAGCTGCTGGAGGATGATGAGGTCCAAGATCTTACCAATGCAATTGCCGACCGAAATCGGTAGGTAATGGCTGGGCTCCGTGGGTGTCGGGGTTTTGGGGAGGGGGATGATGCGGGACAACTTCCATTCGTCCGGGTATTGGGAGCGATCGATGCAGGAGTTGTAAAGCTGCGCCAACGGACGTCTAAGGGAGGGGAGCAAAAGACGAATCATTGCCGGGGTGATCCCGTCAGGTCCGGGGGTCCGCGAGTGCAGCCTCCCGACAGCCGCATCGATGTCCTCTTCCGTGATGGGGGAGATGTGGAACTCCGGGTAGGAGAGGTAGTAAGGGATTGGCGGCCGCGCAGAGTCGGCGGCTCTGTCCGCCGGAGACGAGGCAAAAGCGTCGAGGAGTGCCTCGGGGGGAACAGTGGGCTCCTCCAAAGGCCCCTTGCGAACCCCTCCCTGCTCCCGCACGGTTCTCCAGAAAAAACTAGGCCCCTCCTGGATTTTCTGTTTGAAAAACCTCCCCTTGGCGTTGCGGATTGACTGCTTGGTAGAGTTCCGCAGGCATGGCCTCCCAGTCGTCGGGGCGTTTGGTTTTGCTAAACCGCTTGTAAGCATCGTCCCTGACCTTCATGGTACTCCTCAAATCGGCGATGAGCCAAGGTGCAGGTGCCCTCTTTGCCGCTTTAGTTTTAAGGGGGGCGTGCTTGTCCACCACGGCGGTGATGACGTCGCGCAAGAGTCCCGCGTTGGCGTTAACATCCCCGTCCGCCGAGAACGAATCCAACGCGTCGAGCAAAGGGTCGCTAAGCAAAGACGGAAGGTCGACGTCTTTGAGTGATCGGAATTTCACTACTTTGCGTGACGGAGCGGGTAGCGGGACCTTAACGGCGCAGTGGACGAGATCGTGCCTCGATATCCCAGGCACGGCCACTTGCCCGTGTGACAGGAGTAGTCGTGGGTCGGAAATGAATATAAGGTCCAAAGTGTTGTGAGACGTGCGGGTGTGGAATGTAGGTCGCCGGGAGACGATCGAGAGGCCGCAGTCCTCCGTGGACCTCAGAAAACCCTGCGCCGTGGAGTCATTTTTGTTAATGGGCACGTTGAAGTCGCCAGCCAGCGTCGCGAAGGGAAAATCTGCAGCGAGAGCCGCGAACCGTTCCGCCACCCGCTGCGGGGACCTCGACTTGGGGGGGCAGTAGGCAGCGCACACCAGGAACCTCGACCCAGCAGCGAAAACGTCCGCAAAGATGTATTCCACGCGTTCCGTACGCGAGGCGTCCGACCTCTCGATGACCCGGGCGGTGAGGTCGTCGCGCACGTAAAGTGCCAGTCCTCCGCCAGGCCCGTATGGTCGGTCGTTACGCAGTAACTTGTACCCGGGAAGCACGAAAGCGCAGTCTCGGAAGGCAACGGAGAGGTGCGTTTCGGACACGGCTATAATTGTGTCCCGCCGGGCAGAGAAAACGTTGGCAAAGTCTGCCCAGTGGGCCCGCAGGGATTCAGCGTTAACATGCGCAATCGAAAGTGTAGCGGATGGAGGTAAATGTGCACTTTCGCGCCCCGCCATTGCAGCGAAAAATTACGGAGGGGAAATGCGTTTGAGGAGGGTCTTGTAGCGCGCTTTTTTCCTGCTGTGTTTTCCCCCAGCGGGGATGTTAGCCAAGCATGCCTCCAGTCTGCTCTTGAGGGCTTCGGGGCTCACGCCGACGTCCTGTAGGTATTGGAAAATGTCCCCACTGGGCTGGTAGTCGCGCATGATTTGAGCAAAGGTGGCGTCCGGGATGTCGGGGGAGGACTGATCCGAAGGGCTGCGGTCGTCGTCCGAATCCGACACACCCGTCGTGCAGGAGGCGGCGTCGCTCTCGTCGTCGTCTCCCCCTAAGAGCTCGGGAAGCTGCTTGGCGATCCTCTTGGCCGGCTCCCGCGGCGGCGAGAGACGCCCTCGTTTCAGGGACTTAGCGACTCCTTCTTCCGCGTCCATGCTTTCCGGGGCGGACTCCGTGGTGAGTTGAGGGCTGCTCACGTTCAAGTCTTCAGGGGTGGGGGGGCAATCGTTCCGGGGCTCCGGCGATGTGGGATCGGGCAAAGCGGAAGGTGGAATTTCCTGGGCGGATAGGTGACTACGGTCCTCGGTGCATCTGGAGAAATGATGCCCCGTCTTTCTACACGAAGAACATGTGATATCCTCGAGGTTGGGGAACACGTTATATGTCGTCCCTAGGTGCACCAGTGGGATGCTGAGCGGCAACACCCCGGGGTTGTCAACTACGATGTTGGCCAACCTGCGGAAGCCTTGGACGTGTGCGAATAGCGGGTCGTGACAAGCCGCCTTCAGCCTTTTAATTTTACCCACCACTCTCCCGTAATGTGAGAGCGCATCGTGCAGGGTTCGCTCCGAGATGTCAGGCTGTACGTTCGAGAGGAAGACTCTGATGGCTCCCGAGACGTATTTTCTGTAGGTCACGACTTTACCTTTGTAGGACAACGCTGGCGAACTTGCGACCTTGTCGGCCATCCAAGGTTCTTTTACAAACACACAGACCCGCTGGTGGCTGATCTTTGAGGCGTATGTGATGTCTCTTGCCCCCACCAAAGAGAGGAGCGCCCGGAGATGGTCGTCCAGAGTCAGACCTTCCACTGCCTCGCAGACCACCGCCGCGTTCCTATCGGGAAGGTTCTCGTGAGGGGAGTCGTGTCCTTGTGAGGTCCGATTACTTGCCTCCTGCGTGGCGACCCCGGCGTACGTTTGCCCAGGTGTAATGAAGGACACGTTTGAATCCGAAACGGGTTTTGAGGTTCCGCCCCTGGCGTCGTCCTTTGAGGATCCTGAAAAGGTATTTGTACCTCTAAGTGTGGAAGCACTGGAGGTCGTATGCTGTGCTGAAGTGGGGGAGATGGTGGCGCCGGGATGTTGTGGGAGGGTAGATGCCGGTGTAGGGGTTCCCTTGGGGCTGGTCACGCTCCGTGACAAAGCCTTGGGGAGGTCACCTGAAGGCGGTGGAGGATGCACACTGGATGTGCTCTCCGTTTGAGGTTGGTTTGTGGTGGATTTGGGTCGGGAGGTTCCCGGCCTATTACCACCGCCCTAAAGTTCGCCATCGTTAGAGGCAAACAGGGATAAGCTGCCAGAGAGGGATGGAGAGGAACTCGTCCTGGACAGCCCCTCCCCTGGTTTCGACCCGCGCTGCTCCATGCTCGCCCTAATCACCCAGCCGGGCGAACCAGCAGGCGAGCAGATCAGACCCCTGACCAGCCGCACGAGCGGCTGGGGGGCCCTGTGTGTCACCCGAAAAGGAGAAGAAAATACCTATCCTTTGATTTGGCTCCGTAAACCAAAAGCTTATAACACTTCACTTATGTCGGCCACCGTCACACGAAACGTTACATTGGCGGAAAAAACACCCGTTAACTGCGCAAATATCCGTGTAACACAGACAGACAAGAAAGAAAGGACACTTTTAGACGCGATTTAGTGCCCTTGAGCAAAAGAGTTGCGTTAAATCACGGGGTGAGTATGACGACACAAATCGTTGTCGAGAGAACAAACTCGGAGTTTAATATCTCAGCAAATAAGACGAATAAACGCACACTTTATTCGCCAACCGATGCAAAAGAGAGTCGTGAAAAACACTATTCACTCGTATTATGCCAAACGTATAGCAGTAGTCCAAAAAATCAATAGTTCAGAATGTAAACAAACGACGTGTTTGTTTACATTGTCAAACGGAAGTGACGATCAACACTATCGTCTCACAAAAATGCCCAAAAAAGACCTACAACTAAACACAAATGTCGAACCACTCATTGAAAATACGACAAGAACATCTATAGCACACACGGGGAACGACAGATGTCCGAAAACATGTAAAATAAATACACTACAGCAAAGTGAAAAGACACTTACACTTCACGCATACACGAAATGAAAAACTGTGGATTCACATAAGTTACCCGCGCACTAATTGACACAACTTATATTAGGGGCACAGAGGAAGAGCCTTTTGACGTAATAAAGGCCCAGGGACCCGATGAGGGCCTGAAAACACACGCAGAAGTTTGACGCCCTCGCGTCGCGAGGACGAAAAGTTACAAATACACGTAAGTTTCTTAATTTCCGGTATTTCTGGATGATTTTCACACCACTGCACGCAGAAAACCTTCCAGCAACACCAGAAAACAACAAAAACACACTACACCACTCTAAAAACCTCGAAAAAAACAAAAGTAACGGAGCGACCCGTGGCACGTCTGCTCACCTCGAGAGAGAGAGAGAGAGAGATAGAAACGGGGAGAACGAGAGAGATAGAAATGAGTAAAACGAGAGATAGAATAGGGAAAAACGAGAGATATAGAAACGAGGGCAAGGAAAGAGATAGAAACGGGGAAAACGATAGAGATAGAACCGGTGAAAACGAGAGAAATAGAAATAGGGGAAAACGATAGAGACAGAAACGGGGAAAACGAGAGAGATAGAAAAGGGGAGAACAAGAGAGATAGAATCAGGGAATACAAGAGAGATAGAAACGAGGGCAACGAGAGAGATAGAAACGGGGAAAACGAGAGAGATAAAAATGATGAAAACGATAGAGAAAGAAACGGTGAAAACGAGAGACATAGATACGGGGAAAACGAGAGAGATAGAAAAATGGAAAACGAAAGAGATAGAAACGGGGAAAACGATGGAGATAGAAATAGGGAAAAAGAGAGAGATAGAAACGGGGAAATCGACTAAGTAAGAAATGGGGAAAACGGGAGACATAACAATGGGAAAACGACAGAGATAGAAACGGGGAAAACGAGTACGAATGAAACGGGGAAAACGAGAGCGATAGAAAAAGGAAAAACGATAGAGACAGAAATGAGTAAAACGAGAGAGATAGAAACGGGGAGAACGAAAGAGATAGAAATGGTAAAAACGACAGAGATATAAACGGGGAAAACGAGACAGAAACGGGGAAAACGAGAGAGATAGAAATGGGAAAAACGACAGAGATAGAAACGTGGAAAACGAGTACGATCGAAACGGGGAATACGAGAGGGATAGAAACGAAGACAACGAGAGAGATAGAAACGTTGAAATCGACTTAGATAGAAATAAGGAAAACGGGAGAGATAGGAACGTGGAAAACGAGAGAGATCGAAACGGGGAAAGCGAGAGAGATATAAACAAGGAAAACGAATACGATGGAAAAGGGAAACCGAGAGAGATAGAGACGAGGAAAACGAGAGAGATAGAAACGGGGAAAACGACAGAGATAAAAACGGGGAAAACGACAAAGATAGAAAAGGGGAAAACGAGAGAGATAGGAACGGGGAAAACGAGAGAAATAGAATCGGGGAAAAAGAGAGGGTTAGAAATGGGTAAAACGATAGAAATAGAAACGGGGAAAACGACAGATATAGAAATGGGGAAAACGAGAGAGATAGAAACGAGGAAAACGAGAGAGATATGAACGGGGAAAACGCGTACGATCGAAAAGGGGAAACCGAGAGAGATAAAAACGGGGAAAACGACAGAGATAAAAACGGGTAAAACGACATGGATATAAACGGGGAAAACGAGAGAGATAGAAACGAAGACAACGAGATAGATAGAAATTGGGAAAACCAGAGAGATAGAAATGGGGAAAACAAGAAAGATAGAATCGGGGATAACGAGAGAGATAGAAACGAGGGCAACGAAAGTGATAGAAACGGGGACAACGAGAGATATTAAATGGGAAAAACGGGAGAGCTAAATGGGGAAAACGGGAGAGATAGAAACGTGGAGAACGAGAGAGAGAGACATGGGGAAAACGAGAGATAGAATCAGGGAAAACGAGAGAGATAGAAACGAGGGAAACGAGAGAGACAGATACGGGGAAATCGAGAGAGATAGAAATGGGGAAATGATAGAGACAGAAACGGGGAAAACGAGATACATAGAAAAGAGGAATCCGAGACAGATAGACACGGGGAAATCGACAAAGATATAAATGGGGAAAACGGGAGAGATAGGAACGGGGAAAACGAGAGAGATCAAAACGGCGAAGCGAGAGAGATATAAACAAGGACAACGAAAGAGATAGAAACGGGGAAAACGAGAGAGATAGAAACGGTGAAACGAGTACGATCGAAATGGGGAAAACGAGAGTTATAGAAATGGGGTAAAGACAGAGATAAAAACGGCGAAGCGAGAGAGATATAAACAAGGACAAGGAAAGGGATAGAAACGGGGAAAACAAGAGAGATATAATAAGGAAAACAAGAGAGATAGAGATGGGGAAAACGTGAGATATAAATGTGAAAAACGACAGATAGAAATGGGGAAAACGCGAGAGATAGAATCGAGGAAAACGAAAGAGATAGAAACAGGGAAAACGAGAGAGATAGAAATGGGGAAAACGAGAGAATTAGAAACGGGGATAACGAGAAGAATAGAAACGGGGAAAACGAGTGAGATAAAAATGGAGAAAACGATAGAGATCGAAACGGGGAAAACGAGAGACATAGAAACGGGGAAATCTAGTACGAATGAAACGGGGAAAACCAGAGAGGTTGAAATGGGGAAAACGAAAGAGATAGAAAAGGGGAAAACGATGGAAATAGAAATGGGGAAAACGAGAGAGATAGATAGAAGGAAAACGAGAGAGTTAGAAACAGGGATATCAACTAAGATAAAAATGGGGAAAACGGGAGGGATAGGAACGGGAAAAACGAGAGAGATCGAAACGGGGAAAACGAGAGAGATAGAAACGGGGAAAACGAGTACGATCGAAACGGGGAAAACCAAAGAGATAGAAATGGGGAAAACGACAGATATAGAAACGGGGAAAACGAGTACGATCGAAATTGGGAAAACGAGAGATATAGAAATGGGGAAAACGACAGATATATAAACGGGGAAAACGAGTACGAATGATACGAGGAAAACGAGAGAGATAGAAATGGGGAAAACGAATAAGATAGAAATGAGGAAAACGGGAGACATTGTAACGGAGAAAACGAGAGAGATATAAACGGGGGAAAAGAGTACGATGAAAACGGGGAAACCGAGAGAGATAGAAACGGGTAAAACGACAGAGATGGAAACGGCGAAAACGAGTACGATTGAAACGTGGAATTCCAGATAGATAAATATGGGGAAAACGACAGAAATAGAAACGGGGAAAACGAGTACGATCGCAACAGGGAAAACCAGAGAGATAGAAAAGGGGAAAACGATAGGGAAAGAAATGTGAAAAACGAGAGAGATAGAAACGAAGACCACGAGATAGATAGAAATGGGGAAAACCAGAGAGAAAGAAATGGGGAAAACGAGAAAGATAGAATCGGGGAGAACGAGAGAGATAAAAACGAGGGCAACGAAAGTGATAGAAACGGGGACAACGAGAGATATTAAATGGGGAAAACGGGAGAGCTAAAATGGGGAAAACAGGAGAGATAGAAACGTGGAGAACGAGAGAGATAGACATGGGGAAAACGAGAGATAGAATCAGGGAAAACGAGTGAGATAGAAACGAGGGACACGAGAGAGACAGATACGGGGAAATCGAGAGAGATAGAAATGGGGAAATGATAGAGACAGAAACGGGGAAATCTAGTACGAATGAAACGGGGAAAACCAGAGAGGTTGAAATGGGGAAAACGAAAGAGATAGAAAAGGGGAAAACGATGGAAATAGAAATGGGGAAAACGAGAGAGATAGATAGAAGGAAAACGAGAGAGTTAGAAACGGGGATATCAACTAAGATAAAAATGGGGAAAACGGGAGGGATAGGAACGGGAAAAACGAGAGAGATCGAAACGGGGAAAACGAGAGAGATAGAAACGGGGAAAACGAGTACGATCGAAACGGGGAAAACCAGAGATATAGAAATGGGGAAAACGATGATATAGAAACGGGGAAAACGAGTACGATCGAAATTGGGAAAACGAGAGATATAGAAATGGGGAAAACGACAGATATATAAACGGGGAAAACGAGAGAGATAGAAATGGGAAAAACGACTAAGATAGAAATGAGGGTAACGGGAGACATTGTAACGGGGAAAACGAGAGAGATATAAACGGGGAAAAGAGTACGATGAAAACGGGGAAACCGAGAGAGATAGAAACGGGGAAAACGACAGAGATGGAAACGGCGAAAACGAGTACGATTGAAACGTGGAATACCAGAGAGATAAATATGGGGAAAACGACAGATATAGAAACGGGAAAAACGAGTACGATCGCAACAGGGAAAACCAGAGAGATAGAAAAGGGGAAAACGATGGGGAAAGAAATGGGAAAAACGAGAGAGATAGAAACGAAGACAACGAGATAGATAGAAATGGGGAAAACCAGAGAGAGAGAAATGGAGAAAACGAGAGAGATAGAAATGGGGAAAACGAGAGAGATAAAAACGAGGACAACGAGAGATATAGAAACGGGGAAAACGAGAGATATAGAAATGGGGAAAACGAGAGAGATAGTAATGTGGAAAACGAGAGAGATAGAAACGAGGATAACGAGAGATATAGAAACGGGGAAAACGAGAGAGATAGAAATGGGGAAAACGTGAGAGATAGAAACGCGGAGAACGAGAGAGATAGAAACGAGGGCAACGAGAGTGATAGAAACGGGGAAAACGAAGGAGATAGAAATGGAGAAAACGAGAGAGATAGAAACGGGGAGAACGAGAGAGATAGAAATGGGGAAAACGAGAGAGATTGAATCGTGGAAAACGAGAGAGATAGAAACGAAGGCAACGAGAGGGACAGAAACGGAAAACGAGAGAGATAGAAACGGGGAAAACGAAAGACATAGAAACGGGAAAACGAGTGAGATATAAATAGAGAAAACGAAAGAGATAGAAACGGGGGAAACGATGGAGATAGAAATGGGGAAAACGAGAGAAATAGAAACGAGGAATCCGAGAGAGATAGAAAGGGGGAAATCGAATAAGATAGAAAGGGGGAAAATGGGAGATAGAAACGGTGAAAACGAGAGAGATCGAAACGGGGAAAACGAGAGAGATATAAAAGAGGACAACGAGAGAGATAGAAATGGGGAAAACAAGAGAGATAGAAATGGGGAAAACGAGAGACATTGAAATGTGGAAAACGAGAGAGATAGAAACAGGGAAAACGAGAGAGATAGAAATGGGGAAAACGAGAGAGATAGAAACGGGGAGAACGACTTGACTTGACTTGTTTTTTATTTAACCTGGCCCAGATGAGGCCACAATCCGGCCCCCTCTTCCCCTGGGCCAGAGCTCTTTTACATAGTAATTTGAATAATCGTCAAGTACAGCTGTAACGTTACATTGTGGTGATAACTTCAGGGTACTTCGTCAAGCCAGGAGGTCAGCCAATTTCCGGTAGTCGTTGGTGTCATCAGCCACAGTCGAACTCTCCGTCAGGCGATCTCCGTACCAGTGAATGAGATAAATATTCTGGATTCTGCTAACGATATTGAGGTAGTCCTCTTGGAATAGATAGATTCATATATAATGAATAAATAAATACTGAATAAATAAATAAATAAATAAATAGATAAATAGAATAGTAAATTAGAAAGCTAAAATTTGACTTTAAAGCGTAAAATTGTGCTATCATGCACGGAGCTAAAACAGAAAAGAAGTGAAATTAAAAATAGGTAAAATGTGACACTTAAAATTGAATAGGATTGAATAAAATTGAATAAAATTGCATAAAATGATTTACCATATCATAGTTTGAGATCAGTAAAAAACGTGTAAACTTTGCCAACTAGAAGTAAACAAAGATAAAAAATTCATACCTAAATTGACAAGTTAAGAAATAGGATGAGGGAGGAAAAATTTATCTGTATGCATTGAAATGAAAGGTAAAAAGTAAAAGGGAAACACTGCCTGAACAATAAGTATGGAGAATAAACGAATCGATAAAATTGCAAGGGAGGACCGTAAAATTGTAAAATCAGTAAATCAGGAGGCCTCCGTCTGAGAGAAAATTTTAAAATAGTGGTTAAAAAGTTTTCCTTTACTAAAACGTTCCTTCACGGTTATAGGGAGAGCATTGTACTCCCTTGCGAAAGAGGCAGTGAAGGATCCTGCCATCCTGGCCGAGCGGTGAAATGGGATTAGGAATGAGTGAGGGGCGTTGCGTGTGCGGAAATCATGGGCCCCACCCAGAAGGGTTAGGTTGAGATATACAAAACTGGGGTGTTTCGTCGTCCACACCTTATGCCCCGCAACTACAGTGTAGAGACGTTTTCTGTCCCTCATCTTAAGCAACCCTTCCCTGATATAAAGGATTACGTGCTCCCGGAAGCCTGGCCGCAGCGCGTAGCGCACGCAGGCGTTTTGGGCAACCTGGAGCCTTCCCAGATCCGTGGATGACTGGTCACTACATGGGATCAGGCAGTAGTCGAGAATCGGCTGCAGCAGCGTTTTGGATAGCAGGAGTTTATCCTTGTTCCCGGGTCTGAAAATCATCCCTTTCAACCTTTTAATGCCCCAGTGCACCCTAGAGACGGTTTGGGACACCTGCCTCTCCCACGACATGTCGCAGGAAATGGTGATCCCGAGATGCCTGATGTGATCTGTGTAGGGGAGAAGGGACGTAAGAATTTTCACGGACGGTGTGTCCGCCGTGATGTATTTGGCGCGTAGCCGCCTGTTGCCGATGATCATGGAGTGACATTTATTGGCGTTCACCCGCATACCCATTCTAGAAATCCATTCACACACACTAACAATATCCTCATTCACGCGTCTCACACACTCCGTCAGCTGGTCACCCTCGGTATCCAGCAGCAGCAGGATGTCGTCCGCGTACAACATTACCCTGCTGTACGTCTCCAGCCTGGAAATACCATCAATAAAAAGATTAAAAAAGAGGGGGGAAAGACAATAACCCTGCGGCACGCCCGTCGGGAAGTCCCTCCAGGGGGACAGCTTGCCGTCCCGCGACGATATGGCCGCCTTTCGGCCCGAGAGGAAGCTCTCGACCCATGCCACGGCCTCCCGCCCGAACCGCAAGCCTCTCAACACCTCCAACAGCAGGTCGTGGCGAACTGAATCGTAGGCCCTGGAGAGGTCGATGGAAACAGCCAAGGTCAGTCTCCTTCGATCGATGGCTTCCCGGATGGGGTCCAGGACGCCGACGAGAGCCAACTGCGTACTGTGGTGGGCCCGGAACGCCGACTGCGACGCGCCCAGCATCCCGTTGTCCTCGACGTGGGTGGTCAGCTGCTGGAGGATGATGAGGTCCAAGATCTTACCAATGCAATTGCCGACCGAAATCGGTAGGTAATGGCTGGGCTCCGTGGGTGTCGGGGTTTTGGGGAGGGGGATGATGCGGGACAACTTCCATTCGTCCGGGTATTGGGAGCGATCGATGCAGGAGTTGTAAAGCTGCGCCAACGGACGTCTAAGGGAGGGGAGCAAAAGACGAATCATTGCCGGGGTGATCCCGTCAGGTCCGGGGGTCCGCGAGTGCAGCCTCCCGACAGCCGCATCGATGTCCTCTTCCGTGATGGGGGAGATGTGGAACTCCGGGTAGGAGAGGTAGTAAGGGATTGGCGGCCGCGCAGAGTCGGCGGCTCTGTCCGCCGGAGACGAGGCAAAAGCGTCGAGGAGTGCCTCGGGGGGAACAGTGGGCTCCTCCAAAGGCCCCTTGCGAACCCCTCCCTGCTCCCGCACGGTTCTCCAGAAAAAACTAGGCCCCTCCTGGATTTTCTGTTTGAAAAACCTCCCCTTGGCGTTGCGGATTGACTGCTTGGTAGAGTTCCGCAGGCATGGCCTCCCAGTCGTCGGGGCGTTTGGTTTTGCTAAACCGCTTGTAAGCATCGTCCCTGACCTTCATGGTACTCCTCAAATCGGCGATGAGCCAAGGTGCAGGTGCCCTCTTTGCCGCTTTAGTTTTAAGGGGGGCGTGCTTGTCCACCACGGCGGTGATGACGTCGCGCAAGAGTCCCGCGTTGGCGTTAACATCCCCGTCCGCCGAGAACGAATCCAACGCGTCGAGCAAAGGGTCGCTAAGCAAAGACGGAAGGTCGACGTCTTTGAGTGATCGGAATTTCACTACTTTGCGTGACGGAGCGGGTAGCGGGACCTTAACGGCGCAGTGGACGAGATCGTGCCTCGATATCCCAGGCACGGCCACTTGCCCGTGTGACAGGAGTAGTCGTGGGTCGGAAATGAATATAAGGTCCAAAGTGTTGTGAGACGTGCGGGTGTGGAATGTAGGTCGCCGGGAGACGATCGAGAGGCCGCAGTCCTCCGTGGACCTCAGAAAACCCCGCGCCGTGGAGTCATTTTTGTTAATTGGTTTTGCTAAACCGTTGAAGTCGCCAGCCAGCGTCGCGAAGGGAAAATCTGCAGCGAGAGCCGCGAACCGTTCCGCCACCCGCTGCGGGGACCTCGACTTGGGGGGGCAGTAGGCAGCGCACACCAGGAACCTCGACCCAGCAGCGAAAACGTCCGCAAAGATGTATTCCACGCGTTCCGTACGCGAGGCGTCCGACCTCTCGATGACCCGGGCGGTGAGGTCGCAGTAACTTGTACCCGGGAAGCACGAAAGCGCAGTCTCGGAAGGCAACGGAGAGGTGCGTTTCGGACACGGCTATAATTGTGTCCCGCCGGGCAGAGAAAACGTTGGCAAAGTCTGCCCAGTGGGCCCGCAGGGATTCAGCGTTAACATGCGCAATCGAAAGTGTAGCGGATGGAGGTAAATGTGCACTTTCGCGCCCCGCCATTGCAGCGAAAAATTACGGAGGGGAAATGCGTTTGAGGAGGGTCTTGTAGCGCGCTTTTTTCCTGCTGTGTTTTCCCCCAGCGGGGATGTTAGCCAAGCATGCCTCCAGTCTGCTCTTGAGGGCTTCGGGGCTCACGCCGACGTCCTGTAGGTATTGGAAAATGTCCCCACTGGGCTGGTAGTCGCGCATTATTTGAGCAAAGGTGGCGTCCGGGATGTCGGGGGAGGACTGATCCGAAGGGCTGCGGTCGTCGTCCGAATCCGACACACCCGTCGTGCAGGAGGCGGCGTCGCTCTCGTCGTCGTCTCCCCCTAAGAGCTCGGGAAGCTGCTTGGCGATCCTCTTGGCCGGCTCCCGCGGCGGCGAGAGACGCCCTCGTTTCAGGGACTTAGCGACTCCTTCTTCCGCGTCCATGCTTTCCGGGGCGGACTCCGTGGTGAGTTGAGGGCTGCTCACGTTCAAGTCTTCAGGGGTGGGGGGGCAATCGTTCCGGGGCTCCGGCGATGTGGGATCGGGCAAAGCGGAAGGTGGAATTTCCTGGGCGGATAGGTGACTACGGTCCTCGGTGCATCTGGAGAAATGATGCCCCGTCTTTCTACACGAAGAACATGTGATATCCTCGAGGTTGGGGAACACGTTATATGTCGTCCCTAGGTGCACCAGTGGGATGCTGAGCGGCAACACCCCGGGGTTGTCAACTACGATGTTGGCCAACCTGCGGAAGCCTTGGACGTGTGCGAATAGCGGGTCGTGACAAGCCGCCTTCAGCCTTTTAATTTTACCCACCACTCTCCCGTAATGTGAGAGCGCATCGTGCAGGGTTCGCTCCGAGATGTCAGGCTGTACGTTCGAGATATAAACGGGGAAAACAAGTACGATCGAAACGGGGAAAAACAGAGAGATAGAAATGGGGAAAACGACAGAGAATGAAGCTGCGAAAACGAGTACGAATGAAACGGGGAAAAGGAGAGAGATAGAAATGGGGAAAAGGAGAGAGATAGAAACGGGGAGAACGAGAGAGATAGAATCGGGAAAAACGAGAGAGATAGAAACGAGGGCAACGAGAGAAACATAAACGGGGAAAACGAGAGAAACAGAAATGGGGAAACGACAGAGATAGAAACGGGGAAAACGAAAGACATAGAAACGGGGAAAACGAGTGAGATAGAAACGGGGAAAACGATGGAGATAGAAATGGGGAAAACGAGAGAAATAGAAACGAGGAATCCGAGACAGATAGAAAGGGGGATATCAAATAAGATAGAAATGGGGAAAGCGAGAGAAATAGAAACGAGGAATCCGACACAGATAGAAAGGGAGATATCGAATAAGATAAAAATGGGGAAAACGGGAGGGATATGAACGGGAAAAACGAGAGAGATCGAAACGGGGAAAACGAGAGAGATACAAATGAGGAAAACGAGAGAGATAGAAACGGGGAAAACGAGAGAGATAGAAATGGGGAAAACAAGAGAGATAAAAATGGGGAAAACGAGAGAGATAGAAACGAGAACAACGACAGAGATAGAAACGGGGAATCCGAGTACTATCGAAACGGGGAAAACAAGAGAGATAGAAATCAGGAATACGAGAGAGATAGAAACCAGGACAACGAGAGAGATGGAAACGGGGAAAACGAGAGAGATACAAATGAGGAAAACGAGAGAGATAGAAACGGGGAAAACGAGAGAGATAGAAATGGGGAAAAAGGGAGAGATAAAAATGGGGAAAACGAGAGAGATAGAAACGAGAACAACGACAGAGATAGAAACGGGGAAAACGATAGAGATAGAAATGGTAAAACGAAAGAGACGAAACAGTGAAAACGAGAGATTTAGAAATGGTAAACACTAGAGATATAGAAACAGGAAAAGAAGATAGATGGAATCAAGGAAAACGAGAGAGATAGAAACGGGGAAAACGGGAGAGATAGAAATGGGGAAAACGAGAGAGATAGAAATGGGGAAAACGAGAGAGATAGAAATGGGGAAAACGAAAACGATTAAAACGGTGAAAACCAGAGAGATAGAAATGGGGAAAACGAAAGGGATAGAAACGGGAAAAATGATGGAGATAGAAATGGGGAAAACAAGGGAGATAGAAAGGAGGAAAAAGAGAGAGATAGAAACGGGAAATCGATTAAGATAAAAATGGGGAAAACGAGAGAGATAGAAATGGGGAAAACGATAGAGATAGAAACGGGGAAAACGAGTACGATCGAAACGGGGAAAAGGAGAGAGATAGAAATGGGGAAAAGGAGAGAGATAGAAACGGGGAGAACGAGAGAGATAGAATCGGGAAGAACGAGAGAGATAGAAACGAGGGCAACGAGAGAAACATAAACGGGGAAAACGAGAGAGACAGAAATGGGGAAACGACAGAGATAGAAACGGGGAAAACGAAAGACATAGAAACGGGGAAAACGAGTGAGATAGAGACGGGGAAAACGATGGAGATATAAATGGGGAAAACGAGAGAAATAGAAACGAGGAATCCGAGACAGATAGAAAGGGGGATATCAAATAAGATAGAAATGGGGAAAACGAGAGAAATAGAAACGAGGAATCCGACACAGATAGAAAGGGAGATATCGAATAAGATAGAAATGGGGAAAACGGGAGGGATATGAACTGGAAAAACGAGAGAGATCGAAACGGGGAAAACGAGAGAGATATAAAAGAGGACAACGAGAGAGATAGAAACGGGGAAAGCGATAGAGATAGAAACGGAGAAAACGAGAGAGATTGAAACGGGGAAAATGAGAGGGATAGAAATGGGGAAAACGAGAGAGATAGAATCGGGAAAAACGAGAGAGATAGAAATGCGGAAAACGAGAGAGATAGAAATAGGGTAAACGAAAGAGATAGAAACGGGGAAAACGATGGAGATAGAAATGGGGAAAACGGGAGAGAGAAAGGAGGATAACGTGAGAGATAAATACGGGGAAATCGAGAGAGATAGAAATGCGGAAAAAGATAGAGATAGAAACGGGGAAAACGAGAGAGATAGAAATAGGGAAAACGAGTACGAATGATACGAGGAAAACGAGAGAGAAAGAAATGGGGAAAATGACAGAGATAGAAACGGGGAAAACGAGTACGATCAATACGGGGAAAAACCAGAGAGATAGAAATGGGGAAAACGACAGAGAAAGAACCGGAAAAACGATGGAGATAGAAATGGGGAAAACGAAAGAAATAGAAACGAGGACATCGAGAGAGATAGAAACGGGGAAATCGACTAAGATAGTAATGAGGAAAACGGGAGAGATTGGAACGGGGAAAACGAGAGAGATATAAAGCGGGAAAACGAGTACGATCGAAACGGGGAAAAACAGAGAGATTGAAATGGGGAAAACGACAGAGAAAGAAGCGGCGAAAAAGAGTACGAATGAAACGTGGAAAAGCAGAGAGATAAAAATGGGGAAAACGAGAGAGATAGAAATGGGGAAAACAACATAGATAGAAACGGGGAATCCGAGTACGATCGAAACGGGGAAAACCAGAGAGATAGAAATCGGGAATACGAGAGAGATAGAAACCAGGACAACGAGAGAGATGGAAACGGGGAAAACGAGAGAGATACAAATGAGGAAAACGAGAGAGATAGAAACGGGGAAAACGAGAGAGATAGAAATGGGGAAAACAAGAGAGATAGAAATGGGGAAAACGAAAGAGATAGAAACGAGAACAACGACAGAGATAGAAACGGGGAATCCGAGTACGATCGAAACGGGGAAAACAAGAGAGATAGAAATCGGGAATACGAGAGAGATAGAAATGGGGAAAACAAGAGAGATAGAAATGGGGAAAACGAGAGAGATAGAAACGAGAACAACGACAGAGATAGAAACGGGGAAAACGATAGAGATAGAAATGGTAAAACGAGAGAGACCGAAACAGTGAAAACGAGAGATTTAGAAATGGTAAACACTAGAGATATAGAAACAGGAAAAGAAGATAGATGGAATCGGGGAAAACAAGAGAGATAGAAACGGGGAAAACGGGAGAGATAGAAATGGGGAAAACGAGAGAGATAGATATGGGGAAAACGAGAGAGATAGAAATGGGGAAAACGAAAACGATTAAAACGGTGAAAACCAGAGAGATAGAAATGGGGAAAACGAAAGGGATAGAAACGGGAAAAATGATGGAGATAGAAATGGGGAAAACAAGGGAGATAGAAAGGAGGAAAAAGAGAGAGATAGAAACGGGGAATCGACTAAGATAATAATTGGGGAAAACGAGAGAGATAGAAATGGGGAAAACGACAGAGATAGAAACGGGGAAAACGAGTACGATCGAAACGGGGAAAACAAGTACGAACGATATGGGGAAAAGGAGAGATATAGAAATGAAGAAAACGACAGAGATAGAAACGTGGAAAACGAGTACGATCGAAATGGGGAAAACGAGAACGATCAAAATGGGGAAAACGAGAGAGATAGAATCGGGGAAAACGTGTACGAATGAAACGAGGAAAACTAGAGAGATAGAAATGGGGAAAACGACATAGATAGAAACGGGGAAAACGAGTACGATCAAAACGGGGAAATCCAGAGAGATAGAAATGGGGAAAACCACAGAGATATAATCGGGGAAAACGATGGAGATAGAAATGGGGAAAACGAGAGAGATAGAAACGATGACAACGAGAGAGATAGAAACGGGGATATCGACTAACATAGAAAAGGGGAAAACGGGAGAGATATGAACGGGGATAACGAGACAGATATAAACGGGGAAATCGAGTACGATCGAAACGGGGAAAATCAGAGAGATATAAATGGGGAAAACGACAGAGATAGAATTGGGGAAAACGAGTACGATCGAAACGGGGAAAACCAGAGAGATAGAAATGGGGAAAACGACAGAGATAAGATCGGGGAAAACGAGAGACATAGAATTGGGGAAAACGGGAAAATGATAGAGATATGATCGGTGAAAACGAGAGAGATAGAAACGGGGAAAACGAGAGAGATAGAAGTGGGGAAAACGAGAGAGATAGAAATGGGGAAAACGAGAGAGATAGAAATGGGGAAAACGAGAGAGACAGAAACGAGGACAGCGACAGAGATAGAAACGGGGAAATCGAGAGAGATACAAATGGTAAAACGAGAGAGACAGAAGTAGTGAAAACGAGAGATCTAGAGATATAGAAACAGGAAAAGAAGATAGATAGAAACAGGGAAAACGAAAGAGATAGAAACGGAAAATCTCATGACATATATGTAGAGAACTAAAGAGATAGAGATGGGGAATGCCAGAGGTACAGGAAATACGAAAAGGAGACAGATGGATAGAAACGAGGAACACGAGAGAGAAAGAAATGGGGAAAACGAGAGGGATAGAAATGGGGAAAACGAGAGAGATAGAAACGGGGAAAACGATGGAGATGGAAATGGGGTAAACGAGAGAGATAGAAACGGGGAAAACGGGAGAGATCGAAACGGGGAAAACGAAAGAAGTATAAACGAGGACAGCGAGAGAGATAGAAACGGGGAAAAGGAGAGAGATGGAAACGGGTAAAACGAGAACGATCGAAACGGGGAAAACGAGAGAGATAGAATCGGGAAAAACGAGAGAGATAGAAATGCGGAAAACGAGAGAGATAGAAATAGGGTAAACGAAAGAGATAGAAACGGGGAAAACGATGGAGATAGAAATGGGGAAAACGGGAGAGAGAAAGGAGGATAACGTGAGAGATAAATACGGGGAAATCGAGAGAGATAGAAATGCGGAAAAAGATAGAGATAGAAACGGGGAAAACGAGAGAGATAGAAATAGGGAAAACGAGTACGAATGATACGAGGAAAACGAGAGAGAAAGAAATGGGGAAAATGACAGAGATAGAAACGGGGAAAACGAGTACGATCAAAACGGGGAAAAACCAGAGAGATAGAAATGGGGAAAACGACAGAGAAAGAACCGGAAAAACGATGGAGATAGAAATGGGGAAAACGAAAGAAATAGAAACGAGGACATCGAGAGAGATAGAAACGGGGAAATCGACTAAGATAGTAATGAGGAAAACGGGAGAGATTGGAACGGGGAAAACGAGAGAGATATAAAGCGGGAAAACGAGTACGATCGAAACGGGGAAAAACAGAGAGATTGAAATGGGGAAAACGACAGAGAAAGAAGCGGCGAAAAAGAGTACGAATGAAACGTGGAAAAGCAGAGAGATAAAAATGGGGAAAACGAGAGAGATAGAAATGGGGAAAACAACATAGATAGAAACGGGGAATCCGAGTACGATCGAAACGGGGAAAACCAGAGAGATAGAAATCGGGAATACGAGAGAGATAGAAACCAGGACAACGAGAGAGATGGAAACGGGGAAAACGAGAGAGATACAAATGAGGAAAACGAGAGAGATAGAAACGGGGAAAACGAGAGAGATAGAAATGGGGAAAACAAGAGAGATAGAAATGGGGAAAACGAAAGAGATAGAAACGAGAACAACGACAGAGATAGAAACGGGGAATCCGAGTACGATCGAAACGGGGAAAACAAGAGAGATAGAAATCGGGAATACGAGAGAGATAGAAATGGGGAAAACAAGAGAGATAGAAATGGGGAAAACGAGAGAGATAGAAACGAGAACAACGACAGAGATAGAAACGGGGAAAACGATAGAGATAGAAATGGTAAAACGAGAGAGACCGAAACAGTGAAAACGAGAGATTTAGAAATGGTAAACACTAGAGATATAGAAACAGGAAAAGAAGATAGATGGAATCGGGGAAAACAAGAGAGATAGAAACGGGGAAAACGGGAGAGATAGAAATGGGGAAAACGAGAGAGATAGATATGGGGAAAACGAGAGAGATAGAAATGGGGAAAACGAAAACGATTAAAACGGTGAAAACCAGAGAGATAGAAATGGGGAAAACGAAAGGGATAGAAACGGGAAAAATGATGGAGATAGAAATGGGGAAAACAAGGGAGATAGAAAGGAGGAAAAAGAGAGAGATAGAAACGGGGAATCGACTAAGATAATAATTGGGGAAAACGAGAGAGATAGAAATGGGGAAAACGACAGAGATAGAAACGGGGAAAACGAGTACGATCGAAACGGGGAAAACAAGTACGAACGATATGGGGAAAAGGAGAGATATAGAAATGAAGAAAACGACAGAGATAGAAACGTGGAAAACGAGTACGATCGAAATGGGGAAAACGAGAACGATCAAAATGGGGAAAACGAGAGAGATAGAATCGGGGAAAACGTGTACGAATGAAACGAGGAAAACTAGAGAGATAGAAATGGGGAAAACGACATAGATAGAAACGGGGAAAACGAGTACGATCAAAACGGGGAAATCCAGAGAGATAGAAATGGGGAAAACCACAGAGATATAATCGGGGAAAACGATGGAGATAGAAATGGGGAAAACGAGAGAGATAGAAACGATGACAACGAGAGAGATAGAAACGGGGATATCGACTAACATAGAAAAGGGGAAAACGGGAGAGATATGAACGGGGATAACGAGACAGATATAAACGGGGAAATCGAGTACGATCGAAACGGGGAAAATCAGAGAGATATAAATGGGGAAAACGACAGAGATAGAATTGGGGAAAACGAGTACGATCGAAACGGGGAAAACCAGAGAGATAGAAATGGGGAAAACGACAGAGATAAGATCGGGGAAAACGAGAGACATAGAATTGGGGAAAACGGGAAAATGATAGAGATATGATCGGTGAAAACGAGAGAGATAGAAACGGGGAAAACGAGAGAGATAGAAGTGGGGAAAACGAGAGAGATAGAAATGGGGAAAACGAGAGAGATAGAAATGGGGAAAACGAGAGAGACAGAAACGAGGACAGCGACAGAGATAGAAACGGGGAAATCGAGAGAGATACAAATGGTAAAACGAGAGAGACAGAAGTAGTGAAAACGAGAGATCTAGAGATATAGAAACAGGAAAAGAAGATAGATAGAAACAGGGAAAACGAAAGAGATAGAAACGGAAAATCTCATGACATATATGTAGAGAACTAAAGAGATAGAGATGGGGAATGCCAGAGGTACAGGAAATACGAAAAGGAGACAGATGGATAGAAACGAGGAACACGAGAGAGAAAGAAATGGGGAAAACGAGAGGGATAGAAATGGGGAAAACGAGAGAGATAGAAACGGGGAAAACGATGGAGATGGAAATGGGGTAAACGAGAGAGATAGAAACGGGGAAAACGGGAGAGATCGAAACGGGGAAAACGAAAGAAGTATAAACGAGGACAGCGAGAGAGATAGAAACGGGGAAAAGGAGAGAGATGGAAACGGGTAAAACGAGAACGATCGAAACGGGGAAAACGAGAGAGATAGAAATGGGGAAAACGAGAGAGATAGAAATGGGGAAAACGAAAGATATAGAAATGGGGAAAACGATAGAGACAGAAATGGGGAAAACGACAGAGATAGAAACGGGGAATACGAGTTCGATCGAAACGGGGAAAACGAGAACGATCAAAATGGGGAAAACGAGAGAGATAGAATCGGGGAAAACGAGAGAGATAGAAACGGTGAAAACGAGAGAGATTGAAATGGGTAAAACGAGAGAGATAGAAACGAGGACAACGAGAGAGATAGAAGCGGGGAAGACGATAGAGATAGAAATGGGTGAAACGAGAGAGAATGAAACGGGGATAACGAGAGAGATAGAAATGGGGAAAACCAGAGAGATAGAAATGGGGAAAATGAGAGAGATAGAAATGGGTATGAACTGCCCAAGGGCTCGTGGGTGGGGAACCAACAAAAACGACACACGTAGGCCTTACGAATTTATTTCAAAGATACCCAAAAGGGAGGACGCTAAGGCGGGATGAGAGGAGGTTGAACGCAAAGGAAGTGGACAATAGAGGGAAAGGGGGAATGGAGGGGGAAAGGTGAGGCGGCGATACCTGCCGTGGGCCGGGCAGCCGATGACGGTGACCAGAGGCGTCTTGCCGTTGACGAGAGGGTGCTCCTCCAGGCGTCTCGGCAGAACAAGGTCGGCGGCATGACTCCCCCGAGCGCGGACTCCGCCTCCACTTAAATACAGTCAATCCCATCGGACTCGGAGCCCATGCCACCAGAAAGGCCGAAAGGCCTCAGCCCAGAAGCACCGCACCGACTCGCTATCGGACGAGGTGGACGGCTCGTCCTTGCGTATCGCCACGGGAACCTTTCTCCGGAGGACGGAGGGGGGGTCGGGGCGCTCGCTAAGAGGCACGCGGACGGCTCATCCTCCCTCCCTGCCGGCGAATCAAAGCACAGGGTGGTTTGGTACGGCGATGCGGTTGTTTAAACTTGCTGCTCTCCTCGCGGCGCGCCAGCACTCTTCTTCATATAGGGTGAGGTAGGAGTAGGGGGGTGGGGTGTGTTTGCCTTAGCCCCCTCAATACAAGTATTTGCAATTATTTTTCTCTTTACAATCATAAATCCTTAATTGGTATCAATGATAAAGACCAGGAAAACATCACATTTATAAACACCCTTTTGCAACTAAAATATAATACGAACTGGCCCTGTGGGCGAAAAGCACCTTAACTTGGTAACAGGCCAAACAAGGTTCTTAACCATCAGTCCTAACAATCGTGCAAACAAAGGGAGTCAATACTATGGCAACAGTGGCCTTTAACATTACCGATAGTGAAAATGACACATCTCACACATTTAAAATAAGATACTTTGTTGAAGTTAAGCAAAAAAGGTGATAACTAGACGACAAAGAAAGTAGACAAAATACCTGTTCCGTCTAAATCATAAAATCTAAAGGTTCAATGATTTACTTACTTAACATTCAGTAGCAAATCAGCGATTCATGACAAGTATGGCTTTGAACCGCACAAATAAACAAATGACTGAAACACAAATCTTGGCCACCAAAGCAGCATTTTTGAACTATTAAAAAAAAACAAAGCAAAACAAAATGATAGAGGTAACAAACAATACTTTACAGAAAGTTTCACACGAAGGCATAGTCAGATTCTTACGTTGCCACCAGAGAAAAGAACTAAATAACAACTAATAACATGACTACAATCTTAAACGAAGAAAACAAAATATCGGAGACGAAAAGATTGTACTCGCGCCTCCAAGTACTAAAAAGGCGAAGAACAGCAAAGGGCAAAACACTTCTAACATGAAACGAGACGAAGAACAATAAACCGGCCAAGTAAACAACTATAACAGCAGGGTGGAAAAAAGAAAAAACCCGCCAGGCTCCCACAGCTAGGAGGGGGGAGTAAGGCAAAGACTAACAGCCGTAGAGGTGAGGCAGTCAGCAGTACCAAAAGGTAAAAAAAAACAATGGAGACCAGAAGGCCTCACTAGAATTAATAAACGCGAAGAACAACCAGTCCCTGCTGGTCACTGACAACGGCCGCCCGCTCCGAGGCTGGTGCCCCGCCAGGTAGGGGATTTGGGAGTCTAGGTTTTGGAGGAATGGGACAGGAATTTACCTTTCATAGAAGGGTTTGATTTGCGACACGTGGCACCGTCGCTTGGCCATGCTATTTTCCAAGTCTCCTAATTCTACCGTTACCGGTCCAGTAAATCTAATTATTTTCCGTGGGCCGGACCACTTGGGCAATAATTTAGCGGAAATTTTATTGACCGCTGAACTTATCGGGTGCGTATTGTAAGCGACTATCTGCCCAACATGAAAAGGCTGGCTCAACCTATTTGCATTGTAGCGCGACGCCACACGTTTGTTGGCACGTTTTAAACATCTGAGGGCATCTGCCCATTTTTCTTCTAGATTTTCATCGCCCGAAGGTTGAGTGAGGTTTTCGTCAATCCCCCATTGAACGGCCAGGGGATGGTTGAGTTCGCGCCCGAGGAAAAGGCTGGCGGGTGTAGATCCGGTGCTCTCATGCTGAGCTGAGTTAAATGCAACCATAAGCGTGCCCAAGTCTTCATCCCACCTAAGTTGGCTATCGTGGTGATACACAGTTAATGCGGCCTTTAGGTTCCTATTAAAACGCTCTACGTGCGAAGGGTTAGGGTAATATGGCGAAGTGGTACGTGCTTGATTCCCCATTTAAAGCACGTCTTTAAATTCTTTCGAGGTGAACACCGTAGCGTTGTCCGAAACCAAGATCTTCGGGAACCCGGCTAAGGCAAATACTCTATTATTCAGAGACCGTACTGTCGCTGCGGCCGTCATGTTCCGCATGGGAATAAGTATCACGAATTTGCTAAAGGCATCGAGAACGGCAAGAATTACCGTATTGCCCGAGCGCGTTCGCATCATAGGACCCATGAAATCAATATATATTTTCTCCCACGGCTTGGTTGCCACGTCGGCGGAATGGTACCCTACTTGAGTGTTTCTGGCGGGCTTTGCTCTTTGGCAATCAGGACAGGATTTAACATAACTTAATATGTCTTGGTGCATTTTTGGCCAGTAGAACTCGCGTGAGACCTTTTCTCTGGATTTTTTATATCCCAGGTGGCCGCCCAGTTTCGAATCGTGAAAATACGATATAACCATACGCCTTATTTCTTTCGGAACATATACACGATTACGCTTTGCATTCGGACCGCGAAAAACCAGTACGCCCCGATTCATTTTGAAGTTTTTTTATATTCTCTCCACGAGTAATTCTTTCTGTTAATTCGCGGCATTCTGGGTCCCTACGCTGGTGATCGATAATAGAGGTAAAGGCTATCGGCGTGTTTAATAATACGCCAATTTGGGGACCAACGCCTTCTTCTCCTCGGGGTTCCTCTTCGAATATCCTTGACAAGCAATCTGCCACAACATTGTCGCTTCCCCTGACGTGTTTGGTTCGAAATTTATAAGGGGATAAACGAAGTATCCACCGTCCGACTGTCCCCAATTGCTTCGGGTGGCTGCGCATCCACGATAACGCCTCGTTATCGGTATGAAGTTCAAACTCTCTCCCCCGTAAATACTGATCGAATTTTTCAACCGCGAAAATCACCGCTAAGCATTCCGCTTCGTAGGTGGTATACTTCCTTTCGGCCTCGGTCAACGTGCGGCTGGCGAAGGCAACGGGGGCGAGGCTGTCACCCTCCCATTGCGATAATACCCCGGCGACACCATTCGACGAAGCGTCGGTATGCAATATGAAATCCTTACTGAAATCCGGGATCCGCAATACGGGTGGTCTGGCCATTTTAGATTTGAGGTTTTCGAACGCGTTTTGTTGCGCCCGTCCCCACACGAAGGGGCAATTTCTCTTTTTCAACTGGTTAAGTGGCGCGGAGACTTCAGAGAAGGACGGTATGAAGCGTGCGTAAAAGCTACACATTCCCAAGAAACGCTTCACCGACTTCAGGTTCTGCGGGGTTGGGAACTCACGAATCACTTGAGCCCTCTCCGGATCAACCCTGATACGTTGGTTAGTGATAATATGTCCTAAATACTTAATTTGTCTCGCCTCCACTAATATCTTGGTCGGATTTACCGTTAGCTTAGCCTTTCTCAATCTATTTAAGACCTCCTCTAGGTGCTTAAGGTGATCGCCAAAATTCTCGCTATATACAACGACGTCGTCTAGGTAATTGAACACGTACTTATATTTAATGTCTCCGAATACTTTATCGATCAATCTCGACAAAATCTGCCCACCCGTACATATCCCGGAGGGTAATCTGTTATATTCAAATAATCCGAAGGGTGTAATGAAGGACGTTAACCGCCTACTCTCCGGTGTAAGAGGAATCTGGTGGTAGGCCTCATTCAAATCGAGGACACTAAAAAATTTCGCCTTTCCGAAGTGCATTAGAGCATTTTCTACAGTGGGCAAAGGGAATGCGTCAAAGACCACCTTTCGGTTGAGTGCTCTGTAATCTACCACTAGACGAGACTTCGAATTCTTTTTGGGGACCAAGAAGGCTGGGCTGGCGTAGGGTGAATCGGATTCGGTAATGACCTTGTTTTGCAATCATTTTTGAACATACTCTTCCATTTCTATCATTTTAACTGGGTTGACCTGATAAGGAGGAGAACGAACCGGTACGCTATCACTCAAAAGTATACTGTATTCCATGATATCGGTGCAACCCAGTACTTCTGTAACGACGTCTCCGTAGCTCGCCAACAGGTCATCGAGTCGCCGCCGTTGGGCGTTGCTTAACTGATAATATGCCTCGTCTCTACCCTCGGGTACTTCACAAGGGGGTTGACAGAACATCACGGCAATCGGCTCCGGTCGGAACACGAAGGAAAAGGTTCTTTCCAAGAAATTAATACCCACGCCCGACCACGACATAAAATCGGCGCCCAGGACAACATCCACTGGACTTCTAGGTAAAACCAAAAACTCGTGTTTCCACGCTAGCCCTTCGATTTTGATGTCGAGTTTAACCATTTCCGAAACTGCAAACTGTGTGGAATCAATCGCTTGACATGTTGCGTCAACCCTGAGTCTTTGTCTGGGGGAAAGTTTTATGTTGCGTAAGAAGGGCTCCGACACGCAGGAGTGGAAGGCCCCCGTATCTAAAAGGGCCGAAACGGTTACCTTGTTTAGGCGAATGGATACCATGGGCGAGAAATTAGTATGAGAAAGGAGGGAGGGGAGGGTGGAGAAGGCCACTGAGTACCCGCGGTGGCTTCGTGGCTTTATAGCTCCGCGGGATACTCGTTTCCCGGTCGATTACCGTTTTCTCTCAAAACACCGAGGGGACGATCTTCCCTATTCCTCCCAGTTTGGGACGAGTTTTGACCTCCCGAGCGTTGCCCCTGTGGCCGCCAGCCGCGTTGCGCACCCGAGCGCTGGGTTTGACTCGTGCGTGGCCAGCGTCGATTTCTGTCGCCAAACTCCGGGTCGACCATGTCTTCGCTCGACGGTGGTTCCCTATAACACTCCGCCATCGCTCTTTTCTCGTCTAGATTGCGCCCCCATTGGACGAGTTGATCGAAATTAGGGGGTGTGTGGGCAAAGTGCCACAAGTACTTTGGATTCAAATTGCCACAGACGACTTCTAATAATTCGTTTTGCTCAAGAGGTTTATCGAGCCTGGCGTTCATGTTTTTCATCACGATAACATATTCGATCAAGGTTTCACAGCGCCCTTGGGTCCTGTTATAAAGATCCCTTTTAAGACGCAATTGATAATTGGCGGCGCCAAAATTTGCCTTGCATTCCTTTTGGAATTCTTTAAGATCCCGAAAACGGTTGGCCCAAAACCAATCCCTTGCCTTTCCTCTCACGATTTCGGGTAGCAGCTTGAGTTATACCTCATGGCTTAGTTGGAAATGATTGACGAACCTCGTTAGATTTTCTAGAAAGTGCATTACGCTTTCCCCTGATTCGCCACCAAATCCCAGCTCCCAACGTCGCGCGGCTACCACGACGGACTCGAGGCCCTTGAGATCGCAGCTGACGTTAGAAACGTTTCTATCTACACTGGCCCCCTCCTGATGGTGATCAGATTCCATAGCAATTTCCGTCGCCTCCTCCTCGTCATTAAAGAACGGATATACTCGCGAACCCTCTTTCGTAATTCATCCAACGTTCCCTCTGACACGATCCCGAACCTCGTGCACAAGTCAGCGAGCTCTACTTTGGGAAGTCAATTTACCCACGCGGTTCCTGGTGGGAATTTATCCGCCATCACGGTAACGGGCCTACGGGTATTGGTTCACATCCACGCTCTGCTACCAATTTTGAACTGTCCAAGGGCTCATGGGTGGGGAACCAAAAAAAACGACACACGTAGACCTGACAAATTTATTTCAAAGATACCCAAAAGGGAGGACGCTAAGGCGGCAGGAGAGGAAGGTGAACGCAAAGGAAGTGGACACCAGAGGGAAAGGGGGAATGGAGGGGGAAAGATAAGGCGGCGATACCTGCCGTGGGCCGGGCAGCCGATGACGGTGACCAGAGGCGTCGTGCCGTTGACGAGGGGGGGCTCCTCCAGGCGTCTCGGCAGAACAAGCTCGGCGGCATGACTCCCCCGAGCGCGGACTCCGCCTCCACTTAAATACAGTCAATCCCATCGGACTCGGGGCCCATGCCCCACCAGAAAGGCCGAAAGCCCTCGGCCAAGAAGCACCGCTCCCGACTCGCTATCGGACGAGGTGGACGGCTCGTCCTTGCGTATCGCCACAGGAACCACTCTCCGGAGGACGGAGGGGGGGGGGCGGGGCTCTCGCTAAGAGGCACGCGGACGGCTCAGGGAAAACGAGAGAGAGAGAAATGGGGAAAACGAGAACGATCGAAACGGGGAAAACGAGAGAGATAGAAACGGTGAAAACGAGACCGATAGAAATGGGGAAAACGAGAGAAATAGAAACGAGGACAAAGAGAGAGATAGAAAGGGGGAAAACGAGAGAGATAAAAATGGGGAAAACGAGAGAGACAGACACAGGGAGAACGACAGAAATAGAAATGGGAAAAACGATAGAGATACAATCGGAGAAAACGAGAGAGATAGAAACGGGGAAAACGAGAGAAATAGAAATGGGGAAAACGATAGAGAGAGAAACGGGGAAAACGAGAGACATAGAAACGGGGAAAACGGGGATGATAGAAACGGGGAGAACGAGAGAGATAGAAACGGGGAAAAAGAGAACGATGAAACGGGGAAAACGAAAGAGATAGAAACGGGGAAAACGAGAGAGATAGAATGAGGAAAACGAGAGAAATAGAAACGAGGACAATGAGAGAGATAAAAAGAGGGAAAACGCGAGAGATAGAAATGGGGAAAACGAGAGAGGTAGAAACGGAGAGAACAATGAGAGATAGAAATGGGGAAAACGATAGAGATAAAAACGGGGAAAACGAGAGAAATAGAAATGGGGAAAACGATAAGATAGAAACGGGGAAAACGAGAGACATAGAAACGGGGAAAACGATAGAGATAGAAATAGTGAAAACGAGAGAGATAGAAACGAGAACAACGAGAGAGATAGAAACGCGGACAACGAGAGAGATAGAAAAGAGGAAATCGACTAAGATAGAAACGGGGAAAACGAGTACGATCGAAACGGGGAAAACCAGAGAGATAGAATCAGGGGAAACGACAGTGATAGAAACAGGGAAAACGAGAGAGATAA
Source organism: Ceriagrion tenellum (assembly GCA_963169105.1). NCBI lineage: Eukaryota > Metazoa > Arthropoda > Insecta > Odonata > Coenagrionidae > Ceriagrion > Ceriagrion tenellum. Next base: position 43,626,519 of record OY720638.1, on the reverse strand, counting down.
AAAATGGGAAAACGAGAGAGACAGAAATGGGGAAAACGAGAGAGATAACCCCTGCGGGTAGGGGGATGGAGAATACTCCCGCAGTATCCCTGCTTGTCGTAAGAGGCGACTAAAAGGGCGGGGAGGTGAAACCCCGAAAACAAACCCCCAGGCAGCAAAGGGATGCGTCCGGACAGTTTTGTGGGTCCACTGTCTGTGTGCGGCCATACCAGCTGGCCTGCGATCCACCCGCATGTTTGCCGTGTGCGGAGACCCGTAAGGGGGAGAAGGGGATCCTGGTGGGTGAGTTCTCTGGAACCCAGCCGGGTGTCGGAAGCCCGGTATGGGCCGGAGTTCAACACCCCACTTCGGCCCTGGATTCCCTGTAAACGGGCGGTCAAGATCTAGCCAGTCTTGATCAATCGGCTTATCGACACGTTTCGATGGCGAGTGCTGGAGTGACGGGGGTCTGTGTAGGGCGGCCAAAGGTGTACGGGTTTGGAGGGCCCATGCACTGGAGGCCCCACCCGAAGCAGACCCCCTAAACAATAGTGCTATATCCCTTGGGTAGCCCTGGCGACCACACCGGTTCGCGGTGTGGCGTCCCGAATGTGTGGCTCCGTGGTGGGTGGGGAGCCCAGGGGACGAAATCCTAATTTTCATGGAGACAATCTCACTCCCTCCAAATAAAAGATCCCGCCCGGACACGGGCGGGGGAGATAGTATTTTCAAGAAGAGCATGCGCTATTTGGTTCTCAAATGTGCGAAAGATGGCGAGACACTTAAAAAGGTGTCTCCCTTCTTCATTAAACGGTCCTTGTCTGCGGTCATCCCTGGAGAACCTCACTCAGTCAAAAAGCTTAGAGATGGGACACTATTGATTGAGACGGCAAATGTAGACCAAGCAGTAAAACTGCTCAAAGTGAAGAAACTCCACGATATCCCGGTCACGGTAGATATCCACCGCACCCTAAACACTTCTCGGGGAGTTATAAGCCATTATGATCTCCTCTACGTTGAAGTAGACGAAATTAAGAGAGAAATGGTCCCACAAGGTGTGACAGACTGTCGTCGACTTACGACTAGGAGGAACGGTGAGACGATTAACACAACATCTGTGATCCTCACGTTCGCTCTCGATAAGCTCCCCGAGAAAGTGCATGTAGGCTACAATTCGGTACCAGTGCGGCCATTCATACCAAACCCCATGCGTTGCTTCCAATGCCAAAAGTTCGGCCACATCGCACCGCGATGTGAGAGTAAGACCACCTGCCCGCGCTGTGGCAAGGACAAGCATGAGGGTGACGTATGTTCCTCCGATCCTTTCTGCGTAAACTGCGAGGGTTCGCATCCAGCGTACTCTCGTGATTGCCCTGTGATGAAGGATGAAAGGAAAATTATGGAAATTAAGACCCTAGATAAAATCCCGTATGGAGAGGCGCGGCAGAAGTATCGGAGTCTCATGGCCCCTACCTTTTCCCGATCTTGGGCAGGTGTAGCAGCAACCCCCAAGAAAATGTGTACTATCTCCACTCAGACCGAAGAAACTAAGCCCACAAACAGCGTAAAAGAATCTAATGTACCGAAGAGTATGCCCCAGAAAGCCACGTCGAAGATATCGGCCGAGCCGGCTAAGGCCCAAAATCCGGCAAAGACGAACGCCACCAGTCCGGGTTCTCCAGGTAAAAACCCGAACAACTCCACCCCGGCCACGCCAATCAGGCGTGGAAAATCTCAATCCCCCGGGCCATCTGGTCCGGCCCGGCAGAGCCAACCAGAGTCGATGGAAGAAGATGAATAAGTCTCTGAGTCGGAGGTCCGCCGGGCTAGGTCTAAGGGGAAGAGACATCGCATAAAGCGCTGACTCTCCCTCTGTACTTAAAGCCCCTTTTTATTATTTATTTCTTTTATTTTAAAATTATTTATTACTCACCTTTTATGGTTTTCATCTTACAGTGGAACTGTAATGGTTTTTATCGGCATAAGGAGGAGCTGGCCATTTTAACTCGCGAATTTAACCCATGTTGTGTTTGTCTACAAGAAACGCATTTCAAAATGGCGGACAAGGGGATTTTAAAAGGTTTTAACGTTTTTAGATTTGACGAAATCAGTGGCCAACGAGCCCATGGTGGAGTTATGGTTGCTATTCGGGAGGCCCTTTACACCTCCCGAGTGCACCTAAACACGCCGTACCAAGCGGTGGCAGTCACCGTGTACGCCCCCGAGGCGATCACGCTATGCAACGTGTACCTGCCCGAGGGTGCACCGGTCACTCAATTTTACCTGAATGCTCTTGTCCGTCAACTACCTCAGCCGTTTATTTTACTAGGAGATTTTAACGCCCACGATCCTCTTTGGGGAAGCCCAAGAAGGCAATGCAATCGTAGAGGACGGATTTTATCCTCCTTTATTTTAGATAATGACTTGGTTTTATTGAACAATGGGGAAAAAACCCGTTTTAATTCTTTTACCGGTGACTCTTCAAGCATAGATTTGTGCATTGTATCGAGCACCTTAAGTATAAAATTTAACTTATCCGTTCATGATGACCTCTGTGGGAGCGATCACCTCCCACTTCTTATTACCAAGGAACGGCATTATAACCCTAGTTTTATACGGTCAGGCAATTGGGCTATTCGGAAAGCAGACTGGTCGCTTTTCCGAAACTGTTTTAATTTCAAATATGACGAAACACGTGATGGTGTTGACAATATTAACAGTTTGACTAGCAGTATAATACAAGCCGCACACGCCAGCGTACCACGGTCTCGCGGTACTGCGACGAGACCTCAAGTTCCGTGGTGGAATAATGACTGCGCGAAAGCCATCCGCCAACGTAAAAAGGCGTTGCGGATTTTTAACAAATATCCGACGGAAACTAGTCTATCCTCCTTCAGGCGCTTGAGAGCGAAGGCACGACAGGTCGTGAGAGACGCAAAAAGAGCTTCCTGGATGGAATTTGTGTCGGGTGTGAATAGCAGGACTCCACTTGCACAGGTGTGGCGTAAGGTGAAGAGTATCTCGGGCAATCACCACCAGCTGGGAATAACCTACCTCAAGGTAGGTGGCGATATTGTGACCTCAGCTCCTGAGATTGGTGAGGCTATTGGCCGCTCGCTCGCCGATACGAGCAGTAATAGAAATTACAATCCCACATTTTTGGGAATTAAATTACGAGTTGAAGCCTCACCAATCAACTTTCGTGAGATCCGCTGTCATGAAGATTATAACCTTCCGTTTTCCCTTAGGGAGCTACAATCAGCCGTTGATGACTCCAAATTCACGGCTCCGGGATTGGATGAGGTCCACAACGCCTTTCTCCGGAATATTCCGACGACGACAATGTTAGAGGTCCTCCACACTCTCAATCACCTTTGGAGAGACGGTGCATTCCCGTCGTCCTGGCGCGAATCAGTAGTCATACCCATACCGAAGCAGGGCAAAGATCGTACTGACCCGAATGGTTATAGACCTATAGCACTCACTAACTGCCTGTGCAAGTTAATGGAAAGAATGGTTAACCGACGGCTTATTTGGTGGCTAGAGTGCCGAAACCTTCTCTCCGATATTCAGTGTGGATTTCGTAGAGGCCGGTCCACGATCGATCACCTGATAAGAATAGATAATTACATCCAGGAAGCCTTTGTTCTCCGCCAGCATGTTGTCGGCGTCTTCTTTGACATAGAGAAGGCATATGACACTGTCTGGCGGCGAAAAATATTGAACACTTTGCACGAATGGGGTCTCAGGGGTAATCTACCCACTTTTATTCAGAATTTTTTATCCGATCGGTTTTTTAAAGTTAGAGTTGGTCAGTACCTATCCGTAGCATACAGCCAAGATAATGGGGTTCCACAAGGGTCAGTTTTAAGCGTAACACTTTTCGCCGTGGCAATCAACGATATCGTTGATTGCATAAAGCCACCGGTGATAGGGTCTTTGTTTGTGGATGACTTCGCCATATTCTGCAGGTCATCTTATCTTACCTCTGCTGCTAGACTCACCCAACTTACGCTGAATAAATTGGAGAAGTGGACCCAAAGGAGCGGATTTAAAATCTCCTCGGAAAAAACAAAATGCATTCACTTTCACCGGATTAGGGGGCAACACATCCCTCCGCCGCTACATTTAGAAGGGAAAAACATTCCATTTGTGGACTCCAACAGTTTCCTGGGACTTGTATTTGACTATCGCCTCAACTGGAAGGAACAAATTAGTGTCCTGAAAAGAAAATGTACAAATGCGTTAAATATTCTGAAATATCTAAGTCACTCATCCTGGGGAGCTGACCGCTATACGCTTCTCTTACTATACCGGACGCTGATACGGTCAAAGCTAGCCTACGGTTGTTTTGTGTATTCCTCCGGTCGGGAGTCATACTTGCGCCCACTGACATCGGTTCACAATGCTGGAATACGGTTAGCCACCGGGGCGTTCCGTACGAGTCCAGTGCAAAGCATCTATGCGGATGCAGGAGAACCGCCCTTGTCCCATCGGAGAAACATGCTTATGTGCGGCTATGTAGCAAAAATTTTATCTATGAGGACTCACCCTTGTTTTAACCTTGTTTTTAAACCCCGCTACTTAGAACTTTTTAACCGTCGAACCAGAGCCACTAGGCCTGCAAGCATACGTTTCAACAGTTTTATATCCGAGCATCGAATCACGCTTCCTGAAGTATATCCTTCTGGCTTTCCCAAACATCCGCCATGGGAAACTCCCGCTCCTAAAATCAACATGGGACTCACTCAGCGCAAGAAAGCTCTAACCACTACTCTGGAATACCAGCGTCAGTTTAATCTCTATCTTCACTGCAACCCAGGTATCGTGCCAGTTTTTACAGATGGCTCTAAGTCTGACGCTGCCTGTGCATGTGCAGTTGTCTCATCCCACCATGGAGCCATCAGGGCGAGGTTGAATCCGCTGTGTAGTGTTTACACAGCGGAACTCCTCGCAATAAAAATGGCCCTAGGAGGGATAGAAGGGAACAGTGGCCCCTTCGTCATATGCTCGGACTCTCTTAGCGCCCTGAACTCCATCTCTAGCTTTTCTTCAATGCACCCAATCATTCAAGATATACAAACTGCTTTGATATCCCTTAGCAGAAGGGGAATATCTGTATCATTCCTTTGGGTCCCAGGGCATGTGGGTATCCCTGGAAATGAAAGAGCGGACGCTTTGGCGAAGGAGGCACTTGACTTGGAGGAAATAACTCTGACGCTGGTACCATACGAGGACCTTAAGTCTTTCTTGAGAAATGTAGCCCTAGAAGAGTGGAAAGATATATGGAGGAACGTTGAAAATAATAAACTGCGCGTGGTGAAATCGGTAGTGTCAGCGTGGCCCACATCCGTCAGGAAGAGTCGCCGGGAGGAAGTGGTCATCACACGTTTGAGGATAGGGCATTGCCCTTTGACTCACTCCTTTCTCTTCACCGAGGAGAAACGACCACCTCGCTGTGATGACTGCGACTGCCCTCTCAGCGTTCGGCATATCCTGACGGAGTGTGACAAATACCGATACTTGCGTAGCAGGCTGCAGTTAGCGGGAGACATAAAGTCGATCCTAGGCGATGACTCAGATGTTCTCAACCGCGTTTTATCATTTTTAAATGAAACTGGCCTTTTTAGCAGTATTTTAAGGATGTAAAACCTATTTTAATTTTGACTAAGAGTACATATTAAGAATTTTATTTTAATACCAATATATGTAACATATATATTTTTTTTTATAAACATGACGTGTAGTGGTGCAAAATGACCATGTTGTCGACGCACCCTATAAAACAAATACTACTACTACTACGAGAGAGATAGAATCGGGGAAAACGAGAGAGATAGAATCGGGGAAATGAACAGAGAAAGAAACAGGGAAAACGAGAACGATCGCACCGGGAAAAGGAGAGAGATAGAATCGGGGAAAAAGACAGGTATAGAAACAAGGGAAATTTTATAGACGGAAATGGGGAAAACGAGAGATACAAACTGGGAAAACCAGCGATAGAAATGGGGAAAACGACTGAGATAGAAACGGGAAAAACAAGTTCGTTCGAAACGGGGAAAGTACAGAGTTAGAAACGTGGAAGACGAGAACGATCGAAACGGGGAAAACGAGAGAGATAGAAACGGTGAAAACGAGAGAGATAGAAATGGGGAAAACGAGAGAGATAGAAATGGGGAAAACGAGAGAGATAGTAATGGGGAAAACGAGAGAGATAGAAATGGGTACAACAAGAGATATAAAAACGAGGACAACGACATAGATAGAAAAGAAGACAACGAGAGAGATAGAAACGTGGAAAACGAGAGAGATAGAAATGGAAAAACGAGAGAGATAGAAACGAGGAAAACGAGTTCGATCGAAACGGGGAAAACGAGAGAGATAGAAACGGGGAAAACGAGAGAGACAGAAACGGAGAAAACGAGAGAGATAGAAATTTGGAAAACGAGAGAGATGGGAACGAAGACAAGGAGAGAGATAGAAACGGGGAAAACGAGAGAGAAAGAAATGGGGAAAACGAGAGAGATAGAAACGTAGAAAACGAGAGAGATATAAATGGGGAAAACGAGTTATATAGAAACGGGGAAAACGAGAGAGATAGAAAAGGAAAAATCAAGTTCGATCGAAACGGGGAAAACGACAGAGATAGAAAAGGGGAAATCGAGAGATATAGAAACAAAGACAACGAGAAAGAGAGAAACGAGGACAACGAGAGAGATAGAAACGGGGAAAACGAGAGAGAGAGAAACGGGGAAAACGAGAGAGATAGAAACGAGGACAACGATAGAGATAGAAACTGGGAAAATGAGTGAGATAGAAAGGGGGAAAACGAGTGAGATAGAAATGGGGAGAACGAGAGAGATAGAAACGAGGACAACGATAGAGATAGAAACGGGGAAAATGAGTGAGATAGAAAGGGGGAAAACGAGTGAGATAGAAATGGGGAGAACGAGAGAGATAGAAACTGGGAAAACGAGGGAGATAGAAATGGGGAAAACGATAGAGATAGAAATGGGGAAAACGAGAGACATAGATACGGGGAAAACGAGAGAGATAGAAATAGGGAACACGAGAGAGATAAAAACGAGACAACCATGCAGATAGAAATGGGGAAAACGAGAGAGACAGAATCGGGGAACACGAAAGGCATAGAAACAAGGGAAACTTTAGAGACAGAAACGGGGAAAACGAGACAGATACAAACTGGCAAAACCAACGATAGAAATGGGGAAAACGACAGAGATAGAAACAGGGAAAACGAGTACGATCGAAACGGGGAAAACGAGAAAGATAAAATCGGGGAAAACGAGAGGGATAGATGCGGGGAAAACGAGACGGATAAAAATGGGGAAAACGAGAGAGATAGAAACGAGGACAATGAGAGAGATAGAAAGGGGGAAATCGAGAGAATAGAAATGGGGGAAACGAGAGAGATAGAAACGGGGAGAACGAGAGAGATAGAAATGAGGACAATGAGAGAGATAAAAAGAGGGAAAACGCGTGAGATAGAAACGAGAACAACGAGAGAGATAGAAACAGGGACAACGAGAGAGATAAAGAAGAGGAAATCGACTAAGATAGAAACGGGGAAAACGAGTACGATCGAAACGGGGAAAACCAGAGAGTTAGAATCAGGGGAAACGACAGTGATAGAAACAGGGAAAACGAGAGAGATAAAAAATGGGGAAAACGAGACAGATAGAATCGGGGAAAACGAGAGAGATAGAATCGGGGAAATGAACAGAGAAAGAAACAGGGAAAACGACAGTGATAGAAACAGGGAAAACGAGAGAGATAAAAAATGGGAAAACGAGAGAGACAGAAATGGGGAAAAGGAGAGAGATAGAATCGGGGAAAACGAGAGAGATAGAATCGGGGAAATGAACAGAGAAAGAAACAGGGAAAACGAGAACGATCGAACCGGGAAAAGGAGAGAGATAGAAACGGGGAAAAAGACAGGCATAGAAACAAGGGAAATTTTATAGAAGAAAATGGGGAAAACGAGAGATACAAACTGGAAAAACCAGCGATAGAAATGGGGAAAACGACTGAGATAGAAACGGGAAAAACAAGTTCGTTCGAAACGGGGAAAGTACAGAGTTAGAAATTTGGAAAACGAGAACGATCGAAACGGGGAAAACGAGAGAGATAGAAACGGTGAAAACGAGTAAGATCGAAACGGGGAAAACGAGAGAGTTAGAAACGGGGTAAACGAGTTCGATCGAAACGGGGAAAACCAGAGAGATAGAATCAGGGGAAACGACAGAGATAGAAACTGGGAAAACGAGAGAGATAGAAATGGGGAAAACGAGAGAGATAGAAATGAGGAAAACGAGAGAGATAGTAATGGGGAAAACGAGAGAGATAAAAATGGGTACAACGAGAGATATAAAAACGAGGACAACGACAGAGATAGAAAAGAAGACAACGAGAGAGATAGAAACGGGGAAAACGAGAGAGATAGAAATGGAAAAACGAGAGAGATAGAAATTTGGAAAACGAGAGAGATGGGAACGAAGACAAGGAGAGAGATAGAAACGGGGAAAACGAGAGAGAAAGAAATGGGGAAAACGAGAGAGATAGAAACGGAGAAAACGAGAGAGATATAAATGGGGAAAACGAGTTATATAGAAACGGGGAAAACGACAGAGATAGAAAAGGGGAAATCGAGAGATATACAAACAAAGACAACGAGAAAGAGAGAAACGAGGACAACGAGAGAGATAGAAACGAGGACAACGAGAGAGATAGAAACGGGGAAAATGAGTGAGATAGAAAGGGGGAAAACGAGTGAGATAGAAATGGGGAGAACGAGAGAGATAGAAACTGGGAAAACGAGGGAGATAGAAATGGAGAAAACGATAGAGATAGAAATGGGGAAAACGAGAGACATAGATACGGGGAAAACTAGAGAGATGGAAATAGGGAACACGAGAGAGATACAAACGAGGACAACCATGCAGATAGAAATGATGAAAACGAGAGAGAGAGAATCGGGGAAAACGAAAGGCATAGAAACAAGGGAAACTTTAGAGACAGAAACGGGGAAAACGAGACAGATACAAACTGGCAAAACCAACGATAGAAATGGGGAAAACGACAGAGATAGAAACGGGGAAAACGAGTACGATCGAAACGGGGAAAACGAGAAAGATAAAATCGGGGAAAACGAGAGGGATAGATGCGGGGAAAAGGAGACGGATAAAAATGGGGAAAACGAGAGAGATAGAAACGAGGACAATGAGAGAGATAGAAAGGGGGAAATCGAGAGAATAGAAATGGGGGAAACGAGAGAGATAGAAACGGGGAGAACGAGAGAGATAGAAATGAGGACAATGAGAGAGATAAAAAGAGGGAAAACGCGAGAGATAGAAACGAGAACAACGAGAGAGATAGAAACGCGGACAACGAGAGAGATAGAAAAGAGGAAATCGACTAAGATAGAAACGGGGAAAACGAGTACGATCGAAACGGGGAAAACCAGAGAGATAGAATCAGGGGAAACGACAGTGATAGAAACAGGGAAAACGAGAGAGATAAAAAATGGGGAAAACGAGACAGATAGAATCGGGGAAAACGAGAGAGATAGAATCGGGGAAATGAACAGAGAAAGAAACAGGGAAAACGAGAACGATCGAACCGGGAAAAGGAGAGAGATAGAATCGGGGAAAAAGACAGGCATAGAAACAAGGGAAATTTTATAGACGGAAATGGGGAAAACGAGAGATACAAATTGGGAAAACCAGCGATAGAAATGGGGAAAACGACTGAGATAGAAACGGGAAAAACAAGTTCGTTCGAAACGGGGAAAGTACAGAGTTAGAAACTTGGAAAACGAGAACGATCGAAACGGGGAAAACGAGAGAGATAGAAACGGTGAAAACGAGTAAGATCGAAACGGGGAAAACGAGAGAGTTAGAAACGGGGTAAACGAGATCGATCGAAACGGGGAAAACCAGAGAGATAGAATCAGGGGAAACGACAGAGATAGAAACTGGGAAAACGACAGAGATAGAAATAGGGAAAACGAGAGCGATAGAATCGGGGAAAACGACAGAGATAGAAACTGGGAAAACGAGAGAGATAGAAATGGGGAAAACGAGAGCGACAGAATCGGGGAAAACGAGAGAGATAGAAATGGGGAAAACGAGAGCGACAGAATCGGGGAAAACGAGAGAGATAGAAATAAGGACAACGAGAGAGATAGAAACGGGGAAAACGGGAGGTAGAATCGGGGAAAAGGACAGAGAAAGGAACAGGGAAAACGAGAACGATCGAACCTGGTAAACGAGAGAGATAGAATCGGGGAAAAAGACAGGCATAAAAACAAGGGAAATTTTAGAGTCAGAAATGGGGAAGACGAGAGAGATACAAACTGGGAAAACCAGCGATAGAAATGGGGGAATGACAGAGATAGAAACGGGGAAAACGAGAACGATCGAATCGGGGAAAACGAGAGAGATTGAAACGGTGAAAACGAACGAGATAGAAACGAGGAAACTATGGAGATAGAAATGGGGAAAACGAGAGTGTTAGAAACGCGGACAACGAGAGAGATAGAAAAGGGGAAATCGACTAAGATAGAAATGGGGAAACGGGAAAGATAGGAACGGGGAAAAAGAGAGAGATCGATACGGAGAAAACTAGAGAGATATAAACGAGGACAACGAGAGAGATACAAACGGGGAAAACGAGAGAGACAGAAATGGGGAATACGACAGAGATAGAAACGGGGAAAACGAGTAAGATCGAAACGGTGAAAACGAGAGAGATAGAAAGCGGGAAAACGAGTGAAATAGAATCAGGGGAAACGACAGATAGAAATGGGGAAAACGACATAGATAAAAACTGCGAAAACGAGAGAGATAGAAATGGGGAAAACGAGAGAGATAGAATCGGGGAAAACGAGAGAGATAGCAATGAGGACAACGAAAGAGATAGAAACGGGGAAAACGAGAGAGATAGAATCGGGGAAAACGAGAGAGATAGAATTAACGACAACGACAGAGATAGAAACGGGGAAAACGAGAGAGATAGAATCGGGGTAAAGGACAGAGAAAGAAACAGGGAAAACGAGAACGATCGAACCGGGAAAACGAGAGAGATAGAATCGGGGAAAAAGAGAGGCATAGAAACAAGGGAAATTTGGAAAATTTGGAGTGGGAAATGGGGAAAACGAGAGAGATACAAACTGGGAAAACCATCGATAGAAATGGGGAAAACAAGTTCGATCGAAACGGGGAAAACCACAGAGTTAGAAACGGGGAAAACGAGAGAGATAGAAACGGTAAAACGAGAGAGACAGAAATGGGGAAAACGAGAGAGATAGAAATGGAGAAAAAGAGAGAGATAGAAATGTGTAAAACGAGAGATATAGAAACGAAGACAACGACAGAGATAGAAACGAAGACAACGAGAGAGATAGAAACGGGGAAAACGAGAGAGACAGAAACGGAGAAAACGAGAGAGATAGAAACGACAACGAGAGAGATAGAAACGGAGAAAACGAGAGAGACAGAAACGGAGAGAACGAGAGAGATAGAAACGAGGACGAGAGAGATAGAAATGGGTAAAACGAGAGAGATAGAAAAGGGGAAAACGAGAGAGATAGAAACGAGGACAACGAGAGAGATAGAAACGAGGACAACGAGAGAGATAGAAACGGGGAAAACGAGAGAGAGAGAAACGGGGAAAACGATAGAGACAGTAACGGGGAAAACGAGAGAGATACAAATGGGGAAAACGATAGAGATAGAAATGGGGAAAACGAGAGACATAGATACGGGGAAAACTAGAGAGATGGAAATAGGGAACACGAGAGAGATACAAACGAGGACAACCATGCAGATAGAAATGATGAAAACGAGAGAGAGAGAATCGGGGAAAACGAAAGGCATAGAAACAAGGGAAACTTTAGAGACAGAAACGGGGAAAACGAGACAGATACAAACTGGCAAAACAAACGATAGAAATGGGGAAAACGACAGAGATAGAAACGGGGAAAACGAGTACGATCGAAACGGGGAAAACGAGAAAGATAAAATCGGGGAAAACGAGAGGGATAGATGCGGGGAAAAGGAGACGGATAAAAATGGGGAAAACGAGAGAGATAGAAACGAGGACAATGAGAGAGATAGAAAGGGGGAAATCGAGAGAATAGAAATGGGGGAAACGAGAGAGATAGAAACGGGGAGAACGAGAGAGATAGAAATGAGGACAATGAGAGAGATAAAAAGAGGGAAAACGCGAGAGATAGAAACGAGAACAACGAGAGAGATAGAAACGCGGACAACGAGAGAGATAGAAAAGAGGAAATCGACTAAGATAGAAACGGGGAAAACGAGTACGATCGAAACGGGGAAAACCAGAGAGATAGAATCACGGGAAACGACAGTGATAGAAACAGGGAAAACGAGAGAGATAAAAAATGGGGAAAACGAGACAGATAGAATCGGGGAAAACGAGAGAGATAGAATCGGGGAAATGAACAGAGAAAGAAACAGGGAAAACGAGAACGATCGAACCGGGAAAAGGAGAGAGATAGAATCGGGGAAAAAGACAGGCATAGAAACAAGGGAAATTTTATAGACGGAAATGGGGAAAACGAGAGATACAAATTGGGAAAACCAGCGATAGAAATGGGGAAAACGACTGAGATAGAAGCGGTGAAAACTAACGAGATAGAAACGAGGAAACTATGGAGATAGAAATGGGGAAAACGAGAGTGTTAGAAACGCGGACAACGAGAGAGATAGAAAAGGGGAAATCGACTAAGATAGAAATGGGGAAACGGGAAAGATAGGAACGGGGAAAAAGAGAGAGATCGATACTGAGAAAACTAGAGAGATATAAACGAGGACAACGAGAGAGATACAAACGGGGAAAACGAGAGAGACAGAAATGGGGAATACGACAGAGATAGAAACGGGGAAAACGAGTAAGATCGAAACGGTGAAAACGAGAGAGATAGAAAGCGGGAAAACGAGTGAAATAGAATCAGGGGAAACGACAGATAGAAATGGGGAAAACGACATAGATAAAAACTGGGAAAACGAGAGAGATAGAAATGGGGAAAACGAGAGAGATAGAATCGGGGAAAACGAGAGAGATAGCAATGAGGACAACGAAAGAGATAGAAACGGGGAAAACGAGAGAGATAGAATCGGGGTAAAGGACAGAGAAAGAATCAGGGAAAACGAGAACGATCGAACCGGGAAAACGAGAGAGATAGAATCGGGGAAAAAGAGAGGCATAGAAACAAGGGAAATTTGGAAAATTTGGAGTGGGAAATGGGGAAAACGAGAGAGATACAAACTGGGAAAACCATCGATAGAAATGGGGAAAACAAGTTCGATCGAAACGGGGAAAACCACAGAGTTAGAAACGGGGAAAACGAGAGAGATAGAAACGGTAAAACGAGAGAGACAGAAATGGGGAAAACGAGAGAGATAGAAATGGAGAAAAAGAGAGAGATAGAAATGTGTAAAACGAGAGATATAGAAACGAAGACAACGACAGAGATAGAAACGAAGACAACGAGAGAGATAGAAACGGGGAAAACGAGAGAGACAGAAACGGAGAAAACGAGAGAGATAGAAACGACAACGAGAGAGATAGAAACGGAGAAAACGAGAGAGACAGAAACGGAGAGAACGAGAGAGATAGAAACGAGGACGAGAGAGATAGAAATGGGTAAAACGAGAGAGATAGAAAAGGGGAAAACGAGAGAGATAGAAACGAGGACAACGAGAGAGATAGAAACGAGGACAACGAGAGAGATAGAAACGGGGAAAACGAGAGAGAGAGAAACGGGGAAAACGATAGAGACAGAAACGGGGAAAACGAGAGAGATACAAATGGGGAAAACGATAGAGATAAAAATGGGGAAAAGGAGAGAGAGGAAATGAGGAAAACGAGAGATAGAAATGAGGAAAACGATAGAGATAAAAATGGGGAAAAGGAGAGAGAGGAAATGAGGAAAATGAGAGAGATAGAAATGGGGAAAACGAAAGATAGAAACGGGGAAAAGAAGAACGATCGAAATGGGGAAAACGAGAGCGATAGAAACGGTGAAAACGAGAGAGATAGGAACGAGGACAACGAGACAGATAGAAACGGAGAAAACGAGAGAGATAGAAACGGGGAAAACGAGATAGATAGAAACCAGGACAACGAGAGAGATAGATACGGGGAAAACGAGAGAGATAGAAATGGGGAAAACGAGATAGATAGAAACGGGGAAAACGAGAGAGATAGAAATTTGGAAAACGAGAGTAATAGAAACGGAGAAAACGAGGGAGATAGAAATGGGGAAAACGAGTTCGATCGAAACGGGGAAATCGACAGAGATAGAAATGGGGAAAACGACAGATATACAAAAGGGGAAAACGACAGAAATAGAAACGGGGAAAACAAGAGAGAGGGAAACAAGGACAACGAGACAAGAAGTACGGGGAAACGAGAGAGATAGATGTGGGGAAAACGACAGAGATAGAAACGGGGAAAACGAGTACGATCGAAACGGGGAAAACGTGAGAGATAGAATCGGGGAAAACGAGAGAGATAGAAACGGGGAAAGCGAGACAGATAGAAATGGGGAAAACGGGAGAGATAGAAACGAGGACAACGAGAGAGATAGAAAGGGGGAAAACGAGTGAGATGGAAATGGGGAAAACGAGATAGATAGGAACGGGGAATTCGAGAGAGATAGAAATTTGGAAAACGAGAGAGATAGAAACGGAGAAAACGAGGGAGATAGAAATGGGGAATACGACAGAGATAGAAACGGGGAAAACGAGAGAGATAGAATTAGGGAAAACGATAGAGATAGAAACGGGGAAAACGAGAGAGATAGAAATGGGGAATACGACAGAGATAGAAACGGGGAAAACGAGTAAGATCGAAACGGGGAAAACGAATGAGTTAGAAACGGGGTAAACGAGTTCGGTAAATGAGGAAAACGGGAGAGACAGAAACGAGGACAACGAGAGAGATAGAAAGGGGGAAAACAAGAAAGATAGAAATGGGGAAAACGACAGAGATAGAAACGGGAAAAACGAATACGATCGAAACGGGGAAAACGACAGAGACAGAAATGGGGAGAACGAGAGAGATAGGAACGGGGAAAACGATAGAGATAGAATTAGGGAAAACGATAGAGATAGAAACGGGGAAAGCGAGAGACATAGATACGGGGAAAACGAGAGAGATAGAAATGGGGAATACGAGATAGATAGAAACGGGGAAAACGAGGGAGATAGAAATGGGGAAAACGAGTTCGATCGAAACGGGGAAGTCGACAGAGATAGAAATGAGGAAAACGACAGAGATAGAAATGGGGAAAACGATGGAAATAGATATGGGGAAAACGAGAGAGATAGATAGAAGGAAAACGAGAGAGATAGAAACAAGGACTACGAGACAAAAAGTTCGGGGAAAACGAGAGAATTAGAAATGGGGAAAACGACAGAGATAGAAACGGGGAAAACGAGTACGATCGAAACGGGGAAAACGAAAGAGATAAAATCGGGGAAAACATGAGAGATAGAAACGGGGAAAGCGAGACAGATAGAAATGAGGAAAACGGGAGAGATAGATACGGAGAAAACGAGAGAGATAGAAATGGGGAAAACGAGATAGATAGAAACGGGGAAAACGAGAGAGATAGAAATTTGGAAAACGAGAGAGATAGAAACGGAGAAAACGAGGGAGATAGAAATGGGGAAAACGAGTTCGATCGAAACGGGGAAATCGACAGAGATAGAAATGGGGAAAACGACAGAGATAGAAATGGGGAAAACGAAAGAAATAGAAACGATGAAAACAAGAGAGAGAGAAACAAGGACAACGAGACAAGAAGTACGGGGAAAACGAGAGAGATAGAAATGGGGAAAACGACAGAGATAGAAACGGGGAAAACGAGTACGATCGAAACGGGGAAAGCGAGAGAGATAGAATCGGGGAAAACGAGAGAGATAGAAACGGGGAAAGCGAGACAGATAGAAATGGGGAAAACGGGAGAGATAGAAACGAGGACAACGAGAGAGATAGAAAGGGGGAAAACGAGTGAGATAGAAATGGGGAAAACGAGAGAAATAGAAATGGGGAGAACGAGAGAGATAGGAACGGGGAAAACGAGAGAGATAGAATTGGGGAACACGATAGAGATAGAAACGGGGAAAACGAGAGAGATAGAAATGGGGAATACGACAGAGATAGAAACGGGGAAAACGAGTAAGATCGAAACGGGGAAAACGAAGGAGTTAGAAACGGGGTAAACGAGTTCGGTAAATGAGGAAAACGGGAGAGATAGAAACGAGGACAACGAGAGAGATAGAAAGGGGGAAAACGAGAAAGATAGAAATGGGGAAAACGACAGAGATAGAAACGGGGAAAACGACAGAGATAGAAACGGGGAAAACGACAGAGACAGAAATTGGGAGAACGAGAGAGATAGGAACGGGGAAAACGAGAGAGATAGAATTGGGGAAAACGATAGAGATAGAAACGGGGAAAGCGAGAGACATAGATACGGGGAATTCGAGAGAGATAGAAATTTGGAAAACGAGAGAGATAGAAACGGAGAAAACGAGAGAGATAGAAATTTGAAAACGAGAGAGATAGAAACGGAGAAAACGAGGGAGATAGAAATACGGAAAACGAGTTATATAGAAACGGGGAAAACGAGAGAGATAGAAAAGGGGAAATCAAGTTCTTTCGAAACGGGGAATTCGACAGAGATAGAAATGGGGAAAACGAGACAGACAGAAACAGAGAAAACGAGAGAGATAGAAATTTGGAAAACGAAAGAGATGGGAACGAAGACAAGGAGAGAGATCGAAACCGGGAAAACCAGAGAGATATAAACGAGGACAACGAGAGAGATAGAAACGGGGAAAACGAGAGATAGAAATTGGGAATACGACATAGATAGAAACGGGGAAAACGAGTAAGATCGAAACGGGGAAAACGAGAGAGTTAGAAACGGGGTAAACGAGTTCGGTAAATGAGGAAAACGGGAGAGATAGAATGGAGGACAACGAGAGAGATAGAAAGGGGGAAAACGAGAGAGATAGAAATGGGGAAAACGACAGAGATAGAAACGGGGAAAACGAGTACGATCGAAACGGGGAAAACGACAGAGACAGAAATGGGGAAAACGATAGAGATAGAAACGGGGAAAGCGAGAGACATAGATACGGGGAAAACAAGAGAGATAGAAATGGGGAAAACGAGATAGATAGAAACGGGGAATTCGAGAAGGATAGAAATTTGGAAAATGATAGAGATAGAAACGGAGAAAACGAGGGAGATAGAAATGGGGAAAACGAGTTATATAGAAACGGGGAAAACGAGAGAGATAGAAAAGGGGAAATCAAGTTCGATCGAAACGGGGAAGTCGACAGAGATAGAAATGGGGAAAACGATAGAGACAGAAACAGAGAAAACGAGAGAGATAGAAATTTGGAAAACGAGAGAGATGGGAACGAAGACACGGAGAGAGATCTAAACCGGGAAAACCAGAGAGATATAAACGAGGACAACGAGAGGGATAGAAACGGGGAAAACGAGTAAGATCGAAACGGGGAAAACGAGAGAGTTAGAAACGGGGTAAACGAGTTCGATCGAAACGGGGAAAACCAGAGAGATAGAATCAGGGGAAACGACAGAGATAGAAACTGGGAAAACGAGAGAGATAGAAATAGGGAAAACGAGAGCGATAGAATCGGGGAAAACGACAGAGATAGAAACTGGGAAAACGAGAGAGATAGAAATGGGGAAAACGAGAGCGACAGAATCGGGGAAAACGAGAGAGATAGAAATGGGAAAAAAGAGAGCGACAGAATCGGGGAAAACGAGAGAGATAGAAATAAGGACAACGAGAGAGATAGAAACTGGGAAAACGGGAGGTAGAATCGGGGAAAAGGACAGAGAGAGGAACAGGGAAAACGAGAACGATCGAACCTGGTAAACAAGAGAGATAGAATCGGGGAAAAGGACAGGCATAGAAACAAGGGGAAACTTTAGAGTCGGAAATGGGGAAAACGAGAGAGATACAAACTGGGAAAACCAGCGATAGAAATGAGGAAATGACAGGAATAGAAACGGGGAAAACGAGAACGATCGAAACGGGGAAAACGAGAGAGATAGAAGCGGTGAAAACTAACGAGATAGAAACAGGGAAACTATGGAGATAGAAATGGGGAAAACGAGAGTGTTAGAAACGCGGACAACGAGAGAGATAGAAAAGGGGAAATCGACTAAGATAGAAATGGGGAAACGGGAGAGATAGGAACGGGGAAAAAGAGAGAGATCGATACGGAGAAAACTAGAGAGATATAAACGAGGACAACGAGAGAGATAGAAACGGGGAAAACGAGAGAGACAGAAATGGGGAATACGACAGAGATAGAAACGGGGAAAACGAGTAAGATCGAAACGGTGAAAACGAGAGAGATAGTTAGCGGGAAAACGAGTGAGTTAGAATCAGGGGAAACGACAGATAGAAATGGGGAAAACGACATAGATAAATCTGGGAAAACGAGAGAGATAGAAATGGGGAAAACGAGAGAGATAGAATCGGGGAAAACGAGAGAGATAGCAATGAGGACAACGAAAGAGATAGAAACGGGGAAAACGAGAGAGATAGAATCGGGGAAACGAGAGAGATAGAATTAACGACAACGACAGAGATAGAAACGGGGAAAACGAGAGAGATAGAATCGGGGTAAAGGACAGAGAAAGAAACAGGGAAAACGAGAACGATCGAACCGGGAAAACGAGAGAGATAGAATCGGGGAAAAAGACAGGCATAGAAACAAGGGAAATTTGGAAAATTTGGAGTGGGAAATGGGGAAAACGAGAGAGATACAAACTGGGAAAACCATCGATAGAAATGGGGAAAACAAGTTCGATCGAAACGGGGAAAACCACAGAGATAGAAACGGGGAAAACGAGAGGTATAGAAACGGTAAAACGAGAGAGATAGAAATGGGGAAAACGAGAGAGATAGAAATGGAGAAAACGAGAGAGATAGAAATGTGTAAAACGAAAGATATAGAAACGAGGACAACGACAGAGATAGAAACGAAGACAACGAGAGAGATAGAAAAGGGGAAAACGAGAGAGACAGAAACGGAGAAAACGAGAGAGATAGAAACGACGACAACGAGAGAGATAGAAACGGAGAAAACGAGAGGGACAGAAACGGAGAGAACGAGAGAGATAGAAACGAGGGCGAGAGAGATAGAAATGGGTAAAACGAGAGAGATAGAAAAGGGGAAAACGAGAGAGACAGAAACGGGGAAAACGAGAGAGATAGAAATGGGGAAAACGAAAGAGATAAAAATGGGGAAAAGGAGAGAGAGAGATTGAGGAAAACGAGAGAGATAGAAATGGGGAAAACGATAGACATAAAAATGGGGAAAAGGAGAGAAGGGAAATGAGGAAAACGAGAGAGATAGAAATGGGGAAAACGAAAGATAGAAACGGGGAAAAGAAGAACGATCGAAATGGGGAAAACGAGAGCGATAGAAACGGTGAAAACGAGAGAGATAGGAACGAGGACAACGAGACAGATAGAAACGGAGAAAACGAGAGAGATAGAAACGGGGAAAACGAGATAGATAGAAACCAGGACAACGAGAGAGATAGATACGGGGAAAACGAGAGAGATAGAAATGGGGAAAACGAGATAGATAAAAACGGGGAAAACGAGAGAGATAGAAATTTGGAAAACGAGAGAAATAGAAACGGAGAAAACGAGGGAGATAGAAATGGGGAAAACGAGTTCGATCGAAACGGGGAAATCGACAGAGATAGAAATGGGGAAAACGACAGATATACAAATGGGGAAAACGACAGAAATAGAAACGGGGAAAACAAGAGAGAGAGAAACAAGGACAACGAGACAAGAAGTACGGGGAAACGAGAGAGATAGAAATGGGGAAAACGACAGAGATAGAAACGGGGAAAACGAGTACGATCCAAACGGGGAAATCGAGAGAGATAGAATCGGGGAAAACGAGAGAGATAGAAACGGGGAAAGCGAGACAGATAGAAATGGGGAAAACGGGAGAGATAGAAACGAGGACAACGAGAGAGATAGAAAGGGGGAAAACGAGTGAGATAGAAATGGGGAAAACGAGTGAGATAGAAATGGGGAAAACGAGATAGATAGAAACGGGGAATTCGAGAGAGATAGAAATTTGGAAAACGAGAGAGATAGAAACGGAGAAAACGAGGGAGATAGAAATGGGGAATACGACAGAGATAGAAACGGGGAAAACGAGAGAGATAGAATTGGGGAAAACGATGGAGATAGAAACGGGGAAAACGAGAGAGATAGAAATGGGGAATACGACAGAGATAGAAACGGGGAAAACGAGTAAGATCGAAACGGGGAAAACGAAGGAGTTAGAAACGGGGTAAACGAGTTCGGTAAATGATGAAAACGGGAGAGATAGAAACGAGGACAACGAGAGAGATAGAAAGGGGGAAAACGAGAAAGATAGAAATGGGGAAAACGACAGAGATAGAAACGGGGAAAACGAGTACGATCGAAACGGGGAAAACGACAGAGACAGAAATGGGGAGAACGAAAGAGATAGGAACGGGGAAAACGAGAGAGATAGATATGAAGAAAACGATAGAGATAGAAACGGGGAAAGCGAGAGACATAGATACGGGGAATTCGAGAGAGATAGAAATTTGGAAATCGAGAGAGATAGAAACGAAGACACCGAGAGAGATAGAAACGGGGAAAACGAGAGAGACAGAAACGGAGAAAACGAGAGAGATAGAAACGACAACGAGAGAGAGATAGAAACGGAGAAAACGAGAGAGACAGAAACGGAGAGAGATAGAAACGAGGACGAGAGAGATAGAAATGGGTAAAACGAGAGAGATAGAAAAGGGGAAAACGAGAGAGATAGAAACGAGGACAACGAGAGAGATAGAAACGAGGACAACGAGAGAGATAGAAACGGGGAAAACGAGAGAGAGAGAAACGGGGAAAACGAGAGAGATAGAAACGAGGACAACGAGAGAGATAGAAACGAGGACAACGAGAGAGATAGAAACGGGGAAAACGAGAGAGAGAGAAACGGGGAAAACGATAGAGACAGAAACGGGGAAAACGAGAGAGATACAAATGGGGAAAACGATAGAGATAAAAATGGGGAAAAGGAGAGAGAGGAAATGAGGAAAACGAGAGAGATAGAAATGGGGAAAACGATAGAGATAAAAATGGGGAAAAGGAGAGAGAGGAAATGAGGAAAACGAGAGAGATAGAAATGGGGAAAACGAAAGATAGAAACGGGGAAAAGAAGAACGATCGAAATGGGGAAAACGAGAGCGATAGAAACGGTGAAAACGAGAGAGATAGGAACGAGGACAACGAGACAGATAGAAACGGAGAAAACGAGAGAGATAGAAACGGGGAAAACGAGATAGATAGAAACCAGGACAACGAGAGAGATAGATACGGGGAAAACGAGGGAGATAGAAATGGGGAAAACGAGTTCGATCGAAACGGGGAAATCGACAGAGATAGAAATGGGGAAAACGACAGATATACAAAAGGGGAAAACGACAGAAATAGAAACGGGGAAAACAAGAGAGAGAGAAACAAGGACAACGAGACAAGAAGTACGGGGAAACGAGAGAGATAGAAATGGGGAAAACGACAGAGATAGAAACGGGGAAAACGAGTACGATCGAAACGGGGAAAACGAGAGAGATAGAATCGGGGAAAACGAGAGAGATAGAAACGGGGAAAGCGAGACAGATAGAAATGGGGAAAACGGGAGAGATAGAAACGAGGACAACGAGAGAGATAGAAAGGGGGAAAACGAGTGAGATAGAAATGGGGAAAACGAGATAGATAGAAACGGGGAATTCGAGAGAGATAGAAATTTGGAAAACGAGAGAGATAGAAACGGAGAAAACGAGGGAGATAGAAATGGGGAATACGACAGAGATAGAAACGGGGAAAACGAGAGAGATAGAATTAGGGAAAACGATAGAGATAGAAACGGGGAAAACGAGAGAGATAGAAATGGGGAATACGACAGAGATAGAAACGGGGAAAACGTGTAAGATCGAAACGGGGAAAACGAATGAGTTAGAAACGGGGTAAACGAGTTCGGTAAATGAGGAAAACGGGAGAGATAGAAACGAGGACAACGAGAGAGATAGAAAGGGGGAAAACGACAGAGATAGAAACGGGGAAAACGAGTACGATCGAAACGGGGAAAACGACAGAGACAGAAATGGGGAGAACGAGAGAGATAGGAACGGGGAAAACGATAGAGATAGAATTGGGGAAAACGATAGAGATAGAAACGGGGAAAGCGAGAGACATAGATACGGGGAAAACGAGAGAGATAAAAATGGGGAATACGAGATAGATAGAAACGGGGAATTCGAGAGAGATAGAAATTTGGAAAACGAGAGAGATAGAAACGGAGAAAACGAGGGAGATAGAAATGGGGAAAACGAGTTCGATCGAAACGGGGAAGTCGACAGAGATAGAAATGAGGAAAACGATAGAGATAGAAATGGGGAAAACGATGGAAATAGAAATGGGGAAAACGAGAGATAGATAGAAGGAAAACGAGAGAGATAGAAACAAGGACTTCGAGACAAAAAGTTCGGGGAAAACGAGAGAATTAGAAATGGGGAAAACGACAGAGATAGAAACGGGGAAAACGAGTACGATCGAAACGGGGAAAACGAAAGAGATAAAATCGGGGAAAACATGAGAGATAGAAACGGGGAAAGCGAGACAGATAGAAATGAGGAAAACGGGAGAGATAGATACGGAGAAAACGAGAGAGATAGAAAAGGGGAAAACGAGATAGATAGAAACGGGGAAAACGAGAGAGATAGAAATTTGGAAAACGAGAGAGATAGAAACGGAGAAAACGAGGGAGATAGAAATGGGGAAAACGAGTTCGATCGAAACGGGGAAATCGACAGAGATAGAAATGGGGAAAACGACAGAGATAGAAATGGGGAAAACGAAAAAATAGAAACGATGAAAACAAGAGAGAGAGAAACAAGGACCACGAGACAAGAAGTACGGGGAAAACGAGAGAGATAGAAATGGGGAAAACGAGTACGATCGAAACGGGAAAACGAGAGAGATAGCATCGGGGAAAAAGACAGGCATAGAAACAAGGGAAATTTGGAAAATTTGGAGTGGGAAATGGGGAAAACGAGAGAGGTACAAACTGGGAAAACCATCGATAGAAATGGGGAAAACAAGTTCGATCGAAACGGGGAAAACCACAGAGATAGAAACGGGGAAAACGAGAGGTATAGAAACGGTAAAACGACAGAGATAGAAATGGGGAAAACGAGAGAGATAGAAATGGAGAAAACGAGAGAGATAGAAATGTGTAAAACGAAAGATATAGAAACGAGGACAACGACAGAGATAGAAACGAAGACAACGAGAGAGATAGAAAAGGGGAAAACGAGAGAGACAGAAACGGAGAAAACGAGAGAGATAGAAACGACGACAACGAGAGAGATAGAAACGGAGAAAACGAGAGGGACAGAAACGGAGAGAACGAGAGAGATAGAAACGAGGGCGAGAGAGATAGAAATGGGTAAAACGAGAGAGATAGAAAAGGGGAAAACGACAGAGATAGAAACGGGGAAAACGAGTACGATCCAAACGGGGAAAACGAGAGAGATAGAATCGGGGAAAACGAGAGAGATAGAAACGGGGAAAGCGAGACAGATAGAAATGGGGAAAACGGGAGAGATAGAAACGAGGACAACGAGAGAGATAGAAAGGGGGAAAACGAGTGAGATAGAAATGGGGAAAACGAGTGAGATAGAAATGGGGAAAACGAGATAGATAGAAACGGGGAATTCGAGAGAGATAGAAATTTGGAAAACGAGAGAGATAGAAACGGAGAAAACGAGGGAGATAGAAATGGGGAATACGACAGAGATAGAAACGGGGAAAACGAGAGAGATAGAATTGGGGAAAACGATGGAGATAGAAACGGGGAAAACGAGAGAGATAGAAATGGGGAATACGACAGAGATAGAAACGGGGAAAACGAGTAAGATCGAAACGGGGAAAACGAAGGAGTTAGAAACGGGGTAAACGAGTTCGGTAAATGAGGAAAACGGGAGAGATAGAAACGAGGACAACGAGAGAGATAGAAAGGGGGAAAACGAGAAAGATAGAAATGGGGAAAACGACAGAGATAGAAACGGGGAAAACGAGTACGATCGAAACGGGGAAAACGACAGGGACAGAAATGGGGAGAACGAGAGAGATAGGAACGGGGAAAACGAGAGAGATAGAATTGGGGAAAACGATAGAGATAGAAACGGGGAAAGCGAGAGACATAGATACGGGGAATTCGAGAGAGATAGAAATTTGGAAATCGAGAGAGATAGAAACGGAGAAAACGAGGGAGATAGAAATGGGGAAAACGAGTTATATAGAAACGGGGAAAAAGAGAGAGATAGAAAAGGGGAAATCAAGTTCGATCGAAACGGGGAAGTCGACAGAGATAGAAATGGGGAAAACGACAGGGATAGAAATGGGGAAAACGATGGAAATAGAAATGGGGAAAACGAGAGAGATAGATAGAAGGAAAACGAGAGAGATAGAAACAAGGACAACGAGACAAAAAGTTCGGGGAAAACGAGAGAATTAGAAATGGGGAAAACGACAGAGATAGAAACGGGGAAAACGAGTACGATCGAAACGGGGAAAACGAGAGAGATAAAATCGGGGAAAACATGAGAGATAGAAACGGGGAAAGCGAGACAGATAGAAATGAGGAAAACGGGAGAGATAGAAACGAGGACAACGAGAGAGATAGAAAGGGGGAAAACGAGTGAGATATAAATGGGGAAAACGAGAGAGATAGAAATGGGGAAAACGAGAGAGATAGAAATGGGGAGAACGAGAGAGATAGAAATGGGGAGAACGAGAGAGATAGAAATGGGGAGAACGAGAGAGATAGGAACGGGGAAAACGAGAGAGATTGAATTGGGGAAAACGATAGAAATAGAAACGGGGAAAGCGAGAGACATAGATACTGGGAAAACGAGAGAGGTAGAAATGGGGAACACGAGTCTTGACTTGACTTTATTTAACCTGGGGACAGATGAGGCCAGGTGGCCCCCTCTTCCCCCGCCCCAGGGCTCTTACAGAGTTTATCAGTAGTCAAATTTTCACATTGAGTTATCATCGGTACCAAGTATACTTTTTATGAGACTTTAACAGTTTGTATTTTAATCATCAAAGTTTTATCAGATTTTACTATATAATTGTCGCCACAGACGGTGATGTGTTTGGCTTTGGGTTTCCAGATGGCCCGTCCTCCCGCGACCGCATTTTTCTGTTCTTGGCTGATATCCATTGTTGCGTGATGAGGCTGTCTCAATGAAGTGCCTAGAAGTTTCATGAGATAACGGGCATAAGCTTTAGAAATCCTTGATATCAGTTAAAGTCTGTCCAAGAATATATAAGAGGTACCGTCTCCTTAGTTACTTTAAGAGCATTAATACAGAATGCCAATTGGCTCTCTGATTGCCAAAGGAACACTTAGACTGCATTGAAAGGAGACAATTAACGGTAATAAATATATGAAGTGAAGTAAAAGCAGTGACTGTTAAACTTGCTAAATAAAGAATAAGTAGGTAGGCTCTGATAGAAAACAAGAGGAGCCAGGTAAAAAATAAACCAAAGGTATACCAGACTGAATTTTACAATGGCTAAAATTATATTGATTAAAACACCGATAGAATGAAATATGTCTGGGTATAAAATACCGAAGGTTAAGACAATCACAGTAAATAAGAAGGAATAAATAAAATAAATAAATAAATAAATAGATAAATAAATTAATGGTTGGGTAGGTAAAACGGAAAATAGGACAGGATGGGTTATAAAATGTTGGGTAGTAATAAAACAAAAAGGGGGGAAAGGTGACAGAATTTGGTGCTTTTATTAGTGGACGTCTTCCGTGAAGCCCCTGGCGAGGTACAGCTGGAGTTTCCTCTTTTTTACGTCCGCTTTCAGCTCCGGGGGCAGGGCGTTGAAGCACCGACAGAAAGTTGCCACGAAGGAACCGCCCATCCTGTTGGTCCGCTGCTGCGGCACCCGGAACGACTCCCCTCCCTGGCGTGTATCTCGGCTGTGCACCTCGTCCATGGGCGTCAGTTTTCCTTAGAGGTAGGCAGGGACTTTGTGTCTCCGCACTGATAGGCCAGTTAGGAGACAGAAGTAGGATCTTCGCTCTTTAATCTTTAGGAATTTTTCTCGGGCGTAGTAAGGGGTCATGTGTTCACGCGGTCCCGGGCGGAAGGCGTACCGCAAGCAGGCGTTCTGCAGGACTTGCAGACGCCCGATGTCACTCCCCGTGAAATCTGAGCACGGGACGATAGAGTAATCGATGATAGGCTGCAGCAGAGTTTTCACGAGGAGCATCCTAGTGTTCTCATTTGGCCTGAAGTGCATCCCTTTTAACTGTTTAATGCCCCGATGCA
Organism: Ceriagrion tenellum; assembly: GCA_963169105.1. Classification (NCBI taxonomy): domain Eukaryota; kingdom Metazoa; phylum Arthropoda; class Insecta; order Odonata; family Coenagrionidae; genus Ceriagrion; species Ceriagrion tenellum. The sequence continues at coordinate 43,600,014 of OY720638.1, read as the reverse complement.
CTCTGGAAACTATTTTTGAGATGTGAGGTGACCACGATAGATTGTTGGAGATGGTGATCCCCAGATAGCGAAAGGTGGGGGATAGGGGGAGAACGGCACCTCCGATCTTCAACCTCGTGGTGTGGGGAGGAGGTTGACAGGCTATCATCCTCTTGTGACCGACCAGCGTGGCGGTGCATTTGGCGGGGTTTATGGTTAGGCCCCTACTACCCAGCCAGTCACCGAGCGATTGCAAATCATCATTAAATTTATGAAAGCCATCCTCCAAATGATCCCTATCGAAAGAAAGGTACAGCAGAATGTCGTCGGCGTACAACATTAGTTTACTATGTAGGGTAAGAGTTGTTAAACCATCAATAAAAAGGGAAAAAAGGATCGGCGACAGACTTCAACCCTGTGGGACCCCACCCCTCAGCGTTCACCACCCGGGCCGAGGACCCTCACGCACCCTGATGGTCACCTGCCGATGGGTCAGGTAATCTTCGATCCATGTTAAAACATTAGGGTTAAAATTTAGACTCCGGAGAGTTGAGATCAGCCGTGGGTGCCTCACTGAATCGTAGGCTTTGGCCAGGTCGATTGCCACGACTACGGTCAAGAGCCTTCTATCAATGGCTTCCCTGAGATCGTCCAAGACTCCCACCAGAGCCATTTGCGTGCTCACGTGAGGTCTGAAAGCCGATTGTCTGTCGCTTAATAACTTGTTGTGGAAAACGTGGTGAGCCAGTGACTTTTGGACGATCACGTCCAGGATTTTCCCCACGGAATTAGCAATGGCTATCGGCCGATAGTCCGCACAGCGATTAGGAGAAGAAATTTTGGGCAGGGGTAGAATCATGGTTCTTTTCCAAGCTGCCGGATACTTCCCTCGGGCGAGGGATGCGTTGAAGAGGGCCGTGAGGGGGCGCAGTAAGGCGGGCAGGAGTAGGCGGATCATGGCCGGAGAGATGTCGTCCGGGCCGGCCGTGCGAGACCTCGCCTCCGCGACGGCAGCCTTCACGTCCCTCTCCAAGATCCTACCGAACTCGAAGGAAGGCACCTGGGCGTTGGTGAGATCGTTGATGTCCGCATTAGCAGGTGAGCTCGGAGTCGTGGGAAAGTCGACGAAGTAGTCCAGCAGTGCCTCGGGTGGTACGGCGATGTCGGCTGGCCCGGAACCTTTCCGTCCGCAACCCTGTTCCCTCACCACCCTCCAGAGCCCACTTCCCCCTTCTCCCCGGCTGATGATGTTAGCGAAATGTTTCCGTCTTTCGTTCCGAAGCACTTGTTTGACCCGATTGAGTTGTACCCGGAATTTTTACCACGATTCGATGGTCTTTTTGATGGTCCACACTTTGTGGAGGCGATCCCTCTTGGCCATCCCCTCCCTAATCTCGGGTGAGATCCAGGGCGCAGGATTTTTCTTCGTCGCTCTCGTTTTAATGGGGGCGTGTTTATCGAAAACCTGAAGGATGACGTGTGAGACCAACTCTGCGCCCGCGTCCAGGTCGGCGTCTTCCGTTATGGATGCCAACCGGTCAAGCTCGGGGTCGGACAGGAGAGCCGGAACGCTCACCCTCCCCAAATCCCTGTACCGAATCCTTACCGGCTTGACCGGCGGGGGCGCGCAATCGAGGGAGCAATGGACGAGGTCGTGGTGAGACAAACCGGGAGCAGGGTGTTGACCGTGGGCCACTACCCGCTTACCGTCGGAGACGATAATTAGGTCCAGGGTATTATGTAATGAAGCCGTGTGGAAGGTAGGGTTGGACGGGAGGATTAGCAGCCCCTCGTCACGCACCACCCGCTTGAGGGCCCGCGACACGCAATCGTCCTTGTTTACGGGCACGTTGAAGTCCCCGACTAGCACTGCCACTTCGCACCGGTCCCCCTCCGAAGTGAACTTACTGACCACTCTTTGGGGCGAGCGGACCTTGGGTGGGCAATAGGCGACCCCCGCGAGCACCCTCCTCCTGCCAACCTGGAGATGGACAAAGAGGTACTCTTCCCTGGCTTCTTCGGAGGCTGTCGAGCGGGAAACTTGGAGGATGGCTAGGTTCTCTTTCACGAAGAGGGCTACCCCTCCGCCCCTCCGGTACCCTCTGTCGTTACGCAGGGTAGCATACCCCGGGAGTCGAAAAGGCGCGTCGGGAAATGACGGATCAAGGTGCGTTTCGGAGACCCCACTCACGTCGTCTTGGCGTTCCCCGAAAATTGATACGAACTCCGACCAGTTGCCTCTGAGGGACTGCGCGTTAACGTGGGCAACTTTAACTAGTGCGGAAGTGGCTATGGGGTGGCGAGTTAGCGTAATTGGAGAGCCTGCCATTAGGATTGTTTTTCTCCCGACTTGCTGAGGCGGTCGATCAGGCTCTGGTACCTTTTCCTCAGCTTGTTAGATTTAGGTGGTTTGGTAGCCGTCGTGTCTTCGAGGCGGGATCTGAGGGCCTGAGGGTCCACTCCCATACCGACGAGATACTCGCTCGCGTCGACCTGGTCGTGGATCTCCTTCATTATCCTCGGGTAGAGCTCTTTGGGTATATCCGTTAGGAGGGGAGGGTCCTTAGGGATACTCGGGCCGTCCTCCTCGTCATCGGATTCTTGGGATGACGCCGAGGAATCGTCCTCCGCATCCATCTCATCCTCGTCATCGTCGGTGGACGGGGTCCGTGCTGCCCGTTTTGCGGGCTTCTCGGGGTCTGGTGTGGACTGTCTCTTCACGCCCTGGAGGGGTTGGACCTTCTCCTGGGCCTCCGTCCCGTTGGCTGGTTCCATGGGGGTCGTCGGAGGAGGTTCAGCGCATGGGCTCGGTTCCACCTCCGCCCTCTCGTCGAGGCGAGGTGCAACGTCCTCCGCACCGGTCGGCGTGGCGTCTGAGGCAGGTGTCGATGTCGACGAAGAGTGATGTCTTGAGGAGGAGGGGCGTCACCCGTCGTGGCCACGGTTGTTGCCTCGGTCGTCCTAGGACACCGGAGGGCATGGTGACCGACCTCAAGGCAGCTGGTACTTGTGACGTCCTCTAGCCGGAAATGGATGAGGTAGGAGGTACCGTTGTGGTGTAGGGTGAGGTTAAGTGGTATGTCCCCAATGTGCTCGGGTATGATGTTAACCGCCCTCCGGAAGCTTTTAACGTGGTTGAACAGGGGGTTCCGGAAATTGAGTTTGAGCTCTCTAATTTGCCCCACTACCCGTCCAAGAGGCTCAATATGCCTGGTCAGCACGTTGTTAGGGATGTGGGGGTGAACGTTGGAGATGACCACCCTATATGCCCCAGAGACATACTTCCGGAATGCCACTAGTTTCCCTTTGTAAGTGATTGCCGGGGATTCCGAGACTCGGACGGCCTCCGCCTCGGAGTCCAAGTATACGCAGATCCTGTTTAGGCTAATTTTCGAGGCATACGTAATTTTTTGGCCTCGACTCTCTGAAGTAACGCCAAGAGGTGGTCCTCTAAATTGAAGCCCTCGATACAGTCGCACAGGATGGCCGAATTTTGGTTATGGAGGCCTTCGGCTGTTGCTGCTGCGACGTTGGCGTACGAACCGGCGGGTGCCCTCGAAGTGGGAACGTCAATCCGATTGCCAGTGGATTGGGGTGCAGATTGAAGGGCGTGAGAATGTGGAGTGGCCCCCAGAGGGTCTTGCCTGGTGGAGGTGGTGCCATGGGGTGGTTGCTGTCCGGTGCTTGCTTGCCTGGTGGAGGTGGTGCCAAGGGATGGATGGGGGACGGTGCTCGGATGCGAGGTGGGAACCTCGCTCGATTTCCCACCTGCCGACTGCTTCTTTCCCTGCGATGCTGGGAGGGGTAGGCGTTGTTGGGTGTTCCCACGCATGGGACCATCGGAGGGGGGGGGAGCGAGAGCGGCTGCTTGCCCTCGCGGCGGGAACAGAGGTGGTTGCTGTGGATGAGGACCGAAGCGCGGTCATCAGCCGTTGGGTGGGTAGAAGGCCTGGTGGAATTGGAGGCATGAGGTTGCTTCCTTGCGGGAGCAGAGATAGGAGGGTTCGGGTTGCCCGAAGGGCCCTGGACGACGTCAGCCATGATGGCCGCCGTTGGGTCGCCCTGCCGGCCTGGCCGGCGAGGCGTGGCTTCCTGGAGCGTGTCCCTGAGATTTGGGGGTGTTGGGCGGAACTGACCTCACGAAAGGAAGTGAGGGTCCAGAACCCCCGTTAACTGCGCAAATATCCGTGTAACACTGACAAACAAGAAAGAAAGGACACTTTTAGACGCGATTTGGTGCCCTTGGGCAAAAGAATTGCGTTAAATCACGTGATGAGTTTGACGACACAAATCGTTGTCGAGAGAACAAACTCGGAGTTTAATATCTCGGCAAATGAAAGGAATAAACACACTGTATTCGCCAACCGATGCAAAAGAGCGTCGTGAAGAACACAAAGCACTCGTAATATGCCAAACGTATGGCAGTAGTCCAAAAATCAATAGTTGAAAATGTGGACAAACGACAAGTGACGATCGCCACTATCGTCTCACAAAAATGCCCCAAAAAGGCCTACAACTAAACACTAATGTCGAACCACTCATTGAAAATAGGACAAGAACATCTATAGCACACACGGGAAACGACAGATGTCCGAAAACACGTAAAATAAATACACTACAGTAAAGTGAAAAGACACTTACACTTCAGGCATACATGAAATGAAAAACTGTGGATTTATATAAGTAACCCGCGCACTGATTGACACAACTTATATTAGGGGCACAGAGGATGAGCCTATTGATGTAATTAAAGGCCCAGGGACCCGATGAGGGCCTGAAAACACACGCAGAAGTTTGACGCCCTCGCGTCGCGAGGGCGAAAAGTTACAAACACTCGTAAGTTTCTTAATTTCCGGTATTTCTGGATGATTTTCAGAACCACTATACGCATAAAACATTCCTGCAACACCAGGAAACCACAAAAACACTCTAGAGATAGAAAGGGGGAAAACGAGAGAGATAGAAATGGGGAAAACGAGAGAGATAGAAATGGGTAAAACGAGAGAGATAGAAACGAGGACAACGACAGAGATAGAAATGGGGAAAACGAGAGAGATAGAAATGGTAAAAACAAGAGAGATAGAAACGGGGAAAACGAGTTCGATCGAAACGGGGAAAACGAGAGAGACAGAAACGGAGAAAACGAGAGAGATAGAAACGGGGAAAACGAGAGAGATAGAAACGGAGAAAACGAGAGAGATAGAAATGGGGAAAACGAGAGAGATAGAAACGGGGAAAACGAGAGAGATAGAAACGTGGAAAACGAGAGAGATAGTAACGTGGAAAACGAGAGAGATAGAAACGAGGAAAACGAGAGAGAGAGAAACGGAGAAAACGAGAGAGATAGAAATGGGGAAAACGAGAGAGATAGAGAGAGAAGGAGGGAGTTGATTGCCCATGGTGCCCCGAAATCATAGCAGATACATGGCACATAATCTTTGACTGCTGGAAAGCAAAACGGCTCTGGAAAGTTACTTGCACAATCATAAAGATATTGACCCAAAAGTCATCCTTGACAAAAATGATCTTTACGCCGGGTTCCCATCGAAAAGCAAGGACAGTTCATCAAAAAACCTCCAATTCTCTAACTACATATTACCCCTCGCCAAAAGCACCATTTACGATGAGTTTACATTACTACAAAGAAATAAAAAGGAAGACATAGACTACATCAAAGAAATGGCCAAGCGATTAAAAAGAATATTTGAAAAAAAGCCTACAACAAGGAAGCCGGCAATCCAGAAGAGTTCTTCTACAACTGGACGGAAAATAACATTTCGATTACAGAAGGATGTTTCAATGAAGACTTATGGATAAAAGAATAAGTGAAAAAGCCACAGAGATTATATAAGGCACTTATTCGTTTCAGAAAACAACAATACAGTTCGTTATGGCTCAGCTTCGGTGGTGAGGTTGGGGGGACGGAATGGGCGGCGGCAGCACCTTCGGATCAACCCTCCTGACGCCCGTCTTTTCCGGTCAAACCACCGTTGCAAGAGCGATGCAACGGACAAAAAAGGGACTGTTCATGAAAAAGATATAAATGAATGGTTAAAAAATGCTTAAATAAAAGAGGTGACGATGAGAGAATAAAGTAAAACCCTTACAGTACCCTCTAATAATAATAATAATAATTAACTAGGCAGAGAAGCATCCATCGAAAGATCTCTCTGCGGGGTAACCACCTGCCCCAAATGAATGGACTCATCGACGAGATCCAGACAGGGAGTCTCTGAACGGTGAATTGCGTGGTCTACGCTGCGGCCAAGGTTATGGCAACCTCCCGAAAGGAGTCCTCCCGAAAGGACTCCTCTCGGGAGGATAAAGCAGCAACAAGGCTGGAAAAGCTGGATGCCAAGATCACGCTGGCGCGACAGCAGGCGTCGAAGATTCAGTGTGTGATTGAGTACATCACTACCGGGCGAACCGTTACATCCAAAGTTCGGCGCATTGCGCGCAGCCTCAGGTTCAACCATCACACACTAAACAAAAAAGTGTTGATTACTATTAAGCAGCACGAGGTCGATAGGGTACGGGCGCTTACCTCGGCCAAGAAAAAACTCCTGAAAAGGAGTAGAGCCGTAAGGGAGAATTCCACCTTTCTCCTTCAGCCGTCACGTCTCTTTCGGCCTCCTCCGCCTGCTGTTGAATCCCCGCCACCCGTTCATGAGGTCGAGCGTTTCTGGAAGGATATCTACGAAACGTCGAAGCCATTCAATGCTAACACTCCGGCTATCGCACTCTTTAAAGAGTTTTGCGACCGCCACCTAAACAATGTCGATGGACCCCTTTCGGTCACGGAAAGTGACGTGAAGCACGCTTTCTCTGGCAAGAAGAATTTCGCGGCCCCAGGTACGGATGCCGTGAATAGCTTCTGGTGGAAAAAGTTCACTTCTACCCACAAACATCTGGCCAGAATCTTCACGTCCCTCATCACAGGTAGAGAACCATTTCCACCTTGGCTGACTGAGAGACGCACGGTTCCCATTCCGAAAAAGGGAGACTTGTCCAATCCGAAGAACTATCGCCCTATACCCTGTCTAAACACTGCATACAAGGCGTTCACCACGATCTTGTGCGACCTTATCCTCCGGCAGATCCAACCTGTGTGGGAGGAGGTGTACGAGCATAGGGGGTGCAAACGATGAATCGCGGGATGCAAGGACAACCTGCTCATTGACAGGTGCATATGTCATGATGCCGCCCGACATAAGCGAAACCTATCAATGGCCTGGGTGGACTATCGCAAAGCTTTCGACACCACTTTGCATGAGTTTCTCATCGCCCTGCTGAATTTGATGAAAGTCCACCCAGAGGTTGTGTCCTGCATCCAACGCCTGTTACCACTCTGGAAAACGCGCTTCGTCTTGACATCGGAAAAACGGATCGTCTCCACTGAGTTGGTAACATACCACCGTGGCGTTTTTCAAGGCGACAGCTTGAGGCCCCTCTTGTTCTGTATTTCCCTCCTCCCCCTCCCTCCTCCCTCGACAGGAAGCACAAGGTCACCCATTTGGTTTACATGGATGACCTTAAACTGTATGCTTCCAACGCCAAAGAACTGCGCGTTGCACTGGACACCGTACATCAATACAGTGAGGCTATAGGGATGGCATTCGTATTGGACAAGTGTGCATCCATCCACCTGGCGAAAGGAAGAATATCGGAGGACAAGGAAGACTCGCAACTCGTAGACGGGAAAGTCGTTCGTCATCTGCAAAATGACTAATGCTACGAATACCTCGGAGTCCCCCAGCGTCGAATGCAGGAGTAAGCAGCAGTGAAGGAAAGACTCACCGCCAAGTACAGACAGACTCTCAGAAAAATCTGGAGTTCTGAGCTGTCTAGCAAGAACAAGGTTCTTGCCACGAACATGTTCGCGGTTACGACACTGCTGTACACTTTCGGATGCATGAAATGGATTGTCAACGCGTTGCAAAACCTCGACCGGGAAACGTGGAAGATGCTGACCATCTATAGAAGTCTTCATACGAAATCTTCCGTCGCCAGATTGTATCTCCCTCGCAGTGTAGGCGGTAGGTCTGTTGAGCCTGGAGTGTCTACATAACAGAGTTGTCTTGGGTACAGTTTGCCGTGTGTTCAACAGCACGGATCCCCTGCTCACTCTCGTAAGGGAGCACGAAGGTGCCGGGGTGGGGCGTTCCTCTTCCAGGCGGCGAAGAGGGCAGCGGACGAAATCGGTCTGGACTTGGACCTGTCATCCAAGGTAACGACAATGGCATGTCAATCGTGTCACTGAGGGCAGACGTCTTAGAGCTCGAGGTCAAAAAGGATAAGCAGAAGACCTTGCTCAAGACACATACCGATAAGCCCATGAATGGATGTTTCTACCGAAACATGGAAAAACATGGGCTATAGAATATATATATAGCTGACGTTTGCCTTCCTTCGTTCCGCGGGTCTCAGGTCCGAAACTGAGGGTTTCGTTCTTGCGTGCCAGGATTGTGTCATTAACACTCTCGTGTACCGCCGAATTATATTCAAGGAGGAGGTGGCGGACACGAGATGCAGAGCGTGTCGAGCCAAGCCGGAGACTTTGAGTCACCTTCTCTTCGGCTGCAGTTATTACGCGCAGACATCGTATTTAGCTCGGCACAACGCAGCTCTGCGGGTGTTGTATATCCACCTCCGACATCATTACGGCATCGACGAAGTTTATGTGCTGCCCTATGCCCCTGGAGATATTGACTCCGTCGTGGAGAGCGACAAAATAAAAATCTGGTGGAATTACTCATTCCCCACCACCAGGCAGTTGGAGACGAACAAGCCTGACATCGTTCTCCTCGACCGCCAATCTCGTTCCATGTTCGTAATCGAGTTTTCGGCTCCGGCCGATACGAACTTGGACGCGAAAGAGGCGGAAAAACGGACGAAATATCAAGACCTGCTGTTCGAACTTCGGCAGATGTACCCGGGACACTCTGTAAAACTAGTAGTCCTAGTCATAGGCGTGCTCGGTGGAATCAAGGGCTCGCTGATACAGAGCATCAAGTGTATTCCTGCTTCCGTGGCACAGGCGGAATCACTTGCAGCCCGCACACAGAAGGCCGTCCCCTTGGGGTCGCTCCGTCAGCTTCGTGTGCACGACCCGAACGCAACGTAGCCACTGATCTGCTGGGTTAATCGGAAGTGGCTACGAACTCTGCACCGCCCCTTTCGAGTTCTCGGCCATTATGACGGCAATGAAACCCATGTTAGCCGGGGACTCGGAGGGGAAATTTACAGAAGTATAATAATCATAATTATAATAATTATAATAACACACACACACACACGAGACTTCGTCGAGAGCGGACGTGCCTTTGCTGAGCTCCTCGCCGTTGCTGGTCTGTGTTTTCTTCGGAGGTTTTCTTCGCTATTTCCTGCGGTGAGATCTCTCCATACTACCACTTTGTGACACTTACCTTCCTATTTCTTAACTGTGTTTATTTTTATTATGATTTTACCCCCTTCTTTTTGCTATTATTTTCTTTTTTTCTTGAATAGTTGAATACTGTTTGTCTTAAGATCGTACGCACGTGGTCACCCCCTCCTTCCCTGAGTGACTCTCCCCTCCCCACCGCCCTCCATCCCCCTCCCCTCCTTCCCGTGAAAATGCGGGACTCCGTAGTACTCCAATTTCTCGTGTGTTTTCTTTTGAACGTTTAAATCGAGCAAATTCCAGTGAATTTGCTTCCGACTCAACCGAAAAACCAACTATTCTTAGGAGAGTAGCAGGCAATTTACAATTGACGCCTGCCGCTCAACAGTCTCGTGATTCCATTAATGATCGTCCAAGCGCAGAACGCGCTCCACGTCGAGTAATTAGCTATGCTTCTGTTGCCAATGGCAATGCCAATATGGCAATGCCTTCCAATTATCCTGCCGACCCATATCCTCTGCTGTCATCCAACCATTTGAGGCGTCCTCAATCGAGTTATGCGCAGCCGCCTCGGAAAATCACACCGTTGACCAATACTCCCTCGAAAAAGACAGGAATTATTTTTCAGTGTATCGTCAATAGCAATTTGCATGACTATGTGTATGCAGTTGGTGATTTAATCGGCGGTGGAGCAAATATCACTCATGCGTCAAAAATTTCACAAGATCGAGTCGCCATATATTTAAAAAATGAAGAAGAATTAAATAGATTCATGGACGAGTTCGGTGGAATTACACTACAAGATCGCTTTATTGAGGCACGAGTAATGGTGGATAAGGTCAAAAAACTAGTATTTTCGAATGTTCCACCAGAAGTGACTAATTGACATCGCTCAGCAAGCGGTAACTGTTTGCGGAGAAATGAAGAATACACAATAGGTGCGAAGAGAGATGGATACGACCACATCATCTCATTCCGAAGAGCGGTACCGGTCTTGAAAAGACAAAATACCGTACTACCAGACTCAGTCCTTTTGGACATTAATGGTTCATTTCGGAGAATTTATCTGATCTTCGAAGAACCTAAATGCTACAAGTGCAAGGAGGAAGGGCATGTAGCAAAATTTTGCCCACAAATAGAACGTAAATAGGTTCAATTGAAAAATACTGCTGATGAAAGCCCTGTTGATGTTTTTTCTAACGCCACTGAGAATAACATTACCTCTGGGCCAAGTAGAGACGTGAATGAATTAACACCTCAACCCCACCCCCTCGACGCTTCGGTAGAAACTGAATCTACCGATCAACCTGGCCCAACCCCACCTCTTCCTCTTCCTTCGCTATCCGTTCAAACTGATGACTCAACCTCAGGTCACGTTGAGCCTCAAATGACCGAAATCGATCCCAGTCCATCGAATTCTGTTTCGACCTCCCCTCTACTTCCTCCTGCCCCTCAATCCATGACTGCTTTCTCGCAGCCCGCTGCAGTCAACCCTGAACCTTCCCCTCCCGCCCCTCCTTCCCTACCCCTCGTTATCGAATTATCAAGAAGTGTTCCCTGCACGCAACTCTCGCTGGACTCACTGTGTGACTCAGACACCGACATCCTAACTGACGACGTTTGCACCAACACTCGAAAACCTAAGCGCCGGCCTTCAACTGAGGATTTGACAGTGAAGAAGAAGATGTCTAAGGATGAAAGAGATGGAAAATCTAGTACGCACCGACTAGACCACGCGGATAAAGAATACATTAATGTTGTCATGTCAACCGACACCAGTGCAGGTTCTTTGTCGGATGAAAGCGTGATTACGTTTTTAGAAGATACGCACAATCGAAATGCAAACACGCAACTGATGCTTGCCAAATGCGTAACTAGAGATCTTGACGAATTATGCAAAACATTAGAAAGAATTAGGCCACACGTCACAGAGAGACTTAAAATGCAAATTGCTCGCATAATCAACCACCTTTCAAATATAAACATGTGACCTCGCTTTAAACCATGATTGCTGAACTTCAGTACCTGTACGTCGTACATAATTATCTTATCTTATATATACATATCGATACTATTACTTATTGAAATATACGTTAAACTTCGTCATTAACGCATTTGAATGTAGACACATACCACCATAAAAGGAGTTTTAATATGTCAAGAATATCCATTCTCACCTTGAATGCACGGTCAGTAAGAAGCCAAGAAAAATGGGCTCAAATATTCGCTTTCATGAATGAGCGAAAGCCAGACATAGCCTTGTTGCAAGAAACCAATGGGGATTCATTGCCATGTCTTGGACTACCAGGATATAATGTATTTTTAAATCCACCTCGAACTCCTTGCACGGGGACAGCTGTTGCCGTGAAAGCTTCATTGATTGATTTTGTAACATCAGACAGTATAATTTTTCCGGGGCATGCCCAAGAAGTGGTATTTTCCTTCAATAATGAACCCCTTCGTATAATATGTTTTTATGGACCAATTGACGCAGAAACAGCACTGGATGTCACAGAGGCTGTTAAAAATCACTTAACTGCTCTCTCTCTCTGCAACAGTCACCAGCTAACATTATTTTAATTTTAGCAGGCGATTTCAACACAACCCTTAATCCAAGCGTAGATAGATCCGGCAGGGTTGAAAGAAACGTACGTTTTGCGGCTGAATTAAGACAACTTATTGATCACTCCAGTTTAGCTGATGTGTGGACAGAGATGAGAACTGACAGCTCAGGCCATACGGTCTTTTCTCCAAGGTCTTCGTCAAGATTTGACAGGATATATTCTTCATGCCATTCAATAAGAAATATCTAGTGTCAATCTGATTGACTCTTTCTCAGACCATAAAGCAATAACCATGTGCATTAAGTTGAACGGAAGGCCAATCACACCTCCATATTGGCGTTTTCCTAACTTTCTCTTATCCAACGAAAATTTCGTAGAAAATATGAAAATAGTATTAAAATATCTGACTGCAGAATCTATGTCGAGTCTAAAAATCTGCTCAGAATGGGAGCAAATAAAAAGGGCCATTAGAGACTACGTCGTCCTTTATCAAAAATCGCGTAGGAATGAATATCCTTCTGCTGCAAGAAACAGATACCGACTGCAGGGAGAAAAGATAATGGCCACAATGGGCTGGAACTCCTTAGTTGAAAATGATGCTCCGTCAGCTAACCATTTGGCAAGATGGGCCACATGGTGCAGACCAAAACCTCTCATGGAGTTGAGGATGAATGGCCGTAACATTTCAGAGCTTGGAGAGTTATGTCAAGTAACTCGCAAATATTTTGCCGACCAACACGAATGCAGATATCAATCACTCCCTATTTCTAGCGAAATACTGGATACCTTATCAGTCCTAAGTGATAGCGACAAGGACTTTTTAAATGAAGGATTTCACGAGGAAGATTTCACTGAAGCTCTGAAAAGTCTAAATAAACGAAAGGCACCTGGTTTTGATGGTCTCGACGTTGAATTTTATCTAGTCTTCTGGATTGAATTAGCTCCGTTGTTTACTTTGGTGGCTAAGGAATCCTTTGTGAGAGGGCACCTACCAAGGAGCACTGCCACATCCGTCATTTCTTAAATGAAAAAACCAGGAGATCCTCTAGAGCTTAAAAACTGGAGACCACTATCACTGACTAATGTGGATTACACAATTATAGCCAAAGCACTAGCATCTAGATTATCAGCAGTAGTTAAATCGATAATCTTTCCTGAACAGAGCTACTGTGTGCCTGGAAGATCCATTTTTGACACCATCTCGCTCATCAAGGATGTAATGTGGCGGTGTAATGACTCCAACAAGCCGCTAGCTATTTTGTCGCTGGATCAAGCCGAAGCATTCGACATGGTAAATCATCGATACCTTTTCCATGTAATGGAAAAAATGTCCCTTGGAAATGATTTTATAGGATGTATAAAAACCATGTACAATAATGCCTCGTGCATGCTGCGAGTACAGAATACACTTACACCCCCGTTATTCTTTCAAAAAGGGATTCGCCAAGGCTGTCCTTTGTCTGGAATGCTGTATGCCATTTCTATCGAGCCTTTAATCAGACTTGCTTTGAACACACTCACTGGACTACCACTGCCTGGAGCTTATGAAAGGAGAATTGTATTGGCCGCTTACGCCGATGATGTAAACATTTTCATTGCAAATGAAGAGGATTTTGACTTGGTCATCCCAACCTTTCAAAAATACGCAAAAGTCTCGGGAGCGGAACTGAATACTGCTAAGAGTAAAGGCCTCTGGGTAGGTGCTTGGAGATATAAAATCGAACAACCTGTGACCTTAAACTGGAATTCTCAAGGGATGAGATTCCTGGGGGTGTGGATGTCCAACAACCCTCGGGAAGGAGACAGACTCATTAGTGACGAGTTAAATAAAAAATTAGAAAGTGCCTTACAGATATGGAAGCCAAGAGCCGCACCTCTGTCCTTAAGAGGAAGAGCTCTTGCCATTAATCATTTCACTGCACCAAGATTATGGCACATCCCACAATGTCACTCGCCAACACTGCAATGCTTCCGACGGCTACAATCCAAAACTATCGATTTCATCTGGCCTAATAGGAGGCACTGGGTCAAGAGTGCTATATTATCTGCCCCTTTATCTGAGGGAGGAATTGGTCTTATAGATATTGAAGATAAAGTTCTGGCATTTAGAATGATCTTTATACAGAGACTAATGAATGATTCTCCATCAGACCTGAGGAAAATCATTGCAGCACACAGGTTATCTAGATACCGAAGTATGGGACAATCTTTCGGCCTTTTCTTTTATAGTACGCCCTATCAAATGTGTGAAAATTGTGACATTTTCTATAATACTCTGATGAAGATTTGGTCAATTCTGAGCCCAACGCCGGAGGATACTCCAAGTGGTGAGGTTTGTCGCCCCTACCCTACTGGATGGCCACCACCTATGGCCATCCCACAGTTCTACTTTTGGAGTAAGAGGAAACTAACTAAAACTAAACTTCCACTGCCAAAGACTTCGGTGTACAAGGAAATTAGATACCTGCGCAATGGACATCAATGGCCATTAGAAGGGCGATATAGTGACGAAAAGATAGACTGGCTAACTATTAGAGCTTGGCCTACCATCGGAATGGATGCAGATATCTCATGGCGTCTGGTGCCTGGGAGATGGGCTGACGCAGGTTTTCTGCGAGCAGTTGGTATACTTGAAATTGCAGATTGTCCATGGTGCCCAGGTACCGAAGCGGATGCATGGCACCTTGTTTTGTAGTAGTAGTAGTATTTGGGTGAATAGGGTGCTTCGACGACTGAGGTCATTCGCAACACGTCAGCCTAAAATCACCAAGTCATGTTATTTAAATAAATAGTTAAATATATAAATAAATAAATAAATAAAAGCGACGCAGCTCACATTAAAATGAGCGTGAGATAAAACACCACATAATGGTTGGTCACAGACAGTTAAAAAGCCCAGACTCTTTTAAAAATAACACGATCCGACTGACACAATCAGGATCGTCTCCTAGGACGTGTCCTAGGTCTCCCCTGATGTTCAGCCGGATGCGCAGAGCACGGTATCTATCACACACCGTCAGAAGGTGTCTCACAGTTAAGGGAGAGTCGCAATCCTCATGGTGGGGAGGGATCTTCTCTTCGCTGAAGAGGTAAGAGTGAGTGAGGGCACAGTGCCCTATCCTCAACCGTGTGATTGCGACCTCTTCCCTGCGAGTCCTCCCGACTGATGTGGGCCACACTGATACTACCGGCTTTATGGTGCGCAACTTATTCTCTGTCAGGGAATGCCAGGTTTCCTTCCACTGTCGTAAGGCTACGTTTCTCAGCGTAGCCTTTAAGTCTTGGTACGGTACCAACACTGACGAAATAGGTTCGTCTTGGAGAGCCTTCTTCGCTGCCGAGTCGGCCATCTCGTTACCGGCTATTCCCACGTGTCCAGGTACCCACAGAAAACGGATAACGATTCCCTTCATAGAAAGAGATAAAAGATGACTATGAATCTCCTGGACAAGTGGGTGCATCGGGAAATAACCGGAAATGGCCTGCAGCGCACTCATAGAGTCACTACAGACCATGTATGCGCCACAGATGCCCCTAATACCACCAAGAGCCATTTTTATGGCGAAAAGCTCCGCCGTGTAGATACTGCACAGGCTTAGCTTCACCCCGATGGTGGGATGAGACCACCGCGCATGCACATGCCGACTCGGATTTCGAACCATCCGTAAACACGGGAGTGTAATCGGAGTGGCGGCACAGCTCTTCCCTAAAAAGTTGTTGGTACTCCATAGGCGTCGTGGAACCTTTCTGGCCAGTTCGTAGGGTAAAACTACACTTCGGAAAGGGCACTCGCCATGGTGGGTGACCGGAATATCCATGGCCGTACATTTCTGGAAGTCTCACATCTGATCCTTCCATAAAATGTTTAAAACGGACGCTCAGGGGTCTGGTGGCCCTTGTCCGCCTGTTAAAAATGTTTAAAAACCTGGGATTAAAAATTACGTTGAAACACGGGTGAGTCCTCGTAGATAAAATTTTTGCCACGTAGTTAGCCATTAGGATGTCCCTCCGGGCATCCAGCGGGGGCTCTCCGGCATCCGAGTATACGCTTAAGACGGGAGACGTCCTGAACAAACGTAGCCCCGCGTAGTGAACCGTTGCCAGCGGTTTCAGGTAGCTTTTGCGGCCCGAGGAGTAGACGAAACATCCATAGTCCAACTTGGAACGCACCATTGCCCTGTAAAATGAAAGCATGGTGGTCCTGTCGGCGCCCCATGTAGTGTGCGATAAAACACGTAAAATATTTAAAACGTTAAAACATTTTTCTTTAAGAGTTCGGATGTGTTCCTTCCAATAAAGCTTGGAATCGAACACCATCCCGAGAAAACGAACCGAATCAGCGTATGGTAAAACCCTACCACCGAGACGCAACTCTGGTGGTATGTGGTTGCCCCTGCAACGATGAAAATGTACGCATTTTGTCTTTTCCGCTGAGAAGCGGAAGCCGTTCTTTTGGGACCAGCCGTCCAGTTTATTAAGACAAAGTTGTATCTGTCTGGACGCGGTAACTAGTTTGGATGACCGGCAGAGAATAGCCAGGTCATCCACAAACAGTGAGCCCATGACAGGTCCCGTGATGCAGTCGATAGCGTCATTGATCGCAATAGCGAACAATGTCACACTAAGGACTGATCCTTGTGGCACTCCATTTTCCTGCATATAGGGTTCGGAAAGGTGTTTACCTACTCTGATTCTAAAAACTCGGTCCGATAAAAAATTTTAAAAAAAAATGGGAAGATTTCCCCTAAAACCCCAGCCATGCAACGTGTTTAAAATCTTCTGACGCCAGACCCTGTCATACGCCTTCTCCAGGTCAAAGAAGACCGCGATGACGTGCTGGCGCAGAAGAAAGGCCTCCTGGATGAAATTGTCGCTCCTAACGAGGTGATCAATGGTTGATCGACTTCGCCGGAAACCACACTGGATATTCGACAAAAGGTTCCGCCGCTCTAGCCACCAAACGAGCCGACGGTTTACGATCCTTTCCATTACCTTGCACAGACAGCTGGTAAGGGAGATGGGCCTGTAGTTACTCGGGTCCGCTCTGTCCTTTCCCTGTTTAGGGATCGGAACCACCGCAGATTCCCTCCAGGAAGATGGGAAGCTACCCTCGAACCATAACTGGTTGAGGGTGCTCAGGATCTCAATCAACGCTTCCCCCGAAAGATTTCGAAGGAAGGCGTTGTGGATTCCGTCCAGTCCCGGAGAGGTGTCCTTGGAATCCGCGATGGCTGACCGTAGTTCCCACAGCGAGAACGGGTCATTGTACTCCGCGATTACGGATGTCTCAGCAAAGCAAAGTGGAGTTCTCTGGACGCGTTCCTTGATGGCCAAGAACGCTTCCGACTAACTCCTGTCGCCTCTTATAGTGGCTAGTGACTCGCCAAAGGCCTCGGCTACATCGCGAGGGGAGCTCACGATTTGGCCATTTATTCTCAAGCAAGAGACACCGTACTCCCTGCGGGAGCCCGAGATGCATCTCACCTTATTCCACGCCTGTGCAATTGATGTCCTGGTGTTAATGCTATTGACGAATTCCATCCAGGAGGCCCTTTTCGCCTCCTTCACGACTCGTCGGGCTTTCGCTCGCAGTCGACGGAAGGACGAAAGGTTCGTTGCGGTTGGGTACTTTTTAAAAAGACGAAGGGCACGTTTTCGAAGACGAATTGCCTCGGCGCACTCCTTGTTCCACTAAGGAACCGCTGGCCGTGGGACGTTACCCGATGACCGTGGGACGCTGCAGTTCGCTCCTTCGATCAAGCACCTTGTTTGCACCTGCACATTGTGTGTGGCATCACAATTACAATTGTATTTAAAATTAAAAACGTCTCTAAAATTCTGCCAGTCCGCTTTACGGACAATCCAATTGCCCGGTCGGATAAAATCAGTGTTAAAACTTCCTTCAGAATTTAATAAAATAGGGAAGTGATCACTGCCACAGAGATATGTGTGCACGATCAAATTAAACTTGTTAAAAAGACAGCTAGTTGCCATAGCTAAATCTATACAGGAGTATTCTCCATTAAAAACATTAAAACGGGTTTTCTCACCGTTGTTAAATAATAAAAGGTTAAAATCGAGGATGAAACTGGCTAAAATTCGTCCCCTCCTTGTGTTTTGGCCTCTTGAGCTTCCCCACAAGGGGTCATGGGCATTAAAATCACCCAATAATATAAATGGCCTAGGCAACTGCTGGACAAGTCTCTCTAGGTTGTAACGAGTTACTGGTGCACCCTCCGGCATATAAAGGTTGCATAACGTTATATTTTGCGTGGTAAACAAGGTTATGGCCACTGCCTGAAACGGGGTGTCAATCCGTACTCGAGAGGTGTAAAGGGCCTCCCGAACAGCAATCGCCACCCCGCCATGGGCTCTATGACCAGTAAGGTCATCTAGCCTTTCGACCTTGTATCCCCTTAAAATTCCACTGTCCCTCGCCTTAAGATGCGTCTCCTGGAGACATATAACAGAAGGGTTAAAATCTCGGATTAAAATGGCCAGCTCCTCCTTATGCCTATAAAATCCATTACAGTTCCACTGTAAGATCGATGTCATAAAATTTAAAAATATATAAATAAATATATAAATAAATAAAAGACCTAAAAATAATTAAAAATAATAAGAAAAAAGGAGCAGCCTATGTCCGGGCTAAGGAGAGATCAGCGCTTGAGGCGCTGCTTCCTTCCCTTTTTTCTAATTATTTCAATTTCTGTATCTGAGATACAGAAATCTTCCTCCATGGCTTCCTGTGGAGGCGTTTTTGCCTAACCAGATGAACCGGGGGATGGTGAGTTACCACGCTTTGTTTGCGTGGCCCCGGCGGTGGATTTGGTGGGGTTCTTCCTAGGAGAACCCGGACCGGTGTTTTTTGTATTTTGTGCCGGATTTGTGTCCTTAGCCGGCGTGGCTGATTTCTGTGCAGAGGCAACAGTTTTTGGGCTCACAGTTTCTTCCGTCTGTGTGGAAATGGTGACCTTGGATGTACGAGTAGAAGCGACATGGGCGTAGGACTTGGAAAAAGTAGGAGCAACTTGTGCTCTGTACTTTTTCCGAGCCTCGAAGTATGGGATTTTTTCTACCGTCTTGATTTTCATTACTTTGCGCTTCTCGATCATCTTTGGGCAATCACGTGAGTACACCGGATGTGCACCCTCGCAATTGACACAAAGTGGGTCACCTGTGCATTCCGCACCCTGATGCTTCTCCAGGCCGCAGCGGGGACAGGTGACCTTGCCCTCGCACCGTGTGGCCATGTGGCCGAATCGTTGGCACTGGAAACATCGCATGGGTGCCGGTATGAATGGCCGCAGTGGCACCGATTCATGTCCGACAAACACCTTGTCGGGGAGCTGATCAAGCGTGAACGTGAGAACAACAGACGTCGTGTTTACCCTTTCTCCGTTGCGCTTTGTCGTGAGTCGACGAGCATCGGTGACCTCCTGAGAGGCCATCTCCCGCTTGATCTCGTCGATCTCAACATACAACAGGTCGTAGTGACTGATCACTCCCCGACAGGTGTTCAAGGTGCGGTGCACCTCCACTTTAACAGGTATTTCACCTAACTTTTCTTTAAGCAATAATTTATCGCTTTGAGCCCTCGTTGCCGTTTCGATGAGCAGTGTGCCGTCTCGAAGTTTCTTTGCAGATTTTAGTTCCCCAGGAACTGAACCAGACATAAGTTTTCGAATAAGGAAGGGGGACACCTTCTTCAGGCTCTCCCCTTCCTTCTGGCACCTCATCACTAAGTAGCGCATACTAGCGCCGGGAACATTACCTCCCCCGCCCGTTTCCGGGCGGGATCTTTTAGGTGGTGGAAGGATATCAACCGCTATGCATAACCTTGATTCATCCCCCGAGCTCCCCCCCCACCATGGAGCCACACATTCGGGACGCCGCCCCGCAAACCGGTGCGGTCGCCAGGGCTACCCGAGGGGATATAGCACCCTAGAGGTGGTTGTCTGTTTCGGGTTGGATCTTCGATGCACGAGCCCACCAAACCCGTACATCTCCGACCGCCCTACGCAGACCCCCACCTCCCTGGCAATCGCCACCGTAAAGCATAGGACCACGGAAGCCGATTGACCGGGAGTGGGTAGCTCCCGACCGCCCGTTTACACAGAATCCGGGGCCGAAGAGGGGTATTGGCCTCTGGTCCATACAGAGCATCCGACCCCCGGCTGGGAACCACAGACCTCACCCTCCACGTTCCCCTTCTCCTCCTTACGGGTCTCCGCACACGGCAATCATGCGGGTGGATCGCAGGCCAGGTGGTGTGGCCGCGCACAGACAGCTGACCCACAAGACTGTCCGGGCTCAACCCTTGTTGGCTCTGGGTTTATTTTCGGGGTTTCACCTCCCCGCCCTTTTAGTCGCCTCTTACGACAAGCAGGGATACTTCGGGAGTATTCTCCATCCCCCTACCCGCAGGGGTGGCACCTTGTTTTCACTTGTTGCAAAGTGAAAGATATATGGAAAAACCTCCGTCATCCGTTAAAAGTTTTAACTGGAGGAAATGACGTGTTTTTATACCAACTGTATGGAGGTTTTCCCTTTGATAAAAGGGTCAATCATGGCATTAAGCTATCTAACTACATAACTACACTTGCAAAAAGTGTAATCTACAAGAGAGTCACATTGTATTTTAAAGGCAAAATCAACTATGTTGATTACTTGGAGTCTTTCTTAAAAGTTTTAAAAACGAGATTGCATCGTGAAATGAAATAGAATCAATTTAAAGGATTGCTAGACTCCTTTTACGCATTTTGGGGTTATAAAATCGTCATATGTTCACCATAACAGATTTTAAGATAAAATATACCCCCAAATATTTACTCCGACAGACTACGGGTCTCTTTGCTAATCCAATGCCTTTATTTATATTGCGTTTTTTTATAACGTCTCAACGTGATTTATTTATTTATTCATTCATTTACTTACTCATTTAATTTATTTATCCCTGTCTCTCCTTAAACCACATTATTCGTCCTATTTTATCCGAATACCATTGCTATGGACTCTTATCCACCATTTCCATATTTTATCCTGTGAAATGAAGGCTCATTGCTAGTAGTAGTAGTAGTATTTCGGTGATTAGGGTGCTTCGACGACTAACCCCGATTCTTCCGACGCTTCACCCCGATGACTCCATGGTGGGACGAGACCACCGCGCATGCACATGCCGACTCGGATTTCGAACCATCCGTAAACACGGGAGTGAAATCGGAGTGGCGGCACAGCTCTTCCCTAAAAAGTTATTGGTACTCCATGGGCGTCGTGGAACCTGTCTGGCCAGTTGGTAGGGTAAAACTACACTTAGGATAGGGCACTCGCCATGGTATGTGACCAGAATATCCATGGCCGTACACTTCTCGAAGTCTCACATCTGATCCTTCCATAAAATTTTTAAAACGGACGCTCAGGGGTCTGGTGGCCCTTGTCCGCCTGTTAAAAATGTTTAAAAACCTGGGATTAAAAATTACGTTGAAACACGGGTGAGTCCTCGTAGATAAAATTTTTGCCACGTATTTAGTCATTAGGAGTTCCTCCGGGTATCATCCGAGTATACGCTTAAGACGGGAGACGTCCTGAACGCTCCGGTCGCCAAACGTAGCCCCGCGTTGTGAACCGTTGCCAGCGGTTTCAGGTAGCTTTTGCGGCCCGAGGAGTAGACGAAACATCCATAGTCCAACTTGGAATGCACCATTACCCTGTAAAATGAAAGCATGGTGGTCCTGTCGGCGCCCCATATAGTGTGCGATAAAACACGTAAAATATTTAAAACGTTAAAACATTTTTCTCTAAGAATCCGGATGTGTTCCTACCAATTAAGCTTGGAATCGAACACCATCCCGAGAAAACGAACCGATTCAACGTATGGTAAAACCCTACCACGGAGACGTAACTCTGGCGGTATATGGTTGCCCCTGAACCGATGAAAATGTACACATTTTGTTTTTTCCGCACTCTCTCTCGAGCCGTTACTACACCTCTTCAAAAACAAATTAACCGGTCTTCCACTACCAAACGAAATTTCCATCACACTATCGGCGTATGCCGACGATATCACGCTATGCATCGGGAGCGAAGACTCGGCGAAAGATATAATACCGACTTTCAAGGCATACGCAGCCTTCTCCGGTGCCGAATTGAACGAGGAGAAGACCGAGGGTATGTACGGCGGATCGTGGAGGGGCCGCACGAACAAACTGAGACCCTTCAAAGTATCTCCGAGGGGAGCGCTTCTTCGGAATACGGTTCGATGCAGACGCGAGGAGGGAACAGGAGGAGGCGGAAACAGCGATAACAGAACGAATAGAATCCGGGCTGCGAAGGTGGGAGAGCGCCGCGAACACTCTCTCCGTGCGCGGGAGGACGAGAGTGGCCAATCAATTCGTGGTGCACAAAATATGGTACGCGCTACACACGCAAAACATAAGAGCGGAGTGCGTGAGGCGAGTGCAGGCCGCACTGGCGAACTTCGTTTGGGGGAGAAACACAAGACACTGGGTCGGCGGGTCCACACTGACGGCACCACTGGGTTGCGGAGGTCTGGGCCTGATAGACGTGCAGGAAAAAATCAACACGATGAGGCTAATGTTCTTCCAACGCTTCATCGGCGGAGAAAGAGAGAAACCCTGGAAAACTTAGCGGCCAGAATGCTGAGTTCGAAACCTAGGAGGGGAGGCTTCTACGCCTCCGTGAAGCACGCCCTCGAACGTCTGGGCGTAAATCCAGCAGGAGACGGAAGACCCATCCCGACCGGCTGGCCACCGACGGAAGAACCTTCCACCTTCACCTTCCTGAGCGCCCGAAGAAAGCAAATGAGGAAACTACCACTCGGTAAGAGAGAAATGTACAAAGAACTCATCTCCATCGGAGGAAAAGACAAGTGGCCACTCAAAGGTGCCCACCAGGTCGTGGGCACCGTGGCTGGAGCCATACCTACGCATGCACTACCAACGGCAGTCACCAGCGTGGCCCCACATCACCATAAGTGGATTAACGATAGCGAACCCCTCCCTGAGGTGTTGGATTTGTCCACATCCCACGTTTCACCACCAAATAACCGGGAAAACGACTGTGATCAGCGCAGGCCGTCTCCCACACCGCCTTCCTCACCAATAAGGCGCCCCGCGCGTAACATTAATACTAATTACGTATTAAATTCCGGAGACAGCAATGAGACGAGTCTCCTTAGTAGGACGGGAGGTCAGTTAAATATCACCGCTACGTCAGCTAGGGAGATAGGTGAAGCGTCGGCCTCCAGTGACCGGTCCCTCCCTCCACCCGCCCAACCGTCGGCTTTGGCCCCCCCACCTCCTCGCACACCGTCAGGCCGCGAGAAGTCGCGACCCAGGTGGCCTCGAACTGAGCGCCTCGAGTCTCGCAGCTCAGGGAATTTCCGCCGCGGGGGATACCCACTCGGTTCTCGTGACCTCTCACCCCCACCCTCATTAAGTGGTCCCCACACCACTACTTCGGCCGCTAAGTCCTTCGCTACGATAGCGGGAGGGGGAAGGAAGGAAGGACCTTCGACGAACGGCAGGGAGGATGAGGGAGGAGTTGACGTAATTGCCGTGAGGGTTAAGAAAATCACCCCCCTGACCACCGGCCCGACGAGACAATTAGGTGTCATTTTCCACTCGTTGCCGAATACAGCACTCGCGGATTACGTGATCGCCACGGCGGACATAGTCGGGGGAAATAATATCACCCACGCGACGAGCCTTTCCAACGGGCGTGTATGCATATATTTCAAGAGCAAGGACGTCATGGACGATTTCATGGGTGAGCATGGCGGTGTCGTGCTCAACGAGCATTTCGTCACCGCAAGCCGGATGTCACAGCCGGTGGATAGACTGGTGATATCAAACATCCCTCCTGAGTTCCCGGAATCCGAGCTCTCGGAACTCATCAGCCAGCTCGGAAGAGTCGTCTCCCCGATCACGTCTATCCCTATAGGAATAAGGAGGCAAGACCTTACCGACATTCTCTCTTGGAGGAGGCAATGCTACATCGTGAAGAGGGATGGAATCATTCCGGACTCACTTCTCCTCGATTTCGGCCCAGTTAGGCACCGGATATTTTTCAGTCTGGGGGAACTCAAGTGCCTGAAATGTGACGGGGATCATCCCACACACTCGTGCCGCGGTGGTGCCAGGGGTGAGCCAGCAAGGCAACCGGTCAACCAACCAACGGAAGAAGTCTCGACGGGAGACAATCGAGACAAGGAGGTGCGCAAAGGAGCCGAAGGTCCCGCGCCCGATCAAAACGACGTACCTCCTCTAATCCCACCCGCACAGCCCAGTACCTCCCATCCGCCCACCCCCCTCCCCGCCCCCAAAACTGCAGAACCCTCCGTCGCGGATGCGATTAACCCCCTCCCCGAATCCACAACACCAGTCGGCGAGGCGCTGCGCAACGCCGTGGACGGGGTCGTATCTACCAAGGACCCTATTCCCAGGGGGGGGGGGGAGAACACAACAACTGCAGACGATTTTAGCGACACCGCGGAGAGGAGGACGGGAATGCCAAAGCGGCAGTCCTCCCCTAACGGCAGCCCGCAGAGGACCAACTCAGGACAAGCGAGGGGGGACTCTCAGAAGGAGAAGAAGAGGAGGAAAGCGGCCGAAAAACTGCCGGAGGAGGACATCCTCAGATCCCTCGAGGAGGCATGTGAGAGGCAGAGTGGGTTCACCCCTGCCCCGGCCACCGTTACCAGTTTCCTCCGGGAAGTGAAAGGCCATGCACACCCGGTGGACATAGCCAGGAGATTCTGCCAGGACGTTACGGTTATGACGAACGCCTTGAAGGTGATTGATGATAGGCGGCTCACGGTTGATGTCGCTCTGGACATGAGGGTGAAGAGACTCATAAAAGCCCTCCAAAAGGTGTCCCAGCAGGAAAGAGGCGGGAACCCCGCAGCCGTAGAGGCAGCAGGAGCGTCTGCGCACCAATAGCGAGTCACGCCCCAGTATGGAAGGAAGGAACATCACCCTCCTTTCACTGAACGTGCGGTCGGCGCGAAGTGGCCAGAAGTGGTGCCAACTGGAGACCTTTCTCGGGAGGTGGCACCCGGAAGTGGCCCTCTTGCAGGAGATCAACATCGATGACGCACCACACTGCTCCTTAGAAAAACACTACATTTTACACTTTAATCCGCATTCCACCTATGGGTCCGGAACAATGTTGGCCGTTAGTCGCTCATCCGGTCTGAAAATTACGAGGCATCGGATACTGTCCGCTGGGTACGCCCAATCCATCGACCTCGAGGAGAATACCTCCGGCACGAAATACCACATCGTGAATATCTACGTTCCGAACAACCCTGACGACGCGACGAGAACTTTGGCGGAAATCCGGAGCGCAGCGAGAGGTGGCTCGACGGGGGAGGATATCTGGGCGGGAGATTTTAACTGCACCCTCTCGCCAACAGTAGATCGACGGTCCGGCAGAGAGAGAAACCCGAGAGTAGCATCTTTGCTCCAATCCATGGTGGACGAGGAAGGCCTGTAAGACGTCTGGCGGGAAATGAAAGGCGCGGAGGCGGGGTTTACATACCACTCCCTACAATCGCCCGACATAGCATCCCGAATGGATCGATTTTACGTTGGCGGGGACACACTATCAGGCGTCGCAGGTATCTCCGTTATCCCCTCTTTTTCCGACCACTCGGCACTTGTGCTATCTTTGAAGAACCGCGGGCGAACTCGTCGATGCGGTCCCTATTGGAGGCTTCCAGTGCGGCTGTTGGAATGCGAAGAGTACAAGGCGATGATCGAGGCAGTCCTTGAAAACATCAACGAGCGCGTCACATCTGACGACCCTTTGCGAAGATGGGAAGACCTCAAAGAGGCCATGAAGGCGACCACACTTTCTTTCCAGAAAATATCTAGATCAGCCCGCTTCAAGGAGTTGAAGCAGCTGGACATGGCCGCAATCGCCGCCCGGGGCGAATGCACGGAGGACACCACGAAAACTGCCGAGGACGTCCGCCGGTGGTGCAGGAGGGAGGGTGAGGAGATCGTCATCAGGGCCGGATGGGAGAATTTGCTGGAGAATGACGCCCCCTCCAGCGCCGCACTCGCAAAATTTGCCCGGCCGCTATTCCACCACCACATCACCTCCTTGAGGGTAGACGGGAATGTGATAGAAGAGGAGAAGGAAGTCGACCGGGCTGTCCGGGCCCACTTCCTCGACGTCTATGACCCCGGGGAAGGGGGAGGGCGGGACCAAAGCGAAACAACAACACAAGAAACGTTTCTCCCAGATGTCCCAACTCTATCGGAGGAACAACGGCACTTCTGCGACGAATATCCAAGGGCGGAGGACTACGAAGCGGCCCTCCGCGCGCTGAAAAGAAAAAAAGCGCCCGGGATCGACGGCCTACCGCCAGAATTCTACGCGGCTTTCTGGAGTCACCTTCGCGTACCCTTTTGCCAAATGGCGGCGGCATCCTTTGACCGAGGAGTCCTTCCCAGGACGACGAGGACGTCGGTCATCGCTTTGATCCACAAGGGAGGGTACCGGCTCGAAATCAAAAACTGGAGGCCAATATCGCTGACAAATACGGATTATAAAATCCTGGCGAAAGCCACATCCGTGCAGCTTTCGTCCATCCTACCGGATATTGTCAGCCCAGAGCAAGGATACAGCGACCCAGGAAGGTCGATACACGACAATATATCCATATTACGCGATGTCATCCTCTGGGCAAACGCGAGTGGGGAAAGCGTCGGCCTCCTGGCACTGGACCAAGAGAAGGCTTTTGACCGCGTGAATCATGACCACCTGCAAAAATCTTAGTTCTCCCTCGGCTTCGGCGATGCTCTCCGCAGAAGAATCGCCACTTTTTACAACAGGGCGACGGCTCTGGTTAGGAGGGGAGATCACCTCTCCGCCCCCATACGCGTAAGTAGAGGGATCAGGCAGGGCTGTCCTATGTCTGGGCAGCTCTATGTCCTGGCCCTCGAGGGCTTCATCCGCCGGGTTAAAAACAGCCTTCCCGGCCTAACACTCCCCGGCACCGCCGAACGTACCATCACAATCTCAGCGTACGCGGACGACATCACCGTTTTCGTGAGATCCGTCGAGGACGTCCGCTCTCTTTGCCGCGTGATTGAGGTCTTCTCCGCAATATCCGGGGCAAAAATCAACGAGGCAAATAGCCACGGCCTCTGGTGCGGCAGGAGTGCCAATATGCCCGGGGCGGACGGTTTCATTGGACGACAGAGCTTCCTCGGCGTTTGGTTGGGCAACGACGTGAAGCTGATACAAGAAACTGCACTCCGCAACGTCACGGAGAGGCTCCAGAAAGGCACGGAGGCGTGGCGGAGGAGAGCGGCATCCTTATCCCTTATCGGGCGGGTGAAAGTGGCCAATCAGTCCTTGGCCCCGAGGATGTGGCACTGCTTGCAGGCGATATCCATCCCCCCCATATCATTGCGCCGACTGCAGGCCATACTGGTGGATTTCGTGTGGGGAAAGCAGAGGCACTGGGTGTCGAAGGACACCCTTTGCGCCCCGATCTCCAAGGGAGGACTAGGCCTGGTGAACCTTCAGGAAAAGATCAGATCGTTCCGCCTCAGATTTTGTCAGAGGCTATTATCCCACCCCCATACGGAACCTTGGAAGGCACTCGCGCACCACTACGCTGCCACTAGCCGTACCCGTTTCCACAGCGACGTGAAGGACGCGTGGGAGCGAATATCTCCGGTGTTAGCGGGAGAAAACATCCGATACCCAGACCCCTGGCCACCGCCCTTCCAACTCGAAAATGTATCTTATTACAGCGAAAAGCGAAAAAAAGCGGCTATTCTGCCGATACCGAAACGGGACATCTATGGCGAAATGCTCTTTTTGGAATACCATCGTTTTTGGCCCATTAAAGGTGCGATCGATGATGAAGCAATTAACTGGTGCACCATTTTTCAAAAACCAACGTTTGGCAGGGAAGGAGAGGTGGCCATGAGGCTCGCCCTGGACCGCCTCGCGGACACAAAATTCCTGCAACGAGCTGGGCTAGTGGAGGAAAGAACATGCCCC
This sequence comes from Ceriagrion tenellum, assembly GCA_963169105.1. Lineage (NCBI taxonomy): Eukaryota > Metazoa > Arthropoda > Insecta > Odonata > Coenagrionidae > Ceriagrion > Ceriagrion tenellum. The sequence goes on along the minus strand of OY720638.1, from coordinate 43,572,045 downwards.
CTGTGTGGAGAAGGCGAAGGAACAGCGGACCACGTAATCCTCGCCTGCCCGCAAGTGCAGGAACTGTGGAAGGCCGTAACCGCCACCACAAAAAGACTGCTTAAGCGCGCAAAGATAAAAAGAGTAGATATATATCGCGGGTTTAAAAGTAGGTCCCCTAATGATAAACCAACTATGATGGTAAATTACCTAGCCACACTTGCAAAGGCCACCATCTACACCGACTTCACCCTCCTCTGCAAACACAAAATCGCGCACCCCAATGTATATAAGAACTTCCAGAAACTGCTGAGAAAAAGGATTATGAGAGAATATGTATACCACAGAGGTAAAAACACTTTACCTTTTTTTAACTCCTATTGGTGTATCGACAGTACAATATGCATGATAGAGGAAGGCGTGTTAAAGCTGGGACCCCTGGCAGGAGCCACGGAAAAAGACAACGCGGGAGGACTCACAGACGACATCACGGTCGTTAGCCAGGATGACGGCCGAGGAAATGATCAACCGGAAGACATACAGACCGAAGACCAAAACGTTTTGCTCACTCAAGAGGTGGGGTGGGAGCCCATTCCGGCGGTGGGACTAGGGACCGGGAGGTTGCGGTAACCAGCCCCTTCTTGCCGGTCCTCCTAACGCTGGGGCTCGTGTTCCTGCCTTTTCAGGAGCCGAAGAACAGGGGAAAAGGAATAAGGGTGCGGGCAATAAAATGCTCTTGTTCTATTGCAAATGGGAGGGGAAAAAACAAAATGAATGAACATCTATCTCGATGAGAGTTGAGTACTCTAGCAAGATATCCATATTGACGCTGAATGTGCGATCTATTAGAAGCCAAAATAAATGGGTTCAAATGCTGGCCTTCATTAATGATCAAAAGCCAGACATTTTTCTCATGCAAGAAACTAATATTGACTCGCTACCTCTCTTTGGATTACCAGGATATCAAGTGTTTTTAAATCCACCAAGTACTCCACATACGGGGACAGCCATTGCCATACGAGCTGGTCTAATTGATTTTATAACTTCTAATAGTGTAATTTCTCAAGGGCATGCTCAAGAAGTGACTCTTCTCCTCAATAATAATATTCTTCGCATAATATGTTTTTATGGTCCTTGTGACGCAGAAGCAGCGTTAAATGTTACTAAGGCTGTCAGTCACCACCTCACTGGTCTCTCTCTTCAACAATCACCATCCAACACAACATTAATTATTGCAGGTGATTTTAACACAACCCTTAACCCAACCGTGGATAGATCTGGTCGGGTAGAGAGGCACACCCGGTTTGCAGACGATTTAAGGCAACTGATTGAAGCTTGTAGATCAACTGACGTGTGGACTACAATCAGACCGGACAGTACAGGTCATACTTTTTATGCTCCAAGATCTTCGTCCAGACTCGACAGGATTTACATATCCAATGACTCAATAAGAAAGGTTAACAGTATTAATCTGCTCAACTCCTTTTCTGATCATAAAGCACTCACTATGCGCATGAAGATCCCAGCAAGACGGATGACACATCCATATTGGCGCTTTCCAAACCATCTCCTAGAAGATGAGAACTTCGTAAAAAACATGAAAATAATTTTGTCAACCCTGACCGCAGAAGCCACGTCGAAAAATAATCCCAGTTCGGAACGGGAAAAAATAAAAAGAGAAATAAAATATTACACCATTCTCTATCAGAAATCGCTTCGTGATAAATGCACCTTCGCCGGAAGCAATCAATACAAAATTCAGGGAGAAAAGATAATGGCCACAATGGGTTGGAATTTACTCATTAAAAATGACGCTCCCTCTTCCAATCATCTTGCAAGATGGGCCACCTGGTGCAGGCCAAAACCTCTTAATGAGCTAAGGATAAATGGGCGCATCATTACGGAGCCAGAAGAATTATGCAAAGTAGTTCGTGATTATTTTGCAGATCAACACGGAAATAATATACAAGCTGAGCCCATTCTTACTGAGATGCTGGATACTCTATCATCACTAAGTTCTAGCGAAAAAGACCTTTTAAACAGATTTTAATGAGATAGACTTTACAATAGCACTCAAAAGCCTAAATAAACGCAAAGCTCCAGGATTTTATGGACTCACTGTCGAGTTTTACCAGAACTTCTGGCTCGAATTGGCCACGATATTTACCTCGATGGCCCAGGACTCCTTCGTTAAAGGGCATCTACCACGAAGCACGGCTACTTCGATTATCTCCTTAATGAGAAAAGCTGGAGACCCATTGCAGCTGAAAAACTGGAGACCTCAGTCAATAACAAATGTTGACTACAAAATCATTGCTAAAACTCTATCTTCCAGATTATCAACTGTCATTAAATCGTTAGTCTCCTCTGAGCAGAGTTTTTGTGTGCCTGGAAGGTCCATCTTTGACACCATTTCTCTGATTCGAGACATTATGTGGTGGAGCAATGATTCAAAAAAGCCACTAGCTATATTGTCACTGGACCAAGCCAAGGCCTTTGACAAAGTAAATCATGCATACTTATTCCACGTCATGGAAAAAATGTCTTTGGGATCGAAATTTATAGGATGCATCCAAACGATCTACAACAATGCTCGGTGCATGGTCCGAGTGCATAATTCACTCACAGCCCCTTTTTCCTATCGACAAGGTATACGTCAAGGATGTCCTTTATCCGGAATGCTCTACGCTATCTCTATTGAGCCTTTCATAAGACTAGCAAACCTCACGCTCATCGGACTAACTTTACCCGGACCGCTTGAAAGAAAAATTGTACTGGCTGCCTATGCCGACGATGTGAACATCTTCATAACAAAAGAAGATGATTTTAACTCCGTCATCCCGATCTTTGAGAAGTATGCGAAATCTTCTGGTGCAGAACTTAACACTCTCAAGAGCAAAGGCCTCTGGGTCGGTGCCTGGAAAAATAGAAGTGATCAACCAGTCCTTCCAGTGGACCTCTCACGGAATGAAATTTTTGGGTGTGTGGCTAGCAAACGACAATGAAGAGGAAAATATAGCAATATCCGATGAGCTAAATCAGAAGCTGGACAAGGCCTTACAAAATTGGAGACCAAGAGCTGCACCTTTGTCATTAAGGGGAAAAGCTCTCGCTGTAAATCAGTTCATTGCCCCGCGTTTGTGGCACATTCTTCAATGCCATACGCCTCCAACACAGTGCCTTAGGAGACTTCAATCGAGGATAGTTGATTTTGTTTGGCTCAACAGAAGGCATTGGGTGAAGAGTTGTGTACTATCTACGCCTCTGAGGGCGGAATTGGCCTTATAGATATAGAAGACAAGATACTCGCTTTCAGAATATTATTCATACAGAGACTTTTAAATGGTACACCATCTGATCCGTGGAGAATAATTGCAGCCTACAGACTATCTAAATATAGAGATACTGGGCAATCCTTCGGCCTCTTAGTCTACACCCCAATTTATCAAATATGTAACAAAATTGGTCCTTTCTATAATAGCATAATGAAATCTTGGTCTATTTTTAACCCAATTTTAGGTGACGCAGTCAATGATAATGATTGCCGTCCCTACCCCACTGGATGGCCACCGCCCATACCAATGCCACAACTTGTCTTCCAGAGCAAGAGAAAGTCAATCAATATTAAACTACCAATACCAAAAACATGGGTTTATAAGGAGATTAGATATCTGCGCTCTGGACATCAATGGCCATTAAAGGGGTGTTACAGCGACGATAAAATCTATTGGATATCTATTCGTGCCTGGCCTACATTTGGATTAGATGCGGATATTTCATGGCGTCTGGTGCTGGGGAGATGGGCAGATGGACGCTTTCTGAGTGCCATTAACACCCTTCAGAGCTCTGACTGTCCATGGTGCCCTAACATTGAAGCTGATGCATGGCACCTGGCTTTCACATGCATTAAGGCGAGAGATCTCTGGAGGAAACTTCGACATCCACTCAAGACCTTAATCGGCGATAATAATTTGTATCTATATCAATTATACGGAGGCATACAACAAAATCGGATGAACCATCATGGTGTAAAACTGGCTAATTATTTATTCACCCTAGGCCAAAAGCGTAATCTACAAAAGTCACTCTGTATTTTCAAGGAAAAATAAATCAGACCGACTATTGGAATGCTTTCTTAAAAAAGCTAAAGACTAGAGTCTACCGTGAAATGAAATTCAACGAAGTGAAGGGTTCCCTAGACTCCTTCTTCGACTTTTGGGGATACAGAAATGTTATCTGCTCAGCTCAAATAAATAGTTATCTAGAACAAAACACATCCTCTTCGTCTGTCGACGTGAGCTAATATCCACGAGGGGTTGTTCTCACCCTAAGATATTCATTACTACTATGTTTTTTTTGCACCCAATGATTTTATCTACCTATTTATTTAATTATTTATTTATTTATTTTGTTTATTTTTTATCTATTTATTTATTTATTTCCTTGACCTATCCTATGCACCAGAAACAATCCAAAAAATTATATAGAATATCTTCACTCTATACCCTTTTAAACCCTTATCAGTCAAAATTAATTGTTGAAAATTTCATATCCATCCTAGAAACCAACCAATCTACCAAGCTCTCCCTGTGGATGAATAACCAGGACAAGAAAGTGAACCTTTGTCTTTTGAAGGAATACCAACGCACATTCGGCGTCTTCACAATTTTCAGCCAATCATCTAGTTGAAATGATTAACGGATGCAGTGGTCACCCCGAAGTACATCTTGACAGCACTTGGAGCTGCAAGGAGCGCGGGGACTGAAGATTGCGAGCAGGGGTTCCAACCCCCTGGGAACAAACTATCCCCGGCGCAGTGCACCAATTAATTAATTTATTTATTTATATATATATTGTGACCCTCGTCTCCCCCCGCTCCTTCTGCGAACTCCAAACGAAGGGGAAGGAGGAGTCACTGGAAAAGGGGCGTTGTGGGGGGATGAGTTGGGGGGAAGGTATTGTTGGGCGCCAGGTCCGCGCTTCCACGCGGAAGCGACGCACCAAAAGGGGAAGGGGACAGGAAAAAGGGGAAGTGGTAGCTCTAATCGGTAGATGGCTTGAAATCTGCAAGGTCGGGGCTTGACCGATTCACGTTGCCAGGAAATTTTCGCGTCGGCGGGGCCGTGGAATGAGGTGGCGAACAGAACAAAACGATTCTTTCAAACAATGTACGATTTATTTTAAAAGTAGAACAAAAACAGGGGAAACAACGTAACTGGACCTTTGTCAAAGGTAATCCCATCCAAAATTATCACACAAGTAAATCAAACAAAGGTGAGGAATAGCCTCCACTTGATACTACATACGACTACAACAAAGGCTGAAGGGGAAACAAAACTTCTGGATGCTATCGCTAAATCCCATCCAAAATTATCACACAAGTAATTCAAACCAAAGATGAGGAATGGCCTCCACTCGTTTTACATATACTACAACAAGGGCTAAAGGTTCGCAAGCGTGAAGGGGCTATTGGGCACAGCTTTACAAGTCTCGTGCTCTTATCACTCAGGAATTTATCGCGCTTTCACACGGGGAAGGGGAAAACAAATCGTGTTTGGGATTAGGAGCTTTGACGGGCACTGGTTCTTCTGGGGGGGGGGGGTGGTCTCTTCTGGGGATTGGTGCAGGGGTCAAGGGGTACAGTACTTATCAGGCTAAAGATGCAGATGATGGTGATGATGGTGGTTGAGGCGGGATACTGACACTTTCCCGGATTCCTTCGTGCGACACGCATCGGCTCCTGGCAGACACAAATTGGAAAGATGTCGACGTGGACACGGCTTTTTCGGGACTGCTTCTGGGTCGCGACCTTTCCCTTTCTTTCTCCTGGCGCCGACCGTCTCCCTCGTGTTCCTCGTCGTACACTTCGCGTCTTGAAGAGACGACTGCCGGGCACGACCTGCGTTCGCTCGCGAATTGCTGTCTCTCCTCTCCAATTTCTTTGTGGATTCTCCGCCCCCGCCAGCATGGTAGCCGCGGTTTTTATAGGCCGGGGGGAAAATTGGTGGGGCGGAGTGGGGTGACGCCTCGGTTTGCTTTGTCAAAGAGGGCCCACTCGATTTTGTGGATTCCTTTGCTGATGACCAAGAGGTGGGGAAAGCCTCCGAGCTCCTTATCGTGGGCACTTAGCCTCACAGCGGGATTTAAGGGGGAGGGGGGGGAAATGGGTAAGAGGAACACATCACACGCCCGTCTGTCCTTGCCCTGCCTAACGGTGAGCGGAAAAAGGGGTGGGGAGAAAATAAACGGGTAGGGGGGGAACGCATTCACACACACATTCACACAAATTGAAGCCGGTCCAATCGAGAACGGCTACAATATACATATATATGTATGTGTGTATATATTTTTGGCTTGAAATCACATGATGTTAAAAATGTCAACAAACTATTCTTAATGTAATGTAAATCCACTTTGTACTTCCGTCCAATAAATAATAATAATAATAATAATAATAAGGGTACGAAAGCGGACCACCAGCCTCCTCGTGGCGTACCTGGCAACGGCTTTGCCGGCTAATGGTGGACGTCTATGTGGCGGGCTAACCTCCCGCCATATAGTAGAATCTGGTTCCAAGAATGAACTCAGATAAGGCCACCCACAACCGGCCCCTCTCGGATGGGGGCCCCAGTAGAGTTGGGCGTGGCCAAGCTAAAAGAACTCAGGTGGGAGCTCGCATGGAGTGGACGGAAGCCTTAAGGGGCGACCTCCTCGCCTGCTATGCTGACAGCGAGCCCGAACGCAGGGGTTACATGGCCAGGATGCACTCTTTGTGGTGTGAGATGCATCCGGAACACGACCACCTGTCGCAGCAGAACTTGCGCGACCAGGCCAACCACCTGCGAAAAAAGGAAAACATCCACCAACCGCAGGTTCAGAGTAACACACCACCAGCAGAACCACCCTCCCCGTCACAGGCAGCGCCTCCACCTGCTGACGTGAGTACCGCACGTTTGTCACTATCTCCTACTAAGAGGGAGGATGTAGGTCAGACTGACTCTGAACTATTACGATCGCGGTTAAGAAGCACAATTAGCTATGACGAAGGACAGACTAGGCAGAGAAGCATCCATCGCAAGATCTCTCTGCGGGGTAACCACCTGCCCCAAATGAATGGACTCATCGACGAGATCCTGACAGAGACGTCAGATCTCTGGACGGTGAATTGCGTGGTCTACGCTGCGGCCAAGGTTTTGGCAACCCCCCGAAAGGACTCCTCTCGGGAGGATAAAGCAGCAGCAAGGCTGGAAAAGCTGGATGCCAAGATCACGCTGGCGCGACAGCAGGCGTCGAAGATTCAGTGTGTGATTGAGTACATCACTACCGGGCGAACCGTTACATCCAAAGTTCGGCGCATTGCGCGCAGCCTCGGGTTCAACCATCACACACTAAACAAAAACGTGTTGATTACTATTAAGCAGCACGAGGTCGATAGGGTACGGGCGCTTACCTCGGCCAAGAAAAAACTCCTGAAAAGGAGTAGAGCCATAAGGGAGAATTCCACCTTTCTCCTTCAGCCGTCACGTCTCTTTCGGCCTCCGCCGCCTGCTGTTGAATCCCCGCCACCCGTTCATGAGGTCGAGCGTTTCTGGAAGGATATCTACGAAACGACGAGGCCATTCAATGGAGACACTCCGGCCATCGCACTCTTTAAAGAGTTCTGCGACCGCCACCTACACAATGTGGATGGACCCCTTTCAGTCACGGAAAGTGACGTGAAGCACGCTTTCTCTGGCAAGAAGAATTTCGCGGCTCCAGGAATGGATGCCGTGAATAGCTTCTGGTGGAAGAAGTTCACTTCTACCCACAAACATCTGGCCAGAATCTTCACGTCCCTCATCACAGGTAGAGAACCATTTCCACCTTGGCTGACTGAGGGACGCACGGTTCTCATTCCGAAAAAGGGAGACTTGTCCAATCCGAAGAACTATCGCCCTATAACCTGTCTAAACACTGTATACAAGGCGTTCACCACGATCTTGAGCGACCTTATCCTCCGGCAGATCCAGCCTGTGTGGGAGGAGGTGTACGAGCAAAGGGGGTGCAAACGAGGAATCGCGGGATGCAAGGACAACCTGCTCATTGACAGGTGCATATGTCAGGATGCCGCCCGACATAAGCGAAACCTATCAATGGCATGGGTGGACTATCGCAAGGCTTTCGACACCACTTCGCATGAGCTTCTCATCGCCGTGCTGAAGTTGATGAAAGTCCACCCAGAGGTGGTGTCCTGCATCCAACGCCTGTTACCACTCTGGAGAACGCGCTTCGTCTTGACATCGGGCAAACGGACCGTCTCCACTGAGTTGGTAACATACCACCGTGGCGTTTTTCAAGGCGACAGCTTGAGCCCCCTCCTGTTCTGTATTTCCCTCCTCCCCCTCTCCTTCAAGCTAAGGCGAGGCCGAGGATACATGTGCGGTGTTCCTGGTGACAGGAAGCACAAGGTCACCCATTTGTTTTACATGGATGACCTTAAACTGTATGCTTCCAACGCCAAAGAACTGCGCGTTGCACTGAACACCGTACATCAATACAGTGAGGATATAGGGATGGAATTCGGATTGGACAAGTGTGCATCCATCCACCTGGCGAAAGGAAGAATATCGGAGGACAAGGAAGACTCGCAACTCGTTGACGGGAACGTCGTTCGTCATCTGCAAGATGACGAACGCTACGAATACCTCGGCGTCCCCCAGCGTCGAATGCAGGAGGTAGCTGCAGTGAAGGAAAGACTCACCGCCAAGTACAGACAGACTCTCAGAAAAATCTGGAGTTCTGAGCTGTCTAGCAAGAACAAGGTTCTTGCCACGAACATGTTCGCGGTTCCGACACTGCTGTACACCTTCGGAAGCATGAAATGGAATGTCAACGAGTTGCAAAACCTCGACCGGGGAACGAGGAAGATGCTGACCATCTATAGAAGTCCTCATCCGAAATCTTCCGTCGCCAGATTGTATCTCCCTCGCAGTGTAGGCGGTAGAGGTCTGTTGTGCCTGGAGTGTCTACATAACAGAGTTGTTTTGGGTACAGTTTGCCGTGTGTTCAACAGCACGGACCCCCTGCTCACTCTCGTAAGGGAGCACGAAGGTGCCGGGGTGTTCCTCTTCCAGGCGGCGAAGAGGGCAGCGGACGAAATCGGTATGGACTTTGACCTGTCATCCGACGGTAACGACAGTGGCACGTCAATCGTGTCACTGAGGGCAGACGTCTTAAAGCTCGAGGTCAAAAAGGCTGAGCAGAAGACCTTGCTCAAGACGCACACCGATAAGCCCATGCATGGAGGTTTCTACCGAAACATGGAAAAACATGGGCTATCGAAGGAGCTGACGTTTGCCTTCCTTCGTTCCGCGGGTCTCAGGTCCGAAACAGAGGGTTTCGTTCTCGCGTGCCAGGATGGTGTCATCAACACTCTCGTGTACCGCCGAATGATATTCAAGGCGGAGGTGACGGACACGAGATGCAGAGCGTGCCGAGCCAAGCCGGAGTAGTAGTAGTAGTAGTTGGGTGTTCGGGTGCGTCGACGACTATGGTCATTGGCACCGCGCACAATCTATTTTATTTATATACCATTCCTAAAATCATATATAATTTATACATACGTATTCATCTTGTATCACTATAGATATATCTATATTATATTTTGTTAAGAAGCCCGATTTCTTTTATGTAAGACAAGACTCGGTTAATTCGATCGATATCGTCTCCTAAAACTTCCTTTAGGTGTCCCCTGACGCCTAGCCTTTCGCGCATACCTTGGTATTTGTCGCACTCCGTCAGGAGGTGTCGCACACTGAGAGGACAATCACAATCATCACAGCATGGTGGTATCTTCTCGTCTGTAAAGAGGAACGAGTGGGTCAGGGCGCAGTGCCCGATACGCAACCTCGTGATGACGACTTCCTCTCTGCGACTGTTCCGGACGGAAGTGGGCCACACCGACGTTACCGGTTTAATATAACGTAGCTTGTTGTTCGTTACATCGTTCCATTTATTGGTCCACTGCTCTAGCACCTTCTTTCGGAAGGCTGCTTGGAGGTCTTGGTAAGGTACCAAAGTCCAGGTAGGTTCCTCAATTTCCAGGGCTTCCTTCGCAGCGGCGTCTGCCATCTCGTTCCCCGCTATTCCCATATGTCCAGGTACCCAAAGAAAACCCACCTTGATTCTCTTCTTATCAAGGGACAGTAGGGTGGACTGTATACTCTGGACAAGAGGGTGCCTGGGGAAGAAGTCGGAAATGGATTCAAGTGCGCTCCTCGAGTCTGTACAAATTACGAAAGACTCGCCTGAATCTCCTATCTCCTCAAGGGCCAACTTAATGGCCAGCAGCTCAGCTGTGTATATACTACACATACCATTGAGCTTAGCTTGGATCTTTACGTTTTGGTAGGATGAAACAGCGCACGCGCAAGCCATATCGCTCTTTGATCCGTCTGTAAAGATAGGGATCATGTCCGGATGGCAGTCGAGGAATTCGCTGAATAAAACCTGGTATTCTGAGGCAGTGGAGCAGGCCTTTAGTCGGGTGTTTAGGTGCGAGTAAATTCTAGGTTGAGGAATTACCCAAGGAGGGTACTTAGAATACCCTATAGGATGTATCCGTGGAGGCGAGAAACCAATACCCTGAGTGAATTCGTTAAAACGGATACTTAGCGGCTTAGTTGCTCTTGTCCGTCGGTTAAAAAGTTCTAAAAATCTAGGGTTAAAAATCATATTAAAACATGGGTGATTTGACATTGATAAAACTTTGACGACGTACGAGCACATTAAAATAGTCCTCCGGTACGTCAACGGCGGCTCTCCAGCATCCGTATATATACTGAGCACCGGACTTGTTCGGAAAGCGCCTGTAGATATTCGTAGCCCTGCGTTGTGTACCGAAGTTAAAGGTCTTAGGTACGATTCCCGTGCAGAAGCGTAAACAATTGATCCGTAATCCAATCTTGAGCGGATAAGTGTGCGGTACAATAAAATTAGGGACCTACGGTCGGCACCCCATGTCGTGTGGCTTAAAAATTTTAAAATGTTTAAAGTCCGAAGGCATTTATTTCTTAAAATTTGTGTGTGTTCGCGCCAGTTCAGTCGGTAGTCCAGGGTCAAACCAAGGAACCGGACCGATTCCACAAACGGTAAAAAATTGCCACATAGTGACAAAGCTGGTGGATTATATTGCCCCCTCACCCGGTAAAAATGTACGCACTTGCACTTCTCCGAGGAAAACTTAAAACCATTCCTCTGTGTCCAAACCTCCAATCTATTTAAGGCCAGCTGGATTACTCTGGTTGCGGTAACTAATTTGGACGATCTGCAAAATATTGCTAAATCGTCTACAAACAGAGATCCCATGAGAGGAGGTTTAATGCATTCCGCGACGTCGTTAATCGCAATTGCAAATAGTGTCACGCTTAAAACCGACCCTTGGGGTACTCCATTGTCCTGCCGATAAAATTCGGATAGGTGTCTACCTATCCTAACTTTAAAAACACGATCCCTTAGAAAATGTTGTATAAAAACAGGTAAATTACCTCTCAATCCCCACTTGTGAAGAGTCGTCAATATTTTATGTCTCCAAACTCTGTCGTATGCTTTTTCCATGTCGAAAAAGACACCCACAACGTGTTGACGCAGTAGAAAGGCCTCCTGGATAAAGTTATCGACCCTGACCAGGTGATCTATGGTCGAACGGCCACGTCTGAACCCGCACTGGATACTTGAGATAAGGTTTCGACGCTCTAACCACCAAACGAGTCGTCGATTCACCATTCTCTCCATTACCTTGCACAGGCAACTGGTTAAGGAGATAGGTCGATAATTATTCGGGTCAGCTCTATCCTTTCCCTGTTTAAGAATTGGGATTATAACAGACTCCCGCCAGGATGGTGGAAAGCTACCCTCGACCCAAAGTTGGTTAAGGGAGCGCAGGACCTCCGACAATGCCTTCTCCGAAATATTCCGGAGAAATGCATTATGGATGTCGTCCATTCCTACGGCAGAGTCCCTGGATTCTGCAATTGCTGAACGCAGTTCCCAAAGTGAAAAAGGGATGTTATAATCCTCTACTGTTCTCGCGGGTGTAAAGATCAGCGGTGATGATTCCTTTTGTGTCTTAATGGACAAGAATAAGTCGTCGTATGCGTCGTCACGGGATATGCTAGAGAACAACTGGCCGAATACCTCACCGATAGCCGAAAGAGATGTCAAGACATTGCCGCCAACCTTAAGGAAGGAGACGCTCAGCTGATGGTGGTTTCCCGAAATACGCCTGACCCTGTTCCATACCTGTGCAAGAGGGGTTTTGTAGTTAATTCCAGAAACATATTCTCTCCATGAAACCTTTTTTGCCTCCTTTACTACCCTTCGAGCTTTGGCTCGGAGGCGCCTAAATGTCGAAAGATTGGTGGCCGTTGGATATTTCTTGAATATTCGTAGCGCCCTCTTGCGCTTACAAATAGCTTCCGCGCATTCCTCGTTCCACCATGGAACTGCAGGCCTAGAAGACATTTGTGCTGATCGAGGCACGCTGCACGTGGCGGATTCTATTACACCTCTTGTCATATTTTCTATGTTTAAAATTCCGTCATACCGTTCGTCAAAAGTAAAATTAAAGTTCTCTTTAAAAAGCGCCCAATTAGCTTTCCGGATAATCCAGTTACCAGGTCTAATAAAGTAAGGGTTAAAATTATCCTCTGTCTGTATGAAAAGGGGAAAGTGGTCGCTCCCACATAGGTCCTCGTGAGCTGACAAATGAATTTTATTCATTAAAGTGCTCGAGCACATACAAAGGTCAATTGTCGAGAATTGACCATTGAAGGAGTTAAAACGGGTATGCTCCCCGTTATTTAATAAAATCAGATTAAAATCCATTATAAAATTGGCTAAAATACGGCCTCTCCGGTCACTTTGTGCACTAGAACTACCCCATAGGGTGTCGTGAGCGTTAAAATCCCCAACTAAAATAAATGGGCTTGGCAGCTGGCGATAAAGGGCTTCCAGGTTCAGTCTGCTGACCGGTGCGCCATCCGGCATGTATACATTGCACAACGTAATTGCTGTCGGGGCGTGTACCGTCACAGCCACCGCCTGAAAAGGCGTGTTCAGCTGTACTCGGGAGGTGTAAAGGGCCTCCCGAGTAGCAATAGCCACTCCACCCTGGGCACGTTGGCCACTGGTATCGTCAAATCTAAAAACATTAAAACCCTTTAAAATCCCCTTGTCCGTATTTTTAAAATGCGTCTCTTGCAGACATATGCATAAGGGGTTAAAATCTTTAACTAAAAACTTCAACTCCTCATTATGTCTATAAAATCCATTGCAGTTCCACTGCAAGATAAAAGCCATGATAAAAGGATTTAAAATAAAAAATTACTTAAAAACCTTTCGAGGACCGAGTCTCGTGGGAGGACTATCGTCGGAGACGCTGGTAACTTTTCTTCCCCTTTTCTTTTGCGCGGAGGACTTCGGCCTCTGAGGGACCTTCGTCCTCCTCCATTGCCTCCGGTGCGTTTAAACCGGATGGGCCGGGGGATGGAGTCTTTCCTCGCATAGCAGCGGGGGCTCCATTGGTGGATTTTGGTGGGTTCGTTTGAGATGAACCCACCTTGCTACTATTATTATTATTTTTGTTTAATCTTTCCTTCTCATGATTTGGTGCCTTCAGCTTTTCGTCCTTATCGAAACAGGGTGTCTGTGTGGACATAGTTATTTTGGTAACAGGCTTGGCCGCAACAGTGGCGAACGATTCCGAAAATATCGGCGCAACTTGGGATCGAAACTTTTTCCTAGCCTCAAAATACGTAATTTTTTCTACGGTCTTGATTTCCATTATTTTTCTTTCTTCGAGCATTTTTGGGCACTTACGGGAGTAAACTGGGTGTGAGCCCTCGCAGTTTACGCAGTGGGGATCTTTTGTGCAGTCCGCACCCTCATGCACGTCCAGTCCGCAGCGCGGGCAGGTGGCCTTGCCCTCACATCGCGTGGCGATGTGGCCGAAGTGCTGGCACTGAAAGCAGCGCATGGGCGCCGGAATGAATGGTCGCACAGGGACGGATTCATATCCGACGAACACCTTGTCGGGGAGTTGATCGAGGGAAAACGTGAGGATAACGGACGTCGTGTCTTTTACGACACCGTCACGTTTCGTCGTTAGTCTTCTGACATCGGTCACCCCTTGAGAAGCCATTTCTCTCTTTATCTCCTCAATCTCGACATACAATAGATCGTAATGAGAAATAACTCCCCGACTCGTGTTGAGGGTGCGGTGCACCTCCACCTTGACGGGGATGTCATTTAGCATGGACATAGTAAGTAATCGCTCACTCTGCTGCATATTATCAGTTTCGATTAATAGCGTGCCATCTCTTAGCTTCTTTGCTGATCTTAATTCACCAGGTACGGCAGCCGACAATACTTTCTTAATAAGAAATGGGGACACTTTCTTTAAGGTTTCACCTTCTTTTGCACACTTCATTATTAAATACTTCTTACTACATATTATCTCTTTATCTCGCCCGCCCGTGTCTGGGCGGGGTCTTTTTATGGGTGGGAAATTTGAATTTTCCATACCACCTTGAACTTCATCCCCCGGGCTCCCCACCCACCACGGAGCCACACATTCGGGACGCCGCGCCGCAAGCCGGCGCGGTCGCCAGGGCTACCCGAGGGGATATAGCACCCTGGAGGTGGTTGTCTGTTTCAGGTTGGATCTTCGATGCTGCGGGCCCACCAACCCGAGCACCTCCGACCGCCCTACGCAGACCCCCACCTCCCTAGCACTCGCCACCGAACGTATCGGAAAGCCGATTGACCGGGGGTGGCTAGCCCCCGGCCGTCCGTTTACGGGGAATCCGGGGCCAAAGTGGGGTATTGCACTCCGGCCCATACCGGGCATCCGACACCCGGCTGGGTGCCGGGGAACTCACCCACCAGGGTCCCCTTTTCCCCCTTACGGATCTCCATGCACGGCAAACACATGGGTGGATCTTGGCAAGCTGGTATCGCCTCACACAGACAGTGGACCCACTAAACTGCCCGGACGCTACCCTAGCTACACTCGGGGTTTGTTTTCGGGGTTTCCTTTCCCGCCCTTTTAGTCGCCTCTTACGACAAGCAGGGATACTGCGGGAGTATTCTCCATCCCCCTACCCGCAGGGGTAGCCAAGCCGGAGACTTTGAGTCACCTTCTCTCCGGCTGCAGTTATTACGCGCAGTCAGCGTATTTAACTAGGCACAATGCAGCTCTGCGAGTGTTGTATTTCCACCTTCGACATCATTACGGCATCGACAAAGTTTATGTGCTGCCCTATGCCCCTGGAGATATTGAGTCCGTCGTGGAGAACGACAAAATAAAAATCTGGTGGAATTACTCATTCCCCACCACCAGGCAGTTGGAGGCGAACAAGCCTGACATCGTTCTCCTCGACCGCCAATCTCGTTCCATGTTCGTAATCGAGTTTTCGGCTCCGGCCGATACGAACTTGAACGCGAAAGAGGCGGAAAAACGGACGAAATATCAAGACCTGCTGTTCGAACTTCGGCAGATGTACCCGGGACACTCTGTGAAACTAGTAGTCCTAGTCATAGGTGTGCTCGGTGGAATCAAGGGCTCGCTGATACAGAGCATCAAGTGTATTCCTGCTTGCGTGGCACAGGCGGAATCACTTGCAGCCCGCATGCAGAAGGCCGTCCTCTTGGGGTCGCTCCGTCTGCTCCGTGCGCACGACCCGAACGCAGCGTAGCCACTGACCCGATGGGTTAATCGGAAGCGGCTACGAACTCTGCACCCCCCCTCTCGAGTTCTCGGCCATTATGACGGCAACGAAACCCGATGTTAGCCGGGGACTCGGAGGGGAAAGTTACAGAAGTAAAAAACATAATAATGATAAAAATAAACAAGATAGAATAATTAAAACAAAAAACTACAGTAAATTCATAATTAAAGAACCCAACGTGAATGACAAATGCCGAAAATGCAATAGCAAGTCAGAAACAATAGAACACATCACAAGTGGATGCAGTATACTAGCAAGCGTGGAATACACGCAACGACATGATAATATATGCAAACAAATATATCTTGCATTAGTTAATAAGTACAATGTACCCCATG
Source organism: Ceriagrion tenellum (assembly GCA_963169105.1). Classification (NCBI taxonomy): domain Eukaryota; kingdom Metazoa; phylum Arthropoda; class Insecta; order Odonata; family Coenagrionidae; genus Ceriagrion; species Ceriagrion tenellum. Next base: position 43,555,961 of record OY720638.1, on the reverse strand, counting down.
AAACTAAACCATGGTACCTAATGACTCCACTGCCTGTAATAGAAAATGAAGCTGTCAAAATATATTACAATAGAAGTATTTAAACGGACCGCCCTCGCCCAAACAATAGAGCGGATATAACTCTTCAATTACAACAAGACCGAAGAACATACTTAATAGATGTATCTATTCCAAATACAGAAAATTTAGAGGCTAAATACAATGAAAAAATACAGAAATATATTCCTCTGGCTGAAGAAATAAAAGAAATATTGAACCAAAAAACAGTTAAAATTGTACCAATAATAATATCCGCGACTGGTGTAATACCAAAAAGCTTGCACAAAAGCTTGGAAATAATAGGAATAGAAAATCATTTGTACATGAAAATTCAAAAAACAGCAATAATTAACACGTGCTCCATAGTACGAAGATTTTTAAATGATCATTAAAATAGTACTTGAGCCTAATCCCTTTGGTGCCTTGCACCCGGGATAGGTGAATGTTTCCCAGCCCTTAAAAAGGCTGAGAAGTGAAGAATTCAAATAATAATAAAAACACACACACACACCAGACCTCGTAGCGGACGGACGTGTCTCGACAGTGCTCCCGAAAGTTACTATTTTCTACTGTGTTTTCGTTCACGTAGCAGATTTATACCTAACCTAGTTACACTTGTAACTAAGGACGGTGTACCAGTGTTGTTGTGACCAACCATCTACGAACTTTAAACGTACTTACGTGTTTTTCAAAACGTAAGAACTCGCACCGTATCACCTGTCGTTGCGGCGGACGACTTCTTCTCGCTCCTTGCCGGTCATCCGAACCGGCGGGGACATGGAGGGGACTCCACAGAGGGGCTTGTCCCCCAACGAACCAGGTTTACCATCTACCATAGCACCACCAGCCACCACCTCTACGGTCACCAAAGACGCACCAACCGGACAGCCCGAAGCCACATGGACCAACATACCGACCACTTCCAAGCTTCAGGGAGATCATCTTGCTGCTTCTTCACCACAGTCATTCTCAAAAACACCCGAAGACAGCACTTCACCTACCATCTTACGAGGAAACTCCGGCAAATTTCAGGTAATCAATACTCCGAAGACCAATACACCGACCACATCCAATTTCGAGTCAACAACCACCAACAAAAGTACGGCATTTAACAAAGGCCTCCTATACTCTTCGGTAGCCGCCTCTCCCTCCCCCGGCCAGCAGACTGGGCAGGCAAATCGTGCGACCGCCAAACTCACCAAAACCACTTATCCTCTTAACGCCGCCTCACCTCAACCCACTCATAATTTCATCCCTGACCCAAACAAGCCGAACCAAAAACTGGCGATCATTCTCCCCGCCATAGAAGACACACCGATCGCAGAGTACGTATACGCCGTAGGAGACCTGATGGGAGGGGGAAGCTCCATTACACACGCCACGAAACTGTCCAATAAGCGAGTGTGCATATACCTGAAAACAGAACAACTCTTAAACGATTTCATGAGCGAATACGGCGGTGTCACCGTAAGAGAAGCTTTCATTCAAGCCAGACGTATGGTAGCACCGGCGGAAAGACTCGTCTTTAGCAACGTTCCCCCCGAAGTTAAAAACGAAGACTTAATATCATTAATTTCCCACGTCGCAAAACCCGTTAGCCAAATGATCAACCTACACATCAGCGCACAAAGGGAAGGGTATAGACATATTCAAAGTTTCAGGAGGCAAATATATATCCTAAGACAACCAAATGTTGAACTACCCGACTCCTACTTGGTCACGATAGACGGAAAACTGCATCGCATTTATTTAAACTTTGACGATACCACATGCTATAAATGCAAGAACCCGGGACATCTAGCCGCAGAATGCGAACAAACGGAAAACACCTTGCAACAAAATCTGCAAGAACGCGAAAGGAAAGCCGTTGAAACGACCGATACGGGAAAAGAAACAGAAGAGAAGCGGCGAATTACGCAAGACGGAACAAATGACTGTGCCGTCTCCCACACCACCGCGGAAACCTTGCGAATGCTCCAGTTTCGCCACCCGACCTAAGCGCTCAGGAGGAGGACAAAACACTCGCTCCCGCAATCGCGATGTCGAACGGCTCTCCCGCGGCGAGCGCTGAGACTCCACACCTCCCTGCCTCACCCCCCCTCCCACTCGCACCCGAGGCCGCTGCAGCGAAGGACACGCCTCCGCCGCAAATCAGCCACTCACACCCCCAACCCTCCCCCGAAATAAACCGCCCGGCTCAAGCCTCATCTTTTGCCGATTCACCCTCGCAGTCCCTCGTACTCTCCCCGACCCCTCCCACCCTCTCCTTCCCGCTGACTCAAAACCTTCCCTCCGTCGCGCCGCCAAAACAAGACAAACCGGCGTTTCTGCCATCTCCATCACTACTCCACCGAGATTTCGTGCTCACGTCCTGTTCCTCCTCCGACACCGAAAACTCCACACAAGACCCAAGCGTTGCCGCGAAGAGGAAAAAGAATCGTAAGGAATCCACCAAACAGTTTAAGATGATCGCCACTTCGGAAAAGGAAATGCGCAAGAGTAATGCCATCGACCCGGAAGACCTCGTCCTAATAAAAAGCATCTTCATACAGAGGCAAGAAGGACTCTCAATAACCTACGATAATTGCATTGATTTCCTAACGGAAGTGAAGGGACACAAAGACCCCTTCAAACTGAGCCGGAGGTTCACTCCAGAAACGAGTGAACTAATTTCTCTCCTCCAGTTAGCGGAAACTGCACGGCCGACCAGAGCTCTCGCCTCTCGAATAACGAGACTAAAGAACGCTTTGAAAACTACAGTCCGTGCGATCGAAAAGGACAGTATTATAAGTGCAGAAGAAAGTCAATGATCTAAATAAATCGAATATGTCAGCAAAACACTCATCCGTTACTCTTTTTAAACACTTCCTTCTATCTCCCTTACTCTCTCTCTCCCACGCGGAATGGATGCAATAGTCATCATCTCGATCAATGCACGCTCCATAAGAAGCAAAACAAAGTGGGCCTTAATGGTGAGTTTCATTCAGGTACACCAACCGGACGTAATTTTAATTCAGGAAGCAAACACGGATAAACCACCACTGGAAGGAATGCTGCCAAATTACCACTTTTACTTCAACGGCCCAGAATGCCTTTTTACTGGTACTGCAATAGGTTTCAACACGCACCTGACCACCTGCTTCACCACCACGTCACAAATCATCTTCCCAGGTTTTGTTCAGCTAATTACACTTCAGCAAATAGCCTCACCCTCTCAACTTATCCACATCTTCTGCTACTACGGACCTCAAGAAAAAGACAAACATCACCGAGTCATCAGCACAGTAGACCACGCCCTGGAAAACCTACCCACACCTCTGGACCCAAGGAAACTCACCATCATTCTAGCAGGAGATTGCAATGTCACGCTGGCGCAAAAAGATAGATCCTCCACAACTTCCAGGAACCCAAAATTAATAAAATCTCTCAAGAACCTCATCGGCAAATACACCCTCGAAGACGCCTGGTCAATCAAACACCCGAATGAGCCTGGACATACCTTCCACTCTCCGAATGCCACATCACGCTTAGACAGATTGTACATCAAAAAAGAAAATAGTCCACGGATAAACTCAATAACAATAATTAAGTCCTTCTCAGACCATCACGCACTCCGGGCGGAAATAGACATAGGCAAAAAAACGATCCCACCACCTTACTGGAAATTCAACAACGCCCTACTCCAGAGAGCCGACTTCAAATCTTTTATGGCAGACATAATCTCACATTACAGCACCACCAACGCAACCAAGAACCCATCGCAGCACTGGGAAGAAATAAAGTAGAAGATCAAGGAATACACCGTTTTGTACAGCAAGATGGCAAGGAAACCCAGCACGAACGAACAAAACATGGAAGAAAGATACAGAATCGACGCAGAAAAAATCTTAGCCATGGAGGGATGGACTTCACTAGTGGAGGCGGATGCACCAGCATCTTTAAAATTAGCAAAATGGTCGACAAAAAGGAACAGAGAAAATATACAGGAGCTCAATATAGAGGGAAGAATAACAAACGACAGAACTGAAATCCTAAGGCACATTAAACAGACGTTTACCAATAACCATACAAAGGCAGAAGATAACGAAGAAACTTAACAAAGTACAGCACACATACTCCAATTCATCAAACCAATGGAACAGGATCAAGCCGAAAGTTTAAAACAGGAGATAACATCAAACGAATACCTTGACGCACTCAAATCACTAAAACCCAATAAAACTCCCGGAATGGACGGCTTAACAGTCGAATTTTTTCAAGAATTTTGGCCCACACTAAAAACACCCTTCCTGAAAATGATAGCACATGCCTTCAAGACAGAAACGCTTCCACGAACAACGAGGACAGCGGTCATCTCCCTCCTACCAAAAGGAGGTGACAAATCAATCTTGACCAACTGGAGGCCAATCTCAGTACTCAATACGGATTACAAAATAATAGCCAAAACCCTAGCGCAACGAATAACCCTTTCAATGGACACCACCATAACAGAAGAACAGTCGTACTGCACTCCGGGCAGGTCCATCTTGGACAACGTATCCGTCATACGAGACTCTATCAAAATAGCTAATATGGAATCAATCCCCCTCGCCGTCGTACTCCTGGATCAAAGGAAGGCTTTCGATGTCATCAGCCATAACTACCTCTTCAAAATTTTCAAGAAACTGGGCTTCGGAGATGACATGCTAAGAATGCTCCGCATAAGCTACACTAAAGCACAATGCCACGTCAAAGTCGGCAACTCACTCACCGGACCCATCGCTTTTGAAAAAGGAATTAGACAGGGATGCCCACTTTCTGGACCACTGTACTCTATCGCCATAGACCCGTTTTTAAGATCCATCAACGCCGCACTCACAGGAGTCACCTTTTCACCCCCGATGAACCGGAAAATAACAGTTACAGCATACGCGGACGACGTGGCCATCCTCACCTCACGGAACGAGGACCTCGTGAAAATCATCCCCATATTCCGTACGTTTTCAGAAGCTTCGGGAGCAGACCTCAACTTAGACAAGAGTAAGGGGCTATGGGCGAGCTCATGGCCTACCAGACAAGATGCTCCAATACCGATTCAATGGACCAACAACATCCTAAAGGTACTGGGAACGTATATCGCGAACACCGACGCCCAAGAGTCCCACTGTATCGAGGAAATAATCCGTGGCAAGTTCCGCAATGCCTTAAACACCTGGACCCCCAGAGCCCATTCCTTATCCTTAATAGGCAGAGCTAGAGTCAATAAATACATAGCTCCTCAAGTGTGGCACATCCTGCAAACACACACTCCACAGCCGTCCACCTTAAAACAGCTACAATCAGATCTTATCAATTTCGTATGGAACCACAAAAAACACTGGGTAAACAAACAGACGGTAACATCACCAGTGAGGGAAGGAGGCCTAGGCCTCGTAGACCTGGCAGCAAGAATTCAAGCCTTCCGCTTCCAAAGATCTCAGGCCCTCCTCTTAGGCGACCAAAATGCCCCATGGCGTCAACTGGCATCGAGAGTCACAAACTTATTACGATCACACACACTACAAGAACAAAACAGCCATAACCTAAAACAGTTTTACACCGGCATGATCAATAGTTGGAACGCGCAAGCAATAGTAAACGAACAAAATCAAAAATGTAATTTCTACCAAACCCAGACCTGCAGCAACATATCTCCTCCGTACATACATAATGCAGTAAGTAAACGGCTAACTACACTGCCACTCAAAAAGTCCGATATATATAAACAAATACTGTACAACGACAACAATAACAAATGGCCATTGAAAGGGGCAATCACCAAAGAGACCGTACACTGGCGAGCACTGAGAACGTGGCCATGCATGGGAAGAGACTCCGACACAGCATGGAGGGTGGCACACGACGCCATCGCAAACGGCCCCTTCCTCGAGAACGCGAGGCTCAAGGAGAGAGACGACTGCCCGTGGTGCCCAGATATCACAGCCGATACTTGGCACATTATTTTCGACTGCTGGAAGGCAAAGCGCCTCTGGAAGGTTGCCTGCAAAATTATCAAACAACTAACCCAAAAGTCCATCCTGACCAAAAACGACCTCTACGCCGGATTTCCACCGAGAAGTACACAAACAGCATCAAAAGGCCTCCTATTCTCCAACTACATCCTCACCCTAGCAAAAAGCACAATATATGACGAATACACACAAATACAAAGGAATAAAAAGGCAGACTCTGACTACATAACAGAATTCACCAAAAGACTAAAACGAAGAATCGAAAAGGAAAAAGCCTACCACGAACAAGCCGGATCTCCAGAGGAATTTTTCTACAACTGGACGGAGAACAACATTCTGTTGACGCAGGAAGGATGTTTCAACGAAGCCCTCTGGATGGAAGAATGATTACAAAAGCCACGGAGACGGCCAAAGGATCCTTAACTACTCAGAGAAGAACAACAACAACTATAGAGTTCGACATTGCTCAGCTTCGGTGGTGAGGTCGGAGGGACTCTTGCGGCGGCGGGATTCGGGGTCGAGAGGTTGTGGTACCCAGCCCCTTCGGATCGACCCTCCTGACGCCCGTCCCTTCCGGTCGAACTACCGTCGCGGGGGCGGTGAAACGGACAACAAAGGGACTGTTAATGAAAACATATGAATGAATAAATGAATGGTAAAAGAAAAAGAAATGCATAAATAAAAGAGGTGACAATGAGAGCATAAACTAAAGCCCCTACAGTTCCTTATAATAATAATAATAATAACCACGATCTTCAGCGACCTTATCCTCCGGCAGATCCAGCCTGTGTGGGAGGAGGTGTACGAGCAAAGGGGGTGCAAACGAGGAATCGCGGGATGCAAGGACAACCTGCTCATTGACAGGTGCATATGTCAGGATGCCGCCCGACATAAGCGAAACCTATCAATGGCCTGGGTGGACTACCGAAAGGCTTTCGACACCACTTCGCATGAGCTTCTCATCGCCCTGCTGAAGTTGATGAAAGTCCACCCAGAGGTTGTCCTGCATCCAAAGCCTGTTACCACTCACTCAGCGAGCCCTTGATTCCACCACATGGTAGTGGTACTGCAAATGTGTTTATAGCCATTGTTGTATTACGTCCATTGAGCTCTGTTTTTAAGACTTTTGTTAATCTGGTTTTGAAGTCACATTTTATTTCTTCTTTTATCTTCTTGTGAGCAGTTATTTGATTTTGAATGAACCCGAGGTATCTGTAGTATTCATCTACCTTCATAGGGTCTATTACCTTTTCACTCTCAGTAGCATATCCTTCATGTTCTTTTACCTTTCCTCTTATGATACAACATGTTGTAGTAGTAGTAGTATTTGGTTTATAGGGTGCGTCGACAACATGGTCATTTTGCACCACTACACGTCATGTTTATAAAAAAAAATATATATGTTACATATATTGGTATTAAAATAAAATTCTTAATATGTACTCTTAGTCAAAATTAAAATAGGTTTTACATCCTTAAAATACTGCTAAAAAGGCCAGTTTCATTTAAAAATGATACAACATGTTTTGCATTTTTCCACTCCAAAACTCATACGGATATCATTGCTGAAGATTTCTGTAGATCTATTTCTGAAGATCTTAAGAGCATTTTCCAATCCTACTTTTGAATCTGCATATAATTTTAAGTCATCCATATAAAAAAGGTGATTGATTCTATAGCGGCATCCGTCTTTCATTATCGTATATCCATTACCAGACCTGTTTAACATGTTTGAAAGAGGGTTTAGGCTCATACAGAACCATAGGGCACTTACACAGTCACCTTGAAAATTACCATTCCTTATTTGTATATTTCGACTTAGGTAAATCTTACTAGGGGTTTTGAGTTGGAGCCTAGTTGTCCATGTGTTCATAGTTCTTGTAAGGAATTCGATTAAGGTAGAGTCTACCTTATATATTTTAAGTACTTCAATTAACCAAGGATGAGGGACACTATCAAAAGCTTTTTGGTAATCAATATATGCACTATACAGATTTGTTTTATTAGCTTTGGCATGGTTGATGATGTTTTGGTCTATTATCAGTTGCTCTTTGCATCCTCGACTTCCTTTTTTGCATCCTATCTGTTCTTCCGTCATTACTTTATTTACCCTCAAGTGTTCGTCTATTTTTGATGCTATGACAGATGTCATTATTTTGTATATTGATGGTAAACAAGAAATGGGTCTATATTTAGAAGGATCGGTGGTATTTACATCCTTTGGTATCAAGTATGTTAAACCCTGAGTGAAAAAAGTTGGTAAACTCTGTGGATTATTGATTGCATTATTGATTAATTGTGCTATTTTTTGGTGAGTGGCAGGTTAACTTTTATACCAGTAATTCTGTATTTTATCAATCCCCGGTGCTTTCCAATTCAGAAATGTGTTGATAGCCTCGCTGACATTTTTCTGGTCAATGGTAACTTTTGTCATTGGGGTAATATTTAGCATGTTGTCATGCTCTGACTTTATCCATGTAGCTTCGGAGTTATGTTTTTTTGGGCTAGACCATATGTTTGACCAGAAGTTTTCCATGTCATGAAGTACTGGTGCTTTTTGAATTTCTATTCTGCCTGTTCTTAGTGAGTTGTAGAACTTCTTGGGGTTGTTACTGAATTGTATATTATGATGTTTTCTATTGAAACTTTGTTTATATCTTCTTAACCTATTGGAATATGCCAAGAGCTTTTGTTTTAGTGTATTTAATACAACTACTAGATCATCCACATTGTGAGACTTGATGATAAGTTTTATTTGTTTCTCAATCTTTTGTTTTTTAATTTTTCCATTTATTTTTTGTGTGATTTTACCTATTTGTTCTCTTAATAAGCTAATTTTCAATTCTAATCTTCGCTGCCAGGCTGGTTCTCGTTTGCTTTTACTTTTGCTTTCATCATCATTACAGACACACTCTTGTTTTATTTTCTGATTATTCATAGTCAGAATAGTGTATGCAGCTGAGTATATAATAAGATGCAGATCGAGGAAGTTATCTACATTAGTAATCTTCTTTTCTGCAAGTATTGTATTCATCTCTTGAGTGATCTTCTTGGCTTTCAGATTGTTTATTAGTTTTGGCAGGAAGGGTCTGGTAGTTGGGTCAGTATTTTTAAATTTTTGTACAGCTTCATCAAAGTTATTTTCAATTTTATCGGTCATAGATTGATTTTTGATACTGCTCTCTTCTATTTCTTGCTGCTTGGTTTGGTTATCATCTGGTGTGTTGGCTGTGTTGTCTTCAGGCATAACCACAGCTTTATCTAGTCTCTCCTGCTTATCTTGGCTGGTACTGTCTTCTTCTATTTCAGGATGTATTTTTGGCTGTTTGGGGTTGTCGCTTCGTTTCTTAAGCTGTAGGGCTGCATCTTGCTTTATATTTTCTAAGACTGTTTTTTCAATAAAACTTCGTTGCACTATGGATCTTCTCTGGTCAGCAATTCTTTGTTCTGTTACATTTAAATGCGGATATTTCTTTATAAATTTTTCATATAATTGTTGTCTGTAAGCTGTCATGTTTGTTTCAAGTTCGGTAACAATGTAGTAGCAACGCATGATGTACTCGTTCATTTCATTGGTCCATTTCATACGTTGTCTTGGTTTTCCTGCTTTGGTGGTCCCAAAGGTTATCTCCTGGGAAGCACTTTCAGCAGGTGCAGTTTCCTGTGATGGTATTGGGGTACTGCATTTCTTGTGATTGGCAGTTGCTTCTTCGGGTGACCCGACCAGTGCCCGCCTTGTCAGCACTTGGTCAATACCGGTTCGCATGCTGTTCTTCGGTACACGAGAGTGTTGATGACACCATCCTGGCACGCGAGAACGAAACCCTCTGTTTCGGACCTGAGACCCGCGGAACGAAGGAAGGCAAACGTCCGCTCCTTCGATAGCCCATGTTTTTCCATGTTTCGGTAGAAACCTCCATGCATGGGCTTATCGGTGTGCGTCTTGAGCAAGGTTATTATTATTATTATTATTTTTTTTTTACTTCTGTAACTTTCCCCTCCGAGTCCCCGGCTAACATCGGGTTTCGTTGCCGTCATAATGGCCGAGAACTCGAGAGGGGGGGTGCAGAGTTCGTAGCCGCTTCCGATTAACCCATCGGGTCAGTGGCTACGCTGCGTTCGGGTCGTGCGCACGGAGCAGACGGAGCGACCCCAAGAGGACGGCCTTCTGCATGCGGGCTGCAAGTGATTCCGCCTGTGCCACGCAAGCAGGAATACACTTGATGCTCTGTATCAGCGAGCCCTTGATTCCACCGAGCACACCTATGACTAGGACTACTAGTTTCACAGAGTGTCCCGGGTACATCTGCCGAAGTTCGAACAGCAGGTCTTGATATTTCGTCCGTTTTTCCGCCTCTTTCGCGTTCAAGTTCGTATCGGCCGGAGCCGAAAACTCGATTACGAACATGGAACGAGATTGGCGGTCGAGGAGAACGATGTCAGGCTTGTTCGCCTCCAACTGCCTGGTGGTGGGGAATGAGTAATTCCACCAGATTTTTATTTTGTCGTTCTCCACGACGGACTCAATATCTCCAGGGGCATAGGGCAGCACATAAACTTTGTCGATGCCGTAATGATGTCGAAGGTGGAAATACAACACTCGCAGAGCTGTATTGTGCCTAGTTAAATACGCTGACTGCGCGTAATAACTGCAGCCGGAGAGAAGGTGACTCAAAGTCTCCGGCTTGGCTCGGCACGCTCTGCATCTCGTGTCCGTCACCTCCGCCTTGAATATCATTCGGCGGTACACGAGAGTGTTGATGACACCATCCTGGCACGCGAGAACGAAACCCTCTGTTTCGGACCTGAGACCCGCGGAACGAAGGAAGGCAAACGTCCGCTCCTTCGATAGCCCATGTTTTTCCATGTTTCGGTAGAAACCTCCATGCATGGGCTTATCGGTGTGCGTCTTGAGCAAGGTTATTATTATTATTATTATTTTTTTTTTACTTCTGTAACTTTCCCCTCCGAGTCCCCGGCTAACATCGGGTTTCGTTGCCGTCATAATGGCCGAGAACTCGAGAGGGGGGGTGCAGAGTTCGTAGCCGCTTCCGATTAACCCATCGGGTCAGTGGCTACGCTGCGTTCGGGTCGTGCGCACGGAGCAGACGGAGCGACCCCAAGAGGACGGCCTTCTGCATGCGGGCTGCAAGTGATTCCGCCTGTGCCACGCAAGCAGGAATACACTTGATGCTCTGTATCAGCGAGCCCTTGATTCCACCGAGCACACCTATGACTAGGACTACTAGTTTCACAGAGTGTCCCGGGTACATCTGCCGAAGTTCGAACAGCAGGTCTTGATATTTCGTCCGTTTTTCCGCCTCTTTCGCGTTCAAGTTCGTATCGGCCGGAGCCGAAAACTCGATTACGAACATGGAACGAGATTGGCGGTCGAGGAGAACGATGTCAGGCTTGTTCGCCTCCAACTGCCTGGTGGTGGGGAATGAGTAATTCCACCAGATTTTTATTTTGTCGTTCTCCACGACGGACTCAATATCTCCAGGGGCATAGGGCAGCACATAAACTTTGTCGATGCCGTAATGATGTCGAAGGTGGAAATACAACACTCGCAGAGCTGCATTGTGCCTAGTTAAATACGCTGACTGCGCGTAATAACTGCAGCCGGAGAGAAGGTGACTCAAAGTCTCCGGCTTGGCTCGGCACGCTCTGCATCTCGTGTCCGTCACCTCCGCCTTGAATATCATTCGGCGGTACACGAGAGTGTTGATGACACCATCCTGGCACGCGAGAACGAAACCCTCTGTTTCGGACCTGAGACCCGCGGAACGAAGGAAGGCAAACGTCAGCTCCTTCGATAGCCCATGTTTTTCCATGTTTCGGTAGAAACCTCCATGCATGGGCTTATCGGTGTGCGTCTTGAGCAAGGTCTTCTGCTCAGCCTTTTTGACCTCGAGCTTTAAGACGTCTGCCCTCAGTGACACGATTGACGTGCCACTGTCGTTACCGTCGGATGACAGGTCAAAGTCCATACCGATTTCGTCCGCTGCCCTCTTCGCCGCCTGGAAGAGGAACACCCCGGCACCTTCGTGCTCCCTTACGAGAGTGAGCAGGGGGTCCGTGCTGTTGAACACACGGCAAACTGTACCCAAAACAACTCTGTTATGTAGACACTCCAGGCACAACAGACCTCTACCGCCTACACTGCGAGGGAGATACAATCTGGCGACGGAAGATTTCGGATGAGGACTTCTATAGATGGTCAGCATCTTCCTCGTTCCCCGGTCGAGGTTTTGCAACTCGTTGACATTCCATTTCATGCTTCCGAAGGTGTACAGCAGTGTCGGAACCGCGAACATGTTCGTGGCAAGAACCTTGTTCTTGCTAGACAGCTCAGAACTCCAGATTTTTCTGAGAGTCTGTCTGTACTTGGCGGTGAGTCTTTCCTTCACTGCAGCTACCTCCTGCATTCGACGCTGGGGGACGCCGAGGTATTCGTAGCGTTCGTCATCTTGCAGATGACGAACGACGTTCCCGTCAACGAGTTGCGAGTCTTCCTTGTCCTCCGATATTCTTCCTTTCGCCAGGTGGATGGATGCACACTTGTCCAATCCGAATTCCATCCCTATATCCTCACTGTATTGATGTACGGTGTTCAGTGCAACGCGCAGTTCTTTGGCGTTGGAAGCATACAGTTTAAGGTCATCCATGTAAAACAAATGGGTGACCTTGTGCTTCCTGTCACCAGGAACACCGCACATGTATCCTCGGCCTCGCCTTAGCTTGAAGGAGAGGGGGAGGAGGGAAATACAGAACAGGAGGGGGCTCAAGCTGTCGCCTTGAAAAACGCCACGGTGGTATGTTACCAACTCAGTGGAGACGGTCCGTTTGCCCGATGTCAAGACGAAGCGCGTTCTCCAGAGTGGTAACAGGCGTTGGATGCAGGACACCACCTCTGGGTGGACTTTCATCAACTTCAGCACGGCGATGAGAAGCTCATGCGAAGTGGTGTCGAAAGCCTTGCGATAGTCCACCCATGCCATTGATAGGTTTCGCTTATGTCGGGCGGCATCCTGACATATGCACCTGTCAATGAGCAGGTTGTCCTTGCATCCCGCGATTCCTCGTTTGCACCCCCTTTGCTCGTACACCTCCTCCCACACAGGCTGGATCTGCCGGAGGATAAGGTCGCTCAAGATCGTGGTGAACGCCTTGTATACAGTGTTTAGACAGGTTATAGGGCGATAGTTCTTCGGATTGGACAAGTCTCCCTTTTTCGGAATGAGAACAGTGCGTCCCTCAGTCAGCCAAGGTGGAAATGGTTCTCTACCTGTGATGAGGGACGTGAAGATTCTGGCCAGATGTTTGTGGGTAGAAGTGAACTTCTTCCACCAGAAGCTATTCACGGCATCCATTCCTGGAGCCGCGAAATTCTTCTTGCCAGAGAAAGCGTGCTTCACGTCACTTTCCGTGACTGAAAGGGGTCCATCCACATTGTGTAGGTGGCGGTCGCAGAACTCTTTAAAGAGTGCGATGGCCGGAGTGTCTCCAATGAATGGCCTCGTCGTTTCGTAGATATCCTTCCAGAAACGCTCGACCTCATGAACCCTTGATTAGGTATGTGTGGTAGGTGTGCTCGGTGAGATGAATGTGGTAGGTGTGCTCGGTGGAATCAAGGGCTCGCTGATACAGAGCATCAAGTGTATTCCTGCTTGCGTGGCACAGGCGGAATCACTTGCAGCCCGCATGCAGAAGGCCGTCCTCTTGGGGTCGCTCCGTCTGCTTCGTGCGCACGACCCGAACGCAGCGTAGCCACTGATCCGATGGGTTAATCGGAAGCGGCTACGAACTCTGCACCCCCCCTCTCGAGTTCTCGACCATTATGACGGCAACGAAACCCGATGTTAGCCGGGGACTCGGAGGGGAAAGTTACAGAAGTAAAAAAAAAAAATTAAAACACACACACACACACACTCACACACACACACACACTTGAGACGCCGAGCTGGACGGACGTGTCTTACGATCGCTCCCTACAGTCTTTTTTTCAAGTGCTTAAAGTCGCGAATTTAACAAATTTGCGCACTCGGTCGTGTATCCCGTGAGGCCACACGCCTTTCGCGTGTCCTACGCGCGTGATTACACGATTTTACGTGTTTCCACGGAAGTTTCTCGACATCGCGAATACTTCGCACTCCGACGGAGGGTTTGGATCCGTCAAGCGACCTGCCCGCCGGCATCTCGGAGCCGGTGGAAGCCACTTCATCTTCTTCTACTACTACCGCCACCACTACTACTGCAGGCGGAATGGACTCACCGTCAATCGTACCGCCTTCACCGCTCAAACCATCGTCACCATCTTCCAGGCCAGCGATGGAGTCTGATGCTCTTCACCGCACGTCCACGGAAGGTAACTCTCGTAGTGCACCGAGCTCTCCGCTAGGAAAATCACCCATCTCACGGCGATCACCACCGATTTCTCCGTCTGCACGTACGTGTGTACGGAGACTTAATTTCGCCACCGAAAGCTCCGACACGACAGCACGCGCTCCGGTGACCGTGCTGCGTCGTGAGTCGGGGGTATTAACCACAACCACGATACCCACAAGTACAGATCATAACGCTCATTATGCCTCGTCTAGTTTAATTAATCCGGTTCCATCCACGAGTAAACAAGATCGCAACGAGTATGAAACGGTTTCATTTTCAAAAAAATCGACCGTTTTAACAAAATCGCCTTGGGGCGAGGGCGGTGAGTCAGCGTCTTTCCCCCCACTCCCGCGAGAACCGTTAGGAAGGAGAAATTTCGCAACCTCAACCGAAGCCTCGAATGCGGTGAGCAAGGTGGGCGGGGGTATCGAGGCAGGTGCTGCTCCCGCTTTCCGTTACAAATCGTCCGTCACCGCGTCCCGCAAGGACGTCCTTCACTCCGGGCCACCCGTAAGTTACGCCGTAGCGACGGGGGGAAGGGAAAGGGGAGCCCCCACCCAACACGGCGATCAATACCAAGAAGTCCTTCAATTCAAAACAAAAAAGATCATTCCTTTAGAAACCGGGCCGAGCAAGAAAACGGGGGTCATCTTCAGGGGTCTGCCGAGCGTTCCCATGGCGGAATACGTAAAGGCCATGGCGGACGAGGTGGGCGGCAAACAAATCACACACGCCACCAAGTTATCGGGAGACAGGGTTTGTATTTATTTGAGAAACGAGGCGGTTTTGAATGACTTTCTCATGAATAAAGGGGGAATTACGGTGATGGATAGCTTCCTAATAGCGGAAAGAATGGTCCAAACTACGGAAAGGCTCGTGATCTCTAACGTACCGCCCGAATTTCCTCCACCGGATATCCTAGAGATCGTTTCACAGATCGGTAGGGTGGTCAGCCCTATAACGACCTTAAACGCGGGCGTCAAGAGAGAAGACCTGAATCACGTGGAATCCTGGCGAAAACAGGTTTACATAATAAAAAGAGAGGGCATCATAGTGCCCGAGTCCCTACTGTTGGATTTCGGATCGGAAAAGCACCGCATTTATTTTAACTTCAACGGCCAGAAATGTTTCAGGTGCCATCAGGAGGGCCACATGGCCAGGGACTGCAAGGCTCAAGGGGTGGAGGGGCAACGGCAGGGGTCGGCACACGCTTCCGAGAGTACAGAGGCACAAGGGGCGGCTCGCGCGACGAGTGCAGCATCGGAGGAAAGCGTTGACGCGACACCGACGGCGGAGTCGGACGACGGAGGGGAGGCGCGGATGACCCATCCCAGCCCACCCCACCCCCCTTCTCAGCCCACCCACCCTCCCCCCCCCACATGGACGATCCGATTTCGCTGAGGCCGAACGCTGCCGCGGTGGAGGAGCGAAAGGAGGAGAGGGGGGAAAGGAACCACGATAAGGACGCGGCGCCCAAAGACGGAACGGAGGGAGGGGAAGGCGAGGCACCAGCCTCCGTCGGAACGACGGGGGAAGACCCTTCACGGATGGATACGGCTGAAAAAAACGTAGCGGAGGGCGCATCGGCGGAAGGAGTGGTGGCGGTTGGAGGAGCGGAGGGCGCAGAAAAGGAGAAGAATGTCAAGTCGAAAAGAAAAAAGGGCGAGAGCGACGCAGAGGAAAAGGGCGCGTCGCCGAGACGGAAAAAAATCACGGGCCAAGAGACGGCGGGGGAGGCGTACAAAAACGTGGAAGACGCGTGTAAAAACATAGAGGAAATCACTCTCCCCTCAAAGGACATCGTGCACTTCCTCAAGGAAGTGAAGGGGAGACCCGATGCGGCCGGCATCGCGCGGGCCATTTTCGGCGACACCACGGCCATCACGGCGGCGCTCCGTCTCCTGGCGGTAAAGGGGACGGTGGGAGACGTGGCCATGGAAATGAGAATACAGAGACTCGTAAAATCCATAACCAGATCCATCACCCCCGGCCCAAAGGCATAGGTCTCCTCCCATCGCCAGGCGCAACAAGGAGCCGCTAACTCACCCCCCGCCAAAATGGAACGCGGACAGAACATGCACATAACTACCCTGAACGTGAGATCGATATCCAGCAAAAACAAAGCCCAACAATTAAAGACATTTCTAACGAGATGGAGGCCCGACGTATTGCTGATGCAGGAGACAAACACGGAGTCCCTCCAGCCCTGTCTCCTCGACGCCGGATATACCATCAAGCTAAACCCGACCGACAGAAACGCCGCCGGGACCGGAGTCGCCTTCAAACACGGCCTCCCAATGCGCGTGACACGCGAGAAGATCCTACACCCCGGACACGCCAGCGAGTGCTGGGTCGAGCTCGGCTCAGGGCTCCTAATACGAATAATAAACGTCTATCTCCCGAACGAGGAAGAAATCGCACTCGAAGCGATGCGGAGGATCCTCCACTCCTTCGACGAAACCAAAACCGAAGACGTCCAACCCGACATGACGATCCTGGCGGGAGACTTCAATTGCACCCTGTCTCCGTGGCACGACCGGGCATCCAGGTTCGAGAGGAACCCGAGGACGTCGAAACGGCTGGCGACCATCGTGAGAAAGGAACAACTGACGGACGTGTGGAGGGAGATGAACGGAAGACGGGAAGGATTTACGTACCACTCACCGGCAGACCCCAACATCGCCTCGCGCCTCGACAGGATTTACATCGACGGCCACCACATCCAAAAAGTCACCTCCATACAAAGACAGGCCTCGTTTTCGGACCACAAAGCAGTCACAATAGAACTCGCCACCCCAGACATAAACAGACCATCCCCCCCATACTGGAAATTCCACAACAGCCTCCTGGACAACCCGGAGTACGTCAACTTCATCATCGCCGTAATCGAAAACGCCTTCAGCTCCAAAGACGAGGACCCCGTCGCGGCGTGGGAAAACATCAAGGCGGAGATAAGAGCCACCACGAAAATCTACGTACGCCTCAAAGGAGACGAACTGAGAGCGGATTTGAAAAAGCTGGAGGACTGGGAGACCACCGCCCAAGGAGAGGACGCCAAGCAGGCCAGGGAGCAGATACGGCGAATTTACGTGGAGAGAAGCAAGAGGGCCATGGACATCGAAGGATGGGAGGAGATCGCGGCGTCCGACGACCCGGCCGGAACCAACGTTTCGAAGGCGGTCATGAGGATGCGCCCGACCCCCCTCACGACGCTGGAGACGGAGGACGGACGCGTCCTCAAGGAGCAGCAACAACTATCCAAGTACGTCAGATCCTTTTTCGAGGACATCTACAAGGCTCCGAGCGTCGACCCAGGAAGCGCAAACGAGCTGCTCTCGCAGCACCCGACCCTGCCGCCGGATAGCAAGGCACGCATGGAGGAGCCAATGACCACGGAGGACTACGACACGGCCATCAACACCCTCCACTCGAAGAAAGCTCCCGGCATAGACGGACTGACGACGGACTTCTATAAAAGATTCTGGAAGATACTCCGCAAGCCCTTCGGCGCCATGGCCGACTAGAGTCTGAGGAGAGGAACGCTGCCGCTCACCAGCAGGCGGGCCGTCCTCACCCTCTTACACAAGAAAGGGGAGAGGACGCAAATGAAGAACTGGCGACCGATATCCATCACGACCACGGACTACAAAATAATCGCGAAGGCCCTCTCCCTCAGACTTTCGTCCGTCATCGCGGACGTCGTATCCCCAGAACAGAGGTGCGGCGTCCCGGGCAGGACCATCCTGGATAACCTGGCTCTGATCAGGGACGCGTTAGAGTACGCGAAAGAATCCAACGTCCCCGTGGCGATCTTGGGTCTGGATCAAAAGGGCGCTTTCGACAGAGTCAGGCACGACTTCCTTTTTAAAGTCTTAGAAGAACTGAATTTCGGAGAAAATTTCAGAAAGCACATACATACGCTTTATCACGACACGTGTTGCTTGGTAAGGGTGGGTAACACCTTAACGCCCCCCATTCCCTTCAAGCGGGGAATCAGGCAGGGGTGCCCCCTCTCGGGCCAGCTTTACGCCTTGACCCTCGAGCCGCTGCTACACCTGTTTAAAAACAAACTAACAGGTCTTCCACTACCGAACGGAACGTCCATCACGATATCGGCGTATGCCGACGATATTACGTTATTCATAGGGAGCGAAGACTCGGCGAAAGACATCATACCGATTTTCAAGACGTACGCGGCCTTCTCCGGTTCTGAATTAAACGAGGAGAAGACCGAAGGTATGTACGGCGGTTCGTGGAGGGGCCGCACGAGCAAACTGGGGCCCTTCAAAGTATCTCCGAGGGGCGCCCGCTTCCTCGGAATACAGTTCGATGCCGAAGCGAGGAGGGAACAGGAGGAAGCGGAAAAAGCGGTGATGGAAAGAATAGAATCCGGCTTGCGAAGGTGGGAGAGAGCCGCGAAAACTCTCTCCGTACGCGGGCGGACGAGAGTGGCGAATCAATTCGTGGCTCCAAGAATATGGTACGCTCTACACACACAACACGTGAGAGCGGAGTGCGTGAGGCGAGTGCAGGCCGCACTCGCGAATTTCGTCTGGGGGAGGAACGCGAGACACTGGGTCGGCGGGTCCACGCTGACGGCACCACTGGGTTGCGGAGGTCTGGGCCTGGTGGACGTGCAGGCAAAGGTGCACACGATGAGGCTAATGTTTTTCCAGCGCTTCATAGGCGGAGAAAGAGGGAAACCGTGGAAGGCCCTAGCGGCCAGAATGCTGACATCGAAACCCAGGAGGGGAGGCTTCTACGCCTCCGTGAAGCACGCCCTCGAACATCTGGGCGTGACTCCGGGAGGAGACGGAAGACCCATCCCGACCGGCTGGCCACCGACGGAAGACCCTCCCGCCTTCACCTTCCGGAGCGTCCGAAAGAAGCAAGTGAGGAAGTTACCACTCGGCAAGAGGGAAATGTATAAGGAACTCGTCTCCATCGCAGGAAGAGACAGGTGGCCCCTCAAGGACGGCATATGGGGCGAGAGCGTGCACTGGAGATCCTACTGGAGCGCCCCCACCCTCGGAAAGGAGGCGGAGATCGCGTGGCGACTTGCGCACGACCGTCTGGCGGACGGAAGTTTCCTCGTGCACGCAGGTTTCAGACGAGACAAAAAGTGCCGAACGTGCGACGGAAGCACGGCAAACGCTTGGCACATCATATTCGATTGCAAGGCCACGGAAAAAATCTGGAAGAGGGCGAAGACCTGGATAAAAGAATTGACTGGCGAAAAGAACCCCCCCACGGCAATAGACCTGTACAGGGGCTACCCCTCAAAAAAAGTCGAGAACACCACAAAGTACGCGCTCGCCAATTACATCATCAACGAGGCAAAATCGAGCATCTATCACTGTTTCACTAATTTCCCACGTCGCAAAACCCGTAAGCCAAATGGTCAACCTACACATTAGCGCACAACGGGAAGGGTATAGACACATTCAAAGTTTCAGGAGGCAATTATACATCTTAAGACAATCAAATGTGGCACTTCCCGACTCCTATTTAGTCACAATAGACGGAAAACTGCACCGTATTTATTTAAACTTTGATGATACCATATGTTATAAATGCAAGAACCCGGGACATCTAGCCGCAGAATGCGAAAAAACCGAAAACACCTTGCAACAAAATCCGCAAGAACACGAAAGGATAACCGTTGAAACGTTGGATACGGGAAAAGAAACAGAAGAGAAGCGGCGAATGATACAAGACCTAACAAATGACTGTGCCGTCTCCCACACCACCGTGGAATCCTTGCTGAATCCTCCAGTTTCGACACCGAACAAAAGCGCTCACGAAGAGGAAAAAACACTCGCTCCCGTAGTAGAAAAGTCAGATGGCTCACACGCGGCGAGCGCTGAGGCTTCACACCTCCCAGCCTCTCCCCCCCTCCCACTCACACCCGAGGCCGACACAGCGAAGGACTCGCCTCTGCCGCGAGTTAGCCACTCTCACCCACCACCCTCCCCCGAAACAAACCGCCCGGCTCAAGCATCATCCATTGCAGATTCACCTTCGCCGTCCCTCGCACTCTCCCCGACCCCTCCCACCCTCTCCTTCCCGCTGACTCAAAACCTTCCCACCGCCGCGCCGCCGAATCAAGACAAACCTCTGCCGTCCTCATCACCATCTCACCGAGATTTCGTGATCACGTCCTGTTCCTCCTCCGACACCGAAAACTCAACGCAAGACCCCAGTGTTGCCGCGAAGAGGAAAAAGAATCGGAAGGAGTCAACCAAACAATTTAAGATGATCGCCACCTCGGAAAAGGAAATGCGAAAAAGTAGTGCCATTGACCCGGAAGATCTCGTCCTAATAAAAAGCATTTTCACTCAGAGACAAGAAGGACTGTCAATAACATTCGATAATTTCGTTGATTTCCTAACCGAGGTGAAGGGACACAAAGACCCCTTCAAACTGAGCCGGAGGTACACCCGAGAAACATGCGAATTAATTTCTCTCCTCCATTTAGCGGAAACTGCACGGCCGACCAGAGCTCTCGCGACACGAATAACCAGACTAAAGAACGCGTTGAAAACCACAGTACGTGCGATCGAAAAAGACAGTATAATAAGTGCAGAAGAAAGTCAATAATCTCTAAAATCAGAAGAAGTCACCTAAACACTTATCCGTCACACATTTTTATACGCTTCCTTCTATCCCCCTTAATCTCTCTCTCCCACGCGGAATGGATACAATAGTCATCATATCAATTAATGCACATTCCCTAAGAAGCAAAACCAAGTGGGCTCTAATGGTGAGTTTCATTCAGGTACACCAACCGGACGTAATCTTGATTCAGGAAGCAAATACAGATAAACCACCACTTGAAGGACTGCTGCCAAATTACCACTTTTACTTCAACGGCCCAGAATCCCTATTCACTGGCACCGCAATAGGTTTCAAGACGCACCTAACCGCCTGCTTCACCATCACGTCAGAAATCATCTTCCCGGGTTTCGTGCAGCTAATAACTCTTCAACAAATAGCCTCACCCTCTCAAATTATCCACATCTTCTGCTACTACGGACCTCAAGAAAAAGACAAACATCACCGAGTCATCAGCACAGTAGACCACGCCCTGAAAACCTACCCACACCTCTGGACCCAAGAAAACTCACCACCATTCTAGCAGGAGATTTCAATATCACGCTGGCGCAAAAAGATAGATCCTCCACAACTTCCAGGAACCCAAAGTTAATGAAATCTTTCAAGAACCTCATCGGCAAATACACCCTCGAAGACGCCTGGTCAATCAAACACCCGAACGAGCCTGGACATACCTTCCACTCTCCGAATGCCACATCACGTTTAGACCGGTTATACATCAACAAAGAAAACAGTTCACGGATTAACTCAATAGCAATATTAAAGTCCTACTCAGACCATCAAGCACTCCGGGCAGAAATAGACATAGGCAAAAAAACGATCCCACCACCTTACTGGAAATTCAACAACGCCCTACTCCAGAGAGCCGACTTCAAATCTTTTATGGCAGACATAATCTCACATTACAGCACCACCAACGCAACCAAGAACCCATCGCAGCACTGGGAAGAAATAAAGTAGAAGATCAAGGAATACACCGTTTTGTACAGCAAGATGGCAAGGAAACCCAGCACGAACGAACAAAACATGGAAGAAAGATACAGAATCGACGCAGAAAAAATCTTAGCCATGGAGGTATGGACTTCACTAGTGGAGGCGGATGCACCAGCATCTTTAAAATTAGCAAAATGGTCGACAAAAAGGAACAGAGAAAATATACAGGAGCTCAATATAGAGGGAAGAATAACAAACGACAGAACTGAAATCCTAAGGCACATTAAACAGACGTTTACCAATAACCATACAAAGGCAGAAGATAACGAAGAAACTTAACAAAGTACAGCACACATACTCCAATTCATCAAACCAATGGAACAGGATCAAGCCGAAAGTTTAAAACAGGAGATAACATCAAACGAATACCTTGACGCACTCAAATCACTAAAACCCAATAAAACTCCCGGAATGGACGGCTTAACAGTCGAATTTTTTCAAGAATTTTGGCCCACACTAAAAACACCCTTCCTGAAAATGATAGCACATGCCTTCAAGACAGAAACGCTTCCACGAACAACGAGGACAGCGGTCATCTCCCTCCTACCAAAAGGAGGTGACAAATCAATCTTGACCAACTGGAGGCCAATCTCAGTACTCAATACGGATTACAAAATAATAGCCAAAACCCTAGCGCAACGAATAACCCTTTCAATGGACACCACCATAACAGAAGAACAGTCGTACTGCACTCCGGGCAGGTCCATCTTGGACAACGTATCCGTCATACGAGACTCTATCAAAATAGCTAATATGGAATCAATCCCCCTCGCCGTCGTACTCCTGGATCAAAGGAAGGCTTTCGATGTCATCAGCCATAACTACCTCTTCAAAACTTTCAAGAAACTGGGCCTCGGAGATGACATGCTCAGAATGCTCCGCACAATCTACAATAAAGCACAATGCCACGTCAAAGTCGGCAACGCACTCACCGGACCCATCGCTTTTGAAAAAGGAATTAGACAGGGATGTCCACTTTCCGGACCACTGTACTCTATCGCCATAGACCCGTTTTAAGATCCATCAACGCCGTACTCACAGGAGTCACCTTTTCACCCCCGATGAACCGGAAAATAACAGTTGCAGCATACGCGGACGACGTAGCCATCCTCACTTCTCAGAACGAGGACCTCGTGAAAATCATCCCCACATTCCGTACATTTTCAGAAGCTTCGGGAGCAGACCTCAACCTGGACAAGAGTATAGGACTATGGGCGGGCTCATGGAGCACTAGAGAAGATGCTCCATTACCGATTCAATGGACCAACGACATTTTAAAGGTACTGGGAATGTATATTGCCAACACCGACGCCCTAGAGTCCCAATGTATCGAGGAAATAATCCGCGGCAAGTTCCGCAACGCCATAAACACCTGGACCCCCAGAGCCCATTCCTTATCCTTAATAGGCAGAGCTAGAGTCTGCAATAAATACATAGCTCCTCAAGTGTGGCACCTCCTGCAAACGTACACTCCACAGCCGTCTACTTTAAAACACTTGCAATCGCAACTACTTAACTTCGTATGGAACAACAGAAAACACTGGGTAAATAAACAAACGGTATCATCACCAGTGAAGGAAGGAGGCCTAGGCCTCGTAGACCTCGCAGCAAGAATTCAAGCCTTCCGCTTCCAAAGATCTCAGTCCCTCCTCTTGGGCGACCAAAATGCCCCATGGCGTCAGCTGGCATCGAGAGTCACGAACTTATTACGATCACACGCACTACAAGAACAAAACAGCCATAACATAAAACAGTTTTACACCGGCATGATCAATAGTTGGAACGTGCAGACAATAGTCAACGAAGACAATCAAAAAAGTGACTTCCACCAAACCCTGACCCGCAGCAACACACCTCCTCCCTACATACTTAATGCAGTAAGTAAACGACTGACTAAACTGCCTCTCAAAAAGTCCGAGATATACAAACAAATACTGTACAACGGCAACAATAACAAATGGCCATTGAAATGGGCAATTACCAATGAAAAAGTACACTGGAAATCACTGCGAACGTGGCCATGCATGGGAAGAGACTCCGACACGGCATGGAGAGTGGCACACGACGCCATTGCAAACGGCCCCTTCCTCGAGAACGCAAGGCTCAAGGAGGGAGACGACTGCCCGTGGTGCCCCGACACCACAGCCGACACCTGGCATATAGTCTTCGACTGTTGGAAGGCAAAGCGCCTCTGGAAGGTTGCCTGTAAAATCATCAAACAACTGACCCAAAAGTCCATCCTGACGAAAAACGATCTCTACGCCGGGTTTCCGTCGAGAAGACAACAAAGCTCATCAAAAGGCATCCTATTTTCAAATTACATCCTAACCCTCGCAAAAAGCACTATTTACGACGAATACACGCTAATTCAAAGGAATAAAAAGGCAGACACGGACTACTTATCGGAAGTAACCAAACGACTAAAAAAAAGATTAGAAAAAGAAAAAGCCTACCACGAACAAGCCGGATCTCCAGAGGACTTCTTCTATAACTGGACAGAGAACAACATTCTGCTGACACGGGAAGGATGCTTCAACGAAGCCCTCTGGATGGAAGGATGACCACACAAGCCACAGAGACGAGAAAAGGATCTACATAACAACAATACGTTCCGTCATTGCTCAGCTTCGGTGGTGAGTCGGGGGGACTCTTGGGCGGCGGGACTCGGGGTCGAGAGGTTGTGGTACCCAGCCCCTTCGGATCGACCCTCCTGACGCCCGTCCCCCTGGTCGAACCACCGTTGCGGGGGCAGTGAGACGAACAACAAAGGGACTGTCAATGAAAACTGAAATAAATGAATGAATAAATAAATAAATAAATGAATGAATGAATGAAAAAATAAAAGAGGTGACGATGAGAGCATAAACTAAAGTCCCTTTAATAATAATAATAATAATAACACACACACACACTCGACTCCGTGGCTTTCGGACGCTCTCTCCTGAGCTCCCGAATTTTAGAGTTTCTTTGTGTGCTTTTTCCCGTGCATTGCTTGGATTTCTATATCCACGCGAGCATAAACATTTCCTTCATCGTTTAAGATAACAACTATATCAGTGAGACATATAGTTTTGTTTTAACTTGTGATTTTGTGGTTGCCGTCACCTCGGTTTGTCGTCGGGAGAGGAAGCGGCCGGATCGCCGACTCCGAATGCGACCGGGCGCATGCCCGGTCGGATTCGGAGTCGGCGGAAGGCGAGTCAAGAGACGGCGTGACTTCTAGTAATCCTGTCATCAATGCTCCTGTATCCACCTCTAAAATGGCTACAACACCTACTTCACCTAAGAAAACTACCAATGGATCGCAGCTTCGAAATATTGGACCGCTCAACTCCCTAGATATCGAAGAGACTTCAACGATCAGCACTCGCCTGCGAAGGGAACACGGCATTTTAGTCTCAACAGTATGTACAGTGGCCCCAGTGTATTCGCAAAGCTTAATTACAAGTGCATTAATTAGTGAGACGAAAGTCACCGCGAGTGACTCCGTCGCTGGCCCCATTACTCATGTTGCTAGCATAGACCGCATCAACAACCCCTCCCCGACCGAGTCTGCGGCCCAGCTGGTGACCTTGGAACCATGGGCCGCCGCTTGCAGTCAAATCGCATCGACGGATGTCAACAATCCCACACCACCGCCTACCAGCCCCTCCTCCTCCGTCGCCGAGGCAGCAGCCGCGAGAGGGGCACCACCCCTCCAGCCCCTCAACGCCATCACCCCTCCGCCCGCTGGGAGCGCCGCTGCTGGCGGAAGGCAGAACAGCGACGAGACCTCCTCTACCCACTCCAGCTATCCTCCGCTACAAGCGCCTGCCGGGCCACGCGCGCGAACTTATGCTCGCGCGGCGCGGAATACGGGTGGCGCTGAATACAGTGGGAGCCGACCGGACGACCGTCTTACAGGGGAAGGCAAAACGGTCTTTGCTTGTCAGACCAAAAAGATCAAGCCTATCTCTACAAGTCCAAACAAAGAAAGGGGAATAATTCTCCCCGCTCTACCTGACACGCCAATTCACATTTATGTACTTAAAATGGCAGAATTGATTGGAGGTGGCATAGCAATATCTCATGCTGCCAGATTATCGCATCAGCGTATTTGTATATATTTAAAAACTGAGGACCTAGTTGATAAGTTCCTGGTTGAACATGGTGGGATATCTATATACGATAAATGGGTCGAGGCCAGGAGAATGGTCACAAAAACTGAAAAAATCATTCTGAACAATGTCCCCCTGGAAGTAGCCGACGGCGACTTGATCGAGATATTGAGTCAAGCCGTGCGGGTTGTTTCCCCTATTTATCATCTTTCCCTCGGCATGAAAGATGCGGGCTATGAGCACATCAATTCATGGAAGAGGATGGCTTACGTCGTGAAACGCGGCGGAGTCATCCTTCCAGACTCATTCTTGGTAGAGATTGCGGGCAACCCGCACCGCATATACATTGCAAGCAACGATCAAAAATGCAATTTATGTAGAAGACACGGCCATACCTCGAGGGATTGCACTCGCTCTCTTCCTCCTCAGGAGAGACGGGACGAGTTGCTCCCTGAGCGCACTCAGACCGGGTTCAAGACCAAGGGAGTCCCCCTCCTCCTCCTTCTCCCCCACCCCCCTCCCCTACCAGTGCCGTCTTTGCTGGTTGTGGTGCCCCTGACCACTCCGCCTGAGGCAGCTACAGAAGAAAGGCAACTCACTGACTCTGCACAGACAAGTACCACCATGACGGCGGATGAAACATTCCTGCTTCTTGACCCCGCTCAAACTTACTCAACCTCCCATGTGCATATCACAGACTCTCTCTGTGAGTCTCTGAATGGAGACTCTGAAGCACACTCTCCTACTCTTGACTTAATCCTGACAAACACTGATGACACGTACGAAAACCTCATAGCCTCGGGTCCACGGGGGGTAGACAGGGCAAACGTAAGAAGCCCGTCGACGAGCCCAGTCATAGTCATGCTCAATCACCGGAGAGAAAAAGAGGGGTTAAACAATGGCCTTAGATTTGGAAGGGATCCGCCAAATCTAGGATTTTTACGCTGAAAATCCAGATTTCAGCTCGATACCATATTCAAACCTAAAGTCTTACTTATCCGGCGTGAAAAGAATAAACGCACGAAAAAAAGCTAAAGAGCTTTTGTTAGACGTGACAGAACTGATTGCTACCCTTTCTGAATAGCATGAGAGAAAGATAGTGAAGGAACGGGCCTTGGGAATCAGAATACAGAGGCTCGTAAATGCGCTTCAACCGTGAAAAGCGGTATCAGCCTCTGCTATTAATGGGTGACTTAAGAAAAACCTTATTAAGGTTTGTTGTGCACTTCTAACTATTCGCACTTCGATTTTTAGCCCTTGAAATTTTAATTATTTATCTGATTATTTAATTTTTTAATTATTTATATTTTATTCATCGCAAAGTCGTACAATGGCTACTTTTACCCATATTTTTAATCGTTGGGGAACAATTTTAACTATTTATTTATTTATTCAAACGGGGTCATCAGTCAGGAGACTCGTCTTAGGAAGGGTAGGGCGGAAAATATGTGCTATATAAAAATATTAACGCTGAACGTATGCTCCGTTCGAAGCCAGCTAAAGTGGGCACATCTCTCCCTGTTCGTTAAAAAGCACGGCCCTGACATTCTCCTTTTGCAGGAGACGAACACGAGTTCCCCAATTATGCGATCACTTAATAGTTATGAATTTTATTTTACATCGCCATCTACTCCTTATGCGGGAGTTGCGGTTGCGATTAAAAAGAATCTTCACGTACACTCGGTCTCTAGCGAGGTCATATCGCAGGACTACGCTCTTGGGCTAAAAATTACCTTTAACCATCCAGTACGTGAAAGCCTATTGCTTATATCTGTGTATGGCCCACATGATCAAGAGAGTGCAGTTGAGTTGGTTAGGCAAGTGAACCGTTACATAGGCGATGCTACTTCCGGTTCGATAAACCGGAACATGTGGGTTATCATTGGAGGAGACCATTGCACGTTAGTACCAGCAATAGATCGCTCAAATGGCCTTGAAAGGCACCCATGATACGCTGCTGCCTTAAGGTCCATGGTCAACTCTCATCGCTTACTTGATGTTTGGAGGCGGCTTTACCCAACTGAGCCAGGCTATACACACCTACACCACCGGGGAGTGGATACGGCCTCTAGAATTGATAGATTCAACGTATCGCAAGAACGAATACAAAAAGTCAAGCGGATAGAAACGGTCTCCAGTTTCTCAGACCACAGAGCCGTAATAATGACTGTAAAATTTTCAAAAAAGAGAAGGCTCATCCCCTACTGGCGTTTTGATAATATACTTCTTTCCAACCAGGAATATTGTAGCCATGTTCGAGAACTCGTCACCTCTCTCTCCTGCCTTTCATCAAGGATGGGGGCAAGTGCAGATTGGGAACTCTTAAAGCAGGAAATCAAAGAGCACGCCGTAATGTATAAAAGGGGACTACGTATGATGCTATTAGTCAGGTGGGACGATGGTCAGAATGCCAGAGGCTAGGGCAATAGTGGCTAGAGCTGGATGGCAGGACTTAGTCGCCAACGCCGCACCAGCCGCTACCCTGGCAAAAATGAAGGAGGCTGAGAACGCTGCTGGAGTGCGTTTACAGGTGTTCCTTTAACGTTCCTGTGCGTTCTTTGGCGTTTTCATAGCGTATTTCGGTGTTCATCCACGTTCATCTGTGTTTCTCTCACAGTTCTCGTGCGTTCGTAAACGCTGTTCTGACGACCCAGTTCAGAAACGCTCGGAGAACACAGAAGAACGCCTTCTGAGAGTGTTTGCCTTTCTGTTCTGGAACACTCAAGAACGCCATCTGACTGGGCTGTTTTGGAACGCAGATGAACGCCCAAGAAAACGCCTACTGAGTGTTTGCATTTCTGTTCTGGAACACTTAAGAACGCTGTCCGACTGGGCTGTTATGGAACGCGGATGAACGCGTCCAAGAATGTTTTGAAACTCATTGGAATGCCCCTAAAGCCATGACGCAGTATTACCAGTGCAGGATTTAGGTATAAGCTACACAAGCTATAGCTTAGGGCCCCCACTTTCTTGGGGGCCCCCAAAAAAAATTATTTGGCACTGACCTAGAATATCTGGACTTATAAAGGGCCCCATATCTCAAATAGCTTAGGGCCTTATCTAGACTAAATCTGGCCCTGAGTATTACCATTTTAATTGTTAATCCATTGTGAGAATAAACGAACCAAAACAGACCAAGTCCACCCGCAGTCTCACTCACGATCATGTGTGCACTGATGGTCAAAGTAAACAACGAAAGTCCACCATGAGGTCATCTTTATCGCAAATGTGCAAAGAATTGTAAGTCAAATCAGAGAGAAAATGCCTTTCACAGTTTACAGTTGACAAATGAACCTTGGTTCTCTCTTAATTGTGAGTTTTGCACTAGCATAAGAGATTAATCTTCATTCAATACTTTTCACACTGATCACTTAGTGCAGTTACTAATCGTTGAAGTCCCTTAGCTGACTAAGTAAAGCTTGATCGTCTGCGAATCTGACATTATCAACTCAACCCTTACTTTCAACCCTTGCTCTGGGCTCTGTGTGGGTGACCGTATATTTCCCTAGCCACTCGTGGGATTATTCATGGATAAATCTAACAAACTAAACTCTCTGGGGGTTGCTGAAAAGCCACCTCAATCCAAGGACGTCAGTCCAATCACCTCCTCCTTGGAGGACGCTCTGTTGGCGAGCCCCACTGGGGCTCCCAAAGGCAGCTCCTCTCTTTCCCTTCCCTCAGCTTACCCCTCCACACCCGTGGGCGAGCCCCTTTCCGACTCTTCTGAGTAAACCTTGAAGGCAGCACCAGGGTCCCCTTAGTAAGACTCTGGAGCTTCCATCACTACTTTTGGGAGCATCTCCAACAAGATGGAGCAGCTCTCCACATGGAAAAATGAGAGCGGCGCAGCCAAGAGAAGGAGGAGGAACGAGAGACGGCGCACCAAAAAAGCCTTAGCCCTTGGTGGCTCGCCACAGGGGGCAGCTCTGTCCACCGAAGGCGTGAAAGCCATCGGTGGATCTCCAAAGAAAAGAGAGGGCTCCGCCGAGAAATCTGGAGGCGGATCCCAAAAAAGGGGGAGGACAGCGGGAGATACCCCAACGAACTTGGCGCAAGAGACCAAGAAACCAAGGACTTCCACCTACGCACAGGTTACTAAAAACCTGACAAAGATGGCAATCGTGCCTGTTTCCTACCCAGAGGTGATGATGACTGAGGAATGGCAAAGGATTGCTCTTTTGAGGCTGGAGGAGATGTGGGATACGATTACAGCAGATGAACAGATCCCATTCTTTGAAGCCAACAGGCTCACCAACGGGGCGGTAGAATTTGCCTACGGCAATGATTACTCAGCCAACTGGCTGGTCGAAGCCGTAGGAAAAATGGGACCGTATGACCGTATACCACCGTGAAGGTGGTTGATGCCGACAGCCTAATTAGGAGAAGAAGAATGATGGTGTGGGTCCCGGGATTTAGTAAACCGGACACCAAAACTCTCATCGAGAGAATGAAGAGGTCCAACCCAGGACTTCAAACTTCTTCTTGGAGAACCTATGAGAGGAAGGAGGTGGAGCGTGGGACGAGGTTCGTCCTTGGAGTAGACAAGCCCTCCGCCACCTTCATCTCAAGTCCGGACTTCCGAGCAAACGTCGGTATTCAGAGGGCCGAAATTACGTTCCTCGGAAAGGCAGACGCGCAAGAGGATACTCCAACGACCTCAACACAGAGGTCGAAATGAAGGAATTAAACCAGGATGGCGGGCATCCGCTGCCTACAGGTCAACCTCCAACATTGTAAGGCTGCCTCGGGGGTCCTGCAAATGATCCTCTCAGAAAGTAAGATTAAAATTGCTCTGATTCAAGAACCCTCGGCTTTCCAGGGTAGAATCAGGGGATTAAGCATGACCAAGGGTAAAGTATTCTTTTGTACCTCGGTCGAAAGACCAAGAGCATGTATCTTTGTAAATGGGTTGAATGCTATACATCTGACCGAATTTACCACCAGGGACCAAGCGGCAGCTGTGCTGAGTCTTGGGGTTGGCGAAGTAAAGAGGAGGTTGGTGATCTGCTCCTCATATTTACCCTATGATGCACCTGGACCACCAACTTCAGAGGAACTGGAGCGCCTGATAAGATTCTGCCAAACAAAAAAATAGGACCTCCTTGTCTGGTGCGATGCTAACTCGCACCATACAGTGTGGGGAAGCAAGGACACCAATGACAGGGGAGAGGCCCTGCTTGAGTATCTCATGTCCACAGACCTGCACATACTCAACAAAGGATCGTAGTAGTAGTAGTATTTGGTTTATAGGGTGCGTCGACAACATGGTCATTTTGCACCACTACACGTCATGTTTATAAAAAAAAAATATATGTTACATATATTGGTATTAAAATAAAATTCTTAATATGTACTCTTAGTCAAAATTAAAATAGGTTTTACATCCTTAAAATACTGCTAAAAAGGCCAGTTTCATTTAAAAATGATAAAACACGGTTGAGAACATCTGAGTCATCGCCTAGGATCGACTTTATGTCTCCCGCTAACTGCAGCCTGCTACGCAAGTATCGGTATTTGTCACACTCCGTCAGGATATGCCGAACGCTGAGAGGGCAGTCGCAGTCATCACAGCGGGGTGGTCGTTTCTCCTCGGTGAAGAGAAAGGAGTGAGTCAAAGGGCAATGCCCTATCCTCAAACGTGTGATGACCACTTCCTCCCGGCGACTCTTCCTGACGGATGTGGGCCACGCTGACACTACCGATTTCACCACGCGCAGTTTATTATTTTCAACGTTCCTCCATATATCTTTCCACTCTTCTAGGGCTACCTTTCTCAAGAAAGACTTAAGGTCCTCGTATGGTACCAGCGTCAGAGTTATTTCCTCCAAGTCAAGTGCCTCCTTCGCCAAAGCGTCCGCTCTTTCATTTCCAGGGATACCCACATGCCCTGGGACCCAAAGGAATGATACAGATATTCCCCTTCTGCTAAGGGATATCAAAGCAGTTGGTATATCTTGAATGATTGGGTGCATTGAAGAAAAGTTAGAGATGGAGTTCAGGGCGCTAAGAGAGTCCGAGCATATGACGAAGGAGCCACTGTTCCCTTCTATCCCTCCTAGGGCCATTTTTATTGCGAGGAGTTCCGCTGTGTAAACACTACACAGCGGATTCAACCTCGCCCTGATGGCTCCATGGTGGGATGAGACAACTGCACATGCACAGGCAGCGTCAGACTTAGAGCCATCTGTAAAAACTGGCACGATACCTGGGTTGCAGTGAAGATAGAGATTAAACTGACGCTGGTATTCCAGAGTAGTGGTTAGAGCTTTCTTGCGCTGAGTGAGTCCCATGTTGATTTTAGGAGCGGGAGTTTCCCATGGCGGATGTTTGGGAAAGCCAGAAGGATATACTTCAGGAAGCGTGATTAGATGCTCTGATATAAAACTGTTGAATTGTATGCTTGCAGGCCTAGTGGCTCTGGTTCGACGGTTAAAAAGTTCTAAGTAGCGGGGTTTAAAACCAAGGTTAAAACAAGGGTGAGTCCTCATAGATAAAATTTTTGCTACATAGCCGCACATAAGCATGTTTCTCCGATGGGACAAGGGCGGTTCTCCTGCATCCGCATAGATGCTTTGCACTGGACTCGTACGGAACGCCCCGGTGGCTAACCGTATTCCAGCATTATGGACCGATATCAGCGGGCGCAAGTATGACTCCCGACCGGAGGAGTACACAAAACAGCTGTACTCTAGTTTAGACCGTATCAGAGTCCGGTATAGTAAGATCAGCGTATTGCGATCAGCTCCCCAGGATGAGTGACTTAGATATTTCAGAATATTTAACGCATTTGTACATTTTCTTTTCAGGACACTAATTTGTTCCTTCCAGTTGAGGCGATAGTCAAATACAAGTCCCAGGAAACGGTTGGAGTCCACAAATGGAATGTTTTTCCCTCCTAAATGTAGCGGCGGAGGGATGTGTAGCCCCCTAATCCGGTGAAAGTGAATGCATTTCGTTTTTTCCAAGGAGAATTTAAATCCGCTCCTTTGGGTCCACTTCTCCAATTTATTCAGCGTAAGTTGGGTGAGTCTAGCGGCAGAGGTAAGATAAGATGACCTGCAGAATATCGCGAAGTCATCCACAAACAAAGACCCTATCACCGGTGGCTTCATGCAATCAACGATATCGTTGATTGCCACGGCGAAAAGTGTTACGCTTAAAACTGACCCTTGTGGAACCCCATTATCTTGGCTGTATGCTACGGATAGGTACTGACCGATTCTAACCTTAAACACCCGATCGGATAAAAAATTCTTAATAAAAGTGGGTAGATTACCCCTGAGACCCCATTCGTGCAAAGTGTTCAATATTTTCCGCCGCCAGACAGTGTCATATGCCTTCTCTATGTCAAAGAAGACGCCGACAACATGCTGGCGGAGAAGAAAGGCTTCCTGAATGTAGTTATCTATTCTTATCAGGTGATCGATCGTGGACCGGCCTCTACGAAATCCACACTGAATATCGGAGAGAAGGTTTCGGCGCTCTAGCCACCAAATAAGCCGTCGGTTAACCATTCTTTCCATTAACTTGCACAGGCAGTTAGTAAGTGATATAGGTCGATAACCATTCGGGTCAGTACGGTCTTTGCCCTGCTTCGGTATGGGTATGACTACAGATTCCCGCCAGGACGACGGGAATGCACCGTCTCTCCAAAGGTGATTGAGAGTGTGGAGGACCTCTAACATTCCCGTCGTCGGAATATTCCGGAGAAAGGCGTTGTGGACCTCATCCAATCCCGGAGCCGTAAATTTGGATTCATCTATGGCTGATTGTAGCTCCCTAAGGGTGAACGGAAGGTTATAGTCTTCATGAGAGCGGATCTCACGAAAGTTGATTGGTGAGGCTTCTACTCGTAGTTTAATTCCCAAAAATGTGGGATTGTAATTTCTATTACTGCTTGTATCGGCGAGTAATAGGCCAAAAGCCTCACCAATCTCAGGAGCTGAGGTCACAATATCGCCACCTACCTTAAGGTAGGTTATTCCCAGCTGGTGGTGATTGCCCGAGATACTCTTCACCTTACGCCACACCTGTGCAAGTGGAGTCCTGCTATTCACACCCGACACAAATTCCATCCAGGAAGCTCTTTTTGCGTCTCTTACGACCTGTCGTGCCTTCGCTCGCAAGCGCCTGAAGGAGGATAGATTGGTTTCCGTCGGATATTTGTTAAAAATCCGCAACGCCTTTTTACGTAGGCGGATAGCTTTCGCGCAGTCATCATTCCACCACGGAACTTGAGGTCTCGTCGTAGTACCGCGAGACCGTGGTACGCTGACGCGTGCGGTCTGTATTATACTGCTTGTCAAATTATTAATATTGTCAACACTATCACGTGTTTCGTCATATTTGAAATTAAAACTGCTTCTGAAAAGCGGCCAGTCTGCTTTCCGGATAGCCCAATGGCCTGTCCGTATAAAACTAGGGTTATAATGCCCTTCCTTGGTAATAAGAAGTGGGAGGTGATCGCTCCCACAGAG
Organism: Ceriagrion tenellum; assembly: GCA_963169105.1. Lineage (NCBI taxonomy): Eukaryota > Metazoa > Arthropoda > Insecta > Odonata > Coenagrionidae > Ceriagrion > Ceriagrion tenellum. The sequence continues at coordinate 43,521,362 of OY720638.1, read as the reverse complement.
ATCGTCATGAACGGATAAGTTAAATTTTGTACTTATGGCGCTCGATACAATGCACAAATCTATGCTTGAAGAGTCGCCGGTAAAGGAATTAAAACGGGTTTTTTCCCCATTGTTCAGTAAAACCAAGTCATTATCTAAAATAAAGGAGGATAAAATCCGTCCTCGACGATTGCATTGCCTTCTTGGGCTTCCCCAAAGAGGATCGTGGGCGTTAAAATCTCCTAGTAAAATAAACGGCTGAGGTAATTGACGGACAAGAGCATTCAGGTAAAATTGAGTGACCGGTGCACCCTCGGGCAGGTACACGTTGCATAGCGTGATCGCCTCGGGGGCGTACACGGTGACTGCCACCGCTTGGTACGGCGTGTTTAGGTGCACTCGGGAGGTGTAAAGGGCCTCCCGAATAGCAACCATAACTCCACCATGGGCTCGTTGGCCACTGATTTCGTCAAATCTAAAAACGTTAAAACCTTTTAAAATCCCCTTGTCCGCCATTTTGAAATGCGTTCCTTGCAGACAAACACAACATGGGTTAAATTCGCGAGTTAAAATGGCCAGCTCCTCCTTATGCCGATAAAAACCATTACAGTTCCACTGTAAGATAAAAACCATAAAAGGTGAGTAATAAATAATTTTAAAATTAAAAAAAAAATAAATAAATAGATAAATAATAAAAACGGGCATTTAGTTCAGAGGGAGAATCAGCGCTTTATGCGATGTCTCCTCCCCTTAGACCTAGCCCGGCGGACCTCCGACTCAGAGACATATTCATCCTCTTCCATCGATTCTGGTTGGCTCTGGCGGGCCGGACCAGATGGCCCGGGGGATTGAGATTTTCCACGCCTGATTTGCGTGGCCGGGGTGGAGTTGTTCGGGTTCTTAACGGGAGAACCCGAACTGGTGGCGTTCGTCTTTGCCGGATTTTGGGCCTTAGCCGGCTCGGCCGATTTCTTCGTCGTGGCTTTCTGGGGTATACTCTTCAGTACATCAGATTCTTTTACGCTGTTCGTGGGTTTGATTTCTTCGGTCTGTGTGGAGATGGTACACATTTTCTTGGGGGTTGCTGCTACACCTGCCCAAGATCGGGAAAACGTAGGGGCCATGAGACTCCGATACTTCTGCCGCGCCTCTCCATACGGGATTTTATCTAAGGTCTTAATTTCCATAATTTTCCTTTCATCCTTCATCACAGGGCAATCACGAGAGTACGCTGGATGCGAACCCTCGCAGTTTACACAAAAAGGATCGGAGGAACACACGTCACCCTCATGCTTGTCCTTGCCACAGCGCGGGCAGGTGGTCTTACCCTCACATCGCGGTGCGATGTGGCCGAACTTTTGGCATTGAAAGCAACGCATGGGATTGGGTATGAATGGCCGCACTGGGACCGAATTATAACCTAAATATACTTTCTCGGGGAGCTTATCGAGAGCGAACGTGAGGATCACAGATGTAGTATTAATCATCTCACCGTTCCTCCTAGTCGTAAGGCGACGACAGTCCGTTACACCTTGTGAGGCCATTTCTCTCTTAATTTCATCTACTTCAACGTAGAGGAGATCATAATGACTTATAACTCCCCGAGAGGTATTTAGGGTGCGGTTGATATCTACCGTGACCGGGATGTCATGGAGTTTTTTCACTTTTAGTAGTTTTTCGGCCTGATTTATATTAGCAGTCTCAACCAATAGAGTACCATCTCTTAGTTTTTTAACTGAGTGAGGTTCCCCAGGGATAACCGCAGACAGTGAACGTTTAATGAAGAAGGGAGACACCTTTTTAAGCGTCTCACCATCTTTCGCACATTTTACTATCAAATAGCGCATGCTCTTAACAAAAACATTATCTCCCCCGCCCGTATCCGGGCGGGATCTTTTATTTGGAGGGAGTGAGATTGTCTCCATGAAAATTAGGAATTCATCCCCTGCGCTCCCCACCCACCACGGAGGCACACATTCGGGACGCCACACCGCAAACCGGTGTGGTCGCCAGGGCTACCCAAGGGATATAGCACCATTGTTTAGGGGGCCTGCTTCGGGTGGGGCCTCCAGTGCATGGGCCCTCCAAACCCATACACCTTTGGCCGCCCTACACAGACCCCCGTCACTCCAGCACTCGCCATCGAAACGTGTCGATAAGCCGATTGATCAAGACTGGCTAGATCTTGACCGCCCGTTTACAGGGAATCCAGGGCCGAAGTGGTGTGTTGAACTCCGGCCCATACCGGGCTTCCGACACCCGGCTGGGTTCCAGAGAACTCACCCACCAGGATCCCCTTCTCCCCCTTACGGGTCTCCGCACACGGCAAACATGCGGGTGGATCGCAGGCCAGCTGGTATGGCCGCACACAGACAGTGGACCCACAAAACTGTCCGGACGCATCCCTTTGCTGCCTGGGGGTTTGTTTTCGGGGTTTCACCTCCCCGCCCTTTTAGTCGCCTCTTACGACAAGCAGGGATACTGCGGGAGTATTCTCCATCCCCCTACCCGCAGGGGTGAACAAAGGATCACGATCTATCTTCTCCAACAGAGTTAGGGAAGAAGTGATAGACACTACTCATTGCACCAATCAGATGGTGAATGGCGTGGCTGAGTGGAAAGTGTCGAATGAAGTCTCTCTCTCTGACCATCGACACATACACTTCACACTTCTAGAAGCCATTAACAAGCCGACAACGTACCGAAATCCCAGATGAACGGACTGGCGCAAGTATAGGCACACACTCCAGAAGTTATTGTCCGAAGCCCCAGGACATAAATTCAGGAACATAGATGACATAGATGCTGCTGTGGAGTCTTTTCAGCATAGCATCATCACATCCTACGAATCCAGCTGCCCCATTAAAACCAGGAAGGAAGGTTGCAAGCTACCCTGGTGGGGAGCGTAACTAGAGAACATCCGGAAAGAGACAAGAAAGCTCTTCAACAAAGCGAACAACTACACCCAGGGACTGGGAAAACTACAGAACGGCCCAGAGGAAATATAGAGCGACAATTAAGCGCTCGAAAAAAGAATCTTGGAAACGTTTCTGCGAGACTGTGGAAGACGTTCCACAACTCGCAAGATTCAACAAGATCATTTCAAAGGACCCGGAAGCAGGGGTGGGGTCTCTTCTGCTTCCCTCTAGTGAATTCACGTCATCAGACAAGGAAGCACTAAAGCTAATGCTGGAGACACACTTTCCAGGTTCCTTGGAGGTCGAGATGCGTCAAAGGAGGCCTCTCAGTCGTCCTGCTAGGACGGAGTGGAGACTGGCCTCCAGCATCATCACATACAACATTACACGATGGGCAATAACGAGCTTCAGCCCATACAAATCAGCTGGAGAAGACGGAGTCTTCCCAGCACTTTTGCAAGAGGGACAGAACCTGGTACTGTTACCACTAGTCAGAATCTTCCGATCATGCCTCGCATATGGGTACCCAAGAAATGGAGGACCACTAAAGTCGTCTTTATCCCCAAACCAGGAAAGACTGACTACACCAAAGCTGACTCCTTTCGTGGCATCAGCCTCATCTCCTTTATGCTGAAAACACTGGAGAAAATAGTAGACAGGCATATTAGGGAGGGACCTTTGAAGGACAAACCCCTACCAACATGCCTACCAAAAAAGGCAAATCAATAGAGACAGCACTTCATAACCTAATCACCAGAATAGGAGTGCTACAACATGGGATGTTTGGTCTGGGCACCTCCCTTGATGTGGAAGGAGCCTTTAACAACACATCATTTGAACAAATCTGCATCGCAGCCAGGAGACATGGAGTCAATGCACACATTGTCAACTGGATCAGATTAATGCTGGAAGAAAGAACAGTCAAGGCTGTTCTGAGAGAGAGCACGATGGAGGTGGCCGTGACTCGAGGATGCCCACAAGGGGGAGTTCTATCTCCACTGCTGTAGGAACATGGTGGTCGATGGACTCATCACGAGGCTAAACAAAACAGGTGCCTATACACAAGGGTATGCGAATGATGTAGTGATTCTCATCACAGGCAAGTACCTCAGCACTGTCTCCGGACTTATGCAGAAAGCCCTGGATAGAATGATGAGCTGGTGCCATCAAACAGGGCTGACGGTAAATCCAGGGAAAACAAAACTTGTTCTCTTTACCAACAAGAAGAAAAGAGAAGGGCTCATACCTCCTTCGCTACAAGGACATTGCAACCTTCAACTACAGCAAAATATCTGGGAGTCCTTCTGGATTCCAAACTCAACTGGGGAGAACACCTTGAGGCGAAAGCCAAGAAGGCGTGTGCCTCCCTATGGACCTGTAGGAGGGCACTAGGCAAAACATGGGGACTCCAACCAAAAGCGATCAGCTTGATCTACACTGCAGTAGAGAAACCTAGCTTTGTACATTGCTCATTAGTCTGGTGGGGGAAAACAAGACAGAGCTCGGCAAGGAAGAAGCTCAACCACCTGCAACGAATGGCCTGCACGGGAATTACGGGGGCAATGTAAACCACCCCCACACTGGCTATGGAGACCCTACTGTGCCTTGCTCCACTTAACGTGGAAGCAGTGAAACAGGCTGGGGCTGCTGCATATCGTCTTAAAATACAGGGTCAGTGGAATAACAGGGGAAACCTGTGCGGACACAGAAAAATATGGCCGGAGCTTAGAGAGTCGAGCCCCATTGTTGAAATGGGATCAGATACGATGATAACCTCATTCTACAATACACCTCCACTTTTCAAAATCCACATTCCAAAAAGGGAGTGGTGGACAAAAGGGAGAGACAAAGATCCCCACAATGGAGCCACAATCACACTTGGAGAACATGTTACAGTATTTCAAGCTGAGGTGTTTGCTTTACTAATGTGCGCACACACTATCAAGGAATCAGGTCTCAAGGGCAGACCAATTCACATATGTACCGATAGCCAAGCGGCTCTAAAGGCCCTAGCATCACAAATGTGTAACTCTAAACTCCTTCACGAATGTCTTGAATTGCTCAACTCGTTACAGTCTTGGCAAAGTCGAACTCTTCTGGGTCCCCGGACATGAGGGTATTACCGGAAATGAAATTGCGGATCAACTCGCAAAAGAAGGCTCAAACCACACACCGATGGGACCAGAGCCTTAAATTCCAATCGCACCTTCAGCAGGAATCACGGAGATCAAGAAGTGGGGCCTCGCCTGCCACTCTGAGATCTGGCATAACATACAAGGGCTCAGACAAGCCAAGCTTTTCATTGAAGGACCCAAACCGGGACTAGCAAGAAGAGTTCTATTGCTGAACAGAGGTCAACTACGCACGATAGTGGGTATCCTAACCGGACACTATCAGGTCATGAGGCACCTTCATCTCTTGAAGCTAGCAGACTCTGCCAGATGCAGATGGTGCGAAGAAGAGGACGAAACAAAATCACACGTTATCTGTAACTGTCCCGCCTTGATGAGGACTAGAATAAGACATCTAGGATCCCCATTTCCCGATCCGGCTGAAATCAGGGTTACTCCCATAGAGGATATGCTGGCCTTCAGTAAGGCCATTGGACTCCACGGGTAACCAAGACATGGTGGTTAGCACAAAGGACCAATAGTTCTAGGTGCCCCAGGTCCTCCTCGGAGGAACTCCACCAATAGATTTAATCTAATCTAATCTAATCACAGGAGACGAATGATGTGACATCAGTAGTAAAATAGTCAATCTGGGTACTTGAATTAGTAGTCACTCTGGTTGGCTGATGATTAAAGACAGATAACCCAAAAGAGGATAACAGATTTGATTGAGGAATCCACCAGAATATCAATACTCATGTCACCAAACATGAGTATACCATCGATCCACTAAAAAATATCTCTACATATTTTTGCCGGAAAGATACCGTTAGGTTATGCTTACCTGAGTTTGGCCCACACTCCCCAGTAATTCTTCTCCGGGTGTTTCATTTCTAGGGGCATGCCCTTCACACTCTACATTTATAGCACGAATGTTCTGCCACAAAGAAAGGTTTCACAAATTATTAAATAGTTTCCAGCTTTCGAAGCGGAAATTCAACAAGTGCTCACTGTGGGGTGAGCTTTTTCTGCCTGGTGGCTCTGTGCTTTACACTGAAAGAATGATGAGCCAACCATACTATTGTTTTATTGATTTTAAAAGTCACACAAATATAAAAGGGTGACTGTGAAATAAAATAGATACATGTGTGTGAGTGTTAAATCACACACTTTTAATTGGATGATAAAAACTATACACTTTTAGCTGTGTGACTGTGACACCCTTTGATTTACAGTGTGTTGATAGTGTATTCAAACATAATTCGGCTATACAGGAAATATTGTGTGGATGAGACTCATAAAATAACCCTGTATAGTACAGGAACATCAGAAGCAGAAAAACAAAGGTCTTTGGTTTAATTTGGCTGTGCATATTTGCTTACAGGTGGACATAGGGGAGGGCCAAATGGTGCTGAAATCCTCACTGACCCACATGGAGCACACCACGGACCATACTGTGTGGGGATCTGCCCTGGTCCAGGGCAGATTCAGGGAACAAGCTGCCCTGATGAGGGCAAAGCCAAAAGGTGAGGGGCAGAAGATATTCCCCTCCAAATTCCTGACTGCAGCTAGAAGTAAGTCATTAATGCCATGTCTCAACAATATCAGATTGATTCCATTTACACAGACTTTTCAAAAGCTTTCGATAAAATTAATCATAAAATTTTACTAATTAAGCTGAAGGCATATGGCACAATTGGTCAACTATTATCCTGGATTGAGAGTTAGCTACATGGTAGGAAAATGTACGTTTAAGTGAATGGTGTTTTGTATTTGTTGCCACTTCTGGTGTACCACAAGGGTCACATTTGGGGCCTCTTCCGTTTCCGTTGTTTATCAATGATATTTATTTTTCTCTACATCCATTTAAATATTTACTATATGCTGATGATTTAAAAATATATTTTATGATTCGGTCCATTGAGGATTGTAACGAACTGCAAACTTGTCTCTACAAATTTGAAAAGTGGTGTTGTGATAATCTCATGGTATTAAATGCAAAAAAATGTAATGTAATAACGTTTCACAAAATGAGATCCCCAATTGCATTTGATTGTTTAAATAACACTACAATCGGCAGGGTCAGTAGAATATGACTTGGGTGTAACATTTGAACCTTCACTGGCATTTCGACACCACATCCAAATATTAATTATAAAAGCTACAAAAACAATTGGTTTTGTTTATAGAATCTCCAGAGACTTAAATAATATTCATGTTTATAAGACCTTGAATTGCACCTTAATCTGCCCTACTCCGGGGTATGCCTCCATTGTCTGGTCCCTTTTTTCTTGCTTGCTTGCATTGATTTCTTTCCATGTCCCTACAGTGAAAACCAGACATACATGTTCTTATTGCCTTGTTCAATTACAAACTACACTTTTAATTCACCTTTAACTAGGAAAATGGGTAATATTAATTATAAATGCAATAACATAGACCTATATAACATAAAACTAGAAAATCTAAAAAGGAAATTGTCTCTATACGTCTGCATTCCTAAAACTGATTTCGGAGCGGCATCCAGTATAAATGATAATGTAGTACTGATTGTATTCTGACTCTGATATTGCACAATTGTCTTAGTATTTTGTAAAAGGGCGACATGCCCATAAAAGTAAATATTTTATATTATATTTCTTTTGAAAAATGTGGATATTTTCGGTTCAAGCTTGACATGGATGAAATATTTTGGAACTAGCCCCCTTTTTTTGCAGTTCTCCATCGAAAATGGCTGGAGAACCAACAAAAATATTCTCCAGCCGAGATAGAAGAATATGTACAAGGCCTACCGGCATATCTAAGCAAGCGGTGTGGGGACTTGCAGGGGCCTCGCAGGATGCGGGCCCAGATACGTAAAATCCAGATGGCAGGTGGTGACACCACACCCCTTATCGCTGAGATGCGCAGAAAGACCGCCGAGAAGGCTATCCATAGAGGGGGCCAGAAGAGGACGTACGTGAAGAGAGGTGCTCGCCAGAATTCAACGGACATCTCTTCAACAAGTAGTACCTTCATAGACCATCTCCCTCTGGTAGCTGGTGTTCCTGCTCTTGAGCTGCCCCAGGATGTAGCCGCAAGATCCTTTTTGGGTTCAGACGGCCGAACATGACCTTGGACCCATCCAGGCGGCCTTCAATGTCCTCCAGGAATTGTGACTATTTTTTTAAATGTGGAAACATTTGAAATTAAATATAATTGTGTTTTGTCATAAAAGCAAACTATATCTGTTTTCTATTTCATCAATAGACCCTGTAAGACCTGAATCATGCTGATTTATTCTTTATTTGATTTATTCGCTGCAAGCATTCATAAACGCACTGGGAAGTCTTCCCACAGCGTTCCAGAACGATGCAAAACGCACACTCCATTTCATTCGCATTTCATTTCGCAAAAATCGATCGCCGTCACCAAATCGCCACATGGCTAGGGCGTTAGGTCATCGTCTTTCCCCCCACACCCGCGAGAACCGTTAGGAAATAAGATGTCGTAACCTCTACCGAAGCCCGGAATTCGGTGAGCAAGGTGGGCGGGGGTGCCGCGGCAGGGTTTACTGCTCCTCCTACTACTCGTCACAAGTTGCTCGTCTCCGCGTCCCGCAAGGACGTCCTTCAACCGAGGCCACACGTAAGCTATGAGGAAGCGACGGGGGGAAGGGAAAGGGGAGCCCCCACTCAATACGGCGATCACAATTTAGAGGTCCTTCATTTCAAAACACAGAAGATCGTACCTTTACAGACCGGGCCCACAAAAGAAACGGGAGTAATTTTCAGGGGTCTGCCGAGCGTCCCTATGGCCGAATACTTGAAGGCCATGGCGGACGTCGTCGGCGGAAAACAAATTACGCACGCCACAAAATTATCCGGAGACAGGGTGTGCATATACCTAGGAAACGAAGAGGTTTTAAACGATTTTCTCATGAACAATGGGGGAATTACGGTCATGGATAGCTTTCTAGTGGCAGAGAGAATGGTACAACAGACGGAGAGGCTCGTGGTTTCTAATGTGCCGCCCGAATTCCCAACACCGGACCTTCTAGAGACAGTATCTCAGATCGGCAGGGTTGTCAGCCCCATTACAACATTAAACGTAGGTGTTAAGAGGGAAGATTTGAACCACGTAGTCTTGGCGGAAACAGGTCTTCATAAAAGAGAGGGCATAATAGTACCCGAGTCCCTGCTTTTAGATTTCGGCTCGGATAAACACCTCATTCATTTTAATTTTAATGACCCGAGGTGTTTCAGATGTCACCAAGAAGGTCACTTCGCTAAAAACTGCAAGGTACACGGGGCGGACGGGCAGCAGGGGCCTAGTCACGTTTCCGAGAAGATCGAAACGCAGAAGGCGGCTTGCACAACAAATGCAACAACCGAGAGAAACGAAAACATAACCCAAACTACGGAGACAGATGACGGAGGCGAAACAGCCGATCCACACCCCCCCCCCCCGCTCTTCCGCCCCTCTAGAAATACCGCTTTCACTGAGGCCGACCGCTGCCGCAGGGGTGGACCGAAGGAAGAAAGCGGGGGAAAAGAATCCGAGAAAGACGTGGCTGCCGAAGACGAAACGAAGGGAGGTGAAGGCGAGGCGCCCGCCTCAGGCGGAGCGACGGAGGAAAACCCTTCGCAGAAGGATATGGCTAACGAAAATGTAGCGGAGGGCGCATCGGCGGAAGGAGGGATGGTGGTAGGAGGCGCAGAGGGTACGGACAAGGAAAAGAATGCTAAGACGAAAAGGAAAAAGGCGGAGAGCGATGCGGAAGAAAAGGGCGCATCGCCGAGACGAAAGAAGATCACGGGCCAAGAAACGGCAGGGGAGGCTTATAAAAACATAGAAGACGCATGCAATAACATAGAAGAAATCACTGTCCCCGCCAAAGACATAGGCTTCCTCAAGGAGGTCAAAGGGAGACCCGATGCGGCCGGCATAGCGCAGGACCTTTTTGGCGACATCACGGCAGCGCTCCGTCTCCTGGCGGTAAAGGGGAGAGTCGGAGATACGGCCATGGAGATGAGATTGCAGAGACTGGTAAAGTCCATGGCTAGATCTATCCCCCCCCCCGGTCCAAAGGCATAGATAATCTCCAAGCGCTCAGCGCAACAAGGAGCGGAAGAGTTTTTATTCCTATTTATTCCTTTTTATATATCTATCGTTTTTATATTTCGGTTTATTTTTCATAGAAGCGATGTCGACGTGCGTGAACATAATCACGCTGAACGTGCGATCGATTAGAGGGAGAAAGAAAGGGGAACAACTCCTTTGTTTTCTCAGGAAGACGAAACCAGAAGTGGTCCTCCTTCAGGAAACAAATTTAGATGAAATCCCCGCCTATTTTAATGGAAATTATTATACGTTTTACATCAATAAGAGGACGAGAAATGCCAGAGGGACGATAGTCGCCGTAAAGAATTCAGTCGGCGCCAACGTTCACGGCCACAGTATCATTTATCCAGGTTTCGCGCAACTTTTCTCCATAGCTCTCGGTTCTCCAGAGAAATGGTACAGGATATTTAACGTCTACGTTCCAAACGACGCGGGGACGGCAAGCGAGGTTCTGGCTGCGGTGGGAAATGCGATGAGAACGGAGACAGACCAACACCCCACGTCTCGGGAGGAGGGCACTCTGATCGCGGGAGACTTTAACTGCACGCTCGACCCGCAAGTGGACAGGTCCAGTGGTACGGAAAGGGATCCGAGGGCGGCCCGCAGTCTGAGGGCAATAATCGAGGCGGAACGAATGATGGACGTCTGGAGAGACTTTTACGGAGGAGGCGAGGGACACACCTTTTTTTCCCAGTCTGACCCGAGGGTCTCCTCGCGTCTGGACCGCTTCTACGTTACCGCCAACCTCTCCACTCTATCTAGACAGATCTCAAAACTCCCCACTTTCTCGGATCACATGGCGGTCTCATTAAAGCTTTCGTTTCGCAACGCGAAGATGAATGCTCCGTACTGGCGCTTCAACAATGAGCTACTGGAGGACGATGAATATCTCTCGTGCGCGAAGGAGATCATAGCCGCGGTCACAGAGGAGCCCACGGAGAGCGTATGGCGGTGGGAATCTTTGAAGATGGAAATCAAATCCGCCACCATCCTCTATCAGAGGATGAAGAAGGGCCAAATGTACACGGAGCTGAACAAGCTGGATGAGGGGGTGATGGGATCGAGTGGTGGTGAAGGCGAGGAAAGAGCCAGAGCAGAGGTGAGGGCGTGGTACGTAGAACGGGCCGAGAGGTCGCTGGCAAGGATTGGCTGGGAGGAGGTGGCGGCCAGCGACAATCCTACCGGCACGCGTCTCGCGCGCGCCGTCAACAGGGAGGCTCCGCAGCGCCTCCTCGCCCTCAACACGGACGAGGGAACCCTGACCACCGCAGCACAGCTCTCCAGATACGTGCACGGTTTCTTCAAACAGGCATACGGGGCCGACGAGGGAAGAAACGAGGAGGTGGACGAGGCACTCCGCCGTGCCCCTTTCACCCTCTCCGAGCTGACGGAGGAAACGCGAGAGTGGGGCGAAGGAGAGATCGCCGTTGAGGACTACGACGTCGCGCTGAACGCCCTGCGGACGAGGAAGGCCCCGGGAATGGATGGCCTCACTGTAGAATTTTACCGCACTTTCTGGCGCCTCCTGAGGGGACCTTTCGCGGCGATGGCGGAAGAAACTTTCGCCAGGGGCAGGCTCCCGCTCTCCGTGAGGAGATCGGTCGTTGCACTCCTACACAAAAAGGGCGACAAGAAGGCACTGAAGTACTGGAGGCCCGTATCGATAACCACCATCGATTACAAAATCATGGCGAAAGTCTTATCTACAAAACTCGCGAGCATGATGGAGGAAGTGGTCTCACCAGAGCAGGCCTGCGGTGTACCCGGAAGGACCATTCTGGACAGTATATCCCTCCTCAGAGACCTCATCGCGACCTCCAACGAGGAAGACCGCAAGATGGCCATCGTTTCGTTGGACCAGAGAGCGGCCTTCGACAACGCAGGTCACGAGTACCTCTTCGCAGTCATGGCATGAATGGGTTTTGGCCCCACTTTCACCGGGAGGATACGGACACTGTACCAAGACGCTCAATGCCTGGTCCGAATATCGTCGACTCTCACCCCACCTATACCCTTCAGGAAGGGGATTAGGCAAGGGTGTCCGCTCTCGGGGCAACTCTACGAACTCGCGTTGGAGCCCCTCCAGCGTTACATCAAAGCCACCACGATCGGAGTCCCAATTCCGGGAAACCCGGAGGCGCGCGTCCGCGTCTCGGCGTACGCTGACGACGTCAACATCTTCGTGGAAGACGAAGGGGATTTTCCGAGGATCGAAGATTCCTACGTGTGGTACGGCGCTCTCTCAGGAGCGAAGCTGAACAAGGAAAAATCCCAAGGGCTGTGGTGCGGTGGATTGCGGGAAAGGGAGGATGCGGTAGCGGGGTACAGATGGACCAACAAGGGCGACCGTTGCCTGAGAGTCTGGTTGGAGAACGACGAGAGAGCGCAGAGGGTCACCACGGAAAATATATTGCTCGACAAGGTACGAGACAGCGCCCAAAAGTGGGAAGCGATCACTGAATCGCTTTCCATTAAAGGCAGGGCAAGAATAGCAAATGAGTACATCGCGCCAAAGCTGTGGCACACGCTCTACGCCACGCAGCCGAGCGAACCCACGCTGCGCTCTATACAGTCGAGGCTGGTGGATTTCGTCTGGGGAGGCGGGAAACATTGGACGGACGGCACCACACTGACGGCGGAGTCAACGTAGTCGACGTGAGAAGCAAAGTACTCGCGTTGCGATTACAGTTCCTCCAGCGTTACATCACCGAGCAGCAGGGAGATTCCCTGCAGGCAAGTCGCACACCACCGAATGACGAGCGCGGAAGGTAAGGGAGGTTTCTACGCCTCACTGATCGCCGCGTGGAAGGAGGCCGACATACGGTGCGGGACGGAATGACGACCGATCCCCACAGCATGGCCACCTCCCTTGGAGGGGCGGGAGGAGTTTCGGCTCCAGAGCTTCATCAAGAGGAGGGAGGTAAGACTGCCGACGGAGAAGAGGAGCCTCTACCAGGAGATGAGGAGGGGGAAAATGGACACGTGGCCCTACAAGGAAGCTCACACGGGGGAGGACAGGCTTTCGTCGGCCTTGTGGGCGTCGACGACGGTGGGAAGGGAGGCTGAGTCGGCGTGGCGGCTGGCTCACGACAGGTGGGCCGATGGAGTCTTCCTCGAAAGGGTGGGGATAAGGGACGCGGACTTATGCAGGTGGTGCCCAAGGGAGGTAGCTTCGTCGTGGCACATCGCTTACGAGTGCAAGGAAGCCTCGGCACTGTGGCGTTTTCTGAGAACGAAACTAAAGCGCCTGACAGGGAGCGATAAAGTACTCGTGCGCGGCATACACGCGGAACGCAGGGGTTACATGGCCCAGCCCAGTTAAGCAGCACGAGGTCGATAGGGTACGGGCGCTTACCTCGGCCAAGAAAAAACTCCTGAATAGGAGTAGAGCCGTAAGGGAGAATTCCACCTTTCTCCTTCAGCCGTCCCGTCTCTTTCGGCCTCCTCCGCCTGCTGTTGAATCCCCGCCACCCGTTCATGAGGTCGAGCGTTTCTGGAAGGATATCTACGAAACGACGAGGCCATTCAATGGAGACACTCCGGCCATCGCACTCTTTAAAGAGTTCTGCGACCGCCACCTACACAATGTGGATGGACCCCTTTCAGTCACGGAAAGTGACGTGAAGCACGCTTTGTCTGGCAAGAAGAATTTCGCGGCTCCAGGAATGGATGCCGTGAATAGCTTCTGGTGGAAGAAGTTCACTTCTACCCACAAACATCTGGCCAGAATCTTCACGTCCCTTATCACAGGTAGAGAACCATTTCCCTCTGGCTGACTGAGGGACGCACGGTTCTCATTCCGAAAAAGGGAGACTTGTCCAATCCGAAGAACTATCGCCCTATAACCTGTCTACACACTGTATACAAGGCCCCCGGGCCCAACAGGTTAATGTCGCTTGACCTGTTGTCGCGTGTGCGAGTGCGTGCAAAGTGATTTGCGTGTTTATAAACAGAAACTGAACTGAACTGAAACAAAAGTCAGGAGGAGAAGAGTATTTGTTTGTTAACAGTGTTCAATTTAGATTAGTATAGAGTTAGGCTAGTAAAAACGTTTTGGTTTGCCCCACCTCCACGAGGTCGGGGGCCGGGCAACGATTTCCTGGCAATTAGTCGAGGCCCGCGTAACCTCGCCATAAAAACCCAGGGACGGCCAAGAGGACGATCGCGTACGGTAGGTTTGCAAAATGTGTGACAAAGAGAAAACAAAGGAACCTAGTGCTGAAAGAGACAGTGCGTTTAGGAAATCTTTACTCTTAGATCGGACTCCTCCAGATGAAACATCTACTCCCAAAAGGACGCGGGAGGTCGAAGAAGAAACAAGACAAGAAATGAAGAAGTAAAAGGAGAGCTCTCCCAGCCCCAAAATGAAAGGAGAGGAAGAAAGAGAAGAAGAAGAAACTATTAAGAAGATCTTCAAGGAATTAGAAAGGAACCTAAATAACCAACTCAAAGGGAAGAAATTGCCAAGTAACACCGTAGAGGAACACTTGAAAAGGTATAGAGAAGTAGAGAGTATAGTACGAAAAATGACACTAAAGATTTCAAAACTAGAAGGAAAGCTGGAAGAAAGAAGAGAGATCATGGGAATGTTGGAAAAACATCAGTGTGTAAAGCAACAACCAACAGCCACATCATTCGCTGAAATGGTTAAAAGACCACAAGTGACAGGCAACACCAGGAAAGTGAAACCAGCCTCACAAGTGGTGATTATAAAAAGCAAAGATAAAGAAAGAGAAAGTGAAGACATAAGGAAAATGTTGAATAATATAACGAAACCTAGTGAAATTGGAGTCAACGTCATCCGAAGCAAAAATATAAGAAACGGGGTACTACTGGAATTAGGAAAAGAAAACGAAGTCAATATAATGTTAGAAAATGAAAAGTTGAAAAAAGGAGGTCTCGTTATAGAAAAATTGGAAAAAAGAAAGCCCCAGTTAATAATATATGACGTACCTAAAAAGACCACAGAAGAAGAATTGACTAAAGAGATATATCATCAAAAATTTAAGGACATTATGAGTTTTGAAGATTTAGAAAAGAACTTTAAAAAAGTTCACCAGCTAAGAAATACTAAAAATGTAAACAAAGAACATTGGATATACGAGTGTGAAATGACTGTAAGGGATGTGCTTAGAAAAAAGGAAAAAGTAAACATTGATTGGGACAATGTTTGCTTCATCAAAGACTACATTTCTGTTATGAGATGTTATAAATGCCAGATGTATGGGCATAGAGCAGCAAACTGTAAAAAGGATGACGTGTGTTCCCATTGCGCAGGAAAACACAAGTATGAAAACTGTCCAAATAAAGAAGAAAAGCCATCATGTCTTCATTGTATAAATGAGAAAATACTACATGAACACCGCTCCGGAGATAGGGCATGTCCAGCGTATAAAAAAGCCAGAAACCAGGAAATAGAACGCCTCGGTTATGGCGATTAAAATAGGACAAATAAATTTGGGAAGATCCAAAGCTGCGCAGACTGAACTGGAGCATATCGCTGAAGAACTAGGACTGGATGTGTTGCTTATACAAGAACCATATACCAGAAATGGGAGGGGTAGTAGTATTTGGGTGATTAGGGTGCTTCGACGACTGAAGTCATTCGCACCACGTCAGCCTAACATCACCAAGTCGTGTTTTTTAAATAAAAAATTAAATATATAAATAAATAAATAGATAAAAGCGACGCAGCTCTCATTAAAATGGGCGTAAGATAAAACAACACATAATCGTTGGTCACAAACAGTTAAAAAGCCCAGACTCTTTTAAAAATAACATTATCCGACTGACACAATCAGGATCGTCTCCTAGGACGTGTCCTAGGTCTCCCCTGATGTTCCGCCGGATGCGCAGAGCACGGTATCTATCACACACCGTCAGAAGGTGTCTCACAGTTAAGGGAGAGTCGCAATCCTTACAGTAGGGATGGATCTTCTCTTCGGTGAAGAGGTAAGAGTGAGTGAGGGCACAGTGCCCTATCCTCAACCGTGTGATTGCGACCTCTTCCCTGCGAGTCCTCCCGACTGATGTGGGCCACACTGATACTACCGGCTTTATGGTGCGCAACTTATTCTGTGTCAGGGAATGCCAGGTTTCCTTCCACTGTCCAAAGGCTACGTTTCTCAGCGTAGCCTTCAAGTCTTGGTACGGTACCAACACTGACGAAATGTGTTCGTCTTGAAGAGCCTTCTTTGCTGCCGAGTCGGCCATTTCGTTACCGGCTATTCCCACGTGTCCAGGTACCCACAGAAAACGGATAGCGATTCCCTTCATAGAAAGGGATAAAAGATGGCTCTGAATCTCCTGGACAAGTGGGTGCATCGGGAAATAACCGGAAATGGCCTGCAGCGCACTCATAGAGTCAATACAGACCATGTATGCGTCACAATTGCCCCTAATACCACCAAGAGCCATCTTTATGGCGAAAAGCTCCGCCGTGTAGATGCTGCACAGCGGGCTTAGCTTCGCCCCGATGACTCCATGGTGGGACGAGACCACCGCGCATGCACATGCCGACTCGGATTTCGAACCATCCGTAAACACGGGAGTGAAATCGGAGTGGCGGCACAGCTCTTCCCTAAAAAGTTGTTGGTGCTCCATAGGGGTCGTGGAACCTTTCTGGCCAGTTCGTAGGGTAAAACTACACTTCGGAAAGGGCACTCGCCATGGTGGGTGACCGGAATATCCATGGCCGTACACTTCTGGAAGTCTCACATTTGTTCCTTCCATAAAATTTTTAAAACGGACGCTCAGGGGTCTGGTGGCCCTTGTCCGCCTGTTAAAAATGTTTAAAAACCTGGGATTAAAAATTACATTGAAACACGGATGAGTCCTCATAGATAAAATTTTTGCCACGTAGTTAGCCATTTGGATGTTCCTCCGGGTATCCAGCGGGGGCTCTCCGGCATCCGAGTATACGCTTAGGACGCGAGACGTCCTGAACGCTCCGGTCGCCAAACGTAGCCCCGCGTTGTGAACCGTTGCCAGCGGTTTCAGGTAGCTTGTGCGGCCCGAGGAGTAGACGAAACATCCATAGTCCAACTTGGAACGCACCATTGCCCTGTAAAATGAAAGCATGGTGGTCCTGTCGGCGCCCCATGTAGTGTGCGATAAAACACGTAAAATATTTAAAACGTTAAAACATTTTTCTTTAAGAGTTCGGATGTGTTCCTTCCAATAAAGCTTGGAATCGAACACCATCCCGAGAAAACGAACCGAATCAGCGTATGGTAAAACCCTACCACCGAGACGCAACTCTGGTGGTATGTGGTTGCCCCTGCAACGATGAAAATGTACGCATTTTGTCTTTTCCGCTGAGAAGCGGAAGCCGTTCTTTTGGGACCAGCCGTCCAGTTTATTAAGACAGAGTTGTATCTGTCTGGACGCGGTAACTAGTTTGGATGACCGGCAGAGAATAGCCAGGTCATCCACAAACAGTGAGCCCATGACAGGTCCCGTGATGCAGTCGATAGCGTCATTGATCGCAATAGCGAACAATGTCACACTAAGGACTGATCCTTGTGGCACTCCATTTTCCTGCATATAGGGTTCGGAAAGGTGTTTACCTACTCTGATTCTAAAAACTCGGTCCGATAAAAATTTTTTAATAAAAATGGGAAGATTTCCCCTAAAACCCCAACCATGCAACGTGATTAAAATCTTCTGACGCCAGACCCTGTCATATGCCTTCTCCAGGTCAAAGAAGACCGCGATGACGTGCTGGCGCAGAAGAAAGGCCTCCTGGATGAAATTGTCGCTCCGAACGAGGTGATCGATGGTTGAACGACCTCGCCGGAAACCACACTGGATATTCGACAGAAGGTTGCGCCGCTCTAACCACCAAACGAGCCGACGGTTTACCATCCTTTCCATTACCTTGCACAGACAGCTGGTAAGGGAGATGGGCCTGTAGTTACTCGGGTCCGCTCTGTCCTTTCCCTGTTTAGGGATCGGAACCACCACAGATTCCCTCCAGGAAGATGGGAAGCTGCCCTCGAACCATAACTGGTTGAAGGTGCTCAGGATCTCCATCAACGCTTCCCCCGAAAGATTTCGAAGGAAGGCGTTGTGGATTCCGTCCAGTCCCGGAGAGGTGTCCTTGGAATCCGCGATGGCTGACCGAAGTTCCCACAGCGAGAACGGGTCATTGTACTCCGCGATTACGGACGTCTCAGCAAAGCAAAGAGGAGTTCGCTGGAAGCGTTCCTTGATGGCCAAGAACGCTTCTGAGTAACTCCTGTCTCTGCTTATATTGGCTAGTGACTCGCCAAAGGCCTCGGCTACGTCGCGAGGGGAGCTCACGATTTGGCCATTTATTTTCAAGCAAGAGACGCCGTAATCCCTGCGGGAGCCCGAGATGCATCTCACCTTATTCCACGCCTGTGCAAGTGGTGTCCTGTGGTTAATGCTATTGACGAATTCCATCCAGGAGACCCTTTTTGCCTCCTTCACGACTCGTCGGGCTTTCGCTCGCAGTCGACGGAAGGACGAAAGGTTCGTTGCGGTTGGGTACTTTTTAAAAAGACGAAGGGCACGTTTTCGAAGACGAATTGCCTCGGCGCACCCCTTGTTCCACCAAGGAACCGCTGGCCGTGGGACATTACCCGATGACCGAGGGACGCTGCAATTCGCTGCTTCGATCAAGCACCTTGTTAAAACCTCCACATTGTGTGTGGCATCACAATAACAATTGTGTTTAAAATTAAAAACGTCTCTAAAATTCTGCCAGTCCGCTTTACGGACAATCCAATTGCCCGGTCGGATAAAATCAGTGTTAAAACTTCCTTCAGGATTTATTAAAATGGGGAAGTGATCACTGCCACAAAGATCTGTGTGCACGGTCAAATTAAACTTGTTAAAAAGACTGCTCGTTGCCATAGCTAAGTCTATACAGGAGTATTCTCCATTAAAAACATTAAAACGGGTTTTCTCATCGTTGTTAAGTAGCAAAAGGTTAAAATCGAGGATGAAACCGGCTAAAATCCGTCCCCTCCTTGTGTTTTGGCCTCTTGAGCTTCCCCACAAGGGGTCGTGGGCATTAAAATCACCCAATAATTTAAATGGCCTAGGCAACTGCTGGACAAGTCTCTCTAGGTTGCAACGAGTTACCGGTGCACCCTCCGGCATATAAACGTTGCATATCGTTATATTTTGCGGGGTAAACAAGGTTATGGCCACAGCCTGAAACGGGGTGTCAATCCGTACTCGAGAGGTGTAAAGGGCCTCCCGAACGGCAATCGCCACCCCGCCATGGGCTCTATGACCAGTAAGGTCATCTAGCCTTTCGACCTTTTATCCCCTTAAAATTCCACTGTCCCTCGCCTTAAAATGCGTCTCCTGTAGACATATAACAGAAGGGTTAAAATCTCTGATTAAAATGGCCAGCTCCTCCTTATGCCTATAAAATCCATTACAGTTCCACTGTAAGATAGAGGTCATAAAATTTAAAAATATATAAATAAATAAATAAAAGACCTAAAAATAGTTAAAAATAACAAGAAAAAAGGAGCAGCTTAAGTCCTAAGCTAAGCTAAGGAGTGATCAGCGCTTGAGGCGCTGCTTCCTTCCCTTTTTTCTAATTATTTCGATTTCTGTATCTGAGATACAGAAATCTTCCTCCATGGCTTCCTCCTTCCATGGCATGGAGGTATTTTTTCCTTGCCTGATGGATCGAGGGGTGGTGTGTTACCACGCTTTGTTTGCGTGGCCCCGGCGGTGGATTTGGTGGGGTTCTTCCTAGGAGAACCCGGACCGGTGGTTTTTGTATTTTGTGCCGGATTTGTGGCCTTAGCCGGCGTGGGCGATTTCTGTGCAGAGGCTACAGTTGTTGGACTCACATTTTCTTCAGTCTGAGTGGAAATGGTGACCTTGGATGTTCGAGGAGAAGAGACTTGGGCGAATGATTTGGAAAAAGTAGGAGCAACTTGTGCTCTGTACTTTTTCCTTGCCTCGAAGTACGGGATTTTTTCTACCGTCTTAATCTCCATTACTTTGCGCTCCTCGATCATCTTTGGGCAATCACGTGAGTACACCGGATGTGCACCCTCGCAATTGACACAAAGTGGGTCACCTGTGCATTCCGCACCCTCATGCTTCTCCAGGCCGCAGCGGGGACAGGTGGCCTTGCCCTCGCACCGTGTGGCCATGTGGCCGAATCGCTGGCACTGGAAACATCGCATGGGTGCCGGTATGAATGGCCGCACTGGCACCGATTCATATCCGACAAACACCTTGTCGGGGAGCTGATCAAGCGTGAACGTGAGAACAACAGACGTCGTGTTGACCCTTTCTCCGTTGCGCTTTGTCGTGAGTCGACGAGCATCGGTGACCCCCTGAGAGGCCATTTCCCGCTTGATCTCGTCGATCTCAACATACAACAGGTCGTATTGACTGATCACTCCCCGACAGGTGTTCAAGGTGCGGTGCACCTCCACTTTAACGGGTATTTCACCTAACTTTTCTTTAAGCAATAATTTATCGCTTTGAGCCCTCGTTGCCGTTTCGATGACCAGTGTGCCGTCTCGAAGTTTCTTTGCAGATTTTAGTTCCCCGGGAACTGAACCAGACAAAAGTTTTCGAATAAGGAAGGGGGACACCTTCTTCAGGCTCTCCCCTTCCTTCTGGCGCCTCATCACTAAATAGCGCATACTAGCGCCGGGAACATTACCTCCCCCGCCCGTTTCCGGGTGGGATCTTTTAGGTGGTGGAAGGATATCATCCGCCATACCTAAACTTGATTCATCCCCCGAGCTCCCCACCCACCACGGAGCCACACATTCGGGACGCCGCACCGCAAACCGGTGCGGTCGCCAGGGCTACCCGAGGGGATATAGCACCCTAGAGGTGGTTGTCTGTTTCGGGTTGGATCTTCGATGCACGGGCCCACCAAACCCGTACATCTCCGGACCCCCACCTCCCTGGCACTCGCCACCGTAAAGCATAGGACCACGGAAGCCGATTGACCGGGAGTGGGTAGCTCCCGACCGCCCGTTTACACAGAATCCGGGGCCGAAGAGGGGTATTGGCCCCTGGTCCATACAGAACATCCGACCCCCGGCTGGGAACCACAGACCTCACCCTCCAGGTTCCCCTTCTCCTCCTTACGGGTCTCCGCACACGGCAATCATGCGGGTGGATCGCAGGCCAGGTGGTGTGGCCGCGCACAGACAGCTGACACACAAGACTGTCCGGGCTCAACCCTTGTTGGCTCTGGGTTTGTTTTCGGGGTTTCACCTCCCCGCCCTTTTAGTCGCCTCTTACGACAAGCAGGGATACTGCGGGAGTATTCTTCATCCCCCTACCCGCAGGGGTAGGCAATCAAGATAAGGAATCCGATGATCAAGAAAAGCATGAACAATCCATTGGCTCTGAGGACATGAAAGTAATAAAAAGCATTTTTAACCAAGCGGGTGATTCTATCTCCATCTCCTGCTCTCAGTTCATTCAGTTCTTTGATCAAGCGAAAAGGAAGAGGGACCCACTGAAATGCAGTCAAGAATTTACTGTGTCAACACCAGAGATCCTGCACCTACTAACGCTGGCTGTAAAATCCCAGGTGTCCAGAGCACTGAGTGTGCGTCTTGCGAGATTTCACGCAAACAAGAAAAAAACTTTCAGCACGCAATTAGGTCCAAATATAAGAACGATAGCAGTGGCAGATTATTTGTCTAATCTCTCTCTCACTGCATTCAACTATAGAAAGTCTACATATTACAACCTTAAATGTAAAATCCATAAAGAGTAGTATCAAGTGGGCCCATTTAATTGCTTTTCTCGATCGATATACCTCAGACTTTATACTACTTCAAGAGGTAAATACCGAAAAACCTCCCTTCCACGTTGAAAATTTCGATTTTCAAATTTTCTTTAACGGACCTACGTCCCAATACTCCGGAACGGCTATCGCTGTAAGGAAAAGTCTTCTGAATTTTTTTCAACCAGTAACGACAGTGATTCATGAAGGCCATGTGCAAGCGGTTGAGCAAAGAAAAGCCATTACCCCTTTGTACGTCATCACGGTGATAGTTTTCTACGGCGCGCACTCTAACGAAGATATGGAAAACTCATTAAAGGCTCTCGATGATTACCTGGATAACATACCAGACACTCCCCTAAAGGTTTTGGAAAAAAATATTTTTAGCTGGTGACTTCAGTGTCGTACTTTTTAAGGAAGATAGAACTAATCATCGTGAAAGAAGACCCAAGTTGGAAAAAACCTTACGCACCATCATCCAAAAGCATGACCTCGTAGATATTTGGCCGTCAATGCATCCAAGAGACAAAGGACACACTTTTTTTGGTCCCAACTCTTGTTCGAGGCTAGACAGAGATTATATTAAAACCAATCAACTACACTGGGTGAAAAATGTGAAACTAATTGACTCATTTTCTGACCACAAAGCGCTTGCAGTCGAGTGTCGAGATTCAAAACCCATCTCTAAGAGTTCGTATTGGAGTATTGATGACAGCTTTCACCAAGACTTCGAATACGTAGAGTATGAAAGCAATACTGGAAATTTACGCATCTCAACTGGCCGAAAATTTAAAACCATCTTCGAAATGGACGAGAATAAAAGACCTTATACGAGAGCATACCATTGACTACAAGAAGAGAAAACTTTAAAAAATCTCAATCTCTTCTACTCAAAAGAACAAATGGACATCGAAGCAGAAAAAATCATAAGTGCTATCGGGTGGCAGCAAATTGTTCAAATGGACGCCCCTATTAAAGGAAAGCTGTCCCGATGGGCTACAAAATATATGCCCAAACGATTAACTTCCTTGCGTATTAATGGGAGTTGTTAATCAGACAAAAGAACTCCTTAAATACACGCATGAAGTGTTCAGCGGCATTCACTCGGATGTGCCCACGAACGCACACGACACTTTTAACGAAGATTTAGTTGACAACCGCAACTACAATTTCAGCGCATGATGGACGGGGTGTTGAGAGGACTAAAGCCAACGCAGTGTCTCGTTTACTTGTATGATGTCATTGTATTTAGTTCCTCCATAGAAGAGCACGTTGAAAAGCTAATAAGCGTGTTCGAATGCCTGCAAGATTCGGGGCTGTCCTTAAAAATTGAAAAGTGTCACTTTGCTAGAGAAAGGGTTAGGTATTTGGGACATGTGATCGACCGGGAGGGTGTTCGGCCGGACCCTGAGAAAATAAACGCCGTAATGAACTTTCCTTCACCTAGTAACACCAAGGAAGTGCAGTCGTTATTAGGGCTTGCCAATTACTATAGGCGTTTCGTAAATAATTACGCAGTGATCGCAAGACCGCTGACTCGTCTCCTCAAGAAGGGAACTAGATTCACATGGACACCTGACTGTGACGCGGCGATGGAATCCTTGAAGGCGGCCTTGGTAAGCACTCCTGTGCTCGCTTATCCTGACTTCGCAAGGCCGTTCATTATATCCACCGACGCCAGCAACTTTGCGGTGGGCGCGGTGTTGTCGCAAGAGATAGACGGCGAGGAGTATCCCATCGCGTACGCATCGCGACAGCTTCAAGCAGCGGAAATAAACTATACAACCACGGAAAAGGAGCTGTGAGCGGTCATATTCGCGGTTCAGTACTTTCGCCCTTATGTGTGGGGTCGTCCGTTCAAAATTATCACGGATCACGCCGCCCTCCGATGACTTTTTAGTCTTCGCGACCCTAGCAGTAGATTAACCAGATGGGCGCTAAAGTTGGCCGAATACGAGTATGAGGTGGTTCATAAGCCAGGGAAACTCCACCTTAACGCCGACGGGTTGAGCCGAAAGATACGAGTGGTGGAGGTAATCGATGACGAAGACTGGAAAAAATACCAAGCCGAGGATGCTGACTGCTAGAAGTGGAAGTCGTGTGAGAGTTTTGAGGAGAAAAATCGACTGCTGTACCGATCGACAAGTGAGGGATTGAAGGTGGTGGTTCCTGTGGGCAGACGGGAAACGGTGTTCCGCCAACAACACGACCATGCTCTTTCAGGCCACCTAGGAGCAAAGCCGACTATCAGACGAATACGACAGATGTACTGGCGGCCCTCCCTTGATAAAGATGTGAGAGAGATGACAGTCAACTGTGTGCCCTGTAATCAGCGCAGCCCTTACGGGAAGACTAGAGCACCCCTGAAGAAACTTCCAGTGAGTACCTCCCCTTTTTCCTTCATCAGCATTGATATTGTTGAGGCCCTATCACGTACCGTGAATGGCAATTGGTTTATACTAACCATTGTCGATCACTTCTCCCGGTATTAAGAAATGGTGGCCATTCCATCACAAACAGCAGAGGTAGTGGCTGACGCTCTACTTAGGCGGTGGATTCTGAAATTCGGTGTGCCTGACTACATCCTATCTGATTAGGGCCCCAACTTTGAAGCAGGGCTATTCCAGAATTTGTGTAAGTTTTTAGGGGTGTCTAAATTACGTACTTCACCCTTTCATCCTAGCTGCAATGGAAGGTGCGAGCAGGTGCATCGAACCATCTCGCAAATGATAAGCCACTATGTTAATGGAAGAGACAATAATTGGGATGTGTGGTTGCCCTTTTCGGTGGCAGCCTATAATTTGAACTGTCATAACAGCACGCGGTTTACGCCGTTCAAGATGATTTACGGCCGTGAAATGAAAACGCCCTTCCATTGCTTAGAGACTGAAGAGGCTGCTATGAGCGACTCTTACGAGAAGGAACTAAGATACCAACTCCAAAAAATTTGGAGGGAGTGTTTGGGGAATAGTAAGAGGGCCCTTGAGTCGCAGGCGAAGCAGTATAATAAGAGTAGGGATGTGAGCTACCAACTGGGTCAATACGCTAACCTAAACGACCCCTGTCTAAAACCCGGAAGAATCCGCAAGTTCCACAAACCATTTTCGGGGCCCTATAAAATCCTCGAAGTTCTAAATGACTCCAATCTACGTTTGCAGCTACGTTTTAGAACTATCGTTGTACATAAGGACCGCGTTAAACCGCATAGGGGGGTGAGAAATACGGAAGAAGAATTCGCAGACGCAATCAAGGGCGAGGAAAGGCGTGGGCGTCCGAGGTTACTGATGGCGAGTAGGAAAGGAGTTGAAGCAGCAACGTCCTCAGAAATCGTCCCCCCCTCCCTTCTACCAAATGCAATAGCAAGGAAAAAACACCGTGGAATTTTGTCCCATTCTCCTTCGGAAGATGATGTCGCTTCAGATTTGGAGAGCGAAACTTCTTGGTCGT
Source organism: Ceriagrion tenellum (assembly GCA_963169105.1). Classification (NCBI taxonomy): domain Eukaryota; kingdom Metazoa; phylum Arthropoda; class Insecta; order Odonata; family Coenagrionidae; genus Ceriagrion; species Ceriagrion tenellum. The sequence continues at coordinate 43,496,049 of OY720638.1, read as the reverse complement.
CGGTTTCAGATCCATCCGAGGACGAGCGCCGAGACGAGGAAGCCGACCGACCGCGCCCACTCCGAGAAAACCACCCCTTACCCCAGAGGTCGCCGTACCCGCTGCGTAGTAGGCGGCGAGTTGCGGATAAAAACAAGAAAGACAATGTGGAGATAGCGGAGACCTCGGCGGCGACCTTGCCCACCCCGACCTTGCCTCCCCCCCATCCGTACCCCCGTCTGAAGATAGCGCGGACCGCGTGAGGACAACGAAGACAGCAGCGGAGACATCCTCGACCCCCCTGTCCTCCTCGGTGCTCCGATCCCCCAGTGCTTACTTCCCCGAAGGGCAACCCGGTGCATGTGAAGAGCGAGATGGTGAGGTTGATAGTGATAGTGCGACGCCAGCCGTTCGCCCTTACAATTTGAGGCCCTGGCCGTTTTAAAGGGAAGAGTGACGAGGCCATTATGATGTTGGCAGAGTGTTTGGCCCGAGGGGCTATGAGTTTTCTTAGTGTTATCATTTGAAGTGCGACGGGGCCGAGTGTTTTCCATTTGAATAATGGAATACTGTTTGAGAGGCGGTCCCATGTTATTGTGCCGAGCAAATGCTGTTTTACTATGAAAACCAGTTAATTCATGCGAATATGATTTGTTTATGCGACACAGGGCAAGGCACTGCCAACAAGACGCAGTAAAGCTAGAAACCCCTTTTTTCAAAAGAGTGGGCCAAGGCTGGCTATTCTCCCTACCTAGAGCGGTACAGGTAACACACTTATATAGAAATGTGACCTCCAGGGTGCGAGCGGTAACCATGGAGATAGAAGGAAGTGGGCTTTTAGATAAGAGTAGTCATTGCTATATCCTAGGAGACGATTTTAAACTTATGGCAATGGGTGATGGCCAGTTGCTTATGAACGGCAGCTTCCCTGCCCTAGTAGTACCCAATATTTCAATACATGGCGGTGACTCATCCATGTGGAAGGACCCTGAGGTTGATTTGAATAAATTGAGAAATGAATCGCAAATGAATGTGAACTATTTCAGAGGGAGGGCTGACTTGATCAGCCTGATCGATAAGACTAAAACACAGAGGAATATGTACAAAGATGTGGTGTATTATGGTGGTTGTGGTACTGGTGGTTTATTTGTAATTTTGGTTCTTGGTGTATTCCTTTGGTTTTCTATTAGAATCAGGAGTGAACGATTCAAAGTGAATTCAAAGTTCGAAGTGAAAAGAGGGACGCTAAGGCCCCCTGGGTGACTGAAATGATTAACGCTACGGACGTAAAGGTGGTTATGTCCCTCTGTGTGCCAATCCCAAAATGAGAACTTAACTGATGAAGAACCCTAGATTAAATAGCAATTCCTATGATTATTTTTTGGAATTGATAATTTTGATGTTTTTTTACGTCCTTTCAGTTCATGTATTTTCTATTAATTGACTTTTCATTTTATCTGATTTGTATTCTTTTGTGGTTAGACATTTTGTGCTGTTTCATTTTTTTCCTCTTCTTTTGTCGTGTGGGAATGCAAGTGGTCGGCTGGCAATTGAAAAAAAAATTTCACGATGTTCAATTTTTCTTTTATGGAGGGGGGTGGTGTAAGTATCCACGCTGATTCCCACACTCGACGCCCAACGCCTTTCCTGTCTCCCACCCACCCCCTGCATCCGCTGAGGACGAGCTGAGAACTGCATGCTAAGAGAGACGTCGGCATGAGACACCCAGTTGGGCGTGGGACGACGTGTGAGATGGCCGAAGGGGATGTATTTGAAGTAGAATAAACGAGAGATATGAAATTACGCGGGTTTTGTTAAGATTTATTGAAGTTTCTTTCCTCGCGTTCCCTCTGCGCTCTCCGGCGAACTCGAGAGATTTACACATTAACTCATATTTTAACATATGTTCATCTTTCCTTTGGCACTCAATTTCTCACACGTTCGCCACCTTATTGATGTCTGAATTCTTTATAGAATGACAGGTCTTACCTTCATGACGTTAAATACGCGCTCTGTCCGCAGCTAATATAAATGGGCGCAGCTCACACTTTATGCCCAACGCCATCTCCCTGATATTTTATTTCTTCAAGAGACCAATACGATTTTACCGCCCATGGACTTACTCACGAATTATGTGTTTCACTTCTGTGCACCTACCACCCCGAATACGGGTACCGCTAATGCATATAAAAGGAACCTTGGAGTGAATGTATTGATGTCGGATGTCATCGTCCCAGGATATGCATCCGCCGTTCCTGCACGCCTCTCACACCCCAACTCTTCAACATTTCTCTGGATTTCTTTCTACGGGCCGCATGATCAAGATCATGCAATCTTCGTCACACATCAAGTGCATAATTATATTGAATCGGCATCCAGGTTTGATGCTCATTCAGGATTCACAGTTGTGATAGGCGGTGATTTTAACACCACATTAACACCGGAAAACGATAGAGACACAGGGACTGAGCGCTACACTAGATATACAGCCACTCTCCGAAGCCTATTATTGGATAACGCCATTGAAGACTCTTGGTCTAGTCACCATGGAAACAAGCCCGGTTTTACTTATTTTAGTCCTAGAGGTGGCCGTTCGCGTATTGATCACATATATATTTCAGATCACAAAATCGCCAACATTATCGATGTAGAATGTGTATCCTCCTCCTCCGACCACTTAGCGTTGATAGTACGTCTACGTGCATAGACACGTAGGAATAAAGCACCTTATTGGCGCTTTGACAACCATCTTCTTTCATGCCATGCCTACTGTGAACATGTTAAAACCATGCTACTTGCTCTGCTACGAGACGAAGATGCGAAAAACCCCGTTCACCTCTGGGAGAGAATTAAAGAAGAAATTCGAGAGCATGGGATGATGTATCAAAGGTCACTGCGCCGCTCCTGCCAAAACTCCGTTATTGATGGACAATTCCAGAGAGATGCCAGAGCTATGGTTGCTAAAGTTGGCTGGGAAACGTTACTTTCTCATGACGCTCCCGCGGCCGCACATCTGTCAAAGTGGGCCTCTAAGGTTTGTCCTAAGCCTTTATTGTACCTTAATATTCAAGGAAAACGCCCTGTCGACCCGTTAGACCTTGCTACTCACGTAAGAAGACATTTTTCTGACATATATAACCCTCGTCAGGGTGTTATAGCTGATCAACATGAACTCGAAAATCTCCTTTCCACCTTGGATCAGTTGACTCCAGAAGACAGTGCCCAAATGGACGACACCATTGAAGCAAATGAAATTTTCGAAGCTCTAAAAAGCATTACTAGAAACAAGGCTCCCGGGATGGATGGCATTACCGTAGAGTTTCACCTGAAATTCTGGGACATTCTCCATCAACCCTTTCATCAAATGCTTATGGCTAGTTTTCAACGAGGTTTTTTGCCAAGAACAACGTCCACAGTCATCACATCGTTAATGCCAAAGTCCAATAATACAGATTCCCTTTATAACTGGAGGCCCCTGTCGATTACCAATACAGACTACAAAATCGCCGCGAAAATTTTAACTACTCGATTGGCAAGAACATTAGCCTCCGTTGTGTCATCTGAGCAGAGTTACTGTGTACCTGGGCGGACTATATTTGACACTATTTCTATCATTCGTGACCTTGTTCACTATCATAATGAGAACAATCTCCCCCTTGCAGTAGTGTCCCTTGATCAAAGCAAAGCTTTTGATCTGATCAATCATCATTTTCTCTTCAGTGTTCTTGAAAAAATGGGATTTGGCGACACCTTTCGTGGCATGGTTCGAACCTTATACTCGAATTCCGCCTGTCATGTCAGAGTGGCCTCCTCACTCACTGGTCCAATATCATTTAAGCGTGGAATACGTCAAGGATGTCCTACTTCCGGTCTACTATACAGCATTGCCTTTGAACCAATGCTTCGAAGATTGAAATCAATCATTACAGGAGTAAATTTATGCAGTGATCGTTTTTTAAACCTCAAGTTTGAAAGCAGTGTATATGCAGACGATATCAACATTTTCATTAACTCCGATGCTGATTTTGCTCCACTATTTCCAGCTTTTGAAACCTACTCTAATTGCACGGGTGCCAAGCTAAATCAGAATAAAAGATGTGGCCTTTGGGTGGATGCTTGGAGAGCGCGCAATGACACACCACTCCCCATTCAGTGGACTGCATCCGGACACAAATACCTTGGAGTCTGGATAGACAATGATAAAAGAACTGAAAAAGAAACCTTAGACAACATGCTGATGGAAAAAATAACCAAGGCCATCGAGGGATGGAAACCTCGGCTAGCAGCAATGTCCATTGGAGGTAGAGTTCTCGCAATAAATCAATTTATTGCGCCCCAAATCTGGCATGCCTTGCAAGTTCAAACGCCCAGTTCTCCTATCATTAAGCGTATACAGTCCCTTCTTGTGCATTTCGCGTGGAATCACAGGAAGCACTGGGTTGATGCAGTCACTATGAAGGCCCCTGTGAGAGAGGGAAACATGGGACTAGTCGATATTCAATCGAAAATCGGGACCTTTCGTTTTCTCTCTGCCCAGAGACTACTGTTATAGCTCCCTGTTTGTCCATGGCAATCCCTTGCAGCACTACGGTTAATGCAACTCTATCGCAAAGACAGTGTATATGCAATATTCATGACAGAAGGGCGCAGATTTGTGAATGGTGAACATTATTACTCATCTCTACTCCAGGCATGGAAAAAGATGAGTGTGAGACCCTCCCCCCCCTCTAGTAATGACGACCCGGATGTTCAAACGCCACAGATCTCCCCCACGGTAGCTCAAATACCAATATTATTTTTTAGAAGTACAAGGACAGGACTAACTTACCAGCTTCCTCTACCAAAACAAAAAGCCTACCAAGAGCTGTTGTATACAATCAAAAACATCACTTGGCCTCTGAAAGGGAGGCAGGATGAGGAAGTGCGATAGTTAAACCTGCGTACCTCACCCACCCTTGGACAAGACGCTGACATAGCCTGGAGACTCGCCCACGGCGCGGTCGCGGACGGGTTTTTTCTGCTTCATGCCCATCTCCGATTGAAGACTGACTGTCCGTGGTGCCCACAGACAGAAGCTACCACGTGGCACATATTTTTTCTTTGCCCAAAAACTAGTGAGATATGGCGGAAAGGAATCTCCACCATAAAAGCTTTAACGGGCATGATTCAAATCTACAGGGCGCACTTGTTTGAAGGGATTTCCGCAGGAAGTGCTTTTGACACACAAGGGCACACACTTACTAATGTCCGCCTAACCCTCACCAAAGCAGCTATTTACAAAGAGCTAACGCTATTTTACCGTGGAAAGAAGGCAGAAATTAAGTACCTCCTTTCTTTACAAACTATGTTGAAGAAGCGCCGGCAAAATGAGGGTGATTATCACCGAGCAGGTGACTCTGGAGATTTTTTTAGCATGCTGGGTATTCAAGGATTACTTTGTCATCAAAAAAACTAAGGAAATTAACAATGAGTCCCCTTTACTTAAATAATGTACTACATAATAATAAATATGTGGTAAATCACGGAAAAAGCGAATGTGTCGTGGTCATCTGCTGAACTAAGTGGCAATATACGGAAGGTTTAGGAGACCAAGGTTGTGGTAACCAGCCCCCTTCGGCGGTCTCTTCCAACCGTGAGTCACTCGGTAAAGCGTCAACAAGGAATGGTGAAAATTTATGATCTTGTATTTAAATAAACGAGGTGACAGAGAGAGCATTTCTTCCCCTTACCGTGATATAATTAATTATAATAATAAGGGTATGAAAGCGGACCACCAGCCTCCTCGTGGCGTACCTGGCAACGGCTGTGCCGGCTAATGGTGGACGTCTATGTGGCGGGCTAACCACCCGCCATGCGGTATAATCTGGTTCCAAGAAAGAACTCAGATAAGGCCACCCACAACCAAATACATAATAATAAATAACTCTCGGATGGGGCCCCAGTAGTTGGGCGTGGCCAAAGAAAAAGAAGAACTCAGATGGGAGCTCGCATAGAGTGCACGGAAGCCTTAAGGGGCAACCTCCTCGCCTGCTATGCTGCCAGCGAGCCCGAACGCAGGGGTTACATGGCCAGGATGCCCTCTTTGTGGTGTGAGATGCATCCGGAACACGACCACCTGTCGCAGCAGAACTTGCGCGACCAGGCCAACCACCTGCGAAAAAAGGAAAACATCCACCAACCGCAGGTTCAGAGTAACACACCACCAGCAGAACCACCCTCCCCGTCACAGGCAGCGCCTCCACCTGCTGACGTGAGTACCGCACGTTTGTCACTATCTCCTACTAAGAGGGAGGATGTAGGTCAGACTGACTCTGAACTATTACGATCGCGGTTAAGAAGCACAATTAGCTATGATCAAGGACACACTAGGCAGAGAAGCATCCATCGTAAGATCCCTCTGCGGGGTACCCACCTGCCCCAAATGAATGGACTCATTGACGAGATCCTGACAGACGTCAGATCTCTGGACGGTGAATTGCGTGGTCTACGCTGCGGCCAAGGTTTTGGCAACCTCCCGAAAAGACTCCTCTCGGGAGGATAAAGCAGCAACAAGGCTGAAAAAGCTGGATGCCAAGATCACGCTGGCGCGAGAGGAGGCGTCGAGGATTCAGTGTGTGATTGAGTACATCACTACCGGGCGAACCTTTACATCCAAAGTTCGGCGCATTGCGCGCAGCCTCAGGTTCAACCATCACACACTGAACAAAAACGTGCTGCTTACTATTAAGCAGCACGAGGTTGATAGGGTACGGGCGCTTACCACGGCCAAGAAAAAACTCCTCAAAAGGAGTAGAGCCGTAAGGGAGAATTCCACCTTTCTCTTTCAGCCGTCCCGTCTCTTTCGGCCTCCTCCGCCTGTTGTTGAATCCCCGCCTCCCGTTCATGAGGTCGAACGTTTCTGGAAGGATATCTACGAAACGTCGAAGCCATTCAATGGAGACACTCCGTCCATCGCACTCTTTAAAGAGTTCTGCGACCGCCAACTACACAATATCGATGGACCCCTTTCAGTCACGGAAAGTGACGTGAAGCACGCTTTCTCTGGCAAGAAGAATTTCGCTGCTCCAGGAATGGATGCCGTGAATAGCTTCTGGTGGAAGAAGTTCACTTCTACCCACAAACATCTGGACAGAATCTTCACGACCCTCATCACAGGTAGAGAATCATTTCCACCTTGGCTGACTGAGGGACGCATGGTTCTCATTCCGAAAAAGGGAGACTTGTCCAATCCGAAGAACTATCGCCCTATAACCTGTCTACACACTGTATACAAGGCGTACAAGGCGTATACAAGGTGTGGCCCCCGGGCCCAACAGGTTAATATCGTTTGACCTGTTGTCGCGTGTGCGAACGCGTGCGTTTTCCGAGTGAATTGCGTGTGTAAAAACAATAATTGAACTGAATAAAAAGTCAGTAGGAGGAGAATAGGTGTATTCTGTTTGTGAACTGTGCAAAAACAATTAACTTATTAGGTTTAAGAGAGTGCGTTTTTGGGCTGCCCCACCTCCACGAGGCCGGGGGCCGGGCAACGATCTCTGGCAATTAGTCGATGCCCGCGAAACCTCGCCATAAGACCCCAGGGACGGCTAAGAGGGCTATCGCGTGTGTTAGGTAAGTGGAATGTGCGATAGAGAAAAAGACATGGAAGCAAACGCTGAAAAAGATAGTGTGTTTAGGAAATCTGTGCTCCTGGATAGGACCCCCCCAGAAGAAACATCTAAGGCGAAAAGAACACGGGATACAGAAGAGGAGGCCAGTCAAGAAACGAAGAAACAGAAGGAGAGCACTCCCAGCCCCAAATAAGAAGAGGATGAAGGAAGAGAAGAGGATATCAAGAAGATCTTTAAGGATTTGGAAAGAAATCTAAACAATCAACTTAAAGGTAAGAAGCTTTCTAGTAATACTGTGGAAGAACATTTGAAAAGGTATAGAGTAGTTGAAAACATAGTCAGGAAAATGACACTTAAAATTTCCAAATTAGAAGGTAAGTTGGAAAAAAGGAAAGAAATAATGGGAATAATGGAGAAACATTTAACAACTGAACAACCAACTACCACAACAACTTTTGCAGAAATGGTCAAAAGACCACAGGTAACAGGTAACACAAAAAGAGTTAAACCAGCCCCACAATTGGTGATTATAAGGTCAAAAGAAACAGAAAGTGAGGAAATACGACAAATTATGAACAAAATAACAAAACCTAGTGCTATAGGAGTCAATGTCGTTCGAAGCAGGAATGTACGAAACGGAGTGCTATTTGAACTAGGAAAAGAAAACGAAGTAAAAACAATTTTAGAAAATGTAAGCTAAAAGCAGGACGACTAGTGATAGAAAAATTGGAAAAAAAGAAAGCCTCAAGTAATTACATACGATGTATCTAAAACGACAACAGAAACGGAATTGGCAAACGAAATATACCATCAAAATTTTGAAGATATAATGAGTTATCAAGACCTAGAAGAAAATTTTAAAAAGGCACATCAGTTAGGGAATAATTAGTAGTAGTGGTAGGTTTATCTGGTGCGTCGACAGCTAAGGTCATTTTGCACCGCTCGCAACCTAATTCATGTCAATACAACTTTATAAGAAGTGAAATTCAATATTTATTCAGTAAGAATTAAATTTTCAAGATACCAGAGAAGGAATAAAATATATCGTGTTTCCAATTGAAACATTAGATTTTAAAGTGCCTTAAATATGTCAATACATTTTAAAAATTCGACTACGCGACCGAGGGCAATAGGGTTAATGCCGAGAACTTGTTCTAGCCCACCACTGATGTCATATCTTTCTCGAAGAGCTCGGTACCTTTCACAAGCCGTCAATATGTGTCTTACACTCAATGGGCAGTCGCATTAATCACAGCGAGGGGGAATCTTCTCTTCGGTGAAGAGGTATGAGTGGGTCAGGGCACAGTGCCCTATTCTCAGTCGCGTGATGACAACTTCCTCCCTACGACAGCTTCCGACGGAAGAGGCCCACCCCTGCGTATCTGCTTTCAGGCAGCGCAATTTATTACTCATTTGGCTCCTCCACGAGTTCTTCCACCTATGTGCACATATATTTTTTAGGGTACACTTAAGGTCCTCTGCCGGTACCAGGAAAGAAAAGGCTTCGAGGTCGTTCAGTGCTTCCTTCGCCGCTGAGTCAGCCTTCTCGTTTCCGTCTATTCCCACATGCCCAGGAACCCATGAAAAGCTTCCTCTTATTCCCTTTTTATTAAGAGAAAGAAGGGCATAATGTATATCCTGAACGATAGGACTGAGTGGGGAAAAGTCGGAAACTGCTTTCAATGCGCTTAAAGAGTCTGTGCAGATTATAAAGGACTTATTACAGCCATATATGCCGTGGATAGCCATCTTTATAGCGAACAGTTCCGCTGTGTAAACACTACACAGCGGACTGAGCTTCGCTTTCACGACTCCGTGATTAGGGGAGTATACTGCGCACGCACAGGCTGAATTGGACTTGGATCCATTCGTACATATAGGGATGGGATACCATCCCTATATGTAACGGTCCAAGCCGTTACACCTTGTTTTTTCCACCCGAACCACTCCTTCCCCTACCTATTCCTTCGCCTTCCTTTATTTGGCTTGCTGAGGTGGGAGGAGGTGTGAGTGTGGAATTCGAGGAAATGTGTGCGTGTGTGAGATATTGGAGTAACTGGGAAGGTCGAGTGAATGGGGTTAAAATGCAGTGGAGTGAGGAATATGAGTCATAGGGAATAGTTGATTTTGAGTTTAGTGTGTTGTGTGAATTTCACCCATTGTGTTCCCCTTTCCCCAGTTTCCCCTCTCCGAAACGTAACCTTCCCCTCCACAAACGGGTGTTATATAAAGGGATCGCGGAAGAAGAAGATAAAGAATGCACTAGGCAATGTTACGGTGCGGAAGCGCTGCCCGAATTGTGACTTGAAAGCGACTTGAAAGTGCTGGAGGAAAAAAGGTGCAGAAGAAGAACCGCGTCCACTGATTGGACCACAACCCCCCAAAAATATTCTCCACGTGCACGGAGACCACGATTGGCGTGTTGAGCCCGGCGTCCGCTGTAAGAATCCAGAGGATCCAGTTTGGACGAACCAAGAGCCTGCCACGGTTGCTGTCCCGTGCCGAGAATCCTGTGTCAACGGTCATGTAAGGTTGCCGACCTGACAAACCCCCCCCCCCTATTTCAGCCTCCTAGCCATCAAGTCAGCAATGAGCCCCCAAATTTCGACAGTGTGCTTCACAACGGCGAGTGATTTACGCCAAAAATAATTAATTGAATCATAACTGCAATAGAAAAGGGAAGGACTAATAATTACCTCCCTAACCCCCAGTTGATTTGAAAGGGGAGTATTTAAGTAAATCGCCTGCGTGCGAACATAAGCCTTATTTTTGTTTTGTGGCTGTAATAAGGGAATTCACGTGTCATTTGTGTTGATCATCATCTTTCATTCATCTCATCAATTCATTAGTTAGTAGAAGGGTATTAGTGTTTGAGTTCATTGTAAGTTGTTTTTTTGAATACATGCTCATTTTTGTTGAATGAAACAGGCATATTTTTTGAAACCTCTTACCTGGCAAGCCAAATTACCCGTAAACCCAGTGCCTACGACCCCTCTTCACCCGGCCCCGGCGGTAAAGCCAGGGAGCATGTCTAATCACGCAAGGTCGGGGACCCCCCACCCGCTTATCCTCTCTTAAAGAGGCTACCAATTTGTGTGTTTTTTTCTTAGGTGACGCAGGTTTGCCCCGCGGATCTCACGCGGGAGAGGTCCGCGAGGACTTTTTTCCTTTATTGTATTGTACGTACGTCTTTCGGCCCAAAGTTTTAATCCGGGCGGGCCGTGGACCGCTACAGTATCCGGGTGGGAATTCAGCATTTCCTTGAACATTACTTGGTATTCTGAATCGATGGTGGAGGATTTTTGTAGCTTGCTCAGTTCAAGGTAAATATCTGGCTGTGGTATATTCCATGGAGCTTGGTTGGAATAACCTACCGGGTATACTTCCGGAAGAGAGAAATTATTCTCTTCGATAAGATTGTTAAAACGTACGCTTAAAGGGCGAGTGGCCCTTCTCCGTCCATTAAAATTGTCTAAAAATCTAGGGTTAAAAACAATATCGTAACATGGATGCTTTGTCATTGATAAAAGTTTTGCCACGTAGGAGCACATCAGCATGTTCCTGCGGACATACAGAGGGGGCTCTCCGGCGTCAGCATACATGCTCAGAACCGGACTGGTCCTGAAAGCACCGGTGGCCAGCCGCAATCCAGCATTGTGAACCGTTGTCAAAGGCCTCAGGTACGACTCTCGTCCGGAGGAGTAGACGAAAGAGCCGTAGTCCAGAGGAGATCTAATGAGGGCACGGTACAGTAAAAGCATCGTGGTGCGATCTGCACCCCAGTTCGAGTTAGTTAAAACTTTTAAAATATTTAAGGCCTGACGGCATCTTTCACTTAACAGTCGTACATGTTCCCGCCAATTAAGTCGGTAATCAAATATCATACCGAGGAAACGTATTGACTCCACATATGGAAGGATTCTTCCACCCAAGCGCAGAGGTGGTGGAACATGATATTCCCGTTTTCGGTGGAAGTGAACACATTTCGTCTTCTCAGCTGAGAAACGGAAGTCATTGCTGCGAGACCATTATCCAGTTTATTTAGCGTCAGTTGTATTATTCTGGTTGCACTGACGATTTTGGACGACCGGCATAAAATAGCCTGGTCATCAACAAACAATGATCCCATTACCGGAGCCTTAATACAATCCACGACATCATTGATGGCGATTGCAAAGAGTGTGACACTTAAAACGGAGCCCTGGGGTACTCCGTTTTTCTGGGTGTAAAACTGTGACAGACTTTTCCCCACTCACTTTAAATACCCGGTCCGTTAAAAAGTTTTGAATAAAAATGGGTAATTTACCCCTAAAACCCCAACTGTGCAGCGTCTTTAAAATTTTGTGCCGCCAGTCCCTATCGTATACCTTCTCCAGATCGAAGAAGACAGTGACGACATGTTGGCGCAAAAGAAAGGCTTCCTGGATAAAATTATCCGCTCGGACGAGATGGTCAATTGTCGATCTTCCCCGCCGAAAACCACACTGGATGTTAGCAAGTAGGTTCCGACGCTCCAACCACCAAACGAGCCGGCGGTTGACCATTCTTTCCATGACCTTGCACAGGCAGCTGGTTAGAGATGGGTCTATAGTTGTTTGCATTGATCCTTTCCTTTCCTGGCTTTGGAATAGGGACTATTGCAGACTCCCGCCAGGATTGTGGGAAGGTACCCTCCACCCAGAGTTGGTTGAGGGTGTGGAGGACTTCCGACAATGCGGCCCCGGGAAGATTCCGAATGAACGCATTGTGGACGCCATCCATTCCTGGGGAGGAGTCCCGGGGGTCCGCAATTGCGGAGGTCAGCTCCCACATGGTGAAGCATTCATTGTAGGCAGCAATAGGACGCGTACCATTGAAATTAAAATTCAGAGCGGCAGCCTCGGATCGATCTTTAATCGCTCTGAACGCTGCATCATAGTTGGCGTTACTGCAGGTCTTCGCGAGTAAACGACCAAACACTTCTCATATTTCCAGCTGGGAGGTCACCATCCGGTCATCGACCTTCAATATCGAAGTGCCGTATTCCTGACGAGAGCCGCAGATGCTACGCACCTTCTTCCAGACCTGTGCAAGTGGGGTTCTGTTATTTACGCCGGACACAAATTCCATCCAGGAGGCCTTCTTTGCTTCCTTCACGACTTGCCGAGCTTTGGCCCTCAAACGTCGGAAAGAGGCCAGATTTGTTGCCGTAGGATATTTACTAAAAATGCGCAATGCTCGCTTGCGCAATCTAATTGCATTGGCGCACTCCTCGGTCCACCACGGCACAGGGGGCCGACGAGCGTGCCCCGAAGACCGCGGTATGCTGCAACTTGCAGCTTCAACTATTGATGATGTCAACACTTCGACGTTCCGTGATGCGTCAATAGTGGCATCGTGTTTAAAATGAAAATGTTTTCTAAAATTCGGCCAATCCGCTTTCCGGGTGATCCAGTTTTTTGGGGTGGTGAAAGTGTTATTAAAACTGCCCTCCTTGTGAATGAAGATGGGAAAGTGATCGCTTCCACATAGGTCTGTATGTATTGACATTCGACATTTCGTCATTAAACTGCTAGTACACAAACAAAGGTCAATGGATGAGAATTCTCCATTAAAACTGTTAAAACGAGTTTTTTCCCCGGTATTTAGCAAAAACAGATTAAAATTTCCGATAAAATTTGATAAAATCCGCCCTCTCCTGTTGTTCTGTCCCCTGGAGCTTCCCCACATACGGTCGTGGGCATTGAAATCGCCTAAAAGAAAAAGGGTTTTGGTAGCTGACGGACAAGATTCTCTAGGTTGCGTTCAGTGACTGGTGCTCCCTCGGGAAGATAAACGTTGCACAACGTTATGGGTTCCGGGGCGTGCACGGTCACAGCTACCGCTTGAAACGGCGTGTTCAGTTGCACCCGAGAGGTGTATAGGGCCTCTCGGGAGGCAACTGCCACTCCACCTTGGGCCCGGAGGCCACTAGTGTCGTCAAATCTAAAAACGTTAAAATGTTTTAAAATACCCTTGTCCGTCGTTTTAAAATGCGTCTCTTGAAGACAAATGCAGGGCGGATTAAAATCGCGAATTAAAATATTCAGCTCCTCCTTATGACGATAAAAACCATTACAGTTCCACTGAAGTATAAAATTCATTAAAAATATCAAATTTCAAATTTAAAACCTGAAATCTGTATGTCCTTCGGGAGGATCAGCGCCGAATACGGTGCTTCTTCCCCTTTTGTCTGGCGAGGAGGATATCCGTCTCAGAGAGATTCTCATCCTCCTCCATAGCCTCCACTGGAGATGGTGCGCGTACCCCGGACGGACCGGGGGATGGCGTTTTATCACGCCTCGGGGGCGTGGAACCAGTGGTTTTTGGCGGGTTCTTCACAGAGGAACCCGCGCTGGTGGATATAGATTTTGCCGGCTTTGTGGCCTTATCCGGCTTGGCTAGCTCTTCTTCATCTGGGCTTTTCTTACTCTCAACTTTATCTACTTTCGGGATTTCGTCGGAGATTGTTCTACTCTGAGTGGTAGCAACGGCAGCAAAAGAACGAGAGAAGGTTGGGGCAATTAATGTGCGGTACTTTTTCCTGGCCTCGAAATATGACACCTTGTCGATAGTTTTAATCTCCATGATCTTCTTTTCCTCCTTCATCTTTGGGCAATCACGAGAGTACACTGGATGTGCACCCTCGCAATTGACACAAAGCGGATCGGAGGTGCACTATTTACCCTCGTGCTTATCCCTGCCACAGCGCGGGCAGCTGGCCTTGCCCCCACATCTGGCAGCGATGTGGCCGAAGTGCTGGCACTGAAAGCATCGCATAGGGCTGGGGATGAATGGACGAACGGGAACCAACTCATATCCTACAAAAACCTTGTCGGAGAGTGTGTCACGTGAGAAGGTTAATATTACAGACGTGCTGTTGATGAGCTCACCGTTACGCTTAATTTTCAGACGACGACAGTCAACAACGCCCTGAGAGGCCATCTCTCTCTTAATTTCGTTGTCGTCTACGTACAGCAGGTCATAGCTGCTAATCACTCCCCGACTGGTGTTCAGGGCACGGTGCACCTCGACCTTGACCGGATGGTCATGGAGTTTTTTCATGTTAAGCAGTTTCGCACTCTGCTTATCGTTGGCCGTTTCAATCAGTAGTGTACCGTCTCGCAGCTTCTTTGCAGATATTAAATCGCCAGTTACGGCGGACGAGAGGACTCTACGAATGAGGAAGGGAGACACCTTTGTAAGGGTCTCACCTTCCTTTGTACTTCTCATAATATAGATTTTCTGGCTCCATGAAAATTAGGAATTCATCCCCTGGGCTCCCCACCCACCACGGAGCCACACATTCGGGACGCCACACCGCCAACCGGTGTGGTCGCCAGGGCTACCCAAGGGATATAGCACTATCGTTTAGGGGGCCTGTTTCGGGTTGGACCTCCAATGTATGGGCCCTCCAAACCCATACACCTTCGGCCGCCCTACACAGACCCCCGTCACTTCAGCACTCGCCATCGAAACGTGTCGATAAGCCGATTGATCAAGACTGGCTAGATCTTGACCGCCCGTTTACAGGGGATCCAGGGCCGAAGTGGGGTATTGAACTTCGGCCCATACCGGGCATCCGACACCCGGCTGGGTGCCGAAGAACTCACCCACCAGGATCCCCTTCTCCCCCTTACGGGTCTCCGCACACGGCAAACATGCGGGTGGATCGCAGGCCAGGAGGTATGGCCGCACACAGACAGTTGACCCACAAGACTGTCCGGACTCAACCCTTGCTGGCTCTGGGGTTTTTTCCGGGGTTTCCTTCCCCGCCCTTTTAGTCGCCTCTTACGACAAGCAGGGATACTGCGGGAGTATTCTCCATCCCCCTACCCGCAGGGGCCTAAGGAATAATAAAAATGTGACCAAAGAACATTGGATATTCGAATGTAAAATGGAAGTAAGAGATGTTCTCCGAAAAAGAGAAAAAGTGTACATAGACTGGGATAATATCTGTTATATAAAAGATTATATCTCAGTAATGAGATGCTATAAGTGCCAAATGTACGGGCATAGGGCATTCAACTGTAAAAAAGAAGACATGTTCTCATTGTATAGGAAAACAAGTACGAAAATTGCCCAAATAAAGATGAGAAGCCAAAATGCACTCACTCTACCAACGAGAAAATACTACATAAACATCGTTCCGGAGACAGATCATATCCAGCTTACAAAAAAGCAAGAAACTCTGAAATTGAACGCTTAGGCTATGGCGATTAAAATAGGTCAGATAAATTTAGGAAGATCCCGTGCAGCACAAAGTGAATTAGAATACTCCGCTGGAAAACTAGGACTAGACATCTTACTAATCCAAGAACCATATACAAGAGATGGGAAGGTTCCTTTTGGTAATGGAGAGGTATTTTACGACACCAAAAGTTCTGAAGTATGGAGTTGCATAATTAAAAGAAATCATAAATTAAAAACGATAAAATTATCAAATGAAACAAACGACGGTATAACGACGGTATAACAACGGTAAAGGTAAATAATACATTAATGATCAGTGGTTATTTTAAGTACTCTGATGATGTTAAAATACACATTAATAAATTAGATAACATTTTGAAGAACCATCAAAAAGATAAAATGATCATTGGAATTGATGCCAATGCAAAATCTACGCTTTGGCATGGTAAAAGTAATGATCAAAAGGGTAAACAGAAGAAATTCTGAATAAAAGTGGGTAGGTTACCCCTGAGACCCCATTCGTGCAAAGTGTTTAATATTTTCCGCCGCCAGGCAGTGTCATATGCCTTCTCTATGTCAAATAAGACGCTGACAACATGCTGGCGGAGAATAAAGGCTTCCTGGATGTAGTTATCTATTCTTATCAGGTGATCGATCGTGAACCGGCCTCTACGAAATCCACACTGAATATCGGAGAGAAGGTTTCGGCGCTCTAGCCACCAAATACGCCGCCGGTTAACCATTCTTTCCATTAACTTGCACAGGCAGTTAGTGAGTGATATAGGTCGATTCGATTACTGATTCACGCCAGGACGACGGGAATGCACCGTCTCTCCAAAGGTGATTGAGAGTGTGGAGGACCTCTAACATTGCCGTCGTCGGAATATTCCGGAGAAAGGCGTTGTGGACCTCATCCAATCCCGGAGCCGTAAATTTGGAGTCATCAACGGCTGATTGTAGCTCCCCAAGGGAGAACGGAAGGTTATAATCTTCATGAGAGCGGATCTCACGAAAGTTGATTGGTGAGGCTTCTACTCGTAATTTAAAAAAAAATTCCCAAAAATGTGGGACTGTAGTTTCTATTACTGCTCGTATCGGCGAGTAATTGGCCAAAAGCCTCACCAATCTCAGGAGCTGAGGTCACAATATCGCCACCAACCTTAAGGTAGGTTATCCCCAGCTAATGATGATTACCCGAGATACTCTTCACCTTACGCCACACCTGTGCAAGTGGGGTCCTGCTATTCACACCCGACACAAATTCCATCCAAAAAGCTCTTTTTGCGTCTCTCACGACCTGTCGTGCCTTTGATCTCAAGCGCCTGAAGGAAGATAGATTGGTTTCCGTCGGATATTTGTTAAAAATCCGCCCGCAGGGGTAACGGATTTGTATCTGGGAGAGGTACAACTGAAGCAATACTACATGTAATAGATTTAGTAAAAAAACGCCGAAGTATGTTCTACCAATCTACCTAGACATTGCTGGAGCTTTTGACAATGCATGGTGGCTAGCAATTATAAAAGAACTGAAAGACATAAAGTGCCCTGAAAATGTATTCAAGTTAATAAAAAATTACTTCGAAAATAGAACAACTTTCTTCTCGTTAGAAGGTACAGAAGTAAAGAAGACACTAACGAAAGGATGCCCACAAGGATCAGTGCTGGGACCAACATTTTGGAATATTCATTTTAATAGCTTCCTCAGTATTAATACATGAGAGAATACTACAATATCAGCGCACTCAGACGATGGACTAATTTTAATCAAGGGAAATTCTTGACGGGAATTAGAAGAAACAGGAAATAAAGCGCTGATACAAATAAATGAATGGGGAAAAAATAGAAAATTAAAATTTTCTATTGAAAAAACACAAATATCTATGTTAAAAGGAAAATTTAAAAGAAAGCCACTATTAAAGATGAATAATATAACAGTAAAGTATGAGAAGGAGGTTAAATACCTAGGAGTAACCATAGGAGAAAACATGGATTTCGCAACTCACTGTAAAAATACAATTAAGAAAATCAAACAAAAATTTGTACCATTGGCACAATTAGCCAAAAAAGAAAAAGGCCCAAAACAGAAAACTTTGGAAATAATATATAAAGGACTCGCAATACCATTAATATTGTATGGATGTGATGCTTGGGTAAATGAGATCAAAAATAAAATAAAGAGTAAACAAAAAATAATAAGAGCTCAAAGAGTCGCTTTATTAACAATAGGGAAAGCTTACAGAACAATTTCGACAGAAGTCCTATGTATAATAATGAAAAGTATACCTATAGACCTAAAGGAAGAAGAACGTGCATTAAGATACAAAAATAAAAAAGAAAACAAAGATAATGCACAAACAAGATAACAAATAAAAGAAACAGTATTTAATAAAGGGCAAGAAAGATGGGAATGTTCAAATAAAATAAGAGAAACGTACAAATATCTTCCCAATATTAAACATTGGCTACAAATAAAGTGCCCTGAACCATATAAATATTCAATACAATTTTTAAGTGGCCATGGAAATTTTAACAAAAACTACATCAATTAGGGTTATCAAAAACCTCCTTCTCTGATATCTGCAAGACATCAGAGGAAGACGCTTGGCATGTGCTTACACAATGTCCGAGTTATGAAGAGGAAAGAAAAAATTTAAAAGAATCACCAATACAAAAGGGGCTATCATGGACACACAAAAATTTAGTAAAGAGATTGGATCTACTTACAGAAGTATCAGCTAAAATATTAAAAAAGAAAGAGGAATTCAATGCTGAATAAAGATAAGAACTAACAAAAAGATCGAACAGATCAAAAAACACCCGGCAACCTATCCGATCAGGAAGGATGCCAAGGGTATCACAAGAACTAAGTTTGATACTGTTGCAAACAGTCTACACTGTAACATTCAAGATCGAACCAAAAAGAAAAAGAGAAGTCAACCAAAGCCAATGATCCAAGCACTGTTAGGGGAGGCAGACAGCTGGCTAGTGGCCAATAGGGCCCTAGCAAAACAAAGGTTGCACTGACTCAACAAGGAGAAATAATTATAGACATGGCGGCTCTCGGTCATGAGCATAAGCTCGATGCCGAGGGGGCGGTGGTGGGCCCGCGGGGGTAATCCCCCTCAACAGCTGTATACAAGGCGTTCACCACCATCTTGGGCGACCTTATCCTCCGGCAGATCCAGTCTGTGTGGGAGGAGGTGTGGGCTGAATCTTAACGTCCCTCATCACAGGTAGAGAACCATTTCCACCTTGGCTGACTGAGGGACGCACGGTTCTCATTCCGAAAAAGGGAGACTTTTCCAATCCGAATAACTATCGCCCTATAACCTGTCTAAACACTATATACAAGGCGTTCACCACGATCTTGAGCGACCTTATCCTCCGGCAGATCCAGTCTGTGTGGGAGGAGGTGTACGAGCATAGGGGGTGCAAACGATGAATCGCGGGATGCTAGGACAACCTGCTCATTGACAGGTGCATATGTCAGGATGCCGCCCGACATAAGCGAAACCTATCAATGGCATGGGTGGACTATCGCAAGGCTTTCGACACCACTTCGCATGAGCTTCTCATCGCCCTGCTGAAGTTGATGAAAATCCACCCAGAGGTTGTGTCCTGCATCCAACGCCTGTTATTGGGCTTCAGGTGGACAGAGTAGAAGATTTGAAAGAAAAAGTGATAAGCTTACGCAATGCTCTACAGGTGAGCAACTGTGACATTATTGATATTAAGGACTTATTACACCTAAAATTGCTAGTAAGAAACCCAAAATTGTTGTGCGCTTTAGAAACAGCACTATCAAAACAGCTTGGATGAAAAACAAGAATAAACTTTCATCTGATGAACTGAAAAGTAGTAGTAGTATTTGGTTTATAGGGTGCGTCGACAACATGGTCATTTTGCACCACTACACGTCATGTTTATAAAAAAAAAATATATGTTACATATATTGGTATTAAAATAAAATTCTTAATATGTACTCTTAGTCAAAATTAAAATAGGTTTTACATCCTTAAAATACTGCTAAAAAGGCCAGTTTCATTTAAAAATGATAAAACGCGGTTGAGAACAACTGAGTCATCGCCTAGGATCGACTTTATGTCTCCCGCTAACTGCAGCCTGCTACGCAAGTATCGGTATTTGTCACACTCCGTCAGGATATGCCGAACGCTGAGAGGGCAGTCGCAGTCATCACAGCGAGGTGGTCGTTTCTCCTCGGTGAAGAGAAAGGAGTGAGTCAAAGGGCAATGCCCTATCCTCAAACGTGTGATGACCACTTCCTCCCGGCGACTCTTCCTGACGGATGTGGGCCACGCTGACACTACCGATTTCACCACGCGCAGTTTATTATTTTCAACGTTCCTCCATATATCTTTCCACTCTTCTAGGGCTACATTTCTCAAGAAAGACTTAAGGTCCTCGTATGGTACCAGCGTCAGAGTTATTTCCTCCAAGTCAAGTGCCTCCTTCGCCAAAGCGTCCGCTCTTTCATTTCCAGGGATACCCACATGCCCTGGGACCCAAAGGAATGATACAGATATTCCCCTTCTGCTAAGGGATATCAAAGCAGTTTGTATATCTTGAATGATTGGGTGCATTGAAGAAAAGTTAGAGATGGAGTTCAGGGCTCTAAGAGAGTCCGAGCATATGACGAAGGAGCCACTGTTCCCTTCTATCCCTCCTAGGGCCATTTTTATTGCGAGGAGTTCCGCTGTGTAAACACTACACAGCGGATTCAACCTCGCCCTGATGGCTCCATGGTGGGATGAGACAACTGCACATGCACAGGCAGCGTCAGACTTAGAGCCATCTGTAAAAACTGGCACGATACCTGGGTTGCAGTGAAGATAGAGATAAAACTGACGCTGGCATTCCAGAGTAGTGGTTAGAGCTTTCTTGCGCTGAGTGAGTCCCATGTTGATTTTAGGAGCGGGAGTTTCCCATGGCGGATGTTTGGGAAAGCCAGAAGGATATACTTCAGGAAGCGTGATTCGATGCTCGGATATAAAACTGTTGAATCGTATGCTTGCAGGCCTAGTGGCTCTGGTTCGACGGTTAAAAAGTTCTAAGTAGCGGGGTTTAAAACAAGGTTAAAACAAGGGTGAGTCCTCATAGATAAAATTTTTGCTACATAGCCGCACATAAGCATGTTTCTCCGATGGGACAAGGGCGGTTCTCCTGCATCCGCATAGATGCTTTGCACTGGACTCGTACGGAACGCCCCGGTGGCTAACCGTATTCCAGCATTGTGAACCGATGTCAGTGGGCGCAAGTATGACTCCCGACCGGAGGAATACACAAAACAACCGTAGGCTAGCTTTGACCGTATCAGCGTCCGGTATAGTAAGAGAAGCGTATAGCGGTCAGCTCCCCAGGATGAGTGACTTAGATATTTCAGAATATTTAACGCATTTGTACATTTTCTTTTCAGGACACTAATTTGTTCCTTCCAGTTGAGGCGATAGTCAAATACAAGTCCCAGGAAACTGTTGGAGTCCACAAATGGAATGTTTTTCCCTTCTAAATGTAGCGGCGGAGGGATGTGTTGCCCCCTAATCCGGTGAAAGTGAATGCATTTTGTTTTTTCCGAGGAGATTTTAAATCCGCTCCTTTGGGTCCACTTCTCCAATTTATTCAGCGTAAGTTGGGTGAGTCTAGCAGCAGAGGTAAGATAAGATGACCTGCAGAATATGGCGAAGTCATCCACAAACAAAGACCCTATCACCGGTGGCTTTATGCAATCAACGATATCGTTGATTGCCACGGCGAAAAGTGTTACGCTTAAAACTGACCCTTGTGGAACCCCATTATCTTGGCTGTATGCTACGGATAGGTACTGACCAATTCTAACTTTAAAAAACCGATCGGATAAAAAATTCTGAATAAAAGTGGGTAGATTACCCCTGAGACCCCATTCGTGCAAAGTGTTCAATATTTTTCGCCGCCAGACAGTGTCATATGCCTTCTCTATGTCAAAGAAGACGCCGACAACCTGCTGGCGGAGAACAAAGGCTTCCTGGATGTAATTATCTATTCTTATCAGGTGATTGATCGTGGACCGGCCTCTACGAAATCCACACTGAATATCGGAGAGAAGGTTTCGGTGCTCTAGCCACCAAATAAGCCGTCGGTTAACCATTCTTTCCATTAACTTGCACAGGCAGTTAGTGAGTGCTATAGGTCTATAACCATTCGGGTCAGTACGATCTTTGCCCTGCTTCGGTATGGGTATGACTACTGATTCGCGCCAGGACGACGGGAATGCACCGTCTCTCCAAAGGTGATTGAGAGTGTGGAGGACCTCTAACATTGTCGTCGTCGGAATATTCCGGAGAAAGGTGTTGTGGACCTCATCCAATCCCGGAGCCGTGAATTTGGAGTCATCAACGGCTGATTGTAGCTCCCTAAGGGAAAACGGAAGGTTATAATCTTCATGACAGCGGATCTCACGAAAGTTGATTGGTGAGGCTTCAACTCGTAATTTTATTCCCAAAAATGTGGGATTGTAATTTCTATTACTGCTCGTATCGGCGAGCGAGCGGCCAATAGCCTCACCAATCTCAGGAGCTGAGGTCACAATATCGCCACCAACCTTGAGGTAGGTTATTCCCAGCTGGTGGTGATTGCCCGAGATACTCTTCAACTTACGCCACACCTGTGCAAGTGGAGTCCTGCTATTCACACCCGACACAAATTCCATCCAGGAAGCTCTTTTTGCGTCTCTCACGACCTGTCGTGCCTTCGCTCTCAAGCGCCTGAAGGAGGATAGATTAGTTTCCGTCGGATATTTGTTAAAAATCCGCAACGCCATTTTACGTTGGCGGATAGCTTTCGCGCAGTCATCATTCCACCACGGAACTTGAGGTCTCGTCGCAGTACCGCGAGACCGTGGTACGCTGGCGTGTGCGGCTTGTATTATACTGCTAGTCAAACTGTTAATATTGTCAACACCATCACGTGTTTCGTCATATTTGAAATTAAAACAGTTTCGGAAAAGCGACCAGTCTGCTTTCCGGATAGCCCAATTGCCTGACCGTATAAAACTAGGGTTACAATGCCGTTCCTTGGTAATAAGAAGTGGGAGGTGATCGCTCCCACAGAGGTCATCATGAACGGATAAGTTACATTTTATACTTAAGGCGCTCGATACAATGCACAAATCTATGCTTGAAGAGTCACCGGTAAAAGAATTAAAACGGGTTTTTTCCCCATTGTTCAATAAAACCAAGTCATTATCTAAAATAAAGGAGGATAAAATCCGTCCTCTACGATTGCATTGCCTTCTTGGGCTTCCCCAAAGAGGATCGTGGGCGTTAAAATCTCCTAGTAAAATAAACGGCTGAGGTAGTTGACGGACAAGAGCATTCAGGTAAAATTGAGTGACCGGTGCACCCTCGGGCAGGTACACGTTGCATAGCGTGATCGCCTCGGGGGCGTACACGGTGACTGCCACCGCTTGGTACGGCGTGTTTAGGTGCACTCGGGAGGTGTAAAGGGCCTCCCGAATAGCAACCATAACTCCACCATGGGCTCGTTGGCCACTGATTTCGTCAAATCTAAAAACGTTAAAACCTTTTACAATTCCCTTGTCCGCCATTTTGAAATGCGTTTCTTGGAGGCAAACACAACATGGGTTAAATTCACGAGTTAAAATGGCCACCTCCTCCTTACGCCGATAAAAACCATTACAGTTCCACTGTAAGATGAAAACCATAAAAGGTGAGTAATAAATAATTTTAAAATAAAAGAAATAAATAATAAAAAAGGGGATAATAAAAAAGTACAGAGGGAGAGTCAGCGCTTTATGCGATGTCTCCTCCCCTTAGACCTAGCCCGGCGGACCTCCGACTCAGAGACATATTCATCTTCTTCCATCGACTCTGGTTGGCTCTGCCGGGCCGGAACAGATGGCCCGGGGGATTGAGATTTTCCACGCCTGATTTGCGTGGCCGGGGTGGAGTTGTTCGGGTTCTTAACGGGAGAACCCGAACTGGTGGCGTTCGTCTTTGCCGGATTATGGGCCTTAGCCGGCTCGGCCGATATCTTCGACGTGGCTTTCTGGGGCATATTCTTCGGTACATAAGATTCTTTTACGCTGTTTGTGGGCTTAGTTTCTTCGGTCTGAGTGGAGATAGTACACATTTTCTTGGGGGTTGATGCTACACCTGCCCAAGATCGGGAAAAGGTAGGGGCCATGAGTCTCCGATACTTCTGCCGCGCCTCTCCATACGGGATTTTATCTAGGGTCTTAATTTCCATAATTTTCCTTTCATCCTTCATCACAGGGCAATCACGAGAGTACGCTGGATGCGAACCCTCGCAGTTTACGCAGAAAGGATCGGAGGAACATACGTCACCCTCATGCTTGTCCTTGCCACAGCGCGGGCAGGTGGTCTTACCCTCACATCGCGGTGCGATGTGGCCGAACTTTTGGCATTGGAAGCAACGCATGGGGTTTGGTATGAATGGCCGCACTGGTACCGAATTGTAGCCTAGATGCACTTTCTCGGGGAGCTTATCGAGAGCGAAGGTGTTAAGTTCTGAATCAACTGTAGGGAACTTAAATATAAAAGGTAAAACCATAAAAATAATTGCTATATATAGACCTCCTGACCAAAAAGTTCTGTATTTTATAGAGGAGCTAGAACATATTATTGAGATGTCCAAAAGTAAGAAGCCCATGATCATAGGTGACATAAACATAAATCTTAAAAATAAGCACTACGCAAATACTTTAAAATATAAAGAACTTCTGTTGTCACATGGGTACATGTCATTAATTAATACATATACAAGAGAAGAAATCAAAGAAGGATATCTGGTTCAATCATGTATAGATCATATACTTTTTAATGGTCATTGTAACTTAGTTAACGGTTTTATTATAAAACATCAATTATCATCATTAATTGGTGTGTCATTTAGAGACCAAAAGAGAAAAACAAGTTCAGGTCAGTCTGCTGATTCAAAAAATAATAGAAACGGGGGAATAGAATATCTGGACAATAGTATGGTGGATCAGCTTATAAATTATAAATGGAGCACTGTAGTAGAGGAAAATGATCCTAACACTATGTTTGTAAAACCTTGTTTAATACTCAGTGATATTTATGACAGGTCAAAAGTAATCTTCAAACCTATAGGTCGAAAGAAAGAAAATAAGTTTATGAATGAAACTATCTATAAATTAATACTAGAAAGAGATAAGGCCTTAAAAAAGTGGAAAAGTAGCCCCAGAAATTTTTCTCTCAAAGAAAATTATAAAACCATGAGAAATAAAACAGTAAAACTTATAAGGAAAGCAAAAATTGACTATTTTAGTAACACGATATCAAAAATACAAGATAATAGGACACTTTGGAATGAAATTAATAGGGTGACAGGCAGGAGTACAGACAGATGTAATGATGACAATATTTAGCCATTTAGATAATACTTTTAATGAGCATGAAATATGTAATAACTTTTTGAATCAATTTTTAATGACAGATAAAGATACTATTTGTAATTGAGAACAGAAATATTATGAAGACAATAACTTATGTAGTATTTTTATACCAGAACCCACAGAAGATAGTATTAAAAATTGTAAAAGAGCTTAAAAATAAGAGACCTGGTCAAGATAGAATCAGAGATATCAAGGCAAACCCTATACTTCTTTTTGTTATAACTACTCTTGTAAAAAGAAGCATAAGTCAAGGAGTAGTGCTCGAGGGGCTCAAAATTGCATTAGTTAGACCTATTTATAAAGGAGGCTCCTACAAAGATTTTGCAAACTACAGACCTATCTCTTTGCTACCAGCTATCAATAAAATTATGGAGAAATATGTGGCACAGTATCTAACGAATTTTTTAAGAAAACATAAAATAATCTCAGACTACCAATATGGATTTGTGGAAGGTAGCGGTACTAAAGATGCACTTGAAAATTTTGCCGACATAATAAATACCAACCTTGATAAGAACAATAAAGTAGTTGTCACTTATGTGGATTATAAAAAAGCTTTCGACTCTGTCAATTTGCTCACATTGCTATATATATATTGCAGGATATTGGCATTCGAGGGTGTGAACTGAAATGGTTTAGAAGCTATCTACTGCAGAGGAGTATCAAAAGGAAATTTAAAAAATGTATTGGAAACTAAGGTAGTGTTGAATATGGTGTACGCTAGGGGTCTATTTTAGGGCCAATTTTGTTTCTTGTGTATATTAACCCATTCGCATCCATCCCCTGGGATTTAAATCGACCCCAAACAC
Organism: Ceriagrion tenellum; assembly: GCA_963169105.1. Taxonomy (NCBI): domain Eukaryota; kingdom Metazoa; phylum Arthropoda; class Insecta; order Odonata; family Coenagrionidae; genus Ceriagrion; species Ceriagrion tenellum. The sequence goes on along the minus strand of OY720638.1, from coordinate 43,469,989 downwards.
CACGGACTTTTAAAGAATTTGAACACAATTGGCGTGTTGGTTAAAATAAGACATTTAATAGAATATTTGTTGACCGATTTTGACCAAATTTTGATATGTTGTTAAGAGTTACCTGCTCTTACATTTGGTTGAAGTATAAATTACAAAAGATGGTGTACTGTGTACAAAAATGAAAGCATTCAAACATATATAAAATAATTTACATCACTGGAGATAATTCTTTTGGGAATGATATGGCTTGAAATGTTCTAAACATAGTGGCACTTTGCACACATCACACTGCCATGTGGACTCTCTTCTTATCTTTTTCTCCAGGCACACCACACAACGTTTAGCCGTTCTTTTACCTTTTGCGTCGCTCGCTTCAACCTTTTCAGGGAAATGGCGACCAGTTAGTCTCACAGGTAGGTCTGGTAAACTATTACTGCGTCTCCTCACAACACCCTCTTGATAATATTTTTCCATCAACTCCTCGGCTAATTTCTGTTTGAAAACATGAAATGTTCTATCTTTTCTCTTATTTACAAATTTATATACAACATATGTATTTAAAAGCATCATATCTAAAAGATAAAAAAATATTTTTTTATATGCTTTGTTATACCGACGCATGCAGTGAAATTTACTCAATATCTGATCTCCTACGTCAACTCCTCCCATATTTTCATTGCAGTCGATAACAGCAGTGGGTTTACGAATCACTCGCCTACTTTTCCAGTCAACTTTTTTGGTATCTGTAAACTCCAAGGAATGCCGGGTGCTAAGTATTGTAACATCCCTCTTGTCTTTCCACTTGATTTCAGTAATGTTATTACTGCAATATGATACAGCTTCACCTTTTTGGAGTTTTAATTTGCCTATATCTTTTGGCATATTTTTGCGTTGAGTTCGCACAGTACCACATACATTAGTTCCAAAGTTGTGTAACTTGTGAAACAAATCTGGTGAACTATACCAATTATCAATATACAATGAGTATCCCTTGTTTAGAAGATTAGACTCGGCCATCAAATCCAATACAACCTTCGTACTAACAGGAATATTGTTTACTTTATCTTTCCCAACATAAATTTTAAAGTTATGAATATAACCATTGCTGGAATCGCATAACTTGTACAGTTTTACTCCAAATCTTGCCCTCTTAGACCTTGTGCCAATATTTTGCCTCAAAATAGTGAAAAATATTTCCCCCCATAATGTTCCCTCGCCACTCTTGTTCTACGAGCGACTCATGTTCGCAGAGAAACTCCAACTTAAAAATCTCGCCAGCCGATCGCTGTCATCTTCTACGCTTCTGCATTTCCTCTCCCCCCCCCCCCCCCCTACGCTAGCTAGGGACTTCCCCTCAATTCGTGCCGGCAGTTTTGGCAGGTGGGCGGACACCGCTCTCTTCTCTCTCGGACACGCACCGACTAGGAGCTCAGCAGTGACGAACTTTTCCTGTCTCAATCCGTCTGCGGCCGCAAGATTGCAATGATTGTATCACGGTATTTCGCCTAAGGGCACTCTGTATTCTATTCTTAGTTCAATATATGCGTTCCCTTGTGGGACAATGTGGTAATTCTGAAAGGCTGTCTTGTATTCATTTAATTCTGACCCCGTCTGTCGCCCCAACCTAGTCAGTTCGAATTTGAGCGACTACGAAACCATTTCGTACGTTGCAAATTGGTGCCGTGACCAGGATGTTCTGGTCGAACTGTCTTCATGGTTGTGGTTTATGGGTCTTTTCTTTGTTAATTGAGCCCTTTGTGCGTAGTGATGCAAGGTTTAATTTATTTCTCACCGTGTCATATTGTTTCTTTGCAATGCTCTTCGCTGTTTCTGGTGCGTGAGATTAAGATGTTTGCCAAGTTTCTTTTCTGGCATTTTCTCGTAGTCAATTTCTGCCCTTCTCTGCGTGTGATTTCTCTAGTGGGGTTCCATGTATTTTAGCAAATCTTTAGTGTGGTCCTTCTCTGTCGGTTTTCTTTCGTAGTCATGCCGTCCGACGACGAAGAGAACGTGTATGCTCGTGTTTATAATACCACGTCATCCGATCGTCGAAACAGAATGCTCACTAATTCTCGTAATGAGTCAAATACGACGGACACTGAAGCCAACGCCGTTTCAGATGTCCGAGCCGGTGTGTTAGAAACGGGTCCCCTAGCGGATCTACCAAGTTCTGATAGTGTATGTGTCGTTCGTCAGCTGATCGATGAATTTCCTTCTTTTCCATGTTCATCGGCTGACAACTGGTTTCATTTCATTTGTAAGACTTCGGAATTGTTGTCACTGGGTTTATCTACCCCGTCTCACGTATATGTTCTGCTCTTGTCTAAAATACCGTCTAACTGTCGTCCTTTTTGGTTGGACGTGATTCGCAGGAATTCTCCTTGGAATCAAATAATTCACGAAATTTGGGACACCTTCGTCTCAAAACGAGAGTTCGACCGCATGGTCGACCTCAAGTTAAAAAGATTTCAACTCCCGCATGAAAACCCTCGCGATTACTTCCATTCTATAGTATCAGCTAATCAGGCGTTCGGGATCAGATACAATGATAGTCGACTCCTAGAGTTAGTAATTGATGGTTTAAATCCAATTACGGAGTCCGCGTTAATTTTCTCCCAGCAGCCTACGACGCTGAATGAAATGGAAAAACTTCTCACTCATGCGAGTAAAAAGCTCATGAATAGAGCCGAGTTCCATAATTCTATTAATTCTAATTCTCGTCCTATAGTGCATTTTCCTTCTTCGAGCCAAGTTTCCCGAACATGTAACTACTGCCACAAACGGGGTCATCTCGCAGAAGTTTGTCGTAAAAGAATCCGCGAATCGAACGCCCGAGAAAGGACAAACCGTCCTCAACTGACTCTTGCCCTCATTGACGAATACCTGCCGAAATCCCTTATTCCCGTCCAGGTTCACGGAGTTCCCTGTAGTGCCCTGCTTGACACCGGTTCTTCTTTATCGCTTCTCAATGAAACTTTTTGGAACGCCCTTCCGTCTAAGCCGAGAGCTAGTCGAATTCAGGGTTGTCGGAAAATATTACGTACCTTATCGGGCGATGAAGTCATTCTCGCCAGCAAGGTTTCGCTACGGATCAAAATCAAGTCTTTCTCGTGGTTTCATCAATTCTATCTTTCGCCTCTCTCTCCCACATGTCTCCTTGGACAAGATTTCATCAATACGGCGTCAATTATTATTCACCCAAATGGTTTTTCTTTCGCCAGTTCACCTAATCGTAAATATCCCTTTTGTAACCGACACGCTCACAATGAGACAACTCTCCGTGAATACGATGTCGAGGACGACAAATATTCCGTCCATAGCGAGGATTTCTACCATACCTGCGTGGCTACTTCCATGGCTAGCGCGGATGAAGGTTCCCCAATTGCATCTGAAATTCACTCATGTTCGCGCTCTGACACTTCGGCTAATTCCGAAAAACAGATGACGATGTTATTATCACGTTTCCCGGACGTCATTTGTTCGAAATTAGGTGTTACCCGGCTCTTGAAATATGACATAGAGCTGAATTCAAATCAACCAGTTCGTTCCACACCTTACTCTCTGTCTCCACCCAAACTTACCTCATTGAAGCAACATTTGAGAAAACTTATGGACGAAGGGATCATTGAACCTTCTTTTTCCCAGTGGTCAAGTCCTGCCTTTATTATTCCCAAGAAGGATGGCACCGATCGCCTAGTAGTGGATTACAGACGTCTCAATAAGCTGGTGAAAGTGGATAATTTCCCTACTCCAAACGTAGAGAATGCCTTCCAGTACTTGTCGCAGGCGAAATATTTTACTCTAATAGACTTAAAATCTGCCTTTCATCAAATTCCTCTGTCTGAAACCTCTAAACAATACACGGCATTTGTCACGCCAGTCGGATTGTATCAATATAATCGACTTCCCTTCGGTCTCACAGTTTCTCCTCAAGTCTTTTGTAGACTAATGGACCTAGTTTTGGGTGATCTCAAATATGTTTGTGTCTTTCCATATGTTGATGACTTATGTATTTATTCGAGGGACTTTGAGCAACACCTTCGTGATGTGGAAGCTGTCTTCGTCAAACTGAGAGCTGCTGGCTTAACGCTCCACCCAGACAAGCTGAAACTTGCCCAAAGGTCTATCGTATTCCTCGGCCACACTATCTCCAATGGCATGTTATCTGTCGATGAAGAGAGGACTAAGGTCATGAGAGAATTTCCAGTTCCCAAGTCAGTGAAACAAGTGGCAAGATTCCTCGGTATGTGTGGATTCTATTCTAAATTCATCCCTCTGTACGCTGAAGTGTCTGCCCCTTTGAATCGTTTAAAACGTAAGGGAGCTGTGTTCCAATGGTCCGGCGAACAATCAAACGCTTTCCGTAAGTTAAAACATAGTCTATCTAATCCACCTGTTCTGTGTCTTCCCGATTTTCAGAAAGAGTTTCATTTGTATGTTGATGCGAGTCAAGTAGCTTTGGGAGCAGTGTTAAATCAGTCTGTCAATGGCGAATTGAAACCAGTTGCATACGCCAGTCGTGCTCTCAATGACCATGAAAAAAGTTTGCCCTCTTACGAATTAGAATGTATGAGCTGTTGTTGGGCAGTCGAAAAATTCAGGTCATATCTGCAGTTTACACCGTTTCACCTGTACACCGATAATAATGCTCTTACTTGGCTATTTAAACATCCGAAGCAACTAGGAAAAGTTGGTCGAATGGTGTTGAAGTTATCTGCTTTTCGTTTCGTTATCCACCACGTTCGAGGCCAACAAAATAGCGTAGCTGATTGTCTATCTCGTCCCACTGAAGTTAATGCTACTGTTTCTCACACTTCACTCTTTCTTAATCTAATTCCTATGTCTTTTGTTAATATACGTGAGCATCAAAAATCCGATCCTGAGTTAAGGGTTATCATTGAAGCTTTGCGTAAGGAACCAAAATCACACACAGGGTGGAGCCTAAGAGACAATTTGCTTTGTCATACCTCAGGGAGAAGTTCAAAATTAAAAATTGTTGTCCCTCCCGTGGTTCGACCTATGTTATTCAAATATTTTCATGACCTCCCTTCTGGAGGACATCTGGGAATTTCAAAAACTTGTGAGAAAATTGGTCGCCAATTTTGGTGGAGTAACTGGAGAAAGGAAGTTACTGATATGGTTAAAAGATGCCATGCTTGTCAATTGTCAAAACCATTAAATACTCTTCCCCAGGGGAGAATGTCTTCTCAACTCTCTACCTATCCATGGGAGAGAATCTATATTGACTTCGTGGGCCCTCTGCCCAGAAGTAAAAAAAGTAATGTGTATGCTTTAACTATAATTGATGGGTTTTCAAAATTTACTTGTATTGAACCTATGAGGAATGCAAGTGCTTCTCTGGTAACTTCCCTGCTGTCTAGAAAGATATTTCCAAAATTTGGCTATCCAAAATACTTGGTATCAGACAATGGACCTGCCTTTAAAGCAAAATCATTTCATGACATGACTTTTAAGCTTGGTATTAAACATGTTCGTTGTTCCCCTTATTATCCAAAAGGCAACCAAGCTGAGAGAGTTCATAGAAATCTGAAATGTGCACTGTCCACACTTTGTTCTAATGCCCAAAATAAATGGGAGGATTTTCTACCAGATATATGCTTTGCCTTTAACTCTGCTATTCATGATAGCACTGGCTACTCCCCCGCCAAGGTGTTTCTTGGGCGTGAATTGCCTCACCCTCTTAATAATATTTGGGACATCCCTAATGAACTCATCCATGGGGAGGTAGAACCCAATAGAATTAACATCTTGTGGGAAGACGTGATAAAAAGGTTGAAAATCTCTCGCGAGAAACAGGTTGTGAAATTCAATAATCTCCACTGAGATGTAAAATTTAAGGTTGGAGATAAGGTGCTTGTTAAAACTCATTATATTAGTGATAAGGACAAAAAGCAAACTAAAAAACTCTGTCCAAAATGGGAAGGTCCTTATGTTATTCAAAGGATGTTAACTCCTGTCACTGCATTGTTGTCAATTAACCCTAAACGGGAAAAAATAGCTCATCTGTCTCATCTAAAAGCGTATTATGATTAATGCTTGTGCTTATCTATTTGAATGATAATGTGTGAATATGTAATATTTTGATATTTCCAAGGTATTTAGTCTCTAGACACCATTTGTGTTCATATTTAGACATTTTTTCTTCTCTTCGTGTTAAGTGGAGATGACTCCTGGCATAATTGCTATTTAAACTGTACTTAAGTATCAATTTACCCAAAGGTCGGGGCGATTAATTGGGTAGGGGTCCCTCATTTCTTTCCTATCCACTGAGTTGGATTCCTTGGGGTACTTGTCACCACGCAAAGGGGCTGAGAACCCAGATTTACTCATTTGCTTGTGGACTGTGAGTCCTATTTGGGGTTGAATGGATGAACCCAAGGCGGTTGACAACCCAACCTTGCTGATTTCGTGCTTATTGATGCCTATTTCTTGAGACTGTGGTAGTACCCAGTTGGGGTCATGTTGGGAAACTGAAGGTTTCCACTGTTGGCCTGGTGCCTCAAAATCCACAGTTCTCTTAAGGCATGATCACTTTGGGAAATGTTCCCTGTGTGGGTTGACTGTGTTCACCCATTATTTGGCGTCGGGGTTGCAAACTCATCGCCCGGTTGGTGTCTTTGCTACAGAACCTTCCGCAGTCAGCACCCAGCACGTGCTGGTTATCTCTCAAATCTTTTGGGAAAGCCGGTACTAGTTACCGATGATAATATATATATATATATATATATATATATATATATATATATATATATATATATATATATATATATATATATATATATATATATATATATAAATGAATATGATGCAAATGAACATTGGTTAATCTGGCTGTTTTTTTTCAAGTTTTTTCAACCTGTCAGCCATAAACTCATCGGAGGAGTAATGTTATTTTCTCACTGACTCTATATCCCCCCCACGAGTCTAAAGATGACTCATTACTAAAATAATTCTTTCTTAGCATGTCCTCCGATGCAATTTTCTTAGTGTTGATCTTGTCATTGTTGAATTTGTGTAATGTATTTACGGCTATTATATGCCAAGAAGTTATCTCCTCGAATTTTGCATATGAAGACGTTTTGTTTAACAAGTCTACTATTTAACGTCAACGGATGAAGTTATGGTCTGCCCATAATAGTGCTCTTTTTCTATTGTTTGGAAATGGTGTCTAGTGACGTGTGATTAATAATAATAATTATACCAATGAATACTGTTTAATAACAATGAGTCATTACACTCAGAGTGAAGGAATATAATTAATACTTTAATTTATCGATGTGAGTTTATCTCTGCTACTTATAAAATATAATTCTTCCTTTATCGGGCTTAGTTCCCATGTCTAATTCTTTGACTGCAGCATATTGAGCCTGCATTTCTCTCTCTGGTAATGTATAATTCTGCTAGCGGTAAAGGGTTATATCACTTGTGTTCTGTTTAACATGTCCAACTAAGATTCTTGTACCCCAGTCAAGTAACTGGATACTTATGTGATTGAATGTTATTATGAATTTCTACGTTTGGCCACGCTTAGGACCAAACACAGTTTGTTAATTTTCTTTGGCGGTATGACGTGGGTTAGAAAAAAAAAATCAATAATATTAATAACAATAATATGTATATCTGAAAAAAAAAAAATACTAACAAGACCCACTCTCGCCATTCTTACTTATCTTGTCTCATGCTGGTGATTTTTTCTCTGTTATCAGAAGATTAAGACTAGTTTTAAGAGTTCGCCTTGTTGTATTTATATTGTAAGTATGTTTACGTTAACAGAATTCCCCTGGCAGTAGCAAAGATACAACTTCCTTGTATGCATTTTCTTTTGAATTGACTTCTCAATATGTTAATTAAGCAATTGTTATCCAATGTCTTATCGAGTGTCTTATCTTTCATGATGGTTAATATGATACATTGCTGATATAACGTATAATGACCTAAACTATAATATTTCATAATCCTTCACTTAGTATTCTACTATCTGAGAGTAATTAACATAATAATATCCATGTATAATTTCATGTGTGATATGTGATGTGCGAGGTGATAATTCACCAAAGGTGATACACTTCTCAAGACTTGATATTATGAGTCCCTCGAGACTCATCAGTGTTGATTTCTTAAGTGTTCAGTGTATTGGTGCTTCGGAATTTTATGCAGTACCTAAGAGTTTCCCCCCCGAACTGCATGATTTCGTCTTCGAACAATTTTTCCCCCAGTGGATGTGCCAATATTTTGCCTCAAAATAGTGAAAAATATTTCCCCCCATAATGTTCCCTCGCCACTCTTGTTCTACGAGCGACTCATGTTCGCAGAGAAACTCCAACTTAAAAATCCCGCCAGCCGATCGCTGTCATCTTCTACGCTTCTGCATTTCCTCTCTCCCCCCCCCCCTACGCTAGCTAGGGACTTCCCCTCAATTCGTGCCGGCAGTTTTGGCAGGTGGGCGGACACCGCTCTCTTCTCTCTCGGACACGCACCGACTAGGAGCTCAGCAGTGACGAACTTTTCCTGTCTCAATCCGTCTGCGGCCGCAAGATTGCCATGATTGTATCACGGTATTTCGCCTAAGGGCACTCTGTATTCTATTCTTAGTTCAATATATGCGTTCCCTTGTGGGACAATGTGGTAATTCTGAAAGGCTGTCTTGTATTCATTTAATTCTGACCCCGTCTGTCGCCCCAACCTAGTCAGTTCGAATTTGAGCGACTACGAAACCATTTCGTACGTTGCAACCTAATGTATTGTATGAAGTGTAGTCTTCCTCTGCACTTCATTAGCGATTCATCAATGCAAATAGAATGCATTGGTGTGTAAACTTTTCGAAAAATATCAGTCGTCATATCAATGACTGGCCTCAGTTTTCTAAGAGGGTCATCGATAACTAGATTTTCATTGTTTGCAAAATGTAGATTCTTACTAATTATCAAAAATCTTCTTCGAGGCATGATTGTTCTAAAATATGGTGTATTCATGCTTGGATCTTTACACCAATAATCTTGTAAAGTTGGCTTTTCAATTAAACCCATCAAAATAACAAGAGCTAAATACACTTTCAGCTCATTTGTGGTGATACTGTCAAAGTCACGATCAGCTGATCCATACCTGTTCGTCTCCAAGACCACATGTTGGACAATTTCGTCGTTTAAAAAAAGTTCAAAAACACGAAGTCTACTAACTCTTTCACCTAAATCAATTGTTATTCCTGAATGACCTGTGTAATTATGAATAATTGGATCCTTTACATCTTGTTTCCAGTTCCAAGAACAACCACTGTTGATGCCTACATCAGAGTCCTTTTCATTTTCGCTTCCTGGAGCACAACCATTTGATTCACAATCACTCTCTGAGTCGATAACATTCCGTAGACTTAAACGTTTTGGAAAGATTACATCATCTTCGCTACTTGAATCATCATCATCAGAGCTCAAAATATCAAGTAATCCACTAATACAGGCATCGTCCACACTTTTATCGTAACTTCGCTTCCTGCACCCGGCCATTTTCAGGCGAATAAAGTTTGCAAGTAAGAAAAAGTATTTTCTAAGGTGATTTACAATGGAAAACATTCTCTAAATAGCCACCAGATGGCAGCTGCAAACAGGTACACTCCGGTACACTCTCAGGCCAAAAAGTTACAAAAAAACTCGTAAGATAGCAGCAGGATCAACTGACAAATTACACTACGCATTCTGCGTACCAGTACGCTTGGGGTGTTTGTGGCCAGCTTGAGGCCGCGTACCAGTACGCTTATGGATGCGAATGGGTTAATAGTATATTTAAATGCATTGTAAATTGCGATATTTTACTCTATGCTGATGATGTTATAATGATATCTGCTCATAGAGATTTAAGTACTGCCATTGTCTACATGCAAAATGATGTCAATAATTTAACAAAATGGTCACACAACCATGATCTCTGAATTAATATGAAGAAGTCCAAAGTCATGTCTATCGCCAATAATGCAGCTAAAGTACAACGGATCCACATAACAATCCATGACTATGAATGCCTGCATAAAAACATAAAAAAACTCTTGTGCAAATGCAATAATATAGAACAAGTGTCACAGTATAGATATCTGGGTATCATAGTTGATCAAACATTCAAATTTAGGGAACACTGTGATAAGAAATGTAGTAAATTACGAAAGGTTTGTTATCAAATGTATCACGTTAGAGATTTATTACCTGTCAAAGTTAAAAAGATGATGTACAGTGGCGGAAGAAATTAACGCAAAATTTTTCGCGCGCCAGAATACGGCATTCTCGGGTACTACGAGTAGCTCTCACCACGAAAGAGTGGCAACAACGAGGAAAACATCGTCCAGCGCTAATATTTGAAATCATATTGGAACACACCCAAGCCGGAGGTGAAAACTTACTCCTCATTTGCTACTTTTCCGACCTTATTTCTTAAACACTTCGCGCACTCTCTCGCGATGTTTTGTCGTTTTCATTTAAGTAAGTTTGTGACGTGAAATGTTATCATTTTTATAGTGAAAATAAATCTGATATTCGCAGAAATCTTAATTAATAATATCAAGAGATATTTATTGTGGTTGACTTTTTAAGGAAATTTTAAAATTAAACTTCCTGAGTCCCATTCACCGAACGAATAAAAAAAAAGCTTCTGTCGCAGTAAATGTTGAGATAATAAAAGGCGGTTATTAAATAATCTACATCTACATACTACCCTGCGAGTCGCTGCATGGGCGTGTGGCAGGAGGTGTTAGGATACCAGCCGTGTAAGGATGCAAGGGATAAGGCTTTGGGAGGTGAAATGGTGACGTGTAATTATGGGAGTGCATTTAGTGGAACTCAGTTTTTATTGTGGTAGCGTATTTTACGCGAAAAGATGAGTTTTTGATGCATAATATGTATAATAGTAGTATCTTCTTATGTAATTATTCCCCATTTTCATTTTGTGGGTGGAGGAAATTCCGAGTTTGTTACGGATATTGACTTATAACGCATCGCTCGTAGTCTGAAAAAAAACGAGTTCTTGGTGCATCAGGAGGGATATATTTACGAATATATCACCCCTAAAGATATCATTTCATAAGTTATAATGGAATGTGATCCCATCGACACAGAATAACTCTTAATTATTTTTAATTTTATTTAATTTAATAATCTTAATTTTAAAAAAATAAAAAAAGCAAGCCATTATTTTTCCGACTTGTATCTTTTTACAGGGGACACAGAGTGTAATTTCACTTTTAAAATTCATCTAGCAAACGTAGAGCATGCAATTCAATAGTTAGATAATACATCATTTGAATGTGCAATTATGTATAAATTAGGATGACTCTTTCACGTCTAAATTCCATCTCTTCGTATTTGATAGCAATGACCTCACAAAAATTGCACTAATAACAATGATAAAAAAATCCATGAAAACGATTTTTCAGTTTGCTGGGAAATGTCACGACTGAAAATAATTACTAATTAGAGTTAACGGTTCATTTGTTAAACGTATCTGATCAGCAATCGGGAGGTTGGGAAGGATTTCCGTTCATGACATTTTTTTCATCGATACTTTTCTCGCATTGGGGACGCTGATGAATGAAATATGTAGTTTGAATGCGCTCATGATCTGAAAATGGGTCAATACAAAAGAGATAAAATACGCAGTGTAAAAATCATTTGCCATGACCAAGATTCGAATACGTTTTCCACAATTATCGGCCAGGGGTGTGATCATGGTTACCTCCTTCTTGTACTCGTTATCGGTATCCTCAAAACGAGCAGCTTAGGAAAAGCATTTCTCATTTACTGTCCAGAGAACGCACTGCAATGTTATAAACTACTGATCTGAAGCACCAAAATTAAAAAAATAACGCTCACGTATTTGCTATCTGAAATTTACCCCAATATAAGACTGTTCGGCGGTTGTAAATGGGTTACCAACTGTGATAGTTCGTACGTTTGAAAGTGACGATGAAGTGAACGTACGCATTACGAAGAACTGTGATTGCGACCCAAGGTGGTAACCCATTTACAACCAGCTATCTCATTTCGGGACCAATTTCAGAGAGAGTTTATATCCTTTTGGTGTAATTATTTGCATCCGTATGAGCAACTGCAAACCGAACTAATTTTGTATTACGCGGTAGTTTTGTCTATTCACTTTGAAAAAAATTTATGGAGAGGAAGTGGCAAGCCATTATCACTGGCATGCACCTGAAAGGCAGTGGTGTTCGGACTTCTCATCCGCCAAGGCACTTCCAATCAGATATCATTAATGTCCACCGTGCATGGAGTATGTGAAAGAATAATTTAAGTCTGAATTGTGGCAGCGAGTAATTTTAGAAAACTGTGGGGATCCTTAAATGTGTCTCCGTGGACACAAAGCTCAGTCAACACTAATTAATCCAAACTCAGAGCTTATAAAGGACGCAAATCATTGATTTGCAACGTACACAGCCTTGAATAAGAGCTTATTTTTACCTTCTGTCGAAAGCGACACCCCTTCAGCAAAAAGGTTAAGACTTGGAGGCTTAGCTTCGCTTAGCTCACTGGAACGAAGTGGCTTTTGACCCTTCTTCCCGCTCACGAATAGGTGTTTGACGGGTGCCACCCCATTACTCGAAGCGCAACGAGCCTTTTCTCTGTGGCTCATCGGGTACTCAAAAATTTTGACTCTTGTCTAAACATCGAATACTACATCATTCGCAAACGTAAACCACCCCAAAGCGACGGAGCTTTGCTCAGCTTTACTGGCGACTACCACTTCATTGTGATACACGTCGATAGACGGACAAACAGAGAGGACTGCGTAAAGATCGATTTATTTCAGAGTTAACGGCGATATCTTCGCATTTTCTTGTAGTAATAACTACCACACTGGCCTTACAGTATGCCACACCTAACTCCTAGGAGGAGGAATCAGGTGGTGGGGATGTTAGAGGCAAACATCTCTTGCAGCGACATTGCCTAGCGAATGGGTGTTGAGCCTTCCACAATCACCCGTATAAAAGACAGGTGGGAGACAGATCACACTGTTGAGAGGAGGGAAGGCAAAGGAAGGCCACGGGCCAACACCGCCCAAGAGGATGAGCGGCTTACACAGTATTTTAGGGAAATCCCTTCACCCCAGCCACGGTGGCCCGGATGGAAACGAACTTCCCTGCGACCTCTAGAACTGCACGAGCTCGTCTTTCGGAAGTCAATCTTCACCCACGGCGCGCGGCAGTCAAGGAGGAGTTGACTCCGGCGCACCGTGCAGCACGCATTGCATTCGTAAACGCACACGCCGGGCACGGAGATGAGTTTTGGCGTCATGTAATTTTTTACGACGAGAAGACAATTTCGTCCCCATCTTCGGGACCAGTACTCGATTACCGGCCAAACAACACCCGTTTTTCTCCCAGATATGTATTGGAACGACCCAGGAGCGGCCGATTTTCGCTTCGCGCTTGCGCTTGGATTTGCGCAGATGGCCCGGGCGTCTGCTGGAGGATAGAAGGTAGCTTAAACAGCATGAAATAACTCCAAATATAGGATAATGTCATGTTGCATTCGGTCTCATCCCTATTTTGGGATAATTTCATTTATCAACATGTAAGTAACTTATATGTAACATTTATTTTGTGAAAAAAATTATTACTTACTTCCGTGAAATAATAAACATAATACTGCCTAATATTTTGAAAACTATATATATTCAACTACATATTAATATTAGTTTTTCGTCTACAACCAGGAAAACTCGCGGGTTCACACGTGCCAGAATTCTGCGATGTGGTTCCGAAGAAACCACGTAAACCAAATGGAGTGGCCTGCGCGGAGCTTAGACCTCAATCCCATAGAGAATATATGGGCCTTCATGATGAGGGGAATGCGGGAGACAAACGTTAGACCTCATAATGCTGATGAGTTGTGGGAAATGGTGGAGGAAGAATGGGAAAACGTTTCTCAAAGGTTATGCCGAAATGTGGTCAACTCTATGCCTCAGACACTTCGGCAAGTAATCGAGAACGAAGGGGGATGGATGGATTACTAATCTAATATAAATCCTCATCCACTTCGTCCATCACGGTATGATTCTCAGTGATAAATTATTGTGTTCACGGTCGCACAATTCTGAGTCTGAGAGAATCTCGAATACATTATAACCTTTCCCACTCGCTATATATTTACCTGAATAGTCGCCGTCTCTAAAAGTCACGATCATCCATCTGCATAAGGGAATGAGACTTATGGTTCAGCTAACCGTCTATTAATTTATCTACATATAGGAATGACAAATTAAAACACCATAGAATCAATAAAAACGTTTTGGAATCTTTGAATACGCTGAGACTCCTTAGGGACATTTTAGATGGCGCATATTATGGAGCTTATGCACCATTTCTTACTCATCGGATTTCGGGTATACCTACGCGTTCGCATGATGAAAATGGTTGATTATTTTGCATTGTTGCCACGGGGACAAGATGGGTTTTAGTATTTAGTCACGTTCACCCAGGAAGATAAGTGATAAACAGTTGCCGTAATAGCTATTGCATAATCGTGCATAGATCTTCATAAAAAAACAGGCTGCATAATTTTACGTTTAATTCACTAAGAATATGACAAAAGCTATTTGAATGATTAAAAAATTATTTTAACATGGGAAAACTATTTAAATATGCTAAACAAGCTTCGAAAGATCGAATAAATCATTTAATGTCATGAACTTGTATCATTACCATCAGTAGTCTTAGTATAGTCGGCTATAAATGACGAATATTTGCAATAGCCCGTCATTAAGCGTAAAAAAGAAAACTATATTTTTTAAAACAATATAGTTGGCAGGTATTTACTACCATCAGAACGTAAATGCTGCAGGTAGTGGCTCGAATTTGCGTCAAAATCTTAATTTCTAAAATTCTTGTAGAAAGTTTAAGCATACTAAGCACTCGTGTTAAATTAATTTTATCTACAGGATACATCAAATGCCTTTTTCCATGAATTATTCACTTTTTGAAGAAATATTTATGTTTAAAAAAAGCTTAAGCGGGTACCCATTCGTAATAAATGATTGTTTACCTCCATAAACAAATATTGTGTTTTACGAGCAAGTAATACCCTCTAACCCTGAAATTGCGAACTTGAACTGTTTAGTACCACAACTTACGCATTTGTCACGGAAAACCTGGAAAATAACACAGGAAACTAATTGTAAAAGCGGAAGAAAGAAATTTGTAAGAATATTTTACATTTCTTTTGGTCTCTCACTCATTGTCAAATATAAATACGTTTTTTACGTTCCAAATTCTTAAGATGAACCCCAAACTGATTTGTATAAAATTAAACTGTTTATTCACATAACCTCTCTCGTAATTTCACTTAACTTATAACTTAAAGTAAAAGTGAAAAATAACCCGAGACAAATGTATCAAATCGAGTGAGTGACGTAATCAGAGATCTGGTCAATACCCTGATTGGTAGATAAGGGTTCAAAGATATAGAAGTTCAGAGAAAAAGTGAACGAGTGGGTCTCTAAGAGCATCAGAAGACAGGTAGGTAGTGGAAATCAAGTGGGGCCGAGTACCCGAGAAAGGGAGGTAAATTATCTCATGCGACGACTAAGGACACTGCTACATTCATTTACAAAGCCCGGATGTGTGTAAACCTCAATCAGTCGAGGTTGAGGTCGACAGCCGGTACCTGGCCCTTCCACAATTCCTGCGAAATGTTAGCAACATTAAAGTTACATCTAATTTATCAAATGTAAAGGCGTACGAAGGGGCCTCATCAAGATTTGAACACCGGATCTTCTGGACTGCAGACGATCGCTCTTCCCCCTGGGCTTCTGGGACAACTGAAAAAGTCTGCATCAAGTGGTTTTTACTATTCAACGAAAAATATAAATTCAAATGATTGCTTTGAAAATATGACTAAATTAGATGTCCTCGACTTTTGAAAGTCATTTTTAGGAAATAAATTATACACATGAAGGAATTAATAAATCTAATTATTTGAGTCCTATCTCGAATGTGCCAGCGCATTACGTAAGGTATTATGGTAGCAGAAATATTTTGAAGGAAACCTCTCGGATAGCATTCTACGGTATTTAGACGTAAAATAATCGATATAATACGCCAAAATGTTGATTTTATTGTTTAATGTTTTTCGAAAATATTTTGAGACGAATGCAAGCGTCGTTCATACAGAGTGGTTTCCTTTTTTGTTTAAAACTTGTTAACCAGTGACATTGTGATCGTGGACCTAATTAGTTATTCTAATTTTGTGACGTGTGAAATCCGTTTCCAATCATATGCAGTTTGAATATTCCCGGTGGCTATTGGCTGTCTCAGTATCGTCATGTTGTCGAAGGAAAAGCAATTTCAATTAGTTTCCACGGACGTGTTTTTCCTTCCATTTCGAGCTTACTTATTGCATTGTTCGCGCATTCTGGCGCGGTATATAATCATGTTTATATAGGCATGTAGCTCACTTCGAATTTTATCATTTTTAGAGAAAGACTGCTTATAAAAATGTATACTAACCAACCCAACTCTGATATACGCTGAAATCTTTGTAATTCGACGAAGAGATTTTTATGGCGGTCGATTTTCCGTGGGCCTTTTAAAATAATGCGTTGTCTCTCTTTCGATGAAATAATAAAAATTAAGCTTTCTTTGCAACAAATGTTGATGCAAAACAGGTGCAAATTGAAATAAATATTCTATACCGGATGTAATTTTTCTCATTTTGCGGATCTCTGCGGATTTTTCTCAGTTCCGACCCCGGATTTGGTATTTTTTTTAAATATCGCTCATAGCCCAGTATAAACGAGTCCTTAGCCCATCAGAGGAGGAATTAAAATATAAAACCATGTAAATGCATGCTTTCATGAATAAAAAATATATGTGCTCGCGTCGATACTGAATTATTTCGGCATATTTTTCCGACTTTTCTTTCATCTTATCACAGGGAACTTGGTGATCAGTTGTTCACAGTGGAGATTCATCTAGCAAATGTAAAGCATGCAAATAAACACTTAGAAAGACTTAATCCCAAATAATTATGGATTAACAATTCTTTGGCGTCTGGCTTCAAAATATGTATTTATTATTAGTAGCCATAACTGTGCAGAGTATACGTAAATGGAATAAAGAACCCTTGAAAATACTTTTCAGTTTGCTGGGAAATTTCATGAACGGAATAAATTACTGGCCAATGGTTGATGCTGCAACTGTCAGACGTATCTGAGCAGCAATTTCGTGTTCGATTTGCAATTAAGGCAAATGAGTTTTTATATACATTTCCTCATAGAGGGGTTATGAATGAATATAACATATACAGCACACTCCCGATTATCCGGGAGCGGATTATCCGTGCTGCGTATTATCCGTGCATGATGTTTCACTCTTCGTCAATATTTTTTGGCAATCTTAAAAAAAAGTCAGACAAAAAAATCCCAGGAGTTCCGTATTTAGCAGGATATAAGTAAAGGCCGTTCTACACGAGACTTGTTAATGTAGGTACATTTTGTCGAGTGTGGCAGGGGAAGTGAAAATAACGTCGTCAAGATGCAAATTTCCAGAGCGAATGCGCAAATGCATGACTGCGGGACGACTATAAAGCCCAAAATCTAATTTTTCCTCGCGCAATTTTTGGAGGGAAACATTGAACGAAAGAATTCTAGCTACGTTAATGGCCAAATGCGAGTTTTGAAACCATGAAAAAGGATGACTGAACTAATGTATTGAACAATTAGAGTGGTAAAAACACGCCTCTTCGGAAAGCGTCACATGCGACGAGTTTGGGGGGGGGGGGGAAGGAGAGGGACCTGGGAGGGGAAGGAGTGTGTTCTCTGACATCCTAGTAGCGAGGCTCTGGATAGGTTACGCAATCGTTCGTCCCGACTCCCCTCTTCGTGGTGAAAAGAAGAAAGTGTTTCGTGACGTTCTCATGTAACTTGATATTTTATTTTGAAGCCAATGAGAACAAGTCTAGGTAACATGAACCCAGCGGGAAACATGATATGGGGTGTTGGGGCCTGTTGGGTGGTCTCTAAGAGGTGGAAATGGTCAGAGGGGTGGGCTGAGGGATGATGGAGGGATGAGATCTTCCTCATCTTTGTAACTTGGTGATCACTTTTTGCTGAAGCGTGTGAGTAGATGCCAGTGACAACGTATTGATTACGACTTGGATGTTGGTCCCTCGCAGTCGTGGCGTATGCTTCGTGGTGCTGTAGTCCATGTGCCATTGTTAAATAGTTTGACCTGTGAATAAGTCATCCACCAGTAGGACGGTAGCATGGCTGATAAACGCAAGAAAATTGTGCTGACAGTGAAACAGAAACTGGAATTGATTAATAAACTAGAAAAGGGGGAATCGGTGGCAAA
This sequence comes from Ceriagrion tenellum, assembly GCA_963169105.1. Classification (NCBI taxonomy): domain Eukaryota; kingdom Metazoa; phylum Arthropoda; class Insecta; order Odonata; family Coenagrionidae; genus Ceriagrion; species Ceriagrion tenellum. Next base: position 43,451,634 of record OY720638.1, on the reverse strand, counting down.
GCTATCCAGAGATTACGGCATCGGATGTCAAACAGTGCGCGACATAAAAAAAATAAGACCAGGCTAATGGAATATGCCCGGAATTGTGACAGTGGCGCAGGAGCATCAAAGCGCAAGACCATCAAGAATGCGTCGTACGAAGAGCTGGACGCCGCAATGCTTCAATGGTTTACTCAGAGAAGAGCAGAAGGCACACCTCTGTCTGGTCCAGTTGTCGCAGATAAGGCGAAGTTCTTCCATAAGCAACTGGGCTTAGAAGGTGAGTTCAACGCATCATCAGGATGGCTTACCAGATTCAAAAATAGACATGGCATTCGTGAAATAAGCATCACAGGAGAACGACTCAGTGCAAACACTGAGGCCGCAGAAGCATTTCGGGAGGAATTTCAGAAGTTTGTTACAAGTGAAAATTATGACTCTAACCAGATTTATAATGCTGACGAGACGGGGCTTTATTGGAAATGTCTGCCGTCTAAAACACTTGCGTTCGTGCAAGAGAAGCATGCACCCGGTCATAAATCCTCGAAAGAAAGACTGACGGTGTTGTGCTGTGGGAATGCGTCCGGGCATCACAAACTCAAATTGTTAGTAATCGGAAAATCCAAGCGTCCAAGATCCTTTAAGGGCACTGAAGCAAGTGCTCTTCCCGTAGATTACTATAGTCAAAAGGGAGCGTGGATGGACCGCGAGATTTTCGAAAATTGGTTTCATTCTAAGTTTGTTCCTCAAGTTCGATTATTTTTGAAAGACAAGGGATTACCAACAAAAGCAGTACTACTGTTGGACAATGCTCCTTCCCATCCTAATGAGAAAGTGCTAACTTCGGATGACGGGTTAATTGTCACTAAGTTTTTACCCCCAAACGTAACATCCATAATACAACCTATGGATCAAGTCGTCATTGCATCAATGAAAAGGAATTACCGCGTTGGTCTTCTGCGAACGCTAGCCATTGAAGATGATAACTTAATCAACTTCTGGAAGAAGATGACAATATTAGATGCAATTCACGGTGTGTCTCAGGCCTGGTCCTCGGTGAAACCTGTCACACTAGTTCGCTCGTGGATGAAAATTTTGTTAGACCTCGAAGGTGATTTCGAGGGATTTTCGGAATCAGAAGTGAGTGACCCCAACTTGGGGGAATTAGTAAAAACAATGAATGGGTTCAAAAATGTTGATGCAGAAAACTTGAATGAGTGGTTGGAGAGAGACAAAAGTGAATCAGGATTCCGTCATATGACGGATGAGGACATTATTAACGCCGCGACCTTGTCCGGAGTAGCGAGAGAAGAAGGAAGTGGGGGGAGTGAAAGTGGCGAGAGCGAAGACGAGGGGAGTAGCAACCGCATGACTCATAGCCAAGCACTCTCCTGCGTGGACAATTTGCTGCACTACATGGATCAGTGGAATTACGATTATAATGATATTATCGCAGCAAAAAAAATTCGCTGTCAAGTAAAGTAAGCTATAAATGAGTCCTTATGACAAACGAAATTAACGGACTATTTGCAAAAATGAAAATACATATGTTAAATTTGTATATATTACGAAACCTTTAAGAAATAAAAGGGAGTTTGGATTATCCGTGTTTTTGGATTATCCGTGCACCCTCTCCCCATCATTAGCCCGGATAATCGAGTGTGTGCTGTAGTTGCAATAACCAGCTGATGATCTGAAATTTAATAAATACCAAAGAGATGCAACTCGCCCTGCAAAAATTATTTTACTTGCCCAGGATTGGAATGCGGATCTGAAAAATGTCTTGGATCGGGGGAATTGCGGTTCTTTCCTTCTCATATTCGTTATTGTCATCCACAAGGTTAGCCGCTCTGGAAGGGCAACGCTCACAGTTACTGTCCTGGGAACGAACCCTATTGCTATGAAGGCCCCTGAATAATCTTTGTAGATGACGATCACTTCTTCGTTATCATGAGCGCCATTAAAAATAGCGATAATGCGAACAAGCGCATTACAAAGAAACCGTGATCGCGATTCAGGTATTTTAACCGTGTACAAATATCGAGCTATCTCCTATCAGGGCGATTTTCTGATGTTGATCATGATCTTTGGTGCATTTGTGCGAAATTCCACAGAGAAAAAATCATCCGCTTTGACCAGGATTCGAACCCGGATCCCTCGATCCTGGTCAAGGCGGATGATTTTTCTCTGTGGAATTTCGCACAGTTGTGCATTTCAGGTGACTCCGTAAAAGTGGAACTCCGTGGCTAGTCCCGGATGGCTTAAAATCTGTTTGGTGCATTTCATTGCGTCTGAACGCGTTTCTGTGAACTGAGTTCACTATTCGCTTTACTATTCGTGTTTACTATTCGTGTTTACTATTCGCGGTGACTTTGTTTGTGAACGATGAATGAACTATCGGGAAAGTATCGCAACTCTCACTGGCTTACAATCAGAAAGCAGTAGTTCTCGAAATTTGCCTCATTAGTCAAGGCCCTTCCAATCAAACTTAATAAGTCTCCATCGTGCATGGGTTACGTGGCCGGGTAGCTTAAGTCCAAGTTGAAGCTACGAGTAATCTTGTGAGATTCTTGAGGATCACAAAAGATTTCCTCCAAATGATACAAAGCTCAGTAAATACTAATCCATCCAAACTTGGAATGCATTAAGGGCGTACGACATTTATTTTGAACGTAGTCGGCGAGCTTATTTTCCTCTTGAAGCTTGCGCGATACCTTCGCTGCCGAAGATCAAGATTTGGAGGCCAGTCGTTTAGTTCACTGGAAAGAAGTGGCGTTTGTCTTCTTTTACCTCCTCACTCATTTCTCCCTCCTTTACTACCTCCTCATTTTTCGGAGCGCGACGAATCTTTTCTATCTGGTATAGTAGCTATTTGAAACCTATTCTTCATTCGCGACACCAAACCACCCCGACATGTTGGAGCTTTGCTTAGGCTAACTGGTGATTACTTCATTGAGAAGCGTGTTAATAGACGGACAAGCAGAACAGACAGCGCTAGCAGATGCACGTCTCAAAATTTACAGCGGCGTTTTCGCAATTTCTTGAAGTAAAAACTATCTTACTACCCTTCAAGTATGGCTCATTTTTCTCCTAGGAGGACGTGTCAGGTGGTAGATATGCCCTAGACAAATATCTCCTGCCAAAAATTGCTCGAATGGATGTTGCGCCTTCGATTTTCACCCGCTGAACTTTAATTTAGTATTTAAATGTGAAAAATCCTACTTCTAATTTCTATGAAACAATTCATAAAATTTTCCGCTATCTGAATGCATTTTAATCTTTTCCACTTGTTCTAAAGTAAGATGAATAGTCTTGTTCTCCAAAATCTACGCTAGAATTAGCACTAGGAGATGGAACTTTTGACCCAGCTAAACATGTGTTAATTTAATTGCATGTAAGGCAGTAATTTCACCACCTCAGAAGCAATAACGTTATTAAAACTTTTAAGAGGATATGATTCTTTCGGGACGTAGCAATCGTTTAATGTTCGATGTAGCACATTCCCAGCTTTTAATCCATTGAATACTGAGCAAATTTACGAATATACGCACGAGTTTGCTGAACATTCTTATTTACTGATCGGTTTACACGTGGAGGAGATGATTTTTAGTATTATATCACTTTCACCAGGGAAGATACGCGATGAACTGCCGTCGAAAAATTACTTATCATATGCGTGCGTGTCACAATGCTCCTCATAAAATATGAGCGCATAACTTTACCCTATTTATTCGCGGTAGATATGTCAAGAGGTAACTACATGGTTAAATAACTTTGCTTTCATGGGAAAATTGTTATAACATGCACCTTTATCTCCACTGCTGAGAGAGAACCCATAAAGCCGTATTAAATAAGGGTATAATTAACCTATTATAATAATCATAAGTAGTTGAAATACGGCCAAATATATGAAACAAATAGTCAATCAGCGTGAAAAAGATGAAGATTACGATTTGAAATTGAATGAGGTAGATTGGTATTTACTGCCATCAAGATGCAAAAGATAGTGGTGTCCATTCCTATCAGTTTTAATTGTTATAATTCCCTTAGAACAGTTGAAATTACAGAATATCCATTTGAAATTAATTTTACCCTTTGTTGAGGACTATTTCATCTCTCGAAAGGAACTGAATAGTTGAATATAGTTGTGGCGGTTATCTGAGAGTAAGAAGTGATTTTAGACTTATATAATACATTATCTTTTAGGAGCAAGTATTATCCTCCTTGCTCAAAGTTGAACCTCAAAACTTCCACACAGCTAACTAAAACCCAGGAAAATAATGCCATTAAAAACACAAAACCAGATTAAAAGATATTTTCAAAGTATTTCTTACTTCAGGGATGATTCAAGTGGGACCGAGTACCCGAGATGGGAAGTGAACATTTGAAAATCAAGGAGATCACTCTACCACCGCTTTACAAATTCGGAATCTGTGTTAAACTCAATCTCTCATGGTTGAGGTCAGTATCCATTCCGTGAATTCGTGCGAAGATATGACAACAACAAGTGACACCGAAAGATGTAATTGTAAAGGCGTTCGAAGAGGCCTACTCAAGATTTGAACCGTAAGCCTTCCGATCCGCAGGCGAACGCTCTTCCCTCTGGACTGCCGCGTCGACTGAGAAAATTCTTCGTTTAGTGGTTCTTACTGATCCCGTAAACTTACTTACAACAGGGGGCGAATGATATTAGCCGTGGCCACCATGGGGTGGCCGGATGCCCTAAGGATGGCGCCCAGCGTCCCAGCCGAGCTTCTCCGGCTACCTCAGGGATTCCAGCAGTCCCAGCAGCAGCCCCAGCCGGGGCCGTGGAAAGGCTCCCGAGGACCATGGAAAGGGTCGCAGGGCCCTTGGAAAGGCGCCCCCGCAACAGAACAACCACCCGAGCCACAGCCCTTTCGAGGCCAGCCCCGCCGAGGACGGGGCAGCAAGCGAGGAAACTACTGAATACCCCCACCTCCCTGAAGAAGCCACCATCTCCAGCGCCGGGGAGCAGTTGCTACGGTGGATGGACTCCGCTGAGCCAGACGACGCCGCTAGCCTGCTAGAAACCGAGTCCGACACGGACACCGAACCCGAAGACCTCCACTCAGACAGTGGAAATGAGAGCTACCATTCGCAGGACTACGTGGACGAGAGCGAGAGCAACGCGCAGCGGTGGAAGTCCATCCAGCCGCAGCCGGTCGTCATCCCCGCCGAGGAAGAGGACTTGCCCATCCAGCTCCTGCAGCAGCCCGAGGAAGACCAGCCAGAGCTCCTCCAACCGGAGGACATCCCGGACGTCAGCCCCATCTCACCCTTCACCTACCCGAAGGAAATCAACACGACACTAAGCAGAACCGGCGCGGAACTTCCGAAACCGAGAGAGTATTGCTCTTACCGTACAAAATCCAGTCCCATGCTCCAGAAGTAGGGGAGACCGGGGCACGTTTACGCGGATTTTTTTATATTATTTTTCACATTTTTTTTGTCTGCTCTTTTAAAGTATACATTTTTTAACGTTGTAGACCAGTTATCAGGCTATAATGTTTCAAAAATATTTTTTACAATATCTCATATATAACTGTGAAAATTAAACTAATTCACTCTCATGTCGGGTGCGTAAACGTACCCCGGATACGGGGCACATTTACGCATCCACTGGGGCACGTTTACGCACTAGTAAACAGCTGGGATTAAATTACATTACTAATAATAACGCTTGAATGTAGATAAATTTGACAAAAACTTTATTAGTGGTACATAAAACTATTTTTAGAAGAACAACATATTAAAGCATTACGCAACTTATTCGGCATCTTCATCATCACTGTTGCAGTTTATGCACACAAAAAACAAACTGTTCCCTGTGGCGCAATCCTCGTGGGCCCATCATTTGCATCGCGTGCACTGCACCCATTCTTGCCTACTTTTGCTACATTTGTATCATTGCACGCAATAAATACAGACACAATCCTCATCCTCATCTTCTGAGTCATCATTGACTGCTTGTTTTATTTGTATTGGTAGGATCTTGCCTTTTATCTTAGTTACTTTATTTTTGGTTTTGTTGCCTTTGTTTTAAAAACATTAGACACACAAAGCAATTTTTTTTCCTTCTTAGTTTTTTTAGCTTTTGTTTCTTCCTGCTCTTTTCTGAGGAATTCTTTGATTGGTGTATCGGTAAGACTTCCTTTTTCTTATTCCTTTTTTTTGGTGTCAAGCCTTGGTCTTTTTTTCAAAAGGCCTTATTTGTTCAGGGGTCGGAAAGAACCCTGTGTTGAAGTAGAAGGCCTAGGACACTCATTTAAGGACCTATCTCGATAATCAATTGGCACGAAATGAATATATACAGCTGGGGCACATTTACGCACTGCGTAAATGTGCCCCGAAGAGAATGCGTAAACGTGCCCCACCACCACATTTGAAATTATTTTTACACTAGCATTTAGAACCTTAGAACTTTCAGTTCAATTAAACACAGGCTTAAATAAAGATAAAATATTGTTTATAAACATATATATATCTGCCTTTAAATATAAAAGGTTAACTCACTACATGCTTCGAAAGTCATCTATCAAAATTTACTTACCTTGAGAAAAAACAGAAGAATCTTCTTTGCGCAAAAACGAAAGCTGGTATGGCGCCCAAAGTTGTGTGAATGCGAGGAGTAGGTAGCAGCACAATACTGTCATGACTGGTGGCGCTCTAACTGTTACAGATTTTGTGGAAAGTACCTTGCGTAAACATGCCCCGTGCGTAAACGTGCCCCGGTCTCCCCTACGTCAGAGGACTCTTGGCCGCCGGAATCTTAGTTCAATGGAACAAAATGCAGCTTCCGCTGCTTCTTAATCCCTAGGTCTAGCGGCTCCTGGCGACTAATCTACGACTTGTCTCCCTGGACGAAATTCTATGCTACACCCAAGTTCACCCTCTTGGGCCCTAGAAAGGCCATCTCAGACATCCCTCGGAACGCCTTCCTGGCAAAAATCGACCTAAAAAGTGCATTCTACCAGCTACAGATCAATTGCAGACACTGGAAATTCTACGGAGTGCGCCTAGAAGATGAGACCTATGCTTTCACCAGACTGCCCATGGGCCACAGCCTCAGACCGGCCATCCTGCAACGCTGGGCGGAAGATGTGAAGGTTTTAATACAGGATAAATTCAAAGTTCACGTGTTCAAGTGATATGCTACCTGGACGATTGGCTCCTTTATTCACCATCTTCCTTTTGTGTATATACCATCACCACCTGGTTACAAGACACCCTGGGAGTGCAAGTGAACTTCAAGAAGTCGCAGATGATTCCCACGCACCGGCTGAAGTACCTGGGAGTCACAGTGGACACCACGGACCTATCCTTACAGCTCACCCCTGCCTCTCGACGTCGGGTTCACTCCGTCGTTTCCCTAATTCCCCGGATACGAGCTATAGATCTCCCCAAGTGGCCAGTTACTTGTCCTGGGTAGCCTACGTCCTCCGGTTGCCAACCTTCCTCATCACTCATATTTTCAGACGCAACAACAAGTGGTGGTTACACCTTCAAACATCTGAAGTCTTCAATCGACGGGTAACCTACATCCGAGCCACGGAGGATCTTCAAGTCTACACGGACGCGACTCTCACCCAGGGAGGAATAGTAATTCCCCAATGGGAGTTATCACAATCCTTCCCCATACCGGACTTATCATCCATCAACGCTGCGGAGGCATACGCAGCTCTATACGGCCTGGACAAGACCATGGACCTGCTCCAAGCCTTGGACCTGACCAACGTCTCAATCAACATGTCCCTTGACTCCCAAGTTGCATTATATTCTTTATCTAAGGGGCAAGGAATTATCTTTCATGTTAACGACATCCTTATTGAAATGTATATGAATTCATTAATAAAGTACAATCAGTCACACTCAGTGACCTTGTCCTGGGTACCTTCCGCCGCCAATCCGGCAGACGAGCCCTCCCGGGCCGTACCTTACCCCATATATGCGCCGTCGGCCATCTTGGCTGCACGACCTATATATTGCGGGCGGGTGCGGGCTCGGGATGGCTTGTTTTTCAGGACTTGGCGATTGGGGAGGGTACCTGGGACCAGCAGCAGGTAAACAGGCTGGGTAAACACTGTCTTCCCACATGCACTGGGCTCTGAAATAAGGGCGCCGAACGGATGTTTCAGTCTTAAATCCATTATCCGAATGAAATATTTCTAAGTGCTATTAACTTACTTCACGATATTTTCCAATAGGATAGAGCAATTTATACAGACTACTCTTGGTTGAGCTCCAAAACAGTTGGATTTGAAAATTTCAAATTAAATTTGGAAGCGTTTCACGCACATTATTTTGAACTATTAGGAATTTGAAGACCCTCCACCACGTCAAGGTGGTAGTCTCTCGGAGGGGAAAATTAATGAATAAATAAGTAAATAAATAAATGAATAAATAAGTAAATAAATAAATGTATACATAAACTATACTTATATGAATAAATATATTACCTATGTTAACACAGCAATAAATAGTATGTATAGGTATATACGTAAATTGTCTCTCTCTCTCTCTATCCTGTACGTTAATCATGCCAATATTTGCAACTGTGTTTCATAAATATTGGTAGAATTAAAAACATTCTGAATCATTCTTTCCGTGGTCGCTTGTATCCGTACGGCAGAGTGTTGAAGTCTTCGAGTCTCTTTCTCTTTGTGTAAACAATTTGAAAGGTTTTATGTTCTTGCCTTGACACCACGGTGAAGGGCTTCCTCCGTGATATTCTTGATGCGTAATTAACCACAGTCGGAGGGTGATCTTCAAGGACCATCGATTTCATCGACTGTAAGGATACCTTTTCATCATTTGAGGAATTTATGCTTAAGCCTCTAATTTTGCACAATGTATGCTCCTTTCCGTTAATTTTACTTTTCACATTAAACGCGTCATTTTTTGGGCCGCCCGACACAAACTCATCTATGTACGCGCTATGCCCGTAAGCAGCTAGTTCATTTGTCATATTGCCAAGGTAATCTCCAACTGGCGGAGACCATTGGCCTGGTTTCTGGGTAAAAATAACAGTGTCAAAATAAAGTACCCGGTGCTCTAGCCTCCTGAGGTATTGGTACAGTTCAATCCTGGCGTGCTCCGTAGTGTAACATGCGATGAGGACATTTTTAGAGTCTGATGTCTTCAGAGCCTCTACAACATCGGACCAGCTCACAACGATAGTGCTTTCATTGATCGCAATAATCTTCGATACTTCCACATTTGGATTTGACAGAAGACCATAAAGAGCGTCTTCTTTCTTCAAGATTGAGCAGTGAGGTAAATTCTCCCTTTGACCGAATTTCCCCCAAAAGCTATTTAACATTAATTTTGCCAGAGAAAGCATCCCAAGGTTAACTGAAATGGAATTTTCGTCTAGCTTGACATTTTCTTTTATTTGAAAGGCTTTTATATAGCATGATTTTTGTTCTTTGGTGACACACCAGTCAGGCCACCCACTTGCTTCTTGTTTCATTTTCAAGAAGCAGTTTATATACTCAGAAAAAAGTCCTCCTTCACCACTGATAGGATCGTATGTGGTTACTTCACATTGCCAGACTTCAAAAATGCTTACCACCTCGTAACCCATCTCAACTGCAAGTTTCACCTCATCGGAGACCCATGTACCCTTAATCATCCGTTCAACAGACTCGTGTGTGCACTCATCTCGGTTCTCAGTCAGAGCACAGGTGTTACATAGTGGGAACATCAACTTTTCACTTATTCAAACGGGTAACACAGGATGATAGAGCGTCGGTGGTGGCAAAACTTTACACTTTATGAGGCCTTCAATATTCTCCAAAACAGGACATTCCTCGCCCACGTAAATTTTTACTGGTCCAATGGCATAGTTTTTGTACTTGCTGACAAATGGGTACAAGGAACTAGCATCATAGTAGTGTATCTCCTCGCCATTTGCCTAGTCTGCTCTGTGGTACATCTTCACAGCGTTCGTTCGACCTCCGAAGAAGGCATCTCTTGGACTTAATGGGCATTTGTTCATTCCTGGATCATTCTTTAGTGTGGTGTAAAAGTCGTAATTACTTTCCTTTTCCCTCTCAAAAGCACACTCCCACATTTCTACAACCTTGTAGCCGTTTTCACGGGGCATGGCGGTTTGTTAATTGTACTCTCATAGCGGGTTTGAGGTGTCTCATTTGGCTTGTTTGCGATGGGTTCGTGTCTTTTTCTATAGCATTGTGGACAGCCATGGTAGAAACAACTGTGGAACTTGAAGACTACTTTTTTGTTTTCATCTTCGTAATATCCATCGACTTTTCTACCCAAAACTTTTACGTCAAGTCCATTCCCTGCGTGGCGAATTTTTCTTTTTCTTTTCTTTTCTTCACCAAGCAACCAAAGAACACCCTTAAACGACTGCACGTCAGACCATCGAAAACCACCTGGAGGTATGCAGGAAATTGTGTTTTCTTTCAGGTATTTCCTGCGAAACACTTCCATGCAAGCACTTGCGATTGTCAAGGAATCGCGAAAGGGGTCGACACCAGTAGTGGATAGAAAAAATGATCTGTAACGCAGACATACACGTCTGAGTATTTCCACATCCTGGATGCAGTATGAGAGAATCTCCTCCCTCATCTTGAAAACATAACCCTCTCTCCGCAATCTTGTGTGCCATTCAAGAAATATCTCCTTCTCATTTGAACTCATCTGATCGACACCATAGTATTCAACGTGGGGGAGTTCTCCACTGTACTCCATGTTTTCAGACTTGTTGAAGTAGTGTGGGAAGTATCACTTCGTCATGGAGGAGTCCAATCCTAAAGCTTTAGGCATTTTTGAGAGGGCCATCGGAATGAAGTTCAGCGAGTCTATGAAACGCAGTCCTTTGTACGAAATGCACAGTAGCTTTGCACCATTTACCAGCACCTCTGGTACCCAGTCAGTTTTTTCAAGCACTCTTGATGACAAAATTATTATCATACCCCTTTGCGTTGTGAGCAACACAAGTTACACTTTCAATGCCTTTGTTTCCTAGGGATTGGATATAAAAAATAAAATCCAGAACGGGGTCGTCACCATTGAAAATCTGTTGACGTTTGCCACATTTCTCGCAGGAAAAAGAAGGCGTCTCCTCGACAATGCAGGAATCGCAGCAAGTGTAGGATACCATAAGATTGGGTGTGTGTACAAATGTATTGACCACTCCCTCAATCTCCTTGTCTTGAGTGCACTCAATATCATAAAAGACGAATGCAAGTTTATTTGGTCGTTTTCGGGGCTTCTTTACTCTCATATAGCAGCAGTGCTCCACAGACGTGTAATCTCGGCACACATGGCAATACACTTCACCACAGATGTGTTGCTTTTTTCCATATGCTGTACTATACACCCTACCGCATGAGTCACAGTACCGTAGGGTGTCACAAGTGGATTTTGCACCGCCTTTCCTAATCAAATGCTTTGCAAGACATTCTTCTCCGTAGAAAAATCTTTTGCAAACATTGCAAGTTATATTAGCGTCAGACTTGCATGGAGGAGATGACAGACATTTATCTCAGAGAGACGGAAATTTATGCCTCATGGCCGTATTGTAGGGAAAACGACATGGCCTGCAGTAGTAGCCACAACTAAACGCTCCAGTTACTGACGCAACGAGGTTGTAGTGTCTGTCACCGTAAAGTAAATCCACGTTTTTCCTTGCAACCCCCGCATCTGTAGAGGTAGGACCTTCGAAAATGACCTCTCTACCACAACGGTCCCCAAAAACAGTTATTTTAAACTCTTTTAGGACGTTTTGAAATGCCTTAAGTTCCTCGACGCCCCCACCATCACCATTAATGGTTACATTTGCCTCTCTGCAAAGTTGTAGGGCCCTTTCTCTTAATTCCCTCTGTCTCTGCTGCAGAGCTTTGAATTTCTCTCGTGAATCGGCTTCCCGAGAAACACCCAAACAAAGAGCCCTAGGAAGACACAGATTATCATCATTGTCTATCACAATTATAGATCTTTTCGACCTGCAAAATGCATGAAAAGAGAACAAATGTGAACGTCTGTTCTTGCCACCCGTGGGAACATCGACGTATGTGAAAGAGACACTTAATAGACCATCAACTAGAAAACTCTCGTTTGACTGATTGACTCTCTTTAATCGGTCTAATACCACGTCTTGGTGTAGCTGGTCAGCCCTTCTGTAGGAGATATGTATATCCCTATTAGGATGAGAGTCATTTCTCATTGTTAGCCCCACTTTGGCATTTCCATGGACTCCCGTCTTCAGCGTATCAAGAAACGACTCCATTGTCTCCATATACCAGGAAACAGAGTCATACGCATCCGGAGGACGATGGAAAAGTATCTCCACCTCCCTCCCCCATAGTCTGAAGTTCTTCAGGAATGATTTGTTTTCCTGTATAATTTCAAAGTATTTGAACTCTCCACCACCAACTTGTTCATCAGCAGTTGATGATGAATTTGAACTCGTCAGAGCGTCAGAGGTAGATGGAGCACAACTCTGAGCTTCATTAAGCCCTGAATTGATAGCATCATCCGTGGTAACAATCCAGGATGAAATTTTAGAAATTAGAGGATCATCAGGTAGATGCGGAACGTCCACGTCTAACAAAGACGGGACCACCGACCAATCACCCTTCCCCGTCACAACTCCGACTGCGAGAGGCGCAGCTCTAAACGACTCATTATCAATCTCTTGACTGAAATGGATCAGTAAGTCATCTACTCTCGGTTTCAATGGACTGGGAATCCCTCGCGGAATGTCCTCATCCAATATAGACATTTGCCCAACGGCCTCCGGCCGATCGTCATTCCCCGTCACGACTCTGATTGGGACAGTTGCCGCTTCCAGCGACTTATCGTCATGTTTTTGACTGAACTGAATCAGCAAGCCTTCATCTACCCCGTGTTAAACTGGACTGGAAACGAGAATTTCATTGTCCAATAAGTTCATGTGTCCTTCCCTTTCATCACACTCCATGACAGAACTGTGATCATTAGGAACATCCCTAACCATGTGATTTTTTACGGGACTCAGATGAATCAGAGATTCACTTCCCAACCCACATGTGAGTGCACTAACCACTGCTTGCGGGACTTGTGCGTCTAATATTGATTTTTCATACCCCAAACCACCCTCACCACCATTTGATGGTTCAAGTGTTCCCTTTATCCCGTGTAGATCCCGTTCATCACACTACATGGCAGAACTTTGATCATTAGGAGCATCCCTAACCATTGATTTTTTTACGGGAATCAGAGACTCACTTCCCAACCCACAAGCAAGTGCACAAACCACTCCTTGCGGGACCTTTGCGTCTAATAATGAGTTTTCATATCTCAAACCACCCCCACCCCCATTTGATGGTTCGAGTGACTGGCTTATTCAATCAGCCAACTATGGTTAGGACCACCATCATTTACCTCATTCCCCTTTGTGGTTAAGAAAGGCACATCCTCCGATGTACTTTTCTCTGCCCGTGAATTCATCATTTTCAGCCGAGAAAGTTCAGAGACTCCATCAGCGTCAATGTACTGGCTACTTACTTTTGGGGTGAGCCTAAACCCCTCGTCATTTATACCATTTGTATTTTTGTGTTGGCACCTCCCACCCGAGTCTTTCTCGCCCAAAAGACGGAATCCGCCGTCATCCACTGCCATGCTTTGAACACGACTCGGGTCAGACAGAGACTCAGTCATACTTACATCCCCACCAGATGCAGGATGAGATAGGTTATGAAAGGGCAATGAGAATACCCCGCATCACCTGTCATCTGAAAAACATAGCCAGCAGGCGTTATATCTAAATATTTTTAAACACATGGTTAATGAATCCTTATCTTCGGGTACCTTTCCTAATAAAATAAAGACAGCTAAGGTTATCCCTTTACTTAAAGGTGGTGATCCACTAAATATGAATAGCTATAGACCAATTTTTGTTTTATCTGTTTTTTCCAAAATTCTAGAGCAGGCAATGTATAATCGCTTATTGAGTTTCTTAACTAAATTTAATATTCTTTCAGACTCCCAATTTGGCTTCATGAACAATAAGTCGACCGAAACTGCCATAAACAAATTTATCCATGATTTAATAAGTTCAATGGACAATCAGAATCATGTAATTGGTGTTTTTTATGACCTAAAAAAGGCTTTTGAGTCTGTTGATCACACAGTACTACTTATGAAGCTTGAGTCATATGGAATTTCTGGGGTTGCCAACCAGTGGATAAGATCGTTTTTGACAGGAAGATCACAAGTGGTTAAATTATATTCAGAAGAAATGAGGTCCTTGACTACCTCAACCCCTCTGACAATAGAGAGAGGTGTCCCCCAGGGATCAATACTGGGTCCCCTGCTTTTCCTTGTTTATATTAATGATCTCCCTAATTACTTTGTTAGTGGGTCAGTATACATGTATGCTGATGATACTACCCATGTTACCTCCTCCAGGAGTCCAAACCATGCTGTAGTGCAAAAGAATTTAGATTGCATGGGTAAGTGGTGTGAGGATAACATGGTTTTTGTTAACTGTGATAAAACAACGTTTATTCAATTCCATCCCCATTAAAAATGTATAATTGACTCCCCCCTTTTAAGACTGAATGGTTCTTGCCTGAAGAGCTCCACCCTAACAAAATTTTTAGGATTGTATGTTCACGAGTCCCTATCCTGGGAAACTCACATTGAGAAGTTATGTTCCAGAGTTGCCATAGGGTGCTATCTCTTGAGGAATATTGTGACAATGGTGGATACTGCTACTGCTCTTTCTGTTTATTATGCTTTTATACACGGCAGACTGAGATATGGAATTACTGTGTGGGATCACTCTTCCCATTCAATACGTCTTTTTAGACTACAAAAACGCGCCATAAGAATATTGGAAAATATTCCGAGGAAAACCAGTTGCAGACCATATTTAAAAAAATTAAATATTCTTACTCTTCCTTGTTTATACATATTTCACACAGTTACGTTTGTTTTCCAAAATAATTGTCTATTCACCCTGAAAACTAATTCTGATATACACCACTATAACACGCGAGGATGTAAAGACTTAAGAGTAGTTACCCACAACACTGCCATGTTCTCAAAGAATCCGAGTTATGCAGGTGTTAAATTTATGAATACCCTACCTAGGGATTTAAGGGAAATTCCCATTATTTAAGTCTAAACTTTATAATTTTTTATCCCAGCATACTTGCTATTCGACCGATGAATTCTTATCCATATCTAATTGTAAATAATATATTAGCTTTGTGACAATGCTGCTGCTCTATGTATTATTGCTCTATGTATTATTGTTATATTTTTTCATTCCTGTAAACAGGTATTGTGTAAATGTATGTATTTTATTATTATTATATTTTTTTCATCCTGCACTGCTTTCTGACCTGTTCTATACATGTACATTCACATGTCCTGGAATCAATAAATATTATTATTATTATTAATTTTAATTATTATTATTATCATTCCATTGTCAACTGTTGATGTGATCGGACGTGCTTGCTGTCCCTCTAGTAGCCTCACGTATTTTCGAAGTTTTTTACTTTATAACGGTTGAAAGCATATTTCCTTATGAAGTGTAGTAAATGCTTTGACGTTATTAACGATGAAGACTTTGTAAAGTGCTATGGATGCTCGTCATCCATGCACTTTAATTGCTCGGGACTTCGTGAGTCAACATACCGGTCCATGTCTGCTAAGAAAAAGGAGGCATGGAGATGTGCCACCTGCAGATATGCTGAAGGCAGTGTTCCAGGGCCAAGACACAATTCGTTTTCAACGGCTGAGGAACAACCTGAAAGCTGTTCATCCGGTGCTACTTTCACGAAAGAAGACGTTGAACAAATCAAGAGGAATCTTACCTTCCTCAGCCATGGGTATGATGAGTTCGTGAGTACTGTTAATGCTCTCAAAAATACTGTATGTGATCTTAATAACACAATCAGTGACCTAAAAGAACAGCTTAAGCAGGAAGACAATACAATTTTTGAACTACAAAAGAAGGTAAACCTGCTAGAGCAGAAGCAGTTAGAAAATCAATTAGAAATAGTTGGTATTCCTCTAAGTGATAGTGATGACAGTGAACTCTTGATTAGTAAAGTAATCGATATCGCCAATGATGTTGGCGTCTTAGTTGATAACAGTTCAATTTCGGATGTGTATGTCATTCCAAAAGTAAAAACAAAGTTCGGTAAAATTGTTGTTGAGTTCACTAATAAGGCTGTGAGGAAATCAATTTTATCTAATAGAGCCATTTTGAACAACCCTGATAAAAGGAAGAAGTACCCTGATTCAAAAATTTATGTCAATGAAAGTTTAACTCACCATTTCCGAAACTTGTTGTGGCAAGCAAGATCTAAGGCTAAAGAACTGGACTACAAATATGTGTGGTACAAAAACAGTAAAATACTAGTCAAGAAAACTGATACCAGCCAAATAATCAAGCTGCAGGTCGAGAATGATCTGAGAAAGTTGATATAATTTCAGACTTGTAAGCCTTAATTTCCATTGTAAGACTTGGTAGATATTTCTTGACTAGAGTTTAATTTGTTAGTAGCAGCAATTATTATTGTTTTCAATTCGTATACCGCATTACAATAGCAAAGGAAGTAAATCCTTCCTTTGGTGACAATTTCACTACCAGAAACTGTTATTTGTTGTTGTCATTAACTGTTGAACACAATAAGTCCATAAACTGTTTTGTTCAAACTGTTTCTGATATTGTAAAGGGCTACTAGCATAATGGATCCATTATCAGCAATTATTGGTGATGTAGAATGTAAATCCTATGATTACACTGATAAATTCATGAATACTATTAACTTGTCTAAGGGTTACATTTGTTACTTGTTGAATGTGAGGTCTTTAAAGAAAAATTGGGATGAAGTAAAGGTACTGAATAATATTTTGAATGATAAAGGGCAAGTACTAGGATGTGTGTTAACAGAGGTCAATATCAAATCATCAGAGTTATGTCCTTATCATTTACTGGGTTTCAATTCTTTCCATAAACTAAGGGAAAAGCAAAGGGGTGGAGGAATAATATTCTTTCTGAGGGAAAGCATACCTGCAACAATCGTTGAATTAGAATTAGATGAATGTGAATCCTTAATCTTAAAAATAGATTATAATTCCATCACTATTTTACTAATAATTATTTATAGACCACCACATACTAACAAGAAAGATTTTCTTATTAGTCTAGAATCCTTTCTTGAATGTAGACAAGAAAATCAGATAATTTTGACTGGTGACTTCAACATAAATCTAAAATCTAAAAAAGACACTACTGTAGATACATACAAAAACTTACTTGCAACCCATGGACTCACCACTTGCATCACTAAAAGCACAAGAACAGAAATCAAAAAACGTAAAGTGATATCATCATGCCTGGATCACATAAACGTTAAAGGCTTCACATCCAAAATTGATGGCTTCATAATAAAGACAAAAATATCTGATCACTTTCCTGTTGGTGTTTTCATACACACAAACAAGGACATACCTGATGGTAATGTTAATGGTCAATCTGCACATCTTTGCAACCGGAGAGTAAAGCAATTAAGAAACAGGATAGACTGGTCGACACTACTTACACTCAATGATCCTGATTGCATCTATCAACAATTGTGCGAAAAATTGAACTATGTGTATTCAATGTCTAAAGTCAGGCAAGGGGAAAACATTGGTAATAAAACGTATAAGCTCCCGTGGATAAATTATGCCATTTATTCAGAAATACAGAGAAGAGATATCTTATTCAAAAAATGTAAATCCAACCCAACAAACAAATCGCACAGAAACAATTATAGGATTCAAAGAAATAAGGTGACATCCTTGATAAGGAGGTCAAAAAGTTCTTACCTCAACACAAAATTAATAAAACACAGCGATGACATCAGGAAAACCGGGAAACTACTTAATAACCTCAGGGGAGCTAATAAGAAACTTGGTATTGACGAACAAATAAAAAATAATTTTAGTGATTGCAATATAAACATGGTTTGTGAAGCTTTTGCAACACAATTCTCTAATGATGTAAAAAATATTTTGCCAAACTGCTCATATCACGTCTCCAGCTCTTGTGTAACGAAGAGTAGCCCGTACACCTTCTCATTGCTGCCTGCAACTCCAGCTGACGTTCAAAATATTTTAAATCACTCCAAACTTAAAGGTCCAGGACATGATAATATCAGAATGGTCGATCTTAACTGTAAACAAGACATGGTTGCAGCAATAGCGCACTGGATTAATCTGAATACAAATCAAGGGAAATTGCAGGCCGATCTAAAATTAGCTACAGTAAGGCCAATATATAAACAAGGTAAGAGACGTGATACAAATAATTACCGTTCCATTTCCATTCTTCCTTCCTTAGATAAAATCATTGAAAGGCATTTCGTAGAACAACTTAAAAATTTCCCATCCAAATTTAATATTATCACACAGCATCAATATGGGTACCAAAACAACAAAAGCACTAAAATGTTGCTTGAGAATTTCAGTGAACATGTACGAAAAGGTCTAAACAAGAACTGTTCCGTTCTAGCTCTATTTATCGATTTCCAGAAAGCATTCGATACAATCGATATCGGCATCCTTTTGAAAAAGGTGGAACGATGTGGAATTCGTGGAATACCACTGAATTGGTTAGCTTCGTATCTCACCGATAGGAGGTTGTTTGTTAAATTATACGATCAGAGTAGCACAATTAAAGCAACTGCTTCTGGTGTGCCGCAAGGTTCCATTTTAGGACCAATACTTTTTTTAATTTATATAAATGATATTACTGATTTCATCCGCTTTTCTAAAATATATATGTATGCTGATGATATAGCATTGCTTTCGATAAGCAAATCCTTTGACACGGCAAAGAAAAACCTTCAGCTAGACCTAAATGCCATACAGTGTTGGTGCCATGATAATAAATTAGTTATTAATAACAAGAAAACAGTGGCAATGCAGTTTCTCAACGTTAAGGAAATGAGAGTATCCATAAACTTAAGATTTCACTCTCATTTATGCTGGCACTCAAGCTTGAGTGACAGTAAAAGGAAAAGTTGCCATTTATTATCCTGTTCTTTGATCTCTCAAGTTAGTCATTTTAAAGATTTAGGTTTAATAATGGAGGAAAAATTTAACTTTAGATTGCATTTAAATTACTTATGTGAAAAGCTTAGGTGTATCCTCTACCAGTTGTCTTATTTGAAGCATAAGCTCCCCATTGCATTGAAAAAAATGTTATACCAGAGTTTGGCCGAGGCATTATTGCGATATGGTATCACAGTCTGGGGTACAACATAGTTTATTGAAGAAGGTATTAAAAATTCACAATAAAATGATAGTTTGTTTGGATCCATCAGAACAAAATGTGCACAATACATATAAGAAACTAAATTTACTGCCGATTCCGGAACTATTTAAATATATATTAATATGTGATAATTATTTCAGCCATAGGTTTAAGACGGAAAGAAATATAATACATGGTATGGATCTAAGACATGCAGAAAAATATTATATACCGAAATATTATAACGTACATGGAAAAAGGACTCTAGAGCATAATGTCCCTAGATTTTTAAACCAATTGCCGCCATACATGCAACAAATAGAAAGCATCTCATTGTTAAAATCGTATGTCAGGAATTGGCTTTATGAAAAACATTTGGAAAACAATCCAATAACTCTGTGAAAGAATTTCTCATCAATCTATGGAATGTTTTTGGAGTCGATAAATGTACATTGTTACTTATACTGTGAAATGAATTGGTGTTGATTATGTGATGTTTCTGCAATTCGTAAATGCATGTCATTCTATCTATGGTTTTTTTTATCTATCTATCTATCTATGGTGCATTGTTATTTATACAAAGAGATAAATTGGTTTTATTTGTGTGATTTTTCTGTCATTGGTAAATGCATGTAAATGCAAAAAAAATTTGTAATTTCTTGTAAAAATTGTAAGAAATGTATTTTCTAGCGTCAAAATGTGTGCATGTACTGCTAAACTGTGTTAAATGTATGTGAAAGCACTGTTCTCGGCTACTTAAAAACATTCTGTTGCCCTAATGTAAACTCTGTGTGTGACAGGTGAATTTCTAATAGTATATGTATATTGTTATCATTACGTACATATGGTTTGTTTCCCACTGTATACAAACGGTACATATTTGATAAGTTTACTATCCGATCACTGATTCGTATAGCAATGGCACCTGCTGACAAGCCTCGGCTTAGCAGGACCAAGATCTTTTTTTTCTTTATATTTTATTTCATTGTTTAAAAAACTTATGACAAAGATATATTTTTCTTTATTTTTTTGGTTGGTAACTTTTTCAATGTCATTTAGTCTTACAATTAAACATATATAAACTGTATTGTAACAATTATACTACAAAAATACTGTTTTTGTAACATGTCTCTCTGAATAAATATTATGAAACTCTTGAAAAAAAAATAACATATAATAATATTTTATAAATCTTCTAGAGAACTTCAGTGAAGACGCAAGTAAGAGCCTAAATAAGAACTGGTCCGTTCTTGCCGTATGTATCGATTTCTGTAAAGCTTTCGATACAATCGATATTAATATCCTGTTGATAAAACTGGAACGATGCGGAATACGAGGAATACCGCTGTCATGGTTAGAAGGTTATCTCACCAATAGGAAGTTCCTTGTGAAATTATTTGAACAGAGTAGCACGATAAATCTGTCGCCTCTGGCGTGCCACAAGGCTCTATTTTAGGGCCAATACTCTTCTGTATATATATAAACGACATACCAGAATATATCAGTTATTCTAAAATTTACATGTATGCGGATGACATTGCACTAGTTTAAATCAGCAAATCATTTGAAATGGCCAAGGAAAAATTGCAACATGACTTCTGTGCCATACAGTGCTGGTGCCATGACAACAAATTAGTAATCAACGATAGAAAAACTGTAACCATGCAATTTCGAAATGCCAAGGAAACGAGAAAATTAATTAACTTAAGATTTCACACGCATATATGCCTTCACACTGTTAAACTTGGCAATAAAAGGAATAACTGTCATTTATATTTCTGTTCCTTTATTTCTCAAGTGAACTCTTTTAGATACTTAGGGCTGACCGTAGATGAAAATTTTTATTTTAGAGCCCATTTAAATTACTTGTGTGATAGACTAAGATGCATTTTGTACCAATTAACCTATTTGAAATATACCCTACCAATCCCATTTAAAAAAATGTTGTATCAGAGTCTTGGTGAAGCATTAATCAGATATGGAAAAACAATATGGGGCACCACAAATAAAACTCTGTTGAACAAGGTGGAAAAAATACAAAATAAAATGGTAATGCAGTTGGATCCAACAGAGAGAAATATCTATAAAATTTACAAAAATCTAAACATACTCCCTATACCCGATTTATTACAGTACATATTAATAACTGACAACTTCTTCAGCAATAGGTATAATACTACAAGGAATGCTCTACATGAAATGGGACTCCGAAATATTCGAAAATATAATGTACCTTGTTTCATCAATGCCCACGGTAAAAGAACCCTGGAACACACTATTCCAAAATTGTTTAATAAGCTACCACAAAATATAGAATCAATAGAAAAAATCTCACAGCTAAAGACTCGACTAAGACATTGGTTACTAGGAAAATATGATACCGACATGTGAAAAATTATATTGTAAAAAATATTTATACATATATTTCTTTTGCTTCTTTTTTATGTATAGCTGTGACTGCATATTGTTTTTTTTCTCTTGCGTGAAAAAGCTACAATGTAATTATGATGTATTCTCTTAAAATATATGTACATATGTTCTTCTATGGGTTTATGTTTGCATATCCTTGTATTCATTGCTTCTTAAAATATTATATTATATCTTTGTAAATATTATAAACGAATCCGTGGTACACAATTTTGAAAAACTAGGCACGACCACTAATAAAAAACAAATAGGCACCTGCTGACAAGCCTTGATAGGCTTAGCAGGACCTGGACTTTTATAATATTTCGATGTTGTTAAACTCTTAAAATATTGTATTCTTTTTTTTTCTTTTTCTCACTTTGTTTTTGTTTACGTGAGGAAACGTTTTATTTTATTTTTTTGATCACAGTTAAAGTAAAAAAAAATTCCTATAGAATGGACCTATACGATGTATTTAAATGCATGTAAACAAATCTGGCTACTGTTTTGCAGTTATGTTAAACTCTGTTCTGAATGTAATCATAAAATGTATTATTTAAACAAAGATCCTTGTAATAAACTTGTATTATTATTATTATTAAAAAAAATTATCTGTACGAGGAATGTTTTCCTACACAACACCCACATTAACATTTGAATCATTTTATGAAAATAATTCCCCACTCAAAACATTGAGACTATCCGCCATCCTACCCCACAAAGTTGCGCTTAACGCTGCCAGTACTTGAGAATCAAGCATAGTCACATCTCCTACCAAATCAAAGTTTGATTCACCCTCACTCCCTTTAAATAAAACTGAAAGATTTTGAAAATCCTCCATCGTTCAGGTGCAATTAGTGCAATTTACACACAAAACGGTTCGCAAAAACCGTCAGCGAAAGAAAACACAGCTTTATTATATAATTCAATGTATAAGGTTAATACCTCAATAAGTATTGTCACGGACCAAATATATTTTTTTAAAGATCAATGCACAATGACCTTCGTCTCCTCAGGTAAAACACTAATAATACAAGCTTTAAAATCAATAGATCTCTTTAAAATTGCCCTCGATCACTTACTTGGTACATAAACTGTCATCTAGGTAATCAATATTTACAACGTCAGAAACACGTATAAGCGAACGAAACAAGGAGTTTCACGAGTTACTTCACACAACAGTTGGATGAGAGCAGTTGCTCAATAGTCTCTCACAGCAATAACTTTCAATCAAACAATTACATCAACCAGGTAACATTTAGAGCGACTAAATGTAGCTATAGCACACGATAGATGATAAAAATAATCAGCAGTGAATGGAATGGAACACCACGCGTAGCGATCTGTTAATGTCGCTTAGCTTAAATAAACTTAGCAAGACGAAGGCGACAAAATACCCTAGAGAATAAAAAATTATTCCACAAACTCCTATACGTCTCCCTTATCACTTAAGGTATGATCCTCGTACATTATAAAAATTACTTTATCTTTTCGCAAATCTAAAAATCCTCAGAGGTTAGCACTGTGCACAATAAAAATAACAGTCAACAGGAAGTTAACCCGCCAGTTATCATTTACACCGCAGCACAAACGGATGGGAACAAGACTTCGAATCGTGAAACCAAACGTTGCAGCAGCAGGTCACGCCCCAACGTGTCGCGGAAAATCCACCACGGGGTCGACAGCTAGGCACCAGGCTAAGCGATGTTCTCCGGAAATATCCAAACGACGTTGGAGAAGCACAATAGGTACAAGCGTGGTAATGACACGGAAAAGCCAATGCTCTGGAGCCAGGTATGGAAGGGTCAGCGCAACGGCGACGAGGAAGCAGGGTTCAGGGTATAATGAGGGTTGAACAATACAGCGACTATCCACATACGCCGTCGTCAAGGCAGAGCAGCTAACGACAGGGTGAATACCCGATAGCTAATGACTGTGTTTTTCCATACGTCACGCTCAATTCCCGAAGCTCCGCCCCCGACGACGCTTTCACTTCACGCGATTGGCTAAGGGGTCGGGTGATTTTCCTCCCCCTCACCTTCAAATACGAATGACTGTCCATGCTACGGTCAGTGCTGTTGAGTACCCTATCACGATGACGGGACGTTCAACCAATAATATCAGTAGAGGCCAGGAGATGTGTGACCAAGCATCACCAGCGTGTGGAAGTAATTTATCTGTGAGTATCCACATTTAAATCTAAAATATATCATAACTATCTAAAAATCATAATACCCATTTACATTTCTTGTTTGCAGAACAATACCATTATATTATCGGATGATGATTTCGATTTTGAAGAGACACCCCCTCCTTGGAATACGAACGAGGTAACACATTCAAATAATATTTAAATTTAAAATAGAATTTAATAATATAATCAGTGAAGAATTTTTCTTTGTTTTAAGATTATTAAATCCTTAACCTGACTGCTTCTTTTATGTTTTATTTAAAGGACGTAACACGAGCCAATAAGGAAAATATTTGTAACGTCAACCGTGAAACGGATACCAGAATAATGAAGGTATATGTTCTTTTCTATTCTACTTATTCATGTTCACGAATATCTATTAATTATCCTCTTATGAGTAATTTTAGATCTATTAAATGCTATATTTTCATATTATTAACGTACTTTACTTCGTATTCTTAATGTTGTTTACTCTCATTCACAGAGACTAGTGCCTTATTCGGATTCTGAGGAGTCCGATTTGGAAGATGAGCGGCCATCGCCGAAAAAGATTCACGTCCAAAATCGAGTACGTAATTACGAGGACTCATTCAATGAGCACCAAATTCCCTCAGCCTCTGAATGGCAATCTTCCTCAGATAGTTTCTAAGTGGTTACTTCCACACCGCAGAGGGACCCCGTATTTCCTGAGAACTTCTGGTCTCAGAGTAAAAATTATTCTGAGAGTGATGTGTACTCTGATGCAGAAACTGATTGTGAGTGCGGAAACTGTGATTGTGAGTGAGAAACAATTTGTTCAGGTTTATAATAATAACTATTCATTCATTAGCCAAGAAATTTCCATGTGTGATACAAGGGTGAACATAGAAGAATTGGATTTTAATATTTCATTAAATAATAGTTATGTATCATTACCTGACGATTGGCCGTCATTCGACGTATGGCCATTTGTCATGGAGGATTGTATTTGTTTATATGAGAAGTGCATTCTTATACTGTATAATGTAATTACAGAGGAATATTTTAAATAATTTTTCTATGTAAAATATATTAAAGGAAAATAAATTTTATATTTAAACAGCTTGCGATTCTTATTATCACGCATATATATCCGTTCATAAACTGGGCAATAATTTCATTACAAATATATTTAATTTAGATTTAGATCCCCGCCGCCCTTAGAGTCGACAGTGGGACGCCCCCCTTGCTCTCCTCCGGAAGAGTCCCCCCCACCGTTGCCCACCATCTCCGCCTCCCCGCCGACCTTTGGTTTGTCAGCGAGGAACTCCCCTTGCCCCCCTCCCCCACAGCAAGACTTCGAGGAAGAGGACAACATGGCGCTTTCCTATGCTCTTGACACTTTGACCGCCTTTGTGCGGGAAGAGGGGTTCAATGGAGGTTGGATTAAAGTGAATGAAAGGAACTTCTTCGGGAGGGTTGAAGGTACCCGATTAATGCTTCCTTCATACTATGACGAGTACAATGAATCTCAGGCTCGCAACTTGGGCGGTGCCTTAGCAAGGGATTTCTTGGCAACTGCCAGATTGGAGAAGTCTATTCCAAATGACTTCCGAGCTTTAAGGTGCACTGACCAACCTTTTGCTGTATCACCATCTTATGATCAAGCGGTGCAGGTAATCGATGGTGTGATATTGTCCAATAATAACACGTACTGGACAGACGCAAACGTTTGGATGTGTGCCCTGTCCTCTTGGTGTGAACCCTTCCATCATAAGCTAGCGAACTTTGGGGCATCAGAGGGGTGGAACCTCATTGACGACACGCTCATTCCTGGAGCCGGGGCTGGAAATGTGCCAAATGATCGGAAGATCTATATTTGTTACACAGCCCTCACTATCGGGTTTAAGAATCCTAGCGAGTACTTTGATGAATGGATCAGGAAGAGAATGGAGTCTTGCTTCGCTTCTCTAGGAGTTAGGCTAACAACCGGGAATGTGGCTATTCCAGTACAGACCTTGGAATCGATAGGAACTAAGTTTAGAGGAAACCCGAAGCTCCTAGGAGTTATATTGGACTTTGCTAGAGAGCTGTCTGGAACCCAAAATGCTACTATCAAAGCCCTTGCCAATTCTGTTATATTGGTGGCATCCTATTCTGGAATGACCATGGTGAAGGCAGCCAGAGAGTTCATCTCAAGTGCCAATTCAGGAGCATTCCTTCTGAATGAGGTCTATCAAGAGGCACAGGCACTTGAGCAGGCATTCGGAGCACTTGTGACAGCACATCCTGTCAATTTCATGTACGCCAGAGCCCTCGGTACTAAAGGACGCGCAGAGTTGTGCGGTGGCGAGGGGCGTATGTAAAGTGGGGAGAGGAAATGAAATTTTGTTGAAAATAGGGAATTTTGGGATGGATGAGGTCATTTTACAACGAGGAACAACCGTAGCAACCTTGCATGAAGTCCAAGACATTTTTCAATATGACTCCGCAGGAGTTAGGCAAGTTAGGGTAGACGATCTTTCTACGGAGGTGATAGATTTCCAAGAGAAGCTAGCGGACTTGGAGGAACACGAAAGAGAGGCGTTACTACCCCTGCTGCGCGAGTATAAGTGTCTATTTACGGTAGATAAATTGCCGCCGGCCACTAAAATCACATCGCACCGGATCCCCACGGGTGACTCACCACCAATTTATCGCCGCCCCTACCGTGTACCATACCATCAGAAGGAAGTAGTTCGGCAGCTGGTAGACGAGCAGCTCAGGGCCGGAATTATTGTTCCAAGCCAGAGCCCATGGGCATCACCCATTGTGATAGTTCCTAAGAAGTCGGCTGACGGCAAACCCAGCTATCGGTTTTGTGTCGATTTCCGCGGTCTTAATGCGGTCACTACACCGGATGTATATCCCTTGCCAAATATGAATGAGACGTTAGATTATTTGGGAAGAAGCCGCTACTTCTCTACTTTAGACCTCACTAGCGGGTATTATCAAATTCCCATGCACCCAGACTCGCAGGAGAAAACTGCCTTCAATGTGGAGAGCGGCCATTTTGAATATACGCGCATAGTTGTAAGTATATTGTTAGTATGGTAAGGGAAGGCACGAGACTCCTCGACGCGCGACTCCCACGCCGGCGCTCCCTCAGAGGGCATCACCGTCTCGTTCGATAACTTGATCGGTATCTCTACATCAGCGCCAATAACCCTAGTCACTACCTTTCCTTCCTCACGTTTCCCACGCGTGTCTCTAGCACCTCGCAACAACACATTTACTCCATTCAACTCCATTGTTTTTCTTCTCACGTCGATTACTCCACCATACTTAGCTAGGAAATCTAAACCTAAAATCCCTTGGTATTCTCCCACTGAGTCCACCACATGCACCTCTAGACTATATGTCAACCCTCCTATCTCTAGACTCACTGTTTTCGAACCATAGTTCCACACAGCCGCACCCGTAATGCCTTTTATCCTATATGGGGACTTCCTCAGTTGTTCACATCCTATAATACCACGCGCTAGGAGGGAGACTGAGCCCCGGTATCCACCAAGAACCCGCACTCCTGGTCACTCACCCGTGCTGCCACCACTAAGTCTTCCGCTTGCTTCGCCGTATTTATCCGCGGAAGGAACAGGTTCATCGGGGGCCGGGTTGGGTGGCTCCTCCAGCCCCGCCGTCGTTTAAAGAATTATTGCCCATCTTCCGCTGGCACTGGCGAGCGAGGTGGTCCCGGGCGCCGCAGTTGAAGCACCTACGTCCCCGGGGGCACTGTCGAGCAAGATGCATCGTAGAATTGCACTCGTAGCACCGGCGATCCACCGGAGAGCGGAATACGCGCCGGGCCGGTGAAGGCGCTCGCGGGCTGCGGTCGGCTTCGCGGACCCGCACGGCCGTTTCGATGGCGGAGTCGAGCGTAGTCGGCACTGCTAAGCGGCATAGCCGGCCGAGCTCGCCGGGAAGGCCCCGGAGGAAGGCATCTAGGGCTCTTTGATCGGCCTCGTGCCGGATCGCCGCAGCAATCTCAGCATTTTCCGGTACCTCGTAGGTATGTGAGTTGATCCGTCTCACTCTGTCCGCGAAAGCCTCTATGTCTTCTCCTTGCCCCATTCGCACCGACCCCAGCTGCTCTCGGTAAAATCTAGCGGTCAATTTAGGTCGATACCGTCCTAGTAAACACTTCTTAAAAGTGGAAAAGTCGGCTGCTTGGTGGCACTCTTCCTTGCTACGACAGAACTCCGCCGCGTCACCGCCGAGACGCACCTTGGCTGCCTTCAGGGTCTCCTCGTCGGTCCATCCGCTTAACTCAGCTATGCGTTCCACCCGCTCAAGGAAAGCGACAACGTTCTCGCCTGGGCGGCCGGTAAACTCGTCTATACTGCCGATGAGGGCGAAGCTCTTCCGCGTCGGAGCAGAGGACACCGACGCGGCCGCACCCTGAAGTCGTTCCTTCAGCTCTTCGTTCTCCTTTGTCAATAGTCTAATCTTCTCCCCGAAATCGTCTATCACACTCTGCAGCGGAACCTCACGACCCCCGAAACTCACGCGATCCGCCATTCTGACCGCTCCCTCACGATTTCAGCGATCTCCGGTAGGATCCCACTTCTGACACCACTTGTTAGTCTCTCGGGTCCACCGGAGTACGCAGAGGGAACGCGGGGAGAGGATCAGAATAAGAATTGCAACCATTCCCTAGAGAAATACTTTATTCGGTCTAAACGCTCTAAACATCGACACAACCGCACCAAGGTCCCCACGAGACTGCCCGAGGAAAGCACGGATCCCAATCCGGGCATGGGAAGGATGCTGAGCGGTGCACTCTCTGGACAGAGGAAGAGAGGAGCCATTAAGATTGTGCACTATCTCGCCTCCCATTGCCCAAACAGGAAGAGAGGAGCAAATTAGGCCTTGCACTATCTCCCTTCTCATAAAGGACGGAGGAAGAGAAGAATATTAAGATTGTAGCAAGGAGGAAGAGAAGAATATTAAGGTTGTAGCAATAATGGGTAAGATGAATGGCGTCAGCACTTGACGGCCAATGGTTGGAAGGGGTGTGGTCCCGTGGTGATGCCCTCTGAGGGAGCGCCGGCGTGGGAGTAGCGCGTCGAGGAGTCTCGTGCCTTCCCTTACCATACTAACAATATACTTACAACTGAATATATTATCGTAATTTTTGCCACTCATATGCTGAATGCTTTTTTATAGAGATCAAAATTGTCAGTTAATTATTGTGGAATTGAATTACGGCGTTGAAACTAATGCATTGGCCCACAAGAGGATTCATGTCATGGCTGTTGTAGTGAACGGACGTGTTCCAGTGGCTCTCTAATTTTCATTACTTTTATACCTGTTATTGGAAACATTTAGCACATCACTTTCATCGGAAATAATACATATTTCTTTTATTTTGTATTATTAACGTCGTTTGGCTGCGTCTTCGCGATAAAAAAATAGTTATCCCATAATATCTGGTGTGATACTTTCTGATATTCCATAATATCTGGTGATACTTTCCCGCCAAGCTAACAACCGGTCTTCTCAAAGTTTCTTTTCACGAAGTTTCGCTACTTTCCTCCACATGAAGTGCAGTAAGTGCGACGAAAATATTGTCGAAGAAGAGTATGTGAAATGTTTTGGATGTGTTTCGTTTATGCACTACAACTGCTCGGGAATTAGAGAATCAACCTACCGGTCAATGTCAGCTAAGAAGAAGGAGACTTGGAGATGTGTAACCTGTCGCTGCAGTGAGAAGAACGGTACGGAATCAAGAGAACGTTCCTCCACATCTGACATCCAACAGGAGCAAGTGGCTGATGCGGTCATCGCAAAAGAAGACATTCAACAGATTAAAAATAGCCTCAACTTCTTGTCTGATAAGTACGATGATTTTGTTTGTAGTATTAAGGATCTGAGAAACACCGTCAGTGATCTAACAAGTAAAAAAAAAAAGTTTTGAGATTAGGATGGCTTCCTTTAGGTCTGCTCTTAACCTCCTCAGAAGCTCGAGAGGACGGTGGACGAGCTCCGTGCCCTGGTGGAGCGGTTGGTGTGAAGTCCTGGAAGGTCGCGGGGGAATGGGGGGCCCAACACCCTCCAAACGTGTCAAGGTCCGGGGAAGCTCGGGCACTGTCACGGGATGGAGGGTGGAGGAACTTCCCCAGACTTCCATTCCTCCGGAGGAGTCTCCCTCCGTTGCTTCGGACGCATGGATTGTGGCCTCAAGGCGTAGCCATGGGGTCACCCTCCGAAAACGAGGATCGGCAAGGGCGGAGGCTGAGCCGATCCCTGTGAGCAATGGATTCGATGTTCTGGCGGAGGCTGAGACATCGGAAATAGAGCTGGGAGGTGGGTCACCGAGTGGGAGTCGTGAGGGAAAGGAGGGAATTGTAGTTAAAGGGAGTTCTAATGTCCGTCGTATAGTGGCCCCACTGCGTGGTAAGGCCCGAAGGGAAGGAGACGATGTACGGGTCACCTCCTAGTGTATACCAGGAGGAGAGGTGGCACAGGTGACGAAGGCGATGAAGTCGGCGGTCAAGGGCACAAACTGCTCTAAGTTGCATGTGGTGGCCCATGTTGGGGCCAATGACGTTGTGGGTCGGGGATCAGAGGAGATTTTAGACTCTGTAAGAGATCTATGCTCCGAGCTCCGCCGTATTCGCAGCGGATCTGGTACTAATATGAGGCTCACGATATGCAGCTTGGTACCAAGGACGGATCGGGGTTCGATGGTTTGGAGCCGAGTGGAAGGCATAAACCAGAGGCTCAGTGATGTCTGCGGGAGCGAGGGAGCTGGGTTCTTGGACCTTAGGCCGTTGCTGGATTCGTGTCGAGTGCCATTAAATCGCTCGGGTGTCCATTATATGTATGAGGCATCGCAGAAGGTAGCGTGCAGGATATTTGAGCATACCCAGCCAGTTTAGCATAGATGGTAGGCAAGAGAGTAGGTCAGTTAGTGGGGGCGAAATCAGTGCTTTTCCGGAAAGTCAGATGACAAAGAGTACACGAAGCTTAGTGCCTACGAAAAGCTTAATAGATAACAATAAGTTAGACATATTTAGGGAAGAGAGTAGGTCAAATAGTGGGCCATTAAATAACTTGCCACTCATCAGGATAGCAAAGAATAACGAGTTGACCAGACAACACAGTATAGGTTTATCGGGACGGAAGAAAGCACAGAAAAAGGAAAAACATATAAATCAAAACAACACCCATGAATTTCCAAACTGTAACTTTCCCAATAATTTAGAAAACACAAACCCCACAAATACAATAGGCAGAGACATTAAAATAGAGGAATTTTCAGTAGTGGTAGTTAATTGTCGTAGTTTAAGAAGCAAGATACCTGAATTCCATCACCTTATAGAGAGTACTAATTCTGACATAATTATAGGAACCGAAAGTTGGTTAACAAGCGATATTGCTGATAGTGAAATTTTTCCAGTAAATTTTAGGGTATACAGGAGAGATCGAGAGAGTCGACCGGGAGGGGGAGTATTTATCGCGGTTAAGAGCATAATAGTCAGCAAAATAGAAGTGATTCCCGATAATATAATAGAAAGTGTATGGTGTTCCATTCAATGTGCTAATTCGAAAGTAATATACGTTTGTGCCTACTATAGACCACCCCATTCCGATGTACACTCAGTATTAGAACTCGAGAAACAGATCAGGTCCATTAATTCCCATAGTAACGAACGACAGATAATTGTAGGTGGAGATATCAATACACCATCGATAGATTGGAAAACATGTAGTCATAAGTCTGGAGGTAGGGACAAAGAAATCTGCGAGTCATTGCTTAACCTGTTCGCATCACACGCACTACATCAAATAGTAAATTTTCCTAATAGAGGGGAGAATGTTCTCGATTTACTTGCCACAAACATCCCTGAAAAAGTTATTAAAGTTGAAAATGTCGATGGAATAAGCAACCACAAGGTAGTACACGTAAAATTTTCCCTCAATACTAAAAAAATTTAAATTAAAAAGAAAGATTTACCTTTTTAGTAAAGCAGATTTTTACGTATTTAGGCGTGACTTAAAGACATCTTTTGAAATATTCGCGAACATTAGCAAAAATAGTGATACAGACAATACATGGAAAAAGTTCCTCCTAATTACACGGTCACTTGTCCCGATGTCAACAGATATATACCTCATAAGTATAAGAGTGAGAGTAGGGAACCAAGGTGGTACAACGCGGAGGTTAGAAAATGTTTAAAACGCCAACGAGTTAGCCACGCGAAACTAAGAAAAATGTAGGTAATAGCGACCTAAAAATTACTATCGAACATAATAAAATTTGTAAAGCAGCCGCAAGAACAGCCCTTAGAAAAGCGTTTAGCGAATTCAAGAGAAAAGTACTTGGAGAACAACTAGAGGGAAATCCGAAAGCATTTTGGTAATATGTTAGGGAAGTACAGGGAACTAAAAAAATCAACGGTTAATTCCTTTAAAAACGATAGAGACGAAATAGTAACTTCCAGTTTAGATAAGGCAAAATTTTTTAATTACTTTATTCAGAGTGTCTTTAATCAATCTATGCATAGTTTCCGCGAAACCATACCAGACCGATTTCAACAACCAATGCCCCAATCGATATATCTTGCAGCGGAACCGTATGCTTACTAAGGTACATTAGCCCGATTAAGTCCTCAGGTCCTGATGAAATTCCAGCTCGTGTTTATAAAGAATTAGCTCTCGAAATGGCTCCGTATCTTAAAGTAATATTTAACAAATCCCTCGAAGAACACGCGATTCCCAAAGACTGGAAGATAGCAAACGTGACCCCAATTTATAAAAGCGGAGATAGGGAACAGCCATGTAATTATAGACCAATATCATTAACGTCACTATCATGTAAAAATTATAGAGCATATAATAGTTACATCAATAATGGGACACCTAGACAGCCAGGATTTATTAATAACAAACCAGCATGGGTTCAGAAAATGACAGTCTTGCGAAACTCAATTAGGTCTTTTTGTTCACGATATTTTAGTGTCCGGAGAAGGTAACGTACAGGTAGATGCAGCGTTTCTTGACTTTAGAAAAGCTTTTGACAAGGTTCCCCACTGTAAGTTACTCGCGAAGTTAGCATCATACGGAATAGACAGTAATATAGCAGGCTGGATAGGAGACTTCTTACATGAACGCGTTCAAAGGGTGGTATTAGATGGTGTCAGCTCAGGCGAAGTAAAAGTTACATCGGGTGTTCCCCAGGGAAGCGTGATAGGCCCAATGTTATTTCTTCCGTACGTAAACGACTTGAATACAGTAGTAAAAAACAGCAAGCTCCGTCATTTTTCCGATGATGCAGTAGTGTATAAGGAAATTAGAAATGAAGAGGACAGACAGTTTTTAGCTAAGGATTTAGATGCGATTGATGATTGGTGTGATGGATGGCAACTAGAATTAAATTTGAAGAAATGCGCGATTATGAATTTTTGGAAAAATAATGGCTTTCCCCGGAATAATTATTGCATCAAAGAAAACAAAATATGTAACGTAGATTCAATTAAATACTTAGGCGTCACCATCACTGAAGACATGTCATGGGGAAAACACATCAGGGAAATAACTAGTGTAGCAAACCGTAGATTAGAATTCGTAAAAAGGGTTCTAGGCAAATGCGATGAGAGAGTACGAAAAAGAAGCTATTATACACTTGTCAGGCCTCATTTAGAACATGCCGCTAGTATATGGGATCCGTACGAGGAAGGTATGATAAAAGAATTAGAGCGCGAGCAAAGGAGACCTGCTAGGTTGGTTAAAGGCCGTTATGATAATTGTATAAGTGTTACGAGCTTAATAGAAGAACTACGATGGGAATTAGTATCAGAACGCAGGTTAAAATTTAGGTTAAACCTTTTAAGGAAATTCGAAAGAGTTGTTCACAGATGACGTTAGATATATATTGAGAACCCCTGCGTATTATGCTAGGTTTGATCATCTTAACAAGATTAGAGAGATAGATTGTCGTACCGATAGATTTAAAATGTCATTTTTCCCGCGTAATATGATAGAGAACAATAGGCAGCGTAGCAAAGGTATAGGTACGTGAAATATAGTTAAGAGTAGTGTGTAGTGCATGATGCACGTAATATCAACCAATAATCCCTTCCTTATTATGTAGATACTAACATCTAGTCCATGTGACCCTTCATCAGTAATAGGTAATTCCATGAGATTCATTCTTCACCCACAACATTGCATTGACAGCAGACACGAAGAGAGCGTGATGAGACGGTACGGATATGTATTAAAAATGTTACGGTTCTTTCTGAAGTAGTTTGGACTACCTTGACGAATCATTCAGTAAGTCAGTCAGTCAGGACTTCTTCTTTTGTAGAGGTATATTAAGATTGTAGTCAGTTTAAGAATTCTATGCTCACTTTGATGTTGATGTGACCGTTAGAGTGAACCCTTCATTATGTTTTATGTTCTGTATTAACATTTTCCTATGATATAACCTAGCATATATCCTACTATAAAGAGCATACTTTAGTTGATCATGTTACGAACAAGGGTTTCCCATTCACTCATTAAGGCGAATTTAGATTCAAAAAGTAGCTGACTACCCCAGAAGCATCACACGTCGGCCCGACATCGTTTACATGTCGGCCGACATATACGACATCGGACCGACATCGGTTTACAGCATTCCGTACCCACACTACAGCCGACTTATGCCGATGTTGGGCCGACCTAGGGCCGACATCGGAATACAACCTTGGTGAAAGACGTGTATTAGTATTGATTTCCTAGTGTTCCGTAACTAGTTCTATCCGACATATAGTACATAAATATTCACAACAGTGGAGTAGTCAACATTCTGCTGTAGTATTTATTAGATTTGTTAGTGTGGCTTAATTTGTGCCCTCTATATATGTTAATTAAATCTTTATTCCCGCACCACTCCACCCATTTAAAAAATCTTATACGTTCAAACCAAATACTCTAACTCCCTGTATTAATGAGGGCCATATCCCTTATCATTATTATTAATTAACCAAATCATTTGGATGTTCGCTGGTCCATATCTTACATTTAAAACTTCCATTTTTCCAACAAATTCCATACACATGATCATGCTTCTAGTAATTGCCCAGATAGCATGCAAACTTACGGCAAACTTGTCATAGGGTTGTCACTACAAAGTTGTCGTGGCAAGTTTGCATCAAGCTTGCTGTGGCAAACTAATTCTAGCTTGAAAACTATCTGCATGTGTTACGGAAACTCCACGTTCGACGCATGCTCCTGCAACGCACGGGAAGAGTATGTCTTAACATTCAGAAAAGTTTCAGAATATTCAGATGTGTTTATAATTTGATTTTTAATGCCTGATGAACGTTCAATAGAAATTTGTAATGCAACCATCTGATATTCACGTGTATTTTCCTGTCTCTTTTGCAGTGAAGTGTATGTGACAATGGAATTTCAAGCGCTAAAGTATGTCTACGATTCTTGAGTTCTTAAAGAAATATTTCAATGAGCCTTTTAAGTATCAGAGATTTAAGTCTCCTTTTATTTACCAAAGGACTCGTTTCATTGCACATAGGGATGCCGCACTTAGATTTATCCAGCAACCACCGAAATTATAATTCAATCCAATGGTTATCCTCTAAAGTTAAGTCGAAAAGTAATTTATAAGTCAGACAAGAAAATTTAGAAGCGCACTCCTCAGTTTGAATACCGCGCCTCAGTTATTTGGCGCTTTTTTCCAAGTTTCCTGCGCATCGCGATATCCCTTATGGAAATTTCAGATCAGGTCTGATCTGATCCAGATCAGGTCTGATCTGACCTGATCAGGTCTGATCTGACCTGATCAGGTCTGATCCAGATCAAGTCTGATAGGACCTGATCAGGTCTGATCTGATCCAGATCAAGTCTGATCTGACCTGATCAGGTCTGATCTGATCCAGATTTGTAGCAGTCGATGTTGTCACGTGACCACAACTTCAATCGACTTCGATACTACCGTTCAATAGGTTCGATTTTCGACCTAAATCGCCTTAGCAGACGGGTCACTTGCATTGAAGACGGTGTTGCTGGTTGAGTGTGACGAGTTTTAAGGATTCTTTTGCCATGGACGCTGAAAATTATTCCTTCTTCCTACTATTGGAGTTTGACGAGGATTCCACGTTGGACGTTGTATCCTCTAAAAGCTTGCTGACGATAAAGGCTATATCAGAAGTTTCTGTCGGTGACCATGTGACCACGCGTTACAAAAACAAGAAAGGAAATTGATAGGAGTATACAGCCAAAGTAATTGGTGTATCAAGTGAGTAGCAATGTGTATCATAATCGCTATCCTGCACTTTTTGTGTCCAATCGTTTTCCATATATCGACTGGTGTGGCTTTCTTTCAGTCTCTCGTCCTGAACTTGTGCAAACGATGTCGACCATGCTAAAGACGGGAAATGTTAGCGAGACCAGAGGAGATACACCGAGAGGGAAAGGGTTTCGCAGTAAAATAGTGAAGCGGCTGGCAGATACCTCGTCGGATGAAGATGACGGCGTAGGAAATTCGCATATGCTCCATTGTTCCTTAGTCAGTTTGCAAGCTTGAAAGTTTTAATGTGTTTAAGTGTTTGTGATATGAATTTGCTATCTTTGATGGATCAAGATCATGTAACGAGAAAAATACTATTGGCGTCCGTCGCCGATCTTATACTCACACACTTCATACCTGTCGTGGAATTTGTGCTTCATAAAATCATCATGACGCGGGCGAGGACACCACATTTTCCATAGTGAACTTGGAATGTAACTTGGGTGAACACGTTCATCAATTACTCATATGTGGACAAACATCAGTGGAATGAATCGAATGAGGGGTGGAACCATTCCAAGACGCTGAAATCTTCTTTTTTACGGTAAGTTCAGTCATCCCCTATGCCTCGATTCTGTTTGTTTGCAATGCGTGCGAAAACTATTAAGTCTCATACTCGCTACTTTGTCGTGTCTGTATTGCCCGTCGGAAATTATTCGACTTAGTCGATGGGTAAACGTCCCCATTCGTCGCCCACACAAAAAATTATGAGCCATTCTCACTTAACGCTGTCATTTACGTGAAATACAAGAATTTCTACCAAAAAATTTTTAGAAGTGTGTTACGGAAGCGGACGTTTACCTACCTTTCTGTAATGTATACTATAAGTTGATGTGAAATTGGATTGTGCCTCGTATAAATTATATTGTTTTTTGTTTAAGATTTCGGTGAGGCGTGCTTCCTGCCGTAGTATGAGATGGTTAAATCTGAGGATAAAATTCATTGTAGCTACGTCAAGGGTAAGAACGTAATGCTTTGATATCTACCTTGGTCATACAAAAAAATGTACATATGTTCATGCGTTCCAAATGTGAGAAGTATTTCACATACATTACCGAAATAGTCAATTTAAAAAATAGAAAATAGTTAAGGGTTTAGGTGCTTGATGTTCTAAAAGTGTTTATCTTCTTTATAGGTTTTCGTCATGGTGGAACCTGGGAAAAAGCAAACTATTTCAAGGTGTCATTTGTGAAAAATATTGATAATCATTCGACTAGGTTTTTCAAATATGCTTGTCAATTATGTCAATGAAACTTTGGATCCTTAAGGAAGGTTTTGCATTTGAGATCTACAAATGAAGTATGTATGCTGTTATTGTTTATCCATGCACCAACTGACATTATCCTTAAAATAAATACTTTTATCAAATAAAGTGTATTTTGCTGCAGTTTACTTTTTAATGTTTAAGTATATGTAAAATAACACTAAGTATAATATCTTACAAGTGGCTACGTTATCCCTTCTATTCCATTTGCATTAATGTGTTTACAAATTATTTTCCCTAGTATTTAGGTATGTACATGTGTTTAAAGTATCTGCATTTATAATTTTAGTATCATTCATGAGTCGTGGCTGTAAGTTGATTAGGAATGGCCGTTGGCTGTCAGTATGAGTCTTCTCTTAGAGCTTGCATTAGCTGGAGTATTTTCACTAACATTTGTCAGTTGTAAAATTTCAACTATTGTTTTTTTTCTCTTGAATAATACTGATAAGGGGTTTCAAAGTCTCTTCCAGTTATCTGACTTGGGTAAAATTAGTAGTATGATTCGTAATTTCAAGAGAAGTATTCATAGCTCTTAGTAAATGCTCAATACATGTTATCCATTAATATTTTAACGTTGTATAGATATTCAAAAGGTCCAAAAGGAGTATTGTATAGATGTCAAATGAATGTTACCCTGCTGTGTGGGATTTTTTTTAAATGTGGACATATATATGTATTTTTCATATGGGCATTTGTACATGTGTGTTGTTTTCATAAATCTACTCAGACTAGATGCAATCAGTTGAAGCCCATTTAGGTCATTAAATACTTACTGTAAATGAGTTAACTGAAATCGTGTTATCAAGGATACTCAAATATCTTGGGCTAAGACCTATTTTTCATGATTTGTATATATTTCACTAATTAGTTTCATTAAAAGCTTACTCTGTTGCATAGATTAGTATGGTAATTTATACCAATATGTTTGACCATGGTAGCAGTCTGTTGGGATATACTGATACTTTTTTGCTCTGTACTAAATGTATGCAAGACTGTCTGTGACCACAGAACTTTCTTACCAATCGCGTGATGGGTTTATCCATTTTATGTCTGATTAAGAGGACTTAATCAGACTTCATGCATAGTTAATTTTATGAAAAATTATTCCTGTCATGAAGTTTGGAACTCATTCGATTTTACAGCATGGAATTGGTTCAATTTCTAGCTAGGTGAAATGTACTTATTTTAAATGGATAAAATTCAATCCATTTACTAACTAATGCTCAATGGAGAGGAGAGGAAACATCAAATTTAGATTCAGATGAGGAATCAAATGGAAGACGCAAGAAGAAAACGAAGATAGTCATCTTGCCTGGGGAGTCAGGGAGTGATGATGAGCCAGCCTTGTTAAGAGGGAGGGCAAGAGAAAATTCAAGTGTAAGGGCTAGAGAGTGAGAAATTATAGATGTGAAACCAGCTTTTTCTGCACATGATGAGACATGTTTGCAGCAAGAGTAATATGGCAAGTATGAGTCGTGTGATATGCTAAGTTTGCGGCAGGTATGACACGACAAGTCTGCATCAGGCGTGACGCGACAAGTCTGCAGCAAATTTGTAGACACGTAACTAGTAGGTTTGATTCAGGCTTGCAGCAAGTGTACAGGCTTGTTATGACAAACTTGCAACTTTGCCGTAACAAACTTGTGGCAAGTGTGCAACAAGTTTACCATGCTATCTGGGTGGTGCTACGAATTCATCTTGCATATAAAGTATTTCAACGATTGTTTTTGTTTGTGGACTTCATATAATTTCTATATGCTGCACCTAGGATGATTCAATCCTGAGCCTATGTTGACTTAATGTCAGATGAATATATCACATATATTGCTAGATTCGGGATATGTTGCGTCAATGCTGGGGCTGTGTGGTGTTGGGCCTATGTCGGCTTCACGTCGGGCCTATGTCGGCTTCATGTTGGACCTAGGTCGGCTTCATGTCGGGCCTATGTCGGATTCATGTTGGGCCAGTGTAAGTTGGACGTTGGTCCAATGTCGGGTGGAACTTCGACTGTAGCCCGGCTAAACTTTATCATTCCGACGTTGGGCCGACCTGCAGCCAACATATCCCGATGTCGGGCCGACATTGGACCGACATCGGAATGCTACCTGGGTATAATTATATCAATAATGTTACTCACCATTTATGTACATATCTCTGTCAAAATCGTTAATGTTGAAATCTAAGAAATAATGTTTGAACTTTGTATATTGAAATGCAATCACCTCTATCCTCCCTGGTAGGCGTGGTATATATTGTTTACTTTCTATATCTTATCCCATCTATCACCAGTGCATTATTATTTTTACTTTCATGTCATTGGAGCCTGCTCAGTTTAACATCAAATACTAATTGTTGTTTCCAGGGATTCTGATTCTATGGTGCACGAAGAAGTGAAAGGAAGGAGACAATTCAATGTTGAATATCTCTTTAGAACATTGAAGAATTTAGAAAAGCATTGTCCGTTTAGCTGTTAGATTTCGGACATGGAAGTGATAAAAGAAACGCGAAAGGGATTCTTCAGCGAATTTCTTTTAAAATGCAAGATGTATGGGATTGAGAAGAGCCTTAGCAATGAAGACCCCAAGGAAAATTTGTTGGATATAAATAAAGCTATGGTTTGTCGTTACATAGTAGAACATAAGTCTTTGAACAAAAACTTTAATATACTTGGTTGCCTCTGTAAGCAGAATAATTCTTACTGGGTATCTTTTAATTGAAATTTGTTCTATGTCACTGGAATGCTTTGTATTGGGCATGGGTACTCTCAATTAGATGAGATGTGCTCCGTTTTGGACATGCCTTGCATGGCAAATAAAACTTTTCTACGACATCAGGATCAAGTGGCATCTGCCATCCACGATGTAGCATGGGAGCAGATGAAATAGGCTGCAAAGGAGGAAGCAGACATGGCAAAAGAAAAAAAAAGAGATAGACAAGGATGGAAGTCCATTGATTACTTTTGTCTGTGATGGATCATGGGCAAAGAGATCCTATAAAACGAATTACAATTCATTGTCAGAAGTGGTGCGTATAAAAATATTTAACTAACTTTATGTGAAATCTTCATTCAGTTGGCCAAATAAAACAGTTGTGTATTTTGGTGAATATTTTGCTATTCGCACGCGTGCATTGTTGGATACCACAGCAGGAAAGTGCTGTTTATTGGAGTAAGAAATAAATACTGTAGCATATGCGCTCATAGACGTTCTAAGAATAGTGCTGCTGAACAAACATCATATTTGTTGGAAAAATTGGAATGGCCCATTAACTGGAATGGAATCGGACGTTATTGTTGAAGGATTCAAGAAAAGTGTAGAAATGCACGAGTTAAAGTTCCACAGGTTGATAGGTAATTTTAATTAGAGTAATTCATTCCACAATCGCAATAACCTCATTTTATGTACGTACTATTGGGCAGATACCTAGAAAAAATGCACCATTTAAAATTCTATGATTTCATCGTAACTACTTCTGCAAGTTCACTTTAAGAATTAATTTACTATGACAACCATGTAACTGCATTATTGATTTCCATTATTTTTCAGGAGATGGTTACAGTAGCATAACAACGACGCTCATGAAGGAAATTCCGCACGGGATCAATCTCCCAGTGCAAAAAATTGAATGCTCCAACCACCTAATGAGAAATTACTGTAACAAATTAAGGGAAATTGTGAAAAAAACGAGGAATTCTAAAGGGCCAGTTCCGATTATTTTACGAAAAATCCTAGGAGACAACTTGCTACGGCTAAAAACTGCTACAGCTTCGGTACAGAATCGTGTGCAATTGCTTGACAAAGCCATTAGAAATAGCCCATATCATGTGTTCGGTGAGCACTCAAACTGCGCCGACTATTTCTGCTCGGGGCCGAAGGCGGGGGAGGAGAATTTACTTCCAAAAATGCAACTTCGTGGACTCTGGGACGACATCACAGCAGTGAATGCCAGCCTTGCACGCCACTCAGATAGTTTAATATCCAATGTGACAAATAACTTGGCTGAGTCTTACAATTCATATATTGCTAAGTACGTTGGTGGAAAGTCAATATCTCGCTAATAAGATCTTATCAGGCGCGTTGCGAGCTGGCTGTCACTGCACATAATGCTGGAACCAACTTGCACACCTTGATTCACAAGGGTCTCACGCAAAAGAGTCCTGGATTTTTCACAAAAAAAACATAAAACCAGCACCGAGAAGAAGTCGACCTCACGTTCCAAAAGGAGACTTATTTATAAAAAAATCTCGTCATGCCTCCCAAAAACTGCCGGACCTGATAAAGATTACGGCCTAAACTGTGGCCAGATGGACGAGACTGAAGAAATTAATGAAACTGACAAGAACGACTTCCTTTCGGCTATAACTTTGTGTAAAGAGAAAAGGCAGCAACTCGAGGCTTATACAAGGTCTCAGAATCAGCTCTGGATTTCGGAAAGGCGCAAACGACTCACGGCGTCTTCATTTGGCAAAATTTGTAAGCCGAGACCGAATACTTCAAGAGAGAAAGTAGCGGAAAGTATACTTTTTTCTACTTTCATAGGATCCAAGGCCACAATTTACGGCCGGAACAACGAAGTGCCATAATGGAATACTAGAATTCCAGTGGAAATAACGTTTTCCCCGCTGGTCTTTTTGTGGACCAAACTTTGCCTTTTCTTGCGGCAACCCCTGATGGAGTTTTAGAGGATAATGAAGGGATTATCGAAGTAAAATGTCCATTCAGCTGTAGAAATATGTCTCCCATAGAAGCGGCAGAAAAGAAAGCTCTGAAATATTTACAAAATAGTGGGAATAATATAAAACTTGAGGAAAATCATTATTATTATTACCAAGTGCAAGGACAAATGCATATTTGTGAAAAAACCTACTGTGAATTTGTAGTACGGAGCCCGTTTGGATTGTGGACAAAGAATTTACAGAAATGACCATTTTTGGTAAAAATAAAATGGAAATGCCCTTACAAAAATTTTATTTGGAGGTACTTCTGCCCAAGATCGTCCGCCTAAATGCTAAAAATTACGATAAGCTAAGACAAATAAATAATTTACAAAGCTATACCTGATATTATTCTTGATAATGTTGTCTATTTTCCCCCCTCCTACTCACCTGGTAACGTAGAAATAAAAGTTTCATCGCTTCAGGTGACAAAAAATTTGCCTCCAGCACTGCTGTAGTTTTCTAATGTCGATGAGGAGATATCATTAGGAATGGTTTCATATGGAGCGTTCGAGGTGAACACGAAGGAAATGACTAGGGAAGTGAGAAATTTGTATGTCTTAGTTCGCCGTGATCTATTATATACGTTTAATGAGCGGCAGTCATGCACTTGATCAAAAACTATCATATTTGTGCAATGTTGAGTTTGTGGAATATTTGAAGAGTAAACGTAACCAACGCCAATATCGGCACATGAAATTCTCTACAGACCGCTATCATCATAATAACGATAAATACAAGTTAGCCAGATCATAACTTTAAGAAAGCGAATGTCATCACCCAATCCACGCCCAATTCCTACAACGAAAATATAGAACATGAATAGATTTATCGAGCAACCACTTTCGAAGTCCATTCATTCGTTATTTGACATGGTGTCAGTGGGGTAGCTTGGCGGGGGGCGGTCCGCCCCGGGCGCACTTTTGAGGGGGCGGCACTGTGGGGGTCTGCAGAAGGCTACTAAGAAGGCAGAGGACAGAAGCCGCCCATTAAACGTATATAATATATCACGGCGTACTAAGACAAACAAATTTCTTACTTCCCTAGTCATTTCCTTCGTGTTCACCTCGAAAACTATCAAATTTATACTTCACAGCAGCATTCTTTAGCTATCACCGAGTTTTTTCTTAATGTGTTATTTGTTACGTATGTCTTATTTCTTACCAATACAGTGCAAGAATGTTGGGTGTGTATCTAAATCATACTATATTTGAGCATGTGAAAGCAATATCATAATTGTACACAACTAGTTAACATATATGAAACTTGAAGTGTTTGTTACAGTGCAAAATGTATTTCTTGTGGTGCCGGGGGCGCCAAACTAAAGGACCGCCCTGGGCGGCACACGCACTAGCAACGCCACTGCATGGTTTACCCATTAAGTCAATGTTAAATCGAATTTTTCCAATCCAAAGTTACTTCGGTAAAATGTTAGCAATATTACACGAGTACCATTGCTA
The DNA here is from genome assembly GCA_963169105.1 of Ceriagrion tenellum. Classification (NCBI taxonomy): domain Eukaryota; kingdom Metazoa; phylum Arthropoda; class Insecta; order Odonata; family Coenagrionidae; genus Ceriagrion; species Ceriagrion tenellum. Next base: position 43,408,037 of record OY720638.1, on the reverse strand, counting down.
AATATGCAACAGCGTTGTAGTATCGACTCTTTCTTGAAACGCTTCGTGTTGCTCTGAGAAACGAAACGGCTTTCAATCCTCGCGAAGGGAGTCCGCTGAGCTCACTCAGACCGAACTTTGCCAGAGTCCGACACCCTATGAGGTGAAATTTGACACGGCATGCCCCGAATGTTTTTTTTTCACGTGGAGTCCCCCACCTCTATTTCCCCTCTAGTCCCTCGCCGACTTCCCCCTACCACGCCGAGGACTTTCCCATTCCACTCAGGTCTCGGAGGGGAGAAGCCAGTCGAGGAGAAACTGAGTAGTAGTGAGCCCCCTTAAGGAGCAGCGACCGCTCTCCCGACGATGGAGCAATTGTGTACGCGGCCTTCATCTTCAGCTTTTCGCCGACGATTCGGGAGAATACCAGTACCCTTGAGGCACTACAAAGCCATGATGGCAGCTTGAGTGCCCTCACTTTGGCCAACTAATCAAATGACAATTTTTGGAAACTTGTCCAGTGAAAAAAGACAACCCTAGGGCCCTTAGCGTTAAGCACTTCACCTCATAAATTAGTCATTTTTAGGAATAAGATGAAGGGAACACCAGTAATAGAGGTTCCTAAAATATTCAATGAATTTTTATTCAAAGAGACTTGAAAGTTAAAATGTCAAATCAGAGTTAAGTAGCTGATTTATCCCCAACTGATTATGAGTCACCATGCAAGCTGGCCGATTTCAAGGAGTGCTCTAAATTAAACTCTTAAACAGCACCTTCACATCCGCTTGTTGACCATGATTCCTCAAGGATCTTAGCACAGATCATCCACAAGGGCGTGATGAGCATGCTTTAGTCCCAAATTCTTTCCAAGAACAGCTATTAATAAAAACACAGAACTAGTACATCGGAGCAAGATGTGGTTACAATAATAGGTGACAAGCTCAGCCACAGTCTACTACAGAAACATTCCTCGCACAAATTAGAGGAGTCCCCACATGAATTATAAGGGCAGGTTAATAATAATTAAAGTTTCGTGTTGTTTGCTGAGAGAAATTTCCACAAATATGCATTCCTAATCTCAGAAGAGGTTACCAAGCCTACACACCAGATAGTTCATTCCCTTTCAAAAGCACCCCCTTCCATTTAATTTGCAACACTCCAGGCCAAATTAATTTTCCCCAAGTAGGATAGGACCCCAAATTTTTACAGGAGGAACTTCCGTGAGGCTAAGATGCCAACTGTTTTTCTAAATGTCGGCCACCTACGTTAAACTCAATTGGGCAAACTGAATAAGTGCACTAGGCATAATACTAGAACCCTTTTAGTCGCCTTTTACGACAAGCAGGGATACTGCGGGAGTACTCGTTATCCCCCTACCCGCAGGGGTTAACAAGACTTAAGGTTCACAGCAGGCTTGTACTTAAATAGATAGTTTCATTCACAATTGCCATCATATTTCTTAAGTATTGGCATCCATACCCCCTCCTCAGAAACCTCCAGAAGTTGGCATATCTCAAGAGGCAAGAAGGATATTTACCGTTGATTTTTACGATGATTCCTCAAGGGTCTAAGAGAGAATACAAACAACTGTATTAATCATTTTCTTTGACATCCCCCTGGTTTTATACCTAGTACAGCTAAGACCATAAAACAAAAACTGTTGGAATAAGAATAAGAGGTCACACAAATGAAAGCCCACAACTAAAATACAAAAAAGCACTAAACATAACTTTCAAGTAACCAAGTGTAGGACTCACCTTTGATTTCTTCTGAGAAAATAGGTGACAGATATGTTTTTAAGCAGTAAAAGAGCTTGATATGTTACTACCAAGAATTTTAAGAAGGCCCTTGTCAACACTTACAGGGACATGAATTCAAGCCAACTAACTAATGATGCAAAATACAGTTCAATGCGGATGGGCTACTGTGTGTGGAAACTGATGAGGAAACAAGACCCAGAACTATTACTTTATCCTACAAGGGGTTTTGCCACTTGAGGGGATTCCCATTTCATTCTCTATAATAGACAATGCTACTTATCAGAACACCCTTTGGCAAATAATCCAGGGGCAGTATAAGGAAACATTTCTTGATTGTATAATTTTTCAGGTCCCCCAAAGTAAAAAGTTTTTCTCGCGCACTCCCTGCACTTCCAGTAGGACCCTGTGAGGGAGCAGAGTTGTTGTAGGGCAGGATTTTCAAATTCCAAAAGTACATGTAAAATCAGTCCAAACAGAGATGCAGGACCATAGACCAAGAAAAGTTTTATAGACGAGTATACAATTTGAACAGGAGGAGAAATCTAAAGATTAAGTATGAAGAAGAATATTGAAGGGTAATGGGTTGTGAAGCAGGTGCAATTTCTCTGTAAACATTTTAGTTAACATAGAAATAAATTAAAAAATATAATAAAAAAGAAGACAAACCCAATACTCATGCCATGCGGATATAATAAAAATCTCACATATCAGCAAATGTAATATCAAACTAATAGCAAAAATATATAATTTTACGTAATAATCAAAAGGTGAGGTAGAAACATGGCAATCCTTCTCGGCAGAGCTAATTTGTTGAGGGAAGGAGAGGAGGTTTTTACCATTACACTGCTCAATATGTTTAGAGTTCAGCCAATATGATGGAGTACGCATCACACGCAGTCAAATGGTGAGACAATTGAATGCTGTTCACTACAGCTCATATGGTCAGTGAAAACTTGGAAGGAAGTACTATAAGGTTCTTCAGTTGTTGGTTCTCAGTTATGATTCTGAATTCTACACACCTTCACTTCACTCAGATTTATCAGCCATGACTAGCTTTTTCTCCCTTTTTTCTTAAGTTTACTTTCAACAACATATCCAATAACTCTACCACATCATACATTATAAAGAGAGTAATTATAGTACTCACGTATGGGCTATGTAATGATTTTATCAAAAAATAGTAATCCCATCAAACTGAATGTTGGCATTTTAGGGTTTTAAGGCATGAGGAATCAACCAGTACAGATCCAATATCCACAAAAACTTTTCTTATGTAAATTAAAAGGACACAACTCTCAGAAGCATTGTATTGATCACAATTTCAGTTACTTTCTCCAGACTCTACAGACACACTTCACTTATTCATTTTATTTCTACATATGCCCCACAGAAGGCCTCGGAAGCAACAGAACTATAATTTTAATAAACTATTAGGGGCTAAATTATCAACGGAAAAATCAAATCAGAAGTTCATAACCCAAGAACCACCAGTCTAGCAAAAGTCAGCTTTGACAAACTAAGCAAAGACAGCAGGCTCCAGTATGAGCACCATAAGCCATGATAATTTACCACGCTCAAAGCCAAATGTTTGAATTTTTTGGCATGTTTTTACTAACAACAGTTTTTATAATTGCTACGGAGGCTTCCGCGGTGATTTATTGAGTTCAGTTTATTTGGGGAAAAACCCGAACTTAAGTTTTTATACACTAATTCTACACATAGCCTTTCCTGGAGTCATGAGACAAAGCAATTTGAATGTGCTTTTACCACAATATATCCCTCTTCATGCATTAAATGTGGAGTGGAGAGAAGTGTTGAATAATTTGGATTAAAATCATTATGTCACCCACATGAACACTAAAAATGAAAATATTAATTTGGACTTCACCGAAGATGTTATCATGGCAAGCTACCAACTTTTTCATATCTTTCTTACGTCTTTATTGAGTTTGTTCATATTTTTACACATACTTAAATATACCCTTAATTAAAGGCTTTTTTTTATGAAATATATACACAACATTAATTTTTATGATTTCTTGAGGAAACTTACTTAAAGCCATAATTGATGAATTTGAAATTAAGATAAAATACATAAAAAGGTCAAAAACATTGAATAACATGACATGAATTTCCATCATTTATCATACCCATAATAATTAATGCACATGTCATACCATGCAAAGCACTATCTCCCATTACTTATAGTCATAAAATATGCAGCAATGTGACACTCACTCCATTGTCATAATTGCCAGAGACTATAAGAGAATTCCTGCGCATCCTTGTCCAGCAATAAAATGCCTATCATCTTTACTTAGTGTGTTTAGGCCAGAATTTTCACCATATTTTGCAAAATTTTTAAGTTTCTTTGGAAACACTGTTGGCTTCACCATAAAACTATAGTTGTGTATTTAAAGTGTACGCTTATCCAGGTTGGATGTGGATTCACATGTACCTCTGGAATTCATCAAATATTGCAAGACCCCTATATTCACGATAGACACTGTTGGAGTCCTTCCCAGGACAACTGAGAACACAATGTATGAGTAATTTTTCCATTTTTAAAGCAGTAAAGATTACCACGCAAGAGAAATACATTCACAGCATCATATTTTCTCAAATACTATCAGTTTTCTGAGGACATGTTGACAAATTTAATGCAAATTAGCACTGCATAATTGTAAACAATATTCAAACTTTTTCTTAAGGCGTGTTTACGCCATCCATCCACATTCAGATGGCCAAACAGATACACTGACAAATGCTTAAAATTAGAACAGAGGCCATAATATGACCATGTGTCCATGCATTTGTGAAATTTTGGGTGATTACAAGGTGAAATTTTAATGGTGAATGTATTAAGGCTGCTCCCCGCTTGGGTGCATGCATCATGTAAACATGGTTTTATGCTATGGGACACTGTAAAGGCAAATGATTCTATTTGCCTTCCTCCTCTCATAGGTAGGACGACAAGAATAGACATACATTAAATTCATTAAAATACCAAATATATATTTGATTTGCTCTCCACCTCCCCAATGCAATTCCTTCTCATCATGCATGTGACTTCAGCAGTAACATTTTTTAATTTCTGAATTAAGTCAAGAATAAGCCCTTTTTTGATGAAGAGCACTTTACACCTCATCCCCCTTGCTAACTGTAGTCACAACTTTCACAGTTGGGAGCCAACTTCAAAAAAGTAAATGGCAAGTGTCAAAATGACTCCCCACCCAGCAAGGAATATAGATGCCACAATTCTACAAGGTGGTGCAATTTTGTAGGCTGTGGTTATACCATTGCATTATTAAATCTGCAATTCTCTATGGCTACAGATAAGGTGGTAAAGAAGGAGTGAGTGCAATTAGTTAAGCACAGAAGACTCGAGGACTAGAATCTACCACAAAGAATGGTGGTTTGTTAGAATAATTCAAGTAACTCAGTATTCATACTTAGGACCAAATATTTTAGGAATTGTCTTGCTCATTTCATTAATATAAAAAATGGTGCAGAGAGATCAATCACAAGGGGCGAGTAGGAAACTACTTTTAGTACCCGAGGTAGCCCATGGAAAAGATATCATTGGAAGAGGTAGGGAGAAGTAAGAATGGCTCAGAAGTTACATTTTAGGATTGAATAGAGAGATTTAAAATCTAGAATAATTCTAAGGGTGGATATAGGGATAATGGTTTGATCACACAAAATCACCATTCAGTTTATCATCAAATGAATATACCCCTATATCAAAATGCAAATTTACAGCAACCAAGTTCTGATTTATCTAACTCACAAATGCATGCAGCTTTTCTCTCATAAATATATCCAGCCCCGGTGCTACACTTCCCCTTTCCCACTAACTTCACCATTCACTCTCTCATAAGCCATATTTGCACAAAAATTGTCAACTTTTGTAAAATTATCACCACGAATTTAAAAAATTTCAATAAGCCTCCACAAAAACTATAAATGTAGCATTTGTTACATCAGTAAAATCTGAATATCTATTCACATTACAGTCAACATCCAAATAAAAATGTAGAAGCCTACCCAGCGGCCTTTCATCAAACAACCAATTCATTGGTAAATCATGCCATGCATCCCTTCTTTACCATAAAGTTGTTTAACATGATTTCTGCTGCAACACAGCAAGCAAACTGTGAACGTATTTCCCTTGCACGAACAAAATTCCCATTTTAACATGGTTGCTGGAGTTCACTGTAACGATTCTGCATGCTCTAATTATGAGTCCTTCTAGTTTTGAATATTGTGAAACAAGCATGTAATACCAAAATGACCCCAAGTCATCTTTTTGAAACAATAACACTCATAACACCAACAAACTCCATCACTAGGAGATGGACCAGTGTGGTTATAAAAATGGAAGACACCACTGCAAATCCTAATCCACGTTACTTTAAAACCAGCTTTGTAGCATTCCTAACCCTCAGCACTACATAGGCCTAGGTTTCATAACCCAAGCCAATGCAAAGAGAGGTATCACAGGAGGGAAGTATTGCCGAACTGCATCGCATTGGTTTGATGAAGAAGTGAATGCAGTGTGATCTACTAAGATTTACTTCAGAATGGAAGAAGTACTCTGTGCTAATCCATTTACAGGGGCCATTATGAAATATTAGTATTTTCATGAATCTGCAACATTGTACTACAGAGAAAGAGGCAAGATTTGCCTTAAATTGTACGCTGAGTAAGATAAACCTTTGTCACTAGTGACATCATCAGAGGGTAATGAATTTATCCAAATCCTAAGGCAACGTTGCTGGTCACAGTAAAAAGGTGATGAGTAATACTATTCACAGCAGTAACCTTGACCAACACAAGAGGAAAATGTGTGAAATGCCAAAAGTGATGGGCTTAGGAAAAGATTTACCTATAAAATTTCATTGTTAGAGATGATTGAAAAAGTGATTGAATGCTTCAAATGCAAAAAGAGGAGGTATTATAGACAGAAAAAAAGATAGTAGCTGTAGAGTGAGACAACCCCATGGATGCCTACTTCAAAAAACTGAATTCACAGAGAGCAATACATCCAATGCCCTCACAAGAGTGCATTCATCCAAGAAAGTTCATCACTATTCTTCTGGTCATGTGCTTCTTCATCAACCCATACCCTTTCAAGTGCTTGCCTGGCTGAATGCAATAATGGTCAATCTCTTGTCACCCTTTCTAGCTTGTGTGCAATTCTGGACTGATCTTGATATTTATTACACTAAGTTACAAGACAAATTCAAGTCATTTTAAGTGATTAATTTAGTCAAGTAAGAACTTACTGCACTGCTATATCAAAAGTTTCCAAATTCCTTCTTATTGTTTACGCATAGTGTAATGCAATGAATAAAACCATAATTAAAATTTATTACAACGTTTGACACAGCACAGTCAATTATTTCTCACGTGTATCCTTCACCAACTATATGTTTTCTCATGGCTTTTATGCTCTGGCTAAACAGGATTGCTTAGCATGATGAATTTATGGGATGCTACTCTCATGCTATGCGAGGTATGTCTGTACTGACATTTACCAAAAAACTGGTCACAAAAATATACCGCAAAACATTTTGCAGATCTCACAATTCTAAATGTTGTATAAATATAAGAATTTTAGACGAACTTAATCAGTTGTTTCTTTCTGTGACATAAATATAAGTACCAGATTTTAACTTCTCAGCAACGGATAAAACAACAAAAAAGTCTGCATCTTCAAGCCTTAAGGTATCCTTTAAATACTTTTCCAGAGTTATTCCTCCTCTGCTTTCACCAGGAAATTTTATGAGATCACCTTCATTTCCAGTGCTCCTGAAATTAAAATAAGTGTATGTCAAGATTTTTACATGGACATCTATGAGTATTTTTTTAGAACTTGAACACTATGTGTGGTATTCTCTTAAAAGGAATTTATTAATGTTCGTCTACTTCGGATGAGAGTAAAAGGATGACTGCCGCTCAACTGCCAGAGTACATAATTGCTTACAGAAAAACAAGCGGCAATCTTCACGTGTGACACTAACATATGAAAATCAATATATGACATCTCCCTTCCCAAGATAATTTAACAACATAACAAAAATTTCTCTGTTACATAATAAATATTACATGATAAATATTACCCAATTTCATGATAAATATTACAATACAGTTAACATAGCGATGCAATATAACGTTATACAGAACACAATGTTATATAGGTACCCTGAGAGCACACAAAAAATGGTACACGTCTAAAATCAGTCTATTTCGAGTCTACGGGTAACTTGACCAATTGAAGTTCGATGTAGACCAAGAGTACACACGATGTAGACTACAGTTGTACATACCTATGTCAAAGGATAAGGTTCACATGATGGATACTGGGTACCTAATGTATACCTGTTGAATAACCAACCACAAATGTTTAATGTATTATGTTTTTAATAGCATGATACCTGTTCTCATATTTACAAAAAAAGGAAATCCTGGTGTACAGGAAAAAGTTATAGTGTCAACATTACTCCATAACTGCATATAATCATTCATCGTGTGGTGAATTCATCAAGCGAATGGTCAGGTTGGCTGCTCTTGTTTCAAGAGTTGTTTGTGATTGCGATCCTGCTATCCTGTGATGACCAAGGTCGAGTGTGTACAAGTGTTCACAGAGAATATAATATATTATATATATTCGAGGATTATAATATATATTTATTATTCGTCCTCCATTGTTATGATAGGAGTTGAATGAAATAAGTAGTGTGCTTTTAACAGGAAAGGCTTTGACCACATTCAGTCTTACAAAACATACCATTTTGTGGAATGTTAAAGTTTTCGTAATTAATCTAGATAGATATTTTTTTTCAGATTGCTGCATGTACTGGTCATTCTCTCTGGTCTGTTATATAACAATTTTGTATTTTGATTTATCAATTCTCCCTTTTCCTTGCCATCTAATTTCTTGAAGTGCTACCAAGTCAAACTTGAATTTTGTTATTTCATTTGTTACTTCATTTTTCCAGGTTTAAATAAAGTCTAAACAGTCCATTTTGCAATTTCTTAATCCATCATCCTGTACTGGTTGCCAAAGTCGTTTTACATTATCAGTCCATCATCTGAGGCTTATGTGTTGGTTCCATGACGTTTTGGTTTCTTTTAGTATGTGGAGATGTTAGCCCTATGCCGAACCCCTAAGAACCCTCATCCTTCGAAGAATTTAAATTCTTCAAAGGAAGTCATCAAAATGGCCATAAATTCATTTCAGGTTGAAAAGCTGGATATAACTATAAGATTTACAGTACCTATACTAGATATTAATGTAAAAAAATATTTTATGTTTATATCTGGTATACCGTAGATCTACATTATAAGTTACCAGTACACCAAAAATGAGCGACATTTGCCTCTAACATAGACCAAATGTACACCTAATGCGAACCAATGTTAGACATATACATTTGATACACAGGAAACCATTAGGTTTGCTGTATACCAGATATAGAAGTCTACATTGGGTTTAAATTAGGTACATTGCAAACTTTGTGCTCTCAAAGTACATATCCTCTACAGGTAGCGCTTTGGCACTTTCATTAGTCTACCTGATCTAGTTTTGTAAACACTAGAATTATTTCCTCTTTCCTGAAGGGACAGGTGAGGGGAAGGTTTATAAGGAACACTAGAATTATTTCCTCTTTCCTGGAGGGAGAGGGGAGGGGAAGGTGATCTCTCAGGCTCAGTTATTACAAGTAAACTCTCAGGGTCGTTTGAATAAAAAATTGGAGCACTATGCATGAACAGATTTGGTGGTGATAGCTATGCTTCACTATACCTTGAATTTGAATGAAAAAACTTTGAGTAAAATGTTTATTTCAACAACCTATGCATTGACTGGAGACTGAACATACCACAAGAACAGCATTAGGTTCATCAACCAATTTATTGGAATCCACTCAAAATTATCAAGTTCATTGCAGTAATAATGTCAGTGGGAGGACTTAGAGCTGGTAAACAATAATTCTTGCTAAATTCCCCGGGAAATTATTCACATTTACTTATCAAATACATCACCATAGGGGAAACAAACAAAATTATTGTGTACCAAGGGTTGTAAAATTGTAGGCCTTATGTTCACCAGAAACTTACCACCCCATCATTATAGAAACAGAAACAAATACTTATATTTTAGAACTAAAATATAAGTGATTTCAGAATTAGATGTTATACAGCCTATCCAGGCCAAAGAAATTCAGGCATCGTCCACTGACAGGATGCCAAATAGATAGGCCAAATTTACCAAAGAGAGAGAAAATAAAACCTGGCTTAAATAAGTAGCTATGTTGGAATAAAGAATAAAATAATGTAGCATGTTTTGCATAACATTTCATGAGAAAAAAAACAAAGTAAGACACATGCTAAAGACAGATTTTATGTGGACTTCTAGCAGAGCAATACAGCTTTGATGTTATTTTAAATATTTTCACAGCATGATTTTGAAAAATTAAATATTTAACAAATAATATCATTTTGGTATTTCATTATTAATTGTAGTTATCTACATAGATGTTACATAGTAATCGTATTTAAGACCTATTTTTATGGTCTCTAGTCATAATGACCTGATACAACCATATGTATATGCATTAGGGAGCAATTGAGTAAGGGTTAAAACTCTCCACGTGTTCACAAACCAGCAGAGTCATCATTAGCAATTGAGCAAATAGCAGACACATCAACAGCCACCATAGTGTACAAACGCCATTCTACTTTTATATATTAATACACCAATGAACTTTTGAAATCATCAAGTAATCAAGGGTTGAAACTGTCATTCTACAAATATTACTTCCGGATACCGCATTGATCAAATGGTATTAATAGAAAGATATGACATGATTGTAATCACTGAGATTACTTTCAGATGATACAAGAAAAAGATGCATTAAAAAAGAGGCCATGCCTAGTGTCAATGTTAGCATGTGACCCAATCAATTCATGAGAAATGCATACAAGAACCCCTTGCTTGAGCACATAATTTTTTATGAAGAATGTGCTTTTACATCAAAAAAATAGGCACACTAAAGGGTAGAGTATTAATTGCTAAACTTGAATATTTTTTTTTACTTCTTGAGCCTGCAAACAAAGGGGGGTGCATGTCATAAACCACAATCACACAAGTAAATACAGTATGTATAATGAAAAATAAGAAACAGGGATTCAAAACTAGCCAAGCCACACTTCATAGAGCAATCCATTTGTTTGAGCAATGCCTTAAATAGTTTGACCCAGCACCTTCCTGCCCAGTAGAAAATATCACAGCTGCATCTCTTCCCAAAATCACTTCCTCTACATCTCCCTCCCTCACCTCAACAATCAAATGACTATGTAAGAGGCTTGAGTCTATAAGTGTGTGTTGTCTTGAAAATGAAATGTTTCTGTTCAAACTGCAATCAACCCAATACACCAGAAGGAAATCCAAAGTGTTTCCTTTCATTTAATGTTAAACACCAACAATGCCAATTCAGGATAATGTGCACTACACAAAGCTCTACCAACTCAAAGTTGCAGCTGCTGATAAATATAACTCTATAGAAATTTCACTGAGACACTTCAGGTGGAATCAAATATCTTTTCAAATATGACTGCAGCTGTATGAACCGGATATAAAGAGGCACATATTGAATTAACTCACCTCAACCAACTAACAAGGCTCAGCAAAGAGAGAGCAAGACGATTAAGCTTCCTCAAAAATGTTCCGATATAATCCTTCCAGTGCAGTACAGGAAGTAATTCCAAATCTCTGATCGCATCATTCACCAGCCTTCCAGTATCACGAACATTGGCCATAACACTCCTGAAAGACAAATATATTTTCATAAGTTATAAAAATAATCAATTGCTAGTATCGACTAACAATGAGCTATGTACGTACTCATGGTCCAAAGAAGAGCCATTCCCTTCGTTTAAAAATCTGTACTCATGCCTAAACATTTCTTGCTTATTGACTAAATAGGAATGGAAGTTTGAGGTTTGTTTGACTGCACCTGCAGATTCCCCAAGAGTGAGATCAATTATAGTCACAGGCATAGGGTTGGACGTTAGTTCCAATGATGCCAAGTCCCGACCGCCATATTCATCAAGAAGTAATCCCTGGAATAATAAAACATTGAACAAGTATTCATCATGCATTTACACCATGAGCAAATTCTTATGGATTTTTTCTAGAAATTATCGCAATATTAAATACAGAGCCTATATTTCTCATCTCAAACAAATATCATCACTCATCCACAGCATTCACCAAAATATAATTCTTTACCCTTGAGAACATAATAGATGAAATAATGGAATATATTTCATGGTATCTGAATGAAGTGGTCCTTGAAAGGATAAACTATTACAGAAGTGAAACTGCTGATGAAAGTTATTAGAACACTTTGAAGCCCAGACGCACAACATAAATGCAAGCTTGCATCTCCAGTTCGTGGACTTCCAAGACAGGTGATCTACCTTGGTCAAACTATTTCGGAATGCAGATGCCACCTCAAGCCTGATGCAAGAACTTCTAAATGATGGGGTTGCAATATTTCATAAATAAAAACCCCTAGGCTTCTTGTCCAAAGTACTCACCAAAGCAATTCGCTTTGAAGTGTTAAAGAAACATTTCTGGTCAAAGTACATTCATACAGCACTAGTTGCTTTAAGAAATAAATAATTTCAACTAACATCTTTTTTACAACATAAATAATTCACCGTATTGGGATATATATAGGTGTAACAGACATTGTGAGTACCAATTGCTCACAGGCAAAAAAAAATCATGTAGGAAGATTAAAGTAATGGCCAATATGTTAGATAGGAGCAAATAAAGTCAAGAGGTTTTGAACATCAACATAAATATTCAGCAGAATTAAAGCATAGCCTCAAGAAAAACTCTTTATTGACACCAAAATCACTACAAAATAGAAAAAACAATTTCCATTGGAACAAATGAAAATTATTTCCATTGGTTCAAATAATTACTCTAGGAAACTTTTTTGTTGTCTATTGTCTCATGAAATATGGACAAGGGCAGGAGTAACACAAGTTTATTCTTAGTGAAGAAATGGAGTTAAGGGATAGTGACCTCGACAGGTATCCCAGTCCAATTTCCCATCATTTAATTGTATCATTTTTCTGTCCAAGAGATCAATAATTTAAAATTGCCGCTAATAGCACATGGTAGTGAGTTGGTACATGGCGCCACACATGAGCTATAAACAAATTCACATTATGGAAATGCAGCTAACAGTTAAAATAAAAATGAAATTAGGGAAAAATTGCCTCAAGCTACCATTTTCCCTGTCACTCAAGATCTAAATTAACCACGACTTAAATTTGATAAATAACTGTATGACTCTGGCACTGAAGAAAGATAAATGCACTAAAATTCATGCATTTTACACAATTGATAGATTATATTCGGCAACGTTGATTTGTTAGGTGTCTACATCGACATATAGAATTTCCCCAAAGGTGTGTAAAAAAACTCAGTTTCTCTGTGGGGACTTGGTCCAAGGTTCGTAAATTTAGTATGTTTTGTAAATTTGAAAACTTCATATTTTTGAAGAGCACCATGTATTTAGCATGGGCTTTTCGTCGGGACAGACAGTTTTGCTTCGTAAAATTGAAGCTTCCTATTTGCCCACTTTGTATCATCGAGCTTCGACTGTAATCAGGAAAACAGGAGAGGCATATTGAGAGTGGCAGAAGAAACAGAAGGACAAATATTAACAAGAAGATAGAGAAGCAATGGGTCACAGAATACAAAATTGGGAAAACAGAGGGGAGAAGATTGTTAAAAAACATTAATATCTACCAAGACAGCATGAAGTAGAGAATCCAATATTAAACTCAAGTGAGTAACTAATCATACTAAGAAAACTGGTGGAAGGACACTGTGAGGAAATGGAAATCATTCAAAAAGACGGGAAAGTGGGTGCACTATACACTAAAAGAAAATGTTATTTGGAGTTAAATAGAAGAGCAAATTCATCAAAGTTAAATAACAAAACAGGTAAGATATTGATTGAATAGAAAGATATGTAGGATAGAAGAAAAGCAAATGAAAGAGCTATATGACACAGATAATAGACCAGTGGACCTAGATATAGAAAATGAAGGAACAATAGATATGGATATCCTCAGACTGGAGATCCTCAACAGTGAAATGAAGAAGGCATGATGAGAGATGAAGGCAAGAGAAGCAGTGGGAGTAGATAACATACCTTCACTGAAGAATTCAGATATTAAGGGAAGATGAGCTTTTTTAATACTTATTCATAAGATCAATGAGGAAGGAGTTTGATGGGAAGAATTCACAAAAAGTCTCAATACCTATCCCAAAGGAGAAAAAAGCATGAGGAGTTTTAAAAAATTAGTTTGATTTCACACAGGATAAAAGGTTTGCTTAGAAATGATTAAGCAAAGGTTGGAGAGCAAGTTGTTTCAAAGGTAATGATCATAGATAGGAGAGGGCAACTCTGGGTGTAATTGCAGTAATGAGAACATGTATGGAAAGAAACATGGACCATAATCAGGATATTTTGGCTACATTTTTCAATTTCAGTAAGACATTTAAATAAGTTAACTCGAAAAAATTAATGCCAATGCTCCTGAAAATAGGAAAAGATTAGCAAGATAGGAAATTCATTCTAAACTTCTATATGGCTCAGAGGGCACAGGTGAGAGGAAGGGATGGGGATTGGGGTGGTCAAAGTTATGCAGTGGGGTAAGGCAAGATTGCCCTGAGTCACCCATGCTTTTAGGCCAAGGAAATTAAGGGAAGTCAGCCACACTAAAGCTGATGCACTACTTCTACTACATAGACACATTTATTGTTTGGCCACATGGACCCAAGGCACTAGACAACTTCCTTGAACACATGAATAAACAACATCAAAGCATTTAGTTCAGGATGGAGGAGGAGAAAAACAGTAGCTAACCATCCCTCGATATTTTAATTCAACAGAAGGAGGACGGTACTTCAGGTCACCGAGTGCATCGAACACCTACACACACTGACTGGTACCTAAATGGCAAAAGTCACCACTACCGTCCCAAAAAAGAGCTGTCATTTCTACATTCGTGCATTGAGCAAAAACTGTATCAGACAAGAAAAGCCTACTCATAGAAATAGAACATATTCGGAAAACCTTCCGCCAAAATGAGTATATGGAGAGAGATATTTCACTAGCCTTGAAAAGACCCAGTCACAATAGCAAAAAATGCCTTGTTGATAATTTCATCACTCCTGAAATGCCTCCCAAAAAGAACAAACCCATTGTCAGAGCTTGCCTGCCATATATTTCAACCATCGTGGGGAAAATCTGAAGGATCATGGCCAAACAGAACATACAAACAATCCACAAACCACAAAAAAATGCATGGCATTTTGGTGTGAGTGAAGGAGAAATTTGGAATCAAGACATCGGGAGTTTACCATATTCCATGTCGATATGGCAAAATATACATTGGGGAGACAGGACAGGATGCATGATAGAGACCCAAAAAAAAGAACACAGGAGGTGTATTGGACTGTTCCACTCGGAAAAATCTGCCTTGACAGAACATAGCCAATCAGAAGACCACATCATCTCCTTTGATGATGCTCAACTGGTCTCCCAAGTCAAAGGGTATTGGGAACATGTTCTAAAAGAAGCCATTGAAATCAGGCTGTGAAGTAACACCTTAAATCAGGAATCTGGATGCATTCTAAGCAGGGAATGGAAGCATAATTTAAAAAATAACGGAAAAAATGAGATAAAAATACCCCCCCTAATAGACAGCTATAAAAGCATAGACATGATGTCCTGGGAATCATTGCTCTGAAGACAATGGAGAAGAATTCCATTGAAACATTGGCAGCAGCCAACATCCTTACTCCAATGGAAACCCAAGAACAATTTATACATTTAATTCGCCGAGAAAGTACAAAATCTTATTCAATGAATAATGTTTACAATACATGAAAACAGAAAAAGTCCCTGATTTTATAGAGGTGCAACATTGCAGGTTTGAAACTTTAAAAGAAGCTAATTAACAAAGGCAAAAGCTACAAACAAAACCAATAAACAGGAAACGTACATTTTGATTCCAAGATAAATAACAGAAATCATTTGCTCACCATCCCCATCAAGCAGATTCATCCAGCCTTCTGCAAAGGCCCTTATAATACCTGTATCCCTACCATAATTGGGTCATGTCTACATTTCTTGCAAGACCTTCAGTTTAAGTATCCCATGAATGAGAGGATGGATCTTTTCTCTTCCTTCCACTTTTGAGCATGAAGTAATTCAAGCTTTCACATAGCAAATGCAATAAACAAACAGCAACTCTTTCCTTGCAAGTTTCCTGCAAAATTAAAGGAATAAAACTGATGTTAGTTTGTATCGTCAATCCGATCTAGAAATCTGTAAGTCATTGCTTCACGTGAACATGTTCAATCTTTCGAAATACTGCATGGAGGATTACCTGTTTAAACAATCCATTCAGGCTTCTGTTGCCAACTCGCTGAAGACTTTTCTGACTCTTCCGATGATTTTCAGGGTAGTACACCAGCAGGATGCTCCAAACCCTGGGAATAATAAGCTGCGGCTATTTTTTTGCTATTCTTCATTTTTAAAAAGAGTCATCCCCTATCAAATTTCTTATTTTCTAAAATGTGAAAAGACCAGCAGGACCGATCAGGAAACACTTTTCCACATAGATCATGCTTGCCTTTTTCTCCAGTTTATTCTGGCTACTCATGCCAAATGTATTAAAACTTTTAAAATTCTTCTAAAGCATAATAAAACTAATTCACTAAGTGGTCGCCTCCTTATGCTCTATCAAGAGCATGAAAAATATATAAATAAGCTAAGTTCACAGGAAAACCAAGCTTTACATAACACACTTGACAGCATGTTCATGAGAGACAATCCACAATTAGACATTCCAAAGTCGACATCAGTTTACAGAGAGTTAAAGAACACTTAAAGCAAAAATAATGAATTTTTTGGCTCATAACACAAGTATTTCCCCAAAAAATACCAAAAAAAATCACCAATCATCTTAGGTGATTAATTTCAATTTGAGATTTGGCCTTTAGACCACCAGCAATGAGCTTTAGCAGATGTAGCGCCAGTATATTTTGAGTACCATATATACTCATGTATAAGCAGACTTTTTGAGGCCAAATTTTTGACTAATTAATTCAGGGGATCAGATTATACACAAGTCAATCCAATAACAGCTTATATCTTAGCATGAAAAAAATAAGGTCAATCTTTCCCTGACCACAAGGCATCAATGGTTGGTGTATTTCAATGTAGGCGAGGCCTACATTGAAATACACCAACCTCCAAAGCCACCCAAATAATTTCACAGAGCACAGAGTTTCTCACATCCTCCACAGCTGAGATTCATAACTTTTATTTTATGATTTAACAGTGATGTGGGCCAGATTATTTCATTTTGCAATTGGATTCAAAGTGACTCACATATGGTGGTATTTAGAACCAAGGTCCATAACTAAAGGCTGGCTTGAGAGTGGGGTTGCATATTTGTGAACCAACATCAGAAAATTATTTGGCATTACTTTGAAAAAATAATTTTCTGACGATGGTTTACAAAAACCCTACCTTCACGCTGAGACTTTTTGCTCTTGGTCCATTTCATGTGCCCAGGAACACACTAAAGAGACCTTCATCCCATCACTGAATTGTTTAGGAAAATTAGAAACACCACTTCTTTCAAGATAGCAGAAAGCGAAAAATGGATGAGGCTTGTTGGATTTCTACTCCAATTATATTTTCTTGGTTTCCAGAGAAAAATGTATGTCAAAATGAGAATGGTGTGCAGGATAGGTGGATGTACTTTGGTTGCAAAGGCTCAAATATTAGTATGTTCAAAAATTTTTCAAGCCGGTGCAACTCGAGTGCACATTCTCAGGGTCAGACTACAGACAAGTCCGATTTTAAGTACACTGGGACTAGCCACAGATAACTTTACGAGGTCACCCATAATGCACAAATGTACGAAATCCCACAGAGGAAAAATGATCCACCTCGACTGGGACTCGGAACCTGGATCCCTCTATTTTTGGCCGAGTGCTTAGCCAGTTTAGCTACCGAGTCATTCTCTTCCCCCATGGATGTTTGTAGACTTAACAGGACAAGATGGAATAGACTGCCAAGCATACTATACAACTAACAGTCCAAGTCATGCACTAGGCACCACAGCCCGAGAGGTAATGCCCAAACATAGAACACTAAGAGGTGTTCGCTCTTCTAGATAAATTTTGAGTACACCGGTACTAGCCACAGATAACTTTATGGGGTCAAATGTGTACAAATGCACAAATGTGCAGAATCCCTTATTTATAGACAAGTCATAAGAAAAACTACAATTTTAGTTGAAAATCAGGGGTTTGACTATACACAAAGTTGGCTCATATACCATTATGCATAGTACTTACTATAGAAATTAACAATATTTTTTCTATATTTTTTGGCTGAAACACCTTTTGTTTAACCACCACAGTGATTATATGCTCCAGAAACAGTGGGTACGGTAGATGACAGTAGACATAAGCTTGACAAAATTAGAGGTAAGAAAAAGAGAAGCATGATTATGTCCCGAGTTACACAATAGTTACATTAGTTTACAGAAAAAATATAGCTTCTCAGTCTCACCAAGAGTTATACCATAAGGCAATGGAAACGTATTTAATTTTTCATGAAATAAAAGACTAAAACAAGGGTGCATCTTACAATCCTATGACACAGAAATTACAGTGATATTTCGTTGGTGCTGCAAGGCTAATGAAGAACTGGATCATCAATCAGGATCAGGGCTAAACACAGTACGTTCTTTCAATGCAGTTGATGCTAGTTGACTAATGACAGGGAACAGCTGAATTGCAATTGATTCATGTGGTGTACAAAATATTAGTGACAGCATAAGAGTGAGGAATGATATTCAAAACTTACTTTTCTCAACACTACCATGGTAAAATGCTCTTCATAATATCCATCAACATGATACATAGCAGCAAAGCAGAATAAATTACACATGTCACAATAAAGACTTGGAAAATAACGGGATAAATGATATCCTTAGACATGGACCATGGTACTATAAGTGTTCCCACAGCAAAAAGCAAATTTAAAACCAACTCAGTCTAATTTCAACAAAATATAGAAAAGGTTGATTCCTTCTTTCGGGTTTTCTGCCACGTTGGTTCATGTTTAGGACAATATTTCGCCGGCTGTCCTGCTGGCTTCCTCAGGTCCATGTAACAAAATCCTCATGAGGAAGCCAGCAGGACAGCCGGCGAAATATTGTCCTCAACATGAACCAACACGGCGGAAAACCTGAAAGAAGGAATCAACCTCCATCAAAGCCCTACGGAAGCCTTCATCAGAAAATATAGAACATTTTCTAGCAAAAAAAGGAGAATTTAAAGTTTCTGGTGTTAAGTGTAGCTTTGCCAACATTTATTTCATAAAGTTCAGGACGTGGAGGGCAACTAACGATTCAAATAAGGTGATGAAAGCACTTATTAAAAGAACTCTGAGCATAATCAGGATGTTTTTGTAAGCTACATGGATTGTTAACAGGCATTTCACAGGCTCAACTGAGAAAAACTAATGCCCACTCTTATGAAAATAGGAATAGATTTGAGAAATATGAGTCATCTGAAACTTACACATGGCCTGGAGGGAGCAGGTGAGAGAGGCTGAATGAGAATCATGGTGGACAATGTTTTTCGTGTGCAGCATATTTCTGACACAGAGTCGCTGGCAGAGGAGAAACAGTACCTTGTGACAGCACTGAGAAAGAACGGCTACCATACGATGGCCCTGAAAAAGGTCTCAAAGCTGAGAGACCAATCCTAAGTCCAAAGAAAACGAAGACGAGAAAGCCATCATTCCATTCATTGCAGGAACCACAGAAAGGATTGCCAGAGCATTAAAAAAAGCATGGCATCACCAATAGGTTCAACTGTGCCACAAAAATCGGTGACATTCTACCCTTGGCTAAAGACAAAATCCAACATGATCTACATGAAGGAGTTTACCAGGTGCCCTGCTCCTGTGGGAAATCATACACCAGTGAGACTTGCCAGTCATTAAAGGTAAGAATGCAAGAACACCAAAGAGCAACGAAAAATGGACAATTTCACCTGACAGCAGTATCCGAGCACGTCTGGACCCTGGGACATGGCATAAAATTTGACGAGGCCAAGGTAATACTGAGAGAGAGCAGATATTACCCTAGGCTAATTAGAAAATCGATCGAGATAGCAAGGATGGACAACTTCAACAGAGACAAAGGATACCACCTGGATGATACATGGAGTAAAATCCTGAAAAGGACCAATGAGAGAGCAGCACCTAAAATTGGCGGGAAATATGTCCTATATTATGAGGGCCAAACTCATGACCTGGCATCTTTGACCTGATGATGCAGACAGTGGCGTCAGCGAAACTGTTATCACTATCCAATAAAAAGACGTGGTAGATTGCGAAAAACAAAGGAGATGATCATGGTGGGCTGTTATACATCACACGGCAAGGCAAGGCTGCCCTTTGTCACCTTGGGTTTTTGACTTCAATGGCAAGGTAATGTTATGTGAAGAGGCTTAGTAAGACTTAGACGTTGGAATAAAGGTTAGAGGGAAGCTAATTAAGTCAGTACGATATGCAGAAGAGTAGGCATTGGTCAGTCCATCATTGTAGGGATAAGCAAAGCTTCTGTGGATGGATCAGAGAATCGGCATGGGAAATACAGGAAGAAGATAAATGGTTCAAAATACAAAACTAATGAAATTTTCAAGGAGAAAGAATGTAAGGTTGGTCATAGAAATATGGGGGCCCAAACTGTAGAAATTAAATTACTAGAGTAGGATGTATGAAGAAAATGGGCTAAGTAAAATGTAAGTAAAATGTAGAAAAAACATTACGAGAAGAATAGCAATATTGAAAGAAGCAATACGAGGGAACTGATAACTGGGATCTTGGGTAAGAATTTAAAGAGCCTTGCAAAAAGTAAAACAGTGTGATATGGAATGGAAATGTGGAAACTGAGCTAGGAAGACAAGAATAGGCAACAGGCACTTAAGACTTGGGTGTCTTGACTTAAGACCCAAGGCTGATACAACACAAGGTTGATAGCCCTTACTCCTAGTTGACTATCAATCTTGTGTTGTTAGAGTCTTTTCCCTTCAGTTCACTGAAGAGGGCCACCTTGTGGCCAAAATATGCATATACGACACACACCCTCATCTTTTCCTGTTTTATTCCTTTGACCAAGCTCATCTTGAGCCTGATTATCCCAAAAGTTAGGCACTGTTGAATGTGTGAGTGATTTTGTGAGTGCTTGTGAGAGTGATTGCTCTGTGTGTTTGTGATCATAACTCAGGCATCCTTAATGGGGTCTCTAAAGCCCTGTGAAGGATTCCAATTGGGTTGAGTGTGTGTGTCTGTGAATCGTCAGTGGCGAGGAGTTAACATTCCCGCAAAAACCTTCACATGGGTATTCTGGTTGAGAGGCTGTGGTTAGTCACTGATGCTACCATTAAACCAACACAGTAAATATTTTCTTTTCTATCTTTTAACAAGTGGTGCCAATAGTTATGGCCATTGGAGAAAAAATCTCACCCTATTTTGTCAACTAATAAGTATGATAGGCGAGGAGAAGAAAATTTTGGAGGAGATTAGGAGGCAGAGTAGGTGGTTGGAAGAAATAATGAGGGACGGAGGATTGTTGCAAGGTCATGATAGATAGCATGATGCTGGGTTAGCAATGAAGTGAAGGAAGAGATCAGGTAAATGGACAGGATAAGGAAAGGTGGGGCATATGCCACAATGAAGAAAGGAATTGCGAAGGAAGATGGGAGTGTGCACCTGTTAAAATCTAGAGGAAACTACTTCCATATCAAACTATTTCAACTGGTAATCTACCCAATCGTTAGACAGATGCAGAAAACAAAGAAAAAATTCTTACATAAAAACTAGAAATGAAATTAATTTTCTTCATGGTTGGTAACACAGCCAGTCCAAAGAATATGTATGAAAGAATAAAATTTACCAGACTGATGTGTTCACAATACCATGCTCTCACTTTAAGTTCAATTTGGCCATTCCAAACATCATCAAGTGTAAGGATCGTTCTAGGATTCACTATTTACCTGAAAAGGAAAGATTGCTGCTCAAATTCACAAATGGATCGTGAGGCTATCTATATGTGATGGAGTAATAGAGGCACCATGTGGAAAAATAATGACATGAATTGAAGTCGGGAAGATGTGATGGAGAAGTTGGAGGCCATCTGATGCCGGTGAAGAAATTCTCCAATAGAAGAAATTTGAAAATATAGGCATCTGACGAACTTGAACAATGCTCAGAAGAGTTGAATATAGTTCTCTGTAAAATGATAACAGAAAGATATGGCTTCCCAAACTTGTATGTAATCTGGGTGCTGAAAATGTTGACAGAGGATCACAAGAAAATTAGTGTCCATGGCACGGGCATTCCTCGCTCATAATGAAGAACATAGAATGAATTTCTTAACTTAATCATATCAGGTGATGATACTCAGATAGCCCACAACACACCACAGAATAAGCAATAGTAGATGTAATGGCACCTCACACATTACCATATGTGAAAAAATTCAGAACCTCAAAAATAGCCCAAGAAATCATGGCAGTCATCTTTTGAGATAGTGAATGGCCACTTCTTGTTTAATTTTTGCCTCAAGAAAACACCATCAATAATGTTACAAACCTCATGATTGTGAAAAAACTGCATCTCGCTAGCCAAAGCATTTGAGAAATATGGATTCTGCCGCACTGCTTGTATCATACAGGAGTTTTTGCTGTCCTTCAGGTGGGAAGTTTTGCTTCATCCTTCTTACAGTTCTAACCTTGCATCAAGTAGCTATGTTTCCCTAATTGAATGATCTTCTGGGGGAATAAGGATTTTCAAATGATGACAAGGTTTAA
The DNA here is from genome assembly GCA_963169105.1 of Ceriagrion tenellum. Lineage (NCBI taxonomy): Eukaryota > Metazoa > Arthropoda > Insecta > Odonata > Coenagrionidae > Ceriagrion > Ceriagrion tenellum. The sequence goes on along the minus strand of OY720638.1, from coordinate 43,385,291 downwards.
AAGGCAGAGACAACATGGCTGAGAGACTAGACAGGAGACTTCTATGAAGTGAGGTTTTAAAACTTGTTCCAAGACTCACTCTGTGCACTAACATGCGAGGTGATTATGCTGAAGAGTAACCATAGATACCTTCTGAAAGCTGCTAAAAGTAAAACGACACTAAACTGTGTTATTATTGTGTACTCTGTTCTTAGTACCTTTAGTTCCCACATATCCTTCAAACATACCTCAGACCAATGGCACTCAAAATGATGGAAGATCAATCTTGTTCCATGAATTTTCCCAGTAGGTTATCAATGACTTTTAAAATTTCCAAAATGATATCATAAACCATTTACTGTGATATATCCTTAAAGTTAGATAGGTAAGAAGAATTCAATCTTTGAAATCCATGAGTATAAACATTTTGCGGAATAAATATAAGTACGTTATTTACAATCAGAGAGCAGTGATGTAATGTAAGTAACAGCATTGATCCATGTACTATGGGATTATTAGGTTTCCCACCAAATAGAGCAGCGCCACTATTGCTCTTGAAGGTAATTTGACTTCCTCTCTTGTGGCATATTATTCCAAGACCTTGCCCACAACAAGGGAAATACAAACACAGCAATGTGGTAGGCTCATAGACGAAGTTTGTGAGGGCCGCCAGCGTGCCCCAATCGCTTTTCACACAGTGCATCTTGGGGGCAGGGGCGCATTAGAACGGCATGCAAATAAGCATATATAAAATGACCTATTGAACTCTCTTTTATTCTCACAGTGCTTGCGTTGCTTCCCAATTCTTTATTTCTCGAAAATTTTCCTCAAGCTTTGTCTCTACCTCTCATACTCTAAGAGGCCTCCTGGTAATCCCTCAAGTTCACCTCTTCATTCTCAGCTTGCGTTTGGGGGAAAAAAAGTTACGTTAAATGAGAATATAAGTGCAGCTTCAATTCGCCTTTAAACCATTGTGATATCTTTGAAATAGATACACAAAAAAGCTGAAAATGCTCAATGAGGAAAGAATATACCAATACGCAAATAATATGTAAATACGCAAATAAAATGTAAAAAAATATTTAAATACCATATTTTCATTTTGCAAGGCCGCTTTTCCGAAGTTTTGAAAAATGCCACACTACATGGCGGACTGAGTATCCACTTAATATAATTTAGCTATTGGTTTTATGTATTTAATTACATTTTAAATGCTAATGCTGGTTTTTCAAGAAAGAAAAATGTTTTATTAAAAAAAAATGCAGCACTCTTTACAAATAGATACATTTTTAAATTTTATTTTCCATTGAAATAATACATTATGTATCAATAAATTTAAATAAATGCATAAAAAATATGTGTGCAAGTATGATACTCCTTTAGAAAAATTGTGGTCAACTTCAATGAAAAGTGCAATGGAAACAATTTTCGTACTGAAAAAAACACAAAACGTCTTGTCGAACCATTTTATGTATAATTATACGCAATCAATATTTGGTTTTGTCCCCTTCACAGTCAATTACTTTTTGAAGTCTTTGCCTCATTGACCGTATTAAATCATGAAGAACATAGGACACCCACTCAAAGATGCCCAGACCTCCCCGATGTGACCTTCCAGGGTCTCTTCATTTCTTTCATTGGCATTTTGCCATTCCTTTACCATCAAGCCCCATACAATGGGATTCAGGTCTGGTGAGTTTGGTGACCAAGGTAACACAGTGATGTATTGATGCTTCTCAAAAAATCTCCTAGTGTTTCTTGCACCGATGGGACAGTTGTCCTGCACAAATACAATTTCCTCGCTTTTCGGCACCACTTCGTTGACATATGGTAGCAATGAAGTGCGAAGAATTTTGACATAATCCCCCAATTTCATCCGAGAATGTGTCCTTACCAGAGGTCTCAGCCCAGCAGCAGAAATTGATCCCCAAAAACTCATCCTTATACGGCCAGATTTTTTTTCTTAAAATATTTTTTGGGTGATATCAGAAAATAAGGAATTTTTCTTTCTAAATCGGAAAATGTTCTGAAATGGAGGATCATTTCTTCAGTTACATTTTCTGAGAATTCCTGGTCCTCCATAACTGAACGTAACTGAAAATTACTTCTGAGAAAAATGAAAATAACTGAAAATGACGATATCCCAGTATGACTGGTCCATCTCCAGGAACAATTGAGCACCTCGCCTCTTTATTTTCTTCTCCGATTGCCAGCTTTCTTGCAGGCCTGTAGTTTCTTATACCAGCTTCGCGAAGATGGTTTCTCACTGTGAGATTGCTGCAATTCAGGTGCAATATCCTCGTTATTGCAGCCGCCCCACCAGCACTAAGAGGATGGTCAGTAGAAGCATGTTGACATCATCTTCTCGAGATGTGCACCGTGGTCTCCCGCTTCTAGGTCATGATTCCATCGTCTCATCACCTTCCCTGTATCGCTTGAGCCAATAATAAATACTACTTCTGTTCAAGCCCATTTCCCTTGATATTTTGGTGAATGTTGAGCCTGCCTTTACTATTCCCACAATTCTTCCTCTCTCGCCTGGACTCAAAGGCATTTAGGGAATATCTCTCACTCTTCGAGGATGAAAGTAGACTGAATAAAAACTCGAAAGTGCTTCTGCAAAAACAAATGCACTTAAAATCTCATCCCATGTTACCCAATGGTCAACCACTGTCTGTGTGAAGGTAGGTTGATTTCATATTGCTGTGCTTTTTCATCAATGCATACCACATTCATTTGTCAAAATTTTCAGCTCCACTCCAGGAAAGATGTCAAGATATTATTGGGTAGGAGGGCTAGCTCTGGAAGATATTTACTTTATCTTGAAAAGTGCAGAGCCTGATGATAAGTGTTCATCTAGCAGTGAAAGTGATTTCAATGAAGAAATAATAAATTCTTCATCTGAAGAAAATTTTTCTAACCCTGGAAAAGCAGCAACACCAGCAGAAAGGTTTCGTATGATACAAGATAAGCCACCTGCATTGAAGACGTGAGTCTCTGAGAAAGTTTCTTCCAACAATTTATCCTGTCTTGGATGATTCAAATGCATGTATTTTCAATAGTTTTCACAGAAACCGGAAGACACTAAAGACAACAATAGAGTTGAAATTTCAGTTTTCAAAGAGATTGCTGACAAAGATCTTCTCAGAAAAACTGTGACTAAAGTGAACAATGATCACAAATGTATCCTCGAGAAAAATATGCAAAAGAAACAGCAACGGTTCACAAGTGGAAAGGAAATATTGTAGAAGATTTCTATGTTTTTCTAGCTCTTGTTATGATGATGCGGCACATAAAAGAGATTGAAGGGCCACTAGTCCAAAAATCCTTTTATCCAAATGCCAATCTTAGAAAACATAAGGTTGTTCGATAGTTCTCATTGTCAGTTGACACTACAGCTGTTACATTTTCTGACGACAACATTCAACCCCAAGGTAATCACCTATATAAAATTAGGCCTGCTGTAGACCACTTTTTGAGGAAATATCAAGCCATTCTTAACCCATTTAGAAACTTGTACCACAAAGAAAATATAGCAGCTTGAAAAGAGCACCTTCAACATAAACAGTTTAAGCTATCGAAACGGTACAGATTTCAGAAAAAAATTATTCTTCCTTATGAGTATGAAACAGCATTCCACCCTGAAAACATATTTGAATCTCAAGTTCTATGGTGAAGACATTACTTGCTCCATTAACATGAAAAAATCGTGTTGTCTACCATGACAATTGGTATACAAGCTCTGATTCTTTTAAATATTTACAAGATAATGGGACTGGTGCCCGTAGTACCATTAAAAAAGCAGAAGGGAATGCCAGTTTCCATCAAATATGAAAAATGGCAAATGTGTCTCAAGACATATAACAATCATGCATGGGCATGGCCAGGATTAATGCAAGGGGGTGCAGGGAGAGCCTGCCTCCCCTTGGCTATGCCCATGCAATCATGTTAGCTCAAAGATGAGTTGACAAAGGAGTGATTAACACTCTAACTACAATTCATGAGGACTTGATGATTAAAACTGTCCAAATTGATTACACAACTGGGCAAAAAATTACCAAGCCACTAAGAGATATAACGCATAATGAGAATATGGGTTTTCTTTGACAAGGCTGATGAGTTTCACAGGAAATGTCAGAAAAACCATGAATCAGTACTTGACACTTTTTTTTATGAAATCGATATAACTATTTTAAACTCTTACATTATGTATCAGATGAAGACTGGAACAAGACCAAAGCTATACCACCTCTAATAGATCCGCTTTTGGAGGAGTTCATCATACAGAACAAAGCAAATCTGCCAGCTTCTTCATCATCAAATCAAATTCTACCAGATGTAGCAAAATTAGTAAATAAGTAAATAGGAAGTTATGATGAATTAAGTAACATCTTTAACCAACTGCTTACAATGGAACCCTCTCCACTAACACACACAGACACTTTCCCAGTAACTGCTACATCCTCTACAGTGTCGTTTTTTGTTCAACCATGCACTGACCATGAATTGAACAAGATCATTTCAAAACTTGGCAAAAAAATTGTACTGGTCCTGATGACTTTCCCGGTTTTGTAATTCTCAGTGTTTATGAACTTGTAAAGAAACCTTTGCTATATTTAATTAATGAATCATTATCACAAGGTGTTTTCCCCTCTGCTCTGAAGCACTCTAAAATAGTACCTATTCATAAAAGTAAAGGAAGTCCTAATGACATTAATAATTATTGACCCATTACATTGCAGAACACACTGGCTAAGGTGTTTGAAATGGTTTTCGCAACTAGGCTTGTTTCCTTCTAGGAAAAAAATTCACTACTCATTCCAAACCAGCATGGTTTTAGGAAGGGTAGATCTACAACCACAGCAATTTATGAAGCTATAGACTTCATCCTCACCTCACTTGACAACAAGCAGAAAACCTTGGGTATCTTTTTTGACTTCTCTATGGCTTTTGATTTGGTTAATCAACATCGCTACCTCAAAAAAATTTACACCCTGGGTATTAGAGGTATACCTTTCAAATGGCTAGAATCTTACCTTCTTAATGGAACTAATTTTGTCTCTCTCTTTGCCAATGGTGCATACTACCACTCAAATGTAGCTCACAGTTCACTTGGGGTTCCTCAAGGTTCAATACTTGGTCCTATTTTGTTCTTAATCTATATAAATGATTTGGCTCATCATGTCACTGACACAACTAGTTCAAATTTACTTCTTTATGCTGATGACACTAACTTCCTTCTCTCATCATCTACTTACCCTACATTGATTGATAATGCCAATGCTATTTCAAATAAATTCTATACCAGGTGTAAAGAAAATCACCTCTGCCTTAACACCCAAAAATCTCAGTAATATCTTCTCATAAAAAATTTGAAAATAACTTTATTGTTAAGTTCAACAATAATACTATTGAGCAGGTTAACTCACCAAAATTTCTTGGTGTGCACCTCAGTGACAACCTCTCTTGGGAACTTCATATTGACACTCTCATGAAAAAACTTAGCTCGGTGTGTTATCTTGTGAGAACTTAACATAGTTCAGTTAGTTAAGATGTCCTATTTATCCTCTATTATGGTATCTTTTTCTCTCGCATGACATATAACATAATACTTTGGGGTTCATCCATTCATGCAGCGAAACTTTTCGAATTACAGAAAAGATAGTCAGGATTATTTCTAAAAAGCCATATTGCTCCCCATCCAGACCCATCTTAGCAAACTTAGTGTATATATCTTGTACTCTGTGATATATGTTCCACAAAATCTGTTCAAATTCTCTATAAATGCTGATTTCCATTGCCATGAGACTCGAAGATCAAAAGATCTCCATCAAGGTAGTGTTAGGACTAGTGCATCCAGCTCTGGCCCTAAAGAAACAGGCATCAAACTATTTAACAAACTGCCCAATAGGATAAAAAACATAAAATCATTGTGTGCTTTTAAACGTTATGTTCAAAGTTTCCTTCAGGAGAAATTGATTTACTCTGTAAATGAATATTTACATGACAAACCAACCTGACTCTTTAATATGTAAATGTGAATGATTATCTGCCTTGTGCTCCTTGTACTTAATATGACTTTCTTGCCATTTGCTTCATGTTTTTGTTATTGTATTTTGATTATACATACATCATCCTGACGTGCCTTAAATCATGTGAAAATGAGATCTTTGGACAAATAAATCATTATTATTACAGAGGAAATGGCCCACACGAGGCCAACCATCATCAGTAGGAGACACTGTTAGTCTTTCAGTGCACCACTTCCCTAAACCAGTTCCAGCAACAGCCTCAAAGGACAAGCCACAATGCAATTGTTTTGTTTCTCAGCATACTACATGAAGGGAGGGTAAACTGAAAGACACAAGGGTGTTGCGCATTGAATGTAACCTGCCACTTTGCCTGCATCCACATTTTGAGGAATTCCACAGTTCTAAAATTTTAAATATGTATGAAATAAATAATAATACCAATAAATTGTCCTAAGGATACCATCAATGTAAATACATTTTTAAGATTTTTCTAATGACAACACTTCTTCATTTGTAGATGGGAGTTATGCAAAAATTTCATGAGATACCTAAAACATTTGTGTAAAAAATTTGCAAAGGCAATATTTAAAAAAAACCAATGTATGATCTTCTGGTTCCCATAAATTGGTTATCACACAACTTGATTTCAAGTTAATAAAACTGTAGCTGTAACTATTTGTTTAACTCACTTCAAAGGTCAACAAATATAAAAAAAACCTTACTACTCAAAGGGCCTTTGTTTAAAAAACTCATTGCGTTAGACTCCGAAAAAGAAGAAGACATTTCACATAATGCATATATTCAAGGGTATTTACAAGGACACATTAAAGTGGAAAGTGTCACTTGTACAAAAGATACACCAGTAAAATTTGGTACTGACTGGGACAAAAAGCACAAGCAGATTTACTTCATCAGACTTTCCATAAATTAATCCTGGTCACTAACCAAGACTTCTTATAAACCCAATTCGCATGTATAGCAACTAAAATTCTCCCACCAACATGCAATTTTATACTTTTGAGGGATTTATCGTCGATTTAAGATGGGGAATGTAAAATAAGGAAAGAGATTCTATGCTACATAAATATTCCACATAAAGTGCCAAACAATTTGGCATACTAAACCATCTAATGGAGTAACAGGAATGGGGTATGCACATCGCACATCATAATTTCATGAATGAGTTAGAATTTCAATATCCAGAAATTTTAAATTCATTAACAGAAACCAAACATCTGTAAATCATACCTGTAATTTTAATCCCATATGATATGAATGCTTCCTCGGAGGATTTATAAGGCGGGTAGAATATTTTTCTGTATCATCTAGGAAAAGGCCAAGGAAAGAAATCACCTGAAACATGATAAGAAGGTAAAAATCAAACTAAGGGTATTGCAGCCAGAACAAATTCACCAATATACGTTTCACTCTAACATTGCTACCAAGGAATGAGCCATTAAAAACTATTTACTCTTAACTAGGATTCAAACCCAGATCTCCCACCCAATCACGCGTGTTAGCCAGTTACACCACCACCTTCCCTCCAGACAAATTTCGACAGAGGTTTAAGCTGACTAGGCTTTAAGCTAAGCTTAAATGCATCCATGTTTCACTCATTCCCTCATGACAGAGGCTCAGTAAGCATAGCAATGTGTCCTGTGCCATAATGTGGACTTGAGAAGCAAACAGCTGCACCTTGATTATGTAACTGTGAGCTGGGTGATATAAACGTCATTTTCAAGAGTAACGTCGTGGGAATGACGGTGAGTGATAAGAGCAATCACGTATCTGTGAGAGCAAATTTTGTCAACCTATCACCGTCATAGTCAGTGACACCAGAGAAGGACCGTGAGAGGCATGATAAATAGTCTACGATGAGCAACAATAATGATAATTTGCTAAATAATATTACTTTTACGATTTATTAATCCTAATATTCCAGCAAAAACCAAATATCCACCATAATTATGGGAATGAGCATAGCAATCATTTCATTGACTTTGTTGGCTACATGTATACGTCAGTCAAACATTATATTGCAAACTTTGTAAACAGATAGGGTGGCAGATTTGATTTCCCCTACCAGTTTAATTTCAAGAAAAAAGTGTAATTTAAGTTTACTGCAGTGGTGAATTCGGGTTTATCATTCTTTAACTTTTTACTTCTGATCTGTTTGTTTTTGTTTTGTTGTTGCTATGTGAGGACATGTAATCCACAAGCAGTATCAGCTGTGTTTTGCTGTTACAGCCGACTCGATTTGTTTTCTCTCCGAAAGTATTTGCAGTAAATTTGTATAAAATATTTTTTAAACACTTGACTAAAAAAATTTAATTTAAAGCTTAAGTTATTAACCTCATATAGCTTCATTTTAAATTGATTCTTTGAAAATCCACCCGACACTGCATATGAGAATTGTTTTCGGGACGCACATGGTAAATAAACTCATGACATCAAACATATACCGTGATAAGGTCTATGACGGAGCCTTACATGATCCCTTGATATCACCAGTCATCATAAGTGATCATCATCGCTATCGCTAGCCGCCATAGGTACCACATTTACGTAATCGAGGTGCTGGTTCACTCAAACCCCCATCCCATGAACGTTACCATGTACCATATCACTGGTACATGCAATGACTGGAAAATTAATAATGCTGTCTATGAAATCCAACTAAAATGACACATGCTCTTGCTCAAGAAAGCAATAAACCACAAAGACCATAGAAACTTTTTAAATAATGCTCACATCATTTATGTCTTCAGCAGTTTCACCAATTACAACTGAACTTCCAAAGGTTTGCAGATGTGAGGTCAAAGCACGTTTTATTATTTTTAACTTCACCACATTTCCAGATGTTTGAAACTGAGATCCCAATCCAGTTTGCTTCACTTCTATGAGCATATTACAAAATTCTGAGATCCACTCATTCAATTTCTTCCACAAACTTGAGTCAAAAGTAGATGAATTCTGAAAGAAAGACAAAAAATGCAGTCAAGACCTAGTAGGAAAAATTAAGAGGTGTACAAACTTATTCTTTTTAAAATTTTAAGAGAATATTGAAGATAAATTCTTCCTAGGATTCAAGGCAGAGGATGGTGAGCAAGTTGCCCATCGAAGCACAGGCGAGAGATGGATTACTTGGCCTGGTGTGCAACCTGAGAAGAATTTATCTTCACAAATCAAGAGACTTCATCACTGATAATATGTATTAAAAGCAAAAGGAATTCTCTGCAATTTTCAGGGTCATGTGGTTCTTTTGTTGTACAGATGGTAATAACTCCTAAGTGACTATTTTATTGGATATCTCTTCTTCAAGAGGCAAGAGCTCAACAGTAATAGCTTCATGGGACATCAATCCTTCCCTGGAGAGGAAAGTTAATCAATTTTATCATTGAAAAGTTCAACATTGGCCAAGGTATTATAGACGTGGGTCTCTTAAGATCCATGCACCAAGTACCACAAGTATGTTTCACTCAAATCACCGATACTAAAGTAGCACCGCAAGAAAAAAATTGGACTTGCCATAGAAATGGCAGATGGCCTAGGGAAGAAACCTACTCCTCTGACAATAATAAGGTTTAAAGGTTTACACCTTTGAGCACAAAGTGAGCATGAGCTTCGCTAATGAAACAACTTCAGGTTGATTACTGCATGGGGAAGGGAAGCAAAAGTAAATTTCCTGCCTTGAGGCAATAATATGAGAGATATTGTGTGTGGAACACGGCCGGCAACAACCTATTCCAACAATGAAATAAGCAAGTAGTTGTAATTGTAAAAACACCGCAGATGAACTAACACAGCTTGAATAATTCACAACAACAGTATAATACAACTCAAATCTAACACTTGGTCTGAGATATATGGTTTCATTGATAACATTTTCGTAAATCCCTTAGAAATAAAATTGTATGTCATAGCATATCCAAACACAGCTGTAATACCCGAGTGACAGTGTGCAATAAAGAAAATCATTCAAGTATTAAAAGAACTTTTCTACAAGGTCGAATATTTCAAAGGCGTGTGCTTAAAAAATAAAAATGTCACCATTCACATACCAAGAAACAAAATAGCTAACTTTATCACCTATATGACTGACTCGTGTTAGAAATTTTTTGTGTGCAAATTTCATGCTGCACCAGTTCCACTGGCACCTTTTTCATGGCACAGCCTTTAATCGATACAGCAGTAACGTTCGCAACATGTGATGCACCTTTAGGAAGTTATTTTGGTAAATGCCCGCTTCCGTCACTTTACCCCTAACAACTGCCTTCGATAAATTTTCGCCAACACAATACCCAAATGTACTTAGCGTTAAATAAAACCAACCAATTGGATTGAATCAGGAGATGGACACACATCAGACAACTCAAGGAAATGTGCGTCCAGCAGGAAGAACATGAAAGCTTATGATTGAAAATAACTTCCATTATACACATGTCACTAACCTTCATCAACAAAGTGTGGAAGCGAAATGCTATTCTTCGAAGCCACTGTAAACAGAGCCCTCGCAATCGTAGAAAATACAGGTAATCGTCGTAGCTAGCAATCATGGCGAAGGAATACGGCACATGTGAATTACCCTCTTTCACTAAAAACATAAGAGAGATGAACACTAAATTGACATCAGGTACTGCATAGAAACTTGTTCCTTTTTCAAGCAAACAGCCGCTTGTTGACGACTCTGAGTCTGCAGACACAGACAAGCAGTTGACGGTATGGTTTGTCACATACTTTATGGCAGAAAACAGATCTGATTCGACAAATTCACCTCGGTGGCCAATGTTCTCAGGTTCTTCGAAGGGAGATGATAGCCTCTTGATATGCTTTTTATCGGTACAATACACTCCACTGCTCGAGGGCGCCTCAGTTCGTACGTCAACGTTTCTCCGCACATTGGACTCGCCTCCTTTCTCACTCACAGCCAAAACAACAGGCGATGCCGCGGATTCCTCTGTAACTTCCTGAAACCATACGCGCACAGTCTTGGGGCCCACAATATCATCCCACCTCGACATAACCACAGCCAATACACCACAGTCGGACTTGGGCAAAGTATAGGAATACACGTATGGAAACATCGTGTACTGATGTCAAGCTTTTCATTCGAGAGTAGAATTAATTTAAGGACTCCATCAATCAGACTTTTCAGCCATTCCATTCTCCAATCATAACGATAGTTTCCTCAACATTAAAGAACTACATGTTTCTGCCGTGGAGGAGGAGAGGGAATTCCGTCTTTCAGTCTAATCACCGGCATGCACATACCCTTAGTTTAGCTTCCACCGTCGGCTTCGGCCTACTGCACATTTGCATAAAGAAAAACCACTGATTAACGCCCAACTACTAACTTAGTCAATCCACATCAAAACGACTATCACCAATGGCGGATACGTAAATTATACCGCCACACGAACCCTACGCAAAAACAGAACCGTAGCGCAATAATCGAGCAGCCATTACTCGAGATTATACAACAAACTTCAATGCCCTGTTGAACATAAATCCCCAATAATTACCAAAAATTTGCCCGAGTGCAGTCCCGCGATTAATGTTATTAAAATACTTTGACGCACACGATAAAATTAACACATAAGTATCTTTCCCACGGAGTGCTTGATGGTTGTTGAAGTAGGTTATAACATCACATTGTACATCGGTTACAAGGGTGTCCTTGACCGGTTATTTGGATGGATCGATATTCGCTAGTCAGTTGATGACAAAAAAGCATCGAAATCTAAAATCCTGGTACCCCAGTTTAAAACACGAATACAAGCAGCTCTCATTTCGCACAATTACCTGGGAAGAGATCCTCTTCCCTGTTGTTTCCATTGATTGCGGTCATTTTAGTGTTCCGTTTCCAGATTTCAGCCTGATTTCCAGTGTCTAAAAAGTCATACATACGACATTACTCTTCTTCTAAGATGAATCTGTCCTCAGACAGTTTTCAGGTTTCAATAAAACTCGATGCCTAGGATGCTTTGGAAATAAATTGACTAAATTAGTAAATAAATTAAAGTAAATAAAGTCATCCCTGCATTTGACTTCACAATTCATCATAGTTTCCTGGATACACCAGATTTTTCTCCTCCCTTGTAGAGTTCGAAAACACGTAGGGCATTAAAACCAAAGGCTAAATACTGTGGAACCATTGGCAACTTTCGCTGGAAGTATGATAATGCTGACGCCGGGTTTCCTTACCATTACTCCTCTCCCCAAATAATCCTACTCTCACCATCCTATCCATAGTGTTGATTCTTAATGGCATAAGTGTCTTCAGCTGTCGATCACCTTCACAAACAACCCATCAGTAGGCATCAAACACTTAGGAATTTTCCTGGTATGTTTCCTCTTTTCATAGATGGAGTTATATTGAGAAAGCACAAACCCTCATGATTCTTCTTTTTCTGAGGGGAATCTGTCCTCGGACAGGTTTCAATTGAACTGCTCCCTCCATGCTCGTCTATCCTGTGCTGCCTCCTTCAGCTCTTCGTAACTCCTTCCACTCATAACATCAGTCAACATATCATTCCTTCGTCTTCCTCTTTCTCTCTTTCCCTCGATCTTTCCTTCTAATATTCTTTTCGGCAAGCCATCTTTCCTCAGAATGTGTCCCATCCAGTTTGCCTTCCTCTTTCGTACTGATCTTAAAATATTCTTTCTCTCATTCATCCTTGCTAGCACTTCCTCGTTTCTCACTTTATCACTCCATTTTAATCTTTCCATTCTGTTCCATAAAGCGCATCACTCCAAATAAAACAGCTATCTTTTCCTTAAGCCTATGTTTATTGCTTTTGCTGGAAGTAGTTGGTTGACTTTACTGAAGTCTGCCTTTCCCTGTGATATTCCACTTCTTATTTCCTCCATACAGTTTCCATTCCATGGTAAAACACTTCTGAGGTTTCTAATAGATGGTAGTTGTTCAACCCTTTTTACATCAATGGTGGCACTTTTAACTCCTTCCTCTTTGCCTGCCTTCATTACTTTAGTTTTCCCAATGTAACTGTCATTCCAAAATGTTTTCCTACCCTCTCGATTTTTTCCACCATTTCCTGTAATTGTTTATCTCACACTGCTATTCCTGCCAGATCATCTGCATATTTATAATGTTCACTCTTTCTCCTCCCACAAGATTTCCACCCACATCACCTATGGCTTCTTCAATTCATTCTTCACTGTAGCTGTCGAATAGAGCTGGATGTAATGTGTGGGATGTGTCTCCGTCAGCCTCTCCCTCTCAAATGCCAACCTCACCCTCTTGTGGTGCACCCTGTTATAATTGACAAGGAAATGGTGACTGAGTTTCTCCAGGGATGAGGAGAACCCCTCCACCAAGTGCCAACAGCCTCAATGGAGGGTGGATGAGTGGGTGGAGATAGAGCAACCTGTCGTCATTAGTGAAGGAAATACCCCCAAAAGGTGAGTGATTTATTGGCCAATGGCATAGGATGCACACGGCAAGGAGAAGCCAATGCATTAAAGATCCATAGTGGATTTTTCTAGCTTAAATTGACTGCTCGCAATATAACCCTATGAAGAAATTTTCTGGTGGTAAAATATGTCCACTTTGCAAATATGTCATTACTAGATGATTGGAAAAAAAACTAATGAGAGAGCAAATATTTCTGGAACAAAAGAGAAAGGTATTGCCGCTGGTTTCATTTAATCATGAGTGCAATATCATCATCATGAATATTTTGGAACTTTCAACTGAGCAATGTGTGAAGGGAGTCGGAGGGTGAGTACTACAATCACATAAACCATACACCTGCTGCAGTAAGTGAAAATAGAGGAAATTTTCCTTAAACGCCAGATTTAAATGTCCTTTGAAGCCCCCCCCTGCTTGATTTAAATTGCCCCTTATGATGTTTTCCTGTAATGGATGAGCCAAAAATGGCACTTACAGCAGTGATAAGCACCAAACGGCATGCCAATAATGGCACTTTCGGCGTTTACAGGTTAAAGACAAATCGGTAGCATTCTCGACATTGTAAAGAAAATTATTTGTATCATCGTATAATGCTTGATACTTCTTGTATAGTGTTATATAGAGTTAGACAAATTATTAATTAAAGCTAAAAACTTCTCTTTGGGATATTGGAAGTCATGATAGCATGTATATACAGAAGGGTTGTTGGTATTAATATATTATACATCTTTTATAGAATGGTGAAGGACGAAATGAAACCCAGAGAAATGTTAATGAAACTCTTGGAGACTAGAGAAGAGGTGAAATTGAAAGAAGCAGAGGGACAGGAGACTTTTTGGAACATTTTGAATTACTTTTGGAGGGCTCATAGGGAGAGAATGGAAGAAATGAGAAAAGAAATATGTATCATGATGATTATGGGAATGATGAGGACTGTAACATATCATACCTATCAAAGATAGTATATACAATTGCAATGAGATAAATTACCACAGGAATGTTGAAGAAAAAATATTGATGCTTATATAAGCATGTAATGATGAAAAAATCAGGTGAAAAACGTAAATGAGGCCCCAATTTGCATTGATGGTGTATTAAATACCTTATATCTACTAGGTTTAAAGGAGGATTATGGTAAGGTACAGATGGAAAAAACTTGTGGATAAGTCTCAAAAGACAGGAAATCAATGAGGGGATAGAAAAATGCATCATAGGAACTTAAGGGTAAAAGCTGTAAAAGAGTTTCCAAAAGAAAGATGAGTGAGACAAGAAAGCATTGTGATATCACCACACTTATTTAAAATAATGGTGGAGAAATGATCGCAGAAGTATGAGTGCATAGAAATGCAGAGGGGCTTAATACAATGGGATACACTGATTACGTGACAATTTGGTAATAAACGTGAACAGCTAGGTATTATTTGATGAAAGCAAGATTTATAGGGAAGAAGAACCTTGGAATTAAAGTTATATCTTGTGATTGCAAGCATCAGAGAAGAAATGAGGCAAAGATATGGTCAAGTAGAGACTAGGGTATGGACAAAAGATACTTAAATAGAATTCAAGCAGCAATGCAGAACTGAGGAACAGGACAGTAAGAGAATAATAAATGAAAATGTTGGAGAAAGTATAAGAGTAAAGCCTTGAAAAATATAATCAAAAGAAAATGTTTCCATTGGTTTAGACTTGAAATGAAAATGGAAAGAAGTACCTACAATGCTTATATGGCAGAGATGAAAGATGGAAGAAGAAAGGCAGAAAAGATCCACTGGAAGACCAAGTGGAAAAGAATTTAGATGATATGAAATGGAACTCAGGGCTGGTGGTGGAGGAGGAGAGCTGAAAGGAGAGTTAGAAATGGAAGATTATTTGCCGATGTACCAATCTTAGTAGTGTTGCGAGTGTGGCATAATGCCACTCCACTATGCGCCATTTGATTGCAGCTATATCTGAGGAGCCACCAAGGTCTTAATTGAATATTAGGAGGATAAGAGTAAGGAGGTTAAGGATAAGGGCGATAGGGATAAGGAACATAGGGATAAGGATGATGAGGACCTTGGGAGTGGTGTGGTGGTTGGGAAGTGGCAGTTGTGTGCTGAGAGCATTATGGTGACCTGTCGTCTCTTCCCATCAGGGGATAATATGTATTAGAGAGTATTGAATATTAATAAATGTGGTGATTATTCTGGAAGTTCAGCATTATTCCTTTTGGATCACCTGACACTGTTTTCTACACTATATAATCTGGTAAGAGGGTATTGTGTAAGGGTGATGATGCTCTTCAATTTACTACCTATTTAATAGGAAGATTCAGAAAAATTATTTTTTACACATAAAAATATTGAACCTCCATAGTGACAATGTTGTCTTGTGGACTGCCTAGAATTTAAAAGTTTATTAAATGTCAGCCATAAAATCTTCTTTAAAGATAAAAAGATTTTATAAATCAATATCAATATTTGAGATCCAATGAACTAGATTAGCTAGCTTAAATCTGTTTACTTTTAATTCTCCTAAATTAAATTAATTTGCTATAAAAGTGATTGTAATGTTCTAAGTTCTCTGAACCTTATTTACTTATATTTTATAAATGATATTTAATAAACTTAGAAAGTAATCATTATTGCCATCAAAAATATATAGATTACTTGTTTACAGAGTTTAAAGTTACAAACTTGTAATTTAGGCAGGTGGCAATGGAGAATAGAGGCAATGATATTGAGATATTGGTTTTGAATAAAGGAACACAGCAATGTTCCAACCAGTAGTAATTCCGCTGAGGTGAACTCATTTGAGTATTCTACCAGTTGATTGGCAAGTTTTTGGATGATACCTACGTATTCTAACTTCCTAATTTCTGGCGCATTGTTCTGTTTCCTCTCCCATAGGTGATCCACCATTTGATCCCTAATAAAATCCTCATATCATCTCCCTCTGCTTATTTTGTCCTGAATACCTATCTACCTGCTTCATCTTCCATATTTTCCCAGTGTTCTCCTCTCTAATACCCTTTTCAATATCCTCTCTTTTTTTTAAATGCCCTACAAACCATCTCTTCTGCCTCTGAACTTCCATGACCAGCTTCCTCTCCCCTCCAACCACATCCAATACCTCCTCACTCATTCATCTCGCCATCCAGCTTACCCTCTCCATCCTTCTCTTCACCCACATCTCAAATGCCTCAAGTCTCCATATATCCTCCCTTCGCACTGACCAAGTCTCCAACCCATACAGTACCATGCACCATATTGGAGTTTCCACCATCCTTTCCTTTACATCTCCACTCAGACCCACCTCATCAATTCCTTCCTCTTTGAAAATGCTTCTTTAGCCATGGTAATTTTACATCTTATGTCCCTATCATTAACCCTTAATTGGTCGTGTCGGGTCATAATGATCCGACCGGTTTTGCTTCGATAACTTTTGTAATAGAATAATGTCATTTTCAGTCGTCCTTCTCTCTAGTCTCTTATTTCTTGTCCTTTTATCACTAAGTAACGTTTGATTTGCAAAAAGATACTTTGTTTCTCTGAAACAGACATTTTGACCCGACGCGACCATAAAGTGTAACAGTTTGTTCTCGCTGATGACCCTACACGACCACCAGTGTTACAATTTATTCGCGCTTCCGACACGGCGCGACCACGAGTGAAGTCTACTCATTCTCGCTTCTGCCCTGAGCAAATCACCAGTGTTAGTAATATTTTTTGCTTCTGACTTAATGGGAACACCAGTACAACATAACCAGAGCAACTTCAATCATTGAGGCTAAAAAACCACAAGTGATCAGTTATTATGCCAAGCCAAGAAAGGTATGTATTAGCATATTTCATTTATTCCTCCTTATTGATGGGTTTTAATTTCTCAATAACATTTTTTTTATTAAAGCTTAGTGAATTTCAATGAAATCTAATAAAAGATGAATGAAAAAAACAGTATCATAAGTCGCTTTAGAACAACTGGTTGCTTATGCAGACATTTCATTTTATAATTTGTTCTGCTTTCCATTATGACTATTAGAATGGCGGAGTGCCTTTTTGCCACTGAGAAGGAACTGTTGGAAGAGCTTAAGTGTGCAGAAGATGAGGAACTTGTCGACAAAGAAGATATGTCGGAAGACGATGATGACGAGGATTATGTGGAGAAAAGTGATCACGACTCTGAGATTTACACATCCGATGAAGATGATGGTCATCGCACTGGTGAGAATGAATCATTTTGGACAAGCAAAAATCAAACTAAATGGAGTGCTATCCCATTTATTAGAAGGGGACGTACTAGAAAAGAAAATATAGTAACTCATCTCCCTGGAGTAGGGCCATACTCAAAATGTGTCAATACCAAACTATCAGCATTTTGCCTCTTTTTTTGCCGGGAAGTATTAGAGATAATGGTGAAAAACACAAATATTTATATTGATTCTGTCGGGGTAAACTATTCTAGAGATCGTGATGCTAAACACATATGTGAGGATTAATTATTGGCTCTCGTAGGCCTTCTTTTTCTTTTGGGCATATATAAAGCATCTCATGTCGACTATAGGGAACTATGGAGCAAAGATGATCCTCAAATTTTTTCCCTTACTATGAGTCACCGGAGGTTCTTATTTTTACTACGGTTCCTTCGATTTGATGACCTCAGAACTCGAATGGAAAGGAAGAAAAGTGACAAGTTAGCCGCTATAAGAGATTTGAACAGGCCTTTACTCCCTCGGAATACGTCTCTATTGATGAGCAACTTATACCATTTCGCGGTTGATGTTCCTTTAGACAGTACTTGCCAAATAAACCAAAAAAATATGGGATCAAAGTCTTTGCTATGGTGGATTCTAGGACTATTTACCTGCAGCAATTTGAACTTCATGCTGGTAAGCAGCCGGATGGGCCCTTCAAATTATCCAATTCTCCTCAGGATATAGTCAACTGTTTGGTTCATCCAATTGCAGGTAGTGGAAGAAATATCACCACTGACAACTGGTATACCAGTATACCTCTAGCAAAAGACCTTTTGCAAAAAAAATTGACGCTTGTGGGGACAATGCATAAAAACAAGGCGGATATTCCTCTTGATTTTCTTCCATCCAGAAACAGACCCGTATACACTTCCATTTTTGGGTTTGCTCCCGAAGTTTCCATGGTGTCATACGTTCCTGCAAAATCAAGGGCTGTGGTACTTATTTCGACTTTTCACCATGACTCAAACATTGATGCTCCAAGCAGTGATAAAAAACTACCTGAAATAATAACTTTTTATAACTCAACCAAAGGAGGAGTGGACTCAAATGATCAGCTTTGTTCTAATTACAATGTTGGCCGACGAACAAAGAGGTGCAATTTTTTATCACATCATAAATGTAATGGGAATAAATTCATACTTATTGTTCAAACACACCAGAACAAAGGACACTAGTGCAGCTTATCAACGCCGACAGTTCCTGAAAAATTTAAGCAATCAACTCACTAAAAATGTGTTGCTAAAACATTGGGAAAATAAGAACACCAACAGAAATTTGAGACTAAAAATAAAAATGTTTTTGTAAGAAGAAGGAACAAACTTGTCACAGTTATACAAAGAAGAGCAAATACCTTTGCATGAAGAGGCACGTAAGAGGAGGAGATACTCCCTTGCCCTAGTACAGCAAAGACAATAAATACAGCCAAGTTTGTGTATCTTGTAATAACAGTATTTGTAAAAATCATTCAGTACTATTGTGTAATAGTTGCCAAGACAAAGAGGTGGTTTAAGAATATGTACTTTGTAAATATAATCTCTCTGTTGTCCATCAATCTACTGTTTATTGTAGGACTACTTTTTATTCTGTATCAATGTGTTCAAGGGTGACATTTTCTTTTGAGTCAAATACCAGTTTTCATGTTTTAATATGAGTCTGTAACGGTCATGCTAGATCATTTGGCCTAAGCTGGTTGATTTTTTTTCATGAAAAATGGTGTAAAGCTCAGTAATTTCATGTAAAATTTATAAAAGAAATTCATCGTGGTGTTAGATTATGTTTCCAGCCTAACAAAAGTTTTAATACAAAATTGCTGTAATGCAGTTGTATGTGTACGATTTTGTGTGTAGAAAACGGTGGCTATTTTTAAATAAAAATATATTAATCTAAAATAAGTAAGTTTATTAATGAACATAAGTAAAATAAAATTAAAGTTATTGTGAAAACATTTAGTTAATTGCATTTTATGCATTTTGGGTCATAATGACCCGATGTGACCATTTGTGTAAGTTTTGGGGTGCGACCAGTTAAGGATTAAACCCATTCTCCTCCAATATACTTCTCAGACCTTTCCTGCAGACTTCAACCTTGATGTGGTGAAAGGACTTGCGTGTTCCAATGACCCAAGAGCTGGACTGGCAGGAGTAATTAATTAAGCTCCTGGTAGGGCCACCCATGCCAGATAGGTCAAAGGGTTGGAGCCAGACAAAAGGTGGTCCTGTGATGGTGTCGCGTGAAAAACACCGTTGGGAAGAGGGGGTGGTAGTCCCCTCCCAATTATTTACTACCCTGAAAAATGAATTTCAATCAAAGAAAAATGAATCCTGGAAACTATGGGACGCCACCCTATGGTCGAGGGTGATAGGCCCAGCATTGGGGGAGGCAAGGCTCCTGGGGTCGTCATCTCACGAAATCATTGCACAACAGAGCAATCATAGGATTCAAGGAGCAAGGAAGAAAAGAAGAAAAAAAGAGAAGTACCGATAATAATAGGGACATGGAACGTTAGGACAATGATGACGGCTGGGAAGGTGGAAAATATTAAATGGGATATGGATAAAGTGAACATATATGCCTAAGGGCTAGGCAAGGTGAGATGGAAGGACAGCAGGGACAACTGGAGTAGTAGTTACAGGGTAGTTTACAATGGTGGGGTTGAGAGTCAATGTGGGGTAGCCATAGTATTGAATACAAAATTGGGACTGAGGGTAGTAAATATTGAGCAGGTGAGCAAAAGTATACTAGTGGTAAATATAAAAGCACACTCTACAAATTTTGTATTGGACCAGGGGTACATGCCGACAAGCAATCATAGGGAGGATGAGGCGGATGGGGTGTATGAACAGTTAGAGGAAATAATCAGAGAAGTCCTGGGCAAGAAAAACCTAATAGTAATGGGCGACTGGAACCCAGTGGTGAGGGAAGGGAGAGATGGGTATGAAGTGGGAGGGTATGGATTAGGAACGAGAAATGATCATAGTGAGAAGGCAGTTGAATTTTGTTGGAGAAATAAGTTAGTAGTAAAAGACGCTTGGTTTAAACACCAGCAGATGCAGAGGTAAACATGGAAAATGCCGAGAGACACTGGGAGATATCAAATTGACTACATCATGGCTAGGCAAAGTTGCAGCGTTGCAAAAGTGCGAAGAATGGATCAATCTGGGGGCTGATGCAGACTTGGATCATAATTTAGTTATGATGAATTGTGAGGTTAGAATTTAAACACTTAATAAAAGTGGGAAGATAAAGAGGTGGAACTTAGAAGTGTTGAAAAGGGAAAAAAAGGAGGGAAACCAAGAGATAGTGGAAGGGAAGATAGGCGAAGCCAAAGAAGCAGGAACAATCGAGGAAAAATGGGGGAATATAAAAAGAGGCATTGGAAGAGCAGCCGTGGAAACAATAGGAACAGAGGAAATGAGGAGGGTAAAGGAGCAGTGGGATACGGAAGAAATGATTAGGAAAATGGAGGAGACAAGGAATTGGAAAAACATCAACACCAACATAGGTAAGGCAAAATACAAGGGGTTAAATGATCAACTAATGCAAAAAACCAATCCAGCAAAGGAGAACTGGTAGAGATGCAATGTGAGGAAATGGAGATACTGCAAAAAGAAGGGGAAGTGGGTGTGTTATATGATTGGGTAAAATTGCTATCGGGAGGCAAGCGAGGGCAAATGGTACCAAAGATTAAGGACAAGAGAGGAAGAACATTAATTGAGCAGGAAGACACTCAGGAAAGATGGCGAGAATGTGTGGAGGAGCTATATGACAGCGATAGTAGACCAACTAATTTAGATATAGAGGAGGAGGGAATATTAGCTGAAGATAACCTTGGACCAATGATACTCAACAGTGAAATAAAGGAAGCATTGAAAGAGATGAAGGCAAGAAAAGCTCTAGGAGTAGATAACAAACCTTTGGAGCTGCTAAATAAATAGGAAATAAAGGTAGGCAAGCTTCTTTCAAACTAATTCATAGGATCTATGAGGAAGGAGTATGGCCAGGAGACTTAAAGAAAACAGTCCTGATTACTATCTTAAAAAAGAAAAATGCATCAGAATGTGAGGATTATTGAACAATCAGCTTGATTTCACACACAGCCATAGTTTTATCTTGAGTAATCAATAGAAGGTTGGAGAGTAAGGTCAATAACTACCTGAGCGATGACCAGTTTGGGTTCCTGAAGGGAAGTGCAACTCGGGCTGCGATTGCAGTGATGAGAACACTTATAGCAAGAAACATAGAGCATAACTAGGACATTTTCGCTTGCTTTATTGACTTTGAATATTCTTTTGACAGGGTAAATAGGAATAAACTAACGGAGATACTCCAGAAAATGGGAATAGATTGGCGAGACAGGAGACTCATCAGAAACTTATATAAGACTCAAAGGGCACAGGTGAGGGTGGCTGATGGTGAATCAGGGTGGGCAACTATAGGTCACAGGGTATGGCAAGGGTGCCTATTATCGTCATTGCTTTTCAACACTTTTCTTGAGGAAATGGTAAGACAGGCATGGGAAGAACTAGAAGTGGGAATCAAAGTTGGAGGGCATTTGACAAAGTCGGTTAGATTTGTGGACGATCAGGTGTGGGTTATAGTGGATTAAAGGGACTGCAATCGTTGGTAGATGTTTAAGAAATGCAGTAAAGGATATTTGGAATGAAGATAAATCACAAGAAAACAAAAGTAATGAGATTCTCTTGGACAAATGAAGTGAGGCTGGTGATTAAAGTTGGAGGACAGAAACTCAAGCAAGTCGAGCATTTTAATTACTTATGTAATAAAGAAAAAGACAGTAGGTAGAAGAAAACGGACGTAGTAGCAAAGACATACAGAAGAGAATAGCGCTAGCTAAGGAGGCATTTAGTAATAGAAGAGAATTGATGATGGGACAATGGGTAAGGATGTGAAGAAGAGGCTGGTGAAGAGCTTGGATAAGATATGGAGCATAGCATTGTATGGGGCAGAAACGTGGACCTCAGAAAGGTGGACGAGAATAGGCTTCAGGTATTTGACTTGTGGGTGTGGAGAAGGATGGAGAAGGTGAGATGGACAGAGAGGAAGACTAATGAGGAAGTGCTTGAGATGGTGGACTAGGAAAGGATACTTCTTGATGAAATTCAAGACCGGCAGAGTAGGTGGCTGGAGGGTATAATAAGGGGTGAGGGATTGCTGAATAATGTGATAGAGGGAAGGATGTTGGTTAAGCGGGGAAGGGGATGAAAGAGAATGTTTCATAGACAGAATGAAGAAGGGTAAATAGTATGCTGAGGAGAAAAAGAATATACTAGAGCGAGATAGGCATCTGAAAAAGTAGGCAATGGGAGGAGATTCTCTGACTTACTTACTTACTTTACGCGATCAGGCCCAGTGGACCGCGCAATGTCAGGACCAAGGCTCTCCACTCTTCTCTTCTTTTGGCAATTTCCCTCCAATCTTCCCAGGCTTCTATTTGCCATAGATCCTCTCTTATATTATCCATCCATCTTTTCTTTGGTCTTCCCCTTGGTCTTTTCCCCTCCGGTCTCATGCAAATCGCAAGTTTAGGATATCGTTCATCGCTCATCCGTTCCACATGTCCTATCCATTCCAATCTCCTGCTTCTTAGTAGTCCTACTATGGTGTTGTCTCGATAAAGGTCATACAGTTCCTGATTATATCATCTTCTCCATGCCCCTATTAATTCGTCTTGGACTGGCCCATATATTTTCCTAAGCACCCGCCTCTCAAATATTAAGAGTTTGTTTAGATCTTGTTTTTGTGTGCTCCAGCTTTGGCACCCATAGAGAACCACAGGGAGAATTAATGTCTTGTACAATCTTATCTTAAGCTCTCTTGATACGTTCCGGGACTTCAAAATATTGCTCAGAGCATAGAATACCTTATTACCAGCTTGCATTCTTGCTTTTATTTCTACTTCATTTGATGCTTCTTCCGACAGAATTGCACCAAGATACTTAAACTCTCTCACTCTCTTATAATTTTCTTCATTTATTTTTATCTGTAGAACATCCGGTAGGCGGTGCCTTCCTATAACCATGTATTCAGTTTTATTTGGGTTTACTTTCAGGCCAAACTTCCCAGCTGCAGTTTGCAGTGTAAGCATTACACTCCTAAGTTCCGGTACGTGTGTACCGGAACTCAAGAGTGTAATGCCAATCCAAACCGTGGCACGTACAGTAGTTTAAGTGGGTACGATAAATCACGTATATGATTATGGTTATCAACTTGCCTCATGATCTTTTCAAGGACTATATTGAATAAGATAGGTGATAGTCCATCCCCTTGTCTTAAGCCAGTTTTTAAAGGAAACCCTTTAGTTATTTTATTTTCTAGTTTGATTTTCACTTCTGTATCGGTAACACATAGTCCTATTAGTTCAATGAGCTTTTTTGGAAACCCAAACTCGATTAATAGATGTAGTAAGCTTTCTCTATGTATTGAGCCATAAGCTTTTTGAAAGTCAATAAACAGTAGATGTAGTTCTTGGTCAAACTCGTACAGTTTTTCACGTATCTATCATAGGAAAAATATTTTATCAGTTGTTGATTTTCCTGGGAGAAAGCCACCTTGAGATTCTCCCTTAATTTCACTGGCTAAGAGTTTAAACCTAGCTAGGAGACACTTAGAGAAGACTTTATAAACCACATCTAATAGGGCTATTCCTCTGTAATTATTGCACTTCAATTTATCATTTTTTTTATGGATTGGGAATACAAGGGCTACTTTCCATTCATGCAGGATCACTTGATTTTTCCAAATAATGCCGATCAGTTTGTGCACTCTTTGCACAAGGACTTCCTCTCCAGCTTTAAGAAGTTCTGCCGAAATTCCATTTTCACCAGCACTTTTCCCATTTTTCAGTTGCCTAATATGCTCATTTATTTCATTTATAGTGGGAGGAGGGCATTCTGGTTCTACTGTAACATGTTCTATGAATTCAAATAATTCATTAGGTTCCTCTCCATTCAACAGTTCCCTAAAATATTCCGACCATCTTCTTGCTATCTCCTGTTCTGCAGTTAGAACTCTTTCATCTTTGTCTTTTATGAAGTGTTGATGCCTTTTTGTCCCATCTTTAAGAAGCTCTATCTTCCTATACAGATCTTTGCTTTTATTCCCTCGAAAATCTGCTTGTGCTTCTTCCATTAAATCTTTAATATATTTTCTCTTAACTCGTCTAAACGTTGTCTGGGTTCTTTTTCTTACTTCATCAAATGCAGCCTTTTCTTCATCATATCTTCCACCTTGAATCCATTGCTCTTTCGCCCTTTGTCTCTCTTTTAATGCTTCCACACATTCCTCATTAAACCATATTTTCTGATTCTCTGACACAGAATAAAATCTACCTTAACCAGTAGAACACTCATATAATAATAATTATATAGTACTACCCAGAGGTGTGGGCAAGGGCCTAGCCTCATTGAAACACCAGCTCCCGTAAGATCACTGAAGTTAAGCAATGTTGGGCCTGGACGAGGGTTGGATGGATGACCATTCATACCTTCACCATGGCGCTCTTGTCCCCTGACTGCATGTGGCAGGCAGGTTAAACATGGGGTTGGCACAATGGGCCACTCAAGGTCTAGGTGCTAGAACTCCTGTTGAAGGCTCCCCCAACTAACAATCTACTACCCAGAGGTGTAAACTGCTCCCTTTGCTCTATTTTGTGCCATCCAATCCTTATATTCAGCCCTGCCTTCTTGTTTCTGTAGAAGCTCATTACTTTCATCATCATATGGTTTATCTTCATCCCATACCCCTCCCAATGTGCCTGTAACATACTCATCATTGACTGTAACCCCTTGACTGATTGACAAACCAATACTTGAACATCTGCAAATCTCACTGACTTTATCACATCCCCTCCTACCTTTATTCCTACCTCCATCTTTCCCCATGCCTCTCTTACCATTTCTTCTGAATGTATTTTAAAAAGCAATGGTGATAGTAGGCACCCCTGCCACACTCCTTGTTCTATCACGGCCCATCCCAATTCTCTATCAGCTACCCTAACCTGAGCCCTCTGGTTCATTTAACTGTGGATGAGGTGTGTATCTCTCCAATTAACCACTAATTTCTTCAGCATTTCTATTAATTTCGTCCAGTCCACTCTTTCAAATGCTTTCTCGAAATCTGCAAAGCAAGCAAAAACATCCTGCCTGTATTATAATATTCTTTCTACAAGCAAACTCATCACTCAAATAGCATCCAGGATTCCCATCCCTCTAAAATCAAACTGGTCATCAGTCAGTTATTTGTAAGCCTTACTCTGCAGTCTTCTACTTTTTTATGTTTAGGAGTATTTCGCCCGTGTGGGATATTTAGCTTATTACCCTATAGTCCTTGCAAGTTTTTGCCTTGCTCTTCTTTGGCATCAGAATTAGAGTAGTCTTCATGAAGTCCTCCAGCCTTACTCTATTACAGCTCTTTGATGTATTCCTTCCACTGCTCCTGGATTTCTTTCGGCTCTAAGAACTTCCCTTCTTGTCTGTTATCAATGCAATACCCCTTCCCTTACTACCATCCATCAAATCATTCACTTTCCTCAGTAGTGCATCAGAACTTCCATCTTTTTGAACAATTTCTAAGAAATCCATGCTTCTGTTGCTTTCTTTGTTTCTCTTTGGAGCCCATTGTATAATTCCCTGTATTTCCTCTTGTGGAGCTCTGAGTTTCTGCTCTACCATTTCCTTCTCTACTGCTTCTCCATAATCATTCCCTCCATGACCCTCAGTTTTTCAATGTTATTTGCACTTACTATGCCTACCATTGCAGTCGCCACCTTAACAATTCCTTTTTTCAGACTTCTCCAATCATCTTCTACTGATCTCGCTCCACCATCAGCTCCCATGACTTTATCAATTTTTTTCTCGATACTTCTTATTCATTGCCCCATAGTCCAGTCTGTGGAGAGAAAAAAGGGTCATTTATGACGTTGTCTTGATACAGTTTAAGAATAGTCAAAAGTTGTAGGAAAGGGAGAGTTACCTATACCTATATATTTTTAAACTTCGAACTAGACGTTATAAACAAATTACAGGGGTTCAAAGTTGGCTAAAAACTGTTTTTTAATTCTACAAGCCAAGGTATTCACTTTAGGAAAAAATGTTTCAAATGTTTTTTGTAGACAATTAAAAAACGCATAATTTGAGCTATGGTAAGTTTATTTTCGACAATTATTATTGCAAAAACTTTAAAAAAACCCCAAAATAGCGTTTTTTTGCATATCAATTATTTATTGCAAAAATGACTTTTTTAATACTTTTTTGCTTTGTGATTAAGGCCCCCATTATGACAAAAAAAAAAGGATTTATAAAGCCAATTTGGTTAATTTGTTGCTGAGTTATTCCATTTGTTTATTAAAAACATGTCTAATGTTCAATGCTGTAACTTTTTATTGGACCAACATACAGGGTCGCATAAAGGCTCATTCTCTTTGTAAAGGTCCAAAATTTAATAATATTAAAGAAAAATTGAAAAAAAAAATATTTTCAACCCCTCAAATAACGCTTACAAAAAAAGGGCGCAAAACCAGACCAAAAAATTTAAAACTTCATAACATGGTTTAATACAACATAAAATTTAATATTTATATAAAAAGTAAGTTGACCAATATTCATAACTTTTTGAGCTACCCCAGATTAAAAAAAAAAAACATCGAAATTGGTTCAGAACTTTCCGAGATACGAGAGATTTTTCCGAGCGCAGCAGTTTTGAAGTAGCCAACTCAGTTTTCTCTCGCGCGCGCGAGAGCACGTCGCGCTACCCCCACCACCGCGACCGGCCGTCCTTGTTTTTCTTCGCTATAATTCATTCATGTTTTTTAACACTTACAAGTCAATATTTTGTAAATCTGACAATAGATATTGAAAATATAAGTCTTTGAGGTCCAAGTGCCGTCAGATTTATTTATTAATTGTTATAAACAACGGAGCAGTGATTTAAAAAAAAAATTCTTATCTCGGTTGCTATTGGTCGAAAAACAACTTTTTTTTAAATTCTTTGTTTTGACCTCAGCTACTCAAATCTTGAAGAAAAAAATATCTACAGTTTATGGGGGTGGCCCCAGCTTCATTTATTTATTAAAAAACCGCCACAAATATATAGGTATATATAACTCTCCTTTTTCTACAACTTTTGACTATTCTTAACCTGTATCACGAAAAAACCTTCAAATTTCCCTACAGACTGGACTACCAGTCAATGCCTCTGTAATGAACTTTCATACCCTCATACCCCCTCTTCTCTTCTTGAATATAACGCAAAAGTTTAACATTAATAATTTGTGCTCTGGGTCTGCATCAGCCCCTGGATATGTAGGCAAGATTTTAACACTATTCCTGAATCTGTCTCTCACCATTATATGATCAATCCCGAACCTATCTCTGTCTCCCAGCTTCATCCACGTGTACCTGTGTCAAGGGTGATGCCTGAACCATGTATTCACGATAACTAGATTAGTCCTCCAGCAAAACTCCATAGCATAATCGCGCTCATCCCACCCATCTCTTCCTTCACCCACCACCGTGTTCCTATCCCTCATTACTTCCAGCGGCTAGCTCCCAGTAATTCAATCAATTATTTCCTCCGCCGGATAGTATACTCCATCTACCTCCTTCTCTCTATGATTTGAGGTACATGGTAGAAATCTCGGGAAGTAGCTCAGTAAGGTGCTGATATTTTGTTCTTTTCGCAAGGGTGAGATATTTTTTCTTTAAAATGACATCAAATACATTGATTTCTGGGTGAAGAAACATTTCGCTGAAAATTACCTAAGTGAAGCATTCAGTCAGTAACGAAGGTGCCAAACACCCATGCCACAATTGCAACCTTGCAACTACATTGGCACCTTTCTCCTCTCCGAACCAGAGGTATGCCTCTCTCTCTCCAAGGTATATTCCGATATTAGTGGCAGGAAACATGTACCGATACATTTGATCCGGTACAGAATATATATCTGCACCTATACTAAGTATTTGATATATTTTTCATATCCATACTCTGGTGGTCATAACGGCTATCGGTATTGAGAGGGTATTTCATATTGACAAAATGAACGTAGGAAAGTTGAAACATTTTTTTAAAATGTCAGCCACGTAATTTAGTTATATTCATTGACCATTACGGCCCTTCTTGTATTTACAAACCTTTGTTGAAGTATTACCTTCGTAGTTTGATGCTGTTAGTTTGCGTTAAGTGTAAATATAATTACCTAAATATTCACCACTCGCAAAATAATTTGAGTAGGTACCGCAACGATGAAAATTAGCCTTTATTTAGAATTTCTTTAAATATTAGGGCTGATTAACTTGCATGCATAAAAGAGAACTGGTGATTAAAATTATATGAGTTAAACATTCATTTCTACGAATTGTACGGTGTAAAGAATCCTGAAAGATACGGAAATCCATTTTTCCTCATGCCACTTCTGGCCCATGCAGGTTTTTAATCGGGTGAGCTAGTATCAGTACTCAGCTTCGATACGTTGCTTAGGTAGATACAGAGAAATTTAGATAACTATGAGTAGGCGCCTGGCTCCAACTAGTAATGTGATGGTGTTACGTTAAAAAAACACTATCGAGAAGGCCGCGGAATGCTCACTCAATTTATACAAAACCTTGGAATCATGGAGAGTACTGATATGTAAATGAATCCTGGCTAATACGGGACTTGGTCCAGTGGGCCGGGTGTCATGCCCAGCAGGAAAGGCATGGAAGAAGAGGGAGCAAAGCCCTTGCGGTCGACATCGAACGAATTCCTTGCCTGGAGATGAAGGCAAATGCTGAGGCAAAAGAAAAGATGCAGAACAGGGATGCAACCATTAGCATAGGCACGCCGAATGTTTGGACAATGCCTAGGGCTGGCAAGTTAGAGAATATAAAGAAAGAAATAGAGAAGGAGGGTGTAGACATAATGAGTCTAAGCGAAGTCAGATGGAAAGATAGCGGTGATAGATAGAGGGTAAAACACTGGGGAAGCGTGGAAGAGGATGGGAACTAGGAACGAAGTTACAGGAGGGAGGGATCCAAATCCTCAGAGGGCAAATCCTCAGACCTGAGGATTTGGATTTGGATCTAATGGCGGATTACGTATAGGAAGGAAAGCAGAACGATATGCAAGAAATAAGGACGAAAGAATAAGTACTGTTCAAAAACCTACCAATCAGCTGGTAGAATATTGAAAGAAAGCCAGATAACAGAGTATTGATACATTCACAATATCACACATTCCTACTCTTTTGGCATACATCCGCCCTTCCATACCCTAAATCACCACGGGAGCTTCAGGGGTACGCCACAGGGAGTCGGATACACTACTCGTCTATCAAGTACTCAATAAGCGTTTACCGAACTGTGCTCCGCGGAACCCTTGGGGCTCCTTCTCAGGGGCTCCGTGAAGGAGTTATAAACGTGGTGCGTAAAAATATAAGTAAAAATGAAGAATTTTGTAGATATTTTGATTTAATTACTTAGAATATCACTGTGGTAAAAGTATAGCATTGCCTAATTAATAATGCAAAAGTCAATTCAAGCTTACTACAGCAGCTGAAATTAAAACGTATAATTCAAATATGGTCTCCAATATGACTAGAGAACAAACTACTTCTACTTTTATGTTTGGCCATGTAAGCAACGTATCGAAGCTGAGTACTGATACTAGCTCACCCGATTAAAAACCTGCATGGGCCAGAAGTGGCATGAGGAAAAATGGATTTCCGTAACTTTCAGGATTCTTTACACCGTACAATTCGTAGAAATGAATGTTTAACTCATATAATTTTAATCACCAGTTCTCTTTTATACATGCAAGTTAATCAGCCCTAATATTTAAAGAAATTCTAAATAAAGGCAAATTTTTATCGTTGCGGTACCTACTCAAATTATTTTGCGAGTGCTGAATATTTAGGTAATTATATTTACACTTAACGTGTTACTTTGGTATGCACAAACTACCTTTACGTATATGTCTAGTCATTCTTACTTTCGTACGCCTATAGTGTGTAGTATACCTGATAAAATACGAAATGGAAAGAGTATGCTTTTAAATAATACAGTGAAACCTGTATAAAGCGACCACCGACGGTTCCGCCGATAAATGGTCGTTAAGAGGGGTGGCCGTTCGACAGGGGCTCAGTTTCTAGGAGTACATATTATGCCAATGAACATGCGGCTGATTGGAAAAAAAGGGGAAAACTCTTAAAGCGACGGTTTTGTTAAAATCTACACAGATGGTGTTTATTTCCTTATATTTTTGTTGCTCCTGGGAAATTTAAATGGAGATTAATTTGATGTGCACATACAGAGAAACGTGAATTAAGCGACCACCGATGATTCCGCTGAAAGATGGTCGTTAAGAGGGGTGGTTGCTTGATAGGAGTGATCGCGATGAGTGGTTTTACTCAATAAGTTACCAAGCGATGAGTAAATATAAGCTGGCAATTCCATTATATGTTAATGATGTGATAATTTTAAACTCTAAAGTGGAGTGGTGTCATGACACCACTCAAATGCACGAATTTTCGCCTGTCGTATGTTAACTCCTTAAAAGCTTGGTTCAACCATTAGAAATTTATTTCCCATTGTTTTTTTCAGCCTGCAAGCGATTATCCCAGTTCCCCTGACTCTGATGCATCACGGAAATATTAGAATATTTCGTCACGCGTCAGTGCAATTAACGGGGATAATTTTTAGTTTCCATTATCACTTCTCACAATAAATAGCACCAGAAGCCGGTGATGGCTTATGAGTAAAAAGGAATATTTGGTTTAAAAGGTGAATATTTCCTAATCTCATTGGTTTCATTATGTGTACATTCAGAAACTCGTAATAGGATGTGTATTTTGGATTACGGTTATTGTAAAATGCTTTTTATTTGACCTCAGCTATTTTTGCTGTTATAGTTATGATGAGTATCCGTTTGATGCAACGTACGTTGTGTAGACCATCGTTATCGTCGAGATAAAATTGAAACACTTCGTACACTGAGATGTGTACCAGAAAATATACCGGATGGGAGGTCAGTTGTGTTAATTGCGTATTGCTGGAAGATATAACACTCCTCATTGATTTCATGAGTCGCATTCGTCAGAGAAAATATACGCCTATGGAATAATAGCATGCGAAAGAAAGCATTAATTCATTTCTTTCATTGAGATGTGCATTAATGTTCCACCAGTTGTATTTACCATATAAGCTATGCACGTTGTTCAAAAATTCGCG
This sequence comes from Ceriagrion tenellum, assembly GCA_963169105.1. Classification (NCBI taxonomy): domain Eukaryota; kingdom Metazoa; phylum Arthropoda; class Insecta; order Odonata; family Coenagrionidae; genus Ceriagrion; species Ceriagrion tenellum. The sequence continues at coordinate 43,353,392 of OY720638.1, read as the reverse complement.
AACTTCGTCTACCGTAAATGAAAACGCAATGACTTTCGATATGTTTAACAATGAAAATGATCGTTATGATATTTATTAAAAATGCCTGGTCGGGATAACCCGTGTGACAAAACTTAGTCAACTCGTGTAGCAACTCTTAGTAAGCTGTACATGATCAACAGGTTAATTATTCCCAAGAGAATGACAAATCTATGTACCCAGGCAAGTATGAACGCCTCGCAACCTTGGCTTAGTAACTTAGTGACCTTGGTATAAAGGTAAAATTTGGGAGATAGGTAGAAAAGGGCTGCGATGATTTAGAAAAATATATCTTCATTGGTCACTCGACATTCATGTAGTCTTAATCTCATTGTTCCTCCAAATCACTGCCAGAATTGATATTACGCTATGTTGAAAAAGGTATGATCTGTTTAACAAGTCGTGTAAACGTGCATTAGACCATTTATAGTATTTTTCTGTGAATATTTCTCCCTTCAAACCAAGCTCTTTCTCGGTTGAAACTCCAATGTAAAGGCCCAAACTGCCTCGTTTTTGAAAGGTTTAAAAGTGTTAAACTGTGGCTCCATTGCCACATTCCCTTGCTACTCCCTTGAAGCACAACTGCTTCGGCTTCGCGTTATGGCCCTCCATAAAACTCCACAGCATTTTTCGTGCCACATGCTGCTTTTTGCCGTTCTGCTGAACTGCGGCAGAAGGCACGCTCCCCTACCTCCTCCATTTATCTCTTTTGAGACTTCAGTCAGCGAGACGACGGACTCTTTTTTCGCGGGTTGGCTTTCCTAAAAAAAATTGTTACATACGTACTACGAAGATATAAACTCACAAATAAATTCATTTAGTTTCTCCTTGGATAAAAACTTTCAATCGAAGCTTTCACGTCGATATTAGCTAGGCTCTGGAATATCAGAAACTCCCAACTTTTACATTGATCTTTCCACGAAACGAAGGTAGGAATACAACAAGTTACTGGTCTCAAAAGCAGCATATCCGCCAGTTTTTACTTTAGTGAATCAACTGGATGGTGTTTTCATCAGAATATTTCGGATTTTGAAATCTACTATCAAGCATTTTGCTAATTAATCTGCAGTTACATCGTTCGTGAGTTAAAATGGCCGTATGATCGGAAAATTAATAGCGCTAGCCATAATTTTCCATATTGCTGAAATGTAGTTTCTGAAATCAACCTTGAATTTTAAGAGAATGGAAAGACCGCGTGATTCTAGCTATAAGGGTGGGAGGCTTCCAGGATTACAAACATAATATATATTATTATCTTTATAAGAAAGATAAAATGGACAAAATAAGAAATGATGGATTGTACCGAAGAGTAGAAGAGGTGACCATATAGAACACCATAGAGCAAAGAACCAGATAGACAGGACACACCCTGAGGCACGGTGAGTTTCTGAAGAACATAATTGGAGGCAAAATAGAGGGGAAAGTCCTCAGAGGAAAACGAAATAATAATTACGTCGACCAAACAAAGAGGGAAGTATATAGGAAGAGCCACCAGGAAGTAAGGGATCTAGTATTAGAGAGGGAAGGGTGGAGGGCTGCAGTCGCCCAGTCTTAGGATTGAACGACCAATGATGATGAAGATGGATAAGGCAGTTTATTCTTTCATTAACTGATGCAGATATTAAGCTGTTAAGATAAACCGAAAGAAAAATTCAGGGAACATGATATTTATTGGACTGCCAAACAGAAAGGTGAACCCTGTGAAAGAAACGTCTACAAATATCGAATTAAAACTTTCCTAAAATTTTTTCATTTGCAAAACAAGGAGCTAAATAGTTTTTAATAGTATGTTCAACCATTTTATTTAAAGATTTTGAAGTATATTCTTTATGATAATGAGTTTATTCAATTCGTGGTCTGTTCCTCAGCCAAGTGAGTTCTTAAAGGCCGCTTTACACGGGACGTTTTATTGTACAAATGAATGTATGAACCCTTACATGAGTAAAATTGTGCCGTATAAAGCGGCAAATTGTATGATTGTCTGAATGACTTAACGGGAAATATAACCTGCTCTATTTCCATTCAGTTCCTTGCAAATTCTATGATACGTTCGTTTGTACAATAAAATGTACCGTGTAAAGCGGCCCTAAAACTGACAGTAGGTAAAATAAATGGAAACTTCCGTTCTGCTTTTGTATCTTTCATTTAGTGACTTCTACTACTCAATCACGTATAAAAAAGTGTGATGTTGAGCCGTTAATTTAGCCGCTTTACCTTCACCGCAGTCTTACTGAAGTAAGATATCATTAACTAAGCTTTCACTCCAATAAGTTGATTATTATGGTCAACGGATTTTATATCCTTTTTTCCGTCTCAAAATACGCAAATCAGAATTGTAATCAGTCCTCGCAAAGCAGCGAGTGCTAGTATCAATTATCTACATTTACGAAATACCGTACAGGCCACCATTAGGGTGTATGGCACGGGGTGTTTCCACACTAGGCATGAAGAACTCATCCTAGCTGAAGTCGGAACCGTGCACGCTAGCCCAGACGCCAGGCCCAGGCCAAAATCAGTCAGGATGACACTGCGCGGACAGACTAGAAATTACGAGGTGCTACATGGACGAACAAGCTACCATGCTATATACTATTTAAGGCGCGTACAAAACCTACGTTACCTAGTTAGGGTCTAAGTTTCCCAGAAATGATCAATCGCAACTATTATGGTCCCTCAAACAATAAAAAAATCAAACCAATATTGCAAAATTACAAAACCGCCAAACTCATACGACGCATCTCGTCTTCAACAGGTATCGCGGTGCTGCGGAATGAGTAACAGAAGCTGTGAAGACAGAGACTTAAATAGAGCAATGGGATGAGCAAATGAGGAGCAATGAGAGCAACGAGTATCATAGCGATATTACATCTACCAACGATGACATACATGGCTCAAGAGCCTCAACGGCAATGCAACAATTGTGGAACTTTTGTGTTCCTCAAAATCTGCTTTAGATGTGAAGGAAAAAAAAATACAAAAATGAACTAAGAGATCAAGTCGAAGCGGACGAAAAGGAGACTTTTGTTCTACAATATAATGTGCCATTGGGAGCCTGAAGTAGATAAAATGATATTCAAAATGAAAACACTTAGTTTTTTCCATCAATGTATTAAAAACACAAATCGACCGGTTTCGGCTTTTTCAGGCCATTATCAAGATTACAGAGTAAAATACCAAGAGACAGCACAGTTTATATAAGAGATCTCAAGGAGAGGGAGGTGGCCGAAAGAAGGGGGGGGGGTGAGAGGTGAGTAAGTTTTGAGGAGGTGATTGGGCAAAACTGCAGGGGAAGGAAAAAACAGGTGGTGACGCCAGGCTCAAGGACTACAGGGATGGAGGTGGGGGTACTGGCACAGAGAACAAGGGTGAGGTGGTTGAAGGGATTATGTCATTGAGTAGTTTATCACCATACACTTTGTAATTTGACAGAATTTCGAAATTTTCCAGGATGTCCAACTTCCCCCCTTGTCACAAACGTGTAAGAGCTTAGGGGTAAAATTGGATCTGTGACCCTCATCAATTAGATGCTCTTCAAAATTTGACTTTTTGTCACCATTGACACTGGATTTAAAATGTTCCATTATTCTTATATTCAACCTTCGTCCAGTTTGACCAACATAAAAAGAGTTACATTCAGGGATTTCTCAGTTCATTTATGTTCTGGAGATCGAGTCATCGTCCTATCTGGCTCCGCATAGCAGATTTGAAATGAAATGTCTCGTCCGGGGAGGGGTGGGGGGGAGGCAGGTAACCTCTTCCCCTGCCTTACCCTGGCTACGCCCTTGCCACCAGAATATAGGAGTAATTCAGAACACTAATAATGTTGTCGGCGAGGAAAGAATCATGGGAAGTACGGGAAAGGTGGAGAGAAACCCGGCGGTGGAAATTTGCCTGCCGCAAACTCATGATATAGGTAAAATCAATGGTTAGCGAATTCACTTTGCGGAAATTATGATTCATCTTAAGAATGAAAACACTTAGTTTTTTCCACAAATGTATTTAAAACACAAATCGACCGGATTCGGCTTTTTCAGGCCATTATCAAGATTACAGAGTAAAATACCCAAAGACAGCACAGTTTATATAAGAGATCTCTGGGAGAGGGAGGTGGCTGAAATAAGGGGGGGGAATGAGAGTTGATTGGGCAAAACTGCAGGGGAAGGAAAAAACAGGTGGTGACGCCAGGCTCAAGGACTACGGGGATAGAGGTAAGGGTACTGGCACAGAGAACAAGGGTGAGGCGGTTGAAGGGATTATGTCATTGAGTAGTTTGTCGCCGTGCACATTGCGATATGACAGAATTTCAAAATTTTCCAGGAAGTCCAACTTCCCCCCTTGTCACAAACGTGTAAGAGCTTAGGGGTAAAATTGGATCTGTGACCCTCATCAATTAGATGCTCTGCAAAATTTGACTTTTTTGTTGTTGTTAAAATGATGTTGTTGAAAATCAATTCAATTTAGTCGTTTTTTTCTTTCCACATTTTCAGCATGCTTAAAATTTAGCAAACCCTTCGCACCAATTACTAGTGAGGATTAGGTTATTGTTTTGGCTGAATTAAATTTCGTGTTTTTCCCCTCCTAATGGGCTCGAATTCAAAATTCAGGTGGGGCGAAGGCCCACTAAGTGTAGCCCCGATGTCATATTGGATGTCATGTGGAAGCAGGGATCGATGATGTTATCATATCCTTGCTCAGCGTTTTTTTTTACATCGACAAGAGTGGCATCATCTCTTGGTCGCCCATCAACAAATTAGCCCCGTTTTATAAGGATCAAACTCGGATATAAAAGTCAAAGAGAGATGCTAATTCGCTCTGGTTAGGCCACACCTCGAATACGCCGCGCGCAATTCGCACCCTGATCATAAAGATTTAACCAAAAATATTAATAAAAAAACAAAGGAAAGCAGCACACTTCGTTAAAAACTGTTACGAGCGTACATATAGTGTCTCACTACTTTTAGAGGGATTAAGGTGGGAGCCCCTAGAGACTCGGAGGCTACACTCTAGGCTTAGGTTGCTTGATAAATTCAGAACTGATATTTTTCAGAGCAACATAGAGAATATTATCATGACTCGTCACTACATCTTTAGGTCTGACAGATGCGATAAAGTACGAGAGATTCACTGCCGAACATATAGGTACGAAAACTCGTTCTTTCCGGGAACAATAAGCGACCACAATAAAAATTGAGCTCCACTAAATACACTCCTATAATACATGTCACCATTTCATCTCAAAAAAACTTACACCTTTACACGCCTGGTGACCTAACACTCCCTGCCACACGCCCATGCGGCGGTTCGCGGGGTATTATGTAGATGTAGAATTGTAAGATTAAGGTGGTTTGAGTTAGATAGTTCCCTAGTCAGAATACAGACCATGTTCGAATTATAAATTTTAACTTCACCAGCTGTTGGACTCATGAATTTAATATTGCATTATTAGCGGAGCAATAAAATAGCTTTATATGACATAAACTGTAAGTGACCAATGGAAAATATCTAAATAAGTCTTTAAGTTGACTCGTTTTCTTCGCAATTGCAACGGTTGAAAATCCTTCAAAGCGGAAGGTTTATTTGTGATCCCAAAGAATGTACTGCGCAGACAATATAATTTATGTTAAAAATAGTTAAGAAAACATACAATCTACACGCTGTTAATTTTTTGGCGAGATTTAGGTGATAGAAATCCCTCATTTTTTAAATAAGCTCTCTCTGGAGTGTATACATGTTTTGTAGCAGTAGTTCTTTAGTTTAGCTGGCTTCGACGGCTTGGCCCTGACCGCCAGCGGCAGACATTAAGTGCGGAATTGCCCAAGCCGTCGAAGCCAGCTAAACTAAAGAACTACTGCTACAACTCCTAGGAGATTCTGATTTGTATTTATGGAACATTTTTTTGCCATTCCGGACGTAAATTAATTCCCTAATAAAATATCTGGATGGATACTCCCGGTTGGGACAAGGCGGAAAAATAATACGTTGGGATATGCATTGTTAAGTCAATTGAAGTTAGTGGAAACTTGGAAAGCAGAAAGATGGATGAATGGATGGATGGGTAATATAGTGCATTCTGGTGAAAGTTCACCCATTGACAAGTTTTTGTAGAATCTTACAAATGCATCATTGGTTGTAGTTAATTTTGTTAGGGTACAATATCGTGCATGCTGGTGATAATTTACCTCCTGTCACACATCTTAGCGTCGGTTTGCAGGTTAGCAGGTAGATGTAAATGGAAATGGGTAGGCTATATTCTACTTCTTCGTTCTGATCGAAATGTACGGAGTAGATGACATCTGAAGCGGTGAACCCATGCTACAGACGTACTCAGCAAATAACTGGAGGCTAGTAGGAGTTTCCATGCCAAAACAATGTTGCAGAATGCTACAGCCTTATCGGCAACACACCGAAAAATCATGATGATACAGGAAAACGGAGATCTATCAGTTTGAGTAATACTGCCAGCATACACTCCGACCCGCAGAGAAGAATAAATTTAGAATTGCAGTAGAAGTTCGATAATCCGGGATTCTGAACAACTAAATACTGGAGGTATCTAAATGACGGAAGGTTTTCAAGAGTTTTGCAAACCCCATTTTTCATGTTGCGCCATGGAAATGACGGATATTTACCCGTTTAAGAAGCCACATTGAAGTACCGTGTGGCTTTGAGTCTACCCCGCAGATGCCAGCCAAGTATATCGCGCTTCCCGTCCAAAGAAGCGCATATTATTTCTTTTCTTGAACACATTCGCTCGTGATAACTTAAATGGTGATATATAATGGTAAAAATATTGATGGCAATATTAATATTTGTTTTTCACAGTACTTATTACCTCATTGGTCATAGCATCTCATACAATGACTTACTGCAGCCTCCTCAGCCATACAACGCACTAAATCGAAAGTGATATGAACACCGGAAATACCATACTTCCGGAACGCATCTGGTCTTGATTATTACGAAATATTGATCTTCTACTGCATATGAAAAACTTGATTAAGTCCTCCGTAAGGATGGACAGAACCATATTGTAATAGGTTACTGGAACACAGTGAATGGTGACGAGGGAGAGTGAGGCGGTGAACCCATGCTACATACGTAGGATGACTATGTTTCGCATCCAGTACGTTTGAGTATGGAGAACAAAATCAGCCCGAAGGAGAAAGATGAGCGGTATTCGGCGAAGATTGCTTCATAGCGGTCGCAGAGAACTGTCTTTGACGCAAGAAGATGATAAGGGTGAGACGACTACCATCAAGGACGGACATGTTACAGTAAAACAATTCAGAGAATGGCTAAATGCAGAAATAAAGGGAAAAAATGGAAGAAAAACACTGCTCAGTGAATAGATGAAGTCGAATGAAGAGAGCAATAGCCCAAGTAATGGAAGAATGTGAACTGAGAAGAGATACCGGTAAATCATGGTGTAGAGGAGATTTAATAGAAGCAAGAAAAATACAAGAATCCTGGAAAACAAATGAGGAATCTAAGAGGCAGGATTACGAAAATATTTAGTGTGGGGATCCATGTAGGCCAAAAATGGTTAGATTGATAACTGCGGTGCAGAAATCGATGGTAGACTAAATAAGAAAAAAATGATACAGCCTACAACGTGACGAGGCAGCACTTAGCAGGATGAACAACAATCAGCAATAATATCAAAGGTGCTTATGGGAACGTACTAATTGAGGAAGTAGTCATAGGAAACAGAAATTAGGCATAGGAATGTCAAGTAACGATTTGTAACCGCTGAAGGATATATTAACCAGGGATGAGGGCGAAAATCATCGCCCAAGACTAGTCAGGAGCAAACTGGACAGGGCAGTGACGTAAAGCATGGTGCTCGGGGATGCACATATTAATGGAGAAACCATTAAAACGCTCAAAAGTGCAGCGAAAGAAATCCTGTATGTAATAATCAGAGGCTGCTCTATTAGCTGCTAGATGCGGGAGAACTGAGGAAAATGATAGGACTGCAGCTCCTGAGAAGATTGGTGCTGAGAGATTTGAGGGTCATAGAACTTTGAGCTTGCGTTCATGGGCGTCCAAATTACTCTCACGAACAATAAACACATAGGTTAAACGAAAGTTTGATGAAAACCTTTGGAACAACCAATTCTGACGAAGGAAAAACAGAAAGTCTGTACGCCATCGAAATATGCTCACAGAAAGAACGATGCACAAGAAAAAATAAATTTATGTGGCATCAGTTGACTAGGTGAAAACTTTTGGCATTATGGAATGAAATCAAATATTCAAACTGCCGTAGAGAGCCCACATTGGTTGCAATTACAGACGAGTAGTGACCCAGCTCTGCTTGAACCAAGTAATCGTAATTCAAGAATAGAGGAAAAAAGAGAAAGAGTAGATTATATGAACTAGGGAGACTGACTAGCAAATAGACTTTCACCAGCACTGTTCAACATTTACGTGGAATATGTCATCAAAGACGATCAAAAAATGCAAATCTAAGGAACGGAGCAATGACATTAGAGGTCAATGGGGTTTCAGAGATATTTTTACAGTTAAAAATGCCTTTTAAGGACGTTATATAAGTCAAATAATTATCAAAGGTGCATACTAAATCTTATGCTAATCGTTTATTGTTTCAAGCGCGAAAAGATGTCTGGCGTCTTCGATTCAGAGATTTGTAGGTCCAGGGAAGACATAACTACTGCGCAAGAGCTGAACTAAGTCTCGAAGGCGTTTGGTTTTAAAAGTAGGCGTGGCGTAATAAATTTGCCAACATATTATTATTATTTTTTTTCACATTTCACAGTCAACACAAAAATGAGCCCTTGTATGAACTTATTTTATTTCTCCCGGAGCCAGCGCAAGGAACATATCAGAACTTCAGCAATACTTAACTGAGGGCAATGACATGAGTTCCTATGTTTTTCTTATTCAAGATACCGCTAAATATAAACATCGAGGAAAGGAGAATGAATATTTACCTACTGGGTCTCTAACTGTCTCGAGAATAAGTATATCTTCCCTGTCGTACATCTTACTTGGTATCGAAAAAGATGTATAATTTCTTCTCATTGAGCGACTTGAGAAATAAATGCTGAATATTTGATGCAGTAAACTGCAGTGTTTTTTTTTTACTTTTAATATTATAAATAAGTTAATCACTAAGACGAGTGTGTAAAAAGTTTTTTCTTGTATTTAGAGACGTTTTTCATAGAAGTTTTAAAACACCCGGGCAGGAAAAGAATTTCTCCATTAGATTTTACAAGTCGACATAGCAAAAGATTCCGAGGAAGAGGGGCGGCAGTTGTCAGGGCATCACCTACCGCGCACCCACTTCAGGACATGGCGGACCCCCACCCCCATTCTCCCCGCCCTCGTGTCAGCGTCATCGGCATCGCCTCCTGTCGGCAAGAGTGGGAATCACCCTTTAATTACAGGGACCGCGCTAAGGGATTTATTCCGCCTGACACCTCTCACCCCGGATATTGAGGGGGAAGAGGTATGTTAAAGGATTGAGCGAGATATTTAGTGGACGAGCGAGGAGGAGTGAGTATATCAGGCTTATAGATTGGGATGAGAGAGGTTAGTTGAGGAGTCCACCATTGTGCGGCGCTGGCGTGCGGAAGACAGGCATTGGCGAGTGGCGTTGATGGCAAGGGTCGGGAGGGGGCGATTCTGTATCGCGGAATGGGGATGTTATGCATGTACGTTGTCCTTTGGGGGGAAATTCACGCGTGCTGGGGCTCGATAGGCATGTTTAGGTCAGAGAATGGGGGAAGAGGGTGAAGAGGAGAAGGGAAGACGGTCAAAAGCCTCGGCAGTAATGATAGGAACGGGGAGGGGTGGGAAAGGATATCGGGACTCAATGAAGCGCTCCCTTCAGCCCCCGTGCCTCTCCAACGCTTCATCTCTCTGATCGAGCGAATCAAGTCTTGAGCGGGGGTCGGGGAGAGGAAAAGGTATTGGCTATCAAATCGAAATTCCCCGTGCGGCATTCACCTGTTCCCAAAATCTATATACCTGCTATAGACATGAATAGCGGAAGGAATAGATGGAAGAACATCGTAGAGGGGAAAAATGAAAGTGAATGGTGCTGTTACGGAGTGTGCTAGTACCTCGCTCTGTTTCTGTGGCAATGATTAACGAAGCGCGCTGCTTTATTTATTTATTCCGCGTTTTCAACACTTCTGTACATGGTTTTAAAATCTCGCAGAGTTGTCGAGATGTGGCCTGATCACGGCGAAGGAGTATCTATCTTTCATATTTTCGTCCGAGGACCTTGTTACTATTTACTGGACAAACCCTAGCCTATGTAATCCAGCGCCTCGATTTTTTCGTTACCTACGTGCAAACTGTTTAGCGTTGTAGTGATTCTCATGGTTTTAATTCATCTAACTCCTATATGTTTATTCCTCTCACATATAAATGTGGTGCTGACGGATTTCTCCCATAGAGACTTTACTCTAGGGAATCTGAGTAGACTAAATTCCAGCACGCCACTTAAGACTATACATTGGCGTTAAGATCCTCTTGAGAAAACCTTTCTGTCTGCATTTGAAGCAATTTCTCGGTTAATAACTACAACATCATCAACTGACCTAATGTTTCTGCTAAATGCAGAGGAAATGTCATTAACCTGATGGGAATTTATTTATTTGTGAGTATTAATATAAAATATTTTCTTGAAATCCAAGGATAATTCGTCAACTTGCTTTTCCAGTGAACTTGATAAGAGGATATCGCGGAGGAAGAGCCCAGGCTGGGCTCTGTCCGATGTGGTAATGTTTCGTGCCAGACGAAGGAATGAATAGATTTCGGATATCAATATCTCAAGCGTATTTGTTAAATTTTCATCGGCACCTACGACCATAGTGCACATCTCACTATTACCATGAATGAAAATACATAAATTTTTAACTCCAAACTCAGAATGAGATTCACAGGAGATTCACCGACAGAAATAAGACCTCTCAATTTACTGTGGAAAAACTTAGTAATTCTAAAGTATTCAACAGTTATTTCACCAAAGAACTCTTAATTTACCAAATTTATAATCTCATGCTCACAGGGTAATGGGTATATCTCATAATGGGCGCTCATTCACCACACCTGGTTACCGGAGTCGCAACTGCGTGGCGCTGCGCCTTGACTTCCGGTAAAGTTCTATATTACCAGTAAGTTGCAGTAAGTAAAGAAAAAATATTGTGCAATGTGTAATTGCCTTACAATCATAAGCGAGAATACTGGATTAACGTGAGAGTGAAGAACTTCGAGTCAATGACAGTGTGTAAGTTAGTGGTAAATAATTACCATATTATTACTATTTCTCTACTCTAAAAATATAAAATATTATTAAAGCTATCAAACTTAGCGTCTTTCGTGCTGGAATATACGGATGTCCAGCAGAAGTCTCTGGAATGCTAATTCTGTAGCTCGTTTAAAACCTCTAACATGCCGTCGATAGACCACTTGTCAATTATTTATTGAAATAATCATTGCCGGCAATCTTCTCACAACGCATTATCATGTTCCTAAAGAATAGCATTATCCTCATGGACGTAAATATCTATTTTCTGCCATTGTACATACAAGTCTCCCTTACCCGTGAACCGAAAATGGCGGACGCGCTAGCAGACGATGAAGTTGATCATACTTTCCTAATACAGAACTTTAATTTCCGGTGCCTATGCATTGTGTGGCACAAGACAGCTCAATCACTTCCTCTCGCGCTGTCGTCTACGTGCGTATCAGAAACTACTTGCATCCTACTGCAAATTGATCAATGACTGGTGTGTACTTGTCCTTGATCCATGTAACCTTCTACACATACCAACTAATAGGCAATTTTATAATGTTTTGTCAATGCCTCTCTCATGATAAAATTAAATTACGTAAAAAACTGCTTTGATCATTAGCTAGAATAATTTTAACCTCCCGCGAGAATGTAGTCTTTCAAGGTGAGCCTGATGTTCATCGTAGGCCACTTGGAAATGCTTTACACGGAAGATGGAGTCGCAGTCACCACAGGTAGTATCATTTCCTCTGGTAAATGCTACGTGTTGGTTACGGCACTGAGCCGTGGTCCATTACGATTGAAGGCGATCTCCTCAGCTCACTCATTCGTGATGGAAGTGAGCTACGCCCATGTCAAAGAATGTATTCGATCGCAATTCTTGTAATTTAAATATTTCACTTACTCAAATGTACAGCTTCATTTACATTTTACGCTGCTAGCCACCTCGAGGGTGTTTATCAGGGGGTGAAGTATCACTAACATGCACTACAGTATAGAAATTAACTTCATCAACATGCACCACAACATAGGTATACGAAAAATACTACAGAAACTATAAAATAAATTCTTTATCCAACTACGTAGACGTGATACAAGAGTCATACAAGAAACACCCAAAATATGGTGTTAGCACTACGCGACAGATTCAGAAATATGCATTAGGGAGCACATCAATTAATTTACTGAAAAGATTTAGTCTAATTTGAATCAACATGTACATATTACTGAGCGACCAGCCATATGGGCGTGTGGCAGGGGTCTTCGGATACCAGACATAATAAGATGTAAAAGATAAGGTTTTGGGAGGTGGAATGGTGAAGTGTATATTAATAGTGCTTTGAGTGGAGCTCATTTTTATTATGGACACTTATCGCATGCGAAATAACGAGTTTGTACCTATCTGCTCGGTTTTGAATATATCTAATTTTCACTTTTGTTTAGCCGAGGGATGTAGTACGGCGTAAAAAAGTTATATTTTCTGTGTCGTTGTGAAACACACCTGTTCTGAATTTCTGAAGCAAAGTAGGCCGAGCGTGTAGCTTCCGAGTCCTCAGCGGCTTCCAACATAATCCCTATAAAATTTTATAAACGTACTGTCCGCTATTTGCAGTTTTTGACGAAGCGCGCAGCTTTCCTTTAAATGTAGCTATTTTTTGTATGTTTTCTTTCAGTCTGGAGTACCAAATGCTCGCGATCTACGCGAGGTGTGGCCTGATCAGAGCGAAGTTCCCCAAGCAATAGCAACCAACTCGTCTGAAATCAAAACAGAGTCGGAGGAATATAATAATAGAATATACATAGTCATTTTCGATGATGGATCAAGTAAAGTTGGTGTACAAAATAAAGCACCGCATGATTCATAAACTTATGGACTAATGTCGCCAGACAGCCGTGTTACATGGATCATTTACAGCAAAAAAGATTCCTAATTCGTGCGCCAAGACGCAACCCACTCTCTGCTTTTGATAGCTCAATACCGAGGTGTGTACGGCGGCGTTTACGGTCCCGTGAAAGCGTCAACCGTCAGCTTTAGTGTAATTACCGAATTGGTGCCTTGATCTGTTTCTGCTTCACTGGTCAATGGTGCATGAGATGAAGGGAAACTTGTACGTGTCTGACCAACGGTGCATCTCTCTTATCCTTTCGCTTTTGTCAATTCTAGAGGGGTTGTCATCATTGGTTGTTCAATCCTAAGATTGGTTGACTGCAGCCTTATACCCCTCCTTGTCTCATGTTAGGTCCCCTACTTCCTGGTAGCTCTTCCTATAGGTGTACTTTTATCTTTGTTTGGTCGACGTATTTATTATTGAGTCTTTCCCTGAGGACTTTCCCCTCTATTTTACCTTCAATTATGTTCTTTACAAACTCACCGTTCCTCAGGGAGTGTCCAATTCAGCGGGTTCCTCATTCCTGTAAAGTGTTCCATATGGTCATTTCCTCTTCAACTCTTCTGTACCGCTCGTCATTTCTTATCTTGTCGGTCCATTTTTCTTTAGCATCCTCCTCCAGCACCATCATTGAAGGTTTCAATTCTTTTCCTGTCAGCTTTCCCAATGGTCCATGCTTCCGATAAATAGAGTTCCACGATTCACACGAATGTTTACCATTACTGTTTCCTCATTTATAGTCCTGTCTTCTTTGAGCCCAGTTGTATTTTTAAGGGGTGTAGTACTGGGCTAAAATAAGATCTTTAATATCATCTTAATTTTCGTAATTAGAATTCTAACATTAATCTAAGCCAAGCGTGTAGATATTACAATCTCTAATGGTTCCTAGTCCACCTGTCAGTTACGTCACTATCTCTGTCCGCTCGTAGCAATTCAAACAAGGTGCAGTTACATGAAGAAGAGAGCATGAATATCTACACGTCAATTCTAATAAATATCTATAAACTGCCTTGAAATCAAATTTAATGTCTAGGATGCTTTGGAAATAAATTGAATAAATTAGAAAATAAATTAGGCACCCCTGCATTTGACCTCGCAATTCATCATATATTCCTGGATACACCAGATTTTTCTCCTCCGTTGTAGAGTTCGAAAACATTTAGGGCATTAAAACCAAAGACTAAATACTGTGGAACCATTGGCAGCTTTCGCTGGAAGTATGATAATGCTGACGCCGGGTTTCCTTACCATCGTTCCTCTCCCTAAATAATCCAACTCTCACCATCCGATCCATACCATAGAATACCATTTCTCGTTTCTTAGGAATCAACATTGACAGCAGATTATTCTGGGACAGTCATATTCACAATTTACGGAATAAATTGAGTTCTGTCTGTTACCTTATAATATCTATTCGGTGTACGGTTAACATTGATGTGTTATTGTCTGTCTTTTTTGGAGAATTTTACTCCCATGTAATCTATAGTATTCTTTTCTGGGCTTCTTCACCAAAGGCTAGTGTTCAATTTAGAATACAGAAAAGAGTTGTTCGACTTATGTGTAATGTACCCTTCAATGTACCATGTCGCCCTCTTTTTAAAAAACTTTGCATCCTGCCTCTTCCATGTGTCTATATATGTATATGCTGCAATCACCTGTGATAAACTGAATCTCTTTAGTCATAGCCGAAATGACTTTTGTCACAGTTATAACATCAGGAGTGCTACAAACCTACACCAAACCTATGTCAGGACTAGAAATGCTGCACTAGGACCAAAAAATATAGGCCTTATACTATTTAACAAGTTACCAATTGAAATAAAAAACTGTGAATCGATAAGTGCATTCAAATATGCACTTAATCAATATTTAAAAATAAATATCTTCCACTCAGTTGAAGAATTTATGCAGCAATTATAACAATTATAACTTGTATTAATATTGTCTTGACTTGGCCTATATTTGTATTTAAAACTAATCTCTGGACAGTTTAATATAGTATTTGTATTAAAATATGTATATATGTTTTATTTTTTGTATTGGATAAAATATTTTTTGTATTTGTAAATGACGAATCCTAAACCTACACTTGTTTGTATGGTATTTGGGGGATACATTCTATTCTATTCTATTCTATTCTATTCTATTCATAGTGTTAATTCTTAACGGTATAAGTGTCTTCAGCTGTCGATTACCTTCACAAACAACCCATCAGTAGGCATCAAACACGGAAATTTTCTTGGTATGCTTCCTCATTTCATAGATGAAGTTATATTGAGGTGCACAAACCCTCATGCTTCTTCTTTTTCTGAGGGGAATCTGTCCGCAGACAGGTTTCAATTGAACCTCTCCCTGATCATCTATCCTGTACTGACTCCCTCAGCTCTTTGTAACTCCCACCATTCATAATATCAGTCAATATTCTTTCTTCTTCTTCCTCTCCCTCTCTTTCCCTCCATATTTCCTTCGACTATTCCTTTCAGCAGACAATCTTTCCTCAGGACGCGTCCCATCCAGTTTGTCTTCCTATTTCTTATTGATCTCAAATATTCCTTTCCTCATTCATCCATGCTAGCACTTGCTCGTTTCTCACTTTATCATTCGATTTTAATCTTACCATTTTTCTCCATAGCCACATTTCAAAACCCTCAAGATTTTTCTCCTCTTTCCTCCGGACCGTCCATGTTTTTGCTCTATAAACACAACACTCCAAATAAAACATATAGAAAATCTTTTCCTCGAGCCTATCTTTATTGCTCTGGCTGAAAGTAGTTGGTAGACTTCACTGACGCTTCGGATGGCTTAAATTTTCTTTCGTTTGATCTCTGTTGTACGTACGCATTTTTCAGAAGTCATCAAGATATATGAGTAAATTAGCGAGAATGGCATGATTGAACGTGAGTTCTTTCGGGAACGGAGGAGAGGAGGGGAGAAAAGGCAACGCCGCGCCGAGTCTGGTCTGAAGGCGGCTCTCGCTTGACTACGTGAGTCAAAACAAACACTATGTTACACATTTTTATTTCATCATTTTAAAAATCCTGTTTTCGCTGATGAGATGGGTTATGTGTTGAAAAGCAAAATTAAGGTACGAAATAAACAGGTTATTCCGCAAATATATTTTTAATAATCATATTTTTTCATTCATAGGAGCCGACAGCAGCGCCATTTGCGTGACAATGACGCATTTTGACTTCAATAACGGCCGTAATTCATTAATAACTTTAAAAATGTGAGGTAAGTTTCCTATATTTCGGAAATCAAAACATGGCCTCACTGGCCTGATTGGACAATCAGCCTTGTGTAATTTAATTAATCCGTATAACCGAGGTGTATGGGGGTTCTTCTGTAGCAGCCAGCTTTTCTCTCTGAAACTGAACAATCCATTACTCTTGTGGATCACTGCGTGCGTTTCTTTATGAAATGATCTCGTGGGATCTTTCGGTAACTGTTAACATTCATTGCTATTAATGTACTCGTGACATTTTTCAACATAGTCTTCCTTGTCCATAATCACCATAGAATTTCTCTTGTCTGATTTTGTAATTAGGCAGTTGGACTTGTTTCTCACATTTATTAACTCACTCAACAGTAAAATCAAATTCACAATGGAAATAGGAAACCATTCCATCAACTACCTAGATATGAACATTCAGGTGAAGAAAGGGAAACACTACTTTGACATCTACCGCAAACCTACCTCCACAGATGTAATTATTCTGGCCGATTCATGCCACCCCTTCCAACACAAGACCGCAGCTTTTTATGCACTAATAATAGGCTTATTAAAATCCCTCTCAGTGAAGAAAACTACGCAAAGGAATGGAACATTATTAGTCTCATCACCGAAGTAAATGGTTAACGACCAGAGATCATGGAAAATATTATAGATAAATCCCGCAAGAAACAGGCCATATCAATTTTGACTTCACTGTCCCCTATCAACAATCCAAAGAAGTGGTGCAGGTTACATTTTTTAGGGAATATTTCACATACTATAACATCTTGTTTCCCAAAGGATAATTACAGAATTGCATTCTATACTCCATCAACCCTTAAATACATTCTTTTCAACGCCAAAGACCCCTTCCCACCCGTTCAAAAAAGTGGTGTGTATTCTCTGAAGTGCAATAAATGTGGTGTCAGTCATATACATAGGGAAAACAGAAAGAAGTGTTCAAATAAGAGTGAATGAGCATAAACATTGTTTTGATAAGAAGAACGTGCATTCGAATTCCTCCAAGCACCTGCTGGACCAAAAACATAGCAGTGACTTCATACCGGTGATCCTTCACTCAGAAGGAAATTGGAGGAGACTCGACGCCTTGGAATCACTGGAGATCATCCAGCACTCCAAGAACAACGTGCCCCTGGCGAATGAGCAATGGTTTCCTTCCCACTCCCCCTTATTCTTCATCCCACTAAATGAACTATTTCCTCAGTGACAACAGTGCTTCTCACTCCACCCTTAACGGTCTTCCCAGTCTCAACGGTTTTCCATGTAAGTGATCATCAGTAGCCATAAACAAAGTTCCCAAGTGCTCTCCCCTCCAACTCACTCACCCGCATCAATAGCCCGGACTGCTAATCTCAGTGACTTGTGAATATATTGTATATAATCTTTTACCTCTTCAAGGTTTTCTCAGTAATAAACCATCATTGAGCATCAACAAAGAGCCATCCACTCCATTTGAACTGTACTCTCATCAATAGCCTGGACTTGCTAATCACCGTCGACCTGTGTATACATTGTATTTTTTTAAATTTCTTAGAAAAATGTATGTTTGTTCTTCCTATTTTTCCCCTCCCACTCCTCCCCCCGCCTTCCCGCCACCCGGTATTTTCTCCAATCAGCCCAACGCTTCCCCCCCCTTCCCCGACCCCTTCCTACCTGCCCCTTACCCATTACACCATACTCCAACGGTTTTTCCTTCTCCCCCCTTCCCTTCCCCTCCTTCCTCTGCACCTGATTTTGTATATATACCCATGTGGAATAATATTTGTACCTGAAGATGTCATTACGTGACGAAAGCCGAGTCGTAAATAATAAAAATATTAGTGGACCATTACTTGAATGTTTTGATTTCCGATATGGAGAGGTTCCACAAAGTGAAGCCTGAATTTATTAGTACCTATATTTCTATTCAATGTCCCAGGACTTTTGCCATTTATAAACAGTTTTTATAAAAAGCTTAAATATGCCTACTTGTTCAAATTGACTTTTCTGCTGTAATCTGAGCAATCTCCACGAAAGCCTAAAATATTCACATTTTAGGCTGATTTACATTTGTAAAAACCTGGAAACCACATTTTGTTTTCTTCTCGGTTTATGAAACGCTCTTCAAAGATACTATATATAAAACGAAGGCCTCAGCGATAAAAATCTTTCAGTCAGAGATCTGTAGCTTACTACCAAGTAATTCATGTGCCAATTTATCAAATGTATCTTTCGTTATTTATTTTTTCTATCTCCCGGATTTTTGCCATTGTTTGTTCATCATTGTCTTTATAGTGATCGTTTGTTATGGTCTCAATATCTTTTTATGTTCTCTATTGTATTTGTTTGTTGCAACTGTAACTGCAACATGCAACATAACTGTAACATGCAACTGTTTTCTGGCACTATTATTTGTTTGCAGCATTATTAATTTATTCATGTAATTATTCATGTAATGAAGGGATTCAACTCCTTTGGGTTCATTTGGTGATCCCTCGGAGCAATTAAGTGTTTATAGTGCTGTTTACATGATTTACTTAAAATATCATTTGTTTCCTGATTTTAGATGGAAATAACGTCCTAGATCAATGAATTAATTTTCATTCATCCATTCAAAGATATTATACTAAATTTTTAAGAAATTCTGGAATAAGTGACCCTGATGCCAGAGGTTAGGATAGATAGAGAGATTACCATTAAACTTAGTAAGGGATTCCCCTTGAAAAATCTCAGCCACCTCCGGGCTTCGAACCCGAGCCCCATGCGCAGGGAAGCCAGTATATATCCCGATCCCCGGGACTTAAGGTTGCATGGAAAATATAGCTTCTGAAGTTAATGGTGTTATGTTTTAGTAATCAATTATAACTTTCTCGACCAATATAATACAGATAATAATAAGATTTTTGAATATTTAGTCATTGATGCATTTAACTCACAGCCAAAGTTTCGCCAAATATATTGGTATTCTCAGGGATTTGCGATACAAAACAAAGAGAAATACAGACAGTTAATTGTACAATTGTTAGTACAAGATTGAGAAATCAATGATTTACCTACCATTAAACTTACGATTGAAAAATAACAAATAAAAAACAACTTCAATCAGTAAATAAATGTGTAAACAACCAAAAATTAAATAACATAAAACGTTGACAATTGTTGCAAAAATATATATAAATAGAGAAAAAATTAATAATTCACCATTGTTCATACATGAAACAAATGTAAAACCAAAATAAACATTTTCATTGATTCTATTTGTTTTTTTATTAAAAAAATATGTTTTAGTTTAGCCATTTTGGAATTTATCTTTACAGTCAAATTAGATGCTCAAGTGGCAATGGTGAAATGTAATTTTCGAGAAATATATTTAAAAAAGGTATTAGCTACCTATTGTCATTTTTTTTGGCATTGAACGGACTTGGTCTGATTCAATAGGAGATATATACTTCATCTCAGAGTTTTCTTGACGTCAAATCAGGAAAAACCATCAACCAAACCTAAAAACTTAAACTTCTGGAATGGCCCAGCCAAACTAGTTCAACATGCTAGAATCTACTTAATTCAGCAGTTAATTGATGTCGTATGTATTTTATTGATGTGTGAATCAGCACATACTACTCATCTAGAAGGAATTTTTTTTCACCCTCGACCTTTTAACATTCTATTCACTAATTCGCGAACGCCTCAAAATTTGAGTCATGCAGTGTAGTACCTTCTTGTTTTTTGGGAAATTACCCCATGCCAAATGCATTGAGATGACTTACTCAGTAGATAAGTTATGTCATACATATTTTATTGATGAGTGAATTAGTACATACTACTCGTCTCGTAGGATTTTTTATCTTACGACCTTCTTATACTTAATTCGCTAATCCGCCAACACCTCAAAACTTAAGGCATGCAGTGTTGTGCCTTCTTATTTTTGGGAAACTCACCCTATGCCAAATGAATTGAGATGATTGGTAGTTTCAGGCGTAACTTTGAGGAATTTGCTAACATTATCATGATAACTCGTAACTTTGTGATTCAAAATATATATATTTGGACCGACCCGGGTTTCGACGTTAAATGTCATCTTCTGGTCTAAAATAAAGGTATAAAGATATGTGGAATCACAAAGTTATCGAGTTATCTTTATAATGCATTGAGATGACTTGTACGGAACTATGAGGAATATATGTAGATATCAAAAATTCCTCAGTGTAACGGGAAATCTTGGAGATGTTTTTAGCGTGGGCTATTGCCTGGAACTTCTCAGTGGTCTCAAACAGTCGAACAAACATAATGCGCGCGCCAGCCATGTTGGAGTATTACTATCTCCGCGCGGTACCTAATCCGCCACGAATTACTTCGATCCTCGGAGCTAATCTCACGGATTTAGCCACCCCAAGTCCGTGGCATCAGAAATTACCCCGTGGCCATATGCTGCTGGTCAAATATCAAACGGGAGGGCGACAGTCGCTCTGGAAAAGCGGTCGTCACTTTTTTCATTATTCATCATGACATTTACGCCGCTCCCTTCCTTTACAAAAAAATGGTCGACTTGTTTACGCGAGGGTTCCGTGAGGAGAGTGGGGAAAGGGGGGGGGGGTCAGCGGCGGCCCCTTCGCTTCGCCGGCGGCAGCGTTATCCGATTCACGGGCACCAACAACGGGGGCGGAGGAGGATACTCCACTTCCCTCAGCGTCTCCGTGAAGCCACCCTCCTGACCCCAGAGGGGCAAAGCACCCCGAGCAGAGATTTCTCTCCTCCCGCCCCCACGGGAGCCACTTGAGCCGGGGCTTCGATTGGATTTCACGGGGGGCCACATGCCCTCGCCCCGGCAATCCTAACGCCCAACCCCCCCACCCCCTCCCCAATGTTTCACGGGCGGTGGGAGGGAGGGGGGGGGTCGGATGCCTCGGGGGTGGGGGGCGCGCCGAGTGCCATGCGCGCCATCTCTCGTCACCAGCCGGCAAGCTCCCTCCCTCTCTCTCCCCGAGCCCTCTTAAGTCAAACAAGGCTCACAACCACCACCCCCTCTATTTCGACCCCCGCCCCCGGAGTACGCCGCCTCCGCCTCCGCGCCAATCTCCCCCCCCCCGCCCCCGCACCCCATCCCTCTCTCGCTCAACGAGATCCACTCCAATTCCCTCCCCCGCTCAAATGCCCACGGGTCGCCTCCCTGCCTGCTCTCTCGCCCCCCCCCCCCGCCGCCCCCGACACCGCCGCCCCCGACATTGCCGCTTCCCCCCTTTTAATCCCGCCCCCACGCTCCCCCTTTCTCGCCCACCCCTGAATGCGAAACGGGGGGGGCGGTGATGGTGTGGGGTGGGAGTCTATTAGGGGAGCTTTGCTGTAGGTGTGAACATGACAACATCCCATCCAATCTCCCGACCGGAGAATCAATGGAGGCATGCATGCAAAGAGATGAGTTCTTCAGGGCGGCCTTTCCACTCCATCCGATCCATAATCACTGGTTGAGCGGGAGGGGGGGGGAGTGGGGCTGAAGGGATCATCTCCCCTCTTACGCCCCCTCCCCCCTCCCTCAAAACACCCCCTTCCCCGATCTCTTCTCCTGCCCCCGTTGCAAATCACACCGAAAGCTAAGCGACCTCAAGGTTTGACGCGATATCCCTCGGTTCAGTGGCTTCCCTCCCGCTGCGTCGCAACAACCCCAACCCCCCCTAACCTCCCCTCGCCCCCGATCTGCCCCCTTTCCGGGGTCCGCGCACGCTGCTGCTGCATAGGTTGGATTCCGTCGTGGGGGGGACGAGGAAGAGGTTACTCTCCTGATTGGTTGTGCTCCGCTTTTACGCTCGCTCCTCACCGTAATAATTTCCTCGTGTTCAATACGATAGAAAAATATCTTCCATTTGAGATATTTATACTCTGGGCTACTATGCATGTACCATCCTGTCGTGATTTCAGGGCACTGCAGTAGAGGCATCGTAGTTTGCCATGCAGACTAACAAGTTTTGCCTTATATTCGGTGCATATTTAAAAAAAAGATACATCGACATCTACATATTAATCTGCAAGCACCTCAAGGGAGTCAGACAGGGGGTGAGTTTTCGCCAACATGCACTATAATGTACGTAAGTGCGCACATTATAGGTATGTATTAAACTCGCGTATCTCCACAAATAAGAACAACTATACGTACGTGTGATGTATGTATAGTTGTTCTTATTTGTGGAGATTTACGCGAACTTTTATCCATCCATATCAGTCTCTAGTATTCCAACCTTGGTGCTCCTCGGATATTCTTATGTACGTAGGTACCTTTACCAAGGTGCATAACACTATAGGTATGCTACCAATGTTGCAGAAAGTATTCAATTAATCAATGATGCAACTACGTAAACGAGATACAATATTCATGCAGGGGTCATGCGAATTATGATGTTAGTTGTTCGTGGCGGATTGAAAAATGTGTATCAGGGAGCGAATGAATTAATCAGCCACCCTACCTATCGACTAACCTACTTCAAAGTCTCATTGGCCACCATTATGGTCTCTTATCGATCGAGGGGAAAAAAACATTTTAAACCTATCCGTTCTGCTGTCTATTTCCCTAATTTTATTATCATGATCTCATCTATCGTAGTACGTTGGAGCTCTTAGATATTAATAACTTCGTCGGAAACAAATTGGTTTTGGATTTACATAAAAGGTTAAGTCTAATTTTCAATGTGCGGTCCGTAAGTGATTCACCTCCCAGTTGTTGCAAGAGATATAATATTAAGATATATGTTGATGTCATAATCAGCAGGCATCAATCGGACGATTGGTTTACTGAAGCTCTCCACCTCTCCTTCCCAACATCTCACAGCATTATTCCGACAGAAGTTTCCATTTTATCTTCCCTCAACTTCAGAGGAGTCGTGCAACACTGCGTGGAATTTAAAAATTTGGGATGGATAAAAAGATGTGAAACTTTCCACAAATAGCAACAAGCAAAAATTCTACGACCCAGGTTTCACCATCACCTGGCAGGAAATGAGTATAAGAGATTACTCGTATACAAAGCATGACAGGGATATATCTAAGTTAACGGCATCAGGCTGTACTTGGAGGAAGTTGTCTATATTTATGCTGAATAAAACCTTGTAGTATGACTGAGGAGGCTGCATTAAGTCATTATATGAGATGTATGATTAATGAAGTAAAAAGTACTGTGAAAAACAAACATTAATATTGCCATACATATTTTTACCATTAAATATCACCATGTAAGTCATCACATGCGAATGAGTTCAAGAAAAGAAACAATATGCGCTTCTTTGGACGGGAAGCGCGATATACTTGGCTGGCATCCGCGGGGTTGACTCAAAGCCAAACGGTACTTCCATGTGGCTTCTTTAACGGGTAAATATCCGTCATTTCCATGGCGCAACATAAAAAATGGGGTTTGCGAAACTCTTGAAAACCTTCCGTCATTTAGATACCTCCAGCATTTTGTTGTTCAGCGTTTCCTCCTCCCCTTTCCCGTCACCAGGCTGTCTCAAGCTACAGCTGCCGTTCTTATGTTTTTCTTTCTTAGTCCACTCTAAGAATTGTTACTCCCACGCCCCATCCCATCCCACTCCACTCACCTTCCCTCCCTTTCTCCCCTCCACCCTTCCCAACGCTTTGGTATAGGGCTATATATCTGCGACACTAACCGAAGAACGCCGCATATGATTATGCCACAGAGTGGCGAAACGCGTCGTGCAAGCAAATAAATTTGTGGGAGCTTACAATGTGTTTATTATGCAGCATGAATAGGGATAGATAATTCTCTGTATGCGAAAGCCCTCTCACTCATTTTTCTCCCTGATGATGAAGTAGTACACCAAAATCCGCATCATAATTATAGTTGCTCTAATTTTCGGAGAATTAAGCGACTTTTTATCCATCCATATCAGTCTCCGATATTCCAATCTTGGTGTTCCTCGGATTTCCTTCCCATTCTGTGTCGTTCCGCAATAGTTTAGGGGAGGCTGCCGTGATTCAAGATGCACCCCACAAGTTTTCTGCTCCTATTTCGGAGAGTCTTCAATAAATATAATATTGAAAAGGGAAGCTTTCACTTGGTGGAAGAGCGTCACATTGATCAAGACAAACTTTGAGACTTCCGCAATTTGTTTAAAAGTTTCCAACCGGTTTTAGCGGTCAAGCCATCTTCAGCCATTTTTTCCAACATCTCAAGTATTAATTCTACCTGAAGATGGCTTGACTGCCAAAACCGGTCGGAAACCTTTAAACAAATTGTGATAGTTACAAAACTTATCTTGATCATTTTCACTAAAACATCATTTTCCTCCAACTCTTCGTTGGACTTCACCAGTGATTCTTTCCATCCATTTGATTTCCTCACCATTCATCTACAAAACCACATTTCCATCGCTCCCAACCTTAATTTAGAAAGGTCCTTAATTTGAGCCACAACTGTTTGTCTGGGTCCAATCTTGAAACTGAAATTTAACCTACTTCCTGAAGTTGTAGAGCTTTGTAATTTAGTCCATACACCCAATTCTGTTGACAATACAAATAATTGCGCGGAATAATTAATTATACGTTTACTCAAAGGTTTCCTTAAGAACGAGCTGTTTGTCAGCGACAAACTACAGCATTAAAGAAACTAGGTTTTGTTAAACGTATAATATGAAGGTTCTCCGAAGAAATAGTCAAAGAGAGATGCTACTTCACTCTGGTTAGGTCACACCTCGAATACACTGCAAGAGTTTAGGACTCGGGTCATAAATATTTAACCAAAAAAATTAATGAAATACATAGAAAAGCTGCGCGTTTAGTTGAAATCTGCTACGAGCGAACATATAGTGACTCACAACCTTTATAGGGATTAAGGTGGGAGCCCTTAGAGACCCGGAGGCTACACGCTAGGCTTAGCTTGCTTGAGAAATTCAGAACTGGTGTGTTACAGAGCGACACAGAGATCATTATCATGACGCCTCACTGCATCTCTAGGTCTGACCTAAGCGATAAAATAGGAGAGATACATTTCCGAACATATAGGTACTAAAACTCGTTCTTCTAAAAAAACGAGCTCCACTAAATGCACTCCCATAATTCACGTCACTACTTCACCTCCAACAAAACCTTATCCCATACATCTTCACACGGCTGGTGTCCTAACACCCGTTGCCACACGCCCATGTGGCGGCTCGCAAGGTAGTATATAGATGTAGATGCCCAATTCTTGTAAACAAAATTTAATCAACTCCCCCATGACTTTGAGCTCTGAAATTTTGTCAACAGACCCACTTCCGTTGACAATAAATCGATTGATTCGACACAAATTAATTAAATACGCGTTTGTATTAGAGGGTGAACCGTCAATCACGGCTCCCCTCTTTTCCACGAAGGAGTCATTCTTCTCGGCTGTTGATCTCGTTTAAGGACTGAACCATTCAAAGATTCACTCAATAAGAGGCGTAGCGTTACCAACACTTCCGAAAACCGGTAAACAATTTACAAGCATTGGGGTAGGAAACGCTTTAAAAGTAGATGATAGTAGATGAAACTTCTAAAGTTAAAATATCATTACAAGTAACTGAAAACTAAAAAAGTTGAAAATTAGTAAAGAAATTATCTTCGGCCTTGCCGAAGCTAAAATAGCTTACATCACTTTCAAATGCTGTGTGGCCAGAATTGTAAAAAATGCATGTTCGTTTTTTTATTTGACATGTATGTTTAGCTTAACAAAATAATATATTCTAAATTTAAGATCGGTTATCTGAAAACTTTTGAGGTAATGAAAGAAATTATTTACACTTCTAAAAAGCCACTTTGTATGGGAAGTGGGAGTGGTTCTGGTCCGATCCAACCCACTTGAGAACAGTGCCGTCTGTGGACCATTAGAGGCTTATGATCCAAATTTTAGCTCGATATCTCAACTTTTATGGCAGTTATCGTGCGAAGAGGCAGACGGACATAGCTAGATTGACTCGTAAGGTGATGCTGATCATTTCTATATATATATATATATATATATATATATATATATATATATATATATATATATATATATATATAATATATATATTATATATATATATATTCTTTTCTATACCTGCCACGCCTCCTACAATGCGTTACATTTCTGCTGTGACAAAATCAAAATACCCTAGCCACGTAGTGGTGTAGGGAATGATAACACAAAAAAATAACAGATTTTTATCATGGAAAAAGTTTTTTGTTTAATTTAATGCTATCAAAAGTAAAAAAAATGATGTTTCACAGAAAACACTCCGTTCTGGTAGAATTGAACTCCACTACTCTGCTGATGAAACAGGAAACACGTGTCAGAAAGAATGAAGATTCGCAATTAATAATCTGTATAGCTTATAGCTATCAATAAAATATTCCGGAGGCTAAATAGTCCCCCAATTGGATCTCCAGGTGGGGACAACCGGGAGGGGTATATCAGTCAGTAAGGACTAGTGCAGAATATGAAGATGGAATGTAAGACCTTTAGGAGAGAGCGGGAAGCTGGAGAACGTGAATATAGAGATAGTCTTGGGGTAGAAATAATGGGAGTCAGCGAGATCAAGTGGGCGAGGGCAGACGACTATTGGAGCGACGGATAACGAGTGATACATTCAGGAGATGTCAAGAGAATTGCAGGTGTAGGCATCATACTGAAGAAAGAATGGGGCAGGAGATTAAAGTCAGTCTGGAAGTACAGCGAAAGGATCCTGATGGTGAAGCTGGAAAGAGAGCCGACGGACACAGTGATCGTGCAGGTCTACATGCCGACGTCTTGCCATACGGAAGCAAAAATAGAAGAAGTATACGAGCAAAATGAATAAGTCTTCGGGGTAGTGAAGGGGAAAGAAAACTTCATCACCATGGGGGACTGGAACGCAGTGGTAGGAGAGGGAAAAGATGGGAGTTGCGTAGGATACTTCGGACTGGGCAAAAGTAATGCCAAGGGAGAAAGACTGGTAGAGTAATGCAATGGGAAGAATATGGTTGTAGCTAACACTGTCTTTGAGTACCATCCGCGTAGGCGATGCACATGGAATATGCCAGGTGATATTTTCCGATATGAAATAGGCTATATACTTGTCAGAGTTAGATATAAAAACCAAGTAAAGCAGTGTAAGAGCTATGCCGGTGCGGATATAAACAGTGATCACAACCTAGTAGCCATGGACAGCCACCTTCAATTCAAGAAAATAAAGAAGATAAAACGCAAACCAAGGTGGGGCACGAAAATACTGCCCGAAGAAGGGAATAGAGAGAGATTCGCCGCAGCCGTCGATAGGAAACTAGAAAATGAGACAGAAATGGGCATTGAAGAAAAATGGGATGAGCTGAAGAGGATAATCGCAGAAATAGCAGAGTAGCAACTGGCGAGTATGACGGCCAACACGAAGAAGCCATGGATAACGAAGGAGATTAGGAAACTAATAGAAGAAAGAAGATAATAAAAGAACCCCAGAAACGAAGGAAAGGCAACCCTCTACAAGAAGCTAAGGAACCAAGTCAATAGAGAATGCAAGAAGGCTAGGGAGGATTGGATCGAAAGCTGCTGCAAAGAAGTCAACGAGGACATGAAGAAATGAAACACTGGAACAGCATACAAGCTAGTGAAGAAACACTTCGGAGAGAATAAAACGAGAACCAACAACATCAGAGATGCGAATGGGAATACTATATTGATAAAGGTTGAAGACATTGCGAATAGATGGAAGAAATCCATCGAAGAACTCTACCAAGGGCCGACGACGCTGGAAGAAAACCTAATAATGGAGGAGAGCGATGTTAAAGAGGAATATCGAGGCCCAGTCATTCTAAGAAGTGAATTCGATAGAGCAATAGAAGACCTCAACAAAAACAAAGCACGGGGAGAAGACAACATCAATGGAGAAATCATCAAAGCGCTCGAACGTAAAGCCAAGGATAACCTGCCCGATATCATCAGAAGTAGCTACCAAAGCGGAACACTTCCAGAGGACTTTCAGAGGAGCGTAATGATTGCGATACCGAAGAAGACAAGGACTGAGAGATATGAGGAGCACCAAACCTTGAGTCTTGTGTCACATGCATCAAAAATACTCACTCTAATAGTAGGCCGAAGAATGGAAAGGAAAATTGAAAAAAGCCTTTCAGAAAACCAGATTGGAGAAAGGAAGAACAGGGGTACCAGGGAGGCCATACTCTGCCATAAATAATCGTGGAGAAAACAATACATGCGAACAAACCATTGTATTGTCGCATTCGTGGACCTGGAGAAAGCCTCCGACAATGATGAATGGAACAAGATTTTCAGACTTCTCGTAAAACTCAGAATAGATAACGACGACAGAAGAATCATCTACCAAATAAACATGAAGCAAGTCGTCACAACGCAAATGAGAGACGGAGGTCAGATAGATGCTAAAATTAACAAAGGAGTAAGTCAAGGATGCAACCTCTCACCAGCACTGTTCAACATCTACTTAGAGGAGGCCATACGGGAAGCACAAGAAATTGCCCTGAGCGGAGTTAAGATAAACGGTGAAGAAATAAATATGCTCCGCTTCGCAGATGATATCGCAGTCATAGCTGGAAATTGCGATGATCTTCAGAGGCCACTAAACGTAATAGACCAAGTTCTCCGGGAATACAACATAAAAATAAGAAAGAAGAAGACCAAAATCCTAGTATGCGGAAGAAAGAAGCTGAATGTAGAAAACACCCTGAGAGGAGAGAAATTAAAGCAAGTGGATTCCTTCTCCTATCTCGGAAGTACTATCACGTGGGACGGAAGAAGTACTACGGACATCAAGCGGAGAATAGCCCAAGCTAAGAAAGCGCTCATGGGAACAAGGCAACAGCTGTGCTTAAGGAAGATAGGACTACAACAACAACCAGGAAAGGGTATATGAAAACATTCGTGTGGAGAGTAGCACTCTACGGATCGGAAAAATGAACCGTCGGAAAAGCTAACCAGAAAAGAATAGAAGCCTTCGAAACCTGGTGCTGCAGGAGGATGCTGAAGATAAAATGGACGGAAAAAATTTATGATGAAGTGTACAGGAGAGCAGAAAAGAAAATGGCTCTAAGGGATAACATAGAGAAAAGACGAACAAGATGGATTGGACACACCCTGGGACAAAATGGATTTTTGAAGAACATAATCGAAGGTAAAATAGAGGGAAAAGTCCCCAGAGGAAGACCAAGGATTAAATTCATTGACCAAATAAAGAGGAGGGTACATAGGAAGAAATACCAGAAGGTGAAGGAACTAGCATTAGATAGGGAAGGGTGGAGGGCTGCAGTCAACCACTCCTAGGATTGAACGACCAAATGTTGATTACTATAAGTGGTGAGATGTATAAATGTATATTCATTATTATAATTAACATGAGGTTTGAACAAGAGGGTTTACCGCCTAATATTCTCTGGAAAGTCATGGAACAACTACATATATTTTCATGTATTCAAGTATATAAAATTCTATCTACATTTATGTTACTCTTTGTGTTTCTATGAAATCGATTTGATATCATTATGTATTTGATTCACGTATTATAAAAAATTAAATCGCAAAGTAAATTTATCGATTAACAATAAATGATGCATGTAAGAAATGTCTACCACTACCCCTCAATGAATTCGACCATTGGCACAAAGTTTTTGCCAACCCTTCGTTTTTATTAGCATTTTATTAAAAAATATATTTTTTCTCAAAAAGTCTGCTTTTACTGTATCATTTATGCTGCAGTTATTTTACAAGCTTCCATGCCATCCGAGCGTACTTGGCTATAGTTTTCCGCTGATTAAATCTTAAACTATTAGAAAATCGCAAGAGCTTTGTTTCTGTCGTTAGGATGAGTAATCAATGCAGCATACGTGAGTGATTGGATAATACTCGTCGAATTATATGCAGATCCAATGGAGTAAGTCAGGATCCTATTGAACGTGCCCACCTATACTCATAGAGAGAAAAATGTTCATGGATTACGCCATAAGCCGGAGAAAATAAGAGGTAGCCTACCACTTGGTCGAAATAGGGACTTGGAACGTGGGGGTGGGTGAAGGGCGTGGGGTGGGCGAGAGGTATGGAATAATAGGCTAGGGAGTAAAAAATGACCTCGGTGAGGAAGCTTTCAATTTTTGTGAGAGAAATAAACCTTTGATCGCAAAAATAGTTCAAACAACACTTAAGGCGTGGGGACAGCCGAGAGATAGAGAGATTCCAAACAGTACATTATAGTTGATGAACCTTTTTGAAATTTCATACTTTTCTGTGGGCTTCCTCATTTTAGTAGCGATATGCATCGATTAATTCGCCATGATAAGATGAGGTGAGCGTAAATGGTACACGTGTGGATTAACTGGGACGATGTCGAGGTACATGGAGTGAGATCAGTGGTAAATGACGGACCTATTTTGAATAAAAAGGACAAAAAGAAATAGAAAAACGGCAATTGCAACAGCAGCCAACGCAAGGGCAACAAAAATTAGAAAACTGTGAATCACAATAGAGAGATGAAGATGAGAGGAGTTGTAATAACTTAGCAAGAATGAAAGCACCAAACTAGGCCTGAGAATATACAGGAAGCCTAGCAAGGGGCTTAGAACAGACGCAAATAAAGCCAAAGATGTATTGTGGAGAGAAGATATCGATTTGTGACATTTTTATCTGTGATAATGTGCATGCTTTTCCCAGAGGTTCAAACCAATTACGGGGCGGGAGCCCATTCGCACTCTAAGGACCTAGTGGGAGCGACGATTAGTGCTCCTGGTAGGGCCACTCGTGTTGGAGTGGCCGAAAGTTCGGAAACAGACCATTGGATAGAAAGGGATAACAAAACGGCAATGGTATCAGGTAACGTAAAGGCAACAAAAATTAGATAATCATGAATCGCAATAGAGAGGTGAAGATAAGAGGACATGGAAGTACTTATCAAGGCTAGAGAGAGAAGAGCAGACGCATTGTATCGGAGTGTGAGAGAATCGACCATTGGTAGTGAAAGAAGGGTAGAGCCCACGACAACGGACAACACAGGGAAGTTGGTTGGAGAAATAAAAGAGTTTCAGAACCGATGGAAGGAGTTGGTTGAAAAGCTTAACTATAAGGGTATGAGGTCTATTGCTTAAGAAAAAAAGGACAAATGTGGTATAGACAAAGGCTGCATCAAACCAGGTACCTGTCAAAGCATAATCGGAAGAGTTTTACAGGTTATTAATAAGGCCGTCAGATTACATTTAATATCCGCGGAGTTTCTCAAGGGTTTGAGGAGGAACGGAAGCGGAAAACATTTTAAAATTGCCGATGCCCCACGGTCACACTGTTTGCGAACATATCTGATGAAACATGTTTGAATATCGCGTTACCTGAAGAGTTGGAGGAGAAAAAATGTTGACAGAAATTTCCTGAAAATTTTCGAGCAAATATGCTTTGACTAAACAGCATCACGAAGAAGATAGGTTCAAAATGACACTATCATCTTTCACTTGTAAAAATTGCGATTTTGAGTAGGTTAGAGTGTGGTATTTGTCGGTTCCTGTACTTTTCATTAAAAGTTTAAATAATTTCGTAAAAATGGGTATTGGGTGAAGCAGATAACTGACGGTCGTGTTAGTAAAAACTGAGCCCTATCACTGCTGTATGTTTACTACCACTGCTATCCCTCGTTGGCTTTCATCATCTCCATTACAGAGTGCTTTGTAATACTCCAATGAACTGTGTGACACGCTAATGGGAGGACTCCCCGCAGTCCTCCCAGATCACCTCGCAGAGCCTTAATGCTACCATTTACTTAACCGAGGTATAATGATTACGTTTCAAAAATTTCCGGTTTTTTGCGACTGCTTTGCCCTTCAGAGTTTTCATCGGGCTCTCGTATCAGTTGATGAGGAGGGATTTACGAGCAACTTGGGACTAGAAACATATTTTACTGTTTGGAACCAATGAACACGTAATATTTCCCCTTGTGACTTGCATCTAATTTTTAACTGATGGCAGGTATCAGGCCAGACTTGGTTGAAATGATGGATATCGATTAGTTCCATTGAAAATCCTAGTAAGTTACTTAAGAACGAACCTTTTCATGTGCGCATAATCATGTCAAGGTATGGCAAAACTCGCGTCATGCCAGCATAGCAAACGTTTGTGGATTCCAGAGAGTTTGTTCTGTCAATATGCGTATGAACTTGGGCAATTTCGTTTGATGTCTACTCTTGCCCAGCCCGCAACCGAAAGCGGCATCCGCTCAAGAGCATCTAGTAGCACAGTGCGAAATTCAGTTCTCTATAATTACTTGAAAGTGCTTCTAGCGTGCCATCGTAAATTGAGAGGTCACTCCATCAAGGTTGTGTGTAACTTTGCCGAGGAAATGACGAGTGCGTGAAATATCACTTGTCTGTCTTCATCTTACGAGTTTCAGGGTGAAAAGGTGGATATCAATTTACTCCCTCACAGTTGCACAATTCATGACTGCATGCATGCCAACTTAGCACTCTCTCGGCTTCTCGTTTGGCCTGGCAGGGTTCTTCTGACGAGCACGTCTGATGTGAAATCAACCTGTGCCATACAAACTTGAAGTGTTTTACACGATATTCCGAAGAAGTAGATGTAGGACATAAAAAAAGGAATGAAATGAAAGCGATACTATCCAACAGATTTTCGTGAAAATTATTTCTTCCCGAGCACAGTTTAGGACTGCAGCTGACACAAATCGAGGCATCATCTCTACGGAAATGCCTCAATGTTATCTTTTTCAAATTCCTTTGGGGCTAGGTGGCAGGACTGACATTTGTCAGGGTGAGCGAAGAGAGAGTTGTTCGTCCCGTGACTTTCCCAGAGTCATTCAGGGTACAGTAGACGTGGCGTAGAGCCTCAAATATTCACTTTCTCTCAGACCTACTTTGTGTGAACTTTGTGATTCTGCTTGCTGTGCTGCCAAGCCTCTAATTGTAGGCCACGCGGTTTTCCCGGCTGAAGGATAACAACCTCGGTAACATCGTGCTAGAACCCCTCCTCCATTGGTAGCGGTTCCCTATCCCGTGGCAGCGGAGGCCTTTGAACAGCTCCAGACACGCACGAAAGGCGCCCGCGCCCACAAATTTTAGGCCTGCCTCCTATCCCCCAAGACATTTGAAAAAGATCATAGTCATCAACTTCAGCTCGGTATGTTTACCTCTCGACGAGTAAGGATGTTTAGCCGCTCACTGGGAGCTCAGGGAACTGCTCTCGAAAGATGATTTTTTTAGTTAAAGCTGAAAAGTCTACTATATACTTGTTAAATATCTCAAATTTCGTACAAGTCTTCATGAAATGTAACCAGAGAACCTTAAAATACTTGCGATAACATAATGTGCTCCTGAGTGTCGTAATTCTACTCGCAATTTTTTCTCTACATTTCGAAACGAACGTTTTGAAGTTTCCTTAGAAACCATCTCAGCTATATACTGATTAGTTGCTTTACACGGCACACATTCACGTGAGGAATTGTTGTACTAAATTCACAATTTTTTAGTCAGTGCATCGACAATTACTTTTCACTTTTTTAACATATTATATACTAAAAGTGTGAAAACTGTTGAAATTGAGCTCTTAAATATTCATCATAGCTACGCACGGCACTTAGTTTCACGCAATCGCATTAATCGCAGTTGATGAATTTTTATAAATTTATGAAACTGTTTACTTGAATTATGCTTTGAATTTATACAGCTGATTTCTGTCGATACTTAAGGTTAGTTTGATGATCGACTGGTGCGTTTCAGTATATGACCATACAAGTATGCGCGCGCATTTAATGAATTTAATTATAAATGAAAAAGTGGCCTTACATTTTCTATTGAGGTTTTTTCCCAAATCTATGGACTTTAATGGATCAAATTTATTATAAAGCTGATTTCAAAGAGAACGATCGAGAAGTATTAGACTTTTTTGATAAAAAACAAAATTATGGCAGAATTTCGAAAACTCACGAAAATGCTTAAAAATGAGTGAAAAATCGACTTTAAATACTCTAAAATAAAACTTTTACATCATATATTCTCTAAATATTAACTTGAATGTGTTAAATGAACTATTCTCTAATTCTCCTAGTGAGAGTAAAAATTAGAAAAAATTATTTCAAGAAATATGGAGGAAAAACCCTTAAAAAGTCGATAATTCCTGAAAATGTGCGTAAAAACTCATTTTTTTGTCAGGTTAGAGTGAAAAGTCTCAACCCTGCGCAATAATATTGTACGTACTTCCTAGACATAGAAAAAGATTAGGTTTGGCACCCCTCGGTAAACGATTTGCGAGAA
This sequence comes from Ceriagrion tenellum, assembly GCA_963169105.1. Lineage (NCBI taxonomy): Eukaryota > Metazoa > Arthropoda > Insecta > Odonata > Coenagrionidae > Ceriagrion > Ceriagrion tenellum. Next base: position 43,318,759 of record OY720638.1, on the reverse strand, counting down.
AAGCCTTTTTTCGAACCACCCTAATACCTAGGATTAAGTACGACTGGAGTAAGTGTATCGAGGAAATCATAAAAATGATTCCTTATATTCTTTCTTAATGGGACAAGCCGATATTACCTTAATTATCCGATCGGCCAGTACTTTGAATGAACATCAGTCTCGGTATCGGCCGAAATGTATCGGACCAGCGTCAGTAATTTCCCTTTTACGAGAATTTTTTAATAAGCCAGAACACAAATCTACATCTGTATGTTGACCCGCGAGCTGTCGCTGCGGGATGCCCAAGAGGTTTTTTACAACACCGGTCGAAAAGAAAGGAGGGAAGAAAATTGGCTTGATTGAGTAGTTTTTATTTGAAGAAACTGACAGCGAAGGGCATTTGAGGTAGGCGGATAGAGAGAAACCAGACGCCAGGTTACCAGTTACATCAGCTGAATACCTCGGCCAAAAATGCCCTTTTAGTTCCGGTTTCCGCCACAGCCTAGGAAAGATCTTTGCCTCCCCCTTCATTACCCACCAATCTACGGCCTTGACCCACCCCAGATAACAGCGCCACTGATGGCACAAGGTAAAAGGCGTTGCAGGGGTTCAGGAGTATGTTCACAGGGAAGTTATTATACAATATTTTCATTACTTCGATAATCCACCATAGAATGAAGGATACTCATTTACCATAAGTGCAAAGATTTAAAGAAATGTGCGTCCTACCACGTTTCTTCCGCGATTGAAATAGTTATGTAGATAGCAAAAATCTAAATATTACGACAATTATTTTAAGTATCATTCCTTTTTCTTGTGACCTACACGCACAGGTTTACTTTAAATGGCTAATCAGGGTCGGTAAAAGCGCGTAGACGTCTGTGGAAGAGATTCGGCCGTGGCATACCGTCCCCTTAATCTCTTACTTATCGAAAAGCTCCAAGTGGACCACAGTCATGCTGCTCCGTCCGACGGAGGGAGCGTTACCCACACTTGAAGTGCTCTCCACATAGCAATCAAGTATCAGCCTTCGCCTTGATTCGAACCCGGGCCCTCGGGATGGAAAGCCACTACACCTAACCGGCTCCTATGGAGGAAACGAAATAGGGAAAGGACGATAGGCAATTTAAAACTAACGGAGATTTTTACTGTGCCGATCCTTCTACACTGTTGGCCCTAATGGTGCGTGTGGAGAAGGAATTTTTGTATCGATGAGTTTGGCAGATTATACTTCTAATTTTTCTCGCCTCTATCAACCAAGGAAATACTGCATGGATTAGCTAATGCTCTTCCTTTTACCGTGAAACTGGCGTAATCAGGGTCCCAAATTCTTGCAGGGTACGCAAGAAGTAGCCTAACTCGAACAAAGTGGAAATTTTTAAGAAATGGTCCATATGCCAATTTGAAGTGTACCTGTTACAACTTCTCTAAGTCTTTAAGGTCAGTAAACGCAATGGACCAAGTTATCCAAGACTAAATCATGGGAAAAAATAAGGTGAAAACTAAAATTCTAGTAAGCTGAAGAGAAAAGTTGAAAACAAAGTCATACTGAGAGGAAGGAATTTAGAGCAAGTGGATTCCTTCACCTATCTCGGAAGTACCATCACGTGGGACGGAAGAAGTACAACGAACATCAAACGGAGAATAGCCCAAGCTAAGAAGGCGTTCATGGGAAAAAGACAACTGCTGTGCTCAGAGAAGATTGGACTATAAACCAGGAAACTGTATATAAATACATTCGTGTGGAGCATGGCATTCTATGCATCGGAAGCATGGACTATTAGAAAAACAGACGAGAAGCCGTCGAAATCTGGTGCTGGAGGAGGATGCTGAAGATAAAATGGAAGAATAAAATTAAAAATGCTGAAATTTACCGAAGAGTAAAAGAGGAATGGACCATATGGAGCACTATAAAGAAAAGCAAAGCCAGATGGATTGGACACCCTCTTAGGCAAATGGGACTGTGAAGAGCGTAATTGAAGGTGAAATAAATGGAAAAGTCGCAAGAGGAAGACGCAATTAGAAATTGGTAAACTAAATAAGGAGGAAAGTACATAGAAAAAGCTACGAGGAAATAAGGGACCTAGCGTTAGATAGGAAATGGTGGAGGGCTACAGTCAACCATTCTTTGGATTGAACGACCAATGGTGATTGTAACAAACACAAAAAAGACATACAAATGTAAACAACGAAAACAAAAAAAAACTTAACTTAGATGACCTGGAGATGCCGTTTAAGTTCATTTCTGACTGGGTTTGCAGTTTATTAACGGAAAGATCTGTTGTGGCCAAGTTTTTGAAGATTTCTGTCGAGAGAAGTCATCGATATTTGTGGAGAGTCAATTTATTATGAAGGAGAGTGAACGTTAAATTATTGACATTCGTGGAGTTAGGATGTGGAGTATTTTTAGCTCTATTAGATCACAAAGGCACTCGGATATTGATGACAGAGGTAAGTTCAAGACAGTCACCGTAAGAATTAAGGATATTATGAGTTTGAAGTCAGATTTAAGTCTTTTATGGGAGGGGCTACAGATGGAGAGGGGAACTGAAGCTAAACTATCTTTCTTATACTTTCTCATCCTCAGGAACTTCCTAGGATTAACTTAATATATCCTAGTCCCTTTAATCCGGCTACAAATCTTTCATACAGGTTTACCACTCCACATTTTAAGTCTTAAAGATTCCCTGAAAGGGAAGGCTTAGCCAATGATGGCTGCTATCCAAATACCTACAGAATCCCTACCAATCAATTCTTCTACAACACGCGTGAAATAGAAAAATCAAGCATTTAAGAATGAGAAAAGTGACATCAATAAGGGTAGTATCGGACCAAGGGTTGAAACCGGCAACAGTTTAAGCTTTCCCACCGATCGTATCTGCTCCGATCCACAAACATTAATACATACGTCATAGTCGGGTGATATGCCCGATCTCAGATATTTTTCCGCTTTCTACCGGCGAAATTTAACATTCCGCCATGTAAAATTCAAAATTCATACCGTTATCAACCAAATCGATTCGAATTCTAAAAGTTACACAATAATCCATAGGTTTGATACCATCATCTTATTTGTGGTATTTATGGAGATGGAGTGCAGCTGAAGGATTTAGTGAAGAAAAAATTACCACCTATGCGAAAGGAAGGGCTTGAGTGTGCGTAGACATAATAACTGTAGGCTCAATATCACGCATGGAGAAGGGATTTCTTAGAATTATAAATAATTCTAGAGAGAGCAATGCGAAAAAAACACCTGGGTGACGACCAGTGTGGGTTTACGAGAGCGAGAAGAACGCGTCACGCTATAAGCGTGATTCGATCCATCATCATCGGTCGTTCAATCGTAAGATTGGTTGACTCCTCCATATTTCTCTATCTAATATTCTGTTTTCTTTTACTTCCTAGTAGCTCTTCCTATACACCTTTTTCTTTGTTAGGTCTACGTATTTATAATTGCGTCTTCCTCTGACGACTTTTCCCTCTATGTTCCTTCAATCATGTTCCTCACAAACTCATTGTGCCTCAGGGTGTGTCCAATCCATTTGGTTCTCCTTTTCTGTATGGTGCTCTTTATGATCCATTCCTCTTCTAATCATCCGTGAGGTTGGATAAAGGTTTCTCGGGTCTTTCACCGAGTGAGCAGGTCCATGGGGCCCAACGTTTCGGAGAACGACTTGTCCTCCATCATCATGAGGAGGGACCGGGGGGGGGGGGATTTAGCTTCCGAAGCTGAACCCCCCCGATGATGGAGGACAAGTCGTTCTTCGAAACGTTGGGCCCCATGGACCTGCTCACCCGGTGGAGGACCCGAGAAACCTTTGTCCATCAGATACGCCGGGAAAATCTGAGATCCTTACGTGAGGTTCATTGGTTTTTCTTTTCCCCGTCCATTTTATCTTCAGGATCCTCCTCCAGTACCAAGTTTGTAAGCCTTTAGTCATTCCTGGTCTGTTTTTCCAATGGTCCATGCTTCTGATCCGTAAAGAGTCGGGTTCCATACGAATTATTTTCTTTGAAAACAGCAGTTGTCTTTTCACCGTGTACGCTTTCTTAGTTGGACTATTATTCCTTTGATTTCCGTTGCACTTCTTCCGTCCCACGTGATGGTACTTCCAAGATAGGAGAAGGATTCCACACCTCCAAAGTCTCTCCTCTCAGTTTGACTTCTGTATAAAGCTTCTCTCTTCCACATACCATGTGCCAAAATTTCCCCCATCCCACTCTGCCAGAAAAAAACACTCTGCCAGAAAAACCACTCTGCCAGAAAAAACCACTCTGCCAGAAATACCACTCTGCCAGAAAAACCACTCATCGCCAAAAAACTCGCGAACGCCAAAAACTCGCAAACGCCGTCGCAAATATCCTCCCGCGAATTGATATCTCGTGTATCGCTGTTTCGCGTTCGCTGTTTGCGATGAGACAATCAACTCACTTTTATGATGAAAATTGCAGTGGTGCACTCTATATCGAGCGACTCAACGCTAGCGCCATTACCTCCACCAATCAACAAGGACAAGGATTTCCCCTACTACCCCCAACTCCTGCATCGGTCAGCTGACTCCCCTCAATCGCCAGTCACATCGACTCAGCGCTCCGCCCGGTCTCTTTGAACCTGACTGTCACCGGAGAAGGACGTATCTGATTGGTTCCAGTCGTGACTTGTGCTCGTCTTGTATAGACCAAGTAAACGGTATTTAGCCTACGGGCTTGTTTTCTATTGTAATAATTGTGGTTATATAAATGCTGTTCCCTTTCCGCGGACTACAACCTTGACGTGGTGGAGGGGGTTGGGCGTTCCAATGACCCCTAGAGCTGGACTGGCGGGAGCAATAGATACATATTGCTCTCGGTAGGGCCACCCATGCCAGATAGGTCGAAGGGTAGGAGCCAGACGAAAGGTAGTCCCGTGATAGTGTCACGTGAAACACACTGTCGGGAAGCGGGGGCGGGAGTCCCCTCTCGACTATTATACTACCCAGAAATATGAATGTCGCACAAAGAGAATTGAATCCGGGCAACTATGGGACGCTGCCCAATGGAGCGGGTGTCGGGCCCGGCATCGGGGGAGGCAAGGCCCCCGAGGTCGTCATCACACGAAATCCTTGCACAGCAGAGTCATCACAGGATACAAGGACAAAGGAAGATAAGAAGAAAAGGAAGAGGACAAGGAAGGTAGCAATAAAAATAGGAACTTGGAACTTGGAGCTTGGAACAGGGCAGTAATGAGGGCTGGGAAGGTGGAAAATATTAAATGGGATATGGATAAAGTGAACATATATGCCTTAGGGCTAGGCAAGGTGAGATGGAAGGACAGCGGGGACAACTGGAGTAGTAGTTACAGGGTAGTTTACAGTGGTGGGGTTGAGAGTCAATGTGGGGTAGCCATAGTATTGAATACAAAATTGGGACTGAGGGTAGTAAATATTGAGCAGGTGAGCTACAGGATACTAGTGGTAGAAATAAAAGCACGCCCTACAAATTTCGTATTGGTCCAGGTGTACATGCCTACAAGCAATCATAGGGAGGAAGAGATAGATGAGGTGTATGAACAGATAGAGGAGATAATCAGAGAAGTGCCGGGCAAGAAAAATCTAATAAAATGGGAAACTGGAACGCAGTAGTAGGGGAAGGGAGATATGAGTATGAAGTGGGAGGGTTTGGATTAGGAACGAGAAATGATCGCGGAGAGAAGGCAGTTGAATTTTGTGGGAGAAATAAATTAATAGTTGCAAAAACTTGGTTTAAAAGCCATCACAGGAGGAGATACACTTGGAAAATGCCAGGAGACACTGGGAGATACCAAATTGACTATATCATGGTTAGACAAAGATTTAGGAACAGTGTGAAGAACTCGCGGAGTTATCCGGGGGCTGATGAGGGCTCGGATCATAATTTAGTGATGATGAATTGTGAGGTTAGATTCAAAAAGCTAAATAAAAGTAGGAGGATGAAGAGATGGAACCTGGAAGCGTTGAAGGGGGAGAAAAGGAGAGTATACGAAGAGATAGTGGATGAGAACATCGTAGAAGCCAAAGAAGCAGGAACAATCGAGGACAAGTGGGAGGACAAGGCTGAGAAAACAATAGGAGCAGCGGAATTGACGAGGGTAAGAAGCAGTGAGTTACGGAAGAAATGATTAGAAAAAAGGGAGGAGAGAAGAAATTGGAAAAATGTCATCACCGATCAGGGTAGGGCGAAGTACAAGGAGCTACATAATCAGCTACGGCAAATAACCAATCGGGCGAAGGAAAATTGGTGGAGAAGGCAATGCGAGGAAATGGAGAAACTACAAAAGGAAGGGGAAAGGGGTGCGTTACACGATAGGGAAAAGTTGCTATCGGAAGGTAAGAGAGGGCAAACGGCACTAAAGATAAATGACAAGAGAGGTAGAATGTTAACAGAGCAAGAAGATATCCTAGAAATATGGCGAGATTACGTGGAGGAGCTATATGACAGCGATAGTAGACCAACTAATTTAGATGTAGAGGATGAGGGAAACCTAGATGGAGATAACCTCGGGCCAAAAATTCTCGGCAGTGAAATAGAGGAAGCTTTGAAAGAGGTGAAGGCTAGAAAAGCTGTAGGAGTAGATAAGATACCCTCGGAGGACTTTGTGAAAACAGTATTGATCCCTATCCCGAAAAAGAAGAATGCATCAGAATGCGAGGACTACAGAACAATCAGTTTAATTTCACACGCAGCCAAAGTTTTACTTCGAATTAACAATGGAAGGTTGGAGAGTAAGGCCAAAAACTGCTTAGGCGATGACAGTTTGGGTTCAGGAAGGGAAGTTCAACTCGGAATACGATATCGGTGATGACAATACTTATAGAAAGAAACATAGAGTATAATCAGGACGTTTTTGCATGCTTTACTGATTTTGAAAAGGCTTTCGGTAGAGTAAATTGGAATAAACTAAGGGATATACTAGAGAAAATGGGAATAGATTGGCCAGACGGGAGACTAATTCGAAACTTATATATGACGCAAATGGCGCAGGTGAGGGTGGCTGATGGTGAATCAGGGTGGGCAACTCCAGGTCGCGGGGTAAGGCAAGGATGTCCGTTGTCGCCGTTGCTTTTCAACATTTATGCTGAGGAAATAGTAAGACAGGCATGGGAAGAACTTGAGGTTGGAGTGAAAGTGGGAGGGCACCTTTGAAGAGACGACAAGCTTTGGTAGATGCCCTAGAAAATCAGTGCGGGATATTCGGAATGAAGATAAATCATGAGAACAAAAAAGTAATGAGATTCTCTAGGACGAAGAAAGCGAAGCTTGTGATTAAAGTTGGAGGACAGAAACTGGAGCAAGTAGAGCAGTTTAATTACTTACGTAGCACGCTAGAGGAAAATGGGCATAGTAGTTAAGACATACGGAAGAGCATAGCGCTAGCTAAGGAGGCGTTTAGTAATAGAAGAGAGCTGATGACGGGACACTGGGTAAGGATGTGAAGAAGAGGCTGGTGAAGAGTTTTATATGGAGCGTAGCGTTGTATGGGGCAGAAACGTGAACCCTGAGAAAGGAGGACGAGAATAGGCTGCAGGCATTTGAGATGTGGGTGTGGAGAAGAATGGAGAAGGTCAGATGGACGGAAAGGAAGACTAACGAGGAAGTGCTGGAGATGGTGGGCGAGGAAAGGAATCTTTTGAATGAAATCCGGGAAAGGCAGGGTAGATGGCTGAAGGAGGTGATAAAGGGTGATGGGTTGCTGAAGAGTGATAGAGGGAAGGATGTTGGGCAAGCGCGGAAGGGGAAGAAAGAGAATAGGTTTCATGGACGGGATGAAGAAGGGCAGATCTTATGCAGAGGCGAAAAAGGATATATTAGAGGGAGATAGGACCCGGAATGTGTACAAGGCCGGGAGCGGATTCTCTGACATTCAACAAAACCTGCCTTTACCGGTAGAATACCTAATAAATAAATAAAATTCTGAAAATTGAAGTTAATCAAACTGGCTAAGGTTTTGGTCATTTTTCTCTCGTTTCCGCCCACCAATCGCAGTCAATTCACTCGCGACGTCAAGTTTCAGTGGCTTGCGATGCAACCATTTATTTATATTCATGTTACTCTCTTCTAAAATTTGGTCAATTGCATTTGGCGATCTCTGAAGATCATCGCGATTCCCTGCTATGACTGCGAAATCGTCTGTAAAGCGGAGCATGTTTATTTTTCTACGTTAATCTTACGTTCCTACGTTCTGTCCAACCCAGTACCTTGAACTTCTCTAATTGCCACCCCCATGTATATGATGAACGATGTTGTTCCAGTAAATTCTTACGTAATTCTAAACTTTGATATTCCTCCTAATTTGCCTGATGTATTCCATACTAAGTCCCGCTTTGTAATTCTTCTCATTCACCTCTAAATCGTATATTATTTTTATTTGGCTACTTGTCGCTAAATTAGGACAGAAAATGTGTCTCTCCTTCACAGAATTATCATTTTTCTGTTTTCTCTTCAGTTTTGCGCAGGATTTTTTGTTAGTGACCCTCGACATGTACTGATTCCCCACCTGTCTTCGGAAATAACGAGTCTCTAATGCTACCGATCTCCTTTGTTCTACTGCTGTTATGGCCCACGCCTCATAGCGTGCTCCAAATATATGCTTTGTGGAAGTATTTCCAATCCGAGTATGCGGAAGAGAGAAGCTGATTGTAGAAATCACCCTGATAGGAGAGAAATTAGAGCTCGTGGATTCCTTCACCTATCTCGGAAGTACCATCACGTGGGACGGAAGAAGTACAACGAACATCAAATGGAGAATAGCCCAAGCTAAGAAGGCATTCATAGTAAATACAAAAATACTGTGCTCAAATGAGATAAGAGTACAAACCATGAAAGAGTATGTGAAAACATTCTTGTGGAGCGTGGCACTCTATGGATCGGAAGTATAGACCATTGGGAAAGTTGACCAGAAGAGACAAGAAACCTTCGAAACCTGGTGCTGGAGGAAGATGCTAAAGAGAAAATGGACGAAGAAAATAAGAAATAATGAAGCCTACAGAAGAGTAGAAGTGTAAAGGACCATATGGAGCTCTAGACAGAAAATAAGAACCAGATGGATTGGGCACACCCTGAGACACAATGGGCTGGTGAAGAACATAATCGAAGGCAAGACAGAGGGAAAAGTCCCCATGGGAAGACCCAGGAATAAGGTCATAGACCAAATCAAGAGGTAAGCACATAGGAAGTGATACCAGGGGGTAAGGAACTAGCATTAGATAGGGAAGGGTGGAGGGCTGCAGTCAACAAATTACAGGGTTGTACGACCTATGAGAGAAAGTGTTTCCTTAGTTCTATCAAAGAGTTGCTAGCTATCGGTAGACTCCTTATATAGTATAATGCCTTCTATTCTTGGCAATTCTGCTAACGCATTGTTTATTTAATTCTGTTGGCCAATTCTGCCTGCCGATTCTGATTTCTAGATAGCAACATTTTTCCACTCGCACAATATTAACTGACAGATTCCTGGGAATATAAAACACAGATTCACGTTCGATGTGGTAGTACCATTGAATCATTAGAGAAGCAAAGCACCGGAAGTTTTCCACAAATGGAAGATTCAATACGACCTCTTTCGATGCTACTTCACCATCTTCAAGTCTAGATGTTTTTACGCCATCATCCACTTCAAGGTTATGTTATAACATCGAAACTATTCGTGTGAAATCTTTTAATAGCGGAAAGCTGCAAATGTTTTGCTTCTTTCATTATGCCTCACAAGGAATTCGTTAATGAATCAGTCAGTACAGATAAAGATAGACGATGAAGAATCAAAATGGACCACGATGGGATGGGAAGTCAGGTAGGAGTGACCAGCATCACCCATTGATTTTGAACCTGTTCTCTTTTAGAACCTGAAAGACTTTTTGGGACCCTGGTCATAAAGTAGCCTAGCGTGTAGCCTCTAGGTCTCTAGGGGCTTCCAACTTAATCTCTCTAATAGCTGTGAAATAATTATGTTTGCTCGTAGCAGCTTTTAACGATGCGCGCAGCTTTTCTTTGCATTTTATTTATCAATCATAATCATAAATAAATAAAATTCAAAGAAAAGCTGCGCGCTTCGTTAAAAACAGCTACGAGCAAACATATAATGGTTCACAGCTATTAGAGAGATTAGGTTGGAAGCCCCTAGAGACTCAGAGGCTACAAGGTAGGCTTAGATTCCTTGAGGAGTTCAGAACAGGTGTGTTTTAGAGCGAATAAGGGAATATCATTTTGACGTCACACTACATCTCTAGGTCCGACAGGGGATAAAATAAGAGAGATACATTGCCGAACTGGTTGGTACAAAAACTTGTTCTTTCCGTGAACAATAAGTGACCACAATAAAACTGAGCGCCACTAAATACACTCCCGTAATATTCGTCACCATTCACCTCCCAAAACCTTATCCCCACGACTGGTGTCCTAACACCTGCTACACGCCCATACAGCGGCTCGCAGGGTAGATTAGAGATGTAGATTGATTTTTAACTGTTATCCGAAGGGTGGTAGGTAGGAGACTCATGAAGTAAATATCGGTTGTAGTCAATAGTGTAGGTTTATGGGTTGTTGCAGCCCAGTGGTTGTAGTCAATTGTGAGAGCGTCACAGATTTAGTGTGAGGTATGGAATGGAGACTTGTTATAAGAAGTGGAAGGTAATTTGATTTTCGACAGAAGGAGTGAGGAACTTATGAATGACATGATGTCGAACGTGTAATTTGCAGGTAAGTGACAAGATGTCACAGAAATGAGGAAATTATGGCAGGGAGAGTGAAAAATCCCACCAATCAGCAGATGGACTTCCCAAAAAGTATTGTCCTACACAGCCGCTCCCACATTGTTGACCCTTTTGATAGCTCTACGTGCGTAGAACCGTGTCAAAATAATGAAATGAAACTCGTGTGATCTGAATTCTTCGCAGGGCCTTCTCGTGCCAAGGGATAAGAGGCATTTGCTGCAATACTGCCTCTGTTCCCCCACGTCCTAATTACATTTACCCAAGAGAATCGATAAAAATTGCCCAGAAATGGCTTTGGCCATCACAATCACTCGATATGCATGAGATGAAGCGTCGCCTTGGGTCGGCACAAACAAGCAAGCAAGTGTATTCTCCCGCGCAATAGGTAATGGACGTCATTTCACGTTCGAATGAGCCGGCTTCATCAACCACACACCTCCCCCGCCAACTCCCACCGGAGTCGCCCTCGCATATAAACCCCCGGACGGCGGCCGCGCCCCGCTTAATCTTGTTTACCCTTTCCAATATCACCCATCATCCGTCGTCTCCCCGGCCTCCGCCCTCCGCTCCCCCTCTCGCCACCCCCCCCCCCCGCAACCCCGAACACCGCCAGGAAAATGAAATACTTGTCCGTATCATGTTCCCCCTCGCCACCGAGGCCCCACCCTCCATTATCCAACCCCACCCTCATTCCCTCCCGTTCCCCGGCAACGTGCTCAGTCCATCCATGTACAGTTTCGGCGGCTAGGGGGGAGTGGGGGGAGGAGGCGACCGGCAAACGGAGGTGATTTGCGCCATTAATGATAGGTGAGCATACTTGTAGGGATATGATTGCTTCGGAAATGGAGGGAGGGTGGCGGGAATCGCGGTGTTGGCATTTTTGGGAGGCGGCTAATTTGTTAAATCTTTTTTTCTCCAGTTTCAAATTTCAACCCCTCAATTTCAATTTCAAATTAAGGTATAGGGCAAAAAAATGATACCCTAAAAAATTCGGTTCGATTAATTCACATTTAGAGCTCGATAGCAAAGATTCCAAAACTCTTCACGTCAAACTCTATCGATGTTTTGCCGATGAAAAAGCTAGTGAAGACCTTTGCGTGGAATTTATTGTAGTATGGCAGCTGAGCATGGACTGTGGGACAAACGGAGAAGCAGCAAGAGGCTTTTGAGATAATCAACGGTCGTTCAATCCTAAGATTGGTTGACTGCAGCCCTCCACCCTTCCCTATCTAATGCTAGTTCCCTTACCTCCTGGTATCTCTTCCTATTACCTTTCTCTTTATTTGGTCAATGAACGTATCCCTTGGTCTTCCTCTGGTGGCTTTTCCTCTATTTTGCCTTCAATTATGTTCTTCACAAATCCATTGCATCTCAGGGTGTGTCCAATCCATCGGGTTCTTCTTTTCTCTATGGTGTTTCATATGGTCCTTTCCTCTTCTATTCTTTTGTACACTTCATCATTTCTTATTTTGTCCGTCGATTTTATCTTTAGCGTTCTCCAGCAGCACCAGATTTCGAGATAAGGCGTTATATGAGACAAGGTGGATAGAGTGAGTAACGAACCAAGTGGTACTGAGATAAGTGAAGGAAGAAGAGTGATAAGTGAAAGAGAGAGAGAGAGAGCCTGAGAGAGTAAGACGACGCGTGGTTCTAGTGTAGTGTACACAATTAGCGTTTGAGGAACTGTAGCCGAATCACTACCTAGAAATATGCTGTCTTTGACTATTGAATTTCTGCAAGCATTCTATGATCATCACATAATCCTTAAAAATACCTGCAAGTTAAAATGACTATAAACTCAGACAGACTTCATCAAGGTCCGAATTTTTTATTACAAAGTAAGTCTATTTGAAAAAAGAAACTTGTGTGCCGCTTAAAAGATGGAGATGGCTCGTCCTCCTAAATGACTACCGTAGAAATAAGAAGGGTGCAGTGTGCTAGAGCTGGCAGATTTTTCCATGAAAAGTATCCTTTCTTTCGATTATTTAGCTTTCCAAGAGATTTTTTTGGAAAAGGATCCGGGGACATGGCTCAAAAACAGTGACTATTGAAGTTGTAATTATAATGTAAGTCCTTAATTTACGTCGGAGATACTTGTAGAATAAGAGCGACGTAAGTTGAAACAATGTGAAACGGATCCAGATATTCGTAACCAATTAAATCCCATGATAAATCAAGGCGTTAATTTCAAAGTTCGTTTTTTGCCTTCACCTAGGAAAAAAGAGCTATTTCAGATAGGATGATTAATGTCTCAGTCATAAAAAAACGCAAGCATACTATGCACATACAGTCTATTCTATTGGTATTAAACAGGGCAAAATTTTTCGACGACCCTTGTAAGCATTGACGTAACATCGAATCAGACTTCAATCGAAACGACGCATACCGAGGACATACTGTACGTGAAGGCTTTGCGAATGGTAAATGATCATGCTGAGCGCTATCAAGTCGATGCAAACTTATTATTTTTATTTATTATTATTATTTTTTTAAATATTTTTATTTTTTTTTATTTATTATATTTTATATAATTTATTATAAAAAAATTAACGGGAGCATTAATTCTAAATGAGGAAGTTTCCATTCTCGGCACTGCTAACCATCAAAAAACTATTCAAGACTCACATAAGGTCAGTTAAAGAGCAGTATCGTCGGTATTTATGACAAGAAAAGATGAATTTTCGAAGTGTGTTGTAATACTTTCATTTTTTCATCTTTTTACCCATGAAACCCACCAAGTTCTTCTGTGAATCGTGCAGGACTGATCTGAGCCAGGATAGAGTGAATTTTGGATTTAAAATATTGTAACTTGAAGCGTTACCCCTAGACATTAGTCAGTTTTAAAAGTAAGACTTAAGGCTTTCCCGGCGAATGCTGAGAATGTATAGCTCTCGGGTTTCCAACCGGGTGATGGTAGTTTTTGGCACCGACGTTTCGAAGGCGTAGTCTGCCATCGTCACCCTGAGGACGATGGCAGACTACGCCTTCGAAACGTCGCGTCGGTGCCAAAAACCACCATCACCCGGTTGGAAACCCGAGAGCTATACATTATAAGTTTTAAAAGTGATTTCAAATATTATTTTAAGACAAATAAATAAATGTCCATGTCTTTTGCACACTGCCAGCTTCATTTAGACGACTACTGCCAATAGGATACGAAGGATGCTATGTTCACTCTGTGTTCAGTATGCCTGGTTTGCACTCAAGAATCATTTTCAAAATAAATGATTGCATATGCATGCGTAAATTATAAGAAAAAAGAACGGTCATGTAAGGATTGCCACTATATGTGTGTCTCAAGCAGTGTGCGAGTATATAATCCTAGGGAAATTGCTCCCCGACTCCAACTCGGGAAGGCGCGAGGGGGGTGTTCGGTTGTGAAGGGCGCAGGAGGTATCAGCTGACCGGAGCTGCGGCCCACGCGCACACGGAGCGGCGTTGTGTGTGGGGCGCACGGCAGTTGCCCCCGCAAACAAATTATAAAAACACATTATTTACGGAAAATGGTTACACGTACGTCAAAATGGAGTGAATTTTGGCTTTTAAGAACTGTAAATTGGCGCGTTACTTCCACACCTCAAAGCAGAATGTGTTTTATCTTTCTTAGAAAGACGAAAAACTTTCTGCGAGTGCGGGCATTTTAGTAATAAATTAGTCATGGAGGTTCAAAACCCCCTCATTTTCGTTCTGCGACAATGTCGAGCAGTCGCTCGATGTTCTGCTTTGGGGCCTCCAGACATGATGTTTTTCTCTACGCGAGAAAACTGATCGAAATTGATGAAAATTGATTTATACTGCTTGAGCGATCTTTATATGTCAATGATTCTACTTTTTCCAAGTCGCCACTTGCACAATCGCTCACATCACATGGAAAGCGTTCAGTAATCTCGTCTTCTTCTCCCGAATTACGTTCTTCTTCCACCTTTCCCATACCTCCAAAGAAAACCTAGTCACTAGGTAAATCGGCAGGGTCACCCAAACGTAATAGCTTCCCTATTTCTTCCTTACGACGGTGTTTGTTAGCCGCCACTCTACTCACAGATGATAACATTTCAAGAAATGCAAATTGCTTTGAAATAGTTGGTGCATATATTGAAAACATATTTCACGCAATGCATATTTTAAAAATATCTGGTCATGCAAACAACGTTGCCCCTCCTTGTGGACATTTCTAGGCGTATAAATGAAGTTTGACCCCTGAATAAAGCTAATGATTACCAACATAAAATCATTTTCAAAATAAATTATTGCATACGCAATGTAAAACGCTCACCCTTTTACTCTCCAAAATGCGAAAGATCTCAGAGAGACTAAGTCTCTCAGGCTTAAGGAGTTCCTCTTCTTATGAAGTGGAAACAGGTTTGCCGCAACCATTACCATCCATGCTGAATGTAGCTGCGCTGGATAACTCCAGTCGCTAGCGGGAGTATCGGCGAGTCGCATCAAATTAGTGAAGCTCATAAGATGGAGACTGCTGACGGTGGCACAATTCTTCGATTAGGCACGCCCCAAAATGCTACTAAAATGCTTATTTTGTGCCTGTTGAGGTTGATAATTTTTTCTTTCTCATGTGATACTCATGACTTACGATAGAATGAAGACACTATAGTTGCCTTATGCACCTGCCTTATGCGCATGCCTTATTGAAATATTTGCCACATCCAGCAACCTTCCATCTTATGAAATTCACTCATTTGATACCATTCATTGATATTAAAGCTTGTATCGCGAGGTAATTAGCGCAACAGCATTAGCAACCGACAAAGTTATGGGAACTTTGCAGTCACTTCTCAGAATGGAAACGTCAACAGCGTCTGAGATATCCTCCCACTTGCATCTTCCCCATTTACAAGACAATTATTCGCTGAGTATTCGGTTTTTACCTTACCTAGTGTTAACACTTCAGTGAACGGGGACGGCATTACAACAAGGTTAATCATGTGTGCTATGTGCATCAGATCTGACATTGACTATTATATAATTCATTATTTCAAGTGTCAGGAAAGTATCATAATATCAAGACTCTAATAATCAATTGAAATATTATAAAAGTCCAATATGTCAACGAAAATAGAGATAGATATTGATATATTCTCTCTCACGAAAGCTGTACGACTAATTAGCAATTTATTCATTTGGTGCCCATTCCTCGAAAATATGGACATTCTTATAACCAATGACAAGCAAAATAGTGATACAAAACTCGAAGATTCTAGCAAAATTGTGTGGAACTTATGCATGATGCATAAATGAAAACTTTGTAATTTTCCACAATATAAGTTTTACTACGACCTAGGTTTCGATGTTTTTACACTTTTTCGATGTTTGACCTGATGATGATGTAAAAACATCGAAACCTTGGTCGTAGTAAAACTGATATTGTGGAAAATTGCAAAGTTTTTTATTTATGAATGATACAAAACATTTGCAGCTAGAAAACGTACTATAATTTAATCAATTTAGTTATTATAGTCACTACAAAAACCATAATGTGCCAATGACTTTTTTCAGTTAGGTACTTGACAAATCGATACAATATTCCACAGAAACATCGACACAGTTACTTAAAACAATGAGAAATTTATTTAACTCCTTTCTGGAATGAACGCAAATGACAATAGAATGTTTAATTCTACTGACTGCTTACTCGAGTGATTTCTTCATTAAACTTATTCCATACATTCGTAGTAAATATTAAAATAACTGAAAATTTCTACACAATAATGTTCAAAAATCATTCAAGAAGAATTATTCAGAAACATAATATCCCCAAAATTAAATTAAAGACTGTGATTAAAAATGTAACCAGGAATAATTTTGCTACCACTCTTGGTGGTATGAGGGTTAAAACCTTTCTCGTCTCAGAAATGTGGAACTTCCGATGAGTTATTCTTTTATCGAAATTTTTTGTTCACTTTTTTGTAAACATTTCAAACTGACTTGGTCCATGAAGTCAAAGCCTTCTACGCTACAATATTTCTATGACTTCCAGCTGAAAAACAATGAGACAGGCAATCAACGATAAATCAAAGCAATTAAAACTTCAGCGGACGTCACCGGACACCGAGGAGGCTGAGGAGACACGGAACTCTTCCAAACTCACGGTAAACAAATCAAGAATCCCAGTCCCAGCAGATATTTTTCACTTTGATTTGAGTGACGCACACTTGTCATTCAATGTTTTCCTGCCTTTTTATAGTCCGTGAATCTTCAAACAGCATGGCACCGTCAGTGAGCACTGTTACGTGGTCATAAATCAATCCCTCAGCTGACGTTACTTGTGTCTGTGACAGGAGAACTATTCCTTTCAAACGCTTCTTCACTTCAGTTCGGCCTGAAGCTCGTGTCGAAATAAACAAAACTTAACAATCTTCAAGATGTAACCGCCAGAGACACCCTGGAAATATTTCTTTACTTCGGATTTACACCGGGAAACCTTTGCAAGAAATTTAAAGTCGGAGAGTTGTTATATCAAAGTCTCCAATGGAAGACACTAGGAGCAAACAAAGCGTGATTTAACATGGTGCAGAATATTATTATTTTAATAGTGGATTAAAGTATTGGAGATATAAAGATAAGTATTGGAGAGTTGATAAGAGTAGGTTAGAGAATTTTAAGATGTGGGTAGAATTAGCAGTGAAGAAAGTAAGCTGCGTAAAACAAACCAGATAACGTTTTAGCCATTTTTTTGTATAGTGGTTCGTTGCTAGGTATTCCAAGAATACAGATTGTTGGATGACGCTGCTGTGACGATGTAACCTTACAGCACATTTATTTCATAATTATTCCATTGCATATGTAAAAAATCAAGGATACATCAACCTACAGATGTTACTCTCTCAACCTCTTCTTAAGTCGTCCGAAATACGCAACGTTTTCCATCATATTCAGCTCTTGCCTAGCATTTTCCCCTCATAACACCCTCTTCAGCATGCCATCACTTCTTCAATACGCCCTCCATTCAAGTTGTCTTACTTTTCCAAATCGTTCGTCTTCCTCGCTACCCTGTCTAAACTCTCCATTCTTCTACTACTCAAAACTTAAATAATTCCAGCCTGAGCACAACGATCACACCTTCTCCGATGGAAAATTAATCGTTTAAATATTCTATCTTAATACTAAACTTAAATAATTATTTCAATCGTATACTTCGTGATGGTCGATCTTCGAAGGGGCCACAAGCTTTTGTAGATTCTTTAGAATTTCAGTGCGGGAAGTACGGACTGAAGATAAATCATAAGTCGACAGAAGTAATGAGATTATCTAGAGCTAAGAAAGTGAGGCTGGTCATCAAAGTATTGGGACAAAAATTGGAGCAAGTAGGGCATTTTAATTACTTGGGTACCACGCTAGAAGAAAAGGACATAGTTGCAAAGACATAATCAGGAGAATAACTTTAGCTAAGGAAGCGTTTAGTGATATAAGTTAGCTGATGATGGGGACCTTGTATGGCGTATGGAAACAGTGAACTGAAGATTGAGCATGGAGGGTGGACCTCCAGTGGAATTCAACCTACTCGAGGAGTGAAACAGGGGGATCCCTTATCTCCCGTATTATTCAATCTCACAATCGACGTAATGCTTAAAAAGATCCCCGCGGATTTGAGAGTTTGTATTGGGGACCACACCATCAATGCCTTCGCGTTTACTGATGATTTGGTACTCCTCACTGAATCCAAGATTGGATTAAAAACCTTATTGAATATCTCTACGAATTATTTGGCCTCCCATGGACTGCTCATCAACGCGGCGAAGTGTCACACGATCGCGCTCAAAACTATTCCGAAGGAAAGTAAGTCTGCGGTCGACAAGAAGACAACGTTCACCGTCCAGGGAAGAGTCCTGCCAACCTTGAATCGACTGGACAAATGGAATTACTTAGGTATTTCATTTACGGCTGAGGGAAGGATCAAGATCCAACCACGTGACGATCTCGTGAAGAAGATTGAGAAACTCACACGGGCTCCCCTGAAGCCCCAGCAGAGAGTGTGGGCCCTGAGAAATTTAATCGCGCCGGCGTTCCAGTACCAACTGACAGCTGGAAACATACACCCTGGTACACTTAGGTCACTAGACTGTGAAATAAGGAGGGCCCTCCGGAAATGGCTTCTATTACCTAAAGATACTCCTAATGCCTTCTTTCATGCCGATCCAAAAGACGGCGGATTGGCGATCCCCGCATTCCGATGGAGTATCCCCCGGCGACGATTAGACAGGATTAAAAGCTTAATGAAATCGACGCACATCACAAACAGGACCCCGGATGAATTCTTCGCGACTGAAAAATCCATTGAAAAACGACGGCTGCAGGCGGAAGGTGGCCACGAATTTACGTCCGGTAATGGAATTAAAAAGTGGTGGGCCGGTCTTCTACATAAATCCGTCGATGGGAATGCTCTTAAGCACTCGAAGAAGATCCCTTCTCAGAATCAATGGATATCGGATGGTACTAGTTTTTTAAGCGGACGGGACTATATATACATTCCTGTAAACTTAAGATCAATGCCCTACCTACGAAATCGAGGACGTCTAGAGGACGAATTGAGAACAGGTATTGCAGGGTAGGCTGTAATGCCATTGAAACCATGAATCACGTCCTGCAAAACTGCCATCGAACCTACGGCCTAAGGATAAAACGTCATGACGCTGTAACGAAATATCTGAAGAGGGGTCTGGAAAATAAGGGATTCATCACGGAAATGTAAAAAGCGTGTACGACACCTACAGGACGATTTGTCCCAGATCTAATTGCTCACAAAGAGAATGTAGGATACATAAATGATGCGCAGGTAATCGGCGAACAAGTAGAACCGGACAAGGCCAACTACGCGAAGAAGAAGAAGAATGACAGCAATGAAGAACTCAAGAGGAAGATTAAAGAAGAAAATCATCTGGAAGAACTTCTCACGCTAGCAGCAACCATTACCAATCGAGGAATATGGAGTTACCAGTCGGCGAGGGAGCTCATCGAAAAGAAGATCGTAAACAAAGGCGATTTGAAGGTGATTTCTAGCCGTGTGATCATCGGGGGCGTAGCAGAATGGAGATTATTCAAGCGATCAACTAGCGGATGGAGATGGCGCAAAAAGGCCGGTGTCGGATGAAGAGCTGAGAAGAGAGGATGTCCGAAGGGAGGGAGGTAACCGCCGTCGCACGGCGCAATCCCACAGTACCTGGCCGATCCACCTATGCCAGGTCTGCGTAAACGCATTTCCCTCTTAATAAAAAAAATAATGATGTGAAGAGGAGGCTGGTGAAAAGCTTGATATGAAGCGTGGCGTTGTATGGGGCAAAAACGTGGACCCTCAGAAAGGAGGACGGGAATAGGCTGAGATCCACATGTGGAGAATGCTGAAGAATTGCGGTGGACGGAAAAAAAACGAACCAGGAAGTGGTTAGTATGGTGGCCGAGGAGAGGAAACTTCTGAATGAAGTCAGGAATAGGCAGAGTAGGTGGCTGGAGGAAGCAAAAAGGAGTGACTGGTTAATCAATTCCGTGATTGAGAGAATGATGCTGGGCAAGCGGTGACAGGAGAAAGGGAATTGGTTTTATGGGTGGGACTAAGAAGGGTAGATCGTACGCTGAGGTGAAAAAGGATACTAGAGGTAGATATGGCCCTAAAAGTGCTGGAAATCCGGGGGATTCCCAAAACTTTTATTTTCATTTTTCATTTTTTTTTTCTTTTTCGGAATTTCAACAAAATCTACCTTTTAGGGGAAGAATACATTTGAAAAAATTACGCAAAGCTGATTTCTTGTACCACTGCGTGGACTTTATTTGTAGCCGTCAGGGATCTTGGAGAGTAGAGAGAGTAGAGCATTAATAGATCGGGTCCTTTCTGGAGTATATCTGATACATGGCCCACTACAACTCCAAGTGGAGGAATAGAGTAGGGACTATAAATCTCACTTTAGCTCTGAAGCTCCAATTTTGTGTTATACTGCCACGAATCTCATTTATCTGTAGTTTAAAGTAAAACATATGTCATTGGGAGGGGTCGTTACGTTCATTATTAGGTACTCTCTAGCCGTTCTCTCCAAGCCAGTGATACATACATTGCTACCAAAAGTGCTCACTTTGCCATTTGATCTCCTGCCCTTAATTGTGTACGTGCGTCGCCTGGCCTCAGAGATATCTGTCGCTTCGTGACGAAAAGTTCGATTCATTTATTGTATATTGAAATGCACCTGATGATGTTGCGCCACAGCGAAGCTTAAATTATAAAAAATATCGTGTTGATTCCCCTTTTTTTGCTATTTCTTAGTGACGAATTTCACCAAGTTACGGCATGGAAAATTGTTTAATCGTAGATTAGAATAAAATCGCTGGAGACCAACGGTAGGATAGATTGGGAGAGTAGTGAATTCATTAAAATGCGCAATTGGTTGAATATAATACACCAGTTTCGCAGTTCGCATGACAAAAGTAAGTTCCCGAGGAAGAATTGTAATTTTTTTTATAATAAGCATGCATGAATCAAAATAATATAAAATTTATTTAAGAAATTTTTAATAGCGTCATGGGACACACTACGCTCTCAAGCCATGTCAGGTGGATCATTTTTCACAAAAAAATCAGGTTTCACATTAGTGTGCCCAGGAGCCATCAATTCTCTCCTATAATCCACGGCTCAGAGCAAATAATGCTGAATTTTCCCATTTCACAAATAGTCTGCGGTTTAAATCAAGATTATAATCGTCTAAAGCAGACAAATGGTCCAATTTTGCGCGCGATTAAAGGGAAGCGGCTCTTTTCCGAAAGAAGCCGCGATACGGCACAGATATGACAAGTGTCGACGGCCCAAAACAAAATGAGACCCTTTTATTTTTGTTTTATCTCTAAGGGATGGCCCTTTTCATCCACCTTTCATTTCTCCGTCTTCGTTTTTGAAGCGACGCGCCACTTGAAGCGATGGTCGGAGGGCTGGAAGGGCAAAAGGACAGAGCGGGAAGGAGCTGAAAAGGACAAAATAATCTCGGTAGGGTGGGGGAGGCGGGGAAAGGAGAAGGGAGGCACGGAAGAGTGCGGAAGACGTGGGCCATTGTGGTGAGGTGAGGCCGTGAAACTTCTTAAGGGCTTAAACTTCCATGGAAATGAGGATGTTGCGTTGGACGTGGGGGGGGGGGGGGGGTGAGGCGGGGCGAGGCGGGGCCGAGGCGAGAGGAGGCGGAGGGCTCGTCGGTGGGGATCCCTTGTCAAGCGATCGCCCTCGCGAAGCGGCGTCGGACTTCTTCAATGAGCCTCGCCGGCAGATAAGGCCTCCCGAAGGATAATGGATGTTCTTTTGACGTCGAGGAGTACGTCAGAATCAGCTAGCGTCTTTGTGCGAGCGCCAGATTAGAGACCGGGAAGGCTCAGGGGAACTATTGGGACTGGCGTGGTGAATGGGGAGGGGGGCGGGGAAGGGATGCTAAAAGGGGGAAGGGAGGAACTTAATGAAATCTCTCGGCGAAGAGAAGACTGGTCGGGTCTGGCTGGCCGTCTCCTGTACTTCAGGACTCCGCTCCAGTTTGGAAGCCGGGAAGACGCTGTTGTTTGCTACCGGGGCACAGTGGGCTGAAATCGAAATGAGCCGACCAAAATGGATATTTTTACACGTTATTTTAAATGAAGCAACGCCATTTGATGATAATAAAATATCCAAACTACAATGGCCTTAAGTCATAACAGCTTTAAGTGATTTTAAATGTCGGCAGAGATCTTTGAAGTTTTAAAAAAATTGTCACAAATTTCATCTGCCTTTTTTTTCGTCAAAAACTGTCCAATTAACTTTTTCATTTGATGCGTTATGTGATCATTCATGAATATTCCAACATATCATAGGCCGCGGCGTCTAAATTCTACACATTGAGGCTCATAAGGGTCGTAGGAAAGATTTTCTGGTGTTACTTTGTGGAAATATTCTGTACCCATGATAGCGAAAATGAAATATCTCAAAAGTAATTTCCAGACTCTTTTTAATGTAAACCGAACATGGCTTCGACAATTCATAGGTTTTTACATGGTTTTGGTCGTAAATATGTATAAAATTAGGTGTAACGGTCAAACTGATCGAAATTTTAAGGATAGAGTAAAAGAACATAGAAGAAGTTTAATTTTTAGGGATTACAAATCTTCTTTTTCCAATACTTATATAGTTTCAGTAATTTTAGTATTTTTGACGTTTATATTTTACACATAATTGTTAAACGGCCTAAATTGGATTTCTATGAGAAATTTGAAATTTTTAATAGCCCGGATATTATTTGTAGTGACTTCTTTTATGACTTAACCCCCTCTCTTAAATGTGGACCCTAGAAGTCAAGGGGTCTAAGTGACATTTTTGAAAAAAATGAGTTAGGTACAGGAATGGGATGTGAAAATATTAATCTCTTAGGTGGTAAAGGGATCCAAGTGATTTTATTGACAGGTGCTGCTATCTAGGGTAATGCCTCTTAAATACTTAGTGGGTTGTACCTAACATTTTCAACTTTGACTTAAGTTTTCTCTAAACAATGGTTTTGTTACTAGACCCCTTGACTTCTGGGGTCCTCAAATATAAGCCTCCCTTCCCGGAATTACGTGAAATTCAAAGTGGAAAAATCATCCGCCTAGACTGGGAATCGAACCCAGATCCCTTGATTTCGCGCCGATTGCTCTAACCAACCCCGTGGACTGTAGCGCTTAGCGCTCGCATACGGGTACATCTGGCATTATATGTACGGTACCTGTGAGGACAACTACCTCCTTAAAGCCCCCATGAAATTCACAGTGGAAGAGAACACCTGGGTCGCTTAATTGGTTGGAGCACTCGGCACGAAATCGAGGCATCTGGGTTCGATTCCCAGTCCAGGCGAATGATTTTTTCCACTGTAAATTTCACACAATTTTCCACTGTGGAATCCAGCGAGCAATTCCCTTAAAGTTATTACGCGGCTAGTTCCGTAGTTTTTAAAAACTCCCTTCACGTCCTATGATTCGCTGATTCGCTACTTTTGCTATTTTGGCCTTCAACTCCACCTATTATTTTCTTTTTCCTGGTTCTGTTCCCTCCCCCGGCCTCCATGCTTACTTATTGGTCCTCTTCACCTTGGATCCCCTCCCCCTTAGTCCCTTCCCTACCCTCTCCTCCGCCAACCCTTATCCCTCCCTTCCTTTCCTTATGGGCCCTTATGGCTAGGGACATGTAAAACTCGCAAATGCGATAACACGAATTTTTACGCGAATTCTGAGTTTTTTCCGCGAAAACGCGAATTTCGTATATTACCGCGAATTCCGACATTTCAAACGCGAATTTCGGTAAAAAAAATTATTGACAAACTAGCTGAAATAAAGATGCCTTCCTTGTGAAAATGATATCTACAAAGGAAAAATTCGAGTTAAAAAAGACGCCTCTCTTTAAAGAAGATGTCTACAAAGTTGTACAAAGTAGCCAAATTCCCACTAAGTTGTTCATGACATCGCCACTCGCGGCGCTCTTATTAAAATAATCTCGAGAAAGCTCTCAATTATATAGCGTGTTCAAAGCGGCATACCGTGATTTTCTTTAGGACAGTTGTATCACATTCTTCAAAACATATAATGCCAAAGAGGACGGTGAGGGAAAAGCAGCGCGAGGATGAATTTTGACATCATGGATTATATTGTGCTGATGACAAAACAATTCTTTGTTGTTTTTGCAGCACAACTGTCTCGTGGAAAAGGAAGGACAGCAGCACGAAATACATTTTGAGTGAAAAACATAAGGCTAACGTTGAAAAAACTCTGCTGGTGGAAGTGGAACTACACGGCAAGCATCCATATCAAAACTGCTTCAAACAACCAAGAAGAAGGATGCCTCTTACACATTATCGAAAGACACTACAGTGGCCTTCATTAAAGGAAACATCCCGCTTGAGAAGATGGACGATCTAAATATAAGAAGATGGTTAAATGTTGAAGGTTCGTATAAAATGATGTTATTAGTAGCTGCACCAAACTATTAGTGATACTTTTTCTGCGTTTTTCAGGTACCTACCCATTTCACAATGCATACTAGCATAAAAGGTTAATATGAATATTGATCAAAACTTCTGAATCCCGCAATTTCTTTGTTATTTGTGATAGAATTCGTTCACCTCTTTTTATTTAAATGAATTCAGGGGCTGGTGAACTACCCCATGCTAGAATACTTTGAGAAAAATATGTTAATGATCTGGCCAATGACCGAATTCAAGAAGTGAAATAAGCAGTTCAAGGGAAGCCCATTGATATTTTTTGCGATGAAACCTCGGACAAAACTGGCAGATGTGTGTTTGTGGTATTGTTTAGGATATTTAAAGATTTCAATGAACAGCCGTTATTTTATGCTGGTGGTGTCCACTTTCTAGAATCCGCCGATGCATCTCAATATATTTGGGCCATTCTCGAGTCCCTAAAGGTTTAAAATGTACAATTCTCTGATGCTAAAAGTGTTGTAACAGATTCAGCGAAATATATGACTAAGTGTGTTACAGGCTTAAAACTGATTATCGGTAAGAAGATAATCCTCACCGAATGTTGGGCTCACAGATTAAATCTTGTGGGAAATATTTGTATCCATGTCTGACCTTAATAGAGCAGTACTGATGACCAAGAGTTTATTCCTCCGCACAAGAAATAGAAAACATTTATAATCAAAATTTCTTGCAGGCAGAAATGAAAAGAGTTGTGCATTATTTCCTATCGTTGTTGTCACCAGATGGAACCCTTGGCTCCTTAGTGTTTTTTACTTAGCTGATTATTTTCGACACATTGTTGACTTCTGTAACACTGAAGAAATGAAGGTGATACACAATTCTGGTATAATGATACTTTTTTTCTTTTAATAATGATGTTATTGACTCTATTCAATGCCAGGCAATATTTGTAATGGAGCATGGAAAACAGCTAGTTGAATTACTCGAGGGTCCAAGCTATCGTAATCCACACACATTGCATAGAGTTGAGAAAGTTAACAATGAGTCTCGATAATATTCAGAGTGGTATTTTTTTGAGAAAACTACTAATTTCTTGCAAGACATGACAACTTCTAAAGCTGCAGCTGTAAAGTCGATACTAGTGCAGATGGCATTAAAGGATTCAATGAAACTTAGTTCTCTTATAGTAGAAGACCCAAGTAGAAAGATATTTGAAAAAATCGCAGTTTTTGACCCTCAAGGAGTTCTCACAACGGAGGTGAGCCCCAACTTCGTCACAAAATTGAAAAAAATCATGGCCTTGAGATCATTTGGGACGGAAAATTGGACGTTGGGGTTTGGAGAATTACGTAGAATATTACAGCAACGAAATTCCTAGGGTTCAGCGGATATAGCTAAAGCAATTCAGGTACTAAAATTGTGTGAACCATCATTTGCATTAAAGTGCCTGTAAGCCATTTGGACCCCCTGAGCAAGTGTGGACTCTGAGATATTTCTTTCCTCCTAATACACTGTGCTAACAAATAGGAGAACAAATCTAAAAGAAGAAAATTTGGCCACACTGGCGATTTTTTCATTTGAAAATATGAGCATTTAACTGTAATTTTTATCTTTATGTAATTTGGTTATGTGAAATGTACAAAAATATAAAATGTGAATTCAGCATGCTATTAATTGTTTAAATTTTCCCTAATCAATGGCATCTTATCAAGAACTTATTACCAACAGGTGGGCCTACTAGGAGGAGGGCACTTAATTAACACCAAATATTTTGTCGTGAAAATAACACCGATTTCAGGGTAAAATAACACCACTTTTGAAAAAAATAACACCACTTCTGGCTAAAACATAACCTCGCCTTTCATAGGGAATGCGTTTCTAAATCTGCGTAAATATTTATGTTACCCGAATTACGATTAGGTCATTTTCATTGTTTAATGGCGTTCAATATAGAGTTTTGGTTTTTTTTGGGGTTTGGGGTTTGGGATTGGGGTTTGATCTCAGGTCAGTGCGCTGATGCTCAACAACTGGTCATCAATCAGCGAGAGGTTGGTGAAACCTGGCAAAGTCACTATAGTATTCGTCAGATGACAGACACAACTGTGCACTCCTAGACACCTTTCATTGAACTCCAGATTCCCGGGCTCAAGTTTGGCAAAGATTTCAAAAAGTATTATGGCCTTTTACAATTATTTTGCACTACATTACATGAGGTCGTAACGTATTTAATCCATAATTGTCGGCTACTACGTTTGACAATTGTTATTGAGTCGATCTGAACTCAGGCCAATTTGAAAGTCTAAAAGCATCTCAGAGCCTCCAGTTCACCAGCATGGGCTGGAAATATTGAAATTGAACTATTGATCTCAATCGTCACATTGTTAGGAAATATTTCGCTTTTTTCAGTTTCCAATACTGCACGCTATTATCTCTTCCAATTTCGAAACCTTTGAGTAGAAAGTGCATACTTTACTATCTCAGTTCAAAAGATAGTACAGCGTGAATAAAATCAATTAGATTTTATTTTCCATCGGCAACCATAAGAAGAGCGAAGAGCGGTCTCTTTGGATCGATATGGAATCTCAGATTGGCTGAGAAACGGTCTGACTCGCCATGCCTCTCGGATCCATCCGACCGCCCATTCCGCTCGCCATATCGAGCTCAACCGGTCAGATCAATCTGAGGTCGATTGGTAAACATGGTGTTCGAGTTAGTGTAATTAGACGAAAATTTCAACTTCGAAAGTTTATCATAGAATGTACAGCCGGTTTCGGCCGATCAATTTCAATAGAGCCGACCCATACATTAGAATGTTTAAGTTCTTACTCAATGGAAGGTAGAAGCATTGTAGTAAGAACATATAATAAGGAGATATTATCAATATTTGTAACGGAGAGTTAGGACAAGACAGAATCAAACGGTAGTCGCGGAATTCTCTGATATTTTCAATGGCTTCCAAGTAACCACGGAAGGTAGAAGTATTGTAGTAAGAACATATAATAAGGAGATATTATCAATATTTATAACGGAGAGTTAGGACAAGACAGAATCAAACGGTAGTCGCGGAATTCTCTGATATTTTCAATGGCTTCCAAGTAACCACGGAAGGTAGAAGTATTGTAGTAAGAACATATAATAAGGAGATATTATCAATATTTATAACGGAGAGTTAGGACAAGACAGAATCAAACGGTAGTCGCGGAATTCTCGGATATTTTCAATGGCTTCCAAGTAATAGAGAAATGTCAGCTCCACGGAATCGTGTTGCACAGAATTTTGTTGCATCGCCGCCGGCCGTACTACTTAGGTACCTTGCATCCGTACAGAATTGCGAGATGTCATGGTAAAAATATTGATGACTATTGGACAGGGGACCAGTAATAAGTCTTGTCTGCAGTATTAATAAGGAAGGCAACTACGTTTCAGCCTATGAGGCCGTGAAGGATTTATGGTTTAGAATTTTGAAGTAAAGCAATAAAATGATGTAAGAGTTTTCAATATCTCCTAGACTCTTCCTTTTATGTTCCCTCCGCCCTTTGTCCCACCTCCCCGACATGCTTTCCTCTTTCTGATGCGGGGATCGGGGTTGGTCTGATGGCAATTTGTCCCTTGGACCAGGGTTTGAATACCGGGTCGTGGCGGAGAATTTTCACCGAAATCCCGATCCCTACTTGGGCGTCATATTGAGTACATTTAAAAAGTAGTTCTTCTTTCATCGGATGGAACTATAAACATTTGTTTTCTGGGCGTGATTTTGTAAAGCATAAAATTTCACTCCCTCCCTCCATTGCCGTAATAAACAAACCAATGCCAACCAACAAATATGCCTTCAGGTAATTTGAGCAAAATATCATTTCACCGAGAAATCAATGAATTTGATCTCATTTTAAAGAAAAAACCTGTCTTCTGAAGATACAAAAATCTTAGCTCATTACTGAACTTCTTTCCGAGATTTGGACGAAAAATACCAGCCCTTTTTCATGGGAAATGGTACGTGTATGTACTCCAGAGAGATCTTATTTTAAAAAATGAGGAATTTATAACATCTAGTACTCGTTAAAAATTGACAGAGTGTAGTATGGATGTTTCCTCAATTATTTTTAAAGATAAATTATATAGTCAATACAGAAATATTTTTCAGAAATTAAAATACCTGCCGTTGTGAGGTTTGATAAGTACCGCGTGAAAAAATGAGTCAAATTATAGGCTTATGAAGATATTTTTCTGTAATTACTTTGAATTTTAGTCACATAAAAGTATATTCTAGCAGCGCTAATAGCGCAATATTTAATTTGTACTTCCAGCAGTTGCTGAGATTAAAATGTATAATTGGAATATGGTCACTATTATGACTAAGGAACTATCTCGCTCAAACTATCTTAAATAGCTTTTTGAAATCCCCTTCTCTATTTGCTGTAGGGAGGGGACTCAATCATGCATTTCCATCGCATTCTTTGGCTGTAAGGGAAAAAAATCGCCCCATTCTCCCGGTTCCCGGGATTCACCTTGCATACGGTAAGTCCTCGGGTGGGGGCTGAAATAAAGACAGTTTTCGTGGCCCTTGGATGTGAAGTCAAGCGAAGATCTTCGAGCTGGGGTTCCAAAATGAATCCATCGCAGGTCCCGGAGAGCGATGAGTGGCAGGCGGTGTGCAAGCGTTGCAGCTCCGGCCTCCCTTGGATCGGGCAAACCTCCCTCTGGGGCCCGAGAGACGCCGTTTGTATTCCCCCTCATCCCACAAATCCTCCCCCTCTCACCCCAAACGCTTGACTAAAATCGACCGGATTAGTACCCTATCCATTTTGCATTCATCTCTTTACAGGCCACAACCCCTCCGGCTCGACGAGCTCCGCTTATTAAATGCCAAACATATGAGGGATGATTCGTTGCTTCACCACTCATGCGACTTGAAAATTTTGGTGGGAGCGAACACTCCATGAAAAAATATGACCATACTGAAACCAAGGATGGGATTTTTGACCAAACAAACTAAGCGCATGTCGGAAAATATTCGACAATTCGAATCCATGTGTTTTCTATTCACTTCTTGCTTAGACTTCTAAAGATAAAAGGAATCATAAAACGTTCTAGCTCATTAACTAAGATCTTATACGAGCTTTCATTAAATACCTATTTTTTAGGTACTGGCGAAATTTTCAAGTTTGACTAGGTCTCGAGCATTTTAGGCCTAACATTTCAACCACAAACAAGAGGTGAACTCTAAAAGCGCTTGCATTTTCTCGGAAATTAAGCTCAAATGACCAAAATCCTAGAATTATACAAAAATACACAGCAAAAAAACTTTGGGCGTTCTAGGGTTAATTCTGAAGGAAGACTTTCATTTATTCTACAAATTCTGAATGTATTCTGAAATTTAACATCCGAGTGGTCTAGGAGATTAGTGAGCCCTTATAAATAGGCTCTAGGAAATACATTCGAGGAAAAACCTGATTTTTTCCGCCGCAATACTGTAATGGTATTTTTCTTGCTATCATCCGTCTTAGTGAGCCTTTACTTCAATTGAATGCAATACAAATGCCTTGAATAGCATAAGGTTTGGAAGAAATACATGATTCGACCCACCTTTAACAGAGGGCAAATTATCACTTAGCGCATTTCATTCAGTCTTCTTTTTACTACTCCAATTGGAAGGAACTGGCTACTGGCTGTGTTTTGTGGAAGTTATCCATTACGGATATATAGTACAAATAAAATACATACATACATGCATACATATCAATCACGCCGTCCCCTTCCGGGGTACACAGTCAAAGTTTCACTAACAAACACACATTTGTACACCTAAAGGCAGGGACACAATCAACGTGTACGTGTGACGCGAGACGTTAACGGAACAACGAGAGACGGGGAATGCAAGTCAGCGGACACAATCGACGTTAACGCGGCCCGGTGTAACAATTGACTAACGCAGGGGCAGCTAAGAGATCAGGTGTAAACAAGTGTGAAAAAGTTGTCTTCGCCAAGAGCTATCTTCAGCAGTTGGATGAATCTGCCGACAGATGGCTCCCATTCCCGGATTCTCAGGACTATTCTGATTGGTTTTCCGTGTACGGGACACGGGAAGAGATGAAAGTTGCCCATCTCTCGCGTACACGTACTCCCCGTACACGTTGATTGTGCCCGTTCGCTATACTTTCCCGTCAGCCATCTTTTCGCGTATTCGCGTTAACGGCTCACGTTACACGTACACGTTGATTGTGTCCCAGCCTTAACTCTGCTTCAATAATTTCCTCCATTCTGACCTATCCTTGCAAACTTCTTTTGCCTCATTTACCCCCATACACTTCTTCATACTCGCTCTCCTGTTTTTAAGACTCCTAATATTCTTCCTCCTAAGAATTTCCTCAACCACATTGAAGCACAACTGACTTTGTTGACTCCACTTTAGGCAATAACCTTACGAGAACTTGCTCGGCCGTTGGAGTAGGCCGATACGATACTGGTAACCACCCGTGTGGTTATATGATAAGATGGTTTTATATCATAAAACTAGTGTTTCATGTAATTAAGCCATTCAGATACAAAAAATCAGCACATTTACGTGCTCAAATAAAATTACCTTTTTAACTCCACATAAGGCAAGTAACCTCGAGTGGGGTTAACAAAGTCATTTCATTTGCCCATTTGGATGGTATTCAAAACCTATTTGGTATCTGAATCGATATTCCCAGTTAGTGCTGTATGTACATCGCATTGTTCACCATATCATATAGCGTTGAATTTCACTGTCGGATTGTTCACCTTGTGTCACCATTTTCCCATTCAATACTTTTGATTGAATAATCTTAAGTTATTCCTCCTTGCTCCTCTTGGTGATAAAAATTGTCAAAAAGAAAAGAACGATGAAGAGCATTAGAACGCCAGTGGCAGTTGTACCTAGCCTCAGACAAAATGGAAATAAATCATGCGACTTTTGACGAGCACTATTCTACTGCTGTTGAATTTCTAAGAAATGGCTTCGCAACCTCTTATCACCTGACAAAGGGACTCATCTAGGTTTGCCAAGGAATTTTTGCAATGCCTATTTTTTAAGATGACTATCCTATTTTTAAGTTCACAATTGCATCGAAGGAGAGAGTAGATTGGAGATAATAATGAATGCATCATCTCAAAATCCGAAATTAAGGAAACGAAGCACCCTGCTTCATTACCTTAAATTGGCTTCCACATAAAACTTGCACACATTCATATTCCTTTAAAGTAAAATTTCGCTGTACTAAGAATGCTGTGACTTTGAACACGTTAGTACCTTTTAAGTAAAGTGCTACCGTGTAGCATTATACCACCCGGTATTAAAAGAGAGCTGAGCTCATGAGTGCACGGTTGATGCTCATATAGGCTTCCAATATTTAACATGAGTGTTGGTTTACATTACATCAAAGAATGTATTTCTTGCGATTGGCCCGTGCTTTATTGAGGAAGTTAAATGCATCTGTTGCGAGCATTTTCTGCTCTGTCTTGAATATTTATTTAAATTCCTCGAGGCTCAGTTTCTTACTGTATAAAAAAGAAAAACGTTGCTAATAGCCGTCTTAGTCTGGTATACTCTATCCATGGATTAATTCGATTCAGTTTTTACTTATTACTTTCCGGGAACAATTACTGAGCGAGATCTAGGATGGAATACATTGAATAAATTCATTGGTACGTTATAATACTTCGTTACGACGGAATTCAGCGGTTACTCAGAAGAAAAATGGAGGGGAGGACTGCATCAAAGTAATCGTTGATAAATGACTGGTGTTTATGATAAGGATATCTGATAAAGATAAAAGTTTTGCGTTAAACTCTTGTGATGCATCTTTTGAATGTCAAGTACTAAAAGTTACTCTGACCCGAGAAAAACATCAACTTCAAGCCTCGAGTTGTAAGTACAACTCAGTGATCCAGCCACATTAAAAAACTGGTCGGTAAACATGTAGCGCCACGTTTAGAGGGTGAAACTCGTTCAAGTTCCCTTGAATAGCTTTGCGGAATGATTTTGGAGGAACTTCTCCATTTATTTAAATGTTCACCTCTTCTCATTCAGCATTTATTCGAAGGATTTGGTCTACGTATTACATAACTCATCCGAGGCCATGACTATGATTTACAAATTTGGTTGCAGCCGAAGGTTCACGAATATGCATCTTGACAGCCGACGCTTGACTAGAATCTACTTCACGGCCGACGCTTGAAGTTTACCTAAATGGTAAACCGGCCTTAGGAGTCAACTCACCGCAAGGGACGAAGGCAATTATCCTGCATTAGCCCGGCTGAGTGAAGGGGTACACGAAGGGACAGACCCTGCGTCGGCAATGTGGTCAAGTTCCTCGGTGAGGTCACGACCGTCCGCACACAAAACAGTCCTTTGGCTGAGAAACCGCCGATTGTGGAATGGTGGCACGTTGCAAAGGTGGGCGAAGGGTCCACATACCGATCGCTTGTGGTTGTCCCCGTAAAGCTTCTTTCTCGCATTCCGTTCGACAACTTATTCCCGCAGAGTTTAAATCTCGCCGCAAGTCGGATGTCAAAGGAGTGCGACCCCGGACCTCATCCCATTGTCCTTGGAGGTTCCTCAGGGCCACTCGAAGGGCCGCGACAGCGGCGCAGAGCCGAGCCACCCACCCGTGGTGGTATTATCCCTCGGATTTACGTCCGAATCGTTTAGGTGGGCCCCGATGGAGGGCTGTTTTGGACGCATCCATTGATCCCCTTGCGCGCTGGAGAGGTCTCGTAAGGATGGCTCAGGGGAAGGAGGAACGCGTGTTTATCTGTCACCTAGGGATGATGATATGAGGGGTGTCGGCGGAATAACTAGTTTAGCCCCCGCGAAACTTTGGAACTCTCGTTTGCACAGAGCGCGGCATCGGAAAGTGGAGAGCAGTGGTCTATAACCACATTCTACCCTGCGAGCCGCCGCATGATCGTGTGGTAGGGGTTGTTAAGACACCAGCTGTGTAAAAATGTGAGGGATAAGGTTTTGGGAGGTAAAATGGTGACGTGTACTAAGGGAGTGTATTGAAAGGAGCTCAGTTGTTACAATGGTCACTTAGAGTGCGTGAAAAGAATACATTTTTGTACCTACCTGTTCAGCAATATATCTCTCTTATTTTTTCGCGTCTGTCAGGCCTAGAGATGCAGTGTGGCGTCAAAATGATATTCTCTATGTCGCTCTGTAACACAGCCGTTCTGAATTACTCAAGCAAAGTAAGCCTAGCGTGCAGCCTGCGAGTCTATAGCGCCTCCAACCTTATCCCTCTATAAGCTGTGAAACACTGTATGTTCGCTCGTTGCAGTTTTTAACGAAGCGCGCAGTTTTAATTTGTATTTTATTTATTATTTTGGTTAAACCTTTCGGTCCCGGGTCCAAGATGTTCACGGCGTATTCGAGGTGTGGTCTAGCCAGAGCGAAATAGCACCTCTCTTACTTGTTCACCCTAGGACGTCCCTATTTTTCGCTTGATGAATCCTAGTTTTTAATAATGCTGTAACGCACATGTTTTGAATGTGTGTTCCCCACGATATGTGGCGTTGAAACAAGGGGACAACCCGATTCCTCCATAGGCCCCTGCGGATAACCTTTGGTTACTCTGCTCTCGTGTCAGTACCACAATTTCTTATGCGGGCAGGGCTTGCCCGCATTGGTGGCTTAGTCGCTACTATTGGAATATTGCCTTATTCCTACAGATTAAGACTGCCAATTTCTCTGCTTCAAATATACATATTTCTGAATTCGAGGAAGAGAAAAAACATCTGAGATGTGACTTGTAAGGTATGAGCCGGAGGTAAATTAGAGGGCGGACCATATTTAAGCAGAGAAAATTTCAGTCACCCATAATTCTCCCATTCAATACTGAGTCACCGATGCATTCAGTTCATGCTTATATGTGCATCGTTGCCAAGAATATTGCCACTATAAGTGGTGGACACCCATTCCCAATATTGCCCCTTTGGAGTCACAGCGTATTTGGCTGCGTCTGGCGACACCTTAATCCTCTCCGACCTCCTCCCCTCTCCGATTGATCGAAGACCCCGATTGGACTGCGGCGTAAACGCACGAGGCTCACACTATAAGATTATCTATTCTCTTCTACGCTATTATTTTCAGTTTCAGATGAGTACATAAAGGTACATTTCAGCTGTAAATACATCACGATAGTTTCCTATTTCTTAGTCTGTGGAGAGTCAAGAATGTTTTAATGAGATGAAGGAAACTACAGAAAATCCGAGAGATTTTTCAATAAAGTAAAAATCAAATCATGGTGCATAATCCATTATCCAATGCATAAAACATTGCTTTTTCCAAAGAGGTAGACATCTCCTTAAATATGTTCTCTGACTTAACTACATGTTTTGTCGCATCATAAAGGCTAATGATGACTAAAGGTGGCAAAAGACAGGTGAAGTGCTATACTAGAAATTGAATTTAGAAATTTGAATTTCACTGATAGGTTTCCGTTTTGATTGCGAAACAGTTTGGAGATATATTTTAGCCATGAAATCTTCAACTGCAAAATAAATATTCAATCCAATCATCAGCCTCGGTAATTAGTTGTGAGTCTAATTCAAAAAGAAGATTTTCTCCATGATAACTGTACTCCACTCTTGTAAAAATCTGCGTGTTGAATTCAACTTTACATTTTAAGAACTCTTTAAGCTGAAATGAAAATGAATCTTTATCCTTTATATTTGGTATTTTTTTCCAGTCGACTTCTACTTATCAAACTCAAAACTTTCAGGGTCGACTAGCTTCAACTTGAGGCCACGTATCGTAAGTAATAAAGATGTATATATCAGTATATTTTTGTTTAGAAAGACCGTATTGTTGAATAGTCGGCATCTTTAGTTCTTCTTTCTGTTGCTCCCGAAAATTTCTAACTCGTTCCATGGGTGAAACTCTAAGCCTCTAAGACTCCATATTTGATTGTGTAACCCTATCCTGCATAATGGTAGTTTGAGCGAAATCTCATGTCACCGAGAAATAATTGAATTTGATCTCATTTAAAATAAAAATTCCTCACCCCCTCAAAGATACCAAAATATCAGCCCCTTACCAAACTACTTTTACCGAGATTTTTGACGAAAACTACCAGCCATTTTACATGGGAAATGGTTAAATTCAAACATGGCGGGTGAATTTTTTGAAGAATTTGCCATGAGAAAAATTCGGCCTGGACCGAGAATTGAACCACGGACTATAGGTTCGCCGGACCAATGCGCAGACCACTACGCTATTCAGGCTTCCAAATTCCCAAGGCAATTTTGGTGGATAAAAGGCAACTAGATCTTATGCCCTTGCGGTCCATCAAAGATGTCAACGCAAGGGAGAAGAGAACATCAAAGAAGCCACAACCAAGAGTCAGTATCCTTCACCAGCACTTATGCCGTGCTTAGCCATTTGAAATTCAAATATGGTGGGTGAATTTTTTGAAGAAATTGCCTGAGAAAAATTTGGCCTGGACCGGGAATCGAACTACGGACCTTTGTTTGCCGGACCAATGAGCAGACCACAACGCTATCCAGGCTTCTTAATTCCCTTCTAATTCCTTCCTAATTCCTTCCTAATTCAGGCTTCTTTGATGTCCTCTTCTCCCTTGCGTTGCCATCTTTGATGGACCGCAAGGGCCCAAGATCTAGTTGCGTTGTATGCACCAAAATTGCCGGTTGAATTAGGAAGCCAGCATAGCGTAGTGGTCTGCGCATTGGTCCGGCAAACCAAAGGTGCGTGGTTTGATTCCCGCTCCAGGCCAAATTTATCTCATGGCAATTCCTTCATGGGAAATGATGTGTAGGTATATGATCTCCAGAGACACTATTTTTAAAGAATGAGAAACTTCCAGCGCCTTGATTTATTAAAAAAATTGTGTATTTTGTATGCTTTCTCGGCTATTTTGTAAAACAAATCACATTGCCACCGCAGTAATTTTTTCAGAATCGCTAAAAACCTTCCGTTTTGATGGGGTTTTAAACGTACCGCGTGAAAAAAATTAGGCTAATTGAAGGCTTATGTTGATATTTTTATTTAATTACTCAGAGTTTCAGTCAAATCAATGTATATTATTACACCGTTATAAATGCTATATTTAATTCATGCTTCCGACTACAGCTGAAGTTAAAACGTATAATTCGAATATGGTCTCGATTATGGCTAGGTATCTATATCGCTCAAACTAATTTCATTCACCGTGTTTCTTATTTTCTGGATTCATTCAGGCATTCTCCCTGAAATATGCAAATGTTTCAATATTTCACAAGTTACGACAGCTTTTTAACACGAAGAAGTTATAAATCGAGGAAACTTGAGCTCTTTGGCCTCTTACAAAATACAAATAAAGAATAAATCTCCAATAGCCGTAATAATTGGCACCACTCGTCGAAAAGAAAGAAATCAAAGTTTACTGTGTTGGTTTAACGTAAAAATCAGTGACCAACCCCAGCCTCTCAACCATAATACCCTCCTGTGATGGTTTACGGGAAAGTGACTTCCTCGCCAGTGACCAACACAGACAACAACAGTGTTATTTCATATTTTCTTTTTGTTACTTCTTTTTTCTTATGTATTATTGATATGAAAAGATTAATGAGTTAATTTCTCTATGCTGAGTGAGTTTCGATTGTAACTATACCAGCACTAATACATTGTTATCCAAATATAAAGCAACACATTCAAATCATTTTGTATATAAGAACAAGTCGGTAACCCCAAAACGGAGCTCCTCCAAAGGGGTACCTATATTCCAGAAATCATGTCACTCTTAATTGTATCTGTTATTTGTGGAATAAACTCAAATAATAATAATTATTATTATTTGGTT
Organism: Ceriagrion tenellum; assembly: GCA_963169105.1. Lineage (NCBI taxonomy): Eukaryota > Metazoa > Arthropoda > Insecta > Odonata > Coenagrionidae > Ceriagrion > Ceriagrion tenellum. The sequence goes on along the minus strand of OY720638.1, from coordinate 43,281,322 downwards.
ATGCTTCAGAAACTATTGAAAAAACATTCCCTAGATCAGCATTTTTTGTCATAAAAGTCACCCAATTCTTTCAAAAACAATCTGGTTCATCGTAAAGATAATGTGGATATTGTGCAGAATTGGAGTACCTACATGAACTTTTTTGTAATGATTATGAGGGGGTCTGCGTGGGACAGACGTCGAAAAGTATTCAGGTGAGAAAAGAGAAGCACTACAGTGCTTTTAAAATCAATCAAGACGGAAAAAAGTAACTTTGTAAAACACCCGTTAGCCTATGACCACAATATTGATTTTAATGTGAATGTACTGCATTTTACAGATGACCAACGTGAGTTCAATCCTTTCGAACAGCTCGAAATTTTCAAACGGTGTCTTGATCCTAATTTGAATGAACGTCTCATTTATTAACGAATATTTGTTTCCCGTCTATCCCCCATCTCAGCTGTCATTGTATGAGCATTTACCATATCTCAAAATGTATCCTCCCCCTCCAACATACTGTTAGTTTATAAGGGAGTGATGCACTGTTTTCAATCTCCTAATGATGATGCTCAGACATTGAAATCTGGGTCGTGGTGGTGTGTGATTATATATCTGAGGTTTATAAAAGTTTCACCTATTAATAAATATTTGTGATGGAGTCCCACAAAAGTTGCAAATATGGCATTTAATTCATCATACCCAATTTGGATATCTAATTTTATCATTCAAGAGCCCTATTTTGAACGGTGCTGTCCTTCCAAATGTCTCCAATACTTTTCAAATGATAAGAAAATGTTTGATGAACAGAATTTGCAAACATCTTTGCAAGTCATAGGCAATCCGTCCCGAATTATGTTTCGCGCCAAAAGTCCAATTGCTCCGACCTGAATTCGATGCTGGGTCTTCAGAATCACTCCCGCCAGTAACCTACCCCATCACTCCTGATAATGGAGGACTGTTGAGTTACTTTGATGTGTATCATCATCAATATCATCATCATTGGTTGTTCAATCCTAAGATTGGTTGAATGCAGTCCTACACCCTTCCCTATCTAATGCTAGTTCCCTTACCTCCTGCTATCTCTTCCTATATGTACTTTCCTCTTTATTTGGGCCATGAACTTATTCCTGGGTCTTCCTCTGGGGAATTACCCTCCATTTTACCTTCAATAACATTCTTCACAAACCCATCGTGTCTCAGGGTGTGTCAAATCCATCTGATTCATCCATTCTGTATGGTGTTCGATATTGTCCGTTCCTCTCCTACTCTTCTGCACACTTCATCATTTCTCATTGTGTCTGCTCACTTCATCTTCACCATCCTCCTCCAACACCAGGTTTCGAAGTCTTCCAGTGTTTTCTGGTCAGCTTTTTTTGTGGTCCATACTTCTGATCCATAGAGTGCCACGCTCCACACAAATGTTTCCAAATACTATTTCCCAGCAATATCAGTAGTCGTCAATTCGAATATTGGTCCGCAGCATCCCTCCAATCCACTCTCCTCTTCGCCAATCGCTTGATCCCGACATTATTTACAATGTAGGAAACATATATTCTATATTTTAAACGTAGTTTATCTCAGTTTTTAGAGGTTTCAGGTTAGGAGTCGCTAGAGACTCGGAAGCTCCGCGGTAGGCTAAGTTTGCTTCAGAAATTCAGAATAGGTGCGTCTCAGAGCGAACAGAGAATATCATTTTGAAGTCATGCTACACATCTAGGTCCGACAGATGCAATAAAATAAAGAGACGGATTGCCGAACTGATAGGCACGAAAAATGTTCTTTCCACGCACAATAAGTGACCATAATAAAAACTGAGCTCCACTCAATACACACCAGTAATACACGTCACCATTTCACCTCCATAAACCTCATTCCGTATGGCTGGTGTCCTAGCACTCCCTGCTACAAGCCCATGCGGCAGCTCGCAGGGTAGTGTGTAAACGTATTCACTTGAAGCTCTTCATACAAAAATGAGTTACTGTTCTGTATTCCATTCTTTATCTTCCTCCATTTTACTTTACCATCATAACTCTTTCCCGTAATGTTATCAGGATGCCGTTGTGTCTCAGACTGTATACAGTAGCTCCTTTTAGTTGGACTGCCAGAGGTGTGAGGAGGGATCGGCCCGCCACTGATGACACCCTTTTGCGAGGTACTTTTGGGCTAAAAACAATTTTAGACACTATTTAGATAATAATAAGAAGAGTAGAACTACCCCGAGACATTAAAATGGTAATTTATTTCACATGACGGCCATAAATTAACTGTTTTATCTGTAGAACCTTAACAAAGAAACGTAATGGCTGGGAGTACCACGACTGATTTGCCCACGAAATATCGACGAAAGCATGTTTTATTTTATATTTAAATTCGAAAAGAAGGAAACAGAATTTTCTTCCAGCACTAATCGTTAAATTTTGTCTAAACAAGTTTGATATGTATAATAGCCGCTTTACACGGTATATTTTATTGCACTAACGAATGCATCAACTCTTTCATGAGGAAAATTGTACCATGTAAAGCGGCAAATAGTATGATTTTCTGAATGACTGAAGCGGAAATAGAATCTGTTCTAACACCATTCATTCACGTGTACATTTTATAGTACAATCGTTTGGGTCAAAGAAAAAGTGGCGTCCAAAAATGTGTCCCAAATAAATGAGCATAAATTATGAGTACGTATTGAGGCAATCAGAAACATTAATGCCTTTAAGTGAAAACTAAAAATTTTTTGCAGTAAGAGTCGTTCTATTGAAGAAAACATCGAAGAAGATGCTCACAGAATTATTTTGTGACTGCTTGCTATTACTCTAAAGCTTAAATATATACTTGTATGTACTTAAATGAATAATATGTGTAACTTGTATGTATGACATGCCCTATATCATGTTCATTTGATGTACCAGATCTTTGGGCAAATAAATGTTATTAATTGTACATTAAAACGTATCTTGTAAAGGGCATACCTTTCCCAAAGCGCGTTCCTTTGTACGTGCATTTTCCAAAGGAAGGGTATCAGTCGACACACCACCCCACGCGGCTCAAAATGAAGCAACACTACTTGTTTCTCGCTCCTATATCGCAGAGATTTCATTTAATTATCGTTTCCCACCAGCCCTTCGGAGGACATCTTATTAGGATTAGTGGTATCAGCGAATCAATCGATCAATGTCCCGAGGTTGCAAATTCAGAGTATTTCTCGTGTACCCAGCCACCTCGGATCGTCCACTCCATAGATATGAGGCGACTCACACCCTCGGAGACCGTTCCTTTCCCCTCTGGGCCCTGTGCGTCCCCCCCCCCCACTCACAGACGCCCTGGAAGGAAGCGATACCCGGAGGGCAGCCCCTCCCCCCACTCACATGTGTCACCTGGTGAGCGAGCACTCCTCGGCTCCGTTAGCGAGTCGCTGACATTTGCATAAGTGATGCGGGAGTGTGTTCAACAAGTCCTCCGAATGCTCTCCGGCCGAAATGCCGTGACTGGAATTATCCGCCTGCATATGCATAGAACTCAGCGAGCCACATCCACGGAGTGCGGCAGGGGGTAGTGTTCACCGTACCACATCAAGTATACACAAGGAAAGTTTTAGAAACCGGGTGGGCAGATGCGATAAGCACATCTAAAAACCGCAAGCCTGGAGATGTAAGGACTTCGAAAGTTGAGCGGGCATGCAAGGCATTCTGTTATAACTGATTAGGGAATTCATTCAATCGAGTATTCTACCTATGGATTGGAAGGTTTTTGGACAGAAGTCATTCGAATGTCCTAACTCCTGGCATATCTGTTCGTTTTACCTCCTATAGATGACCCGTCGATTGGTCTCTCTTGAATTCTTCTTTTCGTCTTCCTCTTCATATTTCGTCCAGAATTCCTATCCTGTTCCTCCCACTTCAACATTCCATCTTTCTTCAGAACGTCTTCCATCCTTCTCATCTGCCTCCTCCAAACCTCCACCACAAGCTTCCTCTCCTCTCCAACTATAACCAATACCTCCTCATTCGTCCTTCTCGCCACTAATCTCTCTCTCTCTCCATCCATGCCCACACCGTCATGACTGATTGGTGCATATCTCACAAATATATGCTCATCGACTCAACTAAACCGGTTTCCTTTCCGTCTCTAAGCACGAATATTTTAATTGAGAATTATCAAAATTTGCTCTTTTACTCACCCACTCAAAAAATAAAGCATACGTAATATTAACGTTATTGAAACGAAATTTGTTTTGGTTCCAAAGACACCACAGACTCAGTCCGAGTGTCCTTTATAAAAGATGAGAAAGGAAGGGAAATGTATTCACTTGACAGTCTAATTCCGATAAGTTAGTTTGAGCGAGATAGTTCCCTAGTCATAATGGAGACCATAATCAAATTATACGCTTTATATTCAGCATCTGTAAGAAGCGTGGATTAAATATCGTACAATTAATGGTGCAATAATATACTAACACATGACTGGAATCCTCAGTAGTTTAATAAATATGTGTGTGTTAATCTGTAACTTGATTCATATTCTTCACGCGGTGCGTTTAGAACTCCTTCACAACAGAAGATTTTTACAATCCGGAAAAAAATACTGCGGTGGCTTTTTTTCCTTATTAACATAGAAATCATCTCAGAAAATATTTTGTATCACATACTTAATTAAAAAGTCAATTTATATGTAATTACACAATAACAATATATTCCATTCAAGATCCAGCTAAGCTATAATTAGCTTGTCAGCTGGTTCCTCTATTAAACTCATAAATACATATTGTATTCTATATCATGACTTTATAATTTGAGCCGTAGAAAATATGGAACATATTCTAAAATCCATTAATTGAACATTCTAAGAGTCATTTCTTAATTTATTTTTTAACTTCTCTTAATTTATTTAGATTTTTCAAGTTACTGGGCATATTGATGAATATAGTAGGTGCTTATATCGTCAGATTTCTCTTTACGTGCAATGTGAGTTACCTTTTTACTATATATCTTATATTATCCTCGAGTGCTGATTTATTTTTCACCTTATCCAAAACCTCGTATTGGTCGCTCAAATAATTCTCAGTAATAACCACATTCATGGATCACTTATCAGCTGGTAGAATACTCAATATTTATATGTATCCTCTACTGTCCAATTTTTAAAATAGCATTTAATTATTTTGCTTTGTTTGTGTTTTAGGGTATTCATAATGGCTGTTCCACTTGATTCCTAAACTGTGATTCCATATCTTAAAATACTTTCTACTAATGCAAAATATAAGGTATGTGCTTTTGCTTTATTTTCAACAATAGTTGAGGAAACATGCAAACTACACGATTTTAATTTTTGACCTGATCTAGGTACTATAGATGTCTCATTTTTTAATTGTCTCTCTCTGGAATGTATTTACATACCATGTCCCATGTTTAGTGACGCATTTTGGCAAATATCTTGGAAATCAGTTCGGTAAGGGGTTTATATTTTGGTATCTTTGAAAGAGTGAGATATTTTTCCTTAAAATGAGACCAACTTTAATAGATTTCTAGGTGAAATGATATTCCGCTCAAACTACCGTAATATATTGTTTCCGATGAAGCCAACTGTAGGGTGCTGGAATCCGAAAAATGTTTCTAACATCGTGAGAGGATCTTATCATAACTTAAAAGATTAAGTCGAAGTTATAAGCAAAAATCTTGTAGCTTATCCACCCAAGTAAGGTAGCAGATATGCAATACTAATGAAATTATCGTAATAGCCAATTAAATTCGTTACCAAACGTCAGCGTGCACGGTATCATTTGGTATTTAAGACTGCCTCGTGGCGATCCAGGCGTGGTATTCCAAATGAGGCCAGATAAGGGAGAAGTAGACCAGCCCTTTTAATTCATAGTCGCACGCGACCTCCCTTGAAAATAATATTCATTTACAATCAGTATTTTTGCCTATTTCTCGAGTGTTTTTACTGAGCGTGAGATCAAAATGGATGTACCTATGTGCTAAATTGCCAATTTTTTTACGACAGAACACAAATGTTGATATAGTTTTGCAACATGAACGTATATACTAACCTGTCCCAACCATGTTTGACATTTTAACGAAAGTTGAAGGTGGATGAAGTGATTTTTGATAATGAACATATTTGCATCAAAATTTGCATATTGGTTTTAACTTTCACTTTATTAAGAATACTTTTTTTTAATTAAAGAAATGTTTGGTACCGATTTGGTTTCTTGACAATAGAATCCTATTTTAACATGCACTTGAAAAATCTATCGAAATGATGCGATTACGTAAGTACAAGTATTTTCCTTAACTCAAAATAATACGTTTCCGTTTATTATATGGATGTCTAATAAATATCAAGGTTTCATGCCGAGCAAAAAACACGTATTTACACATTGTTTCCGCTTTAATTTCGAACTCAGCGCCGAGAACCATATTCATAACAATGCTGAAGTTAAGACAAAAATGTTGATGCTTATTTCTCGCATCATTAATATAACTACACGCGTGGCAATTTCCACTGAGTAAATGGATGCAATTATTTCTCAAGTTGTCATTCGATTCGGAGTTGAAGAGGACGGTTAAGTTGCTCGACCGAGGGATCTGGGCTCGAACTATAGCCCAAGGCAAATGATATTTTTACTGATGAGTTTTGCACATCCGCAAAAATCTCCGTTATGGAAGATAATTACAATTAAATTAATAAATTTATCAAGGGTGCACTGACCCTCACCCTAACAACCAGTTATTAAAATTTGGGCTACTCTCATAACGCTCAACTTGCACTAAGCTGATCATTACTATAAGAGAAGATTCACCGCATGGGATTTGTTCAGGTTGTGATAAAAAACTACCTCCATAAAACTTTCAAAACTGTCTGCTCCAATTTCCTGTCGCAGTTTCCCTCTTCTGCTCGGAATACACCCTACCTCTGTCTCAATATCCCATTCACAAAGCCTATATTCCAGTCCCCCCATCCGCATTTCCAAATTCTCCCCCCGATCACTGTCATCAGTATCCCTGATCTCCCTCCATATCTTTCCCAACCACCTACTCTGTCTCCTTCTTATTTCTTCAAGCCGTTTCCTTTACTCATCCGCCACCTAAGCCAATCTCCTTCATTTATGTTCTTCCCTTCTTATCCATTCTCCTACGCGCCTACTCCACAAATATCCCTACCCAATCTCATCCTCTTTCCTAAGCGTCCAAGTGTTTGCGACATGCAAAGCTTCTCCTTTCAGTGAATCTGTCTATTTACAGGTCTCAATGGAACAGTTGTCACCTCGCATTTCTCTTTTGGGCGAGGTTTTTCATTGCCTTGTAAGTCCCTTCTCTCATTATATCTGTCATCACGCCAAATTTCTTCCTTCTCTTCCCTCTTGTTCCATTAATCTTTTCTTCTACGGCGACTTTCTGCATTCAATCTCTCTGTAATATGTGACCTATCCAATACGCTTTTCTCTTCTTTAAACTTTTAAAAGTTACCCCCATTTAAGTCTCTTCATCAGTGTTCTAGTCATATCATTACGCAAGCTCTCTGCCCTCAGTTGTTTTCTAAAAATATATTTTTTTATGTCATGGAGGCCAGGGGGAAGGCCTAAATTTGCAGGGGCGGGTGCTTTCGTACGAGACCGATACTGTTTGAATGCTTCCGCTGCCGGGGGACGAGGATCTGCCAGCGAAAGGGAGGGGTCGTAGCTCGATGTAGCTGAGATTATTATCTCTCAGCCGGGAAAACCTCGTAGTCGACAATGAAAGAAGTCCTGTGGTGACGAGGTTTGGAAACACAGTAAGCAGAGTCACATTTCCAAGTTCACAAATTGGAAATCCGAGAGCAACTGAATTTTAGAGGCTCCATGTCACGCCAACTGTACTCTGATTGGACTTGGAAAATTCACGTGATGATCAACTTTCTCTTTGCTCACCCTAGCATCTTTTGGTCCTGTCTCCTAGCCCCCGAGACACATGGAAAAGATAATAGTGAATTTCCATTTTACTGAGCCCAAACTAACGCAATTTTGTAATGTCCAGACTTTCATTGTCCGTTCTCCTTCAAGGTTCATGCTTACCACCCATTCACTGAGCTACATTGGTTTTTTGTGAAATTTAGAAACCCAGCTTCCAAGAACTTCCAGGTGAATTATACAAAGATATTTCACCCAAATATGAACTCGAAACTCTCTGGTTCGCAATTACGGTCTCAAAACATAAATTTAAATTTATTTAGGTTAGCTAATTTCCTGATAGAGACCAGCCGGAAGCTAAAAAACTACTTTCTTGGGCATAAAACACAATAAGTAGGAAAAAATTGTGGAGCTAACGCTTCTTTTTTCGTGTTTTCGTGAAATACGAAAGACAGCCTCCCGCCTTCTGTGCCTGTTTCTATTGAAAATCGGGTAGGAAGCTTGCTTTTCACTTTGAAAATGCTTTTCTGAACTACTTGTTAGCAATGAAGCGGCAATATGATTCTATTATATGCAATTAGCGGCAGAGCTGACAGTTTTTTGCGCTCGAAAATAGTCTAACCAAAACAATGTCTGAATGCATCTACTTACCCGCGTATTCAACCCGCCGGAACGACACCACCTCAGCTAAATTCCCACTTGGTGGCATTGGGGGCCTATACCCTGGATTCTGCCAGTTGGATAAGTTTGGTGGCCGGGCCTGATGTCTGCCTAGCCGTGGAGGATATTTGACTGCGTATTCGAAACTACCATAAGCATTTCTGCGGGAAAGGAGACGACTAATTCCTTCCAAAGCATTCCGAGCATTGATCCGAACTAGATATATATAATTACGGCTATGATCAACAGTTTTTGTATATACTTAAATAACACATGGTGATATTTTCGCCAATGAACGCTAATTTTTCTCTGTAAGAGTATCTCATCTTCCTCTGACCAGTTTGATCCCGAATTGATCTCTCATCACGCCGTTCAGCCGACTTGCGAAGATAAAAGAGACTAACTACACAGCACCCTATATTATCGCTCTTCTGAATGAGTGGCGCTAAACAACTTCAGACGTCAAAACAGTGACTTTGCTGGGACAGTTTAGACAGCTACGTTTGAGGCAAATCTAAACCCTCAAAATACATATCTCAGCCTATTTGCTTTGGCGGGACCCCTACCACCAAGGCCAAAGATTGAATATTTCTCCTGTGATTCATGCCATAGTACTTCATACATTGGTCGTTCAATCCTAAGATTGGTTGACTGCAGCCCTCCACCCTTCCCTATCTAAAACTGGTTCCCTTACCTCCTGGTACCTCTTTCTATGTACTTTCCTCTTTATTTGGTCCATGATCTTATTCCTGGGTCTTCCTCTGGGGAATTTTCCCTCAATTTTGCCTTCAATTATGTTCTTCACGAACCCATAACATCTCAGGGTGTGTCCAACTCATCTTGTTCTTCTTTTTTCTATGGTGTTCGATATGGTCCTCTCTTTTTCTACTCTTCTGTACTCTTCATCATTTCTTAGCCAAAGTACTCAACTATAACTATTCCTATAGTAATATTTAACATTCCATTTCATATGTGCCGTAAAAGAAGAATTTCTTCTACTGAGTCTTGCCAGACCCGTTGGAGGATTAACGAATTTTTTTTGGGTTTATGTCCCAATTCACAAATCATGAAAAGTCAGGAGACTCCATCACCTTACCTCAAGTGGTGCGGAAATTGCGGCAAAAAGAAACGCTCACTGGGTCTGGCCAGAACCAGTGGCAGCTCTAGTGTTAATTACGGCTGTCATGATCATTGCTGTTTTCTTTATCGCCTAATACACGCTGCGTGATATATCTAGTCCTAAGCACTAAGAATAATCAGAGGAAGGAGGAGTTTGATGTGTTTTATGTGTGTGTGTATAACGTGAGTCTTTGTTCGATTTGAGATGGAACAAAGTCTCAAGCCGCGGTTGAAGACGCGAAACAAAACGACTTTCACGATAAGCGTGCGATGGGAGATGTGTTGGAAAAATACACGCAATTGATGGAGAATAGGGATGCACGAAGTATGCAACATGCGCGAGATGAGCGAGATGGATTATGTACTCAAGGTTCTCGAATCGGGCAAGTTGCTAAGAGTATGCCAGATGAATTAAGTGGGCGATATTTTTTAATTATGCATGATGGATGAAATACCGAAGATGGATTAAGTATGATTGTCGGATGAAGCATACTTGATTGAGGAAGCAGGCGAGATGCATGTAGTATTCTACAGAGAGAAACGATGTGAGATGGATTAATTATACCAAAATGGAGAAGAACACGAGACTGATCTAATTAGTTGAATGGATTGTGATCAAAGATTAACGGTTCATGGGAAATCTATGAAGTGGACAAGAAACGGGAACCAGACGAGATGCATGGAGCGTGCAAGATGCTTGTAGTATTCAAGATAAAGCACATGAGATGGATGGGAATTGAGTTGGTGTGGTGGCTTAGTACCCACTTCCTTCGATCGAATCCCGACGGTGGCGGAGATTTCAGAATGGAATCTCGATCCCTGCTTCGATGCCACAAATTTCAAGAGCAGTGCTTTGCCGTCGAATTGAAAGTCAAACCTAAGTCCCCATGGCGTTTTTTTAGATCAGGCTCTCAACGATGCCGCGTTTCTCTCCACCATTACTCAATTCCCTAGCAATACTTCCAACTATCCAACTGTTCTATATGGCGCAAATGGCCACAGTTGTCAGTCGCCTCCCCAATTAGTACAATCAGAAATGAGATAGATGAAGTACCTGCAAAAGAAAAATCAGATGTTGAAGATGAAGTTAGCTTGAGCGAGACAGTTCCCTAGTCGTAATGGAGACCATATTATAATTATACGCTTTAATTTCAGTAGCTTTAACGAGTAAAAATAAAATATTACTTCATTAACGGTGCAATTCCATACTTTAAAAGGAGTGAAATTCAAAGTAATTAAACAATATATACTTATGTAAGTATTTAAGTTGACTCATTTTTTCCACGCGGTATGATTGACACTCCTTCGCAACGGAAGGTTTTTTTTGCTATTCTGTAAAAAATACTGCGGTAACAATATGATTAATTTTAAAAAATAGTCGAGAAAACATACAAAATACTCACTGCTAATTTTTTTACTAAATCTACATGCTATAAATTCCTCATTTTTTACACAAGGTCTCTCTGGAGCGCATGCACATACCATTTTCCATGAAAGAGGGTTGATATATTTCGTCAAAAATCTTGGAAATTGGTTCAGTAAGGGGCTGGTATTTCGGCATTTTTGGAAAGGTGAGATATTTTTCTTTAAAATGAGACCATAATCATTGATATTTAGGTGAAATAATATTTTGCTCAAACCACTTATGTACGGATGAAGCTTCCGAGATAATATAAATGAGCGAAAAACTCCTGGTACACTAGGGACAAAAAGCAGGCCAAATGAATGAAGAACAGGCGCTGAATAAAGGACGCAAGGAACACTGAATGGGTGACGATGATCGACGCATGCGATATTTATGCATAAAACAAGGAACGAGAGGCATGCGAGATAAATCTACATCTCCATAGAACGCTGCAAGCCCACCCCGAGATAGATTAAGCACGCGATACGGGTGAAGTATGCGATGCGGATCAAGTTTGCAAAGTACGCGAGATGGATGAAATGTGCGAAGTGGATGAAGGATGCGAGATGGATGAGACGGGCGGAACACGACTCGAGAGCGGAGAAATCTCTCCGATGAGAGCGGATCGGGGGTGGGTGGCCGCTGCGTGCCGACAACCGATCATCGGCAGCGCAGGACAGGAAGCGACCGTCCCCCCCCCCCCCATTCCCCACTCCCCCCAACTCATTCACTCACTCGAGGGGCGGCCGATCTGGGTGATCCACTCTCTCTCCCAAATGGGCCTCTGCTGCCACGGGCGTCGAGAGCGAGTGAACAGTGGGGGTTAAGGGGCGGCAGGGGGGGCATAGGGGGGGGGGGGGGCATAGAGCTCCGTCGTGCAGATGATCGCATTCAAGTATCGGACGTAACGCCCAGCCGATTAGCTGGATGCGTGTCGGGGACTTGTCTTCCTTTCTCGGAGAGGGACCGATAAGGGAGGGTGGGGGGCGGCCCTGGCGCGCGGGGACGGCCCTGTCATTTGTTGCCCGCACGTCCCGTTCGCCTCCTATCGCCGCCATCGAGGGCACGGAGTGGCACCCGCCCGTGAGCGACCTGCCCCCTGGTGGCTCGCCCCCCCAGGCTGATGCAACAGCAGCGCCACGATACGGAATCGCAAAACGTTGCTGTTTTTTTGTGCGGGGGATTTTTTTCGCCGTTCTTGCACACTTCACTCGGTCGGATGAGGAGATTTCCCGGCGAAAAAAATGTACTTCCACTCTTGTGAAGCCATAGATGAAAGATGGGGATCGATGGAACAATAACGCTTGATGGAACAGGGGAATGTTAGACGCTTTCCATTCACGTTCGGTCGTAGGCAACAAACAGAATATACAGCCGGCGACAGGCTAATGAAATGTAATTCCAAATTGTCTTTTCACGCCCTCGAAGACCGTCTCACTTGCAACAACTGCGGACCAAGAACTTGTTTACTATGTGTTTCTCCCCATAGGAAGATAGCCTCCTACAGCCGGCGACTGTCGGCCCTTCCGATAAATGGACGGCACAATGGCGATCACTGTCTCTTCCCACAAATGAAAAGCATTTAGTGTGACCATTTCAATACGCGATCAGCTATATTGAATAAATCTCCAATAATAATAATGTTTATTGATCGTCCAGTCAATATTATGTAGAACAGATCACGTCAATTGTATAAAAATACGCTAACACAATAAATAATGTCAGATATCTAAAATCACAACCTAATACATCTCTGCTTCCACTCATATAATGAAAATATGCATATCCATGACCACAAAACAGTTTTCAATGCAAACATGTATAATAGATAAAATAAAAAAATAAAAATTGCAGTACAAACATCTACCTTGCCCATATTGCCCTTCTATGGAGAGATAATATATAACATTAAATGGTAAAATCTGATATGTTTGAGCTAAATAATTCATAAATACTCTATGACGGGTGGTGCTGAAGTCACCTTTTTATGCCCCTTGTGAAGCGGGCTTCGGTTGATAATCTAGATCCATATGGAAATATATTGAACATCCTTAAACCTAGTGCATGGATATTCTGTTCAGTCTTTTCAATTCTACAAAAAGGCATATCAAGTCCCTCTTTCTTTCTGGTGCTTTGACTGCAACCGTCTGCTCTCATGGGCAAGGTGGATGGATTTCTTTTTACAAAAGAAAGTATACTACAAGAATGTACAGAGGGTAAACTGTCATTATTCTACTTTGAGCGAAGTAAGGCTTACAGTGCTATTCATTTTTTAGGCCAAGGAGAGCCCTAATGGCTTATTTCTGTAACAGTGTACTTCGCAATGCTGATGACTCCTCGAAAGCAGAATCATTAATGTAAGATTAGTCACAGTTCCGTCAAGACAAATTTAGCATGTGAGGTCAGAAAATTAGTCACGAAAACATACCGGTTTACGTTACGTCTCCGGATATACTTCGCGCGATGGCCATTTTGGCTGGATTGTACGAAAAAATAGTCTTCACTTTGTGCTTCATAATGCCTCCAATTGTCTTCTTTTATTAATCCGAAAGATAAGTACAAAAAATTGTTGTTTCCGCGCACAATAAGCGACCGCGATAAAAACTGAGCTCCACTAAATGCACACCCATTATTCACGTCACCATTTCACCTCCCAAAACGTGATCCCTTACATTTTAACACGGCTGGTGTCCTAAAACCCCCTCTGACACGCCCATGCGGCGGCTCTCAAGATAGTATGTAGGTGTAAACATAGAAATTTGGCACTCAGAAAGAAAGTAGCGGGGTTTTATTCTGAAGACGTGCAAACTGTGACATGGAAATAAAAGTTTGATTCTAAAGGCTATAAAAAAATATTCATCGTCAACATACATAGGTCCGTTTTCATTATAATAGGATACTCAATATGTCTACTAGAAAGCGGTGACTTCCACATATACCTACACAAATTGCTAAAACTCTGAATAGTTGGTTGAAAAGAAGATGGATTTTATGCGGTTTCAAAAACATTTTCAGGTTGGGCACAGGTGATTTAGAGGAAGGCGGCACTACGAAACCCGAAAATCTGTATGGGGTTATTCAGAAGTGTTTGGAGCGCTAATCGTGAGTCTTAATAACTTTTCAAGCAAATCAAAAAATTTTTGGGCCGCATATCTTACGTCGCACGTAGCAATATCCACGAAAGACCGCGGTGCAAGGGGTGAACTTTTTTATAGGACAAGGACTTAAAGGTAGTTTGAGCGAGATAATTCCCTTGTCATAATCGAGACCATATTCGAATTATACGTTTTAATTTTAGCAGCTGTAAGAAGCCTGAATGAACTGTTGCATTATTAATGGGGCACATATATACTTTCATACAACTGAAATTCAAAGTAATTAAACGAAAGCATATACATAAGTCTTTAACTTGACTCATTTTTTTCACGCGGTCGGTTTAAAACTCCTTCACAGCGATTTTTTTTTACAATTCTGAAAAAAATACGGAAGTGACAATATAATTTATTTTTAAAAATAGCCTAGAAAATATACAAACTTCCCACTGTTGATTTTTGATGAGATATAGTCGCTGGAAATTCCTTAATTTTTAATAAAATCTCTCTGGAATGCATACACTGTTTCTCCTGAAGAATGAATTAAATATTGTATTATTTATTGAGCAAAAAAGTACTTTATGACCGACATCCTAGGTAATCAAATATAAATATCTACTGGACTCTTCAATTTGGCTTATTTGTTTCACGCGGTGCGTATAAAACGCATTCGCAATGTTAGGTTTTCTTGCGTTTCTGAAAAAGTACTGCTGTGACAATATGAGTTACTTTCAAAAATAGTCGAGAAAACATACAAACCACAAACTGTTGATATTCTTACGACATCTAAGTTAGAGGTTACTCGTTTTTCTATCAGATCTCTCTGGAGTGCATACTCGTACCATATCCCATGCTAAAGGACCTGTATTTTTCGCCAAAAACCTCGGAAAGTTGTCCTGTAAGGGCCTAATATTTTGATATCTTTGGAAGAATGAGATATTTTTCTTTAAAATAAGACTAAATTTCTTGATTTCTAGGTGAAATGGTATTTTGCTCAAAATACCTTAAGCACACCTGTCAACACGGAGGAAATTCCATATATCTAGGAATAATAATGATGCAAGAGTTATATTTGTAAATTTTCGTCTTAATGAAAGAATTATTATGACTTTTAATTTCGGCGCGCTGATACAAAGTTGAAGTAAAATCATACTAATACGTGCTTTTAACTCGCCATAATGCTTTGATATTTATCATCCACTATTATGGTAATAGGAAACATATTTCTTCGCGTTTTGAGAAAATGTAATCGAACACATGTAATCGAATTATTTCGATATATATGTCAAGTGCCATAAGGCTACGTGTTAAAATAGCATTAAATTGCCAAGGAAATAAAATGCTGACATGCAATTTTTCTCTATACATGTTACTAATAAGTCTATTATATAACTAATGAGTGCTCATCTGTAAAGTTTCACGCAAATCTGTGCAGAAAAAACAATCGCTCCCACCGCCATAACCCTCATACCACCAAGATATTTGACATCTTTTCAATAGCGAGTGGGGTACCTTGATACAACAAAAACTGTAGACTCAAGATCAATACTGAATAGTACAAAAATTATACTATTCAGTACTGATCCCTGATATTATGCTAATATCAAAAATGTCAATACCTCTAGAGGAAACCCGATCCCTACTCGAGTGTCTTGTGGAGCGCACTTTAAGTGCAGTACTCCGTCTGTCGTATGAGACGTTTAACTGTCATCCCCTTTGCGCCTTTCGTTAAGAGCAGGCTAATACCAACGCCGGGTTTCTCTTCCCTCTCTCCCTTCCTCCCTCACCTGTCCCCTATGGCGCAAATGACCTTAGTTGTCGGTCGCCTCCCCAAATATCCAATCATTAATAACTCTATTAGTGATTAAGAATATTTGTTTTCAGAAATGAACATTATTCCATTCAAAAGATATAAAAAAACAGTATACATTCCATTATGAAAAAATCGATACAATTACACACAGAAATACGGTTTAAATTACTCAAAAACATTCAAAAATGAATTTACTCTCTTTTATGGAATCAATGAATGTTACGAGATAATATTAACTTTACTGAACCCATATTATGACCGATTTCGATGGATTAATTAGGAATTTTCTTTGAACAAACTATTTAAAATAAAAAATATTCCTTCGTAATAAGGTTCTAAAACCATTCAAGAACAATTACTAGGAAGCATTGTATCACCAAAAAAATTCAAAAGTTCTGCGATTGAAACTATTACCTGGGGTAATTTCGTCACCCCGCCTCCACGACAGTCTGAGGGTTGATAAGAAAAATCCATACTAAGATGAGCTGACGGCCGGATGAGGTTGGTTGCAAAGCCACGGGTCATTTTAACTGCCCCGAGTGAACAGGAAGGGTGACACAGCTGATAAAAGATCAAAGACCTGCTGATAAAAGACAGGCTAGGAGTGTAAAGGCTGCATTATACGGTACATTTTATTGCACAAAGGAATATATCATAGATTGTACAAGAAAATAAACGGAATTAGAGCAGGTTCTATTTCCCGTTCAGTCATTCAGACAAGCACACAAATTTTCGCTTTTCACGATACAATTTTACTCGTAAAAGAGTTCCTAAATTCGTTAGTATACCTATACAATAAAATGTGCCGTGTACAACGGCTTTAAGAGACTGCGGTCAATCGGCTGGCTAAGAATAATTGAAATTTTCAGATTGAGCAACTTTCATGTTCATGAGTAGAATATTATCCTTCTCGACATGTGCCCAGTACACATTAACTAATAAATTCAGAATACCCTTTCAAACAGATCGGTACTAAACGATCTTACCTAAAGTCCCAGTCATTATCCGTTTGGTACTTAACGGTATCTGCCCGAACGCTGTTGTCCTACTTCTACTGCTAGGTCTTGGTTACTATACTCATTCTCTTCTGACGTACATCCCAAGTAATAACGGTGGTT
Organism: Ceriagrion tenellum; assembly: GCA_963169105.1. Taxonomy (NCBI): domain Eukaryota; kingdom Metazoa; phylum Arthropoda; class Insecta; order Odonata; family Coenagrionidae; genus Ceriagrion; species Ceriagrion tenellum. The sequence goes on along the minus strand of OY720638.1, from coordinate 43,264,251 downwards.
GGAACGATTTTCGTTTACGTACAGATTTAGGTGAAACTTTTCTTACGCGTGCTCATAAGTAACATTTATAATAAAATGAAAAATCTACACGTTATCGATTTGGTATATTGGCATCAGAATGCTATTTTAACACGTAGTCTTATGGCACTTGGCATGTATTTCGTAATACTTCGATGACATATGTGCATGTTTTCTCCTAAACGTGAAAATATAAATTTCATATAATTATAATGGTTCCTCTTAAATAATACGTAATATTTCGATGACATATGTACATGTTTTCTCCTAAACGCGAAAATATACCTTTCATATAATTATAATGGTTCCTCTTAAATATCAAGAAATAATATCGAATGAAAAACTAGTATTAATATCCACCGTATAAATAGATATTATTTAGTGACGTGTGGTAAAAGGATTTTTTTCGACTTACATCAAAAGTTATCATAATGTGCAGTCAACGACTAACGATTCGCGCTCTAGCCACCTTAAAATGCTTTACTTGCTCCAGTTTGTGCCCTCCTACTTTTATGACCGGCGTCGCTTTTTTAGTCCAAGATGTTCTCCTTACTCTTGTTATCTTATAGTTTATATTTACTCCGTACATCCTGAACTGCTTTTCTAAAGCATCTTCTAACGCTTACAATCCGTTCCGAGATCCACTAATCAACGCCTAGTAATCCACGAAACTTACCGACTTTTTCAGCTGGCCTACTCTCATTCCCATGAGTAAATATCTCTTCCCATGCGTCTCTTACCATTTCCTCAGCATATAATTGAATTGTGCTCACCAAATAGATAAGGTGACAAAGGGAACCCATACCAATACTCTGACCTGTAACTTCCCATCCCCATTCATTATCAGCCACCCTCACCTGTGCCCTCTGGGCCATTTAAAATCTCTGATGTCCCCTATCTCGCCAATCTTTTCCCATTAACCTGATTTGTTTGATAGATTTTTCCCAATTGGCTCAGTCTAACGCCTTTTCGAAAACGACAAAGCAAGCAAAAATATCTTGATTATAATCTATGTTTCTTTCTATAAATGTTCTCATCATCGCATTCACGTCCCAGTTGTCCTCTCTGTAACAAAACTGGTCATCACCTAAATAGTAACCTGCTGTATTCTCCAGCTTTTTCTTAATTATTCTCAGCAAGACTTTTGCTGCGCGAGACATCAAAATGATTGCTCTATACTCCTCGCATTGTGACGATTTCCACTTCTTCAGGATAGGTATTTAAACGGTTTAGACGGAATTCTCCGGCAAAACTCCTTCTTTGTAGATCCTACGAATGAGTTAAAAAAAAGAGCGTCTTCCCTTATTTCGTAGATTCGTCGGTAACTCAGAAGAAACGCCATATACTGTACGGCTTTCCTTGCCTTTCTCTCTCGTAACGCCCTCTCTCATTCGTAGGCAAGAAACCCTTGTCCGGAGGTATTCTTTTCTTTTGTTTCCTTATCCTCTCCATCAAGGCTCACAAGTCTATTTTTTTTCCTCATATGGCTCTTCAACGTGTTGTTTCCATTATCCTGGTTATTATATTGTTCGATTAATGTCTTCCCTGTTTTTTCTTCATCAATAGAAATCCATTGCCCTCTCTTACCGTATGGTAGAATTTTCACTTCAGCGTATAGTGCATCCACATCCCCCACTTCCTTTAGCTTTTCTATTTCTTTGCATTGTCCTTTCTACCAGTTTTCCCTCGCCCGATTGGTCACTCGCTATAGTTTATAATTTGATTCTCTGTACCTCCCCTGGCTTAGGTCGATTTTGTCGTTTCCCCACCTTCTTCTCTCCTCCATTTTCCAAATTATTTCTTCCGTAAAAAACAAATGCTTTCTCACTTTCCTTGCTTGCACAGATTCTCTTACTTTCTCTGCCGCTCTTACCACACCCGCTGAAATGGTTTCCTATCCTTCCTTGATTGTTCTCATTTCCTTAGCTTCACTCATGTTCCTTTCCACTAGCTCCTGTTATTCCCTCCTTTTCAACTCTTTCAATGCTTCCACGTACCACCTCTTCCCACTCCAATTTGGACAAATGCTTTTGAAACTAAGATATCAGTGCATTATAGCAAAGTTACGATCCGAGTCCGTATTCGCCTCAGATTGCTTCGCGAGTTTTTTTTTACGGTTAGTCAATCTCTGCCTTGCCATAATGTGCTCTATGTGATACCGCTCTCTATCCTTCGACCTTTCCAATGTGTGCCTACATCTGGGGTATTGGTAGGCTCTTTGCGCTGGAATAGGTTTACACAAAATTATATATATCAACTTATCTGGATAGCTCACCTTTGCTTATGAGTAGTGAACGCATGCCACCAGTGACAGCAATACTTTATCAACAACCGAGGCGAATGTGTGGGATCAATAAGTTGCTTTGGCTCACGATATCGTGATTAAACATTTTTAATAAAGTGACTCTATTCTGTCGCCTAACCGTCAAAGCAAGGAGCTCACGGTGAACATGTCTTGGCTCCCTATTGGGTCAAACTCAGCATCTCTGCCGAATATTCAAATGACGAATTGTCATGGTCGAATTGTACAACATCTTCCCGGGTTCAGATGGCTCTTGATAGTTCAGCCGCCCACTTTGACCAAAGATGTCCTCTGATACATTCACTTTTGCTCTTGAATGGTCTTTAGAATGAACGTTTAAGCACTTTCCAAGAGATGATCCGGGATCAACGTAAAATTTCTTCCACGCAGGCGGGATATTTATAATTTCCCTGGTCAACTCCGTGGCTAAAGTTATTTGAGCGGCGTATTATTTTTGTTTAGTCCATTCCATTGAAGGTGAATGAAGCGGTAATCACGGGTCATTGAACGCACAGTTTTATAATTATTTAAAAAGGCTGGAAAAATCATGTACCACAATTCATTCAAATGAAACTGTGTATCGTAGAAACTCGCCATATAGTTAGTAATGGAATAAAACCACAATAATATTTTTTAAATTTTCCTTCATCATAGAATTTTATGACTAGAGTTTTTGGCATGGCATTCAAAATTTGGACGAAATTATAATGGATTTTTTTTCGAATATTTGACTCAAGATGACGCTTCGTTATTTGTTATTGGTTATAAAAAATGTATTGTTCGGCGCTTACAAGAAAATCTGTACATGTGTAGCCAAGTTATTGTGAAATATATGCCACTGTGTATCAGGCTAGATGCTACAATAGCATTGGATTATCAAAAACCCAATCGATAATATAGATGCAATTAGATGCAATTTTTTAATTCATTTGTATCACTAATGAGAACACGTATGCAGCGTTTCACGTAGATTTGCATATGAAGTAAAATCCCACCAACAACCACAAGTTGAAATGCCGATAGCTAAGCCGATATCGGCTGAGTGGAGTGCCCAAGAGGTGTTCACCTGGAAAAAAAACAATATCTTTCATCTAGCTTCTTATATGTTTCCATTTCAGTCGCTCCATTAGTTTTGTGACACTATCTATTCGCTCTTAGGATGCTTGGACGAAAAGCGTTGATTTTCTTCTCATGCAGCACAATTCATGAGTTAAATATTTATTTAGTTACGTGAAATACCATGCCTTCTCCTCTCTCTTCTCTTGAGACCTCAGCGCAGTTCCCTTGACGATTCCCTGGCTCTATGATGCAATGCAATACGCACCAAGAGACAATGAAAGTAAATCGCTATTCACCTTTTTGAGCTCAGCGAAGTGTGAAAGTAAGATTTTGGTCCATTACCGTGCCACCCCGCGGGACGGAATTCGCCAACATGTCTGGTCTATCGCCGTGCGGTTGTTAAATCTTCCCGGTCCATTACAGACGGTTGATTTTCCTGGAAACAGTGAAACATCTAGAGTGGATATGTGAAAAAAATCGTTCCTTTGGAAAAGAAAAGTTTCGACGATATGATCGAATGAAAAATTACATTTTTTCACATATCACCGCTCCTGACTGGACTGCCACCGTTACATCTTCTTGATTAATAGAATATGGACGATTTTTATTGGAAGCATTGAAGAGATCCGGCGAGGGAAAACTGTTCTAATGAAAAAAAATGGCATTTTTGTCGCCCATCGTAGCCAACGGTACGCCTCACGTTCGCCCGCTCTCCCGTCACCGTTCTCTCATTAGACACCTTCCCATCCCTCGCCCGAGCGTCAGAGACATCATCATCCGCTTGGACAGGGGGGTCGGCGGGGGAAGTGAAAGGGGCGGGGGTTTGCAGAGGGAAGAGGGGCCTCCGCTGCCCCCCCCCCCCCGCCCTCGCAGCCCGGGCTCGCTGGGGTCGCGTTCTTCGACCCCGTGGGGGGGGACTGAAGAATCTCACCGCCGCTTCCCCTTCTTCGGTATCCATGGCAACGCGGGGGTGGGTGTCCCAAAGCCTCTCGGGGTCGGGATGGTGGGGGCGCGCGGGGGCGGCGGGGAGGCCGCGCCAGGTGTGAACGGAGGCGCACGCTCCGACGCCCCCGGCCAATGCCTCAGCGGGAGCGGGCGGGGCCTAATAGGCTTGCCTGCCCCCGCACCACCCACCGCTACCTTGATCCCTTTCCCCGCGGCACATGTGACACAATCCCCTGCAGGAGACCCCCCCCCCCCAGCCGAGGAAACCCCTAATGCCCGCTCCGGCGTGAAAAACAGAATGTCATTGTTAATGAACCCCGGGGGCAACCTGCGCTTTCCCGCGCCGCTGCTCCAGGGGCAATCTCGGGGCGGGCGAGGCGGGGGTGGGGTGGGGGCCACGTCCCTCCCTCCCCCCCCCCGCAAGCGGATCGCCGCCCCCAACGCTCTCCCCCTCTCGTTGAGCCTCTTCCCGCATCAATTCTCCCGCGCCGCACAAGTGATCCCTTTCATCAGAGGATTGGGTTTCCAACGCGCACCACCGCCACTCCCGCGCACTCGAAAGCCTCGTCATATCCCTCGCCCGCCCTCTGCCATTCCCTCCTTCCCTCGCCCCCTCCCCCCCCCTCGCCCTACCTCCCCAACACGAAGACCCTCGCGACGAGGATCAGTTGTTTGCGGCAAATTATTTTAGACAGCCATGCCGCGTTGAAGTGGGTTTTGTTTTTTACTCCCGAGGGTGACCCGTCTATTTTACAGTCGAGCCTTTTTCATTTATATCCATTTCGTTAAAATAGTTTCAACTTTAAATTAGTCGAATTCAATTTTGAAATTATTATTAACGATTCTTGCGTTTTTAACTGTTTTATCTGTTTTTTATTTCTTATTTCATGGATATATTATCGTAAATCTTAAAAAAAATGCCCAAGATATTTTCAATTTAACAACGAAAATGGAATTCGTTTCATTCCCGCACTAAATTCATGCATTCATCTACTTCATATAGAAGCATTCTAACGAGTAAAGACTTCGCCCACTTCAGGTAACACATGCCTAGAATTTTAAAAGCACTCATTTATATGTGAAAGAGGAGTAAGGTTTTATACGACAGTCAAGTTAGGACTGTGACAGCAGTATACCGAAAAAGATCAGTCACAATAGAAATCTAGCGCTGCAAAAGAACTAACGAAGATAAATGGACCGGGAGAAATGACAGGAAAGGAAGTACAGATAAGCGTTGGAAGGAGTAAACTAGATTGGACGTAGTCATAGAAGTGACATACCTACTTCTTGGGCACGTTCAGTGAGATATCGCAACCTCCTGAAAGCAATGATGGAAATGTAAGTAAATGGGAAAAATTACCGTCGAGGACAGCAGCTTGAATACACCAGGAAAATTATAATGGGGAGCAAGAGGAAATTCCTATGAAGGATAAAAGTGCTTCGCTGATAGCATTGCGGAGTGAAGAGCTGCGACAAGCTTATTGCCAGATTGACGACTGTTGGTGGCGACGTTTCACATTGCACATGAATCTTTTCATCTCAAAAGGTCACCGAGCTCCGTTTTGTTTCCGAAAAAAACTGTTCTTTTTTTCGGAAAAAAAACGGAAAAAATCTTTGGAAGGACAGAAAATTAACTATTTAATTCTTTGATGATAAAACGCAAGTGACCACCTTGGGAGAAAAGTGAATACGAATGTATGCATCAAACTACTGGTTTATTGTTCGGATGGCCGATGAAGGAGTAACAAACTAATCATTATAAAACGTTACGCATGGGGCTCTCGCCAGGGAGGGGGCTCTGCCAGCCAAATCAGATGTTAATTCCATTTTCAGTAAGTATACAAATAACAATTATTCTAAAGTTCACCGCAACAGCGTATAAAAAGTCTATTAAATAAACAGTCACTTTATTACGCAAAAAGTAATCCGTACATTTGCTTGAGTTTTAAACAATGATTGAATATAATGCATATATTCTACTTAAGCTCATCGTTGATTAACATATTCCGGAGTAAAGAAATTGGCGTACGATAATTTAGCCCAAAAAACGACAAAAATTGGAAGATTAGGGCAAAATAGAAATAAATTGATGCTGAAAATTGTAACAATAGTATGAAATAATATTAACCCCATTCCTATGCTATATCGCTTTGGGTGTGTGCCTGCACGGATGTTATCTGTTAGTTTACGTGAGTGAGTCATACTCTATCCCTTCTTGTGATAACATTAGAATTCAAGTAATTTATGTATAATTTTGATCGTCCAATGTAGTGCTGTGTCCAATTGCTGGCGTCTGTTTGAATTTGAGGGGATGTTAAACTATTCGTCCGAGTGCCATTGCTACTACCAATACTGTAGATATAAGGTGAAGAATAGATGGCAAATTAATCTCGAGATTGCCACGGGGATGTTTTTCAATCTTACCCACGAATCTAAGAGAGACATTCCTACACTCATCAGGGCTTTCTCCTCTGATTATTCAAGTTATTAGACTCTGCTCATTATGAGGTTGCCGTTAATTTGCTGACACGTTGGACATCTGCCATCCATTTTTAGAACGGGATTTCACCTTCAACTTATGCCTCAGGTCCTCATTGAAATTCTTTGCTTCTAAGCGGATTCCAATGACCTACTTCGTAATCCTATCCCGATGAGTTTTGGGTTTGGGAAAGGGAAGTCATTCTACATGCGATGGTATTGATGAAAACAGTGAGAGAGGAGAACCCAAGCTATAATCGCAACGTTTTTTCTCGCTTTTTGGATTGCAATAATGTTTGGCGAAGTAAATTAAGTAGAAAAACTTAAGAAGATTCTTATGAAAAAGTTGGAGATTGGTGAGACATAACAGTCATCCAATGCTAATTTAAAAGCCCACAGGGATTATATGACGGCGATTGATGGAGAATCAGGGCAGATAGTTTTAGATCTCGGGGTCAGAAAAGTCTGCCCATAGTCGTCTTTACTATTAAGCATTTCATAAGAGAGACAGGCTGGTGTTACTAGAAGGAGGGCTCAAACTCGACTAACTTGAGAAATTTAACTTCCTCGCTTGTACATAGGAGGAACATCTGCTTAGTAGTGAAAAAAATAAAGGAGAATGAGAAGAATATAACAACAGATAGGAGTTATTGACGGGCGTCTTGGTTAACGATATACTGGAAAGTTTGGCGAAGAGTAAATTTTGAGTGAAAACGTATGGCGCAGAAACGTGAGCTAGGAGAAATGGATACGAGAACGTGCCGTAGACGTTTGAGATATGGGTGTGGAGACGAATAGAGAAAGTGAAGAAAATGGAGGAAAAGACAATAGAGGAAATGTTTGGTTTTGTGAGTGAGAAGAGGAAACTTCCGAAAAAGTTAAGGAGAAGGTATAGAAGTTGGTAGAGTCAGGTGATTAGGCGTTCTGAAGGCCGGAAGAGAAGGTAGGATTTTTAGTAGGCTAGCACGACTGGGAAAGAAGAAAAAGAGGTTTCATCAGCGGATGAAGAAAGACAGGATGATGATATTGAATTCTTAGCCAATGGAACCCATGACAGTTGAATGCTTTCAAAATGCTCTTAGTGCTTTAAAAATAGTGATTTATTAATTGAAAACTGAATCGTTCGTCCGCTTTCCTCTCACTTACACTGCTGTAACGGCTGATTTTGGAAATTCGAAAAATTACCTACGATATCATAAAACGAAACTCTAACAAATTCTTCGATTCTAATAAATATTGTAAACAACATAAAGTATCAGTATGAATATAATAACGATCTAACCTTCACTGCTAATCTTTGCACAGCACTGATTCCATGGCAGTGAAAAACATTCCTTCAGAGGTTCAATTAGATTCCAGGCAGTTCTGACGAATCTAGCAAACAATATTTTTGCACAGAAACTTTTGTTTAGTTCTATGAAAGTCTCTCTTTAAGGAAATCTCAGCTTATTGCTGTTCCCTTACACATTCTCAGAGTGGATTTAAGTACCATGAAAGGCATTTTATTTAAACTATTCGTACGATAAGTCGCAAAGCAGCCGTGGCCGTTATATCCAGGATGGTATTCAACACGTTTGTCGGCGTTACCGATATGGCGCTACGAAGAGGACCCGCTCCCATCGCCAGATCATCTCTGTTGCCCCATCCGACAGACAGAGTATTGCACTTTGAGAGCTCCCCACAAGGCAGCCCAGTAGAGTTCGCGAATTTCGGCGAAAAATCTCCGCCACACCACGTATTTGAACGTGAAAATATGGAATGGGAGCCTAGCATCCCCTATCTGCCCAACCAAATCGATCCTCCCAAGTTCATTCCAGACTCTGAAGAGATTACAAGGCACCCCTTCCAACTCTGTTAGATTCGACCACTTGGGATAAAATGAAGGAACTCAGACGTTCGGGCTGAAATGACGGAATGTTTCTCTTAACTTCGCATGAAACAAAGCACAAAAAGAACATAAGCATGGTATACATCATTTTCAATAAGATATTAGTGACTGTTCCCATGGCAACTTGTATTCACAATTAGACAAGAATGACTGGCGTACTGGCACTCTCTCTAGCTCTATTTCCGTACGGTGGCTGGGTATATATAGATGAAGATATAATCGTGGCGAAGCGAAAACAATGTCCGGCTTCTTTGCATGTAAACGAGCGATATTATCAATATACTACCATAACAGAACACATATAATGCACTGTAAACCACCTCCACGATGTGGCCTTTCCAGTGGCCTTTCCAGTAGCCTTTCCTTCAAAATTAGCTATTTCAAACGTGCAATTTCATTCTAAACAAGCACTAAAGTTCACGCGATTATATGTTTAGATATTTGTGCCATTTAATATAGTATAATAATATATTTATTGGCTCAATAGACACTGTATATATGATAAAATCACTTGGCAAGTGTATAATGCACGTCACTAAGGTTTAGGTATATACATACAAGATTACAATTCATATAAATATTCATTAGCAGAATATAAACACTTCTGTAAAAGGTATGCCGAGAGAGCCTTTTTGAAAGATGTAAATCTTTCAAAACTTTTTATATAAGCAGGTCTGTCGGATGAGACGTTAAGCCGTGGTCCCCTTGGCGCCTTTCGTTAAGAGCAGGCTAACGCCGACGCCGGGTTTCTATCCACCCTTCCTCCCTTACCTATCCCCTATGGCGCAAATGACCATAGCCGTCGGTCGCCTCCCCAAATATCCATCCAATCCTTATATAAGCAGGTAGGTTATTGTACAATTTGGTACACAAAACCATGACCTTTTAATGCAAGGGCTAAATTTGAAGATTTGAATCAAGAATGGATCAAGCAGATGAATATAATTGTGTGGATATGAATAGGGTTTTTTAAATTCCGAAATCGAGACTGGTTGGCACATTATTGACCAAGCATTTTACTACCATTCCAGTGACTAGTCTCATAGCCGAACAGACAATTAGTACAGCCTTACAGGCAGCTATTACTATAATGGATTTTGAGTAGCAAAAATAACGTTCTGGCTGCGGATCATATTCGGATAAATACTAAGATAATATAAATAAAAATCGCTCTTTCCCAAAGATTAAAGTCTTTCTATGTTCTTATTATGACGAACTTTCACCTGTGAAACTGTTGAACTTAGTAATAAATAGAAAAAGAATTTGACTACACCTATCCGTTAGGAAATGCTTTATTCTTCCTCTCTCAATAGAATTAGCCTATAGTTAGCCTACGGTCTCTACGTGATTTTTAATTGCAGTTGAAGCCTTGTGACATTAATATTATAACCCAGAGGACCCTCGATCTTGCTTGCCAATCTTTGCTGCACACGTTCTAATTCAACGTTTTTAGTCTTGTTTACGAGTATTCCAAAAACTTTTGGCGTATGCTAAATAAGTTCAACTACGCCGGAGTAGCCATACTCCCTTAACTTCCCTTGCTGTGTCGTGGCATATGCCTAGTACCGTTCAAATGATTATTAACTAATGGTTAACTTAATCAGTTTTTAGTATGTTTTTGCCCCAAGAGGAATCAGTCTCACTCAGAGATATTTAGATAATTTCACGTTTCTTTTTCAATCTACAACTTGCTATGGTCAAAGAAGTATTTTCCAAGAGGAGGGAATTCATGAGGGGTATCTGAGTAGAGCCTTAAAGAAAACTTTGTTATAAATCCTAATATGGATCGTGGCGCTGTATCAGTCGGAGACTTGGTCATTGAGAAGGGAAGATGTACGTAGACTTGAAGCAGTTGAGATGTGGGTGTGGAGGATGATGGAAAGGGTGAGCTGGGTGGCGAGAAGGACGGTGAAGAGGTTTTGGATATGATTGGAGAGGAGAGGAAGCTGGTGGCAGAAGTTCGGAGGAGGCAGAAGAGATGGATGGAGGACGTATTGAAAGGAGAGAGAATACTGTGGAGGGTAATAGAGGGAAGAATACTTGGGAAGATAGGATGTGGGAGAAATATGATAGGAATTCTGGGTGAAATATGAAGGAGGAGGCAATTTGAGGGATTCAAGAGGGATCTAATGACGGGCTATTCATAGTAATGAAAGCGGATTAGGATGAGCACCGTCCAAAAACCAAACAATCAGCTGGTAGAATACTTGAACGAATGATAAATGAATGAATTCAATCTACCACATGTGGATATTGTAAATATATTAGTTACTAGGGTGATCTATCTGTCATACTAGGTTTAAATGGATGAGAGAGTAAAAATACTCTCGCGCAGGTCCCTACCTCCTGGCACGATTTCTCTTTTCATTTCAGCACGTGTCCCACTACTCATCCCGTCCATGAAACCTATTTCCATTCTTTTCTTCCTCGCTTACCCATCATCCTCCTCTCTACTGCGGAATTCAGCATCTATTTGCACTTTGTCACCTGTTCCAACCACCTAATCTACCCTTTCCTTACACCTTCTAGCAGTTTCCTCTCCTCAACAACCGCGCCAAGTACTTCCTCGTTCGTCTTCCCGTTCGCCAATTGCACCTTATTCTCTCTCCTCACCGCCCAAGCCCAAGGAGGTTTAACTGAAATGGAGGAGTCATAGCCATAAACCGTCAGGAGCAATTGAAATAAGAATATACATCTACATACTACCCCGCGAACGCCTCATGGGCATGTGGAAGGGGTGTTAGGACACCAACCGTTTAGAGGATAACGTTTTGGGAGGTGAAATGATGAAGTAAAGTATGGGATTAAGGTCAATTGGACCTGAGAAAGCCTGAAGGATAGCCGGCGAAATATCGTCCTGAAGATGAAACAACGCGGAGGAAACCCCGGAAAACGGAAGAATCAACCCACCCTGCGGAAGCCTGAATCACAACATAGGGATTTTTTCAGTGGAGCTCAGTTTTTAATATTGTCACATGTAGTGCGTGGGAAGAACGAATTTTTGTACCTGTTGAATCTGTTGGGAAATGCATCTCTCTTATTTTATCGCTTCTGCTGTACCTATCAATGTAGTTTGGCGTCAAAATGATATTCTCTGTGTCGCTCTAAAACAGACCTGTTCTGAATTTCTCAAGCCAACTAAGCCTAGCGTGTAACCCCGAGTCACTAGAGGCTTCAAATGTAATCCCTCTAAAAGCTGAGAAACACTATGTGTTCTCTTGTAGCAGTGCACGCACGTGCATGGTCAGGGTTTTGTGCAGAGTATGCGTGGCCTACCAGTAACAAAAAATCACATTTCGTTTGAATTTTGGACTACTCAGATTTGACTAAAATCATACTTGACCACTAGATATGGCAGCCTGAGTAAGGCCTAAATCACGTCGAGTGTAATTTTTAAAAATTTATTTATTTATACTCACACTCTCGAAAACAGCACAACAAAGGCCTTTTACATCGGGTGCTTAACAATTAACAGCGAAAATGGCATAAAAAAATGAAGCGAAATATCCCCATCCAATTCTCACTAACCTCCTCGCATACAATCTATTCTCGTCCTCTTTCCACAGAATCCAGGAATTTGCGCTATGCACCGCTTTATGATAGATTCTTTGGCAACCTTTTCACTCATATGCAGGGTCCCCATCGTCAGCTTACTCCTATTGGCGAAGGCTCATTTCGCTTGCGCAACTCTCCTTCTAATGCCCCTACTACTATGTCCATTTTCCTCAAATATCTTCATTGCTATAAAAAAGGTGAATTTTTAAACACAAATACTATACCTACAATGGGATGCATTTTACTTTTATGCTGAATATTGAGGTAAACATCTTTTGGTACAACTCCAGCTATTCCCTCCTTGCTACCAAAATATTTTGTCCAAATCTGTCCGCCCAAATAATTGAATTGCTTTGCCTGAATCTGTCTGTGCCCTCCTGTATTTATGGTCTATCTCCTATTCTTTGCACGAGACAATCTAATAACATTTGTTTTCTTGCACTCTTTCTTTTCAAGAAAATGTTTTTTAAATCCGAGTTAATTCATTTCCCTTAAAAATATTACTAATAATTCATTTTTATTAGGTATCCATATATATAAAATAAGGGAATATATTTGTGTGAAAAAAGTCTATGAGAATGAGAGAGAAGTCCCGGTATCCTCAAAATTAAGAATAACTTAGAATGGACCGAATGGCAAAAGAGTTTCATTTTATATTATCCAAATTTGATGATTCCTTAAGAAAAATAGGAAAATTATTGCAATATGCCGATAATAATTTGGTCACATGAAATGAGGAATGGTGTTCCATCCATTGGATCAAACTGAGTGATCATATTTGGCGGTTGTATTAGATTATGGGATATACTTCAGTACTTCCTGGGCCTCTTCGCATGTGATGCAGCAATAGTCACCCGTGGCCCAAAGCTCAACTCTCTGCGCCTCGTTTCATCCCTCCCTATTCTTTAGTATAGATTTCGCTTTCGATGTTTCAAATACCTCGGAAGGCTGTTTCCGAAACTTCGGTGTGGTTTCCTCCGGACACAATTGGCCTCGCACTTTGCGTGAGAGAACCGATAACATCCCGCCGAAGGAGAAACTCCGTCCCAAATGGACTCACGATTCGTGGGATTTTTGCGACACGTTCACAGGCCGCTTACCCACTCCACGGTGGACTTAGCAACATCGGAATCCGCGCCCAGGTTTTCACGCCCAAGCTGAAATGAATGGGAGGCTCCGGGGAAACGTATGAAGTGAGTAGGGAGATTAAGGCGAGGTCGGAGCCTCCGCCCCCCCGTGCTTAATCTACAAAGCAGTCCGCGATCTGTAAGACATGAGCCAAATCCCCCGTTCATCACACCCTTTGGGGGAGGTTAAAGACATTTCTTTAAGGGCACCTCGTGGGGGCTGGACCTTCATTGAGTCTTGACCATTGGCTACCTCGGGTCTGGTAATCCGATTACGGCATCTCGGAGCCAAGGCATACAACTCTCAGACAGCTGTGTAGCCCCCTTGGCCTTCCCACGACATCCAGCTTACGCCCATCGTGCGCCTAAACATCCCAAAGCAGCCGAAAAACATTCCCGTCCGGCCCTCTGAGATACTAAGCAACACTACAAGGGGAAGTAACCCAAAGCAGCCGCTCCCAAAATGGATGAAAGGTAAAATTCTCCATTAGCCCTAAGTAATTATACCTTTCGCGTGCCTGGAGATGGGCAATACCCTTAGAATTTGACTCTTGGCACTTGTCATCAGGTGATGTGAACGTTTTATGTGATAGTTCTGGCGAAAGAATCGGAGATTTTTTGTACTAAATGCGATAGCCACGGACTAAAGGGAATGATTTCTAATAACTGTGGCGATACCGCTTAAGTGCTTTCTCGAGTTGGTGGTGCGTTGGTAACGGCAATATTGTACTCGTTCTAGAGAATATCTTCAAGGATTTTATTCAGAAAAACTTTGAACTAACTGAACTCCGACAATATTGAGATATTGACGTTATTGTCTCGCCGTATTCCCGTACTCGTAATGCAAAAACCTCCGTCTCCTCAAAATTTCGCCATTATCGCGACTCGGCCTTTGGGATTAAATTCCTTGCTTTTAAAATATTGCCCTTCCCTCTATATTCCAAAGACGCTATTGTTTACTAGACGCTAGAGATTATATTTTTCGTTTTAACTGCCAACAGAGCCAAATATTTTTCTCCATTCCCTCCCATTGTCAGCGATCCAACTTTTTAATGGCTCTCTGAAAATTAAATTTCTTGCATTCTTCCTTTCCCATGCACCCTCATGATAACATTTTTTCTCACGCTTCCATTGAACATCGACGGTATTAATTGTCTTCTAAAAATCATTAACCTTGTCTGAAACTCATTTCCTGAATTTGTGCAGTCATTGAAGAAATATGTCTTTTACGCGACATAACTTTCACCGAGAAAATGTGCAGGCAACAGAGTCTTAAGACCGCTTTACACGGTACATTTTATTGTACAAACGAATGCATCATAGAATGTACAAGAAACTAATGGAATTAGAGCAGGTTCTATTTCCCGTTAAGTTATTCAGACAATCATACAATTTGCCGCTTTACACGGTACAATTTCCTTCATGAAGGAATTCGTACATTCATTTGTACAAAAAAATGTGCCGTGTAAAGCAGTCTTTAGGCTTCTAACACATGACAGTTCAAATATCTTGATTAGCAGGGAAGTTTTTGCCACATGTTCATAATAATAATAAGGCGTCTTTATTGGGCGAGATTGAGACTAAAGCAGTCCCTTCTTCCATCTAATCCTTCGTCAGATAAATACATGAAATAAGGGCGAAGAAAGATATATACATTTGTGGGGAAAACGTAAGGAAGTAAGAAAGAGAATATCCTTGACGAAAAAACGCACTGAAGGAAAACCCACTCATAAAGGGGAGTGTGAGAAACCTGCGAAAACCTTTCATTGGCTGTTTGCAGAAAAACATTTCCCATGCAAGGTCTTTTTCCATGCGAATCTTGAGGATGACTTCTTCTTGGGTTGAAAACGGGATCAGGTCATTCATCTTCATCAGTGTGTCGTGTTCGATTCACTGATCGCCTTCAGGGTCCCTCAATTTATTGTGGCCTACCCTCTAAGGTCGCAAATCCCAAAGTACTGCTTGGAAAACAGTGAAATCCATTACCTTGGAATAATTTTATTTCAAACGATTAGAACACGTTTGTCTCATTGAGCTTCAAACTCACTTTAGCTGACATTAGTGGTCACACCAATTATCTTAGTGTCCTTGAGAGAAAATGTGGGGGGAGAACTGTGTTCATGAAATACAGTGTTTCATGTTATATCTCCGGCTCGGGTAGCTATTTCCTGTCTGTCCCCTAGATATTCCTTGATTCATGTATTTGCTTTCCTTAAGTATTGAATATGAGTTTTCCTCGAATACAGATAATCACTGAAAAAGACAACAGCTTCTGAAAGGTACAGCGCCACCAAGTCTCAAACAGGAAGTGAAAAATGATGCCTTATATCAGTCTATTCATATCACTTGTGATCCTTATGCATATTAAGCAAACGACAAGCGCTGCTGGTTAATTCTTTATGCCTCTTGCATTATCTGATTACTCAGTGGATTTATCATTCATCATCATATTCAGCGCTTGAAATTTCCATTGGAGTTTTTTTCAAATTTTGCAGTCGCCATGATTTTTAAAAAGCAATGACGTATATGTGTGAAGTGTAATTAAACCTCGGTCAATAAATAATTGGCAAGGATAGATTATTTCTAAAACGGTTTCATACTGATGACGTAAATTTACATCTACAAAGCCCTGCGAGCAGCCGCATAGGCGTATGGCAGGGGGGGTTAGGACACCAGCCGTGTAAAGGATAATGTTTTGGGAGGTGGAATGACGAAGTATAGTATGGGATTGTCTTGAAAGGAGCTGAGTTTTTATGATGGTAACATGTTCTGCGTGGGAAGAACAAATTTTTTTACTTGTCTGTTCGGCAATGTATCTCTCTTATTTTATTGCGTCTGCCAGACATATGAATTTATTGTGGCGTTAAAATGATATTCTCTGTTCCGCTCATCAACACACCAATTGTGAATGTCTCAAGCAAACTAAGCCCAACGTGTAGCGTCTGAGTCTCTAGCGTCTCCCAACCTAATCCCTCTGAGAACTGTGTAACACTATATGTTTACTCGTAGCAGTTCTTAATGAAGCGCGCAGATTTTCTTTGTATTTCACTAATTTCTTTGGTCAAATATTTCTGTCCAGGGTCCCAAATGCTAGCGGCGTGTTTGAAGTATGGACTAACCAGAGCAAATTAGCACCATTGAAATCAGTGAAAATAAAATCAATCTTGGAGTTTGATCTCATATGCAATCTTAAGATTACTTGACTTGAGAATTCCATACATTCTAATCCCTTGGGAATCAACTAATATCCTGCTAACCCTCTTTTTTCCACGCCATTTTGATTCGTCCGTCTTACATATTCTTTCGTATTCCCTGTGGAACTTTCCGTTCTATTTTCCCTTCCACCTAGTCCCTTAGCAGTTCATTGTGTCTCAGGATATGGCCACTTCATCGGATTATTCTCTTCCTCAGAACTCACCGTATGGTTTCTCTCCCAATCCATTATTCCTTATAGTTCTTCATTTCTGATCCTATCCGTTCATTTTATCTTCAAGAGCTGCCTCCTAAACCAGGTACCAAAAGCTCCGCCCCCTTTTTGATCCTTTTCTGTCCAATAGGCCCATATCCATTTATCATATTCGTAAATCACGTGAAAAATAGAGTATAATAATCTCAACACAAGCTTTTCAAAATGCTTAAGAT
This sequence comes from Ceriagrion tenellum, assembly GCA_963169105.1. Taxonomy (NCBI): domain Eukaryota; kingdom Metazoa; phylum Arthropoda; class Insecta; order Odonata; family Coenagrionidae; genus Ceriagrion; species Ceriagrion tenellum. Next base: position 43,247,237 of record OY720638.1, on the reverse strand, counting down.
TTTCTCCACCGAGTAAAAGATGTCAAATTTTACGAATAGCTATGAAAAACTACTATAGATACCTATTTCCATAGTTTCAATATTTATGCAGTTACCCAGGGCCACTTGACTGGGAAGCCCCTCTTTGCATCGTCTGACTGTATAAAATGAATAGGGGCGATCTATATGACACTGAAATTGGAATAAAAATAAAACTGTTTCTCCTAAGTCCCGCCAAGTGAAGTAGTCTCCAGTTTACAACAGACGCTCGGTTTAAAATAGTTAAATAACATATGATGACCCCAGAAGTCAAGGGGTCTAAGTAACAAAACCATTGTTTAGAGAAAACTTAAGTCAAAGTTGAAATGTTTGGTACAACCCACTAAGTTGTTAACAGGCATTACCCTAGATAGCAGCACCTGTCAAGAAAATCACTTGGATCCCTTTACCACCTAAAAGTGTATATTTTCACATCCCATTCCAGTACATAACTTATTTTTTTTCAAAAATGTCACTTAGACCCCTTGACTTCTGTGGTCCACATATATGACCAAGCAATAATTTTAAATATTATCTGAGACTGTTTCCTTTGTCGTTGTGCCCTACCAACAGCAAGACCCGATACTTTAACCCATTGCACAGCCCAAATAGAGCTTCTTAAGGTGATTAGAGTGCTAATCGTGAGTCATTGGGGGCACATTTTCATAAATTCTCACGGAAGTTTTTTTTTTAAGAAGAAATTCCCACCACGACCCCGGTGGCGGCGGGGTAAACTCCTCGTCTGCTAAACCGAGGGTCGTGGGTTCGAGTCCCGCCTGGGTGGGTTTTTCACCACCCAGGGCATGGATGTGTGTCAAGTTCTGTTGGTCCGGTCCCTGGAAAACCTGATGACAGGCTCAGCAGCCTATCGGGATTCCGGGGACATTCGGGCCAACAGAATCGTCCGGCAAGCAAAAAAAAAGTTAATAAAAAATTCTTGAACCACACCTAACTCAACTACTTCTACTTATTTGTTGAAAATAACCATAAATGTTGTATTGTAAATGCTGCAATAATTAAAATGTCAAATTTCACCTCAATTAAAGCTCTGTTGTGACTTGATTTACCGGCGCGAAGTTCAAAATTTAAGCGAAAACCACATTTATATACCTGTTTGTACTCAGCGTAATATCTTAATATTTATTAGGGACCTTAATAATAATATGCAACGTAAGTTTTCGCGTTGAGGAGAAAATCTGTACATATATCGTCGAAATATTTCGAAATATATGTCAACTACAATAAGGCTACGTGTTAAAATAGTATTTAACTTCTAAGCAACAATATTGGTAATAAGCAACTTTTTTCGCTTTTATCTGCATGTATTACTAATACGTACACGTATGCAAAGTTTATAGCACATTTGTACAGACAAATATCGCTATAACCACCTTAAGATCACTCGCCGGGAAAGCCTCAGATCTTAATTCTTGAGGTACTTCATAGACCAAATCAATCATAGGGCAGAGAATCACGAAGTAAAAGTCATCCGCCAAGATGAATTCGCTTCATGCAGCGCCGACATCAACAAAAACAACGTAAAATACCGGAACAAATTCTTGACGATATTTTCAAATCATCGTCAAAAACTAACGTACTGAATCAGAGTCAGAACATCAAAAATGCATGAAATCCACAACGTAGGAACCACTCGCTTGGTCCGCTGTCGAGGTCAGCCAGCGAAAGACCCCTCCGCTACACACTCCGATGCTGCATCAAAGGATGCCAATCCCACTCAAGTTTAAATGCCCAGCGATACCCGGAAAACATTAGAAATAAAATATTTCATACCTTTCTTTAGTGATACTAAAGACATTTTCCGTGGGTAATGAGTGCCAGGTTGAGATGCCATTCGTCCTCTCAATCAAATGAAAAGCATGGCTTACCTCGATTCACGGCTCGAGATTTTCATGTTTTTACTTATTGAGCTAAATTATCACTTAATCGTCGGCCAAGATTAAGAGATAAAAATCGTGAGCACTCTCTAATTCGGAGAATTCCATCCCCAGGTAGCGGAGGCCTACGAACAGTTCCGGACTCGCACGACAGTCGCCCGCCCCCTAAAATTTTACTCCAGCCTCCAGGCGCCCAAGATATTTGTAAAATATCAACAGCAAGGACAGCAACAACAGCAGGAATTATTTCGCAATAATGAGAACTTACTCTGATATTCAATAATAGGGGACATTAAAAACACGATTCAATTAACACGGAACTCATTTTCTCACGTATTAAGACGAGTCAAATGTCGACAATTTTTTGCACCTCGCCCAAATTCATATTTAGAAAGGAAACAAGGAAATTTACTCTCGGCCGCCAATTTTTAAAGTCGTATACCTCAAGCAAATGCCTCAAATATTAGTCCTTTCATACCCTTATGTTGCATCTACTGGCAACTTTGATGGTGAATTAATTATGCACTTCGGAATCCGTTTCTTACTTTTTTGAAAGCGGAATTTCTATACCGCATGCTCAACCATTAACACGAGAAATGGCGTCTATGTCTGTCCTCTCAAACGTATCTAATATTTCTTTTTCAATGCCGCATAAAGACACAAGCACCAACTTCACACTTTTACATCTCAAAAAGACAAGCTGTCAGAAAAGATCATTGAAGTCAGGCTTTGCTCAGCTAAGTTAACAGACTATAGATGAAATAGCAACCGAATAACCGAAGCATGTTGCCGTTAGTCGGTTTTTTCTGCCCAATTCATTCACGAGATTCATAATACTGATTCGAATTACCGCGAAAGTTTGTGCAATTCACGTGAAACCTTTGACCAAAATATAATATCAAAGCAAATGCTGGTGACAAATCGTTCCCACGGACGATCATAAGGTAGCCATGGTCCAAAATCACTTCTTACGGGCCCTGCTAAACAATATGCTACTCGTACCACAATACCGCGGCCCCACAATGGAATTCTGTTACCAACTGATCAAAATAAAATTGTCAGATAACTCAACAATCAATTCATACCTGTAGTTCTCGTCTGGACGGTGGGCTGAAACTACTAGATGTTCAGGTGCCGCTGGAGAAGCAGGGTTTGCCTTGATATATCTCGTTTCGGTGAGTCTCCCAAAAATGCTCTACAATAGCTCCTCCGTCACAGCATCTTCGTCGGTGACGCTGGTAATACACCACTTCTGATTCTAGAGGTTTCGGGGTCTTGAAGCGTCGAGTTTAATGATGACGTATCTCAGCCTTTTCAGGGTTTCAAGGCCAAAATTGTGTACGTATCAGTGAACAGCGAAATTGCCTGGTTACACGTTACCCGAGTCAACGTGGAACAACGTCTGCTGAGGCGATATCGCAAGATAGTCTTGTGTTCTTGAACAGGCGTCAGGTAGTCCTTCGTTAGTGGACGTGGACGAGGTGGGCGAACACAACAATAGACGATCGGGCAGATATCCCTCCGCTAGACGTCACACATGAGACTCCATTCAACTCCGAGATCCATAAAACACGCGTATCTCTAACAATTTTATCCGTAAAATAGCTGAACAGCCAGAGTGAAATAACGCATACTCGCTTTACGTCGTATTATTTCAAACTACCTCCTCAAGAGCCCATTCACTCCCACTCTTACCTATTGATTATCACACTCCGCCTTTATATCATTGATCAACACTTAATTCACACTAGATTCACTCAAAATCTTCTGAAGTAGATTTACACTTACACATGCTTTCTTAGCAGCTGATAGCTAACCTAGCAAAAATATCTAGACGTAATCATACGCGTCAATGAACATATCCAGATTAGTGATCAATAGTAGTGAAGACTTGTAAGATTAGACGTTGATTAGAACCGCAGTCTTCCAGAATACGAGTACATTTGTTCAAACCGACTAGCATGGGCCAGGGGAGAAAGCATATGCTGTATTACAGACGATGCTCATGGAATCTTTAGCTTGATATTTAGATAGAATGATCAATTACCAAGAAGCAAAAATGCTGGGAAAATCAAGAAAAGAAACTACTGAAACTATATCTGTAATTACAGGTGAATTTCGATTTTTTTATGGTTAAAGGGTGGTGAACAACATGCCAGAAAAGGCAGTTTCAAACTACTGGGGTTCATTCACCACAGAGGAATGCCACTGGACAAAGAATTCCTGTTTTCACCATAGGGCAATTACATGAGATTGATAGTGGGGCAGTTATTTTGTTGAGTTCAACCTGTACTTAGAAACAAAATATCGATTAATTTGACTAGAGCCACTAACATTCATTTTTCTTTGTTACACATCCAAATGGTGGCTTGCGCGGTACTTCGTACAGCTAGAACAAGAAATGGGCCATATTTAGCGCCGCACTACTCGGTGATGAGGAGTAATACGAAATAATAACCAACCTGAGCGTCATGCAACGGTCCTTCACCGTATATATAATTCGGTCATTTTTCGACAATGAAGTTTCAATAGAATTTTTAAAAAATCGAGATAAACGAGGAGGATATCACAACCTTTCCTCGGAATGCTGCCGCGCTAGCAGTGCCGCTTATCCGACAAGGCCCCGCACTCCTCCCTCTCGCACTTTTATATCCTTTCAGTGAAATTGTTCGTCATTCTTTTTGCCAGATTGGCATTTTCCTTGATTACGCATTCCCCATGCAAGATTGGTTAAATCATTTGATCAAATCTGAGTCACGGGGTCCAGGGAAGGGCTGCAACTTCCCTAGCTTCGCAGATCATTTTGCGATCAAAACCTGAAGACTGCAAAATGTCTACATAATTCGAGACATTTTACTGTCAAAGACCCTCATGTCTTCATAACCATGGCTCTGAAAACTTATGTGGGAATTAATTTATTATAAATTACCGGAGAAAACAGCCTTCTGGACTCTTCAATAGAGGTTATTGAACAAATACTGCGTGCTTATATACACAATCATGCTTTGAGGTGTGAAAACCACTCAGGGAGACTGGAGTCCAGAGGCGAAAGGAAAATACGGTGGAAAATCCAATACAGAGAGTGGATTTGTACGAATAGGAAACTTTGTAATTGTAAAAAGAACATGCGCATAAAATGGAGGCATTTGAGAAGTAAATTTGAAGAAAAATTAAGAGGAAGAGTTGAGTTGCTCGAAAAACGAATTTAAAATCGCTGAGCACGGTGGGAGATGACAGAAAATAAGTGGCGGAGGTTATTTGCAGAAAATGAATGACATATTTAGGTATGTTACATATTAGGTAGGGGTTAGGTAGGTTAGGTATACATCAGTATAATGAGGGAATTTTTAGAGGTAAGAGCATACCGAAGAGGACGATTGGTGGAAGAATGCAGTAACCGCTGAAGGAGGTGGAAGGCAAAAGAAATTTTGTCGCATTTAAAGTATGCAGAAGGTATGAGGAACTTCAGAGAAACTGAAATTCGGGAAAGTATGTAGTGAGGAGCAGGAACGATAAATGTAATCCGGAATAGGATAGTCGACGTTAGACCATAGATGCCATCATTCACTCGGTGGGATATTCAGTGATGGCGAGGCAAGTTCACAAAGAACTAATAGATACCTACATCTACATCTATATACTACCCTGTGAGCCGTTGCATGGGCGTGTGGTAGGGGGTGTTAGGACACCATCCGAGTAAAGACGTAAGGGATAAGGTTTTGGGAGGTGAAATGGTGACGTGTATTATGGGAGTGCATTTAGTGGAGTTCATGTTTATTGTAGTCGTTTATTGTGCGCTGAAAGAACGAGTTTTTGTATCTATCTCTTCGGCAGTATATCTCTCTCATTTTATCGCTTCTGCCAGACAGATGTAGGAGATGACAGAGTGAGGCGTCATAATAATATTCTCTGTGTCGCTCTGAAAAACAGCAGTTCTAAATTTCTCAAGCAACCTTCGCCTAGCGTGTAGCCTCCGAGACTTTAGGGGCTCCCACCTTAATCCCTCACAAAGTAGTGAGACACTATATGCACGCTCGTAGCAGTTTTTAACGAAGCGTGCAGCTTTTCTTTGTATTTCATTAATTTTTTTTAGTTAAGTCTTTATGGCCAGGGTCCAAGATGCTCGAGGCGTATTCGAGGTGTGGCCTAACCAGAGCGAAGTAGCATTTCTTTTTTACTTTTCCATCCGAGGACCTTCTTATTAAACTCTTAACAAAACCTAGTTTCTTTAATGCTGTACCGCATATGTTTTGCATGAGTGTTCTCCACGATATATCTGAAGGTAAGGTAATACCAAGATATTTTACTGTATCTGAAGATTTTATGTTTACTCCACCCACAGTTTATTAAACCTGTTACAGTATAGGATTATATTAGCTGCGTAGTCTTCATTTTTCCCGACACTAGTTCCTCCCGTGTCCCTAAGGCGTTTTCGGATCGAAACACAAGTCGCACAATCGGATCAACGCCGCCGAAACCCACAGTTGAACACCTATTGTAATAGACTCTAATGGAAATTAAATCACCTCAGCTAGCCTTTTTCTACCGTGGCACCCTATGTTGGCTCAATTTCCCACTTAAGCTCGCCACAGCTCCTACCCTCTTCATCCAATCCACAAAACCTATTCTTTCCACTCCAGTTACCACATCCTCCCCTCCATCACGGCCTTCAGAAGGTCCCGCCGCTCATTACCTGCAACAACCACCTTTCTGACTTCTCCTGATTTCCTCAACCATTACCTCTCCTCCCCCACCATGCTGAGCACTTTCTCTATTATCATTTATACCGCACATCGCACTTCTTCGTTCTCCTCTTCACCGACATCATTTCCCTCGCGCTCGGCTGCTTGTCTGCGGTGAAAAATGAGCTGCTTCATCACCTGAGCCGAAGCAATAAAATAATACAGAGTAAAAAACATACTTCAAAGGAAAAAGGTTTTATTCTTTAATAAAATGCACAATCTTTTTCCTCAAAAATATTTTTTTACTATGAACCATTTTTAACTTCTCAGTTTCCATTTATTTGTAATGATATTATAACTTTCTTAAGTTCTTTTGTGATTTATGTAATGAATCCAACCCAATAGTTGTGCATTGTATATATATTTTCGGGAGTGTTAGTAACGCTACGCCTTCTTTAAGCGGATCTTGGAACGGGTCAGTCCGTGAACCAGAGCAAAAAACTAGGAAAACGATTGCTTTGTGAGGAAGACGGGCGGCGTAATTTACGGCTCATCCCTCAATAATAAACGCGTAGTTATTGAATCATAATTGGTATTAATTGATCAATGTATCATAATCGGGAGTGGGTCTGTAGGCAAAATTTAAGAGCTCTAATTCATCGGGAAGTTGGTTAAATTTTTGTCACCAGATTTGATACAAACAAACAGCTCATTCTCAAGAACATCCTTTAGTAAAGGCGTAATCAATAAATTACAGTAATTATGTGGAGAATACAGAAGTAATTTAAATTTCAATTACAAGATTTGACCCAGACAAACAGGCAAATAAAACCTTTCAAAACCTGTGATAAAACGGAGCATACCTTGGACACGAATGTTTGATTTTCATTGATACGACTGCTTTAATGTTATGTTCAGTGGCCATCGTTGTGCTTGCGTTCATTTGAGGTTTCTTTACACTTTTTTACATCTTCTACGTAATTTATCACTGAATCAGTATAATAATGATTTCTTCCTAGTCAACTGGTTTTCTCAATAAGGCGATATCATCAGTTGTGTACTTTATGATGTCTCCCAGCAATGAAAGCTATTGATTTTGAAAAACGATCGTGAAAATTATAAGGTTTTATTATTTCAGAAATAATGTTTCATTCAAACACAAATGATCTTAAGCAGTCTGATTTCTTGTCTTTGATATACATTACTGGATGAAATCTTTCACTTGACATCAATATTAGCACACCAGCTAACAGGACTGGCAAAATATACCATTCGAAAGTTTTTCCCAGTGCCCAAAATGGCCGCGAGTCGCCGCGGGCCACCACATTCACCTCGCGCATGCACAACCCCAGATAAAGGCCATTCTCGCGTCATATTCGTACTCTCGATCGAACGAGATCACAAAAATTTTTGTTGTTTCATAAGTGATCAAGTTTTAATGTCGGGATAGATCACTATGCAAATGACAAATCGCTGTTTCCACTCATATTCCTAATTTCCAGACTGGTTTTTAAAATGTGTTAACATTAAAAACCTTCGCGCTAGAGGAATATTCTATCAAGATCCAGCAACGCAAGATTGGAAGTAAGGGTTTATTTGCTCGAAACATTACCTTGGAGTATTCTATTATATGGCTGTTATGTTTGGACAATAAAAGATGGAGTATAGCAGATAATATCTAATGGAAGTTACGCGTTACGGAGGAATGATATATCCAATGGACGGAAACAATCATCATCGAAGAAGTATGTTAGGACTTGAAGAGAAAATATTAATGATAAAAGCTTCGAAAATAGGAATAAATCCATTACTGAAAAAATTTAGCTTCACACCAGGCCCTGTTAAACAGTAATAGAGGGGAAATGCATAAGGAAAATTACTGAGGAGGACTAAAGGCCGTATCACACAAGAGGCTCGCGGTGGCGGTCACTGCCGGACCAATCACACTAGGGCGCTGCTACTGCGGTTGGCGGTGGCGTTCATAGCTTGAATAGGCGTCCACGTCATTTGTTTATATTACCGGTCGTCTGCAAAGTTGGCTTTAATGCTTTGTAATGTGTTGAAATGGAGGAGTACAGGCGTCAGATCAGAAACTTTGACCGTCGGAGGAGAGCTCTGTGTGTTTTTTGTTTCATTATTGTGCAAAAGGGACAGCACAGAGGGAGCACAGCCAAAAATTATAAGGCAGGAATTTGGAAATACATTTATTTTGTAAGGAAACAAAAGTTTCTCATCTTAAGTACATGGAATACATTACAAAGATAAAGTAGAACTAATATCAAAGTCTTTGATAAGGCAAGCTTGAAGTACTTTCTTATTAATCATTCGTTGTCTACAAAAATAGCATATGTTTACTAATGTAATGTAACAACAAAATACAGTAGAATAAAATAAATATAAACTACCCTCATCTGAGTACATAAAAAGTCTAATCTTTGAACAAATCAACCCTAAGATATAGAACACAAAAAAAAATTTTAAGCATCAAAGACTTACTTGGTCCCTTACAGATATTTTGTTAAATATCCTTGGGTTCTTCATTATCAGTTCGAAACAAGCGTATTTTATAATTTTTATTATTTGAATGAATCCAGAGTGGCGACTGTGTATTTATTTTCGTGAATATAAGATGGCTTTTTCATAATTCAGATAGTTTTTGTTTCATATCATAATTCAGGTATTAGTTTATTGATCTTTAACGCTTCTAGCTATTCATGAAGCGTTACACTGACGTTACCTTGCTGAGAATTGTATCACAAGAAAATCATTGTACGTACTTATCCCCCAGAGTAGAAAATAGAACCCCTCTAGTATACAGTACGCATTGTTGAGGCATTATCTTCTTCCTCTTCTCGGTCCTTATTTTCTCACATGACATCTTTTCATTAAATCGCGCCGCTCGGACCGTAAACAAGCCCGGCTGAAAGAGCCTCTTTAGCTTTCGTAGCTTCCCCTTATTGTTAGCGCCCTTGACAGATGAGGACCCGATGCTTATAATATATATCTTTAGGGTGATGAGTTTTCTAGCCGAGGATGCTTATCAGTCTCCATTTGGGTGTTCTGTAGAAAGGGGGAAGGTCTGCTGGTCGCAGAGAAAGAAAAGAGGGAAGTGAGGGTTTCCGCGAGCTCCTTGTCCGGACCACCCGGAAAGACTATCGGGGAAATGGTAACGCACAGTATGGATAAGATAGTGAATAAGGGGAAGAAGAGAGATCCATCTCAGATGTGCAGTGTTTGTTCCGCGAATAAACTAAGAAAAGAAACTAGTTACATGAGTGAATGTTGCAAGGTTCCTCAGTACAAAGGGACGTGTTTTAAGCAGTATCAAGCCATAAAAAAACACTTAGATATCTGGTAAGCAAGGATTTCAAATTTCGTTAAAATATGTCAAAAAATAGGTATGTTAGATCAATTTTAGTTCAGTCATGTCATTCAGGTTAAAAGTCTTTTAAATACCTGGTCCTACGCGAAAGGATTGAATTAAAATACCCGGTCGTCATTGTATTCATAGAATAGGGATTAGTACTTTAAAATGACTTGGAGAATTTCATTCTCACATTGTTTCCTCGTTGTTTCACCAAGGTTTTTGAGCCTGCTAGCAATAAAAGCTGAAAATTCATCTTGAGGGGTCGGAGGTAAAATAGGGCCAGGCATAGGGACACACTGAGTTTCAGAGGCAATTTTTTCCATTGCTTTTACAGCACAATGTAACAACTCACTATTCTTCTTTTTAGTGTTTCCTTTTTTGTTGAAAAAATAATCATCCTCACGTGGACATTGTGCTGATGGAGCGGAAGTGGGTGGAGTGGACATCGGCCTTTTACGTACCGAGTGACTTTCTGCTGGTGAAGCTTAGGGAGCTGAACTAGGTCCAGGAACAATGACCAAAGTTGAGGACGAAGGAGTATATCCCTCAGAATTAATGACCTCACCTCTGTCAAATAGTGCACTTTCATCGTTCCCATGCTCACGGCTCGAGGTATTATTGGTGTCCGGGGGAATCGAGAACCATGTCTGTACTGAAAATAAAGACTAAAGTATGTACTAGGTACACCTGTAATTTCTGATAACACAATTTCTGACATAACGTCATATTAAACTTACCTGCAATGTATTATCATAGTACATGCTCTGGCGAAGGCGAACCAGTTTGAGACGTTTCAGTCTCTTGGCTTATAACAGTGGTCACTGCGGCTGGTAAGTTAGTCATGGACACTGCCTGAGCACAAATTTTCATCAAATAATTGAGGTAACCACGTCGGCTTAAATACATCATCTTCTGAACATCCACTGCACTTTCTTTGTGATTCTTTTACTTTGCGGTAATTACTAGCAAACGTTTCTTTCATATTTTTACATCTCCTGGACACTTCTTCCACTGCAAATGAACATATAATCAGTGGGTGGAACATCTGTGTCTGACAGCAGTCCCAACAGATTCACCTTACGTTTCGAATAATTTTCAGCCTCAAACGCTGAAATAACCTTAAGTTACGCTCAACTTACCGGTGAATGATGGTCCAACCTCTTTGGCCACTTTATTCCAGAGACATGGTTTCAAATCGGTTCGGCGGTACGCCTCCAACGTGCAGTCCCATAAAATAGGGTACTTTTCGACGGCTAGCGCTAACGTCACCTCCTGCTGTTGGCTGAACTTCTTCGTTCGGGCACTCATTTCGGCACTACCACGTGCCTGCGGTTCCAACGGGCTACTCCGCGAGTGAGTGAAACCAAAACAATGTGCCACGTGACTCGAAGCGCGTTCCTCATTGGCTGCTGTTGGCGCTGGCGCTCGAAAAAATAGACGGCAGGCTATTCCGCTGCACCGAGCGCCGACTGCTCGTCTCTGATTGGTCGGGCAGCGACCACCACCGCCAGCGCCAGCGCCACCGCCAACGCGAGCCTCTTGTGTGATACGATCTTAAGGCAAATTATGGTGAGGATCAAATAGATGACCGAAGTAGGAATGGAAGCTGACAAATAGCGATACGGCTGGTAAATAGTTGTTGTAAACGTACGGCAAACAAGTCTACGATTGATTTGGTTGACCATTTGATGAGGTGACTGGCGAACCAGATCACTTATGCCATTGACGATTGGCGAGTGCGTCGGTAAGGGAAGGATTGTCTGGGGAATGATTGAAGAGTGGAGAGAAACCTGGTGTCGGCAATAGCCGACTCCTAGCGAATGAGTCAAAGGTGACATCATATGAACGTCCAATATGACGGACGGAGAAGCCAATCTACTGTTTTATGACTGCAGCCGATGATCTACATCTACATTCTACCCTCCGAGCCGCCGCATGGGCGTGTGGCAGGGGGTGATAGAACACCAGTCGTGTACAGGTGTAAAGGATAAGGTTTTGGGAGGTGACGTGGTGAAGTACATTATAGGAGTTTTTCAAGTATAGCTCATTTTTCATTATGATTACTTAATGAGCGTGAAGAGAACGAATTATTTTACCTATCACTTCGGCTGCGTATCTCTCTTATTTTATCCCTTCTGATGGACCTAGAAGTGTAGTGTGGCGTCAAAATGATATTCTCTATGTCGCTTTGACATTCACCTGTTCGGAATTTCTCAAGCAATCGAAGCCTAGCGTATGGCCTCCAGGTCTCTAGCGGCTTCCAACCAAATCCCTCTAAAAAGCTGTGCAGCACTATGTTCGTCCGTAGCAATTTTTTACGAAGCGCGCATTTTCCTATATATTTAATTAATTTTTTAAATAAATTATTCTGTCCAAGGTCAAAAATTCTCAGGGTGTATTTGAGGTGTGGCCGAACAAGAGCGACGTAGCAATTCTCTTTTACTTTTTCATCAGAGTACCTTATCACCCATGATAATGATGATCGTGCCAATATAGAACGCACGCGTTACACGAATCATATAATCACCTCAGCTGGCATTATGGAATTCACTTGACAACAAGACGCAATCGGTTTCATTTTTTACGTCTAGATTTCTTAGTAGAGTTCCTCTTGTTCACATCGATAGTCCTAATGTCACTTAGCGAAAAGAAGGTCGCTAACCTTTACAAATCTTCAAACATGGTTTCTTACAGGGTTATACGCGTCTTAGACAACAAAGGGGACAACTTATGTTATCCCATACCCAGTAATTAAGATTATTTGAGCGGAAAAGACGTCGAACAAGAAGATTAGAATGCCGACAATAGGTATAAAGTGCCATATGACCGTTATTCACGAAGAGAATTTTGTGAGATTTCAGGAGACCTTTTGTCATATCGCTTGGTAAAATTTTGGTCAGAGTTTTATAAAAAGATTGTATGGAAGAGGAGCCGGCCTTTTTCCACAAAACATCGTACGACACAAGTGTTTGCTAAAATGTATAACTTTACACTAGAACTTTTTTTATAAAATAAGTCTTCAATTTTTTTCTGATATGTTTTACGGAAAATTTAAGCTTTAGCAATACCCAATAGTTTTGTTGAATGATATTCTTGTGTTACAAGCAAGATAGCATTTAGCATAGCATGATTTCGTTGAATACATTGAGTAGAATATAACGGCGGTGTGGATCACAACTACAACTATTGGTCCGGAGTGTCAATGCCTCTCGGGAAGTAGGAAATATCTTCTCGAAAGTTTTAAAAAGTGATTTACGTAGTTTATCGTGAACACTGATGTAAAAATATTTGAATTTCTGTAGTTTGACTTGCATTGCCGATTACATTACAAATGTAACCCTGCATGCATTTCACGTTCATATAACCTTGAAACGCATTCAAGGACTAATTCTTAACCTGATATTGGCAGGAAATAGTCATTGAATCATAACATCAAAGAAACATTTTACTATGCTCCTATTTCCCTCACCATTTTTATCATTTTGTTAGTTTTCTTTGCTTTACCAAGCTTATTATGAAATAATACAATGGCCACTTGCATACCATCTCGCGGGATGAGTGGTATATATGATTGAAAATCCGCTGTCCTAGTTTGCATCGACAGGTGTTTGAAAGCAGGGCAATAATATAAATTGGTTAATGGACATACCGACGAACTAGGTCAACGTAAGAGGAGATCGTCAAAGTCAATTATCTACCAACTCTTCAGAAGAGCTTAAATATATATCTAGTATAAAATAATTCCTCGAAAAATATAGTAGACATATCGAGGATCGGATTGGTGTGGTGGCTAGAGTACTGGCTAACCATACGGACGGGCAGGGTTCAAATCCCTGCAGAGGAGGATATTTTTAATAGGAAACCTTATCCCTACTTGTGCGCCTTGTGGAGGGCACTTCAAGTACAGTCCTCCGTCTGTCGGATGAGACGTGAAACCGTGGTCCCCTTGGCGCCTTTCGTTAAGAGCAGGCTAATTCCGACGCCGGTTTTCTACCCACCCTTCCTCCCTTACTTGTCACCTATTCCGCAAATGACCTTAGCTGTCGGTCGCCTCCCCAAAATCCAATCCCATCCAGTAGATATGTAATTATTTTTTTAAATGCTGTTTGATAGAAGGATAAGACGTGCGAATGCCGGTAGGAAAGTCTTAGGCAGTACGTGTAAAATATCTTGGAGTGCATTTTTGTCTACAGAAGTGGAAATCGTGGAGTACAAAAGTGTCCTCTGCCCCACGTTATTACATGGCGGAGAAACCGGAGTATGTCAGGTCAAGCATAAAGGCTAAATGTAGTGGAATTGGGGTACCTGGGGAGTGTTTGCGCGAGAAGTAGGATGGATAGAGTAAGGAAAGAGTGGCGGATGAAAGTTTGTTTTCACCCTGCTGTGAGAATAGGCAAGAGTCGACTAATAATACAAATATGAGAGTAAAGTGAATGACTTGAGGGGTAGGGTTAGACCGAAAAAATCGAGGGTGAAGGTGGACGACGAGACTTAAAAATGAGTAGAAGACATCTTAAGAATATGAGAGCGCCGCACGCATTACGGACACAAGGGAGACGAAAGAGGTATGAACAGACTGGGGATAATGGTGTTAATTATTAAGTCATCTAGGTCTAGTAGCAATAGCTAAGTTCTTTGACTTTGCCTTCCCCGACAGGTAATTTCATTTAGATACGTACATATGGAATACGTATGAATGTATGAATTTATTTTTCAATTCCATTGGATGCAGAGCGGGAGATGACATTGAGAATCCGAACTCTTCTTCAGAATAACCAGCGTTGATAATACACCAATAGCTAAGTGGACTAGTTCAATCCGCAGCTCGGTTATAGGACGAAACTTTGCTAAAGCCAACTGGGGCAGGAAGTGAAGTCCCCCTACGGGATTGCTTCGACGATTAGAATACAGTTGGATCTGTTGGGGGACTAGTGAAATTATTTTTATTTCAATAAAAATGTAGTATCTAAATCATTATCTGCCCTTTTTATACCTTAGCCGAAGGATTTCAAAGTATGGAAGGAAATATGCAGAGTTAAAGA
The DNA here is from genome assembly GCA_963169105.1 of Ceriagrion tenellum. NCBI lineage: Eukaryota > Metazoa > Arthropoda > Insecta > Odonata > Coenagrionidae > Ceriagrion > Ceriagrion tenellum. The sequence goes on along the minus strand of OY720638.1, from coordinate 43,232,233 downwards.
GGCTTGAGTAAGCTGGAAGGAAGTCGGAGCCAGTATCAATCAGTTAATTGGAAGGTGTACTTCTCCTCAGTACGGCAGTGAAACTTGTTTATACCAGGGTGAGCATGAGTGTAGGCTAATTGTGAGGCGTTTGAAGTATCTGAAAATTTTTCATGACTTAAGTAGGAAATATGTGAAAATGGAATGGAAGTGATTGGAAATGAGTGGACATAGAAAGAGTGCGTGATAGATCAGTAATGCGCGTACATGAAAGTAGTATTCTTCGTTGAATTGGCTGGTTGAGCGAGTGGATGAGAATTGAATAAAGAAGCAGGTTTATGATTGAGGACTGATTAGTGTGAGAGGAGGAGGAAGGCCATGAAAGTCATGGGTGAATATTAAGGAAACTATGAAATGGAGGAGTTCTAGAATACTTCAGAACAATTGAGCAAGTACGAAGCAATGCATGGAAGTAACAGAAAAAGGTATGAACGGGCAGGAGTTTAGGGAGGATTTTATTTTTTTAAATCCAATTTCCTATGCCTCACACAAATAATAAAGCTTCTTTGACTCCTCCTACCCAGGATGGGACTGGCAATTTGAGTATGTTGATGTATATAAATTTCTGACGAGAGCTTTGTTTTGTTAATGGGTCTAATAACCATGGTGCGTCCCAAAATTAATCTAAACGAATATTTATTGCTTCCCTTTTTCAGTGAACGATCCTGGCTCTGTCATGGATTTCATCCCCATAATGATTCTGATATAATTTTATTATTCTCCAAAGTGAAGAAAAATGATCTCACTCAAAATCATGCAACACGAACCAGAGCCCATTATAATATAACACATCGATGCTTTCGAAAAATCGATTGTTCGTAAAATCCTTCGAAAACCAGAAGAGATAGCGCGGATACGCTTATTACTAGGAATCAAACTTGTTATTTTTTCTAGAACAATCTCTTCTTCGACCCATGTATAACAACTTGTGATTATAGAATTTTAATTTCGTATCTATTTCCGATTTTATTTATTATCCAGGAATAGAACTTATCCTTTGTCTACGTGCGGTCTTAGTCCCGCAGTAGCCTGCCCATAGCTATGCATTGGCATGAATATGAAAAGAATGGCGCGAACAGAACCCACTCCTCGGTCATTGTCTCCATTGACCCTCGATCACTTGGGAGATAATTCTCTAGTTTATAATGATTAGTTAACAACGATAGGCGGTAGGAGGGCAGTAAAGCTGAGACGACACGGACGTTAATCTGTAAAAACGTAACAAGAGGATAGAGAAACTTTTCAAGGGAAGAAGGTGACTTGACCGATTTAATCTGCCAACGTGATTATTCTAAGATTTCCCTGTTGTCGGTGATGGAGTTGACTGTAATTGAAAAGGGGTTCCTTTCTATTTGAAGGCTTGAAGAGAAATTCTTCGTTCCCAAATCCCATGATCATACAAACCTAATGTCATACCTTGGCACGCTCCTTCGCTTTTTTGCCTATTTCTTTTGTTCCTGCACCTTTTCTAAAAAAACCTCCCTGCTCGTCCTGGTTCGACATTTAAAACCTAAATACTCTTTCAGTTTTTGTTTATCTCCCCATCGAGACCAAAAATATTGTTTAAAAATGAATGCAGCAATTCTCGATAATCGAATGCCTGAGTGCCATCCTCTGGAAACATTGAATTCACAAACATTTTTTATTGTTCAATTTATGACAGTAAAATTATCCTACAGCACCATATAAATGCCATTTTATTACTGTTCATTTATATTTTCGACCGGTTTAGACTGTTGAATATCCTATGAGCATAAAACAGGCTGCGCGGTATGTGGAGCTATAGAAAGCTCATTACTATTAAGCTGAAGATGTCAATAGAGTTAACAAATAAGCAATAATATTTCTAAGTGTCAGTTGTAATTTGCCTAGTAAAATTAGCTGAGGTAAAAATTGTGTATAGTATGTGAACTCTACTGGTAGGATCCGGGTACCCAGGTATTCAGCAACGCTGTAAGCTATTGTCATGAGGGTTACATATAATATTCCCCGTTGAAAATGGACACCTGCGATAATTCAAATGAATCTATCAGCAGCAATGCACACATTTTCCAGACTTAGTCCACTCTCATTTCTTTTCTCAGGATGGTTGCCATAAGTCATAACAGGTAGTTATCAAGTAAATATCACAATTTTATCCTCATAGGAAGCATGTAAAAGCGTTAATATAGGCCTCGCAGAAGCAAAAGAAAACGACATGGGATGTGTTCTTTGATCAATGTAAATATATTCATCCCATGCTACTTGGAACATTGTCGATACTTCACAGTTCTATGATACGACTTTTGTCTTATCATGGAACATTGACGTTGGCACTCACCATTTCATATTTCTTTGTGGACCACAGCCATAATTTTTATAATCAAGTTCATACTTTGGAGATCTCAGTAATGTAGCATTCAGCCCTTATGAAAGGATAAAAATAAAACGAAAACCAACCCTTACTTGACGTGGTATCTTTGATGGACATGGCTTTTATTTTGTTACAGAACGGCATTTAGAAGAAAAACATCTTTTTACCACCAAGGCTAACACATTTGTATGGTAATTTGGATATTAAAAATATAACTGCTGAGCAACAGGCTAGTCTTTCTAATGCAATCGATAATCACTGAAATCCCATCGTTGACTATTTTTTTAATATCCTTGTTCATGACATTAAAGTACACCCGTTCCTTCGGTGATGGTCATGTCTCTGTCACCACCAATAAACCACGTACAGTTTCGTGCATTTTCATGCACAAATGAATCTTTGGTTCTGGCTAAGAGAACCACAGTAATAAATATGTAATACCTTAATATTTACATTGGACGATGCAAAATATGAGCCCACTCATTCGGCCCACGTTAACATGATTCGTTGATCGACTGACACATTTTTTCACACTGTATTCGATGCCAGTTTACTAAATTTAAGCACAGTTCCAAGTTCATCCACAGCCACAGTAAACGCCTGGCTGCATTTTTTTGACTAAGAGAAAACTCTCACTCATTTCTCAACACTATTTCATAGCTTGATCAACAGCAGCTTTTTTTTCACAGTTTGCTTATTTGGTGAACTTCGTGTCTTTCTAAAACTGATTCCTTTAAATTGAATCAATTGGTTGAAGAATTAGCTAATTTATTCCATCAATTGCGCAGGTTAATCTGTCTATTATCGATGCAAACCATGGATATCGTCTCCCAGGAGGGTGCAGCGGTAGGATGTATGGTCCTGTGATCTTCTATATTTTAGCCGCTTCTATGGCACTACGAACGGATGGGTATTCCACGGCATATTCATGTTGAGGAACACGGAAATTTCCAAGTTTGTAGATGCCACAGACGAAAAAAACAAGCAAAAGCACAGTAGATTGACGTGGACAAACAGTATCAAAAGATAGTTCCCAGGAGTTGCCACCACTAGCAGGCATTTCAACTTCCTAAGACCAACCACTCAAAACACAGTGCAGACTGGATTGCACGCGGAACAGCCTCACGAATCGTCCCTGATTCCAGCCAGCCAACAAATTGGGGCATGAGAGGGCCCTAGGTGAGGCCCACGGCACCCTCAGAGGACGGGTCACAAGAGGGCTGGGATTTTGGACACGTAGGACGCGGAGGGGGCCGGGGGTTGCATGAGAAAGGGTGCGAGGAAGGCGTGATGTGGGGGCGGAGGGGGCGGCGGGAGGCCCACGCCTGGGAAGGAGTGGCCGGGAGCGGAGCTGCCCCCCTGGGCACGACCTGGACCACCGGGTACGGCCCCGCTGCCGCCCTCCGCGGCTGAAGCAGCTTGGTTGCTCGACGCTCCGTCATGCAGCTTCCGCGTGTGCTTCTTGAGGTCAAAATTCCTGCAGAAGCCCTTCCCACAGATCTTACATGTGAACGGTTTTTTGTCGTTGTGGGTGTGCATGTGGAACGTAAGATTGTAGATTTGATGAAAGGCCTTGCTGCAGATCGAGCACTTGTAAGCCTTCTCGCCGCTGTGCGTCAGTTTGTGGTTCTTGTAGTTGCCCTTTTGGTGGAATCCCTTGCCGCAGAACTCGCACACGAAAGGCTTGTAGCCCGCGTGGATACGGGCGTGTGTGTTGAGAGTGGAACTACGGTTGAATGCCTTGCCGCACGTGGCGCATTTGTGCGGCTTCTCGGCCGTGTGGATGATCTTGTGGCGGCACAGCGTAGACGCCTGGCGGAACCCCTTGCCGCAAATCTTGCACACGAAGGGCCGTGCACCCGTGTGCACGGGCATGTGCCGCGTCAGGTTGTAGTGCGCGTTGAACACTTTGCCGCACTCGGGACACGTGAAAGTCTTTTGCTTGCTGGGCGTGGAGGCCGTCCCAGACGAGGACTCTGAGGCCACCGGCCGGGCAGCTGGAGACGCGGCCTCCTCGCTTCGTGGGCTCGCGGCTTCGGGGGAGCGGTCCTCCGCGGGCCCCTCGGGCGGAGGCCCCGGCGGCGGCTGCGACGACACCACCGAAAGGGCCAACAGGTCAAGGTCTCTCAGAGCCGCGGCCACCATGCCTTGTCCTGCAGAGTCCCCCGGCTCGTCGGCTCGCTGCCCCCCGCGTCTCTGATCCGGCTGGTAGTGGTAGAGGAGTGGGTAGTGCGACAGGAGGTTGGAGGGCCGCGGGATGAGCCCCGCGGCCCCGCCCCTCGGGACGTACTTCTTGAAGGCGGAGTCCAGGATGGCCGGGTTGGGCACGACGGGGAACGGCAGCGTGGGGAGCGGAGAGAAGGGCAGCGGCGAGGGGCCGAGCGCGTCGTCGCGTGGCTCTTCCTCGGAGGGCGCGGTGACCACGGCGGGGGCCATCGGGGAGTGGTCAGTGGTGGTGGACTTCCTTTGGAAAGACCCGGGCTCCATGATCTTGGCGATGGAGAAGGTGAGGACGGCGGGCTGGCTCTTGGGCGAGTGGGATGTGGGCGCCCTGCGGGTGATCGTCTCTTGGTCCTCCCAAGAGGGCACCACGGTGGCCGGCGCTTCCGTGGCCATTGTGCCCGGGAGGAATGGCTGCATTGGAGCCGTGGAGATATGTCTTCGCCGGAAACCCCGTGAACCTGGAAAAATAGATATATTATTGGTGAGAGGACTGAATTTGCACAATGAATATTGTACGAAATTAGAGTATACAATTAACTCCACACAGCCAAAGTAAACAATATTTTTCGAGTCATTCAAAACATAATGTGCATTATAGATCAGTCAGGTATTTGAAAAGAAATTTTATGAGAATAAGTCACTGAATTTATTAGTAAGTTATTAGATGCACATGGGAGTTCCACAAACTATGAAGGGAACAGACGTGATTAAAACTCCTAGGAAGGTACAAGGGAGTCTCAATTCCATGATGTGTTACAAAATCGGTTTATTCGACCATCCAGAACTGTTTGAGAGAGGAAGACCCGTGTTGATAGTTATCAAGGCATAATATTAATATGATGCAGAATTTTAGTTGCTGTGGTGGCTCGAGGACTGATTTCCTGCGCAGATGGTTCAACTCATAGATGAAGTGGAGTTTTTTTTAATGGAAACACAACTCTCATTTGGGTTCTATTAAAAGAGTACGATAAGTACAAGCCGAAGAAAAATACTTAATGGTGAGCTAATACGTAATTAGTATTTGCTAGGAAATAGACAACTCGCCAAATTAGTAAATGTATGTCATTATCATCTTTAATTTACGAATGAGTTAATGAAAAGATAACCACTAGTCAACTTTGAAAACTGGTGTTGCCGCAAGACAAGACGAGACTTGATGTCAGTCTAGTCTCAGTCTTGTTTTTCGTACGCGGGTCGCGTCTCAGGTCTCGTCTCGTGAACTTTAGTTTCGTCCTGGTCTCGAATCTCCAGCATCCCTGCATCGACGGCACGGTCATTTTGCACCGCAACTTGACATATTTATGGAAAACGTATGAGTTAAAGCACTCTCTAATGAAATTAAGTTATTGACACAAATCCCTGGGTTGGAACTAAAATATTTAACATCCTTAAAATACTATTGAATGGACTAGTTTCATTTAAAAATGCTATAATGTGGCTAAGGGTATTTGAGTCATCTCCTAGGATGGACACTGGGTTTCAACCTAGCTGCAGTCCGTTAGACACTAACCGGTATTTGTCACTCCGTCAGGATGTTGTATGCTAACAGGGCAGTCGCATGAATTACACTGATGTGGTATTTCCTCCTCACTTGCCCAGTCCTTCCACTTACAATTCTACACCAACATGCTACCGTGCGAGCTGCCGCATGGGCGTGTGGCATGGGGTGTTTGGACACCAGCCGCGTAAATGAGAGAAGGATGAGGTTTTGGGAGGTGAAAATGTGAAGTACATTATGACCTTATTTCCATTGGAGGTCGGGTTTTATTATGGTCATTTATTGTGCGTGGTAATAATGAATATTTTTACCTCTCTATGCGGGAATGACTCGTATTTTATCGAGTTTGTCAGTTCCAGAGATTTTGTGTGGCATCAAAATGATATTCCTGTGCAGCTCTGAAACACACCTGTTCTGAATTTGTCAAGTGAATCAAGCCTTGCTTACAGCCTGCGAGTGTCTCGTGGCTAATCCCCCTAAAAGCTGAGAAACACTACACACCTACTCGCTCGTAGCAATTTTTAACGAATCCGAAACTTTCCTTCGCATTATATTTTGAAATATTACACAATTAATAATCTGCATAATAATTTCCTCCTAATTTATCTCCCACTATCACTCCAAGCACTTTGACGTTAGTCCAATTTTCTCCATTGCACTTTTCCATTTTTCTCCTCGCGGACATTTCAAATTCCTCCAATCTTCTCCCATACCCTGTCCTCAGCGTCCAGATTTCTGCGCTGCAGACTGCACGCTCGGGCTCTTCGCCTGTCCCTCCTTATTTATCTTACACAATGCTCCTGTCACCTTTTTCCTCCAATCGGTGAGTATTACTTTCGCTCACACAATTCTTATCTTAATAGTCATCCTCCTCAGCTGATTTTCCTTCAAGATATGACATTGGTAGCGACAGTAACTGCTAAAATTTGTGTCCTCTTATTTATACATTTATACAGTTTGTGTCCTCTTATTGTTGCATTTAACTTGCATACCAATCGAAATTCTTAGCCTCTACTCCATTGGTGGAATCTACAGCATTAAAGAAATTGTATGCAGAAAGGCTTCTCGGGATTCCATCCAGATTGGAGGGTCTGAGACCATCGTTTCGGCCGCTTACACTGTAGCCGTCCTCAGGGTGATGATCATTCCGTCACCAGCTAAGAGGGATCATCTAATCACCCTGAGGACGGCTGCAGTGTTAGCGCCCGAAACGTTGGTCACGGACCTACCAACCCCTGATGGAATCCCGAGGAGCCATTCTGCATTCTATTCACCGGGAAAGCCTGAAATATTTTATGACACTGGGTTTTTACTGAAAAATATCTGTATCTTGCCTACCCTGGAAGGAACGGCGTGATTGGTATGTATGTATGTAAATATCTGTCTCCGTGATCTTGTCAAACTCCATCAGATTTGCCAAGGGTACATTAGTTTTGCTTAGTGTTTCCCAATGGCCCAGTTCGCAGTTAACAGCCCTTCCACAGAACTTTCACAAGTCAAGCGGTACGTGGCAGTCATCGTGAGGGAGCGGTGCCGGCAGGGGCTCACGGATAAACACCTCACAGAGAAACCAGCGCACAGGAGGGCGTTCGGAATTGGTGCGTGCCGTCGCAGGAGCAAGCGCCGTACACAAAAGCGCGCACGGGGTGATATCAAAAGGAGTTTGTGATGGGAAAAAACCGGGATGTCAAGGCGAAGGCAAGGATCTGAAGAAAAAGGGGGCTTCCCTCAATACCATTGAAGAGGTAGTGGGGGGGTGGCGGGGAGGGGGAATTGGTGTGTTCCGGGCGAGAGAGGGTTGGGGTGAGTGGCAGATGGGGACGGAGAGCATCGTGTGGCGTGATTGAACAGCCGATTGAGGGTGATCGCGCCGAGGGAAGTGGCAGGGGGTGCGTTGCATTCAGACTCTGCCCCCCTTCCCTCCAGCGCCGCCTCCCCTCCCACCAAATCCATCCTTCTCCGCCTAACGTAACGTCGCCGGCCCACCCCCGTTACTCACTAAGAGGGATTGTCAACCCCCCCTCCACCCACCCAATAGCTGCGGCCACATCTTAATCGATGAGGAATTAAAAGACGGGAACTCCTCGGCCCCGGAGGGCATTACTGACGCATTCAATCCACTTGAAAAGCTATTGGTGCGTGCTCGTGTCGTTTCTGACTGACAAGAAAATTGTGCCGCCACTATCCGCAGCCATTGCGCCCTTTCTCTTGTGCCAAGTGCGCAGCCGACGAGCTGCGCTCACATCTTTTTTCGAAGCCAGCGTAATTACTGAGGAATCTGCCCGCTTCCGGAAAACCACGGTACGTGGCACCGCATTGCAACACTTTCGGCAAGTGAAAAGACGACTGTGCATCGGAGGAGGTGAGCTACATGCATCGCAAAACCTGGTGGTACCAGCCCAAGCAGCGGGAGACGTCAGGGGGAGGAAGGCATAAGAGGGTGGCTAAGGACCTTGGGAGATCCTTGGTTCTTTTGCAAGAACATCCACGCCCGAACTCGACGTCCTCTAATATTATCCGCTATTGAGTGTCAACATGACCTGCAATGGCTACACTCCTCACAACTTTTGATTCGACACTTCTCGATTGATTTATCATTACGCGTTTTTATGCACAGAACTAAACAGTGCGTACATTCCAAAGTTTTAGCGAAAATTCTTTTGTTCGAAATGGATATGAAATACAAACAAAAATTTCAGGAATTCAATGCTAAATTCTTTGTAGTGACTTCTGCACATTTTACTATGCGGTCAACCGAACCAAATTTTGTTTACTACGAGATCAACCTGATTTTGACCGGGTTTTAAGCCTCTTTTCCATTTGCCCGTGGGTTCAAAGCCCCTACTTTTATTGCCATTGGTCGAACTGTTGAGATAAACTCACAGCATAGATGCTAGGAGATCTGTCCGGCGATTCTTTCCTTCCAACCAACTTCCAACCAATACGACATCTAACTGCTGCACATTTTTACGTGAATTATAACTTGATTCTCTTGACCACAGCTATTTGCACTTTGATGAAGCCAGTTTTAACGTGAGGCGATATCGCAAGGCATGGAGGTGATCATATCTGGCTACGTCAGCGGAGGCAAACGAGATATACTGTGTTAAGAAAAAATTAATTCTGATGAAATTCCATAGAAATCAGAAACAAAAATAAATGACTATGTGCACAAATGTCTATTTTTTCCCCGAATTATTTCGTGATGCGATAGATTTTAGGTTATTGATTACGACTACTTTGCAAAGTAACTTGTGAATGATACCAACTACGTGAAAATAATACATCGGAATTTCCTCATTTTTGGGGTCCAATTCCGTAACTTTAGCCACAAAAATTACTGTTGTTTCACCCCAATACTGATTTACGTCAGTAGCATTACTCTTGGTTTTTGTAACGCTTGGCTGAGAATATAGAAATCTTTTAAAGCACGCCTCGCCACTCGATTCTATCCGCTCCTGATTCCAGTTCTGTTCCCCCACTTTTCATGGCCGATATTCTACCTCTTGCTGTACATCTTTGTGGTGGCTTGAAGGGTAATATGCGGGTATGTATAAAATTCTGGGCAAGGCCCCTTCATCGTAAAAAACCGACAATTTTTCCCTATCTAAAGCATGTAGGTAAAAGGCTCCCTATTAAATTCAAGTATCTTCAAAATTGCCAGGAAGTCGACAACTTAAAAATTGCCACCCATCACTGACGATGAATTTCGCGCAGGAAAAAAGAGAGATCTATGGGAAATTAAAGAATATCTCAGATCAAATGGACGGAGAGAACTACCAACGTTGATATCCAATGAAAAGTTGAAGAGTAAAGATGGATATTACAACCTGTGCAAAGTACAGGTAGAAGATACAAACTTACTGGAGACATTTTCTGGGACAGCAGACCCATGGTGACCAAATTGGAAGGAAAATGAACTGGTACAATTACCAAGGGTGAAGAAGACATCAGACAAACTATGAAGGACGGCAAACAGAACGCGTAATACAGTAAGAGATAAGTTAGTAAGAATGAAATGATTAGCTGACAGGAGGCTGGAGTGAAGAGATACAGCAAATCAATTTTCGCGTTGATGACTGTTATTGCGCACTAGCTCTCAGAGAAAAAGCCTGAAATTCATACCTAAGATAGTTTGAGAGAAATATAATTTCACCTGGGATTCTATGAATTTTGCCTCATTTGAAATAAAAAAATCTTACTCTTCCAAGCACACCAAAATAACATCTCCTTACCGAACTAAGATTATTTCCGAGATATTTGCCGAAAAATACCATCCCTTTCATGGGGGAAACAGTCCGTGTACACATTCCAGAGGTCTTCCTAAAAAAATAAGGAATTTCTAACGACTTAATCTCATCAAAAATTAATAGTGGGAAGTTTGTATGTTTTCCAAATACTTTTAAAAATTAATTATACTGTCACTTCAGTAATTTTTTCATAAAAATCCTATCGTTTTGAAGGAGTTTTAAACCTGCCGCGTGAAAAAAATGAGCCAAGTTAAAGACTTACGTGTATGTTTTCATTTAGTTACTTTGGATTTTAGATGTATTAAAATGTACTATTGCACCATTAATAATGCAACAGTTTATTTATACTTCTTACAGCCGCTGAAATTGAAAAGTATAATTACATGTTCTCCATTTTGACTAGGGAACTATAACACCCAAACCTTGTCCTATAGAAAAAGTTCTCCCTTGCACCGCGGCCATTTGAGAATATTACAACGTGCGACGTAGGAAATGTACGATTTCTCGCATGTAATGGTGTACGAGTACAGTATTAGGATCTGGGTCCCTATTCCTAGGGCTTCAACTGAGATTGATTTGAACTCATTGAGATGGATTAGAACTAAAAACACCATCGTTCGGCAATTTTATCCTTTCCCGATAACTCTCATGACTCCGGTTTTGTATCCATAATCCCATGTGCACGTATACATCAACAATATTGGAGGTTTCCTTTGCCGCAGCAACACTAATTCTGAGGAGCGAGGTAGCACCCATGTGTACATCATGCATACACGGTCGTGAACAAACCCCGCTTTGGGGATTGCTACGACTTCTTTCAAGAGTTGCCCTTATCGTGGGATTCCACTGCAAGAGTTATTGTGTGAGAAATAGCGAGCACTATATATATATAGCTGCGGAGGAAAGCTCAAAGAAACTTGCGCCATGAGACGTGGCCATGAAAAGTCGTATAAAGGAACGACTTCGTTTTCAGTTGAAGGATGCGGAGATGGACTGTAACCAGAACGGAATGAAAGCCGAAGATCAGGCGAATGCAGGCCGAGGACCATGATCAATGACGCCGCCAGCCAATGGAATCGCGCCGTGGTTTCGAGAATGGGTGTCAAGGAATTAGATCATGTCCAAGAAATTCCAGTCTAACTTGCAAAGCCCTGGGCCACTACCGTCCACTCAACTCAATCTTGAGAGCGGAGTTGAACTAGTGTCCCTGGGAATCTTAGGGACAAATTCACACCATTACCTAATGTGTAAATCAATATATCGCCTCGCAAGTTGCCTCATAAACGCTCGAGGGGTCAGGGTGCGAGCGATGAAGATGGAGAACATAGCAAAAGGTGATTGGAAGAGGTAAAGTATGACGTGTGTATTAATGGACTTATATCTATCTTTTTTGTAGTTATTAATTTTACATGGGAAAATGAAGCTCTCACGGTCCTTTTTTCGGTTATTTCTCTCTTACTTGAGTAGTAGCACTTCACTTTAAAATGCTTCAACGGCCAAGGAAATTTCACTCGTGCAATCAGATACTTGCGAACTAACAACAATGAACATGTTCTCGGTAGCCAGGTTGGTAACGCGCCGGCCCCGTTAAGTCAAAGTATAAAGGCTTGGGTCTATAAATTATTACCGTAGAGGGTTGGTTAATTAACAAAAAACTAAAGATCTATTCGCTAATTAAAGTAGGCAGGTATAATTGCAAAGGAAAGATTATTTACGGGTGGAAATGGTGGTGAGAAACTCGATTACAGGGTGGTCGATTGGTTTCATGGGGAGGCAAAAGACGAGTGATGTCATTTGTGTCCTTGAGGACAGGTGGGTTGAAGGGAACGGGTAATATTACCTGCGGAGTTCGGAGGCGAAAGGTGGAGGAAATTCCGTCGTAGACATTTCTTTATTCATAACTAAAGGCACCAAGGGGCCCGCATTTAAGCCTCCCGTTCGTAGGACGGAGAACTACAATTAAATTGTGCATACTAAGCACCAAAGTAGGGATCAGAACTCCCCTGACATATGTGCTCCACTGTCAGGATTCGAACCCCAGCCCTAGGTGCATGAATCTAGCATTCTAGCCTCCACACCACCCCGATATCTGAAACCCAATTTTCTAAGGCACCACAGATATAAGACTTATTCGAAGGACGGAGTACTGTCATTGGATGCCTCTCTTCATGGAGTGAGTCAAGGATAGATATTCTGATGAAATATTTCGCTTACCGTCGGGATTTGAACCCGCCTCCTTGGGTTTAGAAATGAGTACTTTAAACATTTTACCAATGCAATACCCTGGTACTTACGTAGTCTGGTTATTTTGATCGAAAATTGGCCTTAGGGAATCACACAGTTCTTAATCGTTCAAATGAGTACTTAATTGACAATTTTCATACGATATTATTGGTACCTGAAAGTATGTGGAACTGGGGAACGTAGATCGAATATGTTGCTACTTAAACTGGTGATGAAAGTTTTTCTTATAGCTTGGTCTAAAAAAGATAAAAGCAAAATATGATGTATTATTAAAATTTGAAGAGAGATTCAAACAGAACAAGAGGCACGGTGAGAGGACCAGTCCTGCAGCTGGCTAATTGAGATCATTTCCATTGCTGGAACTCAAATCACCGCTATCTATTTGCCCGGGCATACGAATGCCCACAAGAATCACTTTTTATGCAGCGAGACAGGTCAAACAAATGGCCTGTTCGTTTCATCCTTTTTCACAGAAAATAGTGTTCCAAGACGTCATATATTTTTATTTAATATAGATTATAGGTCGGAATTCTATATCCAAAGACTGCCATAGGGGTCGCTGTCTCAGCGTGTGGCAGGGGTTTAAGACACCTGCACGAAATGAGGGAGAAGGGAGGAAAAGGATGGGAGAAGGGATGAAATGTGATATATGGTTTTACGGATTACTTTCTTGCTCTGTTTGCTTTGTATCTATTAGTGTCTTGTGGCCCCCAACTCTATTCTTTTAAAGGCAGTGTAACACTTAATCCGTAGCAGTGTTCAAATAGTTGACCTTCCTAGGTATTTTTCTCGCGTATTTAAAATTTCTACCATCATACTTGCGGAGCACACAAGATGAGACCTAATAGGAGCCTCAACTCTCTTTCAAGTTTTCTCCCAAGGACTTCCCTCCTAGTCGCTCGTAGAACCATAGCCCCTTGGTGTGATGCCATCTCTTTTAAAATTTCCTGAGTTTCATTCAAACGCAGGTGCTAAACGAATACGGAGATTCATTAGTAGAAAATCCATCACCGAAGAGGAATAACCCAGACATTTTTCCTTTAACAAATACAATCGAACTTTGGCATGTTAATGTGCCTTGATCATCACAAAATGTTCGTGCTTTTTAAGTTACCAGCTGTGGAAAATTTACATGCGCAGATCACAAACAGTATAATATAATATTAGCATAATGGTAGTAATTTTTTTCAAATTGTAAATTTAGTTATTCGTATTTTCGAATTCCGTACAAAAGCTGCTTAGGACTCCATGTCACGGAATACTGTTCGACTACAATTCAAGAGGATTTTTTCAGGTCTTCATTCCAACTTAGAAGATCCCAAAAAATCAAATGCTTGCCCATTCATATATATATTTCCCCATTCACTATTTAAAACTAAGGGCCATTTTCTGAGACATAACGGTATACTGGAGATGGTTAAGGAGAGAGAAATAAATGGAAAGTATTATCGAGGAACGCTAAGTATGAAACTAAAAAAGTATATACTGAAGATGGGTACAATGAGGAAATACAAGGGAACAGAGCAAAAATGATATGAAAAGATGGTTGAAAAAGAGGAATGGTTGTGTGTTATTTAGAAAATGGCAGTTATTTTTCACAAGATAATTTTCTTCAACGATGGTTTCTAAGACGATAACATTTTCAGACAGGTAAGGTGAAAAGAGAATGGATATCTGCAATGAATTTTATCAATCTTCAAATCAGAGGATTCAAATGCTGTTGATGATCAGTTCCAGAGTGTGTGATGGCCTTTAATGCTGATTTCCATGACTTATATAAAAAGCAGTGATTATCCAAAATTCGTCAGAATTAGTTCCAGTTACGAAAGTAAGACTGTATGTTTCGCGACGCACACCACTCACGCGGAACTACAGCGTGGCGACCACGAGGCGCGGCCATCTTGGAGAGGGCGCGAGAGGCAGTGCCGAGGAATCCGCACGCGGAGCTCGGCCCCCGCAACCGTCCTCCTCCCCCGCCTCGCCCTACGCCTCGCCGCCTCGCCACCGCCACTCCCTCCCCCCAGGACGCCTCGCCACCACTCCCTCGCCTCTTCCACCTCCTTCCCCAGCCCCTCCATGCCCACAATTGTCACGGGTCCCCCTCAAACAGGGGAAGTGGAAGAGTGGAGAGCGCGGAGGAGCACAATGCCCCATCATCCACGTCGTCCCATTCTTCTCCCCGGGCGCGCCACTTCCCCTTTCGGTTCGCTGTGCTCGCTGCTGCCTCCACGCGCCCCCCCTCCAACCACTCGAATGAACCCCCCTCCATTCCTCCTCCACCTCTCCCGCGCAAATCGTCATCGCCACATGCATTATTCGTACAGTCAACATTACACGCACTTTGTACAGCGGATGGCATGCGCGAGGGGGTGGAAAGCACCCTAACGACCGCACCAGCACCATTTCTCCATCCATCCCTGCCCAACCCCCGCCCCCGCCTCCGCTTAGACCACGGTTCCACCAACCCATACCGCCTTCCCCCATACCCACCCAACCTCCCCCCTCTAGGCTGTGGCTCACGAAGCACACGGGCAAATATTTAACCACGGCGATTGCCTGTCGAATCGGTTTCAACTTGGGGGAGAATGGTTGAAGGGGGAAGGAGTACTGTAGACCCGCCATATGCCCCACACCAGCCACGAAAACAATCGCGCCACATCTGCATCCCCATCTCTCCAATGCCACTCCCTAACCCCCTCTACCCACAATTCTGTACCCCTCATTCCTCTCCCCCTCCCCTTGGCGACTCTGGACCCCTTCACCCCATTCCTTTCCCCACTCCGCTATATACCCTTTCATCATCAGGAAATCACCTCCCTCCAACCCCCTCCTCTCCCCTTACTCCCATGACAACACAAGCGAGCTCTCCAAAATCATATAGCCGTTTTCATGTTTATTATACGTGGCTCTCTCACGATGATGAAGCACTACTTTATGCGAGCAAGTGCTTTCAATATCGCTCTCAAATTGTTTCACGTCCGCATTTGAGTCAGCCCCCTCACCATATCCTTGTGTTAAAATAACAGACAAGCCAACTGATTAATATTTGCATCCTTCCCCTCTTTTGAATCGCTCCGGTGACCATTCCCGCGGAGATGAGGAACTCGAGAAGCCTGCTTTTTTCACGGTGCTTCAACATGAGTGCACCCCATCCCGTGGACCGATTTTGGATGAAACTCTGCGCGGTTACGAGTGCAAACATTAAAATACACTAGTACCTCTCCGGCTGGAATTTTAACGCGACGACTTCTTGAAACATAGTGCAATATAAACTCAATGCTAAGGGCAAGTCTTTGGAAGAAATAGTTTGGTAACATTGGACCTTTCCTGGAACATAATACCCTCATGAGAGCTCTACTGCGAGGAACAAGAGAGGGAAAATTCTCGAGAAAGACCAATAATCGAATGCATCAGAAAATTTCAGAGATATGTCAAAATCCAAACGGAAGAGGGAATAAACCTGTCAGCTCAGAGGAGTGGAGAGCGGGGGAAAACCAATCTTCCGATTAATGGCTACCAGTAGGAGTATTTAAGGTAGTTTGAGCGAGATAGATCCTGAGTCATAGTACAGACCATAGTCAGAGTAAACGTTTTAATTTCGGCAGCTGTAGGAAGCTTGATTAAATATTGAATTAATTAATTGTGAAATATTATACTTTTATACGACTGACATTCTAATCAATTAAATAAAAATATCTTCTTAAGTGTTTAACATGGCTAATTTTTTCCGCGGTACTTAATAAAGTGCACTAATAAAGGTGTCTTGCGTTTCTGAAAAATTCATTTCAGCAATAATATGATTTCTTTTCAAAAATAGTCGATAAAACATTCAAATTAACACTGTTAATTTCTTGACGAGATTGGTATCTTGGTATTTCCTCATTTTTTAAAATAAGGTCTCTCAGGAGTGCATACACATACCATTTCCAACATTAAAGACCTCGTGTTTTCGTCTATGATCTCGGAGAGTATTTGGGTAAGGTGCTGATATTTTGATATCTTTCGAAGATTAAGATTTTTCTATAAAATGGGACTAAAATAATTGATTTCAACATGAAGTGATAATTTAATTAAATTTCCATAGGATTCAACATATTTCGACGACTTTCTTAGGCCATTTCGGACTGTCACTTACAACCATACGCAATAGCAATCGGTCGAATAGGACGATCATGCCTCCAAATCCGAACCGAGCCCAACTATGCTCATCTTCATTGCTGAAAGCAGTTGCTCATGTCACACAAAATGTGCCACAAAAAATTTGGCAAATGTATGTGGTAATGAATACACTAGGTGAACAAGTATTTACCACACTTTTACCAGCACAGCAATATAAGGATATTTACATAAAGTAGTCCTTCGAGATGAGGCCTGAGAAGAGGTTAGCATAATAACGAAAAATTAATATACATCAACTCTTAGGCAAACAGAAGAACATCGTGTTCATCCAGTCTTAGAGATAGGTATCATGCATGACCTCCAGTTTTTCGCGGAAAATAAAATCACCAGATAGCCTGCTCGACTAAGACGTTCTATATCGGTATTTAAACATATCTCGTTATGTGAAATATTTCTCCAAGCAGAAGTATTTGCATCCATTCAGTGCTGATATGCATAAACTGATGCGGTAATATCAAATCGCACTTCAAGTTATTTGCCCATTAACCACTTCCCCTTTCTATACGTATATGTTTACCCTCCAGCCTGTCGATCATAATTTATGCGTGCTTAGTATCGTCGAATTGACGGCTGGGATAGGGAAGTGCCGATTCAGTGGTAGCACGTTACCACAGGGTCGCGCCAGGTAGATATTTTCTAGAAATTCCATAACTGAGAGAATTTGCTTCGTCCGTTGAATTTCATCCGGTATTCGTCAAGTTTTTTTTCCTGTAAGGAGTTCAAAAACTCCAGGGTATCTTGACTCGTTATCCCTCCACATAATTTACGACTGCTATATATTGATGTTCCAGAGGCTATATTGCTGTGCTTGGTTAGCAATTCACACTAAATATCCATATATATATATATATATATATATATATATTTTTTTTTTTTTTTTTTTTTCTATTCAAATAGCAGATTATAAGTGAATGGAAACCTCTTAGCACTGGCAAACAAGAAAGAGATTAGGCTTCATGGAAGGAGCGAAAAGAGGTAGAACGTGTACCGAACTAATAAATGAACTCGTGTACGGAGATAGGGGCGACGACAGTGAAAGTATAGAAGATACTTACCGTGCTACTTCACAACCTACCTTAGCCGGTAGACCACCAACAATTAGCTTTACCATTAGATAAAAACTTTCGTAACGCATTGCAGTTTATTTTAGAAGCTTGGCGGAGGTTTTGAGAGGTTTTCTTTCGGACTTCGCCAGATTCAGCCCACGGCCACTTCCGCAGTACACCCACAGGATGCATCCTCGTCGTTTGTGATGAACAAAAAGATCTATTGTCAGAGCATGGACAAAAACATCTACTTTTCCTGACTATCCACTACTGTATCTCTCCAAGTGTGCCTAGGGGAGAGAGGGGATGCGTTTGTGTCGGTGGTGGTGCCCGTGGGGACTGTGATGAGGTGTTGCAAATCGCAGGAGCGGTGGTGAGCAGGAAGGAGCTCAGAAGGGTGGAACCTTTGAAAGGGGTTTGGTATCTAGTTGGACAAGGTTTTTTCGAGCCTAGAAAATAGCGGCGTTTTGACGTAATGGTTTCAAAAAATTCAACTGACACCCTTTTAATATTGATAATTGCCGAGGCTATGAAGTCACGTCCACGAGATAATCGAGATTGTGTACTTTCTGAATGGGATCCCGGGTTTTTGTTCATAGGAATGAAGAGTGTGAGAAATAGTAATCGCGTATGGAAACGTATTTGATGTATGTAAAGTTGCAGTAATTAGTGTAACTTTTCAGAAATTTCGCTCTTTGGATAATGGAGAATAGATGAATATTACTAGATTAATTCGAATGTCAAAAATAGACGTATATTTGGTAGCGTAAAAACGTTTGGACAGTTTCGAACTCTGAAAATGCGAAGATAATTTTATCTATGCGTTCGAATTATTCATAGCAATATGATCGAGAAAAGCTATTTATAGCCGCAAAAATAGCTTTTAATAGTCCTGCATGAGTGATCTTCTAATGCCCAATTTGAACTCGGGAGTGGTTCGGATATTACAGACTCATATTTTGATCATACGCCAAATCTTTTCTGAAGACAACTTCTCCAGGGTCAGTGTTTATTCTTTGATGCATGCCTAGACTGTTTAAACTGGCTACAACGGTTAACCACAAAGTTTAAAACATATATTTCTATTGCTACAGTTATCGATCCATTGAATTGTGCTGCTGGATTTTTTACTTCTATTTACGAATAGTTCATACATATCTCACAAGTAACTATCAGCTCCTTCATTTTTCTCTTCTTTAGTCTCGCAAATAATTTAAGAAAACGGCTAGAAGTATGACTTTCTGTTTTAAAATTGAGGATAAAGGCTCAGGATTTTCTTTCATCCCTTACTGGTTACGTCAATTCTTCTTCAGGACAAATCTGCCTTTACTCGCTAATAATCCTACTGGACTGAACAAAATCGAATATCATCCTCGACTCCGACAATTTTGCATATGAAATGGGTCCGTCAAAAACGATCTATCTATGAGCAGAGATACTCCGCTATGATATGGGGATTAGCGAAACATTTATATTAGTATTACGAACGCTCGAACACAACATATTAAGAGATATCGAGTTACAGCTATGTTAATCTCAACCCATGGAAGAAGGCAAAAATATCATTACCCGCGATTTACGTTTTTAGTGTTCTAATGTAAATATATTTTCTATATTTGACGCAAATCCTATGTGTACGTAATTTCTGCGTAGAGATGTAAAAGTCATTTCTGTGATTTGATTCGAATTTTAATATCAAATAAGAAAACCAGACTTAATTCTGATTCGAAATGTATTTCCGAATTTTGAGTTTCCGAGTTTTGAGTTTCCGAGTTATATTTGTAATTATAAAAACGATTCCGAATTTCGATTGTCATAGCAAGTAGAAAATCAGATTATTATTCGAAGGAGACGATCAGAAATTCTATTCGTGTACAGAAAATCATGAATCACATGTCGTAGTAAGGGGTGATGCACGATATTTTCCCGTCTCCAAATTTTTCATTATACTATATTGCACATTTTCCGTATCTTCACGACATACCCCCGATTAATTTTCGAGCACGTAAGGAAGAATCGAAGGCTAGGGGAGGTAGGTCTATCAATCCCTCTAATATTAACCTTTGTTCGCCTTCCAGTCCTCTACGGCAAGATATTTTCTGATGATACGACACGATAAATTGTTTAAACATAGTTCACGAGGTTTGTTCAAAAGGTATTGGATCTTGCTATGTGAACTAAAGGCTACTCCAATAATGGATTAAAATATCTCATGACCTTCAAGGTATCTGTCTTCTCGCTCCACATACTTTGTCCAGTGATACTCCTATCGCTGGAAGTTAATCGTCTACTTTTTAGATGACACATATCTGTGTCATCGCACGTTGGATTATCGCCTCGAGGCTTTCAAAACAAGGTTCTTTCGAAGTTGAACTCATCTTTGGGAATAACCAAAAAGCAAGAACCATGCCAGAGGAGAAGATAATTTGGCAAGCCAACAGAATACCATGCTCTTTCAGGAAAATGTGCATTAGGTGTGTGAAATGATCTGGTGCTATGTTATGATGCAGCCGACAGTTCTTTTAGGCTAACACCCCCGGTTTCTTGCGTCGAATAACGGAAATAACACAACAGAAGACTTCAAGGCAGTATTTCTTATTCATGATCTGACCTTAAGATGCATCCTCACTACTCACGATGTCCCGGCAGTGGATAAAAACCCCAGTGGCTTGTTCATGGTCTTCCTGAAAGCTGGTCAATCTACAGAGATACGCGGTAGCCTTCAAAACTGTTATTCTCCCGTTAAATCTGCGTAGTCACCATGAAGTCATCGCCAAGATATTGCTAAATGCTTTCGATAGTTTTTACCAGTGAATAACAAGTGTCTTGAAGAACTTGATGCGATTGCACTGCTGTCACAGTTACTGAGGCGACCAGCGACTACTCGCAAGCGCAAGCTACTGGAATGTAAAAGGTTATGTTTGTACACAAAATTCCGCTCCGTCCATAATTTACCGAGCCACAAGTTAATCATCATTCTTTAGAATGTAAAAGAATACGATCTGACACATTTTGAACCTTTGAAGTAAGATTTGATCTCAAAGAGCCTGAGGACGATGCACGGATCGGACATCGAAACGTCTGCCGCTATGGAGAGCCTGACCCTGTGGAGAACCCCTGAAGACATTCTGCAGGTATCCTTAAAGTTTACTTCATGATGCGCCACTAATTTTCCCCCCAAGACGTACCTGCTACCTGCTTGCTACAATCTGCTACCTTACCTGCTACAATCGAAAACCTATTGACGATAAATTCTCAATGATTCATACATCTACCACCATGGCTAATAATCGCTGGCAAAATATGTTGGCTCTTGAGAGGAAAGAGATAACCTCGGAGAACTCGTACTTACTCCTGTAGCCATTGAAAACCCAAGTGGTCTTTGGCCTCGCCAACCAAGCGCCTCCTTTTACGCTTTTAAAAACCATAGAGAAGTTGCGTAAAATTCTCTAGTTCGGATAGTTGTGGACGCCAGGATGCTTTGAAAACTTTTAGTCATATTTATGTATCCTAACAATATTTTCAGTTCGTAATTCTATATAACAATGAAAACGGCACTTCAGGTCCTAATCAATAGGATTTTATAACATTCAAAAAAGAAGGTAATCAAACTACCATTCCTCAATTGCTGAAAAATCTACTTTGGTGGGACTCGCAACCGCGACCTCATTGCGAGAAATTTACCCCAACGCCAACATAATGTCCTGCGCAGTACGCTCCCCTTATAACGCATTCTCTCGCCTTCCCAACGTCCCTGTCTTATTATCATCTAAAAGATTAAATCGCCATCATATTGGCATTGGATTAAAAAATTTGCGAGTGTAGACAATGGAGCAGGGTACAAATGGTTGTCGAAGCCTGATTTCGTGTTGTCAGAGGTGAGTGTTGGAAGTATCACGGGTTCAGCTGGCCGTTTGTCATAATTTGAGGATCATTCTCTGTCAACAACGGAACTGTATGGTGGGTAAAGGTTGAAAGGAAACAATCCACGTGCATTCCATTATTTGACAAGTATTTAAATCCACCATGCGTGATAATTCATCTCTCGCGCCCTAAAATTACGACATTCAAACAAGTTGTTGTCTCACTGGCGATGGAAAATTGATGTAATTTCCGTAATTGAATGGGGTTGAATGTTAAGGGAAGGAATAATTAGGAATGGAAGAAGTTTGGATAGAAACCCGGCGCGGCGTTGGCATTAGCCTGCGCTTAATAAAGGCGCCATGGGATCCTCAATGAGATAATCTATTTGAAGGATGGACGATTTCACTTGGAGTGCTCTCGGCATAGCACCCACGGGTAAATGGAAATTCTGCTGATATATTTTTGCCACAACAGAGATTCGAACCTAGACCCTCGGATGGGAATGAAGCACTCTATCCTCCTCGTCAACCTGATTTCATGCCATTTAAAAAAAGCTGGCCTCAAATGCCCACCAACCATCGCTAACAATGAAAACGACCGCTCCACCTTCATGAGCTACCCCTTTCCTCCCGTTATCCTAGCCTTAATAAACTATTTTTGTTTGGTCGTCAGTGCACTTCAGATATATCATGGGGAACACATCTACAAAACATATGCACCCCAGCATTAAAGGAACTCAGTTTTGTTAAGCGTATAATATGAAGGTCTTCGGATGAAAAAGTCAAAGAGAGATGCTACTTTGCTCTGGTTAGACCACACCTCGAATACGCCGCGAGCATTTGGGACTCTGGTCATTAAGATATAATAAAAAAAATTAATAAAAATACAAAGAAAAGCTGCACGATTCCATAAAAACTCTTACAAGCGAGCATATGGCATTTTATAACTTTTAGAGGGATTAAGGTGGGACCCCCAGAGCCTCGGGGGCTACACGCTAGGCTTAGCTTGCTAAGGAAATTCAGAACTGGTATGTTCCAGAGCGACACAGAAAATATTATCATGACGCCTCACGAAATATCTACGTCTGACAGATGCGATAAAATAAGAGAGATACACTACCGAACAGATAGGGACAAAAACTCGTTCATTCCGCGCACAATTAGCGACTACAATAAAAACTGAGCTCCACTAAATACACTCCCGTAATACACGTCCCCATTTCACCTCCCAAAACCTCATCCTTGGTGTTCTAACACCCATTGCTACACGCCTACGTGAATATAGATGAACCCGGTGACGCGGTTTTGCACTGCTAGTAAAATTTTACATTCCAAAGTTATTTAAAGATAAACGTAACATCTCTACCCAAGGCAGAATTAAAAACCGCGAACTTTCGATTTCCAATAACATTTGTCGATTTCCCAGCGTATCCGTTGTAGAATATTTTCCCTCATCTTCCACCAGGTTTAAAGGTTACACTGTGTCAATCGAGTTTGCGAAGATCGATTGAGGCTTTATCTTCATGGTGGATGAAGTCTATTCAGAGGGCTGTTCTGTAATCAAGCTTCAGCTTTGGGTTTCTAGGCCTGGGCTAGTTCACAGATTTGAATTCACCCGAATAATGATTTCATTATCCACTCTGATTAACGCACCCTTCCGGTACCCCACCCATTGATCGTATTCAGGGACCTTTTTATTCTACGGGATATTTTAATGGGAGGAGTGGAATTAAATCACATAGTGTTTGAAGGCAAGGTTGCATCATCTCTGTAGTCTACATGGTAGTTTCCCTTTGCCTTCCACATCGTAGTACTCCGGTCAATACAATGAACTACACTCTCGCCGAAAGCTGTCTCGTTCATGCCCGGCCGATTTTCTAGATCTGTACCATCAAGGAGTGCTGCTTTTTAGCAGAGGGGTAGGGATGTTTGGTATCGAACTGGCGATCCAGTGATTGGGAGTTGAACAGCTGATGATGATGTTGCATCTAAACTGCCTCAGTCAGAAGGTTTCTTCAAAATAACTTTGGTCTTGAGGTATTACGGAAAAGAGAGCTTTCTGTGATTTTAACCATAAATTAAGGGGAAAGTGAAGATAATAACAGAATAACTAGCATATTTTGGATATTTTTCCTCCTTCCTATTCTAAACAACAGAGATAGAAACTATAGCAGTGTAAACGGTGGGGCAGATGACTGGATATCATATCAATAAACACTCTACCTTTGCAAGCAATGAGACCACCTCATTTCCAAGCAACTAATTCTTAACCACTAGGCAATCCTGGGTCATAAGCATGGCGGGTCAGATTAAACAATTTCAGTGGACACCTGTGGATTAGTGTCAGTTGTGTATTCACATTTCCGTAATTTTCGAATGGCAGTGATACCAAGATAGAGGTACTCGTTGTCCTAAGTCCATGTCACGGCTCGTTCCATTATTCCCAGCTTAGCATCTTCATGAAATAGCAAATTATTTCGTGCAAAGATTACTGTATAACTTGTATGAAGTCAGGCGCAATTCAAGCAATGCCATTAAAGGCATTATAATGTAGTATTTTTGGAATATATGAGCATATAAAATCCTTCGAAACACTGCTAGACCGCGCAACAAAAAGAATATGATCTACATACTATACCTACATCTACATACGATCCTACGAGCTACTATTCAGGCTTGTGGCAGAAAGTGTTAGGATACCATCCATGGAACTAGGGAAAATTAAGAAAAGCATATGGGAAAGGGAAAATGTGAATTAATTATGTTAAAGACGTGGCTTAAATTACTGTCCCACGGTTTTGCTGTACTCCCTAATGAGGTGTGACCAAAAGTAATATCTTGCATGACCATGCCCGTTCAGCATTGTCGATGGATCTCTTAGCTGTCGCTGTTCCACGAAGCCGCAATTTCGTTCTTTTCGTCATCAGTTGATGGCTTAAATATGCTTTTGCTCAATATCGTCCTTCCCAATAGTTATTTTGCAATTGCAATTTACTTCCAAGTAAGAAGCTTAAGAAAGTCGATCATATTACGTCAAGCTATTTATTACCAACTTAAACTACACACAAAATAAGGATAAAGGATTAATTTACAATGTAAAAGACATTTGACAGGTTTTTCGGCGCCACCATGCAGTTCTTTGGACGCATAAGGCCATTTTGCAATGTAAAAAAGTTTGGCTAACGGTAGCCGCAAAATGGCGTAGACTTAGCGTTAGCTTTATTTTAACTGAGAGTTAGGATTTTGTTTATTACAGCAGACTCTCCGTAAGGTGACGTCAGTGTATAAGCAATGGTTTGCAAACATATCCAGAAAACAAGTAACTTGGGTACATATAACCGGACTTAGTGAGCCATGTTGACCCAACCTAACCTTTACCATTGATAAAGCGCGTTATAATTAGAAGAGTCAACCCTCAAACAACTTAACGCATTGAAGCTTACCGGTTATGTTTCGGTCTTGGCCGAAAACCTCACAGGTTTTTCGGTTTTTACAAAACTTTTAACATTAATCACAGGCGAGTTCTTCCATCATGTACGATTTAGCTGCAACGCTCCAAAAAATTGAATGGTTGACCAAGGTGAAGTTGCGACGCTAGAGTTTTTAGTGAGACATTACACCCCTCGTAACACTGAGGCATGGGCTTGAAATTCCTGATGAGAATATGGGTTTCGTATTCTATTAGGATCGCACTGTAGCTATCAATGCATAGCGGACCCAGTGATGGCGTTTTGATATTTTTTACCCTTATTAGGGATTTTCCACATCCCTAAGCTCATTTTTCGATGAAATACCGATCCCTGAATGGGTACCATACAGGAATTTTGTCAAGAATAATAATCCGTCCTTAGGATGGGACGTCAAACTGTCGATCCCTTGGCATCCTTTATTATGTGTAGAGTATTTCCGACGCTGGGTTTCTCTCAACTTTCCCAGGTTCCGAAATATTTGTTGTTGGTTTTTTGGTTACCCGGTGACAACACGGACACCTGACGCAGTTCGCACAATTTAGGGAAGCTGGTAGTTATAGGGGTGGAAGATTGGTGGAGGGAAACCTGGCGTCATAATTAGCCTATACCTAACGAAAGGCATCAAGGTCTCCTCAGCTTCAATTTCACATCCGATGCACGGAGTCTCACTTCTTAAAGATCCACTCTCAAGAGGGAACAGACATTCGAATGAATAGTTTAAACCACTACGTCGGGATCCGAGCCTGCACCCTTCAACATAGCAAACCAATGCCCATGCCAAAACACCATCCCGAAACCAAAAGTAATCCTTCTCTCATCGACCGACCCACCTGCCCTAGTGGCGCAAACGACCTCAAATGTCAGTCACATCCCTCAAATTACTAATCAATATTCTACTAAACACTCCTATGTGAACGGGGAATCCCCAGTCGTGATGAGGTACAGTGGCCCGCTTTCCATCGAATGCATTTCCGGAAACAACACCGCCAATTACGCCCACTTGCGCGCAACTGTAGGTTAACGACGTTAAGACACTTTGGTGAGTGTCACCGGAACCCGGAATCAAAACGAGGGATAATATAATTCGTACACCCACACGGTCTTCTGGTCGCTCGTGTTTCATTCCCCGTCCCCCTCCTACCCTCTCAAGAACTGTTTCCAATTCTCTCTCTGAGATTCCAAGTAAATGCCCCCACCCCGTTTCTTTTCTCTCACCTCCGCCTCGCCCACAATCAATGGGCCGCCATTCGCGCGCGCAATTGTTTGGCGGTGGGCCAAGTGCACGGGGAAGGGGCGTTGTGAGAACCTGGGGTAGGGGTGAATGGCGGGGAGGGGCTGGGAAGTGAGGGGTGGGGTGATGGATGTAATAGAGGGAGGAGGACTCCACGCTTTCGAGTGTTTTGGCATTTAACCGTATAACGCGGCAACTCGAGAAACGAAGCGGTAGATCGAGAAAGTCTAACGCGACTGTGACAGTCAAAACACGTTGGGGATTCCACCCACGGAGTGGGATCCTATTCCGTGATTCCACCTTTCCGTTAGTGTTATTTCAAAATACAGCGTTGATTGATAGCTACATGCGTACCCTGAATGATGAAAGAGAACACATTGTTTGATTCCACCCATTAATTTTTAAGGTACAACAAGTTTCGACGCAGCGGCGTCATCTTCAGGTACTAAGATTCAGGGCACGATCATGAAGCTTCATGATAGTGCCCCGAATCTTTTCACCTGAAGATAACGATGCTGGGTCAAAACTAGCCGTACCTTAAAAATACATAGGTAGAATCAAGAAAAGTTTTCTTTTTTATTTTTCATAATAGACGTCCACAAAGTTGAGCTTGAAGCCATTGAGATCATATACGTACCCTATTAATAAAAAACTAAAATAAACTAAAAAAATCCTGATTACTGCACGAATATGTTTTTTAACCTTTCAGCTATACGTGCCGAATGCAGCTAGAAAGATATCCATTAACTTCTCACTTCATTTGTGGAAATTATATATGGCAGGGACACGCACTATCGAAAAGGTAGTTATTGAGAAGTTCTTATTACCACCCATCATTTAGGTTCGCAACAAGCTCATATGTAGATATTTATCCCTTTTTACACACTTCATTTTAGGTTCCTTTCATCTCCCTAAATCCCCATCCTCTGCTCCTCCCTTCTCATGGCTGGAATCTTAAATCCTTCTGCTTGTCTCTCAGGGGCTTGATGGATTAAACGTGCCTGTAGATCATCATAGCACAAATTCCAATCCATTTTAATGTTCTATTTGTTTCGGAATGTAATAGAAAAATAGCTGGTAAATGTATGCCTTTCGATACTTTTCTTTAGCTTTCGGCTACTTTATCTTTAAATAGGCAATACTGAGCTACTGATTTCCATCAGTCAACAGTGAATTCACACGAAGGACCTATTCAACACATCATGGTTTACTTATTTTTCGTGTTTAATTAATACACGCCGACGGTGTAAGGAATATTTGAAAGAAATTGAGAAAAACAAGCAATTTTTTGCGGGCGGCCGAAGAAGAATTCCGGTTGGTATTTTACGACCCGCTCAAGTTAATTACGCGTGAAACACGGCCCTCGAGCCAAAAAGTTTCTGCACAAATGATGCGCACGTACATGCCGTATCGGCGGAGGTTTGCAGGAGGATGTGTGTGGCGGGGGTCGATGAGCGACGGTGGAGCCTCTTCTTCCGCTTGCATTGAAGTGAGGCGGGGCTTCCACGCTGATGAGACGTGAGGCGAGGCTTGGTTCTCTCTCGACCGGGAGCACCGCAGGGAATCCCCGGGGTAACTTCCGCCACGGGGACACAACGGGCCCCGACGCCTGTTTGCCCTCCCGATTCGGAGCAGGGTTTTCAATTAAGGCCTTTGCCATCCGAGGCAAAGACTAGAGTGTCACAAAACCACTCCACGGGCTCTCTCTCTGGTTGGGAAAAGGCAAATGGAAAGGAGGGGGGGGGGTCGGGCTTGGGGGGTCGACCGCAATTCATGCATTCCTGACTTGCTCAATCACCGAGAGTACGTGGCTGCGTTGTCCGAGTGAAGCGAAAAGGCATGCGAGTCGGATGGGGAGCTGACGACGTGTAACCCGACTGACAAGTGTCTTCGACCGAGAATACTGACTATTGTCCGTTCCTGCTAACTTGGTCAATGGCCGTGAGGCGGTGGGGAGGGAACAGCGGGCAGGTTAAAGGGCAGTATTGACGTCGTCTAGCCAGGTCGAATTAAGTGGTATTCTTATTTTCCTTCTCAGAGTATGTAATACTTTCCCTACTAACTAAGACGGGCTATTCTCTTGATCGTAGATAATAGCCATAAGCTCGGATGCTATGGTCTGACAATAAAAGTTTTTTATTCACTTTCCACTCAGTTTTATTCACCAGCCAAGGTTTCAACACGAGCTATATCATGTTAAAGGCTCATTTTCAACGATTTCATGAGCATTTCCTTGAAAATGACATAGTGCATGTCGAAACCTTGGTCGGTGAAAAAAATTCTGTGGAGAGTGAACAAAAACTTTTATTGTGAGATAATGGCGTCTTACTCCATTTGCACAAAATAATTCAATTGATATTTCAAGACAGATTGAGAAAAAATTCTGTTTAAAATAGTGCAAGTCTGTACCGCTCGTAAATCGGGCTATACAAAGAGTGAGCCAGGATATTATAAATGTTCTACAGGGCAAGCAATCTTTGGAAGGTGAATGGGATGCAAAATCTTCCTTAGGAAACGTTTAAAACTGAGCAGGACGCTCATTGCATAAGACTCATTGAGAAATAATTTAGCCATAACTTTCCGTTCGCCAATCGATTTCGTCTGTGGACCATGGACTTAATACCGATGCTATGGGTGTAAGGTGTTCTCACCTGAATACAACTCCAATACCTTCAACAAATTAGCATTATTTAAGACGTCACACTGGATGTATTTCGAAAATTAGGGAGTCTTTCAACTGTTCGACTTAAAGGGAGTGAAAAAAGAAGAAACCCACTTCTTTTAAGCGCGGCATTTGGAAGAAAAGATAAGCATTTAGGGAAGTATTCAAACAGCAAAGTTTTAATAACCCACGAGGCGTGATTGCATAAGGTCAATTCGCTGGCAAAAATTTCGAGTTAAATTTAGCGAGAGTAGGGAGAGAATATCACACATGTGGTCAAGACGAAGGATGGATGAAAAATCGCAATTATTTAGTCGTATGATTCAGAGAGATGCCACTAGGGTACTTAAAGTCATCAAAGAGATCAGATGCCACTAAAATTACAGGGTCATCGTTTACGTGCGCGCAAAATGCACTGTAAATGGAATTTTGAGTATTTTGTTTATCTACCGCACCGTCGTTCCATCTCGCCGTGAGGTGGCAAAGACAAAGCTTTGTCTCAAATTTTACTGGATTACAAGAAATATTCTTACACGTCATTTTTCCTAGCTCCTTTAGCTTCCTAAAGGGGCTCTTATGCAGTGCAGGGGACTATTTATCACCTTTAAATTGAAAGCTAATTTACATGCCAAATAACTTATTAGAAGACTAAGTCTTGAAATTTCGCTCCATTTTTCACAGCAGGAGAGTGCCCTTCAGGTCTCTTCAACTACCTCATCACACCGAGTTTCTGTCATCGCATTTTTCTCTCAATCACAGCGGATCTGTTGTAGACTATCCAAAACCATCATTCACTCTTGCTCCTACTTGGTACTTACTCCTATTTACCTGATCCATTTACCAGCGTGTACGCACTTCACTAAGGTAAAAAAACGCCGTAAGTTGAAGTGGTAAAGGAAACATGGAGAAGAAAAAAGGTATTAGAAATGGTGGGGATATGCATTAGGTTGTCCTTGGGAGGAATTACGCGAAACAAGCAAATTTTGAAGACCATGATAAGAGTGAAAATATTCGACCAGTATGAAAAGGGAATAAATTAAACAAATACAAAAGTAGGATATTGATTAAATCAGTATAAATTTAGCGCCAAAAAATCAAAATAATGCCACAAATATTTTCATATTTACAAATGTTTCCTTGTTACATTCAAAAATATGGTTTTAATCAGAAAATGACAATTCGTTTGGGATACATGGACCAAAAGAACAGTCAAGTCTCCGGTTTTCCATTCAAGAATAATCGCTCATGCATCAAACAAATACAAAAAGAGGAGACACAAGCTTCGTAAGCCGACATTTCCGCTTCAAAGTGTGCTCGGCTAGAGGCACAGAGTATCTATTCCGACAAATCAGTGCTCATCAATTTCTGTAAAGCGACCGCCTCCTAACACATTGAATCAGTCGAGAAATGATTTAAAGTCATTCCATTGGACCTAGTTCTCATTCACCCAACTTCAGTTTGCTTTTGAGGGTGTTGTTTACCCCCGCACCATTACGCTTAGGGTTGCAGTAGCAAATGCAGTACATTAGAGAGCATGGATGCATTGCGAAATAGCAGAGATTATGCGACTTGTGATGAGTCTTGCTAAAATCTAAAAAAGGCGGAAAATTCGAATTTCATAGCTCATAACGGAAGATTTCCGTCACATCACACCGGAAACAAGCACACAACCCAGAAGTAAACGGAAAAGGAAAAAGACGTGGAGCCCTACATGGTAAGTGGACGCGGGTGCAAGCAGAACCGGTATTATTGTAGTTAACACTCGCAAAGTCGAGAGTAAAAATGATACCTGCTGTAAATTATTCATCGACGGGTGTTTCTACCCCGCCGGCAACGCCTCGAGGATCCTCCGGGCGGAGGGTGCCCCAGCGCGGTGCGACACACAAGGAGCGCCACCCCCGGGGGGTCGCGCCCGCCATTGCCCGTGACCCCTCCGCCCCCGCCTCGCGCCCTCCGCCGCCGCACACCCTCTGCCATCAACCCTCCGCCCACCCCCGCCCCGCCTTCAAATATTCAAATGGCCCACAAACGGCCGCCCCGATGAATATCAACGAGAGCCAGTCTCTCGGCATGCGCGAGGCTGGCGTCGCGGGGGACGCGGGGGCGCCGGCGGTCGGCGGGGGCAGAGGGGGTGGAGAACGGGGACTGAGGGAGCGCGGGGGGGAGTGGGGGGGGGGGCGTTGGTAGGAGATCGGGGGGGCGGTGGGGGCGGAGCGTCGAGAGGTCGCCCGAGTCGAGTGCGTGCCCGAGTGTCGGGGGCGGCCCGGGGGCGACTACGCCCCCGCCTCGGCCCCCGCCGCCTCATCGATCGCCGCCTCCGCGCACAACAGTGTTGCTCTGCCCGCTAACATTTGGGGAGGGGGCGCTCTTCTTCGATCGCGTCCGCCGCCGCCGCGCATCGGGGGCCGCGCGACCTTTTAGCCGAGACGACCAACGGAGGCGGGAGGGGGTGCGGGCGGGGGCGGGGGGACGGATGGGGGAGCGCCACGGAGGAAGGCAGGGGCGGGGGCGTGGTGATGGCCCCGACGCCTCGGCAGCGGATTCCCTTGCTGCCTCCACACCTGCGGTGCGATCCTCGCTTCCCCAAGATGTCGCGCGCAGTCACATTCAAATGGGATGCCCTTCTGCCATTAGACTGTGGCGTCAATATATTGAACGCGCGGATCACTTCTCAGTATCTCGTTCACTTATTTATTAATGCGCACCAAAATTAACAAGTAACTCCTCATGAATCAGAGGCAGCTTTCTAGTGACCTCAAATGCAAGAAATAAAATCTCTATAAATTGTTGTAGCGTGTCAGTCATTCTGTATCCGTTGTTTCTTTCTATGTCAATTTTTGAGCTAGAAGAGTGAGGTTTGGTGCGTTGAATGTGGAATCTCTGTCTTCATGATTTGGTAGTAGTTTTGGATTTTTTTAGCTTGGGCGTGTGGCAGGGGGTGTAAGGCCACCAGCCGTGCAAAGGTGTAAGATATTTGGAGATGTAATGGAGACATGAAATAAAAGGAGTGTATTTAGTTAGTTTAAATAAGATCCAAAAGAGCGGCTGCTTGGGCGTGTGGCAGGGGGTGTTAGGTTACCAGCCGTGCAAAGGTGTAAGTTATTTGGAGATGAAAAGGATCATTTTTGGGTTGTGGTTGCAACAACCAGATGCTGGAGAAAGGCCAAAAGGGAGAGTGGAAGAGTGTAAAGTTTGAAACAAAAGAAGCCCACAGTGCTCTCCTATTCAAATGGCCAGAGCTGATAGCTCTAGGGCGGATACACACCCCTGCTCACGGAGTGAGCAGGCTGCCTGCTAGTCAGGAATAAATACTGCGAGAGACTATTCATGAGTAATGTATTATGTCATTCTTGCGCTCAAAGAAAGTTCGGCACACAATTTTTTAAATTCAGCTTTACTTTTGAAATGGAATCTACAGCTGTTTGCCTTTGATACAGTTCAAGCTCATTGGTGAATGTATTCAATACCAGCAGTCTTAAATCCGGAGTTTGACTTGTATCACCTCTCCACTACCAACTCATTCCAGTCATCCATTTCCTCTCAGTTCACTGTTTTAACATTCCAAATAATTCATTTTCTGCATGTACTCTGTACTTAGTCTTCTTCGGTTAGGCTTCCATCTGTGTTCCTTCTGTAATTTTTTCAGGCGGCTCTTCATTTCCTAGAATGCTTTGTGAACATTTTTCTCTTCGACATCGCCAAGTTTAAAAAAAAATACATTTTCTCCTTAGCTTCGCAGATCTTGCTACCAATCTTCTCTGTCATGTAGCGGCTTATATTCAAGATTCATTATCACATAGGGTTCTTATTATGACCATATTTGATGTCTTCCTTTCCCCTAAGGATTTCTTGATAGGTGCTATAGTGATTATTATCTAATATTCAGTGCTTACCCACAATTTTCTTTAATAATTTCCATCTCCCCATCTTTACTCATTCCTCCATCTTCATTTTTATAACACGTTTCATACTCACTACTTTCTCGTATTTCATATAGCAGTTTCTGAAATTGGAAAACTTTTTGCGTACTTATTACATTCAATTGTCGAATTTGCTAGCTAAATTTGTTAGCTAATTTGCTAGCTAGCTAAAACTTAAATGTACATTTTTCTTTTCATCCTCATTATCCCGTGACACTCATTCCAGGATAAAAGCTACACCCTCTCTCTTTTTCACCTCTTTTTGATGAACATATTTGTTCTAGCGACAAGACATGGCCATCGGGTTTAACATACTAAGGCATTACTGTATCATTCGGTTTGCATTCTTCCCAAGCACTCTCATTCCTCGTTCTATCCCCTGGGTCCCTCGCTCCAAACCATTAGATTTTACAAAATATTCATTTATTTACCCCTATTTCTCAGGCAGAATTCCATCATTGATTTTCTGTTTGTAATGCAAATTTCGTGATTCTTTGTTCAAATGTTCCAACAATTCCTATTTATTTATCTCCGTGTTTTTATGGGAAGCATCATGCTTTACGATGCTTATTCCTATCCGAGTTATCTTCCAAGGAATCAAGAAGTGTTTGCTAAGTATAATTTTGTTGAATCACTGCCAGTCATTGGTACACCGCTTCATACGAACAGATCGTTCACGTCGGATACATGATCCAGCTTCCAATCTTGAGCATTAGAGTAAGTTGGGTCTAGGATTAAGGTCCTGAGTCAAACGGTTCGTTCAAATAGTGCCTTGAGGTTTGTCTCCTATGCGGATAACGCCCGTTAAAGTTAAACTGCTTTAAATACCTTTTTGGCAACAATATACTCTAAGAAATCGGATGTCCTGGGACCTAACTATGCCAATACTACGCGTCATAACGCTCGAGGAAAGTACTGTTGGAGCAAGAAAGTGTAAATATATTGGAGGCGCCAGTAAGAGGATTTTCTTGTGGCCAAAATTACGCTGTATTGGGTAATTAACTGACGTCAAGATGAAAGGAGCTTCAATTCTTTTTGCACAATTTAGATCACTGAAAAATTTACCAATTTCCATTTAATGAAACTCGTCCAGAATTCCAAAAATATATCCAATTTTACTTAACACAGAATCTATTAGTTGAATTTATCTATACACCTCTAAATGGCCTTCCATGAACTGGCGTGACGCCACCGTTCCCAAAAAAAATCGAAGAGGGCAGCAGTTTTTCTCAATTTGGTCCATCAGAGCAAGACATCCAGTCAAGTTTTGTGTAAAACTGGTAAATCAGGAAATGAATGTTCATCATTTTAAAGTGCTAAATATTTGTTTCCATCTTTGTTTTACTCAGAATCTATTTGTCAAATTTACCTGTAAACTTCTTAATGGTCATCCATGAACTGGCGTCACACCACCATTCCATACAAAAATTTTGAGGAGGGCAAGAGTTTTTCTCAATATTTTTCCACAGAGCACAACTCCAGTCAGGTTTTGCATAGAACTAGTAAATAACAAAATAAATGTCCATCATTTCTGAAGTGCTAAACATTTGTTTCCATCTTCATTTAACCCAAAATCTATTTTCTGAAATTACCCCCAAAGGGCCATCTATGAATTAGCTCCACGCCATAATTCCCAAAAAACATCGAGGAGGGCAACAGTTTATCTAAATATGTTCCATCAGAGCACAGCATCCAGTCAAGTTTTGAGTTAAACTGGTAAATAAGGAAATAAATGCTCATCATTTCTAATTGTTAAATATTTGTTTTCGTCTTCATTTTACCCAAAATCTATTTTCTGAAATCACCGGTAAACCTCTAAATGGCCATCCATGATGTGGCGTAACGCCACCATTCCATAAAAAATTTTGATCAGAGCTAGAGTTTTTCTCAATATTTCTTCCACAGAGCGCAATATCCAATCAGGTTTTGTGTAGAACTAGTAAATAACAAAATAAATGTCCATCGTTTCTGAAGTGATAAATATTTGTTTCCATTTTTATCCAACCCAGAATCTATTAAGTTGAATTTTTCTCTAAACCTCAAAATGTCTATTTCAATGTTCTCGTCCAAGTAGGCGTTTCCATTCAATCGCATGCACCCCTTCTGCTTTCCATCCGATACACCCCAATTCCTTCCTTGTAAGCCGTTTCATGCACGGGACCGGCAGCGCCCTCTCCCGTTTTATTTCAACCTCCTTGGGTCGTAGAGAGAGAGAGAAAGAAGCAGAGAAACAAAAGGGAAAGAGCGTAACACCCCGTTTCAGTGGCAGCCCCACCCTGCTCTTCGAGCGGAGAAGGGAATGGTTTTAAATGCTGCACATGGCACTGATGGTGCGGAGGGGGCGCGGAGCATTGTGGGGCGAGTTGGAATGGGGGAAGGGGGGAGGCGAGAGGCGTGGCGTTGAAGGGATGTGGCGGGGGGGTGCGAGGGGGGAGAGAAAGGGGGCCTGAGAGTTTTGTGGGCAGGTTAAGGGTGCGCCACAATGCCGGGATTCTCAGACCTAACGGTCGCTCCGGTTTAGTTCCACGCGCCACCGCCACAAAAGGGAAGAGGGAGAGTGACGCCTGTCGGATGGGTGGGAAATGGCCGAGGAATTAAATGGGCCCGTTTCCGAGGGAAAACGATAATTCCTGTGCTTTCCGTGGCCGTCTCCTCCCTTGAAAACAGGAATGAGGAAAAAGACACGCATTAAGCTGGCTGAGGCTTGACTTTGTGAGGCAAGACAAATAGGTACGAATCAACATATTCTTACTCGTTCACTTTAAAAAAAACTGCTTTCGCTGATGAGATGGGTTATCTTTGGAAAATCAAAATATGCCAAGAATATATTTTTAACGACCACATTTGTCTGCAGTGCCATTTGCATGGAACTAGCTAATTTAGACTTCAATTACGGCAGAAATTGGCAAAAATCTTTAAAAATAGGAGGTAAGATGCCTATATTTCATATTTATTCCATTTCCCTGGACGATTTTCTTCTTATAAATAATTTAAATGAAAAGCCTGAATATGCTTTTCTGTTCCCATTGGCCTTTTTCCGCTGTAATCTGAGCAATCTCCATAAGAGCCTAGGTTAAAATAACATCTTCCAAGGCTGAATAACAGTAAAACTATCCCGGAAACCCTATTTTTTCATCTCTGTTCATAGAACGCACTTCAAAAGATGATCTATTCAAGTTTTTATAAAATCTTAACTAAGTGACCCAAAGGTTAGAGTCACTTTAAAACAAGAAAATTCTATCTGGAGAGCACCCCTAGAATAGCAAGTGAAGGCATTATGAATAGCTCAAACTATGCAGAAATATCACCTTTCTCTCGAGTTTCTCAAAAGAATTTTAACCTTCATCGAATCTGTATATTTTTTTTATACGTGTGACTAATTATATGAATAAACATTTGTTTCATATCCGTGAAACTTATTGAAAAACGAGTCGCCTTTTGTAGCATGAACTCAGGGAAACCTAGCCTTTTACACTGATGTCACACAAATTGAGCATGATAAAATACACATGAATACTAAAAAATAATTCAATTAAGGGCAAATCATATTATTCTGTATGTATGCGAGTAACACCAACGAACGCAAGAAAATAAATTGTTACTTTCGATAAATGGCATTCTTTCAGAGGAGTTGGTGCTGCATTGGACTCTTCGAGCTGGGAAAGATATCCCTTGATTCCCTAAAAATTTAATCGAAGAATAATTGTCACTTTGAGTTTTCATTATACTTAGAGTGGCTTAGCAGCTTATAAATACTATTTACTTCCGCAGTTTGAACAGAAAGTAGGAATATTTCATTTATTTGACGAACGTCTGAACGTTGTTAAAAGCTACTGTATTTAGTTATAACGAGGTTCTGTTGAAGGCTTCCGCGGGGCTTTGATGGAGGTTGATTCCTTCTTTCGGGTTTTCCGCCGCGTTGGTACATGTTGGGGACGATATTTCGCCGGCTGTCCTGCTGGCTTCCTCAGGTCAATGTGACCCATGTCACATGGACCTGAGGAAGCCAGCAGGACAGCCGGCGAAATATCGTCCCCAACATGTACCAACGCGGCGGAAAACCCGAAAGAAGGAATCAACCTCCTAGTTATAACGAGGATTTACCACAGTGAAGTGTAAGTAATTTACGAAATGCACATATAACTCAAGAATATATTCTCATTGCTTTTTCCAGGCCGAAGTCAGTGGCAGCTCCTTTTCTTTGCACTAATATCACATTCAATAATTGCCGTTAGTCTTAGTTACTCAAATACTAATACAGCTAAACTTATCATTAACAGTTAACTATCCGCTTGATTGAATTCCTTTCAGTCATTTTACGACAGCAGTAATATTCAGCTCTTTAAAACTCAGAATAAAATGACTGGAAATAGATATACCTCAATTATTACTCATTCGAAGATGATATAATAGAGTGGATTTTCCTATGCATCACGCGTTTTTGCTTGAAGCCCGTGAAAATTCCAGCTTAATTTTAGCGATGTTACCTTAATAGTTTGATGCTTACCGGAAGCCGAAATATTATGGGCACTTCAGCTCATTGTTTCGCCGAGTGCTCGGGAAGGAAGAATTCATGGGGGTTGAGAGGGCGGCAGGAAGGAGACAGTGGAGAGGGAAGGCGTCAGGAGTGCAGGAAAGGGTACAGGTTTGAAGGGCTGAGAGAGGGGTCGTGGGGAACCAGAATTTCAGTATCGCTTTTCGACGCAGAAAAGACGCGATATACAGAAATTTCGCGACCCTTAGGACGGGATTAAACGCTTAGTGCAGATGAATATGGCGTCGCTTTCAGCCTGCTAGTATCGATCGCCGCTGAATAGCTTAACATCCCATTTGACGGAGGGGGTGCTGCATTTAACGAGCTCTCTGCATAGAACTACCATAGATATGATAATTACAAAAAATAAAGAAATAGTGTCCAATGTCGGGATTCGAAATTGTATCGTCGAGATGGGAAGTCAGGACTTTAGGCGCAACTCCAGCTCGAATGTTACTGCATAAGAAAGGTATGGATCGCATTGCCATAAGACTAAATAGCACAATGTGATATAATTTTAAAATATAATATTTATTACTCCACACAATTAGACATACATTAATCTTTACAACATGAGTAATATTAGGTAGCCTAAAAGGAGGACCTGTATTAAGACTACCATCATTTGAAAAAGTGGAAAGGACATTTCGAAACGGCTCTTTTTCAAAATTACTCTAATAATTTTCTTTTGAAGAAATACGGCTGGTTTTAAGGAGCTTAAATAAGCTCCTCCCTAACAGATAATACCATAGTGTACTGTCGAAAAAAATTATAGAAACCCGAGTTTAAACTTCAGTTACAAGAAAACGGCCCAAGCAATTCAAACGTATGTGGTACCAAATTTTAGCTTGTTTTATTCTACGTTATATAAAGAAGAAAAGAAAATGTTTAATACCTTTTATGGACATGTTATTAGGGCATAAACAAAAAAAGTGCCCATTTTTTCGCCCTTCGGCGAAAATTCATGACTTTAAACCTCTTTACAGTCGCAACGGAGATAAGAATTGCCACCAACCTTTAACATTGTCTGTATTAATTCTTTGGTAATATACTTACGAACTTTCATTCTATTTAAATTAATGCAAAAGGAGTTGTTGTAAAAATATGCAACAACTTTTTCTCGTCACCGGTTGGCCGTACGTAAATAACGTTTGTACCATTTTAAAGCTCTACTCTATCGTACGAACAAGCAAGTAACGCTAAAATGTTACGTTTCTTGAGCGATTCATTACTGATTTTTTTGCGTTCACAGATTAAGATTCAAGCCGTGATAGACACGCGGACAAGGGTGAGGAAACAGGTTTTGTGGTCGCAGTGTTGCCGCAATCTCCTTCGAGACGAAAGGGCGATCCCTAGACGACCTCGGGCGGACCGAGCATTTGCAACTCCGCTCCGCTGCTTCGCCCGGCCGTACCGTTCTCAATCCTAAATAAATAAAAATCAGTAATAAATCGCTCAAGATACGTAACATTTTAGCGTTACATGCTTGTTCGTACGATAGAGTAGAGCTTTAAAATGGTACAAACGTTGTTTGCGTACGGCAAACCGGTGACGAGAAAAAGTTGTTGCATATTTTTTACAACAACTCCTTTTGCGTTAATTTAAATAGAATAAAAGTTCGTAAGAATACTACCAATAGATTAATACAGACAATGTTAAAGGTTGGTGGCAATTCTTATCTCCATTGCGACTGTACAGAGGATTAAAGTCATGAATTTTCGCCGAAGGACGAAAAAATGGGTACTTTTTTTGTTTATGCCCTAATAACATGTCCATAAACGGTATAAAAAATTTTCTTTTCTTCTTAATATAACGTAGAATAAAATAAGCTAAAATTTGGTATCACATACGTTTGAATTGCTTGGGCCGTTTTCTTGTAACTGAAGTTTAAACTTGGGTATCTATAATGGTTTTTTCGACAGTAGTCTGGATTGGACTAACGCATTATATATTAGCCTAAAAAACTATAATGGACATTTATTTCTTATAAAGTAAAATTTGGTAGAGTTCGTCGCATAATATTTGTTAAATTGTGAATATATTATTGCCATTTCAAGGATTCATCCAGGGTTACTCCCAGGTATTTAAAACTGGATACCCGATCAATGGGTAAACAACTATTGCATGAAGTCATAAGACAGCTTTTTCCATGATAAGATAACACCCAATCAAACTTATACCTATTCAATACATTATAGCACATATATTTGCTTTTGGATAGACTCATTTCTAGTCTATTCGATTCAAACCACTGTCGCAAATTGATTGAATCTAATTGCATCTTATTTTGTACGCCCTCTCAGATTAAACCCCCGTAATTTAAAGCAATATCATCAGCAAATGCTGTCACATGACCGTTGAATTGGTAATTACATAGGCCGTTTATATAACTTAGAAAAAGGACGGAACTCAAGACAGAGCCTAGAGGATATCATTGACTGCTTCAAGTTTATAATAATAGATGTACCAAAATTATTGAGATTTCTAGGTTATCAGTTAAGCGAAAGAAAACGTTTTTTTTATATTCAATTATCCATGGCATCTTATATCAAATCAAGGCGTTTGAAATATTTCTTGACACGTTAACATAGCGTGATACCGTTCGTACGCAAATTTTCTTATATCACGAAGATTTTACTACGTACTCATGGGAAATGTTCCAGTAACTTCCATCCCCTACTGTTAAAAAAAATGTCACGGAAATACGACAAAATCGGAAAAATATGTCGAACACATTGGCACAAATGTTCTGTCACGTCGTACACCATTCGCTGCTAGAACAAGAGTAAATCTAGACACTTTTTCCACCGAAAAACACTTCATTTACCTGATTGTTCCTCCCATAATTTAGTTTTGCGGAGGCCTTTCTTTTTATGGCTGGTCGCAGCCACGTACCTCAATGGCGATTCGCAGGGTTTTACCGCGTGGATGTGAATGCATATCGCGTGATAATGCTGATCGTCGGGCAGTACGAGGCGATACTTCGCTTTCCTTTTTTTCGTTAATGCAGGCTTTTGCTATATTTGATACACTCCTTGCAAAAATAGCTTTACTTTCGCCAAATTAAAATGCCACATCCGGCTAGGTCTTTTAAATTTAGTAATAAAAGATGAAATGGAGAACAAATACACTTTGTGAAAAATCCGCTAGGTGGGAATAGAACTAGCAACTCAGCAGCAGTAGGTGCCACAGGAATGGCTCAATAACACGTCCCTGAGTTCCATGAGTTCGCAAGTCAATCTGTGCATCTCAATATGTGTACGTAATCTTAGTAAATGAACAGTACTACACTTCTAACGACTGGCACCATATAAACGTCATATCTTAAAAGTGAAGGGATATAATTTAAATGCATCCAATGGAGTCAAATACCTGGGAATTGCTTCATTTGGGCTCTAAGCGAGGAAACAAGCAAAACATTTGCCTGGTGGCATTAAGAAAACTATAATTTATCATTGGAATACTACGGACGTCCACGATTAAAAAATTGAAAGAGAAACGCTGCTTCCGAATACGCCGCAAATATTTGGGACCCAGCAAAAAAGATTTCACGGGGGAAATTGACAGAATTCTGAGACAAGCAGCGGGCTTTGTTAAAAAATCCTCCTAGCGGACAGAGAGTGTTTTATGCTAGTGAACGCAGAACAAGTCAACTGACCCTAGAGAGTCGGACGGCTCCACTTTAGTCTAGGATTACCAGGAGAATCCGGATCACGAGAGTTTCAGGGTGAATACCAGGATGATATTTAAACCATCCCTCTTCCCTCGCACTATTGACGGCTATATAAAACAAAAAGATACACTAAGATATTCCATTAGCATGAAATTCCCTTGCATCCTATTCTTTTCCTTTTCCATTCCCCCATTCCTTCGCCTTTTCATGGCTGATGTCCTACAACCCCTGCCGCAATCTGTTACGGCGAATCAGACGGTATTACGAGGTTTATTGTAGGTGCTCGGACCCTGACAATAACACACGAAGCTATAACACTATGCTTTTATATTTACCCTCTCACTTCTTATACATGACGTTAACATGTTTTCATTCGATATTAATGTATTGCAGTTCATTAACTAAGATCACTAAGATATTTCAGAAATGAACTTTATGCAATATAAAACAAATTACATTTTTTGTAACTTAAAGTAATTATAACCAAAAAATTATTAAATTCAAGTGTATTAAATTAATTTTAACTTATAATATGATACCCAATATTTGGCACTTGCATCATTTACTAATAAAAGGTCTGAGAAATATGTTATAGCCATCAAGGGAAAGGAGCAGAATTTCGGAAATAGTAAATTTATTTGGACGCGGAATCGCGATTCAATAATCGCCAGTCGCAGATGTTAGCTTTTCCCGGTCGTAAATATGGCTCGAGCCCTTACATCTCTTCCGTCAAATCCCTTACCACGTCCGGCGGATCGCTGGGACATATGTAGATGTAGATCATCGCATAGTCCTACGAAGCGGAGGGGGGTGGGGCGGGGTCTGCTGGGGGCGGAGGGGGTGGCAAGATAGGCGCCCCCTGATCCCCTCGCCCCTCAGGCTTTGACGGGCACGGGGGAGTTGGCCCCCTCGGCCACGCTGCCTGGGGAACGGCGGACGATGAAGAAGACATTAATGAATTATTAAAGCTGCGCGGGAGGAAGCGAGGAAGGCAAGTGGTGGAGTTAAGGGTCGAAGAGGGGGAAGTCTGTTTCCGGAACGACCCTCTTCCTCCGGGATTCTGGAGGGGGCTGGAATATCACCGCGCAACAACGCGATGAAGAAACTGGGTTCTTTCACCTGAACTTCATAAGAGCGGGACTTTTCTCCACTCACAATGGAGAACATTTGCTAGGGCTTTTCTTTTTAACATTTATCATTATCGCCATTGAAGACGCAAAAACACAATTTAATATGACTGAAATTAGAAGCAATCGAAAAAATGTACGCTTCGATGCATTGAATTGACTTTTTGCAGGCGTTACGAACCAGAGGTTATTGTTTGTAATTTTATGCAAAGTGTTACGAAGTGGAACATGACTGTTTTTACACCGATTGAGTAAGAATGTGAACTAAATACAGTTACATTGACGCCATTGGGCGTCAGGCCTTTCTTATTTATCTATTTTTTTGCCTCTCTGTAAAGACAGCCGAACAAAGTGGAGAAATGGTTTTTATTTTTGCTAACAGCTTATATACCTCGAGAAGCAGTACAATTAGCAGACGATATATAGGTAACAAAAAATTTGATCTTTTTCAAATGAGGCTAAATGCTCTGACTTTTGGGAGTAGGTACAGATATCGTATATATTATTACAGAAAGGTCTTTTTCTGTCATTCCGTATATACTACGTTAATACTGCACCTACAGTGATAAATGAGGTATCATTTTAAACGTTGAATCACCGGCTTCTGACGAAAAATACAATCTCAATCTCAAATTTCACTATTTACCCATTCATTGGACTTAAAAGTTTCGATATTTCCATGTCGATTACTCGCTCGAGGTATATCGACTCCACACATCTGTATATATTATTTCTCAAAGGTGTTTTTTTGTCGCAACGCCATAACTGCCATAATTATTCATCAAAATTAATGATTCAAACATCGTTTTAAAGCTTGTTACCCAATATTGATGAAAAATAGACAAATTGTTTAGAATTAAAGTTTTTGTTAAAAAAATGATACAACACCATCCGCTGACAATATAATCAACTAATATGTCGGCAATGGTTACGTGCTTAAAAGACTGTAGGAGGCGCCATCTATTAACACATCGTTTAGTTAGATTGTTTACATTCTACTTGCAATCAGTGTGACCATTTGCTGTTTACGTTTACGTTATGGATCTATAACACAAACATAAATAACATATAATTGTCCATGGGAAGAAACAGGTAAAAGAACAGGAAGAAACAGGAAGAAGCTGCATACTGTGCGAAATATTCGCTCGGGTCATCTAGTATTACTTAAACTCCCTTCATCTATTCATGACTCCACATAATCCATGCTTAGGATCCGGTTATGTATCAGCCTGGAGTACACTCTCCCCATCGAGAGGGCCGTGGTTTGAGTCCCGGAAAGGGTAAAGATGTTTTTGGTAGGAAACAATCTCAAGCAACGATGCCATATGGAAAAAATTCTTACGGTAGTACTCCGTCTTATGGATGGGACAGTTAAATGGGAACCCTTTATCAATTCCTTGAATGGTCCTTTCCCATCCTATCGGCGCCCCTCAATGGCGTTGCCGGTCGCCCCCATAAAATAGCCAACAAACATTCCCGATACTGTCTGCGAGAGATTGGAATGAGAGTTCAAATGTATCCTTAAGGATTTCGAAAGAATATATATTTGATAGTAGCCTCACTGAATTGCTGATATTTGTTGGTTTCATCATAAAATTAAATATTACCGATTGCTTTCCCTACTACATTGATGCAATTCAATTAAGAGGAGAGAATATTTAAAAGTTCAATAAAGCAGTTGCATCAAACTCGATTTCTGGTTTGCATTTGCCCGTAAAACAACGTAGCATTCCTATTTTAAAGACACATATAATAGTTTTGGCTATTGTGCAATACATTAGACTATCTAACTGAGGAGTTTGCGCTATGGCGCTAACAAAGTGAACCTAAGACTCATAACGTTCCGAGAAAATCCGGCATTTTAACCGACCCTTTGTTGAATAATAGTCATCAATAAATTTCTTGTGCTAATTTATCATATCACAA
Source organism: Ceriagrion tenellum (assembly GCA_963169105.1). Taxonomy (NCBI): domain Eukaryota; kingdom Metazoa; phylum Arthropoda; class Insecta; order Odonata; family Coenagrionidae; genus Ceriagrion; species Ceriagrion tenellum. Next base: position 43,187,995 of record OY720638.1, on the reverse strand, counting down.
GTAAGTCTAAAATGATTTGCACTGAGTACACTATTCCATGCAAAGTTATGGGACAGATTTATCACAATGGCCATGTTAGTTGAATCATTTTTACCAGTCTTCACACTCGTGGGTCAAGTCACTTCTTTCACAAGTGATTTTGCCCATGTTTTCCCTTAGACCTTTCTACATATCGTGATTTCACGCCCACACGGAAGCCGGTGACGATGAAAATCCTTTGGCTGGAGGACGAAATGCTATAATTGCTGGAAGATACGGCGACACTTTGCGCGGGCGAACCAAAACCGATCACCGCGACACCCTCGGCTGAAGGAAAAATTACACGCTGAGAAATGCTCTCTTTTAAGCGAAACCTACATGGGTAACACTGAAACTGCGTTATTGATTTTTACCGCTTCTCTCGCAGTGGTCACGTAGAATTTCCATGCATTGGTACCTTTTCATTATCTTCCGGCCTCTACATTGGAGATTTACTTTATCTATTTTGACGCGACAATTCATTTATATTGAGACCATGAACATTAGACTGAACTAATTAACGTCGAACTTAACTAAGCCACTCAGTCTTAACCCGTAAAGAGACATATCCACGGGAGGACCAGTTCATTCAACCCCAAGCTGCTTGTGATTGAGCACGAATAGATTTAAAATGGGAAAAAATGGAATCATTAAGGTTAATGTAATTTATAATATACCAAATACGAACGGCTGAGAAGTCGCATCTTTGACAGCAATGAAGAGAACCTACCATGACTGCAGAAGTTGCATACATTCATAGCTATTTTAATCCGCGGGTATTTCAGCTATAAGCACGTGGAGCTTAAGTTGATATCTATTTAGTGGTTAAATACTGCGAAGTTAAACTGTAGAAAAGCCAAAAGGTTGACCCAAAGATTTTTAATGCCCACTAAAATACTATTCGTAGGAAAAACATATCAGTGTTCCCATCTGTTTTCCCTGACACTTTTTCTTTATTAAGGCTTTCACAAAAACTAAAAGGGCAGAAAGGGTGGAAAATGAAGTAAGAAACTACACCATAAAATTATAGCACCAGTCCATGATGTCGCTTTCCTCACAGGTGGAATTACATATATATGTCGATTATTCCACACACGCATAGAACATCTACTGTCAAATTGGATTGCTACGGTTTCGATAAAATAAATTCTATCCAAACGCCCCGTGACGAAAAGTGAAAATAGGTTTTACACAAGTAGTCTTGACTTAAAGGCGAGTACACGTGCCATGGGGCACTTATATATCTATTTAGGATTTTGAATCTGTAAATGTTTACAAACGCTAAAAAAAAGTTTATGTAATAGAAGACTTGGAAAAACTTTTTCCTTTACTCTCCGACTGTGATAAGCTTACTCATCGGACGGTTGCATCGTGGTTCTTGTTTACACTTGAAAGAAAATTAAAAGGGTAGACTCTAACATCAGTTCAAATGACAGCCACTTTCCCTTCAAAAGAGGTAGTTCGTAATCTTTTTACGTAGAAAGTCCGTAAGCAAGCTCGTCTATGGTAATATTAACTATCCTTAAATTGAAAAAAAATTGATATTATTTGGCGGCATGTCGCGATACATGCACATATTCCGTTAGCTAAATAGCATTTAACAGATGAGGTAAAGCTAAAAAGTGCCGGATATGATAATAATGGATAAAATACTTTTTGAAATTGCAATTCAAGCTAAAAGAATGGGGAAAACATTTGAATACAGGTAGCTGGAGATTATAAAAAAGAACGTCCAATTCCGGCAGTCTCCCTGACATTCCGGAAGTGTTGGCGACACGTATGCAATGGTCATATCTCCCGTTCACACTGCCAACGTTCTGATTGGCGCGCAAACTCACCTCAGTCAAAATCTCTGTCCGAGTGTGCGTACGCTGGCGCGTAACTCGCAGTGCCTAATGCCTCCAACATACAGTGGTAGTCGCTGGCGTTGCGGGTAGGGATCGTAAATATGAAACGGGATAATCAAATTAGGCGAACAAAATAGAGAAGGATGAACTTCTACATAGATTAATTAACAAGGAAGAGAAACATCATCTTTTGAAATGATTCCGAATACTGTACAAGGTTTCATCGATTCGGTATTTCTTTTGTCCTTGAAATTATTTTTTCTCACTTTTCTCACAATTCTTGGAGAATACAGCTAAGGTACGATGGCTGCACCAACATTCAGGTAAGTTAACTACGTTGGCACGTTAGATGGTTCTGGAAACAGCACATTGGTTCCACTAGCAGGCACTCTCGTCGACAGAGAACCAAGCTCGTTGTATTGCGGGTTGATAGCACACTGGGATATTTAAGCTCTAGAAATGCGAGTGAATTTCAACAATCATCGCCTGTCGTGGTTTGGGCGATATCATGATGGGATTATGTTTTCATCGGGCGAGTGCTGCCGAGGACATTTGGCGGTACAGGCTTGCGCAGGGTTGAAACATGATGAGGCGGGAGAGTGGAGAGGCGGTGGGACGAGGAGAGGAAGAGGGAGGCACGTTACATGGAAACAGTTTATGTTGAGGGCAGCGCATGAAGCTATTTATAATCTGAGAAACATTCGGCTCAGAGTCAAACCGATCACAAAGATATTGACCTACATTCAAGAGAACTTAGGTAAGTTTCCATCTATGCCCTTAAAAACGACTCTCGCAACTATCCATTCCTTTTTTATTCATATATGTACCTAGTGGTGAATAATTTTACCTATACCTAGTTATGTTTCTCGGGACGATATGTAAGCGGAAGTATTTGAAGCAGTTAATTCTATACAATTTACAGGAAATAACCATCTAAGTGCACATATGGAAATTAAAAAGACAAGCTCAAGTTGGAGAAAAATCATTTATGTTGCGAAATCAACTCGTGACTGAAGAGCTATTTCTGCAAGTAATTTATTCTGCCGCGAACCCCAAGGTCTGTCATAAAAATTCATATCATATTCATTTATAGAGTTATTTCGTACTTAATAAACTATAATGACAGCCGTGATTTTTCAATCTCTCAGGTATATGAGAGAGTGGTCACTGTATTGAGATTGTTAATACATTTGTCTTGGGGGAAAAGGATGAGTGGAAATTGTGTATATTTATTATTTTACCTATTCTCTTTACAGAGTCTTATCGGTGGTGTGATTTTAAATGTACCTATTCTATTTTCCTCAAGTTGATAGATGATCACAACTTAATCACGATTAATGGCAAATTTAGTTCAATAAATCCATAAAATATCCCTGTGATGTGGAATACTTGAAGGGGACAGAAAATATATTGGCCCACATGAGCGTTTTAGAAGAAGTTGAAGTGAAAAACCATTGAGAAACCTATTTAAATAATGGTTGGATATTAATAAAAGAGGATTAAAAACAGCATAACATAAAGTATAAAAAGGGTAAAAGGAAAAAAGCAATAAAATTTTAACAGAAAGCTGTTGTCTGACAAGACATCTCTCGCAGAATATTTTCCGAAAAAAGTTAAATATCATAAAAAAGTGCCGTGATTACCCAGCAAATGCTGAATTCATCAGAAGAAAGATAGAAACACAAAAACTGTGAACAGAAGGACTGCAGCTGTCTAAACTGATGTGTTTCATGATTAGACGTACCTACAGCAAGAAAAGCTTAAGAAGAGTGGATGAAAAAATCATATCAAGAGGTACACGAAAATCTCTATCGAGAAAAGTACACCTACAGAACAGTGATTTTGAGCAAACTCTTAGACTGGGCAATGGAGAATGGATTATACCAGCCGCAGAAAGAGGAAGGCTCAAAGCAATGGCATAGTGGTGTGAAAGAAAGATGGCAAAGGCCATATGTACGAGGTGAACTACCTATCAATGGAAAAGTCGTACGAAGTGTGGATGGTAAAACGACGTGTTATGAAGGCCCAGAAAAGAAAGAAAATCAGACACAATGGGCATATTTTTCGAGGGAACAGGCTCTTTGAAGCAATTGCCGAAGGAGAAATTGACCGGAGGAAGCACTGAGAAAGAACAAGAATGAATAAATATGGGACATTACGAAGGACTGCAAAATGAAGACTTACTCAGAGATGATGAGGTTTGCTGGAAGAAGAGTGGAGTAGAGTCCTGTTCATAATTTCTTTCTTTACTTCTTAATGGGTTACAATCGAAATTACGCTTATAAATTAATTAAAATGGTAACGAATTGAAATAGTCTCACTTTTTATTCGGCTGCAGTTTCTCGTCGGAGACGAATGGGGTGCAGAATGATATAAGATTTATTTTTAGCTCCTTTTAATTTCCAAATGCTTTATGAGTCTAACAAAACATTTTTCTCGCGCTAATGTATGTAAAATGGTCCCAATTTTAGAGCTGACATGAACAGTTTTAAAATTCTGTCTTTCCTTGGTGCTGCCACATGATTTTACATTTACTCACCGGTAAGAATGTAACTACATGCTCATCAATAACAATGTATATAGTTTGCATTTTAACATAACATTTTCAATAAGACACCTTACGATATAAACGTTGCTCAGATGCCAATTAAAGCAAACTTTAGTGAGATGTTCGAATGAATCAAAGACATTGGTGACAAAAAAGTTCTACGATTTTGGGCGACAAAGGCTGCGATTCGGCACTTCCTGCTCCGTACACCCAAGCGCGCATGCGCATCCTACACAACCGCTCGTCCCCAGCGCTCAAGCGGCTCGAAAGCGAGCGGGGCCGAGAGAGCGGGTGTCCCAGGGGGCAGCGCACCGGAAGGGAGCACTCGACACGGCGGCGAAACCTTTTCTCCTCCCTCCGCTTCCCGATACGAAGGAGGATGATCACCCCACGCTACGCGAGATATAGCGGGGGGTGGGATGGGTTGGCATTCATTGCCGGGGGCGAGGTGAGGGTGAGAGCAGGGGGCGACCCCCCCTTTCTATGCCAGCTGGGGACACGCGCGCGGAGTCAAAAGGGCCAACCGGGGCCGTCAAATGGGGTCGGAGGGAAGGGGGGGCGCCCCGTGCGGGGGTGTCTCGCTTCCATTGGCCGGGGATACGGCGTCGACGGCGGGGCGCACGCGGGGGTGGGGGGACGTAGGCTGGGGAGGTCGAAGAGGAGGGCGCCGGCGCCCGCCTCCGCTGCACCCCACCGCCCTCGGGGGAGTCGCCCCCCCCCCCCCCCCCCCCCCGACTTCCTCCGCACCCTTGCCCCCGTGACCACGCCCGCACACGCTGTGCCCGGGCGCGCGCTGTCTCAGGTGTCGTCGCCAATCGAAGCCACGGGAGGCAGCCAATCAGCGCCCGGCGATCACGGGGGTGCTTGGCGCGGGCGCCACTTGCACCGCCGGCGCGGGAAGCGGACTCGAAACACCTTGACGTCCCCCAATGCGTCTTTCGCCAGTCGATACCTCCCCTCCGATTGGGCGACGGTAACGAATAAGGCTGCGCTAATGCTTTGCACGAGCGGGTCGCCCTTCTTTGCGGAGAGTCCTTGGATATTTTGAAACATATCGCAGCGCATAACATTCCATTAATTTTTACCCAGTGCTGATAAAAGATTCCATATTACTAGATATGTATACCAAAATATCAGCCCTTTGCCGTTCTTCTTTTGAATGTAGATACTGCTTTCCATTGGCTACGGCTCGGTTGCGCGTTCCAGAAAAGTGTGTGGAAGTTCTAGCGCTCAGATGCCGTCAGAAATGTAAAGATATGGGATCCGTTCGTAATCTCAATCACATTGATAAGTTAATATATCATTCATCGTTATATTTCTTTATTAAATCGGAAAACCTAGATTATCGAGACGTTTTCCGGGTACTGCTTGAAACAACTAGTACAAGCGAAAGCCTTCATTTGTTTCGTCCATTGCCAAGACACTCAATCATATAAACTAATTTATTGGGCAATCAAAATTACTCTATTTACTTCTCTAAACCGCTTAAGGCTGTTGGAGCGTGAATCGGGCAAAAATTCTTGGACCACTGTACACTAAAATAAATCTATTAATACGTTGGAAACAAGTGGACCTGTCGTATTTTTAATAATGCAAGGATTATATTTTATATTTTTCGTCTCCAGAAAACGTGGCGATGATTTGGGCTTACGGCGCGGAATAAGGAATTTAAGCAAAAATCATATGTAAATACGTGTTTTTTTATTCTGCATGACATTTTAATATTTTTTTAGTAGCCATTATAATAATATGAACGCATATATTTGCGTTTAGAGGAAATTTTGTACCTATGCCATCGAATAATTTCGAAATAAATCAAGCGTCATAAGGAGGCAAGTTAAAATAGTTCTAAAATGCGAAGGAATCAATTCAGTAGCATGCAATTATTCACATGCATACATATAACAGATAAGAACACGTATGAATAGTTTCACGGGCATCTGCGCCTCAACAAAAATCGCTACGACCACCTTATATTTGAAACTAAATTTGAATATGGTTTCCATTATGATTACGATAACATCACGCTCAAACTACGCTGATAGGTGAATTTTCTATTGGTAAAATATCTTGAAGCTTTTTAAATATGTATCCAATGAATGAGTCATGCAAGCTTAAGTTAAACGGAGTCAAGCAGCTTAAATATTTATCAATTTCCATTTAAAATTCCTTTTCCATTGGCTATGGCACGTTTATGTGCTCCAGAAGAGTGTGGTAGTTCTAACGCGCATATGTCGAGAGAAATGTAAAGGTGTGTGGTCCGTTCGTATTCTTTATCACATTGATATCTAATAAATATATCATTACCGTTATATTATTTATAAAATCGAAAAACTTTAGGTTAAAGAGGTGTTTTCAGTGCACGGCTTGAAACAAATAGGACAAGCTTAAGCCTCATTCTCATTTCGTCCATTGCACACGCATGTAATGGACAAAGAGCGTGAGGCAGATCTTGTACGGGCCCGAGCCCAGAAGATGGAAGGTGAAGGGAAAATAATTTGGAAGACGAAAAGGACGCACCGTGAACAGTGTGTCGAAGAATTAGCCTCTCGTAATATTATCATGCTGTAAATGGGGCTGAAGAAATATCCGTAATTGATATGAACCCGTTGTAACTCAAGTATACACGAGGCGAGACTGGGTGTGAAGCAATCGTGCATGAAGTGAGAGCGGAGCAGGAGTGAATGAGCGATAAATGAACCTCGGGTGGGACCCACAATCCCTTTTTCCCACACCCTATCGTATGTTTAACTATCCCTGACGTCACGCTCCACGCGGGCGGTTGACATCAATTCTGCTGTACCGCTTAAGCCTGATTCACACGTTCATTTTACGTGTACAGATCCAGGGTTCGTTAAAGCTTCCGCTTTCGATTGACAAGGGGAAAGGATTGCATAAGCTATCATTTCAATTTCTCAATTTCTCATTTCCCCGTCACTTGCGGCGTAACTGCGAGAATCATTTCCACAGTGTTCACAATTCTGATTTGATTAATACTCACTTTAGGCGCCACTCTTACGCAATGTCTGACTTCGGATTAGATTCACGTACATGGGGACTGAAAAAAAGGACGTGCTCTAATGACGGAAAAATGGTATGGGAGCCTCATCGTCGCGTTGCTGTCATCCCTGTAAGTAATCGCGTCATAAAGCCATCATTCGAGCTAACTTTTCCGCTCCTCCATAACCCGCTTGCGTAAATTCTCCACGTGAGTGAGATTTAGCGGGCCGCGAAAATGAATTAGAAGAGGCACGCTATCAAGTGAACAGACACTTTCGGGCGTAGCCTATTTGGGCCGAATCCTGTCACAGGTGTCGACGTCAATTGAAGTTGCGAGCGGCAGTGGCAGCCAATCAACGCTAGGCGTGGGCGTCGTGTCGGCCGCCGGCGCGTGAAACGGACTCGAAAAATACCCGGAACGCGTCTTTCGTCAGTCGATACGTCTCTCCTATAGGGCGAAGCTGAGGGCAAATGACGCTCCTGCTGAGGTATCGCAGGACTGGGTGGCCCGAGCCACGAAGATCAACAAAATGGTCGTTGTTGTCATGCGCGTGACAAGAATGTCAACAAAATTAGTAATTCAACCCCTAACAATACTAATATTTTTAGGTTTAAGATAGTTTGGGCGAAATATCATTTCACCAATATATCAATAAATTTTGGCCCATTTTTAAATATTAATATCGCAGACTTCCAATGATTTATAACTATCAGCCTCTTACCGAACTACTTTCCGAGATTTTTGACGTTTCCTATATTAAAAAATGAGGAATTTCTAATACTTAGATCTCGTCAAACATAACTATAGTTCGTTGGTTTTCTCAACTATGTTCGGAAATAAATCATACAGTCAACGCAGAAATTTTATCAGGATCACAAAAAAACCTTCCGATGAGAAGGAGTTTTAAACGCACTGCAAAAAAATAGTAAAGTTAAAGATTAATAGAGGTAATTTTATTAAGTTTTTTAGATTGTCCGTCACATCAAAGTATATTACTGCACCGTTAATAATGCAATATTAAATTCATGCTTCCTACAGCTGCTGAAATCAAAACGTATACTTCGAATATGGTCATCATTGTGACTAGGGAAATATCTCACCCAAATTACCTTACTTCTATATCACTTGATACTAGATCTGGCACTCGTTCGAGTACACGATAGTATGATAATATCGCACTGCCAAGGAACAGCATCATTTCCACACGTGGTCACGTCCACTTTTTCTACATTCTTTATTTCATAATTGATGATGTCCTTGTTTAATGCTTCGTTATTGTACGTTCGATTAGGAAGCGATCAGTCGCGTCCATTCTCGCCCACGAAGAGTAGTATTTTATTGAATACACCGGGACTTGGTAATGATTCACATTTGTACAAAGTTGGTCAGTCATTGAATGCTACAATGACTGCTTCACAGTCCCGCCGTTGACATCCAGCGCCAGCAAGCATAAAGCATTGCAGAGAGTCAAGCACCGTATTTACACAGTATTCACAAACGATGGCATTTTTTGGTCAGAATGCTATATTTAATTTGCTCTAAATGCTGCCCATGTGAATTCATGTGAGGTGTCCAAAGAAATTGGTGGTACTTTTACTACTGCCATCATCAATTTAAGTTAATGGCACGAGCGTGAAAATACAGTTTGTAAGGCATACTACGACGATGAAGGACGGTAAATGTGTTTGGGGGAAAACTCAAAGGCAGGCCCAGTTACAGCTCGCAAAAAAGTAGCGGTTTTGAAGTAAACAACGATGAAATTTCATCCTCATCATCAAATCTCTCCACTTACCTACACTCTATCCTCTGTTCAATGAAGACTGAGAAGCGACGTTTTTACTAAAGACAAAGAGATACAAGGGTTTTGGCTATTTGGAGAGAGGGAGGACAACTATGGTAATTGGCATCTTATAGAATAGGCGGGTAGGCTGATAGAGTTATTCAGATCAGAGGCAGGGAAGAATGAACACCGATGTCGGAACTAGCTGGCTCTTAACTAAAGGCGCCGAGGGGAAAACAGTTAAATATCTCATAAAGATTTAAGTTCCCAGCAAAGAGCACCCAATCAGCCAATTGGATCCCATTAAAAGATCCACAATTCCCAGAATTCGAACCCTGTCATTTGTGATGGGCAACCAATGCTTAATCCGAAAGACATTGACATCACTTTCAGCACTCTTAATATATTTGTTTCTAACTATCAACGTCAAGGGCAAGCAGAAACAGCAGCATTATGAGGGCATATTACTTGCTAAAAGAGTAATACTTTTTAATCCCTTTGTGCGGTGGGAGACATTTTTCTTAACAAGAACATTTAATTAAGACTTGAGAATTTTTTCAAACACTAACGGCCGTATTCACAGATTTCAGCTAATAGACGCTAGTAAGTCGACTAAGTTAGTCGGCTACTAACAGCACTTAGTCGTATACTAAACTATGGTATTCATAGATCCTTTCCAGTGAGCTGCTAACTAAGTATGCTACTATCGCCACTTTTGTAGCGGAGTACATAAATTTAGGTAGCGACTACCCTAAAAATAATGACGGAACACTTGGCAATACTGCTTCATTGGCTTCACTCTACTGGCTCCACTGGCTTCATTGTATGTGAATTCGTATGTCATGCATTAATATTGCTACGATGGCACTATCGTTAAATACTCTAATTTTTCCATTTTTTAGCATTACCATCATAATTCCAACACATCTTCTATAAGCATTGATTACAAAAATTGGGAATACATGCTTGTCATAAACTTTATATTTTGACCCACGTAGTAATGCACCACAACCTTACGCAGATCCTACATACAATAATTTGAACACATTGCAGTGTCACATTGCATTTATCACATTGCAGTGTCACCACATCAAAGTTTAACTTACTCCATCCAATCGCAAAAAATTAAGGTATCACTTAGGTATATTCAAACTAACACAGGTCCTTCTTGAGGTATTGACCGTTCCGTCAATATAAAAACATTCAGAAGAGGACATATTTGCCTTCAAAGAATGGCTAATAACTATTATTTACACAGAAAATGGAACAATACATTCACACACTAACCATTATTTTTTAAACGAAAAATGAACATGCACACGGTACAGCGGACATTGTAACAATTTAATCTGAATACCTATTTGTTCCTTCACGAACCCTTTCTGAGCATTAGATAAAACGAAACTGATTTCACTTATCCACTTGGAAGATAAAACATAAAATAAGATGCAATAAACTGCTGAAGCACTGGAAGAAAATTTTCTTCACTGTGTGAACCATAACAGCGTTCTGTTACCAAAACAAAAACGAAACGAAAGAGAAATTTACGGCAGAATGTAAATAGTCCAGCGCTATGATGCAAATCGACTCGCAATTATAATTATTACCTGTGCGAAATCATTACAATTCAATGAGATAACAATTGTACGTCTTCATATCAATGGAAGGCATACTTCTACGACAACACGACAGTAATGTGCTCGAGTTTTCGATTACTCTGAACTAGATTACTCTGAAGCACCTCATTTGATGCAGTAGTCACGACAACTAATATGCACTTGTAAATTGTTGACGAGGCATTTTCCTCGACGTATTCTTTAAAATGGGCTGTATTCTCGTAGAGTAATCATCTAAAACCACAAATGAACAGCACTAAGGGCCGAATAATTTAAAAATGCAATTGTTACCCTCAAAAACAGTCATTACTCACACACCGATTTACTTTATAATGCTGTGAGGCGTAGCACTGATGAAACGAGATGAAGAAGAGGTGGTACCCACCTCATGACGCTCGAAACCACAGCAATCATGTCACTGACTCTTCCTTTTTCGTTGAATAAAACAATCATGAAGCATAACGGAGTACCACAACACCGTGTCGTAGACTAAGAGCAAATAATTAAAACGACGAATTTGATCCAGCAACAATACTACACGTCGCATCCGCCAGACTTAAGAAAATCAATACAACCAGTATATTTGGTATATTTGGTTCAAAATGAAAATAACGCCTTATTCGAGACATTTGAAGACACTCGAAAGAGAAAAAGAAGGAAACAAGACATAGTCACTGTTGCTGAAATTACAACAGAAAACAGACATGAAATTCTTGGAAATCTTGTAACAACTGACAATAGCCGAGACACGCCTGCTCATTCGACAAACAAAGCACCGAGGAACAAATGGCCTCCCTCGATTGTGATCCAAGGGATCAAAAATTTAACAGAATTTATCAAGAAAATTAAGTCAACAGCCAAAGATACGACTTTTACAATTAAAAAGACTGACGATGAGTCTAGGTTACAATTAAAAAACATGGAAGACTATCGTAACATACAAAAGTTCTTAGACGACCTATCGTTCACGTGGGGCACCAAAGACGACGGAGTACTTAAATATATAATACATGGACTGGACTCCGGTATCGACGTTGAATAAATAAAAGAAGACCTCAATGGCTTGAACATCCCTTGCCTGCACGTCAGGGCCCTTGGGAAAAACCACACGGTCATTTACGTCATTACGGTTAGAAGGACTGGATTCAATAACAAGATACTCGAGACAGTGAGTCACGTGTGCTGCCATCCGGTGAGAATCTCACCATACAAGTATAAAACACCACAAAGGTGTTACCGTTGCAATCGCTATGGACACGGGTCACGGTTTTGCAAAGCGGCACCAAGGTGTTACAAATGCGCCGGGGACCACGAGGGGAAAGAATGCCAAAGCAATGAACGCAGATGCTGCAATTGCAATGGCGCCCATGAAGCCCATTCACGGGAATGCCCAGCATACCAAAAGGCGGCGAGTAAAATTAGGGTCGACCAAAGTGAGAAACTAGATAGAAATGACCTTAATGAAAAACGGGACAATGGGGCATCAGACACTATTTCTTGTCAAGCACCGACACTGCCCCCAACCATCAACGTATGGGAAGAAAGGGCTAAGAAACGGGACGTTGCCCCGGCCGTAACGCCTCCACAAGAGATTGTCGAGGACACCCTGGTCGAAAATGAGACTACTAGCATCTTACAATTACTGGCCATTTTTGGCTGTACGCTACAACAACACTCTTATGTTCCAGGACATGTTGACCAATATATCGGGCATCCTCTTGAAAAGTACGTCCAAAAGTGGCCCGTAAAAACAAAAGGATGTCACTGGTCATATCCATTTGGAACGCAAATAGATATCTAAAAAACAAGACGCCAGAACTCTACATGTTCCTAAAGAAATATGATATTGACGTGTGCCTCATATTAGAAACACATTTTGAACCAGAAATGACATGGAAAGTCCCAGAATATACAATTAAAAGGAAAGACAAAGAATGTCTCACGGGCCAAAAGGCCATTGGTGGAGTAGCCATTTTAATAAAAGACTATGCATTACAACGAACTCCCAGAAACCGATCTGGTGAATCTAGAGGCTATCGGTGTCACAGTAGAAACCGAACAAGGTGACTATAATATGTACTCTTGCTACTTACCCCCATCAAAGAGTTTTGACCTCGAGGAATTTTACTCAATCCTACATTTAAGTGACGCAACAATCCCCGGAGGAGATTTTAACTGTAAGCACCCAGATTGTAACTGCTCGAAAGAAAACAAAAATGGAAAATCATTACTAAATTGGACTCATGACAATGGCGTAGAAATAATTGCTCCCACGGAACCCACCAGAATATATGGTAATAGTGTGATAGACCTGGCGCTTCAAAAGAATATAGGCAGAAACAAGAAAGCGATCACAATAAACGCACTAACAAGTGATCACTATCCAGTCCTAGTGTATACAGGAACCATGCCTGTATTAACTCAGGACATAGAAAAGCGATTGTGCTATGGACTAGCCGATTGGGACCTTTTCCAAAAGACAATCAGCGACACTCTTCCAAATATAAACATATCAGATTCCATAACACACAAAGAATTAAACCATTTGGCTGAAACACTCGAAAAATCTATCCTAAAAGGCACTCAACAAGCCGTACCTCGAAAACGAAAGAGACCACCGGATCATATTAAAGTAGATGACGCATTAAGGAAGACTATTAAAGACAGAAATACACTAAGAAGGAAATATTACAGACTCGGCACTCAGTACCTAAAAATACAAATAAGGAATCTGAACAAGTTAATTAAAAAAGCAATAAAAGAAAAAAAGGAATAAAAGATGGATGGAACAACTGGCATCACTGAGCACCACAGACGGGTCCCTGTGGAAAATTGCCAGGCAGCTCAGAAAGACCCCACATGCAGACCCAAGGTTAAAAATAGACGAAAGTACCATCATGTACACATTTAAAGACAATGCCGATTACATGGCGGATGAGCTGGAAAAAGTATTTAGTCCAAATGTACTAAGCAACAGGCCAAATGATGTAGAGCTCCAACCAGAAAATTGGGAGTCCATTAATGAGCACGATCACCCCATTGTAACTATCACAGAAATTAAAAACATAATAGAAAAGCTACCAAATAGAAAAGCACCCGGGGAAGACAACATTACAAATGAAATAATCCAAAGACTTCCACCAACAGCAATACTATATATCACAAAACTCGCAAATGCGAGCATTTGGTCTGGGCATTTCCCATCTATATGGAAAAGGACAATAATTAAATGCATCCCGAAAAAAGAGGGTAAAAATCTAAAACCACAAGACCTTAGGCCCTTATCGCTCCTTTCGAACCTGGGAAAATTGTTAGAGGGCGATAGTCCCGAAAATACAGAGCATTGCCGACGAACGAGGCATAATCCCCGAGGAACAGTTTGGGTTCCGACAACACCACTCGACAAACCAACAGATTCACCGGGTGATTGATTTTATCAATGACGGCTTTAATAAAAAGAAAATGACGATAGGAATCTTTCGAAATATTTCGAAAGCCTTTGACAAAGTCTGGCACGACGGACTTCTTTATAAAATGGAGCAACTTGGGTTCCCAAAATGGACTTTAAAATGAACACACTCATACTTAAGAGAAAGAGATTTTAATGTAAAATGGGGACATGAGGTCAGCAACTCAAAGAGGATGACAGCTAGAGTACCTCAAGGGTCTATATACGGGCCGTTATTATTTAACATTTTCACATCTGATTTTCCAAAAGACAACAGTGACTGGCGCATGAGAATATGCAGATGACGCAGCCATATTAGCAAAGGGCAAAAATGCAGAACTTGGAGTCAAAAAGGCGCAGAAAGCACTGGACGAAGCCATTAAATGGTATGAAAAATGGCGAATTAAAATCAATCCAGGGAAGACGCAGGCTATTTTATTTACAAGGCCCAAAATTGAAACACCTCGGTGCCGCTGCCTGACCGTGAAGAACTACAATATAGACTGGACTGACGGGGCCAAATATCTTGGGGTAACCATTGAAAAAAAATTAACATTTCAAGCACATACGGAAAACATTATCAAAAAAGCAATTGGAGTCAGAGCAGGTCTCTCCCCCATATTAAAAAAAAGGCCTGTACCAGATACCATCAAAACAACAATATACGAGACATATATCAGACCCATTGTCCTGTATGCAACGCCGGCATGGGCAGGATTACTGACTGAGGCAAATATCAAGAAAATCGCAGTAATGGAAACAAATTCCATTAGATCGATTTTCAAAATAAAATACTCCACAAACCGCGACATATACAGGACAACAAATATAGAAGATGTACGGCAAGTAATCTAAGAACAAGCCAATAATTATTACAATATATTAAAAAACAGTGACATAAAACTGATAAGGGACCTGGCGAGTAATGAAACAAGCCCGTGGGATAAATATGCGAGAACTGTGAATGTTCTGACCATATAACTGGCTGGGTGAGCCAAAGACAAAGCCACAGAGCATAACTCCCCTTCTTTTTGGACATTCTCTGATAACAAAGCTGCTTACGCAGCAGGCCACTCTGCATCGCACTTCTGACCTGAAGAAGACAGCTGCAACGCTGTCGAAACTGTCGTCTTGGACCATGGAAACACGCGGAAGAGAACCCGAAAAGTCTTCGATATCACTCGCTACCATAGTTTTCACGGAAATGCGGGTTATTATTAATTTAAATAAATAAATAACATATTTAAGGATAATTAATATAAAAGAAGTTAGAGCAGGCTGATTTATAGTAAGTTATCGATATAAAACACTGTAAAAATGCTTAAAATTAGAGCGTCAGCCCTTAAGCGCCAGAGGAAAATCGGGGTTAACAAATATGGCGGCCCACGTTACATCTTCTAGCATTGGCCACCAAAGCAAGAGGCATCTCCAACTACGTCAATGATATATCCCATAAACTGGACGAATGTTTTCTCCTGTTCTACATTTTTCAATCACTTTCGCACTTTTAATTAATCAACGGAGAGGAAGAAGAAGACGAATAGACATTTCAGTTAGAGAGAAGAGAGGATTTTCATTGCACATGTCCGTCCTTACCAGCCGTAACCTGTATAGAAATGAATCCATTGTTTAGACAATAAGCATACGGTCCAATGGCTAACCATAGCATTTTTGCATAAATCGCCGGAAATTCAAGTGGATGAGTGAGCACGTCAAGTGGGTGAGAAATGGGGTGTAGGGTAACGAGGAACTGAGCATCATAATAGGCTCCCGCCGCCAAGTGCCACTTGCTTGAGTTCCACTCAGGACTCATTCTCCTCGGAGCCAAACGTTTGTGGAAAGAAGTTTAAGAATGGGGGAAGAATGCATTAGACCCCGGTAAAAAGTAAGTGCCCGAGGATGATGTCGTGCGCCTCATTGTATTCCAGCGAGCTACGCAAATGGGCTCATAAATCAACCTACTTACAACAAAAGAGTCGTAAAAACACGCAAGTGGAGAATGTTGTGACAATAAATTAGGCACAAATTTCGTTTGATTTTAAAACAAACAGCTGCGCACGATGAAGAATTTTCATTCAAGTGGAAAATTATCATTCATTAATGTCTTAAGGTAGTTTGAGCGAGATAGTTCCCTAGTCATCATGGAGACCATATTCGAATTTTATGTTTCAATTTCAGCTGCTGTAGAAAGCACGAATTAAATATTACATTATTAATATTGCAATACTATAATTTTATGTGACTGGAATTCTAAGTAATTAAGTGAAGATATCAATAAAAGTCTTTAACGTGACTCATTTTTTTAGCGCGGTACTTTTTCAACTCCTGCACAACGGAAGGCTTTTGTGATTGTGGAGTAATAACTGCGGTTACAGTATGATTTATGTTTTAAAAAAGTTGATAAAACATGCAAACTACCTAGTGCTAATTTATTTACAAGACCTAGTTGTTAAAAATTCCTCATTTTTTAAATAAAGTCTCACTGGAGTGTATACACGTACCATTTCCCACGTAAATGAGCTCGTATTTTTCGTCAAAAATCTCGGAAAGTAGTTCGGTAAGAGGCTGACATCTTGATATATTTGAAAGAGTAAGATATTTTTGTTTGAAATGAGACCAAATTCATTAATTTCTATATGAAATGATATTTTCTATAACTACCTCAAAGCAAGAAAACCGAATATCCCGTACCTAGTAACAGCTAAAAACATCACCCATTGAAGTAAATAACTTATCAATGTCTTGGCACAGTCTCAATCAAGAAAAACATTGAAGTAAGGTAACGCTGAAAAGCCTTTGAAAAGTGAGATTCAACTGTATGGACTTGATATTTTATTGAATCTGATTGCTGCACTAAAATAATGATGCTATTAAACGCGCAACCAGGAGGAACCGCAGAGGGAGCCATGTCGCAGATTTCGTAAAAAAAAATCTGGCAACAACAGTCCATGGTGAGGGTTACTGCACGAATATAAAGATATGCGGGGCCTAAGTAAACGAATGCACACTACGACTGGTAAAAATACCTTCCTGAAGCATTGTGACACGGAGAAAGTTATCAAAAGTTTTGTAAGATGAATTGGTCAGTATGAATCATGTTCATCAGGAAATGTATTCATTATTCTTTACTAGAATAGTTATTTTAAATAATCATCATGATTTTTTCTAAGAACTTCAAAACTAGCCACGCAATAACTTTAACGAAGTCACCCGCTAGAGTTTACACAATTGGGTGAAATTCACAGAGGAAAATTCATTCGCCTGAGCTGGGAATGGAACCCACATTCCTCGATTTCGGGCCGAGTGCTCAGACCAATTAAGTTCCCTAGTCGTTCTCTTCCAATGTGAATCTCCTAGGGACTTTAAGGGGCAAGTTGCTCTCACAGGTACTGTCCATGTGATGCCAGAGGTATCAGAATGCGAGCTAAGCGCTAGTTCCGCTAAGCGCTGCATTCCACGGGGTAAAGCCCAACTTTAAACACAATTCATGAATAACATGTTAATTAATTCTCAAATCGATATCAAGAGTACTTCTTATGTTAACTTAAGAACTTGAATATGGGCAATTTGGGGACAATATTCTGGTGAAAAGGGCTCCAGATAAATGGAGAGAAATATTGCCAAGTAATTTTGATGTAAAATTACCCAGTCCATCCACTTCATGAAGCCACCATTCAAATGCGATATTGTTCTCTTCATATCATTCTAAATCAATTTGATTCCTCACTACTTTATGTACCCTGCTCTATATCGGAACCCCTCAGCTTACTCCAACTGTTCCTCTTATTTTCAAACCATGCCGATGTCCCCCATCCCATCCCCTCGTTCCCATCCCTCGCGGCCCCTTCCTCCTCTCCCCCTTCCAAATCAATCCTACCCCTTCCCCGATAAAACATTGCTCAATAGCCACTCAACCCCGAGCCCACATTCCCCAATACTGCAGCCACCCCATCCTTTGTACCTCTCAAACCGCCGGTATATTCATTCTATGAATGTTTTCCGTCAATTCTCCAGAGCCACTTCCTCACGATTCAATGACAACTTTGTCAAGAAATACCGAGCGAGCGTTCTGGAGTGTAGGAAAAGTTTTCATACGATCCAATATTTTGAAGTAAGGGGGATCCGGAATTGAATCTTTGTCGATGCATTGATTCAATTCTTGAGAATGAACACGTGAACGCTTCCATTCTCGCCGTCGAACAATATTCGATCCAAAATAGTCGTTTTTCCAACACAACCGCTGCCGTCGTTTCTTCTCTCCAGCCGAGCGAGGCAGGAGCTATATTTCCGCATTACTAGAACAGCTTCAGATCGCTGCGCGTTATGAATAAACGGCTCTGATCGGTTAACACCACTCACGATCATTACACATTCAGGAAATGCGTTCAGAGAAAGCTCAGCACGAAAATTTGGATGAGTATTGAAGAGCTGGTAACAATTCTATCTCTTCATTAATTTTAGATTTATAGTAAATGAGAAAGGGTGGGTCATATTGATTGCCAACCGAGTTCTCAAAGGAGACCGTCGTACATTTTCTTTCTTTAGTTAGATAACTTTCCACCACACATCTGCCTAAGACTATTCCACAAGACAATAATGGTAGCAAAAATGAATAAGAACAATTCTCGAGGAAGACCAACGATGGAGATCGATTGGCAAATGAAGAGGGATATTAAAATTAAGACTATCAAAGGAATAGAGCAGTCTACATTTACATAATAGCCTGCGAGCCGCCGCATGGGCGTGTGGAAGGGAGTGATAGGACACCGGCCGAGTAAAGATGTAATGGATAAGGTTTTGGAAGGTGAATTGGTGACGTGTATTATGGGAGTGTATTTAGCGGAGCTCAGTTTTCATTGTGGTCGCTTATTGTGCGCGGGAAGAACGAGTTTTTGTACCTAACTGTTGTGTACCTTTGTAATGTACCTTTCTCTCTTATGTTATCTCTTCTGTCAGACCTAAAGATGTAGTGAGGCGTCATGATAATATTCTCTGTATCGCTCTGAAAAATTAAGCCTAGAAGAGAATAGAGAGACATGCAATAGCATCAAAAAATAACAGTGAACCAGGATAAAATAATAAAAATTACCAAGGACGATTGAGGGCGGAAAAAATCGATCGCGCTAATCAATATTTTAACACGGAGAATAATACAGGAATAGGGTCCATAACGGTTAGATTCAAAGACGACGGAGAGGGGAGCTGCAGAAAGCCAGTCTCGGAATTGATGACAGCTGTTGATGACGATTCCGTGCGCAGGGAGAGACAATGATCATCGGAAGAGGCCGACATACAAGGCGGATCTCGCGTCGCTCGTGCCCGGCAGCTCACCGCCGGCCACAAAGACCCAGGAGGCAGAGCCTTGCCCTCTCGTCGAGCTTGACTCGAACGAGTATATAATTTACCTCAAGTTTATTTTCCATTCTCCGCGACACGTGTTGACACACGATCCCACGCTCGTAAATCTCGATGCCCCTCGATTGTTGCCGTGAAAAAATCCGGGCGACTTTGGGACGCAAACGGCTTGCCCCTTTGGAGGTGGAGGAGGATGAGGACTCAGGGAAGGGGGCGGGGATGGAACCACCCTCCCCCCTCCCTTCCCGCAGTGAACACTCTATCCTTGGGAGCCGATTGTCCCCCGCCCCTCACGGGTGAGCATTTCGGGACTTCCGGGCACGCCGAAAGGATTTTTTTTCAATTGCCTCGCCGAGCGCCTTTTGTGCCCGCGGAAAACTCACTCTCCCATTGAAGCGGCAGCAGGCAGGAAAAGCAGTCGTCGTTGAGTGGAAGAGGAACCCTGGAGCCGCATACAGCCCGCCACCGCTGCCCTCGACGAGATGGCGGAAGGCGACCGCTAACTTTGTATGCCCTGGGAAACCCTCCGGCAGCCCTCCAGGGTCGTAACGTCTCGATTTGGTGCGAGAGATGTTGAATTCGAGGCCTTCTTCTCGTGTGTTGTGACAACATGTTTTTTTTGCCATTGCCCTCGCTGCATCCATTTGTGTAAATGGATAACATCTTTCAAGGCTTGTTAGATATCAGCAGACGAACATAGATGGAAGGAAGAAATGGAAATGTGGAACTATTGAAGAAAGATGAATATCAATGGATGGAGAAAGCCGCCGGAGATTTAGATTGAAAAGATATTTTATCGATAATTTCCGATAAAGTTCAAATGAATTTGTTCAACACATTCTGGGACAGAACATCCCTTTGAAAACAATACTGGTAAGAAAAAATAACAGAAAGAATCATGGGAAAATGAGGAGAGTATTACACGATACCAAATACGTTTGAGGATATAATGAAGAATTTCAAATGACAAATAGGCTAGCTCTGAGAAGATTGTAATGAAGAGCTGTAGTGAACCAAACTTCAGATTCATGACTTAGGACCGCAAATGAATGTCCACACTTAAACTCCAAAACGGACACAACGTTGACACAGAATCTGAAATAACTCAACAATAAGGATATCAGGCCCACAACTATTTTGAAAAAAACTCATAATCACAGGACACATACATAGTTTCCATAATATCGATTGAAATATTGATAACTGTGTAACCCCGGTGAGTCAGTACATCACATATATCTCCTGGTGGTGGATCGCGGGCAACAGTATGCTGGCTCTCAAGGTAGTCCTTTCAGAAGGGATCCTAGCTTCAGCAGAATAGGGAAAGCGGGCCTAGGGTATTACTATGCTTTGGTTTCTCTTATGGCATACAGGCGAAAATGTGCCAAAACTGACCCGAAGAGCGCCTTAACCGTTAGCAGGGAAAGCTGCACGTGGTGCGGGTACTGCAAAGGCTGGTAACCTTGCATACTCTATTACAACTTACTGCTAAACGTCCAAATGTTGCCTCGGACAGCCGAAGCCACGATGGGCGGCGGAAGCTGAATAAGGTTGGCCCATCAAGATACGGACTGGAAACGAACTGGACTCTCGGTACTTGGAATGTGAGAGGAGTGTATGGAAAGGAGCATGAGTTGCTGAATGAAATGAAAGTGAGACAAATGGATGTTTTGTGTGTGTGTGAAACTAAGCGTAAAGGGCGGGATGCTGTTACAATAGACAGCGGTAGTCCGGCATTGTGGTCAGGAGTTGAAGATAATATACACGGCAGTCAAGGTGTAGGACTCATTCTTAATGAGAGAGCTAAGTTGCTAGTAAGGAAGTACGAGTTAGTATCTCCTAGATTGCTCTGGGTTCGCATGAAAGTAGGTATTAGGAGAGTTGTGATTGTGGCGTGCTATGCACCAGTGGATAGAGAGAGTTACAGTGTGAAAGATGAGTTTTGGGAAAAATTGAGAGAGGTTTTGAATGAATGTGATTCTGGTGAGAGAATAATTTTACTATGTGACATGAATGGGTGGGTTGGTGTGAGGCGGGATGCATCTGAGAGAGTGGTTGGGCCTTTTGGTGACCCCCGAGTGAATGATAATGGTGAAAACTTGGTGAGTGTGTGCTTGGAAAAAGGATTGTTTGTGTCGAATACATGGCTTAAACATAAGAGAATACATATAATACTAAGAGAAGGCTTAGATGGGATTTCCAGTGAAATGTTGAAGTGTGGGTGTAAATTACTAATTTGTAGGCTGCGTGAACTATATAATTTATGCTTACAGGTTTCTGTTGTTCCAGCGGATTTGAAGACTGTTATCATCGTTTCGTTGTACAATGGGAAGGGAGGAAAGACCGAATGTAATAATTATCGGGCCATTAGTTTACTGAGTATCCCGGGAAAAGTGTTCAGTAAAATATTAATCGAAAGAGTGAGGAATATTAATTCCGATAGAATATGGGGTGTGCAGTGTGGGTTTATGCCTGGGAGAGGATGTAGTGACCAATGTACGAGTGTCCGAAAGAAATTGTACTGTGCGCTTGTTGATGTAGAGAAGGAATATGACAGAGTTAATAGAAAGAAGTTATGGAAGGTTTTGAGAGACTATGGAGTGAATGGGCAGTTATTGAATGTTATGTTAGCGATGTATGACAATAGTAAGGCAAGTGTAAGAGTTAACGGGGCTCTGAGTGATTTGTTTGTAATGAATTGGGGGGTAAAGCAAGGATGCGTAATGTCTCCATGGCTGTTTAATGTATTTATGGATAAATGTGTTAGAGACGCATGTAGTAAAAACGACGGTGTTTTGATTGGAAATGTAAACGAGCAAGTTCTTCTATATGCGGATGATGCTGTTTTGATCTCAGACAGTCAACAGGGATAACAGAAGCTCCTAGATAAGTTTTGTGAATCGGCGGAGAGAATGGAATTGAAGGTAAATGCGTGCAAGAATAAAGTAGTAGTTTTTGATAAGGAGAATGGGGAGAATAACTGTATGATGAGGGCGAATGGTCAAGTAATTGATCAGGTGGATGATTTTGTGAACTTAGGTATGATGTATGCGAAAGATAGAAGAATAGACGAGGAGATAAAGAGACGTGCGAATGCTGGAAGGAAGGTGGTAGGTAGCATGTGGAGCATATCAAGGAATGAGTGCTTGTCTAAGGAAGCGAAAATTGCCGTGTACAAAAGTGCACTTCTTCCCACTTTGCTATATGATATTGAAACATGGGTATGTCGGAATTAACATAAGAGTAGACTAAACGTCGTGGGTATGAGTTATCTGAGGAGTATTTGCGGCAAAAGTAGGATGGATAGGGTCAGGAATGAGTGGGTCATGAATGATTGCGGGTTAAATTCTCCAGTAATGAAAGTGTATGAAAGGAGTGTGCTTCGTTGGTTTGGCCATGTTGAGAGAATGGATGAGAGTCGAATAACGAAACAGATATATGAGAGTAGAATGTATGGTGTGAGAGGCGAGAAAGTTGTGATTGAGTGTGGTTGAGGAAATTCTTAGGAGGAGGAATATTAGTAGTTTTAAAAACAGGAGGGCGTGTATGAAACAGTGTATGGGGTTAAATGAGGCAAAAGAGGTTTGCGAAGATAAGTCAGTATGGAGGAAATTATTGAAGCAGAGTTAACAGTATAATTATGAATTAAGGAGTGAAATATTTTGACTGTTTGACTACCCCGAAAGGGAACGGCGTGATGGGTATGTATGTATGTATGAGTAACAATATTAAATGAAGTGCATTTCCAGAACCAAACAAATTTTATTCTCCTTACGTTCCCTCGCATAATATACCTTAAATAACACGAATATTTCTGTCCAAAACATTCATTGCTCAATTAAACAAAGACAAACCTGAAATATTTAACCAATCATCCATCCTTGAGTCCATATATTTACATAATTTTTGTATTGCCTACTTGAACCTAGGGAACATGAGATCCCAGGTTTTGAATAAAGTTATTATTATAATTATTATATCAGAAGCCGGCACCAAAGGTATTGATTGATTAAATCACAGACGTCGCTGGCCATGCTCATTGAACGAACTTCTACCTTTCAATGAAACGCCGACTCTAGGATGTGTAAAAATGTTAAACGACGTCAAATATGCGGTACATTAACTCAATAACTTTTTAAATATTAATCACAATTTTTCATCGTCTTGAATGCTGGAAGAGGTGAAATATGGAATTCTCTAATTATTGGGGATCGGGTTTGTGTAGTGGCCTGGAAACTGGCTAACCATACGGGTGACCAGGGTTCAAATCCCTGCAGAGGAGGATGTTTTTCAGAGGAAACCCGATCCCTACTTAACTGTCTTGTGGAGGGCACTTCAAGTGCAATACTCCGTCATTCGGATGAGACGCTAAACCGTGGTCCCCTTGGCGCCTTTCGTTAAGAGCAGGCTAATGCCGACGCACGGTTCCTATCCACCCTTCCGCCCTTTATGGAGCAAATGACCTTAGCTGTCGGTCGCCTCCACAAACATCCAATCAATTCGCTAATTATTCCGCCGTATGCAAATGTCATTTTTGTGATAACGGATATCAGAAACATTTTTTCCAGAAAATTAAATGGTATTGTTGAAAGTAAGGAGTTCATATTAGTTTTTTCGGAGCATTAACAAATACTACCGTTTAAGGAAGTCATTAGCGTTATGAGGACTGTGGAGGTTTTGCAGTCGGCTTTTTAAGATGGAAAAAATAGTGATTGAAAAATGTATCTGCGAAGAATTGAACCTTTCAGTAACTTAATTAGGTTTTATCATTTACGATGTCTGCCACCAGTAGAGCAGTGTTTGAAATAGTTTCCACCATGAATTGAATTTTTTTCAATTACATCCAGTTTATAGAGAAGTAGATCCTTTTATGGACGATAAAAATTCCAACCTATTCACCAAGTGTAATTTCCTATTAAAACTCGAAAAAATTTCGTGGGCAAAAAGGCTAGATGGGTAAAAATAGAATAATCCTGTGTTTTCCATTTTTAAGTACAAATCATTATTGTGAATAACTGACACAGGATAAAAACTCTTTCAGAAAATGAAATGGAAATAAAATTAAGGCACTACCCCTTCTTAATATTCGACTTTTAAGCAAATTTCTGCCATAATTCAAGCAAAACAATATTATCCCAGTGGATATGGTGCAAGGTTCTGCCACTTAGATTGCAAAATTAAATCTTATTTATAAGTTCGTCGATTCGCTTGCGTCTATATTGTTCTTATATCTATTTCAATTGACATATTATCTGTGATATTCCTGAAGACGTATTACAAAATATGGGATTGGAAAATATGGTCTTCTTTTAACTCGTGCGGCGGCCGAGGGGACTCTCTTAAAAATGCTATATATTCCTAAATCCCCCGTTCAAACCACCCAACTGCTCACCAGTGCTCGGCCACGTGCCAATCGAAATCGCCGTGGGAATGCAGGACCTTAAGAGTGTAACTCGCTGCTCATTTGCTTACAACTTACCGTGGTAAGAGCTGTCGTCCCGAAACGGGGGAGACCAGAAAAAAAAGAATAACACATACCTTTCTCGCCATTCCATTCTGGGGTGAGCTAAGTAAAAGTTATTTTGGTTAGCCATGGAAAACTGTCTCCCTTTTAATAATTTCCTCCATAATTCTCTATCCTTAAAAACTACTTCCACTCTCAAACACTCATACACTATGGCTCTTGAGGTACGGAAAGACAAAGCGAGATAATCATATTTTTAAAATCATTCTACAGGTAAAAGGGAAGTTTCGTTGAAAGATAGAAAATATTCTCCCGGTTCCCTATACTTTCTAGGTCATATCTATCCTTAGTATTTATTTTTCTGCCTCTGCATACGATCTACCTTTCTTAATTCCGTCCGTGCTATTCTCCTCCTTCCTCCTCCCCGCTGGCCCAAGATCCTTCCCTTTCTCACAGTCTTCAGCAACTCTCCTTATTACTTCCTCCAGCCACCTACACTTCCAAACCCAGATTTCATTCAGAAGTTTCCTTTCCTCGTCCACCATCTCAAGCACTTCCTCGTTCGTCTTCCTTTCCGTCCATCGCACCTTCTCCATCCTTCTCCACACCTACATCTCAAACCCCTGCGGCCTATTCACGTCCTCCTTTCTGAGGGCCCGCGTTTCTCCCCCATAAAATGCCACGCTCCATGTCAGTTCAACAATGTAGAGGAAGGAAAACGTTTAATCTGTTTAGTAATCAGAGAGGAGTGACATTTGCTTATGAATCGTTCGGAATATTGCCATTGGTTTTAGGGAAGCTTGGGTTTTGATTTCATTTGAAACCACACCCTAATTTTCTCCCTTGTTAGTAGCACTTCCCGGAGGGGTCAGAGCAAAGTTAACGTGGGAATACGCGTAGGTTGGTTTACGGGGCACGTGCGATGTCCGCAGTAGGAACGGGGCAACGCTTCCTTCCTGACACATGCGTCACATCCGCCCGCGAAGCCCGCGGAAGTGAGAGAGCAAAGGAAAAACATCCATTCAATCACTTTCCCACTACTTCCGAATCAATCCCCTCACGGCCACTTCCACACTCACCCGTTCCCCGCCTCCTAACGACCCCCACCCCCTCTCCGGCGAGCCACGACGCAATCCCCGCACCTCCGACCTCACCGCCACCCGCCCCCAATCAAAAAAAACATTGCACGCCCCTCCCTCCTCGATCGATTCCCCTCCACCCGCAGAAGCAATCAGAACGGCCTCAAACCACCACATTACACTCGTGTGCCAGCCCGCCACCACTCTCTCCCCCCCAAACGAAACCACATTAACCCCCGATATTTCCGTCCCAATCTCCGAGGGTGTCACAGCGCACCCTCTCGCCATTTCCTCCAAGTTTCTCGATCGCCCCCTCCCTATCTCCCGGCAATTCCTCTCGCTCGTCTCCGGACATATGTTCATCTCCTCCGCGGACGAAACGGAACAGAACGACAAGGAATCGGTTTGGTTTGGTGGCGAGAGAGCGAGCTTCCAAACCAGAGGGGTCGGGCTCAATCGATTTTTATCGAGTTATTTTGTCGAGGCGATCGACTGCTGATGGTCATTTGCACCACCGAGGGCAGCGTGTGCGATAGTGAGGGAGGGAAAATAATAAGTATTTGACGAGAAAACTTTGTGGAAATCATCCATAGTAAAAGGAAATATTCACTCTGTAATTCTCCACTCAATTTATTTTTCCTCCACCGGTTTCAACGTTTTCACTTCATTTTCAAGAGGCCTCTTAAGGCCGTTTTACACGGTACATTTTACTGTATAAAGGAATTCATGTACTATTTTATGAGGAAATGCGCACCGTGTAAAGCGACAAGCGACGTCAATGACTGCCTGAATCACTGAACGGGAAATAGAACCTGCTCTAATTCTTTTCATTTTCTTGCACATTCTAAGATACATTCGCTTGTACAATTAAATGCACCCTGTAAAGCGGCTTTTAAGTATAGGCGCCACGTGGTCAACGGTTTAACGTCCGATCCATCGTAAAGAGTGCCACACCTGAATAGCACTACCCACAGCATCCAATTAAGGATCGGTAGTGTAATTAATAACAGCCGCCAACGCTGGGCTTTGAACCCAGGCCCTCGGGATGGGAGGCTAGAATTACAGCTACCAGAAACATTTGATCGCCAACCGGGTTCAAATCTCGGATAAGGCTCAGATTTTTCCGAGAAATCCCCATTAATACTTGGATCTCTAGTTATCTCAGGCTTGTTTTCTTCTTTCAATACCTATTCCAGGTGCATTACTCATATGTATACAATCTTTGTATTACTCGGTCCGTCAGATGTGATGTCACACCTCGGGCTCCTCGCTGCCTTTCGAATAAGTTGATTAAGGTGAATGCAGCGTGTTTTGTTTATCTATAGATTTGTGTGAAACTGCTCTCAGTAGTATCTAATATGAATGAATAAAAGCGGAAACATTCACGATACTGATTCGGTTTTGAGGCAAGTTAATGTTATTTAAACACGTAACCTTCAGGCACTTATTACATATTTCGGAAAAAATCGAAGACATATACACAGATTTTCTCTTCAACGCAAAAATGAACACGTTTCATATTATTGTAACGGCTTCTAATATATTTGAAGATATAATGAAGAAGAAAAACACGCACTTGATTTTCGCCAAAATTTTGAATTCCGCGCCGTAAATCTAAGTCAAAACAATGTTTGAATTTAAAGGAAAATTTTGATACATAACCCTTGCATTATTTATATCAAAACATGTATGGTTACTTCGCCATATAAATAGATTTAAATGCGTGAAGTATGGTCCAAGAATTTTTTTCGACCTACTTGAAAAGTTATGAAAATGTGCAGTCAATGACTCACAATTAGCGCGCTCAGACCACTTCGATGCCGACGCCGCTTGTTTCTCCACCCGTCCTCCATTCTCCTCGCCAATCCTCCCCATCCATCCCTGACGGCACAAAGGAACTCCGCCGTCGGTCGCCCCCTCCCCACCCCAAATATCCATCCAGCCAACAAAACAATCACATCGACGCACCGCTGTGCGACTCTCCGCAAGGGGAGTTGGCACGCCTGCTGGGTGGTCATATTTGGAAAGCGGTGATGAAACGAATACGCATAGCTTTCTTGCATTCATCTGGTCCAAGAGTAAAGCTGACTCAAAACTGACCGAAACTTTGGAGTTTTCACATTTGCAATTGTTCCGTCTTAGTTTGTTCAAGTATCCACTCCTGTCCATTAAAAAAGTCGAGTCCGTTGAGTTTAGGATTCTGTATGAAGTAATGTCAACCTACTTTAACGAAAAAAACATGCGAGAGAACTATAATTTCTACGTTTAAATATGAAGAAAAAATTTATTCCTATCCTTATCTCTAATTTAACGATATATTATATGAAGAAACTATTTACGGCGTTCAAAATTCGATGACCCAACTCCAAGTTATCACGGTTCTCATAATATTAAATATATAGACGATTTTGATATAAGTAAGTCAAAAATGTTTTTAACATAACGAGGGAAAAAATTGTTAATGTATGGAGTTTTACGCGAACTGTTGTGACAATTGTAAACCTTTGCTAAGTAGGCATTGTTTTTCAACGTTTAGTGAGAGTGAATATAGAAGGGTGGATGATTTTATTCTGTCTATTTCATCTCATTGATTCTTCAAGGCTCTGCTCGTCTTGGGAAACACCGTCTCCAAAACCTTCATTGCACTCGCAAGAGGTTGACCTCTTCAATGAGGTGGTCTTTATCCCGTTGTCTCAGAATGTTTTCTCAATTTCAGAAAGCTCAAATGTTTTCAAGCGCGAAATGAAAGCCGATCCTGACCGCTTCCGGACCTTCAAAACCTTGTATTCATCTACTAATTAATTAGTACTTGAAGAAAGAGAACATTAAGCAGATAATCGATACAGTGATACAAATCCAGTCGATGAATAACCGTGAAAGGATTATTATAAACATGAATCGGAAATGGGGGCACATGCAACGACATGAAGTAAAAAAAAGATGCAGACAGCTTTGACAACACATTCAAGGGGACTTTGCAACATCAGATGTTGAAAATTCATCAGTCATTCATGTATCTTGATAAATTCTTTAATTATATCAGTTAATAATGCCATATTTAGATTATTCCTCCACGGAAAAGTCATAGTGTACAATGTATTGCAAATGAGTACTTAGACTTTACCAACTCGTGGTGGCATCCTAAGGTATCAGTGAATACATTGATTGACCCTTCGAGTGCCGGGGAGCGCTATCGCGCTCCTCCAGCAATGTCACTCTTAGATGCTGGTATTTCACTGATTGTTCACTGATGGCACCTAAATACAAGTTACTTATGAAGCTTAAAGCAAAAATGCCTCGGCAATTTTAGCATAGTACCTAGAAAATTGGTCGGCACTCAAAGGGTTAAAGTAGGTATTTAACCGGTAAATGTAGGTTTTCTTGAATGTCAGACAATCTCATCTCTTTAATTTAAGATCGTGTTAATTAGTAAGTCACTATGTCCATCATTTTGGGTTATTTATTTGGCGGTATTGAGTTTAACGGCAAAATATGAGCTTGAATAAGTCAGGTTAATAAGGCAGCGGATCATTAAGTGAGAAAATACAAATTTATGGGTGTGAGGTTGACCAGAATTGCTAGGTATTATTTCCTCTGCATGGCTGGGTTTCATATACACGGAGAACTTGGGTATATCTCTTTTTTTAAAGTTTACCAGTGAAGGTAGGTTTTGATGAAAGATAGAGATATCCTCCCGGTTTTCTACACTTTCTGGGGCCCAACTGCCTCTAGTACTTCCTTTATCTTTATCGCCTCTGTATACGATCTACCCTTCTTCATTCCACCAACAAAACTTATTCTCTTTCTTTCCCCTTCCTGCTTGTCCAATATCCTTCCCTCTGTCACACTCTTGAGCAACCCATCACCCCTTATCACTTTCTCTATCCTTCTACATGTCCCATCCCGAATGTCATTCAGAAGTTTCCTTGCCTCGCCTACCATCTCAAGCACTTCCTCGTTAGTCCTCCTTCATGTCCACCTCACCTTCTCCATACCTCTCCACACCCACATCTTAAATGCCAGCAGCCTATTTCCATTCTCCTTCTTGGGGGTCCGAGTTTCTGCCCCATACTACGCTACGCTCCATATCAGGCTCCATAATAACATACATTTTAAACTCCAATTTTCTCAAGTATTTTAACTCCTCATGAGATCTAGCATACTTGGACGGAGTGGAACGGTTGGAAATAGGATGGAATTGTTGGAAAAACTGAAATAGTTGGGCGGATTTTGCTATCTAGGAATTTGGACAGCAGGAGTAGTAAAATCTCGAAATTGAGGTTTCCTGGCTTAAGGAGCATTCTATCGATAAAAAACACTTGCATCAAATGGCCGAATGAAGTGGAGATAAAGAAAATATCACTTAAATATAGAGAAGGCTCTTTGTTGGAAGCAAAGTTTAGGTGACAATAGTAGCCTAAATATGAAGCCACTAGTGAACACACCTGAACCGCAATGGGGAGGACCGCTTTCGAATCTCGAGCAAGTCAAATTTTTCGTACTCGTCGTGATGACATACTTTTGGATCGGGTGGGGTAGTCGAGCACTGGCTTCTTATTTCGATATAATGGGTTCGAACCCTGTCAGGGGTGAAAATCTTTAGAGGAATCCCAGTCCCAAATCGGATGCCATGTGGAGAGTTCCAAAAGTATAGCACTTGGACTCCAAAAGTACAGTCGGTTGGACTCAAATTAACCTGTGGAAACCTAGGAGCCTTTTGCAGACCAATAGTAAACTCGGCGTCAGGCTTTCTCCGCTCTCCCTCCATTGGTTAATCAGCTTTCCATAACTAACCTAACTAACTATCCGAATTTCTTCAGCTGTCAGTCGCATTCCCAAATAACCAATCAAGAGACACACTCATAGAAAAGATGAATTTCTACAATTTTATAACTTGAGATGAGTTTGTTCAACTTAAAAAATTGCTTCCATGAAGCAAAATATGAAACAGATAGACATTATCAGCAACAGATTAATAGTACGCGTAGTTGGTGAGAAAAGATTTTTTTGCTTGTCGTACGATTCTGTTGGCCCGTAGGTCTCCGGAATCCCGGTAGGCTGCAGAGCCTGTCATCAGGTTTTGCAGGGACCGGATCAACAGAACTTGACATACTTCCGTCCCCTGGGTGGTGAAAAACCCACCCAGGCGGGACTCGAACCCGCCGCCACCGGGGCCGGCGTGGTAAAATCGTAAAATCGCGGCGATGTTTGCTATAAAAACTTTGTAAAGACGATGAAACGAACTTTCTGAACACATTTTGCGACACAACGACCTCTTAAAATACATGATGGACACAAATGAGATAATTGGACGATTTGCAATGAAAAACCAGGAATTCATTCGGCAAATTATGACGGACGTAATTAAGGACGTAAGTAAAGGTAGGATGAGAGAGGAGGAATAGTATGGAGAATAGAAGGAAGATGGAGAGAAGCCCGGAGTTTACTCATGACGAACGGTTAAAAGGAAGCCATATTTGTATATTTCATTCGCTGGATGGAGTTGATTGTAGTTGAAACGCTCTCTACTTGGCAAGCAAGTAGGGATCGATATTTCACTCAAAAACCTCCATCACTTCTGGGATGCGAGCCCAGGTCATCGGGGTGGGAAAGCAGTGATTGAGTCACCCGACCCTCTGTTGGGATTATATGTTCTTCATGACGATGGAGATGAACGAGAAATGGGTGCCAACCTTTGATCCCTTGCGAGATCATTGGGAAGAGGGTGTCACTTGCCACGCCCACAACATTAAATTGCCGAGCCTCGCTCCCGTCCCAGCAGGCCACCGCCGAACGCCCACGAGTGCACCCGTCGGCCCATCCCCACCTCCTGGATTCGGCCCAACTGCCGCCGCCTCGCCCATTCACCCGTCACTGGTTTAAAACCTCCACCCCACTTCCACACATGTCGACACTCTAGATGAATGAGGAGCGGTGAGCAATAAGCGCAGAAATTTCTCAAGTAGTCGCGAAAAGGTGTGATCAAAGGCCACACACCAAGTGAGGTATTCGTTCATCGGGCTTTGGAGCTTTCCGTTAGGAGGTACCCGATCCCTACTTGTGCGTCTTGTGGAGAGCGCTCAAGTACAGTACTCCGTCTGTCGGATGAGACGTTAAGCCGTGGTCCCCTTGGCGCCTTTCGACAAGAGCAGGCTAATGCCGACATCGGGTTTCCATCCACCCTTCCTCCCTTACCGGTCCCCAATGGCGAAAATGACCTTAGCAGTCGGTCGTCTCCCCAAAAATTCAATCCAATCTGTTAGAAGTTATTTGGGAGCGGCCGACAACTGAGGTATTACGCTCAGATAATGAAATGACTCAGTGAATTTCCCCGAAATGTTTATTATACCAGCGTAGAGGTTTCAGGTGGATTTTGATTCTCAGTGTCAACTTAATGACAGAAATATTTAACAAAAAAAATTAATAAAATACAAAGGAAAGCTGCGCTCCTCGTTAAAAAATGACATGGACGAGTATAGTGTTGTACAGATTTTAGAGGGAAAAAGTTGGGAGTCACAAAAGACTACCACGCTGCAGTCTAGACTTTTTGCTCGATGAGTTGAGAACAGATGTGTCTCAAGGCAACTCAGAGAATATCATTTTGACGCCTCACTACATCTCTAGGTGTTACAAAAGCGATAAAAATAAGAGAGATACATTGCCGAACAGAGAGGTACACAAATTTGTTCTTTCCATGCACAATAAGTGACCACAATAAAAAATGAGCTCCACTCAAAACATACTCATAATAAATTTCACCATTAAACCTCCCAAAACCTTATCCATTACACCTTTACACGCCTGTTGTCCTAACACATCCTGCCACACGCCTATGTGGCGACTCGCCGGAAAATATATAATTTGTAGATGCAGATGAAAATAGTAAAAACTCTGCATGACGGCTATGAATTTAAATAATTCAGTGATTGAGACATCAGCACTTGTTCGGAATAATTGTTCCAAAAAGTGTCGTTAGAGTGCATTCAATAGATCTGAGGTCATCTGCGCTTAACTAGACGGAAGTAATTGGTGAGGAGAGCGTCAAGGAAAGGATAACTTGGGGACAGGAGGAAGTGCAAAAATAAGCACAGCGTTTAGTAATAAAAAATTATTTAATTTATTCAGGTATCCCTAATTACGATAATTTTAATAAATTGCGGTGACCGGTATGGTAAAAAATCATATTTTGAGAAGAAAAATTTGAGGCAAAGGTAGAAGAAAGAGGTCTTTAGAGGTCGGAGATATTTTTTTCGGGAAAGTTTAGACGGATTCTATTATTAGATTTTCTTCAAATTGTAATCTGCGTAAGATGCGCGTCACGTAAACAAGGGTTATCGGGGTAAATAACCAAAGTTCCCCCTGAATCTCATTAAGGAAGGACTGGAAATCGTCCACCTTCAATAATGTGCAGACTGTGGCTTCGACCAGTCCAGACGAAACCCCAGGTGAATAGTCATCTGAGTTTTTAAAGATAAAATGAGGATTTTTTGAGGTTGCGACGTCAATTTTTTATTCATAGTCCAGCGTCAAAAACTTCAATTGTAATCCTCTCACGACATCTCTCACTACCCGCTAGCGGACGATGGCTTCATGTAGAGGACCGCGACTTTCTACCCCAGCCCTTCCCGTACCACGAGTGATTCCAACGCCTGACAATAACTAAATACCAAAATTGCGGTAACTAAATTTTTTTAATATGGACCACGATTTAACTATGGTCCACTGGCCTTAAATATTCACCAATATAAAAAGGTTTAAAAGTAAATGAAGCCTAGATAACAGCAGCTGCCGAGCAAAATAAATTGAAAGTAATGGAAAGCGGTGGTACGGGAGAATTATGAAGACCAAATTTACAGATAGAATCACTAATGAGGAATTCTTACGAATGGTTGGAAAGAAAACGTGAGATAAAAGCTCTGAAGGGAAGAAGAGTTGAACTTACTGGGCATAATTTGGGACAAAACAGCCTCTGAAAAACGGAATGAAGGAATAATTGAATATAATTACTGAGGACGGACGAAGGAGGAGTGCATCAGAGAGGTATCCAAAAGACGCCGAAGTAGAGAAGTGTCTAGAAATGAAACTTTAAGGCGAAAAAGAGCGGAGAGTACTAGCACAGCAATCTTCGAATAGATGACTACTGATTATGAATCGAAATACCCGAAATTTTTTCCAATTTAAATTATTTTGAAAGCATTCTTTTGGTTAGAGTGTATAACACACGCTTATCTCTCTTCATTCCTACATTCTTTCAACCTCTCTATCCATTTAAATGAATATCATCACCTTCCTCTATCCATCTTCTATGCGATTCTACCTTTGAGTTTATCTACCTTTACGCCAAATGCTCACAAATTTCTGCAATGCATTCTCAATCCTACTTCCACAGGTCTACTTTCCACTTTAATAACCACCACGCTATTTATCAAGCCTTTTACCGAAGATGAATAATATTATGCTAAATGACTTAAACCAAAGAGAAATCATCTAATTTCTTTGATATATTCATAAAAAAGATATCCTTCAAAATAGACGCAACGATTCAGTAAATGCACCACAGTTCACTTCCTGCGAAAGTCATCAAACAAATGCCATACCTATACCTACCGTGGGTGGAGTAAACATAAAATCTACGGATACAGTAGATTATCTTGGAGCTACCTTAACTTCTGATATATCGTGGGGAACACACATACAAAACATATGTGACACAGCATTTAAGAAACTAGGTTTTATTAAGTGTATAACCGAAAGCTCCTCGGAAGAAAAAGTCAAAGAGAGATGCTACTTCGCTCTGGTTAGGCCACACCTCGAATACACCGCGAGTATTTGGGACCCTGGTCATAAAGATTTAACCAAAAAATTAACAAAATACAAAGGAAAGCAGCACGCTTCGTTAAAAACTGCTACGAGTGTACATATAGTGTCTCACAAATTTTTGAGGGATTAAGGTGGGAGACCCTAGATACTCGGAGGCTACACGCTAGGCTTAGGTTGCTAGAGAACTTCAGAACTGATATTTTTCCCAGCGACATTGAGAGTATTATTATGACTCGTCACTACATCTCTGGGTCTGACAGAAGCGATAAAATATGAGAAACACATTGCCGAACAGGTAGGTACGAAAACTCGTTCTTCCCGCGCACAGTAAACAATCACAATAAAAACTGAGCTCCACTAAATACACTCCTATAACACATGTCACCATTTCATCTCCCAAAAACTTACATCTTTACACGGCTGGTGACTTAACACCCCCTTAAACACGCCCATGCAGCGGCTCGCAAGGTATTATGTAGATGTAGATAGAATAATCACTTGGAATATTTTCCATAAAAAATAAAGAGCTTCAGTCAGAATGATTGAAATACCTCTACCCACTATATTGTAGGAACATATTATTTAACCAACCAATATTTTTATACGATGTGTAGAAAATATTTTTCCATGCATATTCAAATGGTGAATTGAGAATATTATATAGTTCAAATCATTATTTTTACATTTCAAATATGATAATACTTTCAAAGGGCAAATGATGACAGATTAATGTCCCCTGAGAGCACTATTTGAGGAACACTCACAAGGATATTCCCCAAGAAAAACAAGAATAAGACCTTTGGTCGCTAAGCAAAGGAAGCCAAAATCTGGGTATTTTTATACTAGGATGTGATGCACTCGGAATAATCCCCAGGAAAAATAAGAATCGCGGGGGCTTTAAGCAAAATTTGAGAGGTATTTATATAAGACATCACAACTGAACTAATTGGCTGAAAAAGGAACAGAATTACTGGTTATAGCACAGCATTCTTCAGGCAAAGACGACGATAGCTTCATTTCATAGCATTAATCCCGACTGATTAAGGACTCTAAAGAGATGATAAAGGAGCCAAAAAACGGTAAGTTTGAGGTCGGTTTAGGATCATTTTTCCGGAACATGACATAGAAGTGATTCTGATAGGTTTAAATGACGACGCTGAGAACGCCGTGAGCCTACCAGCCAAGTCACTTCAGACCTTAACTGGACACTGTAATGCATACGAACTTTGCCAAAGGTATTGCGACGAAATGCAGCCAATATCTACAGGAAACCCTCCTTCTCCCCGATGTCTTTCCTTTTATTTCTTAACCCCGAGTTGAGTTGGATGCTATTTTACCATAAGTATATTCCTTTCTCATTTTTTACCAAGTACGATTAGTGATGAAGAATGAAAGTAATGCAAGTTTCCACTTAGATAAATTTTACTCGACCTTCGATGTACTTCATCATCATCAGGTGTATATATATCGTGAAGTGCTTTCCCCTAAGCACCCGAAGGGGACCAGGATTCCACAGAATTCTCCGCTAGCGTCGGGACTTGAGCCCAGTCCTTCGTAAAAGCAATCCGGTTTTCTAGCCACCGCTCCAAAATAGGAGACATTTAGGAGCTTTTTACTTTGGAAGGTATTGGACATATTGTGGTGACGACCAAGGGAATACTGACTTAACAACCGGATATGTATGTCCTACTTGTCCAAAGAAGAAGTTATTCTCTGCAAAACCTGTATTCATACGGTATTGAATAGTATTTTAATAGAAATGTCGTGAGAAGAATATATTTTCAATAATAACAGCGAGTGGTCCTTAATTTCCATTGTTATCCCTGCGCCTTTTAAAACAAACACTACTCATACCACACTAATCCGATCCCTATTGTATAATAATAATAGATCTCGGCAGCTATGTGCCATTTTGAAGGATAAGGCCTTGGAAATTGCACGCAGATCTAGAGACCTAGGTCGGCATAATCGGAGTATAATTAAAGAAGCATGAAAAGATCGCGGAGTTTTCAATAAGGTGAAGAATCTCAGGTTCGCGCGTTCGTCAAAAGGAAATGCTCGGGTCGGAGCGTGGCCTCCCACTCCCCCCCTCCTCAAAGCAGCCGTCCCGGCCCTGATTTGTGTGGGTCGCGAAAGACTCACGACCGCCTCGCAGCTGGCATGCAAATCGTATAAAGGGTAGTGAGGCACGGCGTGCGCCGTCCTCTTTCCACGGCACATACGAGAGGGAGAGATCTGGAAGACGCAGGAAGGGGGCGGGCGGGCGCTCTTCCGGCCACGTGGCCGAGATGGCGTCGCCCGCGTCGCCGACACGTGCCCGGGATCGCAATGCTATTCATTGGGCTCGTCTCCCGCACATGCCGTAATGAGGCTGGGGGAGAGGTGGGGGGGAGGGGGGAGGCGGAGGCGAGGTGAGGCAGTGTGTGTATGTGAGGCGACGGCAGAAGGCAGGTGCGAGCGAGAACGGGAGGCGCTGGCCAGCCGGAGGAGTGAATCTTGATCTTCTTGCATCCAGACGTCCGTCTCACGCGGCCGTTGGATTGCGATTCAAAAAACGTGGGCCCGGTGGAGTGGGGTGGGGGGGGAGCTTTGATTGAGGGGGCGAGCCCGTCACCCGGGTGTCTCATCGACGACCGATTCGCGACTGCCTGCCGATTGTGGCCGCGCTGTGAGGGACGGGAATCACGCCCGAGAAAAAAAATGTTGAACGGATCTTCTTTTTACGTGTCGAGTCTCCTTTTCCGGAAGCACAAATTTTCAGCTTCCGTTCCCCAAAGAAAGCCGTCAACTTGACCCAACCCTCCAACCTCCCTCCCTGGCTATGCAGTTGCACCTTTACGTTATAGAGAACATCGCATCCTCCAGAGATTGGCGCTGTACGGCTTTGGGTCTTCCTCTGCGTCGGCCGTCTTCATCTGCCGACATCTTTGTAATCATCCCACAACATCATTTCAGCTTGAAGACCTGATTATTATTTCAAACTTCAAAATGACGGTTAAAATTTACATCAAATCATCAAATGAAATTGGAATTCGATTTTTTCTGGATCGGTCTCAGAAATATTTTGCAAACCTCAGTTCGTAAGAGTCCATTGAATCATGTACCACGCTTTGAATACGAATTACTTTTCCGTCAGAATATGCTAAATAGAATTGAAGTCATTCGCGAGCAATTAGATATTTGAAAGTTACAACTCAAAGGGGATAAATAGATCGTTCAGCTGATAGCTTTGTCAGTAAAATTGCCTTACATGGTTTTTTGCGCGCTAACCGTTATTAATTGCACGCCTCGCGTGCCCGCTTTACCTGATAAGATAACTTGTATAACTATAAAAATGACTATATGTAATAACACAATAACTCCATCAGAAAAGCAGGGTCCTAAGGCAAAAGAAAAATGAAAAGACAACGAAAGAGTGACTGGAGAAGTTTTACACAAGTAAGGCATCAATTTCTGGGGACGGGTGGATGCTTTCCACATTTTTTAAGAAGAATTACCCACTGATTAACGAAAAAAAGATGGGGAAATTCTACGATGACAACCAATTTATTCTTCATGTAACTCAATGATGACAGGTTGACTAATACACTGGAGTCCTGATAGCAAAGCTGCACCTTGACACTAAAAAAATTCTGGTTAAAGGAAACAAATGACGGCTCGTGAACGGGCAGGATTAGGAGCCGCAAGCAAATCGAGTGAGAACCACGTAATTAAAATTACTGGAAAGCATTTCACTGCCAGATTTACCAACTAACATGGCGTATACTCACCGAATTTCACGGAGGATATTATTCTCGCCCCTGAGTGCCAAAGTATACAGAGATGAGCAACCACGTCAAGGAGAATCGTCCATATAATAGTAGGACTCGAGAAATGGTTTCGAATTACATCACGTAGTGAAATTTCCCACAATTAACTTCGTCCAATCCACTGTCACCATCAGATCTCTCTTGAGTTTCCATAACTTTCCCTTAGCTTCTCTTCATGATGTCCATAATTTTCATTCTTCCTTCCAATTCGACGTCTCCCCAGCATTCTTCTCTATACTACTGTTCTCAATATCCCCTCACCTCTCAACACGTTCTCCGCCCACTTTTTCTGCCTTCTCCAAACCTTTGCCACCTCCTTCCTAACCTCTCGCTCCTCATCCAACACTTCCACTTTCGTCTCCCTCGCTACTCGGCTCAACGAAAGCCACATCTGGAACTCTTCCTGTCAACAACAATACCCCTTCCACAATGATCAAGTTCCCTACCCATACTTCACCATGCTAAACATCAGAGTTCTCTCTATCCCTTCCTTACACCTCTCCTCAGAATAATGGAAGGAAATTGAGATGATTCATGTATGGTAATTTTATTAAAATTTATATCTAAAAACGTGCCAATAATCTGGTGGATTAACTAATAATGATTTGTTAACACTCGACCTCTTGTCCGACGCTTTATCTCATTCTCTAAGAAACTAAGTTTCCAGACTGAAAGAATTGTTATTTTATAAAATTTGTCGCAAATAGTTATCAATGTTTAGTGTGACATTCAAAGTGATTATATTACAGATGCATGTTATTCAGTTTCACGAGGTAGCTACGAGCAACCTTTCCTATATCCTTAAGTTTCACATATTTTAAAAGCCGCCGTTCACGACTGCCATAGAAATCAGAGTGGGTCCCTAATATGTATCTTACACTACGACTCCAACAAAATCCTTCCTCATTGATTTTCCCTCTCTCATGTCGTATTCGGTGGCCTAGAACCACCACCCAGGGCTGTCCCGAGGTAAATCGGTCGATTCCGATGCTTTCGATAATAACAATATATATATCTCGGGACATCATCGATAAAAGCGATAACGATCATATAGCGACATATCGATTATAACGATATAATTTCGATCGTTTGATATCATAGGAAAAATCTGCTGCAATACTGTTTTGTGGACCAAAACATACCACACCAAAGTTTGAAATTCACCATGAAAAAATCATAAGACTTGACCGGGATGTGTGGGACTGGTGTAAATGCACCCGTGCGAGTGACTTCGTACCACATCATTTGTCAGTGCAATGATTGGAAACACAACGTACTACCTCGCGATAAATTACTTTCCCATTCATCCTCCGCTCTACTTACACGTCCAAACTTACCGTGACAAGGAACAGAGGTCTCCAGCGCCTTCAGCAATGATTCATTCTTGTCTCTGCTATTCCATGCGTGGGGTTTCGAATCCAAGCTCTTCTTTCCTGCTCAAAGGAAGAAGACGGCAATTAATTGGCTTATTTTGGCTTACTGAGCTCATCGTATACGATACAAGAGACAGATTAAAAAGGGGCTGCCTATTCATTTGGAAAATTACTGACGTTCAGTCAAATCATTCCTTTTTTTATGCTTTGGCCATCCATAAAGCGCATTCGCACATTCCGACAAACTCAAGGAAAAAATTCAACGGTTTCAGGTTTAACCAAGCGGAATCGATCCATGAAGTAGAGTATTGAGCTTCAATTTTATGAATTCCACTTAATGTAAGTGGAATACAAAAATAAATAATTTATCACAAAAATTATAATAAAAGCCAAAGTAATCTCTTCGGTTAAAAAAGATAAAATATATATTCTAATGAAAATGAAATTTATCATATATTGAAACTCTTCATTACATGTAAAAGGAGAGTAAATTTCCGTTAATATAAGGGGAGAAAATCAATATCGAATATGCGGTTTTCACTTAAATTAAAGAGGATTTTACATAATTAGCGTTCCTCTCCCTCCTAATATTCAAATAAATGTATTTTCCACTTAAATATTATGAAAATTTTGAGGTAAAGAGGCTCACTTTTTCCACTGTATTAAATCCGCGTTCGACAATATTAGGCATTGCGTTCACTGATTAAAAAAAACAGAAAACATCCGGCATATTACTTGTAATAACTGAAACAAAGTTAACCACATCAACTTTATAAATTATTATCCTCTCCCAGCATGATGCTAATGCACGAAGTTATTCGCAAACTTTTTCCGTCACGGTAGATAGCACGGCACCATGAAAATAAGCAAAATATATTAATCTAGATTTTTCCGCAAATGAATGTGATTTTTTATTTTCACCACCCGTAGGTCAGCCTTAAATAGCTCGCATTTTCGATCTTCTTGTGTGCATTAACCCACCCCGCTGGGTATAAAGAATCACAAAAGATTAAATAGATCACGTGCACGACAATTAAATGAATGGTACATCTTTAGAGACAGGTAGGGTGTATACCACCACTATGCCATGTATCTACAGCTACATCAACGAAGTTCCGTGCAAGTTACCACCAGGTTTTGTAGCACGGAGTGATTCCACACAGTTCCAGTTCAAATCAAAACCTCACCCGTTTTCTGGCCACTGGGCACAAAACAAAAAGCAATCAAGAGATCAATACGCTTTCAAACCAGAAACGACAACTACAAACTAGGAGACGACAACGTAGATGAACATGCAACAATACAGTGCACTCATTAAGATACAGCGTTTGGTAAGTTTTATTAAGACTTTGGTTGTATAGTACTGCAAGATATTAAACTATGAAGAAAAACACACAATGGATGTTTCAAGTGGGTAGGTAAAAAGTTGCCAGTAATTATAAGTAATAATACACAAGTAAAAAGTCGACTCTCCATAGTTAGGCTGCAGGCATCATAGAATTGATCTATTGCAACTACTACGATCCCATATTGAACGTGGAAAAGTGGCATTTTAAAACTATGGTTTCTGCAGTATTTTTCCCTTTCCTAATGCCAGCTTACCGTAATAGGTCGGCTCCAGCAAAATATAAAACGTTGTCTCGGGCGTGACTTGGTGGAATATACTTAGCATTGTAAATGAAAATGTGACTTAATTATTCGCCATAAATTTGTTTGACGACGACCCGAGTTTGGACGTGGCACGTCTTCATTAGGAACAAATATACGCTCAGTCTTCTGTATTATGTGAAACTCGGAATACCTGACCGTCTTGAAATACACTTAATTGGAATAATTATGCTGTTCTTTACTTTAAATTACCCTGCAAAATATGTTGATCCTGCGGAAAAAATCGTGTTTCGAACTAGCGCAAAAGATATAAACAATATGTTTCCTTCAATCAGCTTTACTTTCAGAGATTAGCATCCAAATTAGGATCATTAAAAACAAAATTTAAATAGGTTTTGACATGCTCATAGATAAGGAAAAATTTCACCATCATCAATCAATTTTTCAAAAAATTATATGATGGTCAGGAAATGGTTAAACTAAGACTTTGCTGCCAAGAATACTTGTTGTTTTGTTTACGGAGATGAGATATTGAAGCATTTTAATTTCTCCCGAGAAGGAAGAACAATTCTTTTAAAATTTCCACCTTATTTTAGCGATGAAAAATAATCACGGACAACTTTAGACTTGACCTTTTAATAGCCCTGTTATTCAGACTAAAATTTCATTTTTTGGGAATATCATCGTTTGAGAAAATATCAACCAGCTGCTTGATTATTTGGGGTGGTGACCGACAACTGAGGTCATCTCCGCTATTATAACTGGTTGGCAGGCTGTTTAGGAAAGACATAGTTGAGGAATGGAGAAACACCAGCGTTGATACTCGCCTCTCCTTAATGAAAGA
This sequence comes from Ceriagrion tenellum, assembly GCA_963169105.1. Taxonomy (NCBI): domain Eukaryota; kingdom Metazoa; phylum Arthropoda; class Insecta; order Odonata; family Coenagrionidae; genus Ceriagrion; species Ceriagrion tenellum. Next base: position 43,145,385 of record OY720638.1, on the reverse strand, counting down.
TAGGAAAGTGACCGCAGTTTAACGTCCTATTGCTGAGTTTTAAATATTTTCCTGAAATACTCTACATAGATCACCTAAACTAGATTTGCAATTGTAACGAAATATCTCCTCCTATGTTAAGGATTGCACTCAAGGTCTTTGGGATGGGAAACCGGAACACCATCCAACCCACTAACCCGAACATCATATACAAACTTAGTGAATTTTAACCATCTAAAATACTTTCAGAAAAGAGTGGTTTCTCGGCTTAGTCGTTAAGGTAGCGCGAAATATTATTTCATTCTACCTTAACTGCGTAAACTGCGTTTTAAATATTGCTCTTGAAATGCTCTTCACAAATCACCTAAACTGGTTTCGCAATTATTACGAAATATCTCCTCCTATGTTGGCAATTGAACTGAAGGTCTTAGGAATGGGAAACCGGAACACCGCCCAACACACTAACCAGAACATCATATACCTACTTAGTGAGTTCCAATCATCTACAATACTTTCAGAAGAGAGTGGTTTCTCGGCTTAGTTGTTAATGTAGAGCGAAATACTATTTAACCAAGAAAACAATGAATTTGGTCTAATTTTAAAGAAAAATATCTCACCCTTCCAAAAATACTAAAATATCAGCCCCTTGCCGAAATACTTTCCGACATATTTGCCCAAAAAAATACCAGCTTTTTTACACGGGAAATGGTACGTGTGTGCACTCCAGAGAGATATTATTTTAAAAAAGAGGAATTTCAAACTTATACATCTCATAAAAAATTACAAATCGTAGATTGAGTGTTTTCCCGAAAATTTCTGAAAATAAATCATATTGTCACCGCTGTAATTTTTCAGAATCACAAAAAACCTTCCATGTTGAAGGAATTTTTAACGCACCGCGCGAAAAATTGATTGAAGTTGAAGACTCATACACGTATTCTTATTTAATTATTTGGAATTTCACTCATACAAAAGAATATTCTTGCACCATTAATAGTGCAATATTAAATTCATGCTTCCTACAGCTGCTGACATTTATTCGTACAATTAGAATATGGTCTCCACTATGACTAGGGAAGTATCTCGCTCAAACTACCTTAACGTGATAGTTTATCGCATGCGGTCAGCTCTTCCAAAAATATTCTCTTCGTTCTTCCGGAAAAATACACGAAAATTTCAAGTACAAACCAGGATTTGGGAGGAAAAAGAACAGAAGTTTTTCATGTGAAATACTTTATGTTATCGGCGGGAAAAAGCATAATCATGGACGTAAATTTTGTGCCCACATTAAAATAAAATAGCACAGTAAAAAGAACGAACATACCTAGGAGGTGCAAAGTTCGTAAATGTCGCGCCTTTTCTTAAAAAAATATGTTGACCGATGTTGACGCCTACGCATCGTTTTGGGGAAGTTAATGGCTGTGCTCTCGGTGGAGGTTAACTGAGAGCACTACTTGTGAAGGCAGAACAGAGTGGCGGCTTTGGGGTGGAGTTGCAAGCAGAGAAAGACAAAGGAGACGAGATAGAGGTATGGAAGTGAAGAAAAATGTGAAGAGGCTAAACATGATTGCTAATTAACGCGAAGACAACGGATATAGGTCATGTTCAACAATGGACTCGGATGTGATGGACACAGGTAAGACAATGTGAAAAGAAAAACAGAAAACCCCATGCAGGCGTAGTTGGAGGGATCAAGTAAAACCAAGCTTGAGGAAGCTTTGCTTATTCCTTGCCTAAGTGAGGATTAACTTTAAAACTTCGGTTTCGCAGGAGTTTTAAACTTTCTCCGTCAATTTAGTAAGCCGTACTGTATAAGGAAATGGCTGGGTAAACCTAGGTGTCAGCACAAGGCTGCAAAACTCCACAGTTTAACGTCCCATTTGGCGGACAGAATTTTGTTCACATGATGACCATATGGGGACCGCAATTCCACCGAAAACTTAACACCACAGCCGGGATCGAACCTAGACCTACGAGATGGGAAGGCATTGTAGCAGCAACACAGACCTAAACCTTTGCATCTACTACTCTGCGAGCCGCCGTGGGGGGAGGGGTGTAGCAGGGGGTGTTTGACGACCAAAGACGAGAAAATTCGTCGAAGGAGAACCTTGTTTACGGAATGTCTCGCTCCAATGATGCTTGGAAAGAAGGGACTTAGGTACCTATAAGTTTGGCTGGGTATCTTACTTATTTTTTCAGCTCTAGATATTCAATGCGGTGTTAATGTAACTTGAGCGAGATATTATTCCGCCTATAAATCAATGACTTTGGTCTCATTTTAAATTAAAAAATCTCATCCTTCCAAAAATACCAAAATATCAGCCCCTACCGAAGAACTGTCTGAGATGTATGCCAAAAATGCCAGAACAAGACCCATTTAACAAGAAAATATTAAGTTTGGCCCACTCAACAGAGACCTTGCTTAAAATGAGGAATTTTCTAATCCTAGATCACGCCAAAAAATTATCAATGCGTACCTTGTTAGTTTTCTCGAAATTTTTTTTTATAAACCATGAAGTCAGCCCAGAAATGTTTTCATAATCACAAAAAAACCTTCCGTTGAGGAGTAGTTTTAAACGTACAGCGTGAAAAATATGTCGGATTTTTATGACATTACTGAGGATTTCAGCCACATAAAAATACATATTTCACTATTAATATAACAATATATACTTCGCTTCCTAAAGCTGCTGAAATTAAAACGTAAAGTTCTAATATGATCTCCAATATGACTAATAAAATATCTTTCTCAAACTACCTTAAAACCGTGTCGTCCCGAAAGTAGCCTGATGTGTATGGTACAAGTAATCTTAGCGTATAGCCTTGAAGACTCCAGCGGCTCCCTACCCAAATCCACCGGCAATGTAACTCACTTTTTCAACTCATGTTTTCTAAGAGTGTCTCGGTGTGTCAGTACACCGCATGTACCTCCCAGTGGTGGGTCGCGGGCAACAGTATGCTGGCTCTCAAGGTAGTCCTTTCATAAAGGATCCTAGCTTCCGCAGAATTGGGAAAGCGGGCCTAGGGTAAATACTATGCTTTGGTTTCTCTTGTGGCACACTGGCGAAAATGTGCCAAAGCTGACCGTTAGAGCTCCGTAGCCGTTAGCAGGGAAAGCTGCACGTGGGGTGGGTACTGCAAAGGCTGGTAACCTTGCATACTCTATTACAACTTACTGCTAAACGTCCAAATGTTGCCTCGGACAGCCGAAGCCACGATGGGCGGCGGAAGCTGAATAAGATTGGCCCATCAAGATACGGACTGGAAACGAACTGGACTCTCGGTACTTGGAATGTGAGAGGAGTGTATGGAAAGGAGCATGAGTTGCTGAATAAAATGAAAGTGAGACGAATGGATGTTTTGTGTGTGTGTGAAACTAAGCGTAAAGGGCGGGATGCTATTACATTAGATGGCGGTAGTCCGGCATTGTGGTCAGGAGTTGAAGATAATGTAATGAAGATAATGTAAAGAAGAAAAAGTCAAGGTGTAAGACTCATTCTTAATGAGAGGGCTCAGTTGCTAGTAAGGAAGTACGAGTTAGTATCCCCTAGATTGCTCTGGGTTCGCATGAAAGTAGGTATTAGGAGAGTTGTGGTTGTGGTGTCCTATGCACCAGTGGATGGAGAGAGTGACAGTGTGAAACTTGAGTTTTGGGAAAAACTGAGAGAGGTTTTGAATGAATGTGATCCTGGTGAGAGAATAATTTTACTAGGTGACATGAATGGGTGGGTTTGTGCCGAATACACGGTTTAAACATAAGAGAATACATATGTATACTTGACAAAGGGGCGATTGTAAAAGCATGATTGATTTTATTGTGTATGATGAGAGATTGAGAGAGTTAGTGTGGTACACGCGAGTGATGAGGGGTACTGAATGTGGAACAGACCACTATTTGGTACTCTCCAAAGTGAATCTGGGCAGAAAGTGGGTGTCAAGGAAGAATGCTGCGCGTGAGCAGTTGAGAGTAAAAGTGGAAAGGTTGCTAGGCAGCGAGGTAAGAATGCGGTATGGTTGCATGCTTGAGGATGCTCTATCGTTGAAGCAGATGGGACGAACATATCAGAAACGAGAACGTAAATAATGCGTGGGAGTGTTTAATAGGAGTGATTGTGGAATGTGCTGAAAGTGTATGTGGAAAAGGAGTGATAGGAAGAACGAAAGGTGATGCTTGGTGGAATGAAGAAGTGAAAATTGCAGTCAGAGAAAAGAAAGAGGCGTACAAGAATATGATTGCTGCCAAATCTGAGGAAGAGCGCACTAAGGCAAGTGAGATTTACAGAAAGAAAAAGAATGAATGCAAAATCGTTGTGAAAGAGAGCAAGGAGAGAATGCGTGGGGATGAAGCTAACAAAATGTTGAGTGATTTTAAAGGTAATAAAAAACTGTTTTGGAAGTGGGTAAAAAGGGCTAAGATTGGTGAAGTTAGGGGAATGAATGCGGCGAAGAACAAAAGTGGAGAGATCATGTGAGACGAGAGCAATATCAGGGACTGCTGGAGTAGGTATTTTGAAGAATAATACAATAATATTGCAGACGTTGAGGATGAGCCTTGTGAAGCGGTATGTGAGAATGTGAGGATGGAAATGGATATCAGTGAGAAGGAGGTCACAGGGCTGTGAGAATATTGAAAAATGGGAAGGCTATAGGCATAGATGGGATATCCAGTGAAATGTTGAAGTGTGGGTGTAAATTACTAATTTGTAGGCTGCGTGAAATATATAATTTACACTTACAGGTTTCTGTTGTTCCAGCGGATTTGAAGAATGTTATCATCGTTTTGTTGTACAAAGGGAAGGGAGGAAAGACCGAATGTAATAATTATCGGGCCATTAGTTTATTGAGTATCCCGGGAAAAGTGTTCAGTAAAATATTAATCGAAAGAGTGAGGAATATTACTTCCGACAGAATATGAGGTGTGCAGTGTGGGTTTATGCCTGGGAGAGGATGCAGTGACCAGCTTTTTGCAATTCAGCAAGTGATAGAAAAATGTATAAGTGTCCGAAAGAAAGTGTACTGTGCGTTTGTCGATTTAGAGAAGGCATATGACATAGTAAATAGAAAAAAGTTGTGGAAGGTTTTGAGAGACAATGGAGTGAATGGGCAGTTATTGAATGCTATGATGGCGATGTATGACAATAGTACGGCAAGTGTAAGAGTTAACGGGGTTCTGAGTGATTGGTTTGTAATAAATCAGGGTGTAAATCAAGGATGCGTAATGTCTCCATGGCTGTTTAATGTATTTATGGATAAATGTGTTAGAGACGCATGTAGTAAAAACGACGGTGTTTTGTTTGTAAATGTAAACGTGCGAGTTCTTCTATATGCGGATGATCCTGTTTTGATCTCAGACAGTCAACAGGGATTACAGAAGCTCCTAGATAAGTTTTGTGAATCAACGGAGAGAATGGAATTGAAGGTAAATGCGTGCAAGAGTAAAGTAGTAGTTTTTGATAAGGAGAATGGGGAGAATAACTGTATGATGAGGGCGAATGGTGAAATAATTGAACAGGTGGATGCTTTGTGTACTGGAAACAGGAGGGCGTCTATGAATCAGTGTATGGGGGTAAATGAGGCAAAGGAGGTTTGCAAGGATAGGTCAGTATGGAGGAAATTATTGAAGCAGAGTTAGGTGTACAATTATGTAATAATGAGTGAAACATTTTGACTGTGCCTACCCCGGAAGGGAACGGCGTGATGGGTATGTATGAATGTATGTAACTTACACTGCTCGGTCGAAGAGATTTTTTAATGAAGCGAGCGGCTTCCCGTAGAATTATTTATTTCGTGTTTCCAGAAATGGCCCAACTAGAGCTAAGTAACACCTCTCCTTTACTCAAGCATTTGATGACCTTTCTCACCCACAATTGATGATATCTTTGTTGCAGCTCTAAGCTCTCGCATATTCTCATCGTAAAGCTCTGTTCCTCCTCGGTTCCCTATTTTTACATCCCTTATGGTTCTCTCGATGCACCTTCCCAGTGGATTCCTCAGTCATGAATCACATTACACTCATCCTTCCACTATGGACTTCAGTAGTCTACCATATCTGAGAATGTGTCCAAAAGGTTAGTCCCTTCTACTTTGCATGTGTTCACCCCCTCCAGCTCTTCGTAAAGCATCCTCATTTGCGCTTCTCTCTGTTCATTTGGATTCTTCAACTTCGAAATGCTATTATTACATCGGCCCTAATTATGAGGGATGCCCAAAAAGTAATGCCCCACATTTATTTCTAAAAAACTATTCATTCTAGAAAAATTAAATTTACACATACGAAAGAATGATGTTTTATCTTATCACTCTATTTTGCCACATAATTTCCTGTAATTTCTATTGCTCTCTTCCTCCAGCGATTCACTAGGGCGCGCATACCCTGTCGGTGCCCGTCCTTTCTCTGGTTATGCAGACAGATTTCCACTGCGCTAATCACCTCTTTGTCGTCATAAGAAATTGTGTGGAAATGTACTTTGTGTCATTCTTCAAAAAAGATTGGAAAAAAAAGATTTTACGAAGCAATTTACATTTTTTCATGCATTTAGTTTTTGTGCCAGACAGGAATTTGCAAGTCTAATCTTGCAGTATGTCATCTGCGAAGTCTACAAAATTGGTCAAAGTACTCAGATGTAAGATACGGCCGCGTCGTGATACCTGATGAGTGCCGTGGAAGGTTAATCGGATATTCCACCGGGTCAGGTTCTCCATTTCTGCCGAAGTGTCGACGAACGAGTTGTCCCTCGTCCTCAGGGCATCTTCGCCGTTGCCCTGATGACGATGGACAACTCGTTCGTTGAAATATCTGCAGAAATGGAGAACCTGACTCGGTGGAAAACCCGAGTAGCCTTCCACGACACCATACGCCGGGAAAGCCTTCGATCATTCTTCAACCTGATGAGTCTTTGCAACCAATGGAGATACGTCTCTCAGAGATCGTTTAAACGCACTCATTTCCGTTATAATGGAGTTTTTTCAATATGGGGCAGTATTTTTTGGACAACCCTCGTACTACAGTGAGGAGCATCTGTTTCTTCTGCCTCGTTATACAATATACTTTCAATATTTTACTGAATTCATTCAAGAGCCCGGATTATTTCCGCATATATCCTCGCGTGCGACACACGCACCATTATATAGGCCGATATTCCGGAAAAAGAACTAGCACGTGGTTCATGCATGGATACGGTGGTAAGTTATTGAACAACGGATGAGTAATTTTCGCAGGGTCATGTCAGATGCTCCTCTATTTTTTTCTAGTATCTGTTAATCTGTTCGTTCACTAAAACTTGACTTAATATTAAATGTTTCCGGCGAGATTCGTGGAACAGGTTTATCATGCCGAAATGCAGTCTGAACGGCTGTACCAACCGCTGTCCAAAGCTTAAAACTTCTTCACGGCGTGCTTCGTTGATTTACGCCCGTTTCAACTCTCTTAAAAAATGATCGTTGACACGCTTCGTGTACCGAGATTATATAAACTGTGGACAATGGAGGGTACGACTGTTACCTTCAATTCGACGTGGCTTTCATCGTTTCCACGTGCAAAAGCGGAAAGGATCGATGAATGCGAGTTTAGGGAACGAGGAGAATTCCTCGTCGAGAGAGAGAGAGAATGGATGGCGGGTAAGTGCCTCCTCCAAATCGCTCCCACTTCGAACCTCAAGCATCTCCCCCGGCGCGAGTGGGGGTCGAATCCGTGGGGGGGGGGGGCAGCTGCAGGGGCGTGCAACGGAACGCGCACGCCGGCTACAAAGCTACAGGGGAAGGGGGCGAGGCGGAGGAGAAGGAAATGAGATGGGGAGGGATCGAGGGGGTGGGGCGGGGGACGTATGAAGAGTCGGGGGAAGTGGTTGAAGGAAGTTTTTGAGGGGGAAAGTGGTTTGGAGGAAGTGTGGAGGGGATAAGTGTTTGAAGGGAGAGAAGAGTAAGATTGGTGGAAAATGTAGAGCATAAGGAGGAGCGGGGTTTGGGTTGCTTTGCTTGCCAAACGACTGACTGACGAGGGGCACAATCATCATCGGTAGTAATCAATCCAAAAATTAGTTTGCCCGGCCTCTCCACTCGACTCCCCTCTCAGCAAACCGTTTCATCCCTGCGGTAGTATTAATATTGAAGTAATAACCATGTAAATAATAATAATGTAAATAATAATAAATTTTTACTCTACCATGACTATAGATTGAAACATTATGTAATTTCACATGAGAATTTTCTTTTAACGACCCAGGTTTCGTTGCTGTGGGACATCATCAGGTGACACACCACAAATTTATGCCTAAAACCATTATTTTATACCACCATAAGTGGCACAAAATTATCAATAAATTACTTCATCAAATTTTCAACTTGGTTATAAGGTAGTTTGAGAGAGATAGTTCCCTAGTCATAAAAGAGACCATATTCGAATTATACGATTAAATTTCACCTGCTGTAGGACACATGAATTTAATATTGCATTATTTATAGTGTAATAGTATACTATTATTTGACTGAAGTTCTAAGTAATTAAATAAAAAATCTAAAGAAATCTTTAACTTGACTCAGTTTTTCGCGCGGTGTGTTTAAACTCCTTCAAAACGGAAGGTTTTTTTGTGATCCCGAAGAATTTACTGCGGTGACAATATGATTTATTTTTTAAAATAGTTGAGAAAATATACAAACTACACACTTAATTTCTTGATGAGTTCTAGGTATTGAAAACTCCTCACTTATAAAATAAGGTCTCTCTAGAGTGCATACACGTACCATTTCCCAAGCAAAATTGGCTGGTATATTTTGTCAAAAAACTCGGAAAGCAGTTAGGTAAGGGGCTAATATTTTTTAATCTTTGGAAGTAATATATATTATTTTATTAATGAGATCAGATTCATTAATTTATATGTGAAATGATATTCTGATCAAACTACCTTAATGTCCCTTATATTTTGCCTAATTATTTCCATCGATTTTTCCATACAATTTGTTTTTAGTGGTGGCTTGGCCTCAGCATCAAAATTTTCCACTCAGTCTCCTCGACTTCTCACAGCTTTCACTACACGTCTAATTCCCCCCAAATTCTCGTAGGACTTCTTCATACGTGTTTTTCTCCGACAATTTATGCAACCATCATTCTTTGATGACACATCACAATCTTTGTTTCATATCTTTTACTTTCTACAGTGGTAGTTGCCTAAGTTCCATTGATACTTAACCCTTTGAGTGCGGCATAACGTGATATCACGTCATTGTTGTCTTTACTCTGGTGCGTAACTCGTGATATCACGTCATGGGTACCGTGAGTGTTCCAGCTTTCCCTAGGGGGCCTTAAGAAAGTTCCTCAGTGAAAGCTAGAACACTCACGGTACCATTGACGTGATATCACGTCATCAGCACCAGCGTAAAGAGAACCATGACGTTATATCACGTCATGCCGCTTTCAAAGGGTTAATAGAATCCTCAAGAACTATCTTAAAGAAGAGTATCCCTACCTCCATAGTGTTACTAATTCTCAAGTGAAACTGAAAGAGTTTAAAAAAAGGTCCCATAGTAGCCAGAAAATTGCTTTTCCATCGTTACGGAAACAATAATAACTATTTTAGAGAGTAAATGAGAGTGGTTTCGCAATCAGATGATATACTGTTTAGCTTGGCTGAAAAACTTCAGGAATCATCCACTGGCGGGATACCCAAAAGATAGTTCATATTCACCCAAGAAAAGGAGAGTAAATCAAATCAACTATTAATAGGTTGTAACTAAAGAAATAATAAAGAATATGGCGCTTTTTGCGCATAATTTCGTTGGTGAAAAAGGTAAACCGATGACTGATATTGGACTACCTTGCTTACTTTATATATCCTGAGCCTCGATGAAATATAGGAAATAATGTCAGCGAGCGGAGTTGATTTCAAGACCGCCGACTTCTTAGACCACGCCGCATGATCACATGAGAAGATTTCTAAACGTTCCCATATAAATATCCAACAAGACGTTCCCTTTCTGGGCGTACGCAGTCCACAGATCTCAGCTCTCAGTGTAAGGCCTTTTGATAAGTGTCTATGCTTCAATTATTTCTTACATGTGTCCTTTCAGACTGATTTACCCCTCCCACTAGCCCCACCCGAAGATCTGGGGGCTGTTTCTCAGAGCTACAAGTCTACAAGTTACAACTCAACAGACTTACAACCTCGTGTTGCAAGTGCTTTTCCCTTCAGCTCGCTGAAGAGGGCCACCTTGTGGCCGAATTACGCGTACCCGACGCTCACCCTCGTTTGTCTTTGTGTTTATATTTTGACCACGCTCTTTTTGAGCGATTTCTCCCAGAAGTTGGGCCCGTCTGTGTGTGAGAGTGAGTGATTTGAGTGATTGTGAGTGTGATTGTGCTAATGACCAGGCATCCTTAGTAGGGTCCCATTAGCCCTATGAAGGATCTCAGGTTATAACCCAGGCATCCTTATCAGGGTCCCATTAGCCCTCGAAAAGGATCCCAACTGTGTTGAGTGTGTGTGTGTGTGTGTGTGTGTGTGTGTGTGTCTGTGGTGGTCACTGGCGAGGAAGTAACATTCCCGTAAACCATCACAGGAGGGAATTCTGGTAGAGAGGCTGTGGTTGGTCCCTGCTGTGGAATCCCCTTTCCCGCAAACCAATACAGTAAGTGTTGTGTGGTTGCATGTTTGACGAGTGGTGCCATTTTTACGGCTATTGGAGTCTCTTTTAATTTTGATATTTTGATATATTAATTTTAATGAGTTACAACTCACTTGACTATTTTCACGAGGCGGATGGGTTACTCAGCTGTACGAAGCCGAAGACTTGTACTAGTCCAAAAAAAAGGCGGGCCTAATCAAGACCATACATAACTCGTATTTTGATGATTGCAATACATTTTAGGCGGGCATCTTGCAATATTTCCAATTCAAAAGTTAGTGAAATGTTTTTGAGCAAATGCAAATGATTTAATATGTGCTGAAAAGCAATTTAATGCCCCTACGTACAATAAAAGATCCCAAGCGAATACAAGTTTTCGGGTAAACCAAACATCATATGATACAATCGCTTATTTCGCCGTATTTGCTGAAGGATGAGCTTTTAATGGTAGTTATTATTAAACCTTACATTTCAAGGTATCATATTTATTTGGTTTTATCTTTATTGAACCACTATCAATGGCGTTACAACGTAATATTATGACGAAACTTCAAGGAAAAATACTGGTTGTTGACGTTAATAATATTTATCGTAACTTACAGTTCGTATTTCCAGGTATTAATGATTACACTACTCGACAGAAACGAATTGATAAGTATTTATTGATACTAATAAGTTAAAGAATATGGAATTAATTTCTCTCGACTTCGGTGTTGTCGCGAATTTCGCCGGAAATTTTTTATATCCAATTAGTTCGAAAAATTATCCCTCAAGTTTGGTCGCTTCCATTAGATAGTGAGTTGCTTAGTAGGATTGAAATAGTATCATACTATTACTAGCCTGAACTGAAATTTTCTGGCCATCTAAACCTAGCGTGTAGGTTCCAGCTGTCTAGATGTTCCTGACGTAATCCATATGCTTTCATCACCAAAGTAAAACACTCCTTGCTGATAGCAGCTTGTAACAGTGTGTAGCTTACCTAACCTCTTTTCATTTAAAAAATGCAAACCAGTTACCAGGTGAGGTTACTCTTCATTTCATTACATTATTCTACCAGCTGATTGGTAGATTTATGGACAGTATTAATGCCCTAATTTCTGGCATCTCATTCTGCTTTCCCTCTTATACGTGATCCGCCATTGGATTCCTCTTAAAATCCTCATATCGTCTCCCTCTCCTTATTTTGTCCAGAATTCCCATCCTCTTCCACGCTTCCCCAGTGTTCTCCCCTCTATTACTCTCTTCAACATTCCCTAACTTTTCAATACCTCCTCCACTATCTCATCTGCCTCCTCCAAACCTCCGCCACCAGCCTCCTCAAATGGTGTGCAAAATATGTAACATTCATTATCTTCGTCGTGAGGAAATTCCTCAATGTTACGTCGCCTTCATTCCCCGATGATTATCGGAGCCGAGGAGGAGTGAAGTTCGGAGGTTGGAGACGCGGTGAGGTGGAAGGGGGACGTTGTTCAGTGAGGTGTGGAGGGAAAATGTCTGATGCAAGTGTGAAACGGGTGAAATGTGCGTGGGAGGAGGTGGGAGCGGGGGCGGGCGGGGGAACGAGTGGATGCGGAGGTTGGAGGGCGGGAGAGGTGGCGAGAGACGGAGGCATTTGGGTGAGGTGTGGATTGGGCAAGTGAGTGGATCCAGGACTTTAACAGCCAATATGAAGTAGAACGACCGCTTAATTAAATTCTCCTCAGGTGGTCACGGAGCATGAGTTTCACTTCGATCCCATACCAACGCCGTCGATTCATCCGCAGCAAACTCCTCTTCCATCCACTCTCGCTATAACCGTCCAGAGAATTATCCCCAATTAGGCTCACGTAAGTATCGGAGAGTCATTGAACGGAGCAATGTAAGGGGTAACTCCGACCAGAGAATTATCCTCGATCAGCCTCAAAAAATTATCGGAGAGTCCTTGAACGGAAAAATTTAATAGGAGGTTGAAAACGCATATTTTATAGTTTCTGCACTTCGCTGAAATTCTGAGTTTGCGGCCAGCATGTTAGGGCAGTTTTCTACCCAATCTAAAGAGCCTGGTTCGATTCCCGATACTCACTGGGTGCTTGGTGGAGAGCACTTTCAGAGCAACATTTCAACCTGTGCCGAATTTTCGGCACAGATTTGGCTATAGTTTCGCCGCGAACATTTTCGCTCGCGGACATCGTCGCGAGCCGGACATATCACGAGATGTTCGAAGTGCGGTAGGGAGATTTCAAAGTGCGCACTGTCGGCGATATTGCGCTTTGTCGGTGATATTGCGCGACAAGAACAAGGTGCCCTACTTTTATAGTGAATTCGCATCTGGCGGCCTCTTTTCGGAACTTTGTGGCAATAGTGCTCCTCTACGCCGCCGTCCCAACCAATGGTTGGACGAACATTTCCCCTACTTCCCCCTTCTCCACTGATTCAGAGCTACCTCCCCTCCTTTGACTGCTCTGACCGGACGTTTCATCGCAGCGGCCCTCTCCTCTGCCAGCCACCGAAGTGAGTACCTCGTCAGCAGGCATCGTTCGTCAAGTTTCGGCAGCTAGCCTGCGGGCCTCATTGTCGTGTAATCATAATTGTAATTTAGTATATTAAATATAGTGTGACTGTTGGAAATCAATCCGTATTGGTCATGTTTGACTCCTTTCCCACTGTGTCAATTCATTTTTCCGTGAAGTTCGTCGCAAAATAACACCTGTAAATTCGACCAGCATACTGGTCACGGCACCATTTTGCACAAAATGATGCGTAAGATAAATGGCCCTCGTGAAACTCCATACAAAATCTGACTTCAATATAACTCTCCGGTTTACCTTTTTCATGAACAAAACACTGCGCAACAAACACCATGTTCTCTATTATTCCTTCAGTTACAACATATTAACAGCTTGTTTTATTTGTCATCTAGTTCTTGGGAGAATATGGCCTACCTTTTCGATGATTCATTAAGTTATTCAGGCAAGCTAAACAGTATAATATCTTATTCCGAAATCACTGTTATTTTCTCTTTAAAATATTTATTTTTCTGTTTCCGAAACGACGGAGAAGTAATTTCATGGCTACTAGAAGGCTGTTGAAAATTGTGATTTCCCTGCTCTAAGTACCACACATGACCTTTTATTTAATAAAAAGTGATAATTTGAGTGGGAGCAAATACTTTGAAGGTCGAACCAAATGCAACTATCGCGGAATGTTTTGCCTTCAGTCAGCGCATCGATATATGAGTCTTTGAGTTAGCTCGACTTATATATTTCGGGAGGTGACGCGTTAATGTAAAATTACAATCTTTGAGGAGGATGATCTGCTGCAATCGCTAATTCATTCGTACGCATAGTCCCCAAGATCTTTATGCAATAAAACTTACGCTATCGTCTCATCATTGTAAATTTATGGCATTTTATTGTCAGCGCAACAATAAAATACTATGTTCACTAATGCCAATTATAAGACTCATCAAGATAAACGGATGTTTGAAACTTAGTGTTGAGAAAGACTTGGTTCTGATTGCACAACTGGAGTTTGTATCGGGTCAGCATCACGAAAAGTTTTTAAACACTCACGGACGCGTCGGGTCAAAAAGCGATAATTATTTATCACACTCGCGGTCGTGTTGGTCAAAATCTCTACCCTGATGGAATCGTCGAACCTTTTGGAGTAAAACTTCTACGGCCGATGTAGTAATACAAATTAGGGTAATAGACAAAAAATCAAAGCGATATGATATTTTCCATAACATACTTCAGCGAAAAAGTCATCGGGTCATACTGAACCGAGGCGACCAATTAAGAGTTGATAATGAAAATTTCTCCAGAAGGAGTTCAAACTCAGTCGAAGAAATATAAGAAATAAACTTGGCCTAATTATTTTCTTCAGATCTTTCCGCGGGGAATTGCCCGCAATTAACGTTCAATTATTTTAGTGTAGTTACCATCTAAAAATTCAGTCATCATGATGTGGCCAGCATAGGCCACGAAACGTCATCTGAATAAAACTTGACGCAGCTAACCCGAAAACAATGGAGAGAACTGCAATCCAGCGCTGCGAAAGCCTCAAACAGAAATCTAAAAATCCATTTATTAGCAAAAGAAATGTAATAATAATCCAAAACTGCCTTCGTGAAAGAGAATGATGGCCACTTTACACGATACATTTTATTGCGCAAACGAATGTATCATCGAATGTGCAATAAAGTTAATGTGAATAGAGCAAATTCTAATTCTAGTTCAGTCATTCAGATAATTATACAATTTTTCACTTTACACGGTACAATTTTCCTCAAGAAAAAGTTTATACATTCGTTTGAATATATAATAAAATGCACCTACCGTATAGAGCGGATTTTGGAAATCTGAGTCATCACCGTATTTTTTTGTTTCAGTCACTTGAGCGAGTATCTTTTATATGCTCCGACATTTTTGTGACCAGGCATCCAGTTAAACGATGACACACCAAATACAGGCTGGTCTCTCGGGGTACCTAATGCTCTAGGATATGCAACACCCTTCGCGGCCCGACCGCGGTAAAAATGAGCGGCCAACCACGAATGTATTCGAACGTCAGAGTTACACTCGGGCTCGGGATATTGTGCGTGAATGTGGAGCCAGAGGTATACTCGGGCAACGGTGTGAAAATCCCACAAGTGCAAGTTCTTAATCTGCTGTGGCCCTGAGAAGTGGTGAGGGAAACGCCCGGACATCACTAAACCGAGACTTTGAAATCTTAATCTCACTCACTCTCCACGTGATTGGAGGGACTCCCATTATACTAATCCCACCAATAACCCAGTTACGCTGTCTTCCCTCTCGCAACAAACCTTTATGCGAGCTCTATAAGAGTGTCTCCCCCCACCTTAATCCCCCCTCTGGGCCACCTTTTAAAACCGTCCGTGATTGATGCACCTGACTCACGGCGAAGCCGAGCGCGCTATCGGCCCGAAATCAAGGCCCGCACTCGGTTATTTATTCCATCAAACTGATTGCGCGTGAGTTACGCGCGTCCATCTCCCCTCCCTTCTCCCCTCCTCCCCCCTCCCCCCCAACGGCACGCCAACCCATGTCGACGCACGCCAAGTGCCTCTCGGAGTCAGGAAGCGTCAAGGGGAGGGGAGTCGGTGGCTCTCACGCGGGGTGCCGTTTAAAGTGTCTCGCGAAGCCACGGCGTAAGATATCTCCATCTGCCACTTAACCCTGCGACAGGGAGGGGGCGCCGGAGACACCGTTCCACTTGGCCGGGATGCGTGCCGAGGTGCGTTTAAAATGTGCGGCCCCAGCGATGAGCTCAACACGGAAAATCGAGGAATTGTCTCCCCTTTTTAATGCCTCGAAACCCTGAAAAAGAGATTTACCCGGAAAGGGAACGCCCTGCCTATGCGTGCTGAAGGGGGCGATGTGTTAAAAAAAAAGTCGGGACTGTTTTTGACCCCTTTCCTGATTTTATCTCAAATAGTGAAGAGTTATTTTTATTAATTTCCAGCATTGTTCCCACTTATATCTCGTATCTCCCACTTAATAACTTCATCAGAGCAAGTTTTGATTAGCAGGTAAACAGATAAGATAAGAGTCGTCACAAATTGGTAAGTAAAACAAAGGACGTGTACCAGTATTCTTGTATGAACGAGGATGGATGGCACGGAAAGAACCAAGGTAGAAAATTAAAAATTAAAAATTAAAAAAAAATAAGAAATAAAAAATAAAATAATTAAAAATTTAAAAAAAAATAAAAAAATTAAAAAAAATACATAGAATGGTATGTAAATAGAGAGCCGCTAATATGGCAGGGAACTCTCAATCTCTCCGTCAACAAATAGCTTCCTATTTCTGAAAGATGATAAAAGAAGTATTGAGAGTGCTACAAGTAAATGTGTTAGGGCCCCAATAATTTTTAGCGCGTCATAACCACGCGCGTGTGAAGACAAAAGATTATTCACCTCTGACGTAGTATTTAGCGGAAGTTTCATTACGGAACATGGGAACGTCTTAGTCCCTTTCTTTTTCCCTACTACACCAACAGGATACCCAGATAGATCCACGCGTGAAGAGACCGCTGAGATAAAAAACTTGGGAACTCTGTTTATCCCTTCTCTGATTATTTATCTCCAATTACGATGGGTGTTTACATTGATTTTATCTTCGCTCCGTCTCAGATCTCGAACCAATGCGTTGAAAACTTCATCAGATCAAGTACAATGTTATCCGCAAGCAGATCAGATAGAACTGCTGGGACTCAATACTAAGACTAAACAAAGCATGATTGGCAGTATTTTTAGAAAAACTGGGATGGAAGAATAAACAGAGTCCATCTTAGAAGATATTTGATCGGGAAAATCAGTGCTTCATCGATATATTATCGAAGGAAAATACGTTGATATAATCGGGTACTTCGTAATTTACGCTAAAATACTTATTCATGAGATATGCATAGAGGTGGTTAAGGTGACATCAATCAAAGATAAAAATAAAACCGAGATACACGTATTGCAGAGAGACAGCCGACCATCTGCCTAAACCCAAGGATAGGCTCCCTCGCAGACTTTTCGAGAGAATGTACCAACTTCAATGGCCTTGTGGATAATCCTACTTAGTGCAGACAGGACGATCCATCAGATGTAGAACACGGGAACGCGAATGGGCCACCGAGGAGAAACAGTTCCGGCTTTCCGCCGTCGCCGAAGACACATGGTCGGGGCCTGGTCATAGTGTGGACTACAATGAAGTCTCTGCCTGCAACTAAAGATGCTACATCCCTTAGCTAATTAGGAAGGGCATTGAAATTGTCAAGCACCCGAAAAATTACAACCGAGAAGACGACTACAACCTACCGAGCGCCTGAAAGAGAGTCTTCACGCCGAAAAGCGCGGGCAACCAAGCAGTCGATCAGGATGACCCACTGGAGGGGACATGACTATAAAAGACGGACCATCAGCTGCATCGGCACTTCAGACCTGAGGATGCCAGCAGGATGGCTGGAGAAACTGTTGTTACCAAGAGACACCACACGGAGGGACACCCGAGACCTGACTTACAAAAAAGGTGACATCGAGTCTTCCGAAAGTTAGGTCCCCATTACTTAAAATGTTCATAGCAGAATAGCAGAAGAAGAAATATGTTTCGTCAAAAGGGCTCTCATCAATGAAATAGAGGAAAATTGAGGTAAAAGCTGGTAAAACGAGAAAATCTGAGTATCGTCTTCGGAGCACGAAACCCTGTGGCCCCTTTGAAAGGCCAAGCCGTCTCTGTCTTCACCACGCGTGGAAGGGGACGCCATGCTTATAAACTCGGGGACTGCGCACCACTTCTCTGATTCCATCTCCAAATATGTCGAGTGGTCATATTAATTTTCATCATTTTTCTGCTTGAGATCTATCACCTCCAATTTGATAACTTTATCAGAGGAAACACGAACTCCAAATACATATTTTACGCCCGGTAATAGGCGTTTGAGAAAAGCGTCACTGGCACTAACCGTAAAGGGGTGGAGGGACTGGAGCGCCAGGTGGTTTGTGGAGGGAAAAATCGGCGGTGGCATAGGAGGAGTGACGACGGTTGCGTTGACACAGAATTGCACTCCCAGTCATGGGACCACCTGTTATATCGATGGAGAGAGGCGTCAACCAGTGAAAGTCCACGATGTTAACCACTATCAAGAAAACACTTCGTATAGTTCCACACTTTTTATAATTTCTGATAGATTTCAACAAATTTGTGTCATTTTAAAGCTATACAGGCCAAGCTAAAGCAAATAATAGCTCATAAAATGAAAGAGAACCCTATTGAAAGGTGATGAGAGGGTGTGACGAGAATATTTAAAACTGGGAAGGCTATAGTTTTATATCCAGCAAAGGTTAGGGTGTAAGTCATTGAATAGCCATATTTACGAGTCATGTGATTTACATGCGCCATGATGTAGGAAAGATACAAAAATATTTATATTAACTTTATATAAGAAAATGGTGGGAGAGTCGAATGTATAAATTGTAGAAGAAACTAGTCTATCCATCACTGCAGGAAAATTGTTTGGTAAAATAGTAATCTAAATGGTAAGGAGGATCAAACTGAACTGGGCTCTTTGATCTATGTGCATTGAAAATGGTGCAAAGTAGTTGAGATCGATTGGGAGGAATAAAATTGTGGAATCGTTCCAAGCGTTTTCTAGTTAACGGTTAACATGGGACTACCCGTCTCCATACATGAAGAGATTGTAACACATTTCGCTCCATTCTCTTCGCACGGTCAACGTGAGTGCACACGGTTGAAGATCATCAAAAGGATGCAGGGATAAGAAATATACTCGTGGTTAGTGGCGTTCGAATGCAAAATCCATCAAAATTGGCATTTCTCTTCCCCTGAATGCAAAGAACATATATGAAGTTAAGCCATACGTTCTGCAGATACACACGAAATCACTGCGCAAACATTTTACTGCAGATGAAATTATGAACCTTTATTCATTTATTATCTCATGGAATTATATAGAACAATTTAAACTTGTTGTTGAGTACGATGCTATTAAAAACAATTAATGGGAAGAAGGACTGTTTCAGATGAGTATTTGAAGCGCAACTATCTAACAAAACATCAAGAAAAATTAAACAAATTATTTGACAAATTATGAAAACTAAATAATTCAAGACTCAATGGAATTTCTCTCCACCCACAACGGAATAACTGACAAAAAATCCAAATAGGTCTCAACGATTGCACAATAGTGCAATCAACGTGGAAACACACGGTTGAAGATCATCAAAAGGATGCAGGGGTAAGAAATATACCCCATCGGACCATAATATATCGGGCTTCTCAAAAGGAGTCCCCAACTCTTCCACTAATCCCCTCAAGAGAGAAGACCGTCGGCCAAGTCGACAAGAACGGCCATTACCGTGCATAATAATCGAGGGGTTACAAAGGTCATTCCTACTTTCATCTCCGTCCCAGATGAGGCACACCTGTAATTATTATCTGTATAATTTTTCACAAGTCAAGCCTCAAGAAATTCCACGGTGGGTCCGAGATATTCCGAAGTCTCAGCATTACCTGCTCATGGCGGCAGACGTGCAGAACAAAAGAAACAGAAGGATTGTTCCTTTGTCCGAGGAGATAACGTAAACCGGGAGACGTAGCTGGAGGCTGGGAGAACTTAAAAATTTTCTGCCCAAACTCCAGAATGAAAAGCAGCTCCTCCAGGCTTCTTCGGCCCTCAAGCTCAACAGATGCTCAGGAAAGTTCCTACGGCTATTGCACCCGAGGCAGTTCCAAAGCAATGGAGTGCAGTAGGTTTTAAGACGGTGATAACATTGCACGCTGCCTAGGAGTTTGCACGCTCGTGGGAACAGCAAAATTATGCGCAGCATTATTTCTTGTTACGCCTGATCAGAGAAAAAAAGCAATCTTTAAAGACCATGGTATTCCTCCCTCGTGTCGTGGCTCGGCACAACATCCTTGATTCTCCACCTTAAGCGGTGCAGTAATTCTATTAATCCGCTACGACGCGCTACTTCCATTACGACGATGATCAATCAGGAAAGACAATACATGTTATGATATTACTCAAAATGAAATATAATTTTCTCTGCGTTGTCGCAAGATATTCGATATTACTTGGCTTCCAGTTTCACCCAAATTGCAATATCAAGCGCCATGCCACATCTTCCATATGCGATTGCATATTTCTCATCTCTATGTTACGTTAAATATATCTCGTGTTTTTTGCAAAGCATAATTTATTTTGAAATGTTCTTTAGTAATTCAAATATGGAGTAATAATGCACTTATTTAAATCTCTCCCCTTCATCATTTTTAACTCTTCGCCATGGCCATTATTTACTCCCGTCTCATCAAATCGGCCATTTGGCGGACATTCATAGTGAAAAATGCATAATGGATACGGCACGTCGCCCGGCGCAAGGATTGCGTGTGAAAGTCTGCAATGGAAAAACTAAAAGGTAGTGACATTACCCAAATTTTTTTTGCTTGAAATGTTATGTTGTACCCCCTGTACCATGCTCTGAGATTAATAAATGAAAATACCGCCCACATCCAACAACAACCATTGCCGACATCGTCTATCGCTTGCCCACTTAAAATAGGCACAGATACAGCTCTCTTTCCAGAAATTTTCCAGAGCATTCTTTGGATGATTCTTAGATTCGTCTTAGATTCAAAACTCAACGCTCTTTTCACTTGTAAACTCTTTCAGTAGACATCCGCTTTCTTATGTTAACGATATTGTGGCATTTTCCCAGAGGCGCATACATTTTTCAACATTTCAAATTTTGTACCCCTCAAATTTTTCCAGGTTCACCGTCTCCACGTCAAAAGTTTCAGTGTATACAGTTTTTTTATGTTTTATCCCATACATCCATCTAAATGCTATGAAAATAATCTATTTGAGGACTCTTTGCAGGATATCACGTCCAGCTGGACTTAGTTTACGCTTTCGGCGACATATGGTTTTATAACCACTATTGGGGGCTCTTTTATGTTATTGGATACGTCATCCATTAAAAGAGAGCCTAATAACTAGCTCTTTCAACCTTGACTAAACGGAGCACTTAGTATTACCAATTAACACTTTATTGGCGATCTAGGTTTCAATTTTTTGCGAGAAAACGCGATCTTCGCTAACTTTGTGTGACTCCATCAAAATATTTATTTACTTGTGAAACTTTTACAGATTGCTTCCTGCCAATTCCCCAATCCTATCCCCTATTTTTTGGCTATTCCCCCCCACCCAAATGTTTCCTACCTCAACCCCCATTCCACTTCCTGTTAATATACAAGAGAGTGTGATACTGTTTGTAATCACCTGACGGTCATGCTTAGTCATGGAAACCCGGGCTCTGGTGAAGTTTGAATTCGTCTGTGGTCTGTTTCACAAGTTAAAAATGTTAAATTCTTTGCATCATCATTGGATTCAAGTTTCAGGACGTTTGTATCTCAAGGAGTGTCTCATTAAGACCCTTAATCATATATTTTCGACCCTTCCTCTTTTCATTGGCATACAACCAGTTTGGATTCCTCAAATAATATTCCAGTTACAAAGAAATGTTTCTTGAATATTATTTTGTCATATCCATATTGGATTATGAGATATTTTATACCAAAAAATCATTTTATTTGATCTTAGTCAAGTCAAATGATACTTTCACTCGGATGTTATCAACCTTTTTCCATATACCTCTTCAGGCAGGGGTTCTAAAAGTTTTATACAACCTTTTTATTCGAAGATAGAGTTTCGGAAAAAAACAACAAGACGCAGCTCTCCACGGTTAAACTCTCACGCTAATCTTTTCCCGTCGTCTTTATTTCGAGGCCGTGGGGTCAATCCGAGAAAGAGAACGCCTCTTCAGCCGACGCAAATCTTCCCTTCCTTATCTCTCCGTCCTCCGCAGTCCGCCCCCAGCACCACCGCCCTCTCCCCGCTCCTCTTGCCTTGGGGCGGTCAGAATACATGACCCTTCCTACCACCTGCTTTGATTTACAACCTCCGAGCCGAAAAGTTTAGTTTAGCTTTCCTGAATCGTGAAAATCTCCCACTTCAGTTTCTTCATGATGCGTGCCCATCACTACCTATCCCCCCACTTTTATCTCCGAATGCTAAAAAGAAAGCTGCAATCCTTCGACTCATTAGCCAAATAAATCTCTCTTATCCACATGCCAGGCCGACTATAGCTATAATATCACCGCTAAGACTTTCTCTGTTCCCTTGATTAGCAGTTGCGAGCAACGGGGAAAACGAACACGCCCGTAGTGGAATAACATTTTGCATTGCTATATTTACAGGTAATAAAATATTTTTGTAAAGTCAATTTAGTTTATTTTAATCGTTGAGAGGCAAAGGTAAAGTGATATAAATGCATACAGCGACGGCTACTAGATATTTTTTTATTAATAAATGACGATTCAGAGGCAAACAAGTGAGTAAATAATACAACATCTTCCTTTTTTCCAGCCATAAATAATGGAATTTTGCATTGGGAGCTATTCTCCCTATTGTCATGAATTAACCACCAAATCTAAGACCAACCTTCTGCATCTGAATAAAAGGCAATAACTGGAATAACTAAGAGAAAAGAGTAAGGCCTGACAACCTGAAACCTCTACTTACACCCACACACTGTAGGACCCCCTCTCCAGAGAAGTCAACCCACCCCAACATGACCTATCACCCCCTGCCACTCACTGTGCGGTGTGTTATAACCCTCCCCTCGGGTCCTGTCGCTGCGATCGCCGACATCAACCAATTAACGTCGACCTCGCCTTTGACTGGGCGCTTTAATTCAATTTTATAGCCCCCCGCCTTATCGATAATTCCTGGTCCGAGCGCGACCCTCTTATGCGGCCACAAGAGGTGGGGGCGTTACCGGACGGGAGGTGGGGAAAAGGGGGGGGGGGCTGGGCGCCCCTGGGTCGCCTCGGACTCAGTCATGGCTAATGATCACGCGATGAACAAGGGGCGGGCGTTATCGACCCGGGCAGTGGGGAGATCTAATGGGACCTCGGCCACCGGGAACGTTCAAATGGGGCCGTAACGGGAGGCGGGAAGAGGGGCGGCGGAAACGGGCGCTTGCCAACACCGGGGCGACACCCGAAACATGTTTGATTAGTTTATTAATTCATACCCATGTATTACTTTCTTAAGCTCGCAGCCGCGCCAAGCATTTCCTTCCGCCCCTCGTAAGAGAATTTCGGCCGCCGCTCACAAAATTGACACCACACCTCCTCCCCCCAGACGACAATCGCCCAAGTGCCACAGCGGTGGGCGGCCCTGCTCCGCTGGCCCCTTGTTTGCACTCAGCTCGAGCTTTAAGTCACTTGGCAAGGGGCATGAATGTAACTGCACCACGAAACCCCGAGTAGTAGTACTAGGTTAATAAAAACAAAGATATACGTTACACTAGGGAAGGTCGCAGGTTTTTCAAAAGCTAATGCTGCGGGTGAGCAAAGGATTGAGCCTTACTTTTGAAGGCCTGGGTTAGACATAGGAGCCACTTAAGCCTCTGTGGTCTCAGGAAAGACTCGAGTTACCCGACAAATTCTGATTCCCATAGTTCCAGGTAAACCGGAAGGATATATACAAAAGAGAGCGTATTGGCACTAACTTTGTGTAGCCTATGGATTTACAATATTTGAAAAGAAAAGAAACTGGGGAAATTGTACCAGTGTTTCTTTTCAAATATGGATGGATGTGAAAACATTCGTGTGGAGCGTAGCATTCTATGGATCGGATGCATGGATCATTGGAAAAGCTGACCAGAAATGACTGGAAGCCTTCGAAACTTGGTGACGGAGTAGGATGCTAAAGACGAAATGGACGAACAAAATAAGAAATGGTGAAGTGCATTGAAGAGCAGAAGAGGAAAGGACCACATGGAAAACTATTGAGAAAAGTTGAACCAGATGAATTGGACACACCGTGAGACAAAATGGGTTTGTGAAGAACATATGTGAAGGCAAGATAGAGGGAAAAGTCCCCAGAGAGACCCAGGAATAAGTTCATGGATCAAATGAAGAGGAAAGTAAATACATAGGAAGAGATACCAGGAGGTAAGGGAACTAGCATTACATAGAGAAGGGTGGAGGGCTGCAGTCAACCAATCTTAGGATTGAACGACCAATGAAAAAGGAAGGATATTATTTATTTATCTCCGCACTGCACCTGGATCACACAGAATAGCGAAAAATCAATAATTACACTGTCGTTATCTGAGGTGTTTAAATTCCACCTTTCCTTTGGTACTTCTCAACTGCGATAAAGATAGAGGGGGGGACTAATTTACGGAAGTACTTCTTGCTAGTATCTGCGTTCTTTCTCGCCCAAATCGGTAAACGAATACCTTCTGCTCACTCCTTTCCGTCTTGCTGGGGTAAAAGCACCACATGCGGCGAGTCAAGTGCCACTCTCATGGTAGATATTAATTAAGTATAGTCAGAGTGAAAGAGGAATTAATTAGTATTCGCTCATGAACTACGTGAACTGAAGAGGAAAGGTCTTCCTATCTTTTCACTTAAAAACCTCAATGGATTACGTAGTTTAACAATTTTTAATATTCAACATAGAGGCCTCCAGTTTCACCGCATCACATTCCTGCCATCCCCCATGAAATGCGTGAGCATCGGTTTTATCGTCCTTTAAGTGATTAAAGAGACTATTTCATTCACGAATGAGATACATAATTGACCACAGGCAATGTCTCCAAGTGAGGTTATTAATTTTCGGTAGTAATTTAAAAGGGCAGAAAGTGGAAGAAAAACAAACGCTAAATTTATTTTTATAATTTTTTTAAAATCCTTTTTTCCTCCATTTGAAATATGGAAAGTTGTTCTCAAATTAATGTAAAAAAAAGCTTGTTTCTAATGACACCATGTACACAGAAAAATAAGCCTTAAGCCTAGCATTGAGTTAGGTTGCTCAGACTAGACGACATGAGAGTTTTATTTCGTTTCCTTTCTTTTAAATTTCCTCTAAATCTCTCGTGCTCATGGTATTCATACTAAAGGAGCTGAATTTCTGAGTTTCCACATCTCACTTTTAAAAGAGATTGCTTAAGGTCAAAAATGCTTAATGTCATTATTCCGACCAAATACCAGAAATTTTGCAGACTCCACCAGAAATGTCGTGTATTTATTAGGAGAAAGCTATCTGGCTAGTGCCTCCCAAAAAATAGATCCCAATCATATGCTCGTCAAGTGGTGAATCCACAATCATTAAAGAGCACTAATTACAAACGTACGAGTTCATGGGGTCAAAATAGGCTTAAATATGAATGCCGAGCCAATACGGCTCCAGATTGTTTGCGTGCAGAGTGCACTATAATCACCTTCTTAGCCTATAAAATTACATAATTTAAGTACCTTTAAATTTTAACATCAACATGTTCCTCGATACCTAAGAACTAAACGCCCAACCTGAGTTACTTGAAAAATTATAAACATATAAGTTTCACACGAAAGAATGACACGGAGCATATTATTTGAAGTTGACGCTATTCCTCTAGAACACCTAGAAGTCACAGATTAGGATCACTGACGACCTGAATGGCGTAGGAATTCCTCCTCCTCACGAACTAATGGTTAAATATTAATAACGGTGTGTGATACTGCAACTTTCAGTCAAATTTAACAGTTGACTTTCAATCTCTTTCTCTGGCTACCCTTTTCCGTTATTTCACCACCCTTTCCATGGCTGATGTCCCAGCATCTCCTACCAAATTCTTCCCCGATAACTCGCTGGGTAGTTTGCTGATATTGTTGAAAATATGAACATCTATTTGGAATACATAAACTCGGACCTTCATCTCTATTCAGAAATTCTAATTCTAAAAATTGTAACGAGCCTCAGGTAGAGAGAATAACTCTAAGGAGATTGACAAATTTGCCACTCTGCCGGAAAGCATAATATACAGATCTGCTGCATCGATAGTTTCTACCGCATAAAATGTTTCTTAGCTGAATCACCGCAAAAAGTTCAACTATTTTTCCCAAAATATCAGGGTTGGGGCGGTGCATTGGCAAAAGTTAGCAAAGCTTTGGGCTACCATTACGAGGGCCTGAGTTTGGTTGCCGAAGATGACCAAAATAATTCAGTGGAAATCGGACCCTAACTTGTTTCAATTGGGTGCTTCGTGGAAGGCAATTCTAGTCGACTTCTCAGAGCGTTCTGAGAAGCACAACAGCGAAGACCTCGTGCCTTTTGTTAAAAGCTACCTTATATACACTACTCTGGAAGATCCAAGCTGCAAGGAACAGTATTGCCACAAGCCATTCGCAACCATTACGCTACAAAGGCCCATTTTCTACCCAACAAAATTAGGTTAATTAATAAAATCCTCGTTGGTACCATTCCACGCGTTAATTTTGCCATGAATTAATCATTTTATGAGGCTGTAATACCACATCTGCTGTAAATTGAGCATATTTCCCTACTAGCTCATATAAAGAATTGAAAATAATATATTCTCCGTCCAACTGATCTTCATTATTCCTCGATAACGATACAGTTCATCTACATCTACATGTACGTCATACCCTGCTAGCCAACCAAAGGGTATGTGGCAGGGGGTGCTTCCACACCAGGCACGCATGAATTATACGGCAGAACACCCAAACTACATTGAAACCAGCGTACCACACATGCAACGTGCCCATTAAAATCTACTAACCAAGAGTCATTCTATCGTCATTCGTTCCAACATGCAAGGGGTACAAGGACTACTACTACAGATTCAAAATATGCATAAATAAGAACATCAATATTTACATCATGCGCAGAAAATATAAAGAAAAATATCTACTGTATAGGTAATGTCACTATTTGCAATATTCATGACGACGATCACAGCTGTTATGGTCCCGAATGGTACGCGGAAAAAAATTACATTTTATACCTATTGGTTCTACAATCTATCTCTCTAATTTTATTGGCGCGATCTAATCTGCCGTAGCACGAGGGGGTTAAGAGTATGTTTTGTACGTCGTCAGAAAAATGTTTTTTCTGAAATTTAGCTAATAGGTTAAGCCTATAATTTAATCTACGCTGTGATAGCCATTCCCATCCCAATTCTTCTAACAATCCAGACACACTAGCTAACTTATCGTAGCATCGTTTTACCTAGCTCCTCTTCGCTGCACGCGATCTAATTCCGATATCAACCCCGCTTTCATAGAATTTCATACAAGTTCCATAGAATATTGTCACATCTCCTCTAGTGTTGCTACCATTCAAGTTTTGCTGTCATATTTGTGCGCATTCTCCGTAATAAGTATTAAATAAAGTGCTTCCTTTGGGAGGGCACCCACGATATTAGGCTTCGTGACTTCCGCAAATCGTTTTAATACAGGAATTGGGTATGTAAGGACGGATTATTTTCTTCATATATCTGAAAAATGACTTTCGATGCGATGAAATTTAGTCGAATAAAATCTACTAGCAGCGGAATTCAGAAATTACGTTTCCTTTGCATTTTCCGCTATGCTAATGGTCTTCTATTATCTTTTGGGATCAATAAATACAACGATACAAGCACCATACATCCAACCTACACCCTCACTTCATGGTCCGCCAGTTTTCGACGGCACGTGCCACAAAATGCCTTAATGGGCAATGTACTGACACCCTCCCCCCCCCCCATACGTTTCGTTGGCGACTTAGGGCAGATGTAGATCAGAGGTAAGATAGACTGTATGCGAGCCAATGAAATGAGACCCACGGACGAAAAAATCTAGCAATCGTTTTAAAGTTTGGACGATCAATTATTCATGAACCTGGAGCTGAATGTTTAGCAAAGAGTGGCCTCTGGCCTAAATGTCATCCAGTATCTGATCGTGATACGTACAATACACATAAGGTTTGCTATGTACGTAAATTACTGAAAGATACTGTTTTCTTATCCAAAAAAATATCCTGAAAATTTGTGATATAATATTAACGTGCATAAAAGCATATTTTGGAACCTGTTACATCCCTGCATTCCCAAAACCAATTTAACCATACTGGTAAGAATGAAAAGACGATAGTAAATTTCCACACTGTTTTAATAAGCACCGACCATGGCTTCAACACTATGTCATTCTCATGGTGGAGGATCATTCTCAAGGACTTTGAGAATGACATAAAGTGCCGAAAACATGATCGGTGCTTCTTAAAACAGTGTGTAAATTTACTATCTTCTTTTCATTCTTACCAGTATGGATACTGAATATATCCACAAAGTTATGCCTGAAACTCTTTCATACCAGTCTAACCACTTGTGAAAATTGGGTTGATATTATGACTTTAAATTACAAATTTAATGTCATTCGACCTATTGGCACCTAGGATGATTTATTCATAGGGATTAAGATTAAACGTTAGGCTACCTTGCAGAAGTACATGGCTATTTACCGTTGGCGAAATATTTTAAAATCTGACATGAAATAAAACAAAGGAAAAATTAAAAACATGAATACAGGCACTTGGGGAAACAATCAGCATTCCATACGTTGCTGGTGACATAGCAGTTATCTCATAGGTGATGGAAGATATAATGAGAATGCTGAACAGAATGAACAAAAATATGAATAAATACAACTCGAATATTAAAGTTAAGAAAACTATGGTCATGATCTGTGGAAGAAATCACAGCAGAATCACTTCCAAGATTGTAGATCAAACTCTATCACAAATGGAAGCATTTCACTTTGTAGGGAGCTCGATCACCAGCGACGGAAGAAGCAAGAAATAAAATAGAAACAGAATAGCCTAAGTAAAGAAAGTAAAGAAAGGATTCTATTAGAAGAGGTCTGGCAACATCAAGGGGTATTGGATGCGATTACTGAGGCACGCAAGACTGGAAGTAAGGAAGCACTACTTTACAACATGTTTGGAGAATGCTCTTCCATGACAGCTAAACCTGGACAGTAACAGCTGAGGAGCATATGAGACGTGGTGTTACAGTAGAATTATGAGGATCAAATGGGCGGGAAAATCGATCAAGAGAAATTCGTTCGGAGAGTGGAAGGGGAAAGGACAATAGGAACGTTACGAAGAAGGAGAAAAAACTTACGGGACACATTTTGCACATTGCAAGACCAAGGGTGAAATAGTTAACGAAGGCTTCCGCGGTTTCCTTGTTTATTGGTATTTTTCGGGTTCTCCCCGCTTTGCGCAATTTTACTGGACAACCGTTTACGAGGCAATACAGGAGGCGATTGAAATCGCTAAGAATCCAAAAAACTTCAACAAGGAAGATGGCTATCTGCTCTCCTCTACTTTTAAACAGATTTTCAACAATCCAAGACCTTATTACTCTTCAGCCATTCAGAGCACTCCGGACTAGACCCCAACGGACATTTAACGGACGAGAGCCCTATTTATAGCGGCAGACAATTCTCCTGTTAATTAGGACCTGATGAAGCCGACCGGAATTCTGGCGAAACGGTCGTCCATATAAATGGTGAAACGCGGGGAGAACCCGAAAAATACCAATAAATAAGGATGGTATATATCAGGTAAATTATTAAGGACTCAAAGTGAAGAGTTGTGTAGGAATGAAGCGTTTGACAGAGGGTATTGTGTGATGGAAAGTTGCAGCAAACCAGTCATCGGATTGATGACAACTCATAAAGACGATGTTAAAATTTATTCCGTCTCTTAATCGAGTCAGGTCACAACTGCAACAATTAGGAACCACTTCTTTCATAAACTCCCCGTACTCCATGATTGAAGGAATGCTCTATACCCCATCGCATAATTAATATTTCAATAAACAGCTTGATAGCATAAAAAATATCTCGTGCGTCAGTCGGACAAAAGACGAGACTATACCCACCCTGGAATCCTAACTACAGAGGGACCCAATTTCTTTATGGCAAAGTTTCTTCTAATCTCACCTAACTTCTTCCGTAAGTCTTGATGCGAAAACTTGCCAACGTATTGTTTTATTTAATGGAAAAAATAAGTGAGATCATTCATAAAATACGGGAATTTATAGTAAACTGGGATACAGTAACTGGGGTACCACATTCATTGGACAGTAGGGAAGTCAACTCCAAAACCAGAGAAAAATAATGCTGTCACGCTACCGTGCCCCATCACCTAGAATACTCCACTACCACAAAGAACGGTGGTGTGATTTCAACTCTGGTCTGTCGCTCGCGGCGGAAAAACGTTGCTCTTGTGAATTCGGGGCGATAGGAGAATATCATACGTGGATTTATGCGCAGAATTACAAATTTTAGCCGTCCGATTGACTGCCGGCCCAAACCGATCGCAGGCACTTCAAACCTCTTCCACCCCTTCCCATACAGTACACATGCTCGACAAATGGGTTTCCGTGTCGTGAACTTGATGATACCTTGACAGGTTAAAATGGTCAAGTCGAATATGGTTTTTGAATAATCATAGAACCCTCTCTAAACTGCCCTGAAGATGCTGTAAAAATTGGTCGTAATAAATCACAGTGGAAGTTGTTCATTTTTTATAGTGTAGTTATGTTCCGTTTCCACTCTTCTTCTGCAGTTGTCAATCCATCAGAATTGGTTGGCACCCTCCACCTCTCTCAATCCTCTGCCTTCCTCTTCATTTCGGAAAATCGTCCGTATCCCATGTCCTCCATTATCTACCTCCAATACTCCGATCTTGATCTTCCTCAATACCGTTTGCCTTCCATCATCCCTTCTAAAATTATCTTTTTCAAACCCTCATGTCGCAGTACATGACCGATAAACTTGTCCGGTCTTCTTTTTAATATTTTCCATAGGTACCACTTTTCTTTCACTTTTCTTAATACCTCTTCATTTGTCACTCGCTCTTTCCAGCTTATTTTACACATCCTTCTATAGCACCAAATCTCAAAAGCA
This sequence comes from Ceriagrion tenellum, assembly GCA_963169105.1. Taxonomy (NCBI): domain Eukaryota; kingdom Metazoa; phylum Arthropoda; class Insecta; order Odonata; family Coenagrionidae; genus Ceriagrion; species Ceriagrion tenellum. The sequence continues at coordinate 43,114,465 of OY720638.1, read as the reverse complement.
TCCAGTCTTTTTCTCTCCTCTTGCCCCACAGTCCAGGTCTCGATGCCATACAGCAATACACTCCATACAAATGTCTTTATCAACTTTTTCTTTAGCGAGCTTTTGATGAAGTTGGAAGTGAAAAGTTTTCTTTTACTGTTGAAAGCTATCTTTGCTCGAAGTGTTCTGCACCGTATTTCTTTTGAGCCCCTTACATCAGAAGTTATTTTACTTCTTATTCTTCTTCTTTTACTCAGAAGTTTTTTTTTACTTCTTTACATCAGAAGTTATTTTACTTCTTATACTCTATTACTTATAAGTAATCAACTTCTCTCACATGTTGTAATAGTTCTCTATTCAGTCAATAGTTTCCACTCTATCAGGCCTAAAATCCCTGAATGAGTTTATTTTTAATTCATATAAAGGCTATGATATGGATCGTGGCACCGTATGGGTTGGAAACTTAAGTTTTTGCCTACAGAGGATGTGACCAGTCTGGGGGCTCCTGAGATGGGAGAGGGGTAAAGAATGGAGGATAAGAGAAAGAGGAACTAGAGAGATCTGGATTCGGAGGGGAAGGAAAGGGTATTGGCGGAGGAGATTCAGAGGAAGAAGAAAAGGTAGAAGAGTTACGGGCATGTTGGCGATGGTTATAAGGGGGAGTGCGCTTTGAAAGCATTGAAGAAGATGGCAGAAGACAGCTATTTTGAACGATATATGACCTGATGGGAAAGTTATGTTAGGGACTCTCCAAGAACCCACCGATCAGGGATTAGAATACCCAATGATTCGTTGCAGCCTAAAGTTCAGGGAAAGGTTGTTGTGGTCATACAAAGTAAGGTTACTGGGTCCGATATGAAGCCTCGACCTTTCGAGAGGTCGAGCAGCGAGTGGAACAGCACCGGTGGGTTCTCTTGAAAGGAAACGGGGATCTCCCCTGGCAAAGCTGCAGTTCCACTCTTTTTTATGGATACCCGCTTGGCATGGCATTTCGGGGATTCGTGAGAGCGGGCGGACGGCGAGGACGCCGCGTGTCACGGGCAACGATCGAGACGAGCGAGGGCGCCCATTCTCGGCGTTATCTCGGCCGCCGCCATCGGCTCAGGCCGAGTAATTGCCGCGCGCGGGCGTGAGTGATGTTCCTCGCAGCGCCGCCGCTGAATTTGCATGGGCACGTGACCCGGCGGCCATTTGCATTCGCTCCAACCGGACTATCGTTCACGCGTCCACGAATGAGATCCGACCCACGAGATAATGCGAAGCGGGATCCACGATAATACCTGATCCTTGAAGCTCCGGGCTGAGCGGACGCGTTCACGCAAGCTTACCTGCACGTGGAGGGAGCAGTCGGTAGATGGGAGAACGCATATTTCTCTGCGAGAAGTGACATGAGTTAGAGCTATAGTAAGGTATGAAGTTATTCCAATGCAAGACTTCTTCGGACGCAAATATAGATAACCCTTTCCATGTCTATTAATACTAATAAGACCCTGTGATAATTGCATGCAGAACTCACAATCACCTGCTATTTGGTACCATCGGTCACTACATTCCGTTTGCAAGGAGATAACAGACCCCAGGAACTGTTAACGATATCCCCAATAATACCGCTGCTGATGTATTAATATACCTATTCTTCCATAGCCATTCTCTGTAAGGGACCATGCGAAGCTAATTATTCTTATTTCTTCAATAATCCAGTTACACCTCCATACTTTTTACAGCAAATTTTTCACAGTTCAGTCAGATTTTCGCAACAAGCTAATTTCCATCGTAAACCCATCTTAGGCTGCCTGTCTTCTTACATTCTTCATTATGGAAGATGTTTCAAACTGAAACATTCCTATCGTCATCCAGGCTGACTATTGATCATTAGATTACCTTTTCGCCTTTTTTCTTCAATGATAAATTTATCAAGCTGGATGCATGAAATCGGAGCAATGGAAAAAATTAATAAAATCACTTATCTTAGCTTGAGATTAATCCGATAAGGGGTCAGGAGACTCTTCACTACTCTATAGAGCTACATGAGTGGGAGGCCGGTCAAGCTTGGGCCCTCTTCTCTCTAATTTGTAGCGATTAGTACATCCAGTCACAAAAATTAGTACTTAAACTGGATTTCATTTAATGTTTCTAATTCAGAAAATTTTATACTTTTTACATAATAGATTTTTTCTTCTGGAATACTCCTCTCAACAGCAAGGCAAGAGTTGGAAATTATACTTCTTGAACTGAAAATGGTGCCTGTATTGTTGAAATTCAGGACGGAGTAACCATTAAAAGTTGTTTTCTATGATCCACCTTTCTTCTTTATTATGATCCCCAAACAGGAGGTTAGATCAATTACAATTAGGTATATGAGCGTAATCTGAATCTATTGTCTTCCAGCATAAATGTATCTTAGAAATACTGTTAATATTTAGGTAAATATTGCCATATAAAGCCATAAGGGACGTTCAAGCAATGGGCGATCAAAAATTTAATATCAAATTTTGATTCTTAAAAAATTAATGCACTAGATTCACATTTTTAATCCTTTGCAGAAACATTTGTTCAACCGCATTATTTTCCCATAAATTATGAGCCTAAATATCTTGCCTGAAATAGCTGAATAGCTATTTGATAATATACAAAACTTATAATTAAAATGCAATTGCTATTCCCTGCACGACATCATTGGGAACTAGATGCTGGAATCAATGATGAGGGGTGAGGGAAGGGCCATTGCCTCCAGGTTGGCGTCAGCATTTGATCCAAGGGATTATATTCCGACGCGTGCTGACAGATGCAATGGAAGGTCATGGTAATGAATACTGGAACCGAAATATAGTGCAAGTGCAAATGCATTAGCGAAGTGAAACTCAAACAACAAGGGGTAAGGTCTGTCTGGGAGATGGTTGGTAACTCTAACCTTTCATCTATTAAAAACCAGAAGATTCCCTGTTTTCCTGTTTTTGTCGCTTAGAGTGGCCTCCAATTAAAGGAGCCCTAGACTTTGGTGATGAAAGAAGCATTCATCACGGTCCACAAAAGTACAAGGAAGCTAGATTCCGTCGTCTTTTAAGGGTATCATCAGTAAAAAGGCAAATTTTCTTCATTTTTCATCCTAACCTTCAGCACATAACACACTCCGTAACTTTGAGTATGGTCCATAAAAAGAAGCCATATTAAATAGATAAACTCGTTTCTCAGAGTAGTTCATACATTTCAGAGCATTAACACATTAAAGCCATGATTATTTCTTCGATAAATTTTGGTACTTATCGCATATCTTAGTGGCATTGCTTCTGGGATACAGAAATGGTGTTTGGGTTTCATTTACCCCAGCTTCTCTTCTAGCTATGGAGTGGTACCACCTGACTTTCACCATACCATTTTCATCGCATACCATTTTTCAGTGACACCATATTTTATTGCGGCTGTCAAGTCGGCGAAAGGAGTGTCTAGCTTTTATTGGCCGGTGTTATGTAAACTTTTCAATATCTGATGATAATCTGTTTTGTCGGAATTAAAAGAGCGTAATTTATGGTATGCTTTTATTTAAAAGGTGTATTAATTACCAATTTTTGGCTTCAGATATTGCTTTTGAAGGGTAAGTAATGACAACGCGTTTCTGGATAGCATCATAAGTTTTATACAAATATGTCACGTCCAAAAGTAGCACGGTAGCCTCAAATGAAAGAATACTTTCCCCATGTAACGTAGTATGAGAATATATTGTCAGCTGTAAAGGCCAAGAAACATGCACAACATTTTTGAAATATCAAAAAAATAAGTAGGAAAAGTTCTATGCCCCTCTTCATTACTTTTTATTATTATGTCTCAAAATGGAGCTGATTGTTAAATTCACATCAAATACCTGCATTACATTGACAACTTTCGTCTCGGGTTCGTCTAGTGCAGGCTTATAGGGTACACAGTCTGCGTTCTCCCAAGATGCAACGCCAAAGTAGGCTATTTATTCCATCAAAACGGATCTCATCGAGAACTCTTCTACTGAGGGAAAAGCTTGAGATAAGGGAAATTCAACTGAAGTAATTAAATATACTTCACCACAACTGTTTAGAGCATCACATATCCTTATATCACTATCTATTCCTAGATTTGCTGCTCCAAAAATAAGGTGGATATCTAAGGTAGACAAGAAAGTAGCTGAAAACGCCATAGATAGCTTTCAAAAACAGAATTATTCTCTTTTGAATTTTAGCAGTTCAACAAACATATTGGTATCTCAATCTTCATGTAATTCAGACATAATTCCTGAATATATTAAATCCTCGTCATTTTATTCATATTCAGACGGATTTCAATGGGCTGTCGGTTGATATGTTTGTGCATTAGATCGTTTCGTCCATTGCGTTTGTCTCGTTCTGTAAATACAGAGGAGCTAGATCTTGATTTTTTATTTATTTCTCAGCCGACTGATGGGTGAAGTACGTGTCTGATTCAAGTAAATACACCTTAGAGGGACCTTTGATGATATAACTATACTTTCAGTGAACATTAATCTTGAGATCAATTTACATTTGCCTCTATTAACATTATAAATTTAGCCATGGTGCAAATCTAGGGCGAGAAGGCTTAAAATAACGATAAATATATTTGTTTGAATCTATGAAGTTCGTAGATTCAATTGAAATACCATGGTATCGTCCTATTGGTACCAAAAGATACCACTGAGTTTCTTTTCCGAATATGCCATATATACTAAAGGAAGCGACAATGATTTTACAGCAGAAAAAAGGTGATGCATCAAAAGTACGAAAGTACAAATACCAAGAAATTTTCATCATAAAAAAGGCTAATAAGTTAAATTTACAAACGCCTTGCACTCATTTATTTGTTTTTAGACTTTTCTCAATTAAAAATCGAAAACTACGATTTCAGCAGCCAATAGCTAAAAATTCAATGCAATTTCTAATGGTCAACTCTAATATATTTTGAGCTCATGTAAGTAAATAATGGCACTCCATCACCGATCGGAGATGAAAACTGCATATTTTCCAAAATGATTACGACTGATACCACATGATTGGCTAATACAGGTTAAGGTTACCATTGGTCATGTAAAGTCTGGTGCTCCCAGGGAAAGCAGCAGTCGATTGCTGGTAAACACCTGACGGCAGCATTGCCTTCGAGTTTTGGGCAGTAATAGTCCGTCCGTGATAAGCTGACCAATACAGCTTGCTCTGCAGGTGAGACTTGTGCTCTTCAGAAAATATGGGATGTAGGCAATATTAGCGGTGGGGAAGAAAATTCCAAGACCACTCACTGCGCATGCTCGATGACGTAGATGCTCCCAGAAAACCTCCCCCTCTTGTTTCCCATCCGCAGGAAGGCCATCGACCAACTCAGAGTGGACAGAGTACATCCGTTCAATCACGTGAACACCACCAGGACATCCATCGTTATTTTTCTATACAGTACAACATATCATGCGATAATATAAGATGACACGAGGAGAATAAACAATTTCTAGGAGGAAGGTTAACATTAGCAATGTCTGGTTACTATTAACCGTAAGATAATTTAAAATATGGTTTAATGTGGTATTATCTACCAGACTGGGTTCTGCCAATTTAGTCAGACTGACTGCGAGTCGACAAGGGCATAATAAAGGAATGAGCGTATTCCCATCGGATATCATGTAAAATTAATCCAAACAGTTAACATGCAGGTATGAAGAGTAGCGCATATTACGCGATGACAAAAGCCCATTGAATCACAGATTGTGTAATTCTAGGTCAAAAGCAGAAACCAAGAACGCCTGGCGGTAACGACTGAAGCACGATACACCTCTTCACCCGTAGACTGAGATCAAGGAAACGGTGACTGATTGAGGGCAGCAAAGAAACAGTGCGACCCTCGTCTCCGGCCATGCAGTGGAATGCTCGCGAAGAGGAGCAATCCCTGACCGCGCCACTCGAGGATATAGCTCCACTCCGACCACAAAAACCAGGGAGGAGGCGAGTGAGATGAAAAGGAGCCCCGTCGGAATCACGGGCGAGTAATGAAAACACCGCTCCAGACTCTCTTCAAAGTGCTCTCGGCACACACGGGGAAATGACAACATTCACCTCGGCCCGCAGCTTGCATCAATGGCCACTCACGGAGAGGCGGCGGAGGGCGAGGCGGGGAATGGCGTGGAGGATGGCGGAGGAGAGCAGGGGCCTGGCCCGCGCAGCCCTGCCGGACTCGAGAGAGCAAATAGGGAATGGAGGGGGTTTAGAGTTTGGTTGAGGGGTCTCTGAGACAATGGCCGTGTGTAAAAGAGTGCGCCAAGGGGGGGCGGCGGCCCCCTTTCGCCCCCTCTCGCCCCCCCTCCCTCACAACGGGCGACACACGCCAGAACCCTCCGCTTTCTGGTCGACGAGTGTCCCCAGCCAAAACCCCTCACACGAGTGGGCCAACTGTCAACAAACCCCCTCCCGCCCCCCTCCCATCCCCGCCTCCGGGGAGGGAGTAGGGGGGGGGGCCGAGAGGAGAGATTGGGAAGGGGGAGGGAGGCTCCCGAGGTTTCCTCTCGACACACAAGAGGGCCGCAGGAAATCCAAAAGGAGTTACCCTCTTCCGCCCAGCTGCGGCCGTCTCATTGTCTCGCAAGGCCATCTCCTGCCCGCTCGCTCGCGCGCTCGCCCCCTCGGCCCCGCCCCGGCCCCCCTTTTGCAGCCCCCGGGGGCCTCGGGGGCCGGTGGTGTGGCGGAGGCAGGATGCGTGGGGCGGGCTGCAGTGGTGCGTGAGTGTCTGCGTTCCCTGCACCCGCGTGCGCCGCTACCGATTGTGTTCATACGGCACCCGATCGGGCCATGCATCTCGCCCGTCCGATACGAGGTAACGGCGGACTAAAGCAGATTTCCTCGAAGCTTTCTGATGAATCGTTGTGCCTATTTCACTAATTACAGTGGACGCCAATTTGGAGTCGATGGAGCGATAGATTGCTTTAAACAGCTAATTCAACAATACGATAACTAACTAATAACTGTTCCGGTTGCAATAAACGGTGGCTATAATTGCAATAATTTTTTAGTCAATTAACGCGTGTTTCCTTTAAAGACAGTGGATAATGAGGATGAAAACAGACTAGATCTGAGAACTAATTTAGTGATTTTTAAAGTTAATTCTAATAACCATAAAACTTAGAGAGAAACAAGACATAATGCCAGCAAAATGTTGGTGTAACAATCGTTTTAATGAAAATCTAGCAATGGTAGCAGACTGCTTTTAATATTTCTTTAAATTAACTGTTTGGAATCAATGAGGAAACAAACATTGAATAGAAAAAAATACATTACGTAGTGACAATAAGCAGGCACATGTTAATTATTGTATTCTGAAATTATAATTATCAGAAATAAAATCAATCGCATAATATATCTCAGTAGCATTATATTAAAATTCAGCTAATGACGATCATTTTTCATCTCTTACTAATATTCATATCATTTTTATTACTACTGAATTGAAATGAAGCGTCTTTCGTGGTTATGTTGCCGTAAAAGCGTTTCCGAATGGTAGATATAAATAGTTATCTTAGTTAGATACAAATTTTATAGCTTTGCTGGTATCAAAGTCAAATAGAAAGGATAGCTCTTACAAAAAAGGATTAGCATAATAAACTTTCTTTCAGCTATTTATATACACTGAAACCCCTCTCAACGACCACTCCTATCAAGCAACCACCCCTCTCAACGACCATGTCTCTGTGGATCCGTCGGTGGTCGCTTAATTCAGGTTTCACTGCATGTGCACATCAAATTACTATGCAATGAAATTTCTCAACAGCAACTAATTCATAAGGAAATAAACGCCATCTGTATAGGCTTTAAGAAAACCATTGCTTTAAGAGTTTTTACAAATATCTTACAACAGTCGCCCATTCATTTGCATAATACTGTCAAAAACTGAACCCCTGTCGAACGTCCAACTCTCTAAACGACCATTTTTCAGCGGAACCGTCGGTGGTCGCTAAATACAGGTTTCACTGTATTATACATTTGTCGAAAACTCTGTTACCTTAAGGGACACTACTATTATATGCTATTCTAAAAATTATATACTATACCATACTTACGAAGAACGAGGCTACTATTTGAGAAAAAAGTTAAGTATTCCGATATTACATTCATAAGTCAGCGAAATACAAAATCCAGTTGAAAGTAAAATTATATTTTCTAATTTATTACAAATTTTTCAACCTTTATATTAACCACAATGCAAAACAAACTGACTTGGATTAGGGCACCAGCATCATAATTGAGGTGCTTTGCTTTCTTCCCTTTCATTGTAGACGAGCTTCTATATGGATGAGGGAGGGCGAGTGAGCAGGGATGGAGATGCTTAACCGCCTGGATGAAAGGGGAGGAAGAAGGTTGAAAGGTATCCGGAATTCCCATGAATTGAATGGAAAAATGGATGAAACTATATGGTACGGTAGCACGGGGGAATACTAATGCCATTCAAATACGCATTTGAACATTGAATGATTTAAATATGCAATTAGTACGTCGAAAACAAAGGTGGAAAATGGAAATAATTTTTTTTAATCACTGCATTATAGATATGAAGCATGTACAAATTGCAAGTGGTATCAATGTTGGTAAGATCATCCATCCCATAAAAAGACCTCGGATTCTTACGTCTGCACACCATCTCATATCTTCTATAATGTATAAACAGCACTGATCAATTGAACAAGCCATGCAATTGATATACTAATATGACCTATTATATTGTGTATATACGCAAACATTATCCACCACGTAATACCACACACAAAGGAAAGACGCGTTCACATGGAGACGGGAAGAAAGATGATAAAACTAAAACAGTTCAAAAGAAATGACATTGGTAAGTCAACAAGGTCCATAGAATATACAGGTTGCCTCAAAACATAAAAAATGCGCTTTCTCGATTCGTGCTGCAATTGGCTAGCCTTTTGCGTTTCTTCACTGACGTCACGCGACGATTATGTTTGTATTCAGCGAGTCTTTTTATGAGAGTTCTTGTAAATATCATTTTAAAAATATTGAAATTATTACATGAGTGATATCACAAAAGATAAACCACCGAACTGATTAGAAAACAGCATTATTTATGATCCATACTTTCAATACATATCTATATGGGCTTGACTGTGAGGACTTCAGTGACGTCACAGTATCAACGATGCCAATAGCAACCATTTCGTCGATTCGCAAACAACTCTGACTGAGGCAACCTGTGTATTCTACGGACCTTGGGTAAGTCGACAGTTTTATAAACGTAACGTAAGTGGTGTAGCTCGGTTGATTCCAGGCACTTGATTGCAGAGAACGGTGGCAGGAGGGAAAATCTTCTTAGTGAGAGAATGTTAAGATGACGCTTTCCTCATGGGAGAATGCCCATTATCAATGAAGCTAGGATTTATTAAGAGTATCATTGGAGAATCTCCAGATGAAAAAGTAAATGAGAGGTGCTACTTCACCCTGGATAGGTCACTCTTCGATTACGCCGACAGCATTTGGGACCCTGGACAGAAATATTTAGACAAATTATTGAAAAAATACAAAGAAAAGGTACGCGCTTCATTAAAACCTGCTACGAGCGAACATATTGTTTCTCAGGTTTTAGGGGGATTAACTTGGGGGCATGCTAGAATATATTTGCTTGGGAAATTCAGAACAGGTGTGATTCGGGGCGACAAAGAGAATATCATTTTGACGCCACACTAAATTTCTAGGTCCGACAGAAGCGATAAAATAAGATACATTGCCGAACAAATAGGTAGAAAAATTCGTTCTTTCCACAAACAATAAGTGACCATAATAAAACCGGAGCTCCAGTCAAACACACCCATAATACAAATCACCATTTCACCTCCCGAAGTCCCATCGTTTACACCTTTACTCGGCTGGTGTCCCAACGCCCCTTGTCACATACCCATGCGTCAGCTCGCCAGGGTAGTATTTAGACATAGATCACCTAGAACCTCTTTTAGCTTTAATTGGCCAAAAACGCGCCTACATCATAAAAACGCATACAACACAGGGGCCAAACATTTTTTATCGAGCCATTAACTCCCCGCGGGCGAAGAAATTATGGGTAGGGCTGTCCATGGACCAATCTTTGTCCATGAACCCATCACCAATCACGGACCCGGACGATGAGGGTTACTCTTGGAATTATTGAGAGGAAAAGATTAGCCAAAAGTCGCACGAGGATTTTATCGTTTGGTGGTTCCGATACTGGGTCTACGGACTCGGAGGGCGAGAGCAGATTAGAGGCTGAGTCGGAGATATGTGAGCTTGGAGGAGGATAAATGGGGGGAGATGAAGGGGAAAGCGAGGTGTTGGACATGGTGTGGGAGGGAATGAGGCTGGCTGAGGGGAAGGGAACGCGAGGGAGGCGGAGGACGGAGGTAGTGGTCGGGGAGAGACAGTCATTGAGGGAAGAGAGTGCTGATGGGCGGAGAGACTGGGGCTAATGAGGGAGGGGGAGTATAGGAGTACATTTTGGAATAGTTTTGGGAAAGGTAGTGAGATACTATATTGACCCTTCACTGCATGAATTTCCAAATACGCACAGAAACTTTTTTCCGGATAAAATACATCTAGAAACGCAACAATTACTACATTTTAATACCGAGAACCACCAGTATTACAACGGAGTGCATTACATCCACACACCATGCGGTGGAGAAGAAGAGCTATGCCCATAAGCAATAAACTGAATCGTGTGCAGTGAAGCATGGGTGATACAAAATGCAGTGAAGTGTCAAGAAGTCATTCTGTTTCATCAAAACTTCCAAAGAATTATTTAACTTCGCATTATTGTGAGCATATCCATTTACTTTAATTGCAAATACCACATTCATTCACGATATGATCAAGATATATCAGGAACCACAAATATTATTACCAATATTTTCCACACAGCCCCATCTTAGGCACCAGGTATTCGTTAAGACTTTTTTTCTAAGTGAAAAATTTAACTACACAATATTTTCATGACATGTATTTTAGGGGAAAGCAAAGGTAAAATTTCACGGACAAGCTCCTATCTCACATTTATTACATTCCCGACAGGATTTTAGAGAAAGTAATTGCACTAAGCTTACATGTTTTCAGAGTAAAAAGCATTTCCGAAATTTTCGTTTTCAAAATTAGGTGAAGACACCTGTTCACTCGTATTATTTTTCACCAAGCCCTTTCTTTATTTTTAGTGTTATATATTGATCGATTGTTTTCGGAAGGTTTTAAAATTTGATCGGTGGTAAAATTTAAATATTCCTCGGACTTTATGTTTCAGGCTAGAATAAGCAACACCATATTCCCATACGCAGAGTAAGAGGGGCACGAAGTAAGTAGGGAGAGAGAAGGTACTTGAATATGATAACAAAGAATTATGAGGCGAGCAAAGCCGCCGCTAGTTATTATTAGATTTTATTTTACTTTCCTAATATAAGTAACATATATTTCCTGTAGTCAAAAATACCAGCGCGTCTATCATAACATAGCAGATAAAGTATTACCTGAACACGTCTTCTTTAGCATATATGGAAAAAAATTGTTTCAGTTTTCAATGAGCTTGGGATCAGTTAAGTTTCCTTAGGGCCTCAGTATAACGCAAGATTTTTTAAACAATGTTTTTTAACTGCCCTGAGGTTCCGCCAAGCGTTTAAAATGTAACAATTTTCGCCAATTTTTTTATAAATTTGAAATAAGCGGAAAATCGAGATCTGCCACATTTTTTCGTGAAAAACGCTTGACTATTGTCATATCGTGCGTGAAAATGTTATGGCAATAGTTACACGAGTTCACAACTCCCCGCAAAGGAACAAAAATATGAGTGTGAAATAGAATAGGCAACCCTCCAAGCACGTTAAGACCAAGGCGTTCTATGCTTTGTCAGGATAGGAAGCCTTGAAACTCAGGGCAGTGGACAAAAATTCCTGAAAAAAAATCCTGCGTTATACTGAGACCCAAAGACAACTTTTCTGACCCCATTCTCATAGAAAATTGAAAAAAGTTGATGACCATGACCCTAAATGAATTAATGAGTCCTAGGACACACCAATAAAGTGGGTAAAGACACATGTGATGGGTGATGGAAACAAAACCACGAAGGTAAAGAGTAGTATTCGTTGGTTTCGAGAGAAGTGCGAATGGCGAAAAGAGACTGAGCTCTGGGGGATCACTCACCTTGTCAGTCGCTTGCCTTCGAAACGGGCGCCGAATGAGGACGGATGCTCGGGCACAGGTGGGAGGAGAGGAGACTGGCGGCTCTTCCGGGTTCCGCGGCGCGCCCCTGTGGACAGAGGGGAAAAGAGCGCGGTCGGTTTGAACCGAAGACAACCACCAACGAGTCTTTCCTAAAGTCCAGTTTGCGATTGGCGTCAACTCCAGCTTCAAATGTAAACTGCGAGTGAGATTCAAGTCCGTCGGCTTTCTTCGTCCGTATTCGGTTGCAATCGGCTGTTCAATTGATATAAAGGCCACCTCTTAACCACTTTCGTCACTGTAGCGAATTCCGATTGTGAGCAAAGAGGGGAGTACGATTATTATCGTATTGTTGACAGGACAGAGTGACGTAAGAATACACCCATTGTAGGTATTTTATGTGCCTACAACGGTGTCAACCGTGAACGTGGAAGATGAGACTTAGAAGTAGAAGAAATTTACCGTTGACGCTTTCACATGATCGAGGAAGCCTTGATAATTAGCAATTTACTGAAACGCCAGTAAACGTGGGAGTTCACGTTGACGCCAATCGCAGACCGGCCTTAAGTCTATCAGTGACTTTCGTTGGCAGCTTATGAGGTTGGAAGAAAAGCACTTAAGGGGAGGGACGATCATGTTATCCGTAACCAAGCACGAATGAACTATTATGTCATTTAAGGGCATTAGTGCTACTCTTCACACTCAAGCTGCCACTGAATACTATTCATCAATATCTTGCCAAAAGGACAAGACGTTTCTATGCAATAGTTGTTTCATTATATTAATGGGGATAGCTTGAATTTAAGGATTGTATACAATCCCCAAATTCAAGCTATCCCCATTTTGACACCCGTATACATTTCCCTAACCTCATGTGAGGAGGAAAGCAAAGAAATAAACAAAGACACTTATTAGTTGCAGTAAAGAGGAGAGGCTTCAGACAATTCGGGTCATTTATGCCATATAGGTGAATGGCTTGGATGGCTTTACATATTAGGATTATTTCGGGAATGGATTGGGGGCTGTGGGAAACACTGCGTCGATAATACCCTACTCCTGGCGAGAGGTGCCAAACTGCCCATGTTAACGAAAAAGTTTATTTTACGAATAGAGGATTACCTTAGAAAAATACTTCCTTCTAAAGGCTAGGATAAATAGCAGTGTACTGTTCCAAGAAAAATGGTCTACAGATTCGCAATCAATCGTGGTTTCCATAGCGAATAACTTTTAAATCGGAAGACCAGCGCAACTCTGAGGACCCAAAAATGTGTGCAGTAAAATTGTACGAAACGATGATCTATGTGAGCTAGTAGCCGCACGTGTAACTTGACTTACGAAGAATTCCGGGTCAGAAGCTAAGTTACTGGTGCTTTTCAATAATTATAAAACTTTATATCTAGTCATTCAAACGCAACTGTTATTGCTTAGAATAAATTAGTCGTAATGTATACGAATTTGAGGGCATGATAGTCCTTGACTGGACAATCTTTGAAAGTGGTGCTGCAGTTACGTCCAGCCAATGGAATGTAAAATTTACAAAATAATTCTTTGGCAAAAACCGATCTCCTGCTTCCAAAAGAATAGAAATATCATAAAGAAAAGGATTTCACCCACCACTATTCACTCCTAAAACCTCGGCCGCTGTCCATAAAGAAGCCTTAGGCACAGAAGCCACTAGATTTTCTTCGAAACCGTTCAACCCCTGCCTCCGATCAGCATACCCGCTCCCCATTCCCGCAACCCTCAGTGAATACTCTCCCGGCACCGATGGCATTCCAATGAAAAGTCATCAAAGTCAATCAATCCCCCAACAGCGGCTCATTCCTTCTCTTCGCCAATGTTTACAGAGCTTTTCCCCGCCTCATCCACCTTCCCATACAAACGGAACGCCTTTGATGACGCCGTGCTCTCCAAAGCGGGTGATTTTTTTCCCATATTGATGATTGCCACGCCATCATCCCCATCATCGGAGAATGATACTCTCTCCTCAAAAGTCTAGCACCAGCAGAATCAGCTTTGATGTGCTCCATATGCTGAGGTTATATTGCACCGTCTAACCTTGAGATCTTTGCCCCAAGTAAAAATACGGCATCCATGCCCCTTGAGCGTTTCAAACCCGTAACCTTTCGATCTGGACGCATCGCTCAATTCATCGTGGATGTCAAAATAAAGGCTTGTGAAGAGATTAATTGGTTAGCTGCAAAGAGAAGAGTGTAAAAGTGCAGCAAAATTTTCTCCAGATTAATGACCGCTCATGATGGTCATCATGCATTGCTGCCAATGCAACCAGGTTAATGCGGTTTGAAACGGAATTATTCAACTCACCGGAGTAAATGCAAAAAATTCATCCATACACGTATCAATTTTCATGTATATACATAAAATTCTAGGTACCAGCCTACAAGCCGCCACACTGGCGTGCGGCAAGGGCTGTTAAGGTAGTTTTAGTGAAACATCCCTCAGAACTGCCCTGTCATCATTCGAATCATATGTTTTGATTTCAGAAGCTGTAGGAGGCATGAACTAAATGTTGCATTGTGAATAGTACTATAAGATACTTTTATATTACTGCAATCATAAGTAATCAAATGAAGTGTACATAAATCTTACACTCGAATCACTTTCTTCACGCGATACGTTTAGAACTCCTTCGCAACGGAAGGTCATTTTAAGATTCCGAAATATTCTGCCGTAAATATATGATTCACTTTCAAAAATAGTCCAAAAAATCATATAAACTACCCTCGGTTAATTTTTTGATGAGATCTAAGAGCAATGGAAATTCCTCATTTTTTAAATAAGGTCTCTCTGGAGTGCATAAAAGAACCAGTTCCTATGTAAATGGGCTGTCAAAGGGCATTGACATGTAAAAGGGCTGTTATTTTTCCTAAAAAAATCTCAGAGGGTTATTTGGCCAGGAGCTGAAAATTCGTTATCTTTGGAAGAGTAGCATATTTCTCCTTAAAATTAGACCGAATTCTTTGATTTCGAGGTATCATGATATTTTGCTCAAACTACCTTAAGACTCCGGCCATGAAGTAAGAATGGAGTGGGGAAATGGACACTTTGGCAGAGAAAAGGGCCAAAAGATGAGACATTCTTTCTTTTAAATTAGTGTTTGCTCTGTTCTCCATGTGGCAATTTGGAAATATGGATTTCTTACTCATGTCTCTGACAGAATATCTCCCCAACAGAGACACTTTTTTGGATAATAGAGATGTGGGAAAGTTTTACCACTTCTAAAGTCTTCCAATCAATCAATGAGACCTATCGATAGCGTGAGTTTCCAGAGTTTTCGTCAGCTCCCACGAAGCATCTCAGCATACATGTATTATTTATTAAAGATATATTTAATGGGGTTATTTTTTCACCAACTTGGTAAACCTCTCCGCATACATGGCATAAATTTTCGCTTTCGTGTACCCGTGAGCGACATCCACAAAACACCACGGTTTCAATACGGTTGATCGAAGAGATATCGAGTGTAATAATGGATCGCAACTCGACTATCGATAGCAAGGCAAGCCACGCTATTGGCTGGAATGAAGGGATAGTTGAGCTCAGCTCAACTCAAGACTACGCCAAGTTAAGTTACGCCGATTTAAATGTCAACTGGTGGGTGCTCTTTCAAGGGTTCATATCCGGCGTTCCGCTGAGTCAAGTTACGCCAAGTTAAGTTGTCATGAACTACGTTGTTAAGAGGCTTAACACGGTTACAAGCTTATCTTGAGGTTGTTTGAGCGAAATATCATATTACCTTGAAATCAATGAAAATGGTCACATTTTAAAGAAAAATAACTCACCTTTCCAAAGATATCAAAATACCAGACCCTCTCTTCACTGCTTCGCGATATTTTAGAGGAATGATACTCGCCATTTTACATGAGAAATGGTTAGCGTATGGACACCAGGGAGATATAGTTTATAAAATGAGGAAATTCTAACACCAATATCTCGTCAAAATATCTACTGAGTATAGTTTGTATGTTGTCTCAACTATTTTTGAAAACAAATCATGTTGTCACCGCAGAAAATTCTTCGGGATCACAAAAAACCCTCCGTTGTGAGGGAGTTTTAGACGTACCGCGCGAAAAAAATTAGACAAATTGAACACTTATATCGGAATTTTTATAAAATTACTCGTGATATAAAAGTATACTGCTGAAACATTAATAATACTATATTTAATTCATGCTTCCTACAGCTCTTGACATTAGAACACACAATTCGAATACGGTCTCCATTATGACTAGGCATCTATACCGCTCAAACTACCTTAAGCTTCCGTGCAAGCTGTGCCACTCGGCGAAGGTATCCGTATTAGATCCTCACCCGTTACAGCTCTTTTCCAGCGTCTCTTCTTATTTCTCGTTCCGCTAAAACGATCGGTAAACCAAATTATTTTCATGCATCCCCTCATCTTTTCCGATTCAGTTGCATCCTTAAACATCTATTTTACTCTTTACATGTCCCTCTCCAACTCTACCTCCCACTTCCTAATCTCCTTCAGCAATTTTCTATCTGCCCATTCCCTGCGTGACACCTCTTATTTGCCCTTCATTACATTTCCAAGTATGTTTTCATTCTCACAAAGGATGCTTATCAAAAGCTTTCAATCTCTTCACTCATCTTTCAGCTACGGTGAAGTTTTGTAAGCATTCATAATTAGCTTCGGTTTTTATGTTTTGACTAATACTGTATTAATTCTATTCCCCAGATTGTATAAGGTACCTGAGGAGAATAATTAAAGCCGATTAAATAAAGATTGAATAGTTTAACACAATTGTTGAATAGTAGATTTTTTCTTCGATTTAGTGATTTAATTCTAAAGTTGAGAGTAGTCTTCGGCAAGAGCATTTTACATCAACATACTACCTCACAACCGGGCACATGGGCGTGCGGCAGGTGGTGTTAGAACATAAGCCACATAAAGGATGAAGTTTTGGTTGGTGAAACGGTGAAGTGTACAATGGGCTTTTTTGAGTGCAGTTCTGGTTTTATTATGGTCTCATATTGTTCTTGGAAAGAACGAATTTTTGTTCCTATCTTTTCGGCATGTATCTCCCTTATCGCATCTGTCGGACCTAGAGATATAGTGTTGCGTCAAAATGATATTCTCCGTGTCACCCTGAAACATATCTGTTCTGGAATTCCCAAGCAAACTAAGTCTAGCGCGCAGCCTCCAAGTCTCTAGCGGCTCCCATATTAATCCCTCTGAAAGCTAAGAAGCGCCATTTGCTCGTCCGTGGCCGGTATCAACGAAGGGCACAGCTTTCCTTTGTATTCAATTTATTTCTCTGGTTCAATATTTTTGTCCAGGGTCCCAAATACTCGCAGCATATTCAAGGTGTGACCTGACAAGAGTGAAGTACTCATTTACTTTTTGATCCAAAGATCTTGCTATTACACGCTTCATAAATCCTAGTTTCTTTAACGCAAAGCGTCATGGATATTTATCTAATGGTTCTATGGCATTGATGACGCTTCAAAAAATAATACTAGCTTGATATAGTCCTTTGTTGCAAAGCTCCTTAATATACGTAAGTAATTCTTACATTTTCCAAATAAGAATCATAAGCAACGGGGAAACGCGAGGAATAACTAATGTATGCTACTCATGTGAGGTCACGCTTCATGTGGCGACATGGAATGCACTCGCACCCGTACTTAGGCTCTACAGCCACAGGTGGCGTGGAAGACACAGTTGAAGACCATGAGACGTGCTGCGTGAAGAAGGCATAATATGAAACGTGAATTGTTCCCAAGAATGGCGAATGATTAACTTCTGAACTAAAGAAAAAACTTAGCAGTCATTTTACACAACACGCAAAGGCTCATCAAGGAATTATGCAGTAGCATTCCGACATACGACACAAATGCAAGTCTAATAAGAATATTTACGCAGAGAATGGAAAAAGCTCCTTTTGATAAATTCGATTGTTTCTGGCTTAACTTTGTGAAAATCCATCATGAAATCAATAATGAAAATGACTAAGTAACTTTTCACAGGTATTTTTATTCGTACGACTGGTTTCGTTGCATAGGGCTGCATCTGAAGAAGTTGTCTATACAACAAAAACCGGTCTTACAAATAAAAATACCTGTGAAAAGTTACTAAGTCATTTTCATTATCGATTTCAAAGCCCCTTTTCACTTTGTAAAAATCCCAAATTAAATTAGAAATGAAATTTCCAATGCATTTTAATGCCAAGGAATTCAACGTCAAGAGATTATGAATTTTTGAAACCACAGTTCACCAAAGTAACGTTCTGGTACAAATATAGGTAAATCTCTTTTTTTTAATAATACAAAATTAACTTTGTCACTATAAAACAGGGTTACTGGTGGAATACAGAGGGGTCGAAACCAGATAAAATATCCACTGCACACATCCCAAAAAAGACAGGTGCTTTAAAATAATTTTCCTGAAGAAGCCTGGAAGCAAATAGCAAAAATGCCCATCATGTTAGAAAAATAAAATTTTAAAAAATCAAACATAAAACGTAAATCACGGTAAAAACTGTCAAATCAAACAAGTGATTGAATCGAAAATATTTTCACATTAAAAATTCCAGAGCTAAGGAGACTTCAATTGGAGTATGTGACAAAACTAAAAGCTTAGTCATAATGACGACGTGCCCGGAGGTCATACTTCCATTTCAGCGTTTTTGCAAAGCTGTTGCATCATTGAAATTAAGACACAGAGAACTAAGATGATTAAGGGAAGGAGATTTTCTTGTTTCGTCCAGCTCCACGACATGGGTAAGCCGACTTACGACACGGGTATTCGAGGCCCATGTAAGAACAGAATGCACTCGAAAATTCGATAAAACATGGTTCAAATTTTCTCACCTGGAAAGATACGAGTTTAGTGAAATACAGACGTTATTAAACTTTCGCGGAGTCGGAATTAATCCGGTGGAGGCACCACACTTCACGGATATATCAAGCTCATTGCAGAGGTCTCGATCGCCTAATTTTAGATGATGTATCAAAGATATCGCCTTCTATTGACAGGTCAGTCAGCGGAACGACAAAGAAATGGAGGGAAAGACAATAGAACCTTTCGATAGTAGGATCCTTTCTTATAATATATAACGCAATATTCTGGATCTCACTAGAGAAACACAAAAATACTTCAAGTACCCTGCGACGTTTCATTATGTAACTGAAAATGAAAATCTTGACAAATATCACCTGTTCTCTCTGACTGATGTACCGGATATTCGAGGCCCACGTGAGAACAGCATGCAATGAAAAATTCCATAAAACTTGGTTAAAATTTCCCTGCCCGGAAAGTTGAGCCAAATTTCGCGATTTCCACGCGTTATTAAATTTTCGCAGAGTCGGAAGTAAGCCTGTGGAGCCCACCTTTCTGACTGATGCACCCCTCCCAGTAATACCCACCAATTTTACCTCCGAATCCTTTAACCGGGAGGAACGCCATCGAGTCATGTATAAATTGCAACATCTAGGGAGTCTAATGAGGTGGTTTCCCTGTTGCCTTCCGCATAGCAGTTTCACCCAAAGCTGTGGCTGTTGATACCGGTCCAATCATCTTGATCTGCGCCATCAATGGCTTCTGCTGAGACTGCTACCTCTCAGTAGCGAGGTCAGTTCGGGTAGCGTGCACATTTTTTCCATCACTTGGTATTGAACCTGCGGCCCTCAGAACTGATATCGAACATGCTAGCACCAGGCACCCCGGCCCTATACGGATTATCTAATCAATTTCACGTATGATAGCTTCAAATCACTGCTCTTATAGCATGTATGTGATTATCAGAGTCATTTCTCGTACTTTCCGGATTCGGTCATATCTCTTGATGGAATGTTAGTTTCTGTACTAGACGGAAGAATAAAACTGATCCTCCTTTTATACACATCTTAACATATTCGTCATTGACAAACGGTTTCACAAAGTATTCTTTCGATATGTTCAGTCCACCGAAGCCTGAGGGATTTTCTGAGTACTAGATGCTTCTGGTACACCCATAGGCACAGTAGAGAAAAGGATCTGACCATAAAACTCTAGTGAGAAATTATTTGACTCCATGAGGTTTGCTGATATCCACCCCCACCGATCATACGAATTTGGAGATATTAGGGTGGTTGGAGCGCGATTCCCGAGATATTGAGCGCACATTTTTATAACTTTTCAAGTGAGTCGAAAAAAATCTTGGACGACGTTTCACCTAAGTGCATCAATTTATACGTAGGAAATAACCGAGCATGTCGAAATAATAATGAAGCAAGAATCATATTTTAAAATTTTCATCTCCATTAAAGCGTTGTTATGACTTGGATTTACGGCGTGTAATTCGAATTTTAAGAAAAAATTGAATATAAAATACAAGTTTTTATTCGGAAAGATACCTTGATAATTATTAAGAAGTATTATAATTACCTATAAAAAAGATGTATTTTTGCGTTTTGGAAAAATCTGTACATATATCATCGAAATATGTGACAAGTGTCACAAGGCGACGTGTTAAAATAGAACTAAATCGCCGCGAAACGAAATCGGTGACATTCAATTTTTCGCTTTTATCTATAAATATTACTAATCGGTATCGTATGCGCATGAACAGTTTCACGCAAATCTGTACATAGACGAAAATCACTCCAACCACCATTAGGAGGATCAAGTTAACTCGGAGACTAGAGTAATGGCTTTCTATGCGTAGGCTACGGGTCTGAATTCAAATGGTAGAGATTTTTCAAAGGAATACCGATCGCTAATACGGGCACAATGTGAAAATACCTCTGAGTTCGGAACTCCGTCTGTCTTAAAGGGAGTACGACTGTCGACGTGCCGAAGCTGGCCTTCTCACAACTCTCCCATTAAATAATCTTTCAATTCAAAATATATTCATCCTCCCCAAAACAAACCTCATGACTTCATTTATAGCCTGTCGCTTCCCCAAATAACTGACCTAAGATTGGTTGCCGGGAGGTATCAGATTAGTATAATGGGTGGAGTACCTACTGGTTTCTATTCCTTAAACCATGGTTCCAATCCATGTTGAGAATGAAATTAATCGCCGAATCCCGACCCCCAGTATGGCGCTTTGCTGAGAGCACTTTAACCGCCGCACAACGTAAGTTTGATGAAAAGTAGAATATTTTCCACCTTTTGTCAAGATGGAGTAATCTGACAACTGTTCACGGAGGGTGTAATAGGCGTCAGCCGTTAAACACATTATTGAGGGAAGTAAAGGTAATCTCAGTAATTCCTCCCACGGATATGAACTCTGTTCACAGTTCAACTAGCGTCTCCAGGTAGTATGACATAGGGCAGTAAGCATGAAGAGCTTAATAAGGTCCCTCGGCAAACTAAGATGAGCAATTTTTCCTCACATGTTTTACCTGCAATGTAGAATTGTTAATGGTCCAAAAACAGCATTATAAAAATACCAATTCTTCCACGAGAACAAATTAGAGTAGGAAAAGGACACGAATCCTTCTTTAACATTGAGTTACTGACATAATACTGAAATTATTGAATTAATATAAGTGCAGAAAATATTGTTACCACCGGCTTCGCTCTTGAAATATTTCGCTACTTATTGCTAGGTTAAATATCTTAATTCTTCTTTTGCAGTATATTAGGGAAGCAAACAGTGAAAGCAGTACTTTGGGAACAACATATACCAACGATGAGGATTTATCAGTTTATGAGGATAACCCAAGGCTTTTTTCATATATCATGACAGGGTTGCTCATGAAATCGCCGATGATTATGTCCCGACAGATGGGCAGTATATGTCCCAGAGCTTACTAGTGTCGATAGAGCAGATCAATTAAAAATGATAATCGTAAAACGGACCCAAACACTTCAAGTGTTGCTCCACAAACATGGCGGGCGTCGGTGGCCGGCGCGAGGCGTGGTGGAGCGGTGGTCGCCGGGCGGCGGCGGTAGCGCCACGCGAGGCCGCGCGCGTGACTAACAGCAGTCGGGAGAGAGAGAGAGAGTGAGGTCGAAGGGAAGGGACGGATTTGTATCGGGATAATTTGTTCTCTGGGCTCGTTGCGCCGATGTTTTCTTTATTTCGATATAGGGGCAAATAACCCCTGCGGCCGATTCCCCGAGTAATTGCGTGGGGGAGAGGAGAGAGGTGGTGGCGAGAGACTAGGGGAGAGGGGGGGGACAAAAGTTGAAGCTTTAAGGGGTTAGGCAAGGGTATAGGGAGCCCCCTGACCCCTCGAAAACACCCCCGCCCACCCTCTCCACCCATTTCCCCATTTCACGCTCTGTTGGGCAATCAGCTCCGAGTCCACAAGGCAAGCCGTAAGCGAGGTGTCATTATAGGAGCAAACACGAGCTGGGAAATATTCAGGGTTTTGGTGGGCGAAGGAGGCAAGGGGGGGGGAGTTCGGGATTGGAGGCATCGGTTGACGGGGCACGAATCAAGGGGACGAGAACTCGATATGCTCGGAGAGGAGTATATGAAGCCGGGGGGGTGATTACATGTTTACACGTAAGAAGGTTAATGGCAGCGGTAATTCCTTGCTCGAGTCCACCCTTCCTATTTCCACAGAAGTCCGACCCCTTTGGGCAATTCTCATCACCCGAGCCCCCGGCAGTCGCAGCTCCAACCTACTTTACTTGGCGTATTTTTTATTTCTCCAACCGACACATGTGGCCCATTTCCTCCCCCCCCCCCCCCCCCCGCGATTCCGACAAATATTCCACCCCACTCGAAATTTATTTCCCGGATCCAACTTTAATCACGCGACCCGCCCAGTCGGACCGAACAACACGAGCACGTGGGGCCGACACGGTCACGCCCTCACGTGTGGTCAAACAAGCGTGCGTTACTCGCGCTGCAAAATCATTCGCTAAAAAAGAGAGCGGGAGGGGGGGAAGTTTCCACTTGAAACTTGATCGGAACATCTCGGGTGTGGGAAACCTCGACGAGGAACTTTGCATTGCCCTTTGACCTGCGGTTCTAGCACGACATAATTCTCAAACCATTTTCAGTTGCATCACGTTACACTATTATTTAATCGAGAAACAAACAAAAACCTTAATTCCCTGCGTTTGAGCCAAGCGGATGTACTAGTGGACAGGTAATATATGAATTTCAAAAAAAAAATAAATGATAACATTTACAACACCACATATTAAAAAAGCACACGACCCGGGTTTCAACGCTTAGGGGTCATCTTCAGGTCGAAGATGAGGCTTAAGCGTTGAAACCCGTGTCGTGTGTTTTGTAAATATGTGGTGTTGTAAATGTTGCCATTAAATTTTTTTTAATACGGAACACCACAAAGTTACAAAAGAACTTAATTCCACAACATGCCGAATTGAATGTGTTTCGAGAAATCCTCACATTTTTCTGCGTACAAATGACAAATAATTATCGTAACAAACATCGTTGAAGTGAAGGAAACACTACTAATGACATCATAGGGCGCAAATTCAAATTAAAAAACGAAAAATATTTATATTCTCTTCGATTATAAACTCAACTATCACGGCTGCATTGCTCAAATGAGTTCTCTTTCGTTGATTCCAGCAGAATAGTATTACGTGTGTGTTTTATTTATGGGAAAAAGACTCAACTTCCCACTAATCATAACAATTTTAATTACAACCCAGATTTCTACGTACTATATTATCATCATCAGGTAGGACACTGAGTAAAGTGTTTTCATACGTATCCCTTGTTTTAGGGTGGGGACTAGAGTACGAGAGGTAGGAAGGAAAGAGGAGGAAGAAGAGGGTTTGTTGAGGATAATGAAAACGGGGCGCGGATAAGCGCGAATAAGACGGAAGTCAAAAAAGTGAAAAAATGGAGATAATAGCAATACATATTTTCTGCTCGGGCGAGTAAGTGGACTGACTAATGCGAAAGTCGCAATTAAAGTTGTTCTTATTTGTGGAAAATCGAAAATTTTTACGTTCTTCCATTGTATTCAAATGACACGCAATAATGCCTGAATCTTCCGAATTGCTCTTTGTTGATGATTCGTACAAATATCGAGGCTAAGTGATATCTGAAGTTTTGTCTCCCAGTCCACGAAGCTACCGTAGCGACCTCTGTCACTGTGGTTTCCAATGGGTGTAGGTATTTCATAGGAAAAGAGAGAGAAGGCTCGAATTAGCCGGAAACAATGCTTTAATAGGATAGGATAAAAGCGCTCGGGTCGTACTTATGGGATATGATGATGAACAGCTGTGTGGACCTTCTCAACGAGTGATTAGGATTGATTTTGCACTGAGGCGTGGGCCTCATGTGTCCCGAGGAACACAATCGAAGTTAAGGCCGTCCCTTGTCTCACAGCTCTTCGAACATCTTACGACATTTTTTTTCACACGGAGCACAACTGAGGAGCCCGTGCATGAATATCCAAACAAAACAAGCTAAGACCAAATCAGGATGTTTGGTTTTACAATTTCCGCGATATCACCGCCAGAAAGGTAAAGGGTGAGAAGTCATTAAAAAAAGGAATTTCTTCACAACTTATTCTTTTCTTTCAGAGTTTCAAAATCCTCAGAGAGAGGTGCCCATTTATTTAACGCATTCTTCGTACTTCGTGTGGTCAGGAGCCACATCACATGTGTAAGAAAGAGGACTGTGATGAGATCTAGAGGAAGAATCGTGCGCACTAACCGGTAAGTGTAGGGAGAAAAAGCAGAGCACTCTTGCTCTTTCCTTCAGCCTGAATCAATGAGCGGTACAAATTGACTGGGTCACACGGAGGCCTCGCTCACTCATAACACATTGACATGTACTTTTTACGTATATGATGAAAGGAGTAAAAGCATTTTCCCATCTAGGATGCAGATTCAGCATCGATGGAGGGAACAAGAAAGGTATAGCAGCCCAAGCACGAGGAGCCACTTCCTCATCGTCCTCAGGACAAAGAGCTGAGTTTGGAATGAAATAACTTAGTAATTTTCCACACGGTTTATTATCCTCGACCAGTTTCAACGCAATAGCGTCATTTTCAAGAGGTTACAAAACCGTTTTTTAACCTCTTGTAAATGACCTTATTGCGTTGAAACCGGTCGAGGATAATAAGCCGTGTGGAAAATTACTAAGTTATTTCATTCCAAACCATGGAAATATTCCACAAAGTAAGCCCGTCGACGATTAATTTTAAAGAACTGAGTGCCGAATGCAGTTCAAGTTCAATAGACGCTTACTTCCGCACTCAGACAAATACAAAATAACAAACAGAAACAACGACGAGTGCGATCCCTGATAAATGCCCGCGTGTAAATAGTCGTTCTGTCCAGGGGGCTCGTGATTCACTGGCGTTGTTTTTATTTTTCCCGCGTTTTTTTTTATTTTTTCAATCACTGATCTCATGTGTAGTAGCACTCCATTGGAACGCTAAATGAAGTCAGCTGTAGCGTGATAGAGAATCTTGAACGATTACAGCTAAGGAATACAGTAGGATTGCGACAGTGGATGACAAATGCCATCGAGGGGTGGTGTGGATAAAAGAAATACTGCATGATATCCCCGCATGAAATTTCCGGCATGATTTAGCTTTCTGCTTTGTTTAATACCTTGTAGGACTGTTCAGCAATTGCATTCATAATGCCAACCATTAGTTGAAAAGTGACTAGTTTTACATGGTGGCATGTTTGCCTACGTAGCTCTCGCCTAGCCTCTGGTATGACCGCGCATTGTTTTCCTGACTGCTTTTGGCCTGCGAGTAACGGCCCGGGGAAGGTGCGCGGATCTTATTTCATCTGGGATGAGTGCTGCATGCCTGGTGTGGAACCAACCCGAGACACACACCCTAGAGGTAGCCTGCTCGGTGTTTCGCAGATGTACTGATAGGATCACCGAATAAGTCCGGCGAACACCAGGGGAGAAAAGACACCTCTGCGAAAACTCAGCGAAGGAAGAGACAAAAGTATAGGGAGGACACACATCAACCTTCAAAGTACAATAATGGATAACTCTGAATGAAAGAATAACCCAGACAGAACAGGGACGAAACACATTTAAGGTGTCAGAGAAGACATCGAAATAGGGAATTATGGGTGACTTAATTCGTTAGCTGAAATGGGGTTGGATTGGAGAGCTAGAGCAAACCAATCATGGGATTGATGACAGCTGATGATGATGTGATCGATGACGAGGAAGCGCGTTAGTGCCACGGACTGGGGAATTGGGACATTTTGGCACATGGACGTTTGAGAGCAAGCTACTTGGGCGCGAGGACGTTTGGGCGCGAGACCAGATGAATTTTACAGACGACGCTGCGATGCTATGCTTCCAGTATCCCGCAGTGTAAAGTTACTTCCTGTCGTCGTGACCCCCGAAAACCTTATTCATAAGTAAATGAAACACTGTTATGGCAAAGGTAGTCTCTTTTCGTTCTTTTGATTTCTTTTTTTTTCTCTCGTGCAAACTTTTCATTTCAGAAAAATCATTTCGTGAATACTATTCATTGATCATGTGCTTTTAGTAAACGGGATCACTGATGGCCATCATTTCATTTTTCATCCCAATTTTTAAAATATAACTTGAATCCCCGAGGTAGTCTTTTTGACTACCTTATTTGCTTACTTGGTCCCCGAACTGGGGGTGCCTGAAAATTGAAATGACCATCTTACGCTGATGGAAAAAATTTCATCGTGGTAAGTAGAAGCACGAGAAAATCCGTAACCTCACTGCTGAAACCAAACAAAGAATCGTAGACTGCAGAAGAAAGAAAATGTGTAAATATAAAGGTGAAATATAGATAGTAGGACAAGATTGAAGTATAAAAGCTAAGTTACGAAATATACAGAGTAGTTAAATTCATTTGCAGAGGGAAATGAGATCAAATGACAACGCTCAAGGATCAACACCCTTTAATTGCTTGAGATAGGGCGCCAAATTTAAAATGTGTTAACCCGAGTTGGCAGCAGATCACGCCAGCAGGACTCTAACCGTTGAGATAGATGGAGGAGGCGCTGGTAATGGTGGCCAATACTGAAAACTGTTACGAGGGCGTGGCTTGTTCGCCATCATTGTCAACCCGATTTTCCTTTAACGCTTTAGGTAGTTTGAGCCTAATATCATTTTACCTAGAAATCAATGAATTTGGTCTCATTTTAAAGAAAAATATCTCACCCTTCTAATGACATCAAAAATTCAACCCCTTACCACATCACTTTTTGAGTTATTTGCCAATAAATACCAGCCCATTCATATGGGAAATGGTGCGTGTATGCACTCCAAAGAGACATTATTTACGAAATGAGGAATTTCTAATACTGAAATGTCGTAAAACACTAACAGCGTGTAGTTAGTATGCTGTCTCAACTGTTTTTGAAAATTAATCATATTGCCACCGCAGTAGTTTCTTGGGTATCACAAAAAAAAACCTTCCCTTTTCGTGGAGTTTCAAACGCACCGCGAGAAAAAAAGGAGTCAAGTTAAAGACATATTTAAATATTTTTATTTTATTACTTACCATTTCTTTCATATAAAACTATATTATTGCACAATGAATAATGCAATATTTAATGCACAGTTGCACAATTGCACAGCTGATGAAATTAAAATGTATAATTTGAATATGGTCTCTATTATGACTAGGGAACTATCTCGCTCGGACTACCTTAAGGGCTGACGCACTTATTTTGCACGTTGTCGATGTTATCCATCAACAACCAACTATAAATCAGCATATATTTATTTATTTTGCACGGATTCTCCTTACATATATTATTTATTTATTTAAACTGATAATAATCCGCATTCCCGGTGAAAAAAATTGTAAAATTTGTAAGAATCCATAGCACTAAGTAGCTAATATGTGCCTCAAAAGTTTCTTGCCTATACTTTCGAGCAGATAGTGGATATTCATGCTTTACATCCGATTATTCGTCCATTCTGTGGATCTATCCAAAAGAAAAATAAGAAAAGAGCAGGGATAACCAATATCGTTGATATTTAGGTCATCTGGCTACAGTTTGATGACCTCATACCCTCTCCATCTCCCTCAATGACTCTGATTGTCTTTGCTTGAATCGGATATCAAGAGTACCGCTAATACGAAATAGCTAATTTGTAAATTACCCTCACTTTCGCTCACTATTAGCCAAATATTCAGCACATTTTCACAGCCAAGACACGTGTTCGACGCCTTGTGCTCCCATAATATACAAATGCAGACGTTTGTCTTCACATTGCACTTCTTTCTTCTCTTCTAAAGGTTATCCATGTTGTTGCAGCCACGACTTCCAACAATCTCTTTTTTCAGCCTTCCTCTTTATTTCATCGTACGAGGTACATCCCATTTCCATCGCCGGTATGAAGTTCTCGGTCGTCCTCTCTGTCTTTTGCCTAGAATTTTTCCTTCCATAATATTTTGTATGAAGTTGTCGTGCCTGAGTAAGTGTCCGATGAGCTTTGCTTTTCTTGTTTTAATTGTTTGTTCCCAATATTTCTCTTTATGTATGGACTTCATTTAGTACTTGCTCATTAAATTCAACAGATTCAGGCGAGATATCGTGGAAGTTATTCATAATTTAAGAGAAACAATTGCACTTTTCCACAAAATTGTTTTAATGCGTACAACGCGTTTCGGCTCACAGAGCCATCATCAGGTGATGGCTCTGTGAGCCGAAACGCGTAGTACGCATTAAAACAATTTTGTGGAAAAGTGCAATTGTTTCTCTTAAATTACTTGCTCATTAGTTTTCCTGTCGGTCCACCTAGTTTTTGTAATCCTCCTCCAAAACCACATTTCTGCAGCTTCAAGTTTGGTCATTTCACTCTTCCTTAGTGTCCATGTCTCGCATCCATATGTTAGCACACTCCATACAAAGCTTTTGAGGTATTTCTTCCTAGTCTCAATACTAATGCTGTTATTTACTAGGAGACTTTTCTTTAATTGAAAGGCTTTCTTGGCTAACGTTATTCTTCTTTTGACCTCTGAGGAGCAGTTGTTATGATTCTCTAATATGCTACCCAAGTAGCAGAACTCTGCCACTTCCTCCAGTCTCACTCCGTTTATACATATATTCGTCATCTTTTCTCTTCTCTTTCTTTCTACCACCATGATTTTTGTTCTCTTGGTGTTTATTTTAAGTTTCAGTTTTAATAAAATATTATTTAGAATCTTGAGCATTCGACTTAATTCCTTCTTTGAGTCAGCTACTAGAGCTATGTCGTCTGCAAGAATTTGTTTGCCATTTATTTTAATTCCTCTTGTCTTTGGTTTCATTTCAGACATTGCTTCTTCCATGTATAAGTCGTTCTCTATGTACTTTACACTGCACTATGTAGCCAATTGTATGACATTGCACTATGTCGCCAATATTTTTTTTCATTTAGGGGAAAAACTTTATGACTAACCTCGCCACTTTCAACAAAAAAATATCAAATAAACCTACTAGCAAACAGTGCCAAATTGCACTCGAAATGCGCAATTCATGCTTTTCCCGATCGTATAAACAGCTGTATCGGCCAAATTGAATGCATCAAGCATCATTAACAATATCTTCCATTCAATAAGTATCGCAATATCGAGTTAACGATAACTGCGGTCGCACAGGGGTGATGTAATTATCGCTCTTGTTGGGTGTCGATAATCAATGAATATATAGAGGTGTAGACATTTATCTTTCATGTCGGCCTACCATTGCTAAGTTACAATGATTATAAATGATCCGTAGTTAAGCTCCTTTTTAGTACTTTTATCGGCAACAGCAGCATAAAGAAAATTGAAAGATAATTCAGCGAGTCATATCAGAAAACACAATTTGAGGGAACATTATCAATGCTCACTCGCCAGAATCCTTTCTAATGACTGCTTCCTACGCGTTACGGAGGACAATATTCATCAAGCAAGTAAGACAAAAGGAAAGAATGCAAATTTTCGGGAAAAATCTCCATTTCAATCCTCAGATATCTTCTCCTGTCGGCACATTTTAACGTGAAATATATGTTTGATTACGCGTTCGTATTCACTGCCGCTGTGCATATTATGAGAACCACCAAAAAGAACCGCTTTCAGCGGTCTGACCAAAATGTATATGGCTGTTTATCCTTAAGAGAGCCTCATGACATTCCAGTTTCCCTCCCCGTACGGCATACGGCTCAGCATAATTACTATTTGTTTTATTTTTCAAGCCCCCCCCCCTTCTATAACCTTCCTAGTAAATGTTAGCATAAGAGTCAGAAGAGGTACAAATAAAAATTTACCCAAGATAATCGATGTGTATCGTGGTTGTTTGCCCGGAGTCAGGGTATGTATGCATCCCTGAAACCTCCTCGGGGGACGATGGGAGGGGGGAGGCAGCTTATATGCCGTTGGGGTCGTTTGATTCGATACATGGGAGGGCTGAGAAATATATTGGTGTCGGATAAGTCATGTTCCCTTTAAATCCTTGTCTTTAATGAAAATAGCATTTGTATTTTATATACATATCTACCCGTTACACGCCATTCCTTTTTATTCGTAAGGCAATGTCAAAGAATTTGGTTATTGAGTCCTACGAAACTTTTATATAATTTCCTTCATTTTACTTGAAATTTAAAAATCTTCAGAAAAATTTCAATAAATGTAATAGCGTTTTTAAGAAAAAAGTAAAGAGTACAATTATTATTGAAAAATATTTGGCCGTAAATGAAAAAAATGTTCTCATAAGATTTTTAATATTCCGAAGAGTGTCGTACACCGCAACATTTCTCAAACTCTAATATGTTATTCTATCGATATAACTTGAAGATCGAAGGCGATCGAGCTACCGAACGACCTTGATGTGCCACCAATTCGAGGCCAACAACGGATGTCCTCTCACGTTTAAAAGTATAACTTACGCTGGAATAACGCAATCACTTTGAGGGAGGTTTAAAACGTGCTTTAACGGCCAATTTCTTTTGCAGACAGGGAATAAAGCACTCGAGCGAACAGAGCCCGACTTGCTTAGCTTCAGTGACTGATCAGAAATTGAGAACCAGAGTGACAAGCCGTTAGCCACTAAGAGAAAAGCAATGCGACTGGTACTCCAAGAGACCTTCCTTACTGTTTTTGACGAAAATACACCAACCTGACACGCTCGAGCGAATTTCACGATGAAAATGTCATTCACGTGGAATACAATTCGATCCCCAAATCTCGCCCTTGTTACTTTGAAAGTGCCAGTAAACATTTTATGCATCAGTATTGATAAAAATTGTCTTAGAGTGGTATGGTAGGGCAGATTTTCAGCACCACTAATACTCACATTCTTGTAATTTCACTTATTCCTGTAAAATGTTGAAATGGTCGATGAAAATTCATTAGTGTGAATGAATGAACTCATGAATGCATTCATTAGTATGTTGTGAAAGCAATAAATTATTGCTTAGGCTGATGGAACATTGTAATAGTAACTGGATCATCATCAACATTTCATTATGACAGAAACTGTTTTAATGGCGAGGACCATGTTGCATAGAACAATTGCTTCAGACACTCGGCGTGGATTCTGGTGGGGACCGCGGTATCTAGAATCCAAATCCAAGCATTAGATTTCTTCATAAAGTACTCTTCACATTCCATTTAATGGCAATGAATAACCAGCGTTTCTTTCCATAATGAGCTGCACTCTATTTTCGCATGTATTCCTACTCTTATCCATTCAAACTCTCAGGACTAATTAAAGAAGCGCTTCTGATTAAAGTTTGGGTAACTTGAACAAACCTGTGACGTAGACTGTACGCAATGGAAGGAAGAATGGTAAGCTCGTGGCTCCAAAATAAACAGTGAAGTCACGATAAAATTTAAAACGTCGTCTCTTTTTTCATTCTAATTTTGTAACAAACAATAAGAATAAGCCTAAAATGGGCTGCATGAACTCCCATAATATTATTGGTAAAGCCGTATTAAATAAGTCTTGCGTAGCGGCGGGAGGGAGCCATATAATTCTGTAGAGATATTTCTGAGGCGACTGAGGCAAGAGATGAAATATTTTCTGTAGTGCAAATGAAATTAGATCCATGTCTATCTTCACATTTATTAGGAATCATAAGCTATAGAATCGAGTAGTAAACCACAATGCTTAAGGTAGTTTGAACGAGATAATTCTCTAGTCATAATGGAGACCATATTCGAATTATACGTTTTCATTTTAGCAGCTGTAGGAAGTATGAATTAAACACTTCATCATAAATGGTGCAATATCATACTTTTACTCAAGTAAAATTCTAAATAATTAAATATAAGTATCTATGTAAGTCGTTGACTTGACTAATTTTTTTCACGCGGCACTTTTAAAACACCTCCACAATGGAAGTTTTTTTGAGATTCTGTAAAAATTACTGCGATAACTATATTATTTATTTTCTAAAATAATGGATAAAACATACAAACAACACATTGTTAATTTTTAGACGAGATCTAGGTGTTAAAATTCCTCATTCTTTGTATAAGGTCCCTCTGGAGTGCATACATGTACCATATCTCATATAAAAGGGCAGATATATTTTGTCAACAATCTCGGAAAGCAGGTAAGGGGCTGATATTTTAGTATTTTTATAAGGGTGAGATATTCTTCTTTATAATGAGACCAAACTCATTGAGTTCCAAGAGAAATGATATCTCGCTCAAACGACCTTAATTTTAAAATATTTTTAGAAGAAGTTCATTAGGATTTCGTGGGGCATAGGATGGCTCCTCTGATTTCAGTAATTGTCAATGCTATGTCCCAATAACTAGTGCGATGTTTCTCCGGTATTCCAGCAGGCTGCCTCCATCGGACAAGTCAATCGGATCTGAAGAAGTCTGCATGATACCTGGAGAAATATCTTCCAAAAATAGACCCGCGAAGCGGAATGCCTGGAAATCAGAAGAATCATACCATCGAAAGAGGTTTTACGTACGGTTTTTGCAGAATTTGGTGGTTGATGACAATTGAATACCGGTGTATATTATGAGGAATGTCATTTTAAAGGTTACTCGGGTTTTCTACCGGGTCAAATTCTTCATCTTGCCGACGTTTCGATGAATCTCTTGATGCCCTTAATGCCCTGATGACGACGGACGACTCGTTCATCGAAACGTCGGCCAAGATGGAGAGCTTGACCCGGTGGAAAACCCGAGTCACCTTAAACATCATAATACGCTTGGAAAGCCTTAGATCTTTCTATGACGAATGTTATGGAATTTACGTACATGAGATTGCTACGATGAGTTCACTATTATTGGGCTAGATGTGACATGGAAGAATAGAGAAGATGTGTCATTGAAAGATATGGGGTCTTTTCAGTTAGGCTAGCTCTGCAGGTAATTTGGGGAGACAACTGAGGCCATTAACCTTATCGAGAACAGGTAGGTAGTTTGGTTACCGAGAGATTATTTCAGAATGGAGGTATGGTGGAGAGAAAATCGCCGTTGGCCAGTTCTTCACGAAATGCGCCGAAAATGACCGAATATTACGCTGCATTCTAATGTCACATCGCATTCTATGATGCAATTTTAAGTCAATGGCGAGCCCGAAACTAATTTTAAGTCCCAATAAAATCAACACATATACAAGAGATAACTAGATATAGAGATAACTAGATATAAGCGCGGCTAGATAGCCTCCTTCACTCGCGTTTGAGTCAAAAATTAAGAAAGCGAGTGTCAGTACCAGTGTCCGAGTAAGCTTCACTCGGATTTTGAACCCGGAAATCATCGGCATGAAGCCTTAAGCTATGCCTCCGGTCAACCCCGGTGTCGTATGGCAGCCAAATATTTCGGGGCGGGGCGGGGGATCGGTGGACAAATGCATCCATTACAATCAGCATTCGAATTGAAGTAGGTTTTTCAGGAGTATGGGAGAGAAAGCAGAGAAGGACCTCACGAGAGCAGATCCACGACATTAGCGCCGCGGGATTTAATGGAATCATTTCCTTTTCAAAGTGATTTTACCAAAGACTGAGAGGAATTTAATTTTCCTAATGGGCACACGGGAGCAGGCACTAGCGCTGTAAAAGGCGGAATTTCGGCGGGCAGGACCAGGTGCGGCCGTCGAGTGATTTTGCCTCCCCAAGTGATATTGATCGGCTTTGTATTTTTCTATCACTTGTAAAAGTATCAGCGGCTATTTAATGAAGAAAGAACTAAAAATAGAGGAGGCTTAAAAAAATTCAGACCTCTGTGCTGTTGGCGGTAACAGTAAATTTCCTGCTATCTCTATCCAGTCAAATAAATTAAAATATACCTTTGGAGTACTTAGCTTTTTTCTCAAAGCGCAATTAGAAAGAATATATGCAACGCACAGCATATATTCGACGTAATTTTCATTCTTCCACAAAGCTTCAGCTTAGTTTTACTGAAGTACATTCAGTAAAAGTCCAAATAAAGACCATATTCGAACAGTAGTTTAAATTTTTGGTTGTGGTTAGAAGAATGAGAAAAATGAAGAAAGTAAATTAAAGAACGCAAAAACTTTATTTTCACTAAATTTCTCTGAGATTCACTAGCTATACACATCGAAAGTCAAGGCTTCACTTATTTGTTTAAAACGCCTTCGCGGGAAATAAATCACGGAGGGTAACAAGTTATTTTTTAATACCGACGGAGGGCATACTTTGGGCATGGATTTACTAAAACAGCATTCTTCTCACATACCCAAAAATGCATGCTCTTTGCTGTGCGTTGCAACTTATTTGAAATGGAAATTAAGCGTAAATTATATATACGGAGTTCATGTAAAATGAACAATCCCAACATGTACGTCAACGATGGCGCTTGAGTTCCGTTCAAAATTTGTGAACGAACTGCAAGACAAAGAATGTCCGTCTGAGCATATATATTTTTAATATGAAAGAAATATTTGTTTCAGTATATCCACTTCGAAATTATGCAGCGAATGAGGCTGCCACTGAAGCGGTGGCCCAAGATCACCTCCGCCCACCGGTAGAGGAAATGACACAGCGTCCCGTCGGGTGTGGTCCCCATTGACACCTGAGTCCTTGTTCCGTGCTCTTGCAACTTGCTCAGTCGCAGTGCCGTGTTCACAAGGTTCGACGTTGCTGTTGTTGTCGCTCGTTGCATGTTCGTTGTTTATTGCCTGGCGTGCACAACTTGACGGTGATGTAAGATTTCACGTTTTACCGGCGGGTGGTACTGATGAATTCTACTAGGGCTTCCCACCACGTTAGATACTCCACATTGGCCGACATTGCGACAGGAGACTTTCTGGCCACCTTCAAGGCTGTGTAGGCCTTTCACAGCCTTGAAGATGGTTGGAAAGTCTCCTGACGAAATGTAGGCCATTATGAAGAATCTAACCCGGTGGGAAGCCCGAGCAGAATTCATCAAAACTTTTCGGCGCTTACAAATGGCGTTCATTTGCATGCGTTGAAATTTCAGCGAAGGGTTGACGCGACGTTATTTGCGAAATGGTAAAATTTACTGCTCGTCAACCAATTTACTCACGATTGAACTCAAGAACATGTCAAAATCGAGTAAATCACAGAACACTCCAACTTGCAAAGTAGCAGACGATTACAATACAAATGATTACTAAGGGGCACTCAAGATCCCTCATTTCACCAAAATTTCAAATTCTTTTAAGAGGTACACTAATTTTTTCGTCAAGCCTACGGTAATTACAAAAGGTTGTTGACACATATTATGACTCTGCATTCAAATGTCTTTGTTTTTCTGAGCTAAATTCCATTTTACGTCAATATTTTAGCGCAAACCGGCCTTATGGACATTAATAACCCTGTATTTTACGTTCTACTGCTTAAATATCGCCCCTCAAAGTTACGTAAACGAGCATATCCTCAAATGGATTTTCGATAACTCATCACACGAAAATTTCCTGTATTCAATTGATTGCGTCAAAACTAGATTTATTAATTGTATACATTAGCTTCAGTTACTTTAATACATATGTTGCAAACATGGGGACCCACCGACGAATTACATTCGCAAGCAACAAAAAGTAAGTTGACAGCCTTGCGCTTCGGTAGAAACAGCTAAGAGGGAAGAAACAGTGAGTTTGTTATTTTGAGTACTGGATTGGGAGCGCATGGAGACTCAGGAGATGACACGAAAGTTTAAGATTGCCAGAAAATTTCGTCTTTGGAGATTTAGCTTGACATGGTGGTTTAAATTTTGCCACCACACGACATCTGTCGCGCAGAAAGAAGCGACGGATTTTGAGAGTTGAATAGTCAAACAGGTAGGTGCAAGAACTCCCGCACATTATTGATTCCCGCACCGCACGGAAAAACATGACGTGAAAAATCAAACCCCATTTCAAAACATCTCGCTCATCCCCAACCTTCCCTCTTCCAACTCCTTTTCCCCTATTCTCTTCCCTCTTCACGGCCGGGGTACGAACACCCCCTGCCTCACGCCCTCGTGTCGGCTCGCGGGGTAGTATGTAGATGTAGATGAATATGAATGAATGAAGGGGCGGGGGACGTGTCCACATCCGGCCGTTTTCCTGGCGAGCCGTTTAAAAATAAAAAAAAAACATTCGCGGACATATGGGAGGGTTGAAGAAGGGGGAGCGGGGGAGGGCTCCAAAAGGAAAACACTCAAATAATTGCGGGGGGGGGGGGAAGAGAGGGGGAGGCGGCGGCCGCGTGGTCGCGGGGGAGCGGTGGAGTGGGGACGGGGGGGAGGGGGGGGAAGAGGCAGAGACGGCCGCGCGGATCGGAGACGAGCGTCGGGGGGGGGGGGAGAGGGGTGGTGTCACCGGCGAAGCAACAATGATCGCGGTGGCGCGCTGGGGGCGGGAAAGCGGGCGGGCGCCGCCGAGGCTGCGACCGACGACCGGCGGCCGAACAAAACGGACCCCTTCCGAAGGGACAGAGCGCCGCACATACTCCCGGCCGAGGCGCCACTTGCTCTCTCCCTCACTCGCACCGAATCCTCCTCCCGTCATGCCCCGTTCATGCAAATATCGTACGTACGACGCTAGCCGGAAATGTTGAGTGAATGCACGCTCGGGCCATGGACATCCATCGTTCCTAACACCGTCACTTGACAGTTGTGGAGCGCTGGTGTCGCGATTAGAAACCGGAAATGATGAATAGCGATAATAAATAATTCGATCATTTATGTGAATCAGATGATCTACATATTGAAAAAGGTGACTTCGTCTGATACCACACGTCATTTTCTCATATTGATCGAGGTTTCGGCATGTTACGGCATTTTCAAGGTCACCATATTATACCGAGGACATAACATGTCAAAACCTGGGTCGGTAAAAGAAATTTAAGTGTGAACACCGTCACTTTACAGTGGTGAAGCGCTGGTGTCGCGATTAGAAACCGAGAATGATGGATAACGATAATAAATAATTCAATAATTTATGTGAATCAGATGGTCTGCATGTTGAAAAAGGTGACTTCGTCTGATATCACACTTCATTTTCTCATATCGACCAGGTTGCGGCATATTATGCCATTTCCAACGTCACCATATTATACCAAGGGCATAACATTCCGAAACCTGGGTCAGAAAGAGAAATTAAATTGTGGTATCAAACTAAGTTATCTTTTTCATTATAAAATGCATGATGGATTTCCACCAAGTTTCGCCGGAGTTAATATGTTATTTGAAGCAGATGATGTTACTTCAATGAATAAGCATTAAAATGTGTCATCTGCTTGAGAAACAATTTACAAACCTTATAAATTTACAGGAAAATGGTATTATTCCTTATTTCGTACATTTGCTCTCTTTTTGCTCATCGCGATGCCTTGGTAAGGGGGTGAGGGCAACATCGATGCCCCTTTCACACTGCTATTGAACGTACGATGGCAGTCTGAACGAGACATCACTGGTCCCGTTGCTTTCTGCGTCTCTTAGGCTTGAGCGCAGGCGATTCTCCTCATCGAATTTCGGTGAAAAGTCCATAGAAATCCTTAGATTTTGATATGTCACCAATCATTCTGTCATCACCAATCAATAGCTGACGATGATCAATGACTATCGATTAGCACCGATGGTCGATGACTTTTGATGAGTATCCATGTTCGATATATGTCGATGGTTGGTGCATAATGTTCGGTGGGCATATTGAGTTAACAATGAATAGGATAAAATTTGGTTGACAGGGACAAAGCCTATTAATTAATTATAGAGGGCTACGCGAAATCCAATTCACATCAACAGCGAACTGAGCCTGTACCCATTTCAAATTGGCGTGAGGAACATGGAAATTAAATCTTACCTACTTTAAAGACACCAATACGTGCGGAAATCATTGAAAATTTTCAATTTTGATATTCTTTCAATCCGTCACATTGGAATTCATCGACATCGTGATTCACAACGACTCTTCGCTGTCGATGGTTGATGACAATCATCGCCATCGATTCTGTTCACCGCGTCGTTATGGCGGAGATCATCGTCGATGATTTCAACTGATCCACTCATTCACAACCCTAGCGTCAATTGTTTCATCGCGCGTGCCGTAATCCGTGCTCCGTAAACTGCACAGAGGAGTCCTCCGTCTCTTATCGCGTCACTTACTCTGTTCTTACCTGTATTTTTGGCTTCGTCTCTGTCATGGTTCCTTTACTCGCCCCATTACTCACATTCACACTCGCCATGTCACTTGCTCTTTCCTCAAGGTAGTTAGAGCGAGATAGTTTACTAGCCAAAATGGAGACCAGATTCAAATTATGTTTTAATTTCAGTAGCTGTAGGAAGCATGAATTAAATAGTGCGTTATAAATGCGACAGTAACATACTTTTAAAACACTACAAATCTAAGTAATTAAATAAAAATATCTACATGTGTATACAAGTTTAATTATTTCCTTCACGCAGTACGTTTAAAAATACTTCACAACGGAAGGTATTTCTACGTTCATAAAAAATTACTCAGGTAACTATATCATTTATTTTCAAAAATAGTTTTTAAAAAACATACAAACTACACACTGAATTTTTTGACAACAACTAGGTGTTTGAAATACCTCATTTTGAAATAATGTCTCCCTGGAGTGCAAACACGCACCAATGCCCATGTAAAATGTAAAAGGGCTGGTATTTTTCGTCAATTATCTCGGAAATTTGTGCGGTAAGGGGCTGATATTTTGGCATCTTTGGAAGAGTAAGACATTTTTCTTTAAAATGAGACCAAATTCATTGATTTTAAGGTGAAATGATATTACGCTGAAGCTACTTTAAAAGTGCTCTTGTCGAGTAAACGAATCTCCTGATGGAAAACCTAGTCGCCACCAAAAAGTATTATTCCACGGCTTGGACCATATAATTATTAACGTTGATGACGCTGTGAGTTTATTGTAGTTCTAATCAAATGGCTGACTTAATACCCTACGCTTCAAGGACAAGATGCTAACACTAAGGCTGAGGCCTCCTTTCAAAGCCTACTTCGAGTTACCTACTAAATCGAAGGGCCGCGAATAAGTTTTTGGGAGCGGTTTTTATGTGCAGATTTCCGTAAAACTGTGTATAAGGACTCTCATTAGAAATATCCCCAGAAAACGGCAAAAAAGTGCCTCAATGAGAATGTCTGAACAAGAAAATCAGAAATCATTATGGTTTTCCCGTCGTAACCGTCCACCCTCTCTCCCACCCTACCATACTCCTGTTTCAAATACCCACTCCTCCTCTCGGAAATATAAATGTGAGGTCTCCTTTTTCTCAGGGATGTGACTCTGTGAGTTCAAACACGTTTTGATTGCTATTTTAAAGTTGTGGAAAAGTGCGCTAGTTGTTTTCATTACGACGAACTTGCATAATATTACGCCTAAATCTGTGGAACTTATTAGAAATTCCCTCATGTCGATTTGATATTTCAGTAATTTGGTGTTATCCTAGCACGTGGTCCTGAACATATTTTGAAACAATTCAAAAACATATTCTCAGATTGACTTCAAAAGGTGAAATAGTATATTTCTCTCACTTATTATTGTTGCTAATCAATTTGCTGTGTTTTCCAGTGCGGGATCTCATGGGATTTAAAACATAGCAGGAACAGAAGATGACAATGAAATGATTAAAAAAATATCTATGCGAAATGTCGCCAATCAATCAATAATCAATATGGAGCAATGGAGAACAATAGAGCAATGGAGTACGATGAAGGAGCCCCAAATTTCGGGGTGACACGACCCACTCATCTCCCTCAGTCTGACAGCGTCCTTGACAATGCGGGATCTCATGGGATTTAAAACATAGCGGGAACAGAAGATGACAATGAAATGATAAAGAAATAACTATGCGAAATATTGCCAAGAATGTGAAGCAAGATTTTAAATACTCTGCATGTCCACTCACAGCCTGTTCAACTTTTCAAGTGAAAAAAATAATTCTTGGACAACATTTCACTTAAATACCTTCATCTGTTTATACTGAGACATCATCATGCATGTAGTAATATGAATGATGCACGAATGGTATTTTTTAACTTCATATTTTTTGAAGCATATTTATCACTTGGGTACATGTAATTAACCAAGTTTTTAAAAATAAGTGGGACATGAAAATTAATAGGAACAATACAAAGATAATGAAATGCACGAAAGATGGATTGCAGGAAGCTGGGGTACATTTGGAAGGAGGAAAGCTTATGGAAGCCACTACTTTCAAATATCTTGGTGGCTGTATAATATGGAAAATCTGACGGAAGATTCACAGCGGATGTGACAAGCAGGGTAGCAAAAACAAAACAAGCTTTTATCAAGAAGAAAATTTTCTAGACATTAAAAAAAAATGTCTCACTACAAACCTCTACAGAATTTGTTAAAAGTTAGGTCTGGAGTGTTTTCACATACAGCTCAGAAACATGGACTTTAATAAAAGGAGAAAGGAGCAGGTTGGAGGCTTTTTAAATGGGGTGCTGGAGAAGAATGTCAAAGACTGCATAGACAGAGAGAGAGAGAGCTACCAACATGGAGATTCTGGAAAGAATTGGGAAGGGACGAACATTAGAAGGCTCAGCCTCAAGGAGGAGAGAAGGATGGATCGGACATCTATTGCGGCATTTTAACTGGATGACTTCCTTGATGGAAGGAATGGAGGACGGACGTGCAGGAAGAGGAGGACCTAGGCAGGAATTCCTGAATGGGAATGGAGAAGTGATGAGAAACGTAGATGTCAACAGGCAAGTACAGGAGAGATGGATTTCAATGCCCACCAACCTTTCCGGTTAGGGAGAAAAAGATCACTTGCGTTTAATATATGATTTCGAATTTCAAGCAACACCTTTATGTAAATACCTGTCTTTTACTTGACATGGTACCTTGATATTTGTGAGCCACCATTACAATAATACGAACGTTTTCATTCGCGTTAATTAGAAAAGCTGTGCATATGTAATCAAAGTACGTCGTAGTATACGTCAAGAACAATAAAGATCCGTGTTAAAACAGCACTCAATTGCCAAGAATCCAAATCGGTAACATGCAATTTTTTCCTAATTTTACCATACGTAATATGAAGAACACCCATGTAAATTTTTACGCAATCTGTTTATAAACAACAATCTCTTCAACCACCTTAAGTGTGCTATTGCCGGTTCATTGTAAAAAAAATCGTTGCCTAATTGAAGCACGAGGAGCGTTAAACTGGTCGCCTTGTTGTCAGAGCGTTGTTGTTTGCGCCCAAGTTCCAACTCACCCAACACTCAATAATAACTCTCATGTAAAGGTTCCAAAAAATGAGGTAGTTACTATAAATTAGCAACTGGATTCTTGAGCACCCCAAATATCAGGTTACCCTTTGTTTTAGAGCCATGAATTGATGACTTTTGTGCGTAATTTGGGAAAATGGGAAAAACTATTGATAATCCGCATTATTGGTTATGACTATGATAAAATCGAGCAGAATCCATGGTACTAAGCAACCAGTGTATGTTCCTAGAGTTACTTGGCTAACATTCGGAACAAATGGTGAACATCCTCGCTTTGCAATTGCTAATTCGTCCATTCCTTGCACTTGATTGTTTTCTCACCTTTCTTTCCTTTGCATCACAAGGGATGGCTGTGAGCGGCAGGGATGGTATACGCAATCAGCCATCATCTAACGCCGGTTCACGTTTCGGTTTCTTGCTCGCTCTGGCCTCACATTGTAACCACATTTACTAAATCCTTTAATAAGGGTAGTTTCGGTAGAACTATGAAAACATTCATGTGGAGCGTGGTACTCTCTGGATTAGAAGCAGGGACTCTTGGAAAGGCAGAACAGAACAGACTAAAGGTCTTCGAAACCTGGCGCTGGGGGAAGATGCTGAAGATAAAATGGACGGACAAAGTTAGAAATGATGAAGTTTGCAGAGGTGTAGAAGAGGATAGAAACATATGGAACGCCATACAGAGAAGAAGA
Source organism: Ceriagrion tenellum (assembly GCA_963169105.1). Classification (NCBI taxonomy): domain Eukaryota; kingdom Metazoa; phylum Arthropoda; class Insecta; order Odonata; family Coenagrionidae; genus Ceriagrion; species Ceriagrion tenellum. The sequence continues at coordinate 43,072,028 of OY720638.1, read as the reverse complement.
ACCATATGGATTGGACACACCTTGAGACACAATGGATTTGTGAAGAACACTATTGAAGGCAAAACAGAGGGACAAGTCCCCAGAGGAAGACCCAGGAATAGGTAAGTCCATAGACCAAACAAAGAAGAAAGTACATAGGAAAAGCTACCAGGGACAAAGGGAACTAGGGAAGGGTAGAGGGCTTCAGTCAACCAAACTTAGGATTGAACGACCAATGATGAGTACAATAATTACTAATGTTCAGAAATTCCCTCACATCAGGTTTACGTTGACACAAAGAATTATGTGACCCCCACGTCTCACCAAAGACATTTTCACCCCGACCTTTTGCACCAAAGCCAGTGTTATCCCCACGCTTTATCAGAAAATCTTCTATGTAACATTGATTAGCTACCGAACATATAGATATCGGCATTAATTTCTCCCGGGACAAATTCCCAATGGAAACTAAATTAGCGATTCTCCAATCCACCAAAGCGCACCGAAAAGTTCTTCGATTCTCTCACTCACTTTAACCTATTTCCTCCCTTCTTCATTGGTAATATCCAAACACTACCTGTCACACACCCATGCAGTGGCTCGAGCGTAGTACGCAGACACGTATCTGTAGAGTTTCTCTTAAAATACAAGATTTATAGCTCGTAGAGTTGATTAGTGCGTTTTTATGTACCGGATTTCGTAACCTTTCCTGGTTAGTCATAAAAAATAGACTTTTTCATTCAATTACATGCGATAGACAGCACTAAATTCTGCAAGACAGGAATGACATAAATATATAATGAAAAAAGTGAAAACTATACGAGCTATAGATCGAGCGTCATTTGATTCAACAATATAATATTTGTAGAGCAGACATAAAGGACAAAAAGAGAGAGATAAAACCGAACATGTAGATAAAAGAATGTCTCATCGCCGGGCGCCGCATATGACTATAACAGAAAGAGCAAAACACTTACCGACCAAAATGCATCTCGCGATGTATCATATAAAATTAAAGATCCGTTTATGGATTTAAAAATATTGTCGCCGCCGACGTGGAATCGGAGCAGCTCGACTTGAAATCTTGCGAGGAATTCGCGAGTGAATTCATCTCAGATAGTTTAAACTTTTCTGAATTAGAATAATATTAATATTTATATTTTAATATTAATAATATTAAAGTATTTGTGCATCGCAGGAAGCATGTCCAAATATCTCAAAATCACTAAGTGAATGCTCGGCGAAAGAGAATAAATGTTGAAAAATCAGCAAATCTTGAGAAAGAGAAGCGCACAAAGTCATCTAAGGAACATTTCAGGAGCAACACGAGATCTAAGCCATAGCTGAGTCAGCACCCACTTGAAATGTGGAAGCAAAATGATACCAAATGGCAACGTTTGATGGAAAAATTTTGTTTCTGTTTCGTTCCATTTCATTTATTCTTTCGACCCATAACACTATCCCGTCTCACATGAACCCTACGTCTTAAGAGTCTCGGCCACATCTGGGTTGTTTTTAAGTCTAAAACACTAAATTCGCATCTTCCTTCCGTCACGCGTAATCAAATCCTGCAGGTAAGGTGGACGTGAATGAGTGCGTCATTGGCCGCGATCGGAGCGGAGAGCCCGGAAAGCGTAGGCGAGCGGGCAGTCGACGAGCCGAAGAAGCGTAGCCGCTGACACCCGGGCCAGCTGCATGCCGATGCCCGGAGCTCGGGAAAGGCACTGGTGCTCGCCGCAAATAACTCCAAGTGTTTCTCTTCTTTAGCTAGGAGTAGGTTTGGATTTGGCTCCAAATGGTAGTTCGTCAGCGGGATATCAAGTGATCCTTGAGTGCAATGCATAATTATTCTCGGAGGGCGGGATTATATTAGCATGCGCGAATTGGAGGTTCATTTTGCCTACTAATTAGCCATCACATTGTTGAGAGTGACTTAACCAAGTGAACAGGATGGCCTTGCCTGTATTATTGGTATCCCACCACACTATCCTAACTTCTCAATTTCTGGGTCATCTTCTCACTTCTCTGCACATCACTGGATCGTCATCAAATCACTCCTATGTTTCACAACACCTTGCAGCTCTCCAGACGTATTCTCCTCACCTGCCGAGGGTTTCAATACGTCCTTCATTAATCTCTTCCACCTTCTCCGCATCTCTACTACCAACTTCCTTTCCTCATCAGCCATATCCAATACTACCTAGTTCTTCTCCCTCGCTAGTCAGCTTACACCCTCCGTTCTCCTCCAAATCCACGCATCAAATGCCTCCTGTCTACTTTTCACATACCTACCTAATATTTTCATAATGGCCGAGTTTCCCACCAAAAAAGCGCCACACTCCATGTTTAAATGGTCAGATATCTTGTCCTTAAGTTTCCCGTCAGACCCTTCCGCATCAATTCCCTTCTCTTCAAAAATGCTTCACTTGCTGGAGCAGTTCGAAATCTGATTATCCTTCCACTAAAGCAGTTTTATTCCAAGATACTCCCTAGGTACGAAAAATGTTCCATCTTCTCTCTACCACTATCGTCTTACAGTGATCCCCGCCAACTTAGCTTAAGAAAATCTATTACTTATGTCTTCTTGTAAATATCCTCAACCCCTACCCCCACGACACGAGAAACTCAGAGGGAAAGGTAGCGCACAGCAAATTGCCGTTTGTTTCCAACCTACTGAATCATAAATATATCCGTTTACTTACTCGACATACTTGACGTAGCTCCTGCAAACTAAATTGAAAACTATTGCCATAAAAAGCTTACGGTTAAAATGTGATTCATGAATGAAAAAAAGTAATATATCTACAGGGATATTATTCCAATTTGTCCCCTTATGTCGTAGCGTTGGGTCTCTTATAATATATCTGATCTACATTTGCATGAAAATACACAAGAAACGAAAGACAGTCGACCCCAAATGAAGATTTGAGGACGACTGCATACGAGCCATCTTTCAATTCTTATGTCCCGAGTTCAAAATGAATAATCTTCCGCAGTGAAGGGGAAAATATCTGAGAAAAGTGCCGCTGGTCTTGGACTTGACCGGCACTCTTTCCCTACGCCGTACGTCAACCTTGCTCCCATCACGATCAAATATTCACGTCAATCATATACAGACGCGGCCATATTTAACTGTCCATACTTGACTGAGCTGGCGAGTGTGCGCTGTGGTCTCTTCCATCTCCAGTCTGCCTCGAGCATTACACTTCAAGATATAGTGCGCGAAATCTGCCAAATAAACACATGCGCTTTAAAAAAAACTGCTGCGAGCGAACAGCAAGTGTAATGCAAGGTCGGGGTCGGGAGCTGCCAAACACTTGGGAGGTTACACGACAGGCAAATGTTACTAGAGAATTCTACACCTTATGAGTGTCAGGTAAACACGGAGGACATTATTTAGAACCAGAACTTTTTTAGCAGTTCAAATATAAGCAATCAAATGTGGATCATAGGTATTTTACGTATTTTATCGTGCAGTCAAAAAAACTCCTTCTAGCGACGCGCCATTAATGGAAAAGATAAACAAAAAATGATCATGGGCGAATACGATGGAAGATACCCTCATGAGAGCTTATTGAGAGTCGTGAGCGAGAATGAAGCTATGCATGGATGAAGAAAAAGCAAAAGAAGTATTGTATGGGACTTGTGGAGGAAATTATTAAAAGATAGCCAGTTTTCTACGCTTGGCAGCAGTGATTGGGTTCTTATACTTGGTCTGCACCGAAAAGGAATGCCATGATGTGTATGTAACACGTACTAATCTACCATAATAAGCTTCATCTTTCGTTTCTTCCATCCTCTTTTCTTTTTTCAGCATGTAAAATTTGGTACATACATTGAATGGATAGGGTTAAAGCCACACGAGGGTCGACAGATGAACAAAAAACCCCTCTCTCCGTACATACGCCGAGATATGAATGCAGACTTAAGCTTTCAGATAGACTAATGTCAAATAAGGCCGTCATTACAATGCGTCCAAATTCACATATATTAAATTATAAATACAACAATTCATAATTTTCAATCAGCACCTATACTTTGAACCGGTGATTCCAAATAGAAATTCCTGAGAAACTCGTATATCGTTTTCTGCTATCGTTCAAGATGATTTTCTACTAAGTTCCGTCAACTGCTTCAAATAAATCGGTTAAGACTTCAAGAAAGAAATTTGGAGGAAAATTAAGCCGCATGAATGCGGATTTTGGTGGGCGTAGGACTCAAAAACAAAAGAATCATACTAGGCAACACACTGGCAACTAATGACTCGCGTCAGGCAGCGGCGGCGTCCCACCATGGTATGCACTCGCTCCAAGGAGCCCAAGAGTCGCAGACGCGAGGCAATGGCAAGGGCAACCTCATCCTGTGACGATTGTAATAATTAATTAAAATCATCCTTTAGGAACACCTACGCAGCTAAAAGTATCGAAGCAAAATTAAATACTCGAAAAAAATGTATTAAAAGAGCGTCGATTGAGGCTGGTATCAGGGACTGATGATATGATATTTGCCGCAGTGGGGAAAGACAGTCATATTCCTCGTCTGGTGAAAGGCTCGTCTTAAGTTGTCAGAGCAGAGCACCCGAGAGCTCAAGAGAAAGCCAATTGGGTTTTTAGGAGAACGAAGCTCTCCTAACCCGTGATAAGAGCATCAGAAGACCTGATAGCAGAAAAATTCGCCAGGATAAACCATGTGATATAATTTTGAACACTGTCGCATATAGATATGCATTATTTTCGCCTATTTTGGAATAGCGATAGCGGCTGGATAAAGATATATTGTCGAAAACGCTCAGAATGTAGTATGGGCTGAAGAAAAGGGACTTCTTATGACTTGCATTGTTCGTAGCCTACAAAGGGAAGGGCACAGGCGGGGGAAACGGGTTCGACCATAGGATATGCGTGCTTTATCAAATTTACGCTTAGGAAGAAAGTGACATGGACGTAGGGGTGGTTGGAAGCAGGGATGCAAGTCTTTGAAGGGATCAGATCATCGCAAAGGATTTCAGTGAGTGTGCATCAGTAAGTATCCATCCAGCAAATTAATGCCTTCGAGATAGCCTCAGAACCAATCGGTTACGTCTCTCCTGACGGTAATTAGAACGATGACCCAATGAGATCCTCGAAATCATGGAAGACACCACATATCACAACAGGCCAGCGAGATTAGTGAGCAAGTGAACTGCTATACATTGGGTTTAAATCACCATAGATATATATTTTAAGAGGATAAGAATTTTGCCTAGAAAAGGTAGAATTGACAAAAAGTGGAAGACATTTAAAGTCAACATTCTCGGAACAGAATGGTGGAAAAGTTTGAAGAGGGATTCCAAGTGAAACACCGGGTTAATTACTGCAGAGATGACAGAAGGACGTGGGTACAAGGATCCTGAGAAGAGCATTCGGAGACGGATGGAATTAAGGCTTATTAAAGGGTAAAGTGATATCAGACGTATACATGGCGAAGGCAGAGGTACATTTACATCTAAGTACTGCCTGGTGAGCCGCGTCACGGTCTGTTGCAGGTGTTGTTAGCTCACAAACCATTTAGAATGGAGGGCATTGAAAAGAAGGAATTACAGGAGAAATGGGACGACAAGGGGGGTCTCTTTCGACTGTTTAATCTCGCTCTGTTTCTTGCCGTCGCGAATGACAAAGGATTTTTTATAGCGCATGGAATAAAAATATAATTTGTAATCCATTCAACAAACTCTCTTATTTGTCGCTTTTGTCCCTCTTGCTTTGTTCATTTTAGAGCAATGGAATTTTTCTGCGGGTCACCGTCAAAGTGATGCAATGTAAAATTACACATCAAGTTTTTTCAGGCGCTGAAATTCCTAATTCCAACCGAGTCCCCACCCAAAACTTCCACTAGCTGAGTGGCACTTCCTATATACTCGCAGGAGTTCGCAACCTTACGTGCAGCTTTCCGTTCCTTTGTGGTCAAACCACAATTAAAGATCACTCGTCACGGGTGGATAATGCTTGATATGGGACTTAACTTTCCTTAACTACTCCACTGCTACGCAGCATAATTTCATGGTGATTTCCCAGTTTACTCGTGAAATTGTCTGATGCTATCCACATAGTCTGCGGTTCCACGTTGTCCGAGCTTATTCGTCTTTACGACAGGGAAAATCTCCTTCACTTCTGAACACTGAACCCCGTTGAAGACTCAGTGATACTTCGCTAAGAACTACGATGGGAAAATTAATGAGCTGTTGGGTTAACATTCAGATTAAACTCAAGGAATAATAAACTAGGAATGTTTATATTCCCATAACATCTACCACATATTTCGAATCTCAAAAACTAAGTCGGATCGTCGCGAGAAGTATCACTGAAGCATGTTGGTGTGACACTCATGGGACACGTCAAAATTTTTCCAGGGTCAATCACGGTACGGTTAATTCGTCCATCTCTCCAATTGAGACAATCGGGTCCAAGGAGGGGAGGATGAGAACAGATTGGAGGTGCTCGAGGTGCGGACGCGGAGAAGTATGAAGAAGGTACAAGAAAACGAACGAAGATGTAAAGGAAAACAAACGCAAAAGTTCTATGCATGATGGGGAAGGAGAGAAAGTAGCTTGAGGCAATCGAGCGGTGGCAATTGACGCGGGTGAAGCAAGTATCGCGGGGAGAGATAGAGAGGATGCGGTGGAAGATTGCTTCGGAAGGGAGGGTGCTGGGGAAGAGTGAAAGCGATAGGTGATCTTATTGCACGCCATGAATGGAATGAAAGGTTCGCATAATGCGAAGAATTAATGCGAAACTACAAAAGAACACTAAGATATTGACAATATTCAGAAAAACTTCGATTGACCCGTGAGGAGCTTGATAAAAGGAACATTTATGGTGAGCCCAAGACAGCCAAGCACAATCATCGCCAGCTGTCTCATCATAGAGTACCTTTTCAAATTTTTATTTCGAAACAACATATTTCCCCTTGCCTATAGTGACGACATGATCCAGCTCATGTCGTCACTAGGTCTCTCACTCATCAACATCAAAATGAATCATCTCATGAACAGACGAAAAGGCGCTTTTCATGGGGTGTTCCAACATCAGGCATGCAGAAGATGAAGACAATTTATAGCTATTCTGATAAGGGTATATAAACATGCTGGTCATAGAGTTACGTATGATCATCATGTAATAATCACTATATATATGATTGCAATAATCATGAGGCGTACATGTGCTGTTATTATGCAGCCTCTGCAATGTATTATCCTCCTAGTATGTATGCAACTCGAAATTATTCACTGCCACATAGACCGAGCAATCTCGTACCATTCACTTCAACACTTTCCTCTCTACTCATAACGCATTCGCTGGACCTGCGGTTCAAACGTGCACGCTCATGTTGCCGTTCCCTTAAGGGGTATATTTAGAAAGACCTTATCTATATATACTAGGCGCAGGAAACTGGCTCTCTTTCAATATTCTCCACAATGCCTTGTCGTTGCTTATATGCCTTCGCTGCTACGATATCCATGGATAACTTTATACACGCTCTCTTGTTCTAAATGCTTTGAATATTCCTCTTCTTTGGAGTGTTTTCCACCATCTTCACCTGAATTTCATGAAGAGGTGAAATGAAAATTTGACAGGTATTTTCCAAGAGAATTTTAATAAGGCCCAACGAGGAACGAATCTGCATCTACATACACTACCCTACGAGCCGCCGCATTGGCGTGTGGCAGGGGGAATTAAGACACCAGAAGAGTAAAGATGTAAGGGATAAGGTTTTGGGAGGTGAAATGGTGACGTGTATTATGGGAGTGTATACAATGGAGCTTAGTTTTTATTGTGGCCGCTCATGTGCGCGGAATGAACGAGATTTTGTACCTATCTGTTCGGCAATGTATCTCTCTTAATTTATCGCTTCTGTCAGAGCTATAGATGTAGTGAGGCGTCATGAAAATATTGTGTCGCTCTGAAACACACCAGTTCTGATTGATGTCATGACTGGTCTCTTGCAATGGCTTCATCTCGTATCGTAAGATCACACAAATTTCAGCGTCACTTTGAGTGTACTTTTTAATCAAACCCTGTGATTGAAATAGTACCTAGAGGAGGCAAAACAAGAGGGACACACTGCCAAAATAGTAAGTACAGGAAGTCCTCGTATTCCAGCACCGTTTGTGTCTACAGAGCGAGACACTAGGAGACACTATCAACACACAGGTCACTTTTTGTTCTTTCTTCCTCCCTACTCCATTCCTTATTTATCGCCGGTATCCTAACACCATCTTCAATAAGCAGCAGCTAGCAGGATAATTTGTAGATGAATCGTGATATGGCTTTCATGTCTGTTGTCGTGACATCCCCCCTTGCGGTTACGACACATGCAGGTGTAGATCAGGTCCCCACCGAGGCGGGGAAGCAACGGCCCTTCGACTCAAGCGGCGGACGCAGGGGCCGTCGCGGTGTAGGGGTCGCGGGCGCCGACGAAGCCGGCGGGCGGTGCCGCCGAATCCGTGTGCCGCGAAAAAATCCTGGCGATCGCTTCACGCCAGCGGAGGTGCATTCGCTGGAATGCGTCATAGATTCCAAATGAAACAAAGGTTTTCTTTCCGTGGAAACGGAACGATTATGGACGGAGAGGGTCGAAGAATGCCGGGCCATCAAGCTAAACCGGATTCATGCTGAATAAAAAATACTTGGTAATCTCCCACAGATTTCTCTGTGGGATATGGCCAAGATTACATCTAAGATTGAATCTCTGTGGGAGATTACCAAGTGTTTTTTATTCAGAATGAATATAGACAACTTCCTCCAAGTCCAGCCTGATCCAGTTTAATCTATACCGCATGATCCCAAAAAATATGCTTTTATATACAATCTGATACACGCCTTCTTACTATTTCAATGTACATAATTTTGATTGACATACCCGAAGAGAAAATTATCCCTAAAGCAGGAATTCATAAAAAGATGATTTTTCCGTTTTCACTGATGTAGAATAGTAATGTAAAATTGCCATAAACATAATCAATGAAATTTTACATACTCGTAATTTGCATTCATATCAACAGAATAAATTCAAACCACATTTTGACTTGGCTCGCACGAAAACCTTGACTGGTATTTTTTATGCCACGAAGCTAAAAACTGGCTTATTCACATTTCCCTAATGACATAAGTCCATGGAAACACTTACTTCTGCTAAAAACATTTAATATTTCAGGGGAAATCCTCGCGTAGCCGGTGAATTCAGAAAACATCTAAAATCCCGAGAAAGTTAGCTGATTATGAGACCAGACACGTCTTTGTTTATCAATGTGTCGTAAATAGGAAAGGAAAATTTTCCTCTGATGGCCATTTCCTTTTCATTCATTTAGGTACGGAAATCTTGAGAGGCAATCGTGGGTAGTTAGACTAAATGAAATAATATAATTAAGTATTCTGACATTTTTTAATTATTATTATTGTACTAAAAATTATTGTACGTCTCTCGGGCGATAAATTGAAAAAATACAGTTTAATCTCCAAAGGCAAGCGATTACATAGGCAAGCACTTTCGACAACATGGGATATTGCTGCCAACGGTTGGCACGACGGATTCCAGGCTACTCGTTTGTGATCATGCCCATTTAATTTTCATGTGAGGCTCCATTTCTCACCTTTCTAACACACTATCTTCACACTTGAACAACAGTACAGTAGGATAAGTATGATACTTCCTGTATGAGAAATTCAACAGCCTCCCATTGGAGCAAAATGAAACGCATACGAAGCAAAAAAAACTGACTCACTCCCGCTGACACAAATTCCTAAGCTCTAGGTCAAGAAAATTGAACTTTACTGAGAAACGTTCTCGTTCATCCCGGGGTTACGTGAAGATGATCTTCTTTATACCACCACAAATACAGAATACGAAAATTTTGATAGTACCTTCATTCTCTTGCGCTAATAAAAATATGCAATAAAAACGAGATTGGACTGTGTACCCAAATGAACAAAGAGCATTATTTATTTTTTCAGCTTCAAGTTTTTCCTTCTTTATCGATCCATAAACTGAGAAAAAAAATTCAAGCTCAAGTCATAAGCTGCTACAGTCTTTTTTCCTTCTGCTGCAATGGTAGCCGTATTGTCACAACCAGTTTGCATAGCGTAATATGGGTTATTAAGCTAACATCAAAAAGCACTTCATTTTCAACCGAAGCTGCTTTGCGTGACTTTGAAACATACACTCTTCATCCTTGAACTCAGGTAATTTCCTCTTTTAGTCGTTCATTTCACATGTATATACTCGGCCATTCCTACTAATTAATTTCAAGCGCTATTCACTCATTCTACGGTTCTGCATTCTACGCTGTCAAGTACAACAAGGTGCTGTAACCGCGGTCGCCACTTAACTGCCGCGCGGTAAATTTCCGAGTTATTCTTCTCATTGCTTCGTGGGAGTATTTCAAAATAGCAATAGCTGAGAGTGCTGAAAGCATTAACGTCGGAGTGAAGTAACACATGCGAAACGAGGTTCATTCTCCTTAGGCTTAGACAAATACGAGCTCCTAAGACTTAGGAGATGAGGAACCGTTCAAACTTAATTCGTAATTCTTAGGCAAAGAAAACACACCTGGTCGAGAAAGAAGGTCGAAACCGCGACCTATGTAAGCCGTATCTCCAATGGGTGATCGATAAAACAACGCGGTTACGTTAAAAATGCTTCGCCAGATGCTTTTAATTACATAAGCGAAGGTTTAAATGAGTCACGTCTAACTGCAAGAAGAAAACCATGGTCTTCCCTTGCACATCAAAAGAGTAGTTTGGTAATTGCATCGGTAACAAATCGAAGCCTGGAGAAAATATGCACAAGTAGACACAGTGTTAGCGCAAATGAGGTTAATGATATGTTTTCTTCTAGTATGTAAGTAACAGATGATCTTGGAACAACCAATGGCCACGCGAGTGTTCCCAGGATATGGCCCCAACCGTCTCACCCGAGTTATTCAAATTAAAAAATTTCATAAATATTTTAAATGCAACTGTTATTTGATGCGAATTTCAATCAATCTAATTTTCGCGGTTCAAACTTTTTTTTAAGAAATATACAAATGTTGGTTCTCTTTAAATAAAACATTGAACATTTATTGAAATAAGTGACTATGTTAAAATTTTTACTATTATTTAGAACTTTTCTTATCTTTTATATCTATTTATAAATGTAATTTATAACAATTTCATTAATCTTTTAATATTGTATAAGTTTTTTAACCTGTTGCAAAGTTGTTTTTCAATTTCAACATTTTATTAATCAAGTTGGTGGTTTCCGGCGATACTTTATGGAATTTACTAAACATTTTGAAAGAATAGAGTAAACTTTGTTTTTCCACAAATGAAATTCACTGTGGAAAAACAAAGTTTACTCTATTCTTTCAAAATTGTATTAATCTTTGTGCATATTTTGTTACTTGAATGGATACATCTAAATTGTACGCAAGTGATTCGCCAGGACGTGTGTGAATTGTCAAGATGAGAAATGAGTGTCTGCCTCTTGGTATATGCATAAATGATAACCGCAGAAAAGAATTATATCCATTAGGGTACCTAATTCCACATCGGAAATTTGGTAAAAAGATGTATTGATTATGTTTAGTGAGGAATGGAGGAATAAAAATTTGAAATTATTTTTATTCAATCGATTAAAAATTCGCTGTTGTAAGTGCAATGCTACGAAAAATTATATTCACTCATTTAAAGTGGTGCAAAATGGCTCTGTATAGGCTTTCCTAAAAAAATGTTAACAGTTGATATTAAAAGGCAGTAGGTACTGTTAAATCTGAAAGCAAACAGTCACATTTGTAATCGAGCGGCAAATTAATTGAGCAAGAGTGAAAATATTGGAGCACATTATGTAGCCGGACTCACCCATGTGGAATATATTTGATGAAAGCTGAAATTGATGGATATGACAGCACCATTTTCCCCTCACACAACTCTTGAATCCAACCGAATAACTTTAAAGCACTTATTGAATTAAAATGCAATGTACTCCCATTTAACTTTTCATTACAAGGTGTGTGGAAGAGGCTGCTACCACTACACCCCCCGCGAGCCCATTTGTTGGTTCGCGAGGTTCGACGCACTAATACCAATCGTTGAGTGATATCCACTCCCCATTGCTCCCGCTTCTTATTCGGTAGCAGTTATTGGTTATGCCTCATTGCAGGTGATGGGATGTTTCAGGTGTATTCTCCGGTTCGAATCAAGTTTAGACGACTTAAATCAGTACTATTGACCATCGTTTTGAGTACTGTACTGAGAGTTTTGAGAAAAGTCACTGGGTTGACTTTTCCAGCTGTTTTATTATTGTCACGTGTCCGGTTGCAATGTTTTACATTAAGTTACTCTATTATCCCATATTTTTTCTATCATTTCTTTATTTTGCGATGGATAAGAGACCATGAGACTTTGCAGTCTACCCTAGAGATCCGGAATCAACTTGCTAGGCTTAGTCTGCTTGAGAAATCAAAACTGGTGTGTATGAAAGCGACACAGAGAATATAATTATGATGTCGCTACATCGCTAGGTCTTACAGGTGCGATGAAATATGAGAGATACAGTTCCGAATAGACAAGGACAAAAATTCGTTCTTTCCGCGCACAATAGGCGACCAAATGAAAACTAACCTCTACTAAATACACTTCCATACGACACGTCACCATTTCACCTCATAATACCTTATCCTTTACACCTTTACTCGTCTTGTGTCCTAACACCCCCTGCCACTCGCCCATGTGGCGGCTCGAGGATAGTATGTAGATGTAGAAGTAGGTTAGTTGAGAGGTAGCCTTAACTATTTCGTTGATTTGCTCCATATTGCTTGTTTTTCAATCCGCCATATAGTACTAACATCACGTCTCGCATTATCCCTGCATGACTCGGTGAAATCGGTGATGTCGGTGAAAGTTACATGAACATTATATGGCATGTTGGTGATATATTACCCCCTGGAAAACACCCGTGGGGTAGTTTGAGGGGTTTTAGATGTATCCCAGCTGAGCCAAATCAAAAGATGTTTCCGCATCTGAAGAATTATTCGCTCTCCTTGGACCTCCCGTCGCTGACGGCCCTGGCTCTCACTCAACTGTGTTTTTCATCGTTTCTGTCTCCTCAATTCCGTTGCTTACTTTGAATTTTCATTTCACTCATGGCCTTTGTCTCGGACCTTTGCCTTGCAACCATTATCCTACCCTTTCCGCATACACGCTGTCTTGACTAAACCAACAAAATTTTCGTGAACATTTTCTCAGGATTCAAATACGTGTTCGTGGTGATACATCGCGTAGGGTATTCAAAGTGGGCAGGTTTGTTATGCACCGAAGGTATACGGGGGAAGGTCGTAGCCTGAGGCTTAACTCCATGCCTTTCCTTTGCGATAAACAGCAAGGGAAATAGCGATTTTACACGGTCGTGATTTGTTTCTGCACCGCCATGTGTTCGATCCTGAGCATCATCTACGGGTATATAAAGCGATTCTACAGAGTAGTGCACGAAAAGAATAAGGAACCTGTGAAATATAATAATTTTTTACACTTGGTCGTGGCCATCAGAAAATAAAATTTAATGAATTTAAAAAATGAATTTACTGAAGCAAACTCCCACACAGCACACGATACGCTCTCACCACTCGAATTTCGATGGACAAGCATCTACATCCACATAATTCCCAGCAAACCACCGCAAGGGTGTGTGAATAAGATAATTATTTATAAGCATAAAGAGACTGAGTCATCATGAGCACCCAGTATCACCTGATTATGATACTGAGTCAACGAACACTGGGAGAATGTAAACGTATCAGGATGGACTATGTGGGAGTCGTTGATACTCTTGATGAATAAAAAACACGCACTAATCTTCTTCAATATCCGTACTGATGAATCTGTGGAGGATAAATATGTGTATTTTATTCATCATGAGCACCACGTGACCACGTGGTTAGTGCATGACACAGAGTGAGGAGCAAGTGTTTGCCACGACAAATTCCTCAATTAAAATAAATAGTACACATTTCCATACCAGCAGCATCTATCGACAGTACTTTACAGCCTGCATATCTTTGTACTACTTAGGAAAATTCAGGGGAGGCAAGTTATTATTATCCCGTGAAAACACTGTCATTCGTCATTAAAACCGTTTTTGTAGCACAGCAAAGTGATTTCTCTACAAAAAAGTCGGCATGGCCAAGCAGGAAGTCAGAAATAAATAAATATTGCTAATTAAAAAGTTCCACTGAGAAAGACGAAAACACAAAATGCAGAAGGATATTCAGAAAAAGATAATTCAGTTGAACAGCGAAGACAGTAATTAGGTGAAACATATGCGGAGATAGGAGTTCTCTCACAAGAAGAGATCGGTGAGTTCCGTTTTGATGAAATTATTTTTCCGCGAACTTAATTCATCTTATTCTAATAGCTCGGTGTCTAACTATGGTCTAAACTACTTTGACATAGTGACTAATTTGCAGATGAATAAGTTGAGAGCATAAATTAGATAAGTGTAAATATTTTCATCATAAATCACAAGTAGTCGATAACTCTCTAACGTGGCAAATTTGTAGCCAGGAATACCCCTTGTCAGGCGTCACTACCAAGGCTTTCGTGTGTATGTCGCACACTGCCGCGACAAATAATTAAGTAATTTCGAATTTACGCCTCCCGCGACATGAGGAGCCACTCTGACACACAAGTTTTGCATGCCTGCCTAGGCCCTCGGGTAGCTCGAGCGTCCATCGCCCCCCTTCCTTCAGGCGCGTCAACTGCGTCGGTGCTATTTGAGACCATCGAGTTGATAGCGTGGAGGATGGGCGAAGGAAAGCGGTGTCGCTTTCACAAATGCTTACAGAAAAAATGTTGGCCGTGGGTATTTAATATAATGATGGCTCCGATTTCAATAACGATAAGAGAAGTAGGGCTTGCTTGGTTGGGCATTTGGGGAGGCGACCAACATTTGAGGTCATTGTCACCATTGAGGACGGGTCGTTATGCTTCATGGGTCATCGAGTTTGGCGTCGGCACCAGCCTACTCATAAAGAAAGACGCCCAGGAGTCCACAGCCGAATGTCACATCCGATGGACGGACGTGGAATGCTCTCCACGTCTCACCCGAATAGAAATTGAGATTACTCTAAAACAAATGCCATAGCCAGTAATCGAACCCGGCACCGTGACGTGTAGCCAGTATTCGAGTCTTTGTACCTACCCGGTACTTAAAAGTACAGAGTAAAAAGATGGTTATTCATAAATGCAGAGTAAAAATATGGTTATTTATGGTTGAATATTCAGGTGTGTTTTAAGTAATATGGAGTAACATTCATTCTAAGCACGACTCAATGAGTATAAATACAAATTGCTATCTTTATGAATTACATTCAAATTATTAATTTAACGTCTTTGATCTAGGATTATTTACTTATGCAATGTACTGTAACTGATATTTAGAGGTATCCGACGCACAGGCAATGCCTAAATTGGATACCTAATTTATTCATTTCCATGCATGATACGATACGAGTCTGTGGCGAAGACAATTTCCCAAGGAAGAGGAGGGGGGGACACAAACTATGCCGCATACAAATCTATACTGTTTTTTGGTGGTTCCTTTCCACTATGATTAATTAAGAGATAGTGGTTATTCCATTACATAATATTCAATACCACCAATAAATTTGATGCTTTACGTCGTTTTCCAGACAAATCGGAGTTCGATTTTATAAACCGGTTCGGAAACTCGAGAACTCATCACTCAAGAAATTCACTCTACCACTTCAAGATTCACATCGTGGAAGTGCTAATGACGCTTACGAAATAATAAAATGTGAGAGACCTGACGACGCCGCAAGTCGGCGAAACGCGTTTTTTGCGAGCTAAAATGAAATTCCGTGGGGGAAAAAACAAGATTAACTGTGTTGATATGGACACTCAAGAAATAACCCAGGACTAACAGTTCATGTGTCATTACAACAGGCCATAGGTGTATTTTCCCTTGACCTCCGAGTGTAAACCGGAAACCAAAACCCGCACGGAAATAATCGCAAGGAAATAATTCTCGGCTGGAGACGTCAATCGAACCACACACTGCCCATCAATATCCCGCCAATGTGACAATTCCAATCGATGTCCCCCCTCGGATACACTCTCGGTACGTAAGCGAGGGGTCATCAGCTCCGTCGAGCCACGGCCGGGCCGCCGCCACGGGCTGCCGCCAGTCCATTGCCCGAGAGTACGGGGGCCGCCGAGCGGGCCCCCCCCGCGGGGTCGCGGGAATGGGGGCAGCTGCCTCCGCCCGCGTGGACACGGAACCAACACGTGGCGGGACGCTATTTCAAGTCCACTCGAGGCAACACCGAGGCGGCCATAAAACCCCTTCTACCGCGAAAAGAACATGCAGCCTCCCATCGCAGGGATCACGCGGAAATATGCACGAGCTACCAAGAGGTGTTCCGGAGCCATCCAAGCGAATCATTCCATGTCTTTCCATCAGATTTCCCGCGAGGACAGGTATACTATCTGCATCTCAGACTGATATTACATTTGTGTCTTCCATCCTATTCCAATATAGGATATGAAAGAAACACTTTACAACTACGGCTCAAACTACATGTATGCATACATACCCATCACGCCATTCCCTTTCAGGATAGGAAAAGTCAACGAATCTAGGTGTTTCCGTTTGCCTTAGAACACTGGCTCCCTATTAATAATGTCCTCCACAATATACTCTATCCTTACAAATCGCTTTCGATTATCTAGTATACAGCTATTGCTTCATTAAAACTGTACTATTCTAAAGCCCGTTTTACACAGAGCACGTAATTGCT
The DNA here is from genome assembly GCA_963169105.1 of Ceriagrion tenellum. Classification (NCBI taxonomy): domain Eukaryota; kingdom Metazoa; phylum Arthropoda; class Insecta; order Odonata; family Coenagrionidae; genus Ceriagrion; species Ceriagrion tenellum. The sequence continues at coordinate 43,055,221 of OY720638.1, read as the reverse complement.
CAGTATGATGTATGTACTTACGCTCATTTCAAATTACGTCGTGTTAAGCGGAGAATTGCAAGAACGCATACGAGGATGCATGAACGCGAGATGCCAAAATAACCCCTGCTCTAATTCAGTCACCATTGAATGCCAGATTGAGAAAAACATGCAGAGTTAAATTGTGCAATTTCGTGCCCCATGTAAAACGGGCTTTTAGACTCCTAATATTTCTCCTCTTCACTGTCTCTCCTACACGAGACTTCACGGTCTACTTCTTCATCTCCAACCATTCAATATACTATTTCTTAGTTTCATTTTTCGACTCTCTTAGATCCTCTCGATATAGCCAAACCAACGAGGCACACTCTCATAATATACATGTCCACCACACGGCACGAAATACATTTTTACGAATGACTTCATCCAAAACGGTCCTTGTGGATAGATTTTCACCAAGCCAAGCAAGTAAATGAGCTTATAAACAAGTTGCAAACGTATAGAAACCTCACTGAAACTTAAAACATAACAAATGGGCAGTTTCACTACTATCTCGTCGGAAACTAAACATGAAAGCAAAGGTAAGTACTTAAATCAGGGGAAAACGACTTTTTACTTCTAGGTACGATTCTCAATATGAAATCAAAATGAAAATATAAAAAAAACTCTTCAAACCTCCACTGTGGTCCTTAAATTATAACCATCGGATATTTTGGTATCTCTCTTACAGGAAACTTAAAATAAAAACATCAACCGGAAATAAGACATTGTAAAAGAAGTTGACATTGACGGATGGTTACGGCACCAATCTTTACACCAACGGATAACATTTAAAGCAAAGGATTTATGGACCGGTTTGGGACAAATTCATGAGCTCTATCCGCACATCAAAACGTCAGTAAGTATAAGGAGTACCAGACCCAATTTGAAAACAAAGACTAATTCATTACCAGCCGAAAAAATTCTGATCAGCACAGGAATAATATTGAAATATCCGTAATAACCCCCTCCCGCCCCCGGAAAATGACAAACCGGAGACAAAACACAAAATTCAGGAAAGACGAGATGTGCAAATAGCCTTGAAGAAAATTCTCTCCTTTGGCTAACTCACAGCATCTCAGAGAGCGTTATCAATGACGAAAACTCACGTCCGTTTTCGAACTATGAAAGACTGGACTTGAGGTAAACGTGAGGAAAACGTGAGGTAAACTAAAAAAATCGCGATATTTTCTCTCGCATCCACCAGTGATCTCTAAACAAACTAGTGTCATCCACACATAAAGAAAAGAGCTTTCAGCTATGATAATTCACCAGGGTTCCTATTCTCGGAAAGACGGACTAGAGAAAAAACCAATGCGTAAACAAACCAAGAGGATTTTCTCTCATATGGTCACCTCAAGTGATTTCCTCCACTACGCGTCAAGAAGTTCTCAAATGACGGCGTTCTTCATCGTACTTGGAAGAGCTAGAAGAGATAAGCCTCTTCCTTTTTACCCCCTGAGTCGGAATGGAGGACTTTAGACCTCCGTGGACAATGCCGCACATCCAGACATCGGCACCGCTCCGACAAGGGCGCTAAGGAGTCGAGGACCGCAGATAGTTCACCCAGGGATGCTCGCATGCGGTCCACGCGGGGCCGTGGGCAGACGGAAGGGGCAGTGGCAGAGGCCGCGGGGCGTGGAAGTGGCCGCCCACGGGGAACCAAGCTCGAAAATAACAAACACTATGCGTTCATCTAGGCATGTCCACACGATACTTGTCCTTGCGCGACTATTCTCGCGTAGAGGTGATCCTTAAACAATGCAGCGTAAAAACACGTACAGTTTCGCGAGCACATCCCAATAGACGAAGTCCATATCCTGAGGGGACTTAACACGAAAGCAGCACACGATGAATTCATCACGGCCTACGCACATGAAGCATGCACCAACCCGCTTAGGTGCTCCTCCAAAATATGACGTAGACACAAACATTTCGCAGACACATCCTAACGAGATAGCCCACTTCTGAGCAATTTCCTAGTAATTTATCACATCCGTTCACGCATGTCCTCACGCAAGCTTGTGCTACACGAAAATATGAGCGGTAGCTAGCTATTCTGCGCGGCCCGCCCGGACGGGCTTGTCATAGTGCGGCCCCCAGGCCGAGCGCCGTGAAATCGTGACAAGATCACTTTGAGTACGAGTTCAACGGCGAGCCAGGATTCTGTGGGGGCGCCGAGTAGTCCTTGTGGCAGAATTATCTCTCGGCGTGGCGCGGAATTGGGCGACCGGCAAAACTGGTCATTTGTGACCAACTGGATAGTTGGGTGGGTTTGTCGGGGAGGAATGAAATGAGGGATAGAGGACGGATGGAGGGAGACCTGAAAGGCGACAATTAACGCTTTCTAATAACGAATGCAGCCAAGGAATCCACAGGCTTACGTCCCATTCGATTGTCGGAAAACTTCACTGTAATCGCTCACCACACGGCAACCCACTACGGATCGGGAATCCACTATGAAATCTCCGCTACCGCCGGGATTCGAACCCGGTCCTTCGGCATGGGAAGCCAGCATTCCGGCCACCGCAACCGATCCCGTGGCGTGTCGTGAGGGGGCTGGCACGGAGGCGTAGTACTCACCGGCGGCGGAGGAGAGGCGGCGGGGGATGGAGAGATGAGGCGTCGGCAGGAGAGGGCGAGTTGGACTACTATTTGGATAGAAGAGACACACGCACTGCCACCAAGAGAAGACTGCGCGGCTGGAGCGGTCGGCTGAGGGACTCGGGGGCCTCAGCCCCGCCCCCCGCGGCTTCGCTCCCACCTGGGGGGCGGAGCGGGCGGGAGTGGGGCGAGGGGACGGACGGGGAGGGCGAGGCCCCAGTGGCTGGGGCGGCAGCCAATGGCGGCGGGGTACGGCGAGCCCCCCGACCAATCACGGGACTCGCCCAGGACGAAAGGGGGTGCAGAAAGGGTGGGGGGGAACCCTGAGCCGAGCGCGCACTTGGCGCGCCTATTGCGCCCGACTGCGCCGAGGCGAGAGGGTCGTTAGCTGCGCGGACGGAGAGCTAATCCTTACAGGTGAAGCTCGTAAAAATTCTGCGTTTTGATCGCTCATGATCCGTCAGTGGTAGTGCAGTATTCTACATAAGGATAGATGGAATACCTGGGAACCTGTAAGGCATTTGAACCACTGGTGAGGGTAATTTATTGTTGGAAGAGGATGAAAATCCTCCTTACTTTTACATCTGCAGGGCCCTTTCCATCGAGGATTTTTCTTCCTTCGTCTCTGTATACGTCCCATCCTTCTTCATTCCGTTCATAAAGCGTATTTCCTTCCTTACCCGCTAACCCGACTTCCGTCTCTAAATGACGGTGTTATGCAATCCTTCACTCCCATTTACATCTTTTTTGCCTTATTATCACCATTCAAGCTTACTTAATCATAATTCTTCCCGTCCGTCGTACCTAAAGTTGTCTCTGGCTTGACTATATTAGTCAAGATAAATAATGTGTTACATTTTTTCATTTATCGTTTTAAAAAATCCTTCCATCGCTGATTAAACGGATTACCAACGGAAAACCAAAATCAAAGTACAAAATATGCCAATTTTTCGACGAGTACATTTTTAATTATCACATTTGTCCAACCATAGGAGCCGACTCCAGCGCCATTTACATGGAACTACCGTATTTTCACTTCAATTACGGCAGTAATTCGCCCATAACTTTATAAAACATGCAGTAAGATGCCTATAATATATTTACAATTAGTTTCACAAGACTTTTCGCTCCTTTTAAACAGTTTATATTAAAAGTTTTAATGTGCCTTCCCGTTCAAAATCAAGTTTTTCTGCTGTAGTGTGAGTAATCTCCACAAGAGCCCAAGTTAAAATTTCCAATTTCAAAGCTGAATTCCACTGAAATTAGCCAGGAAACACTCTTATTTCCATATTAATGTATGAAACGATGAATATCAAAGATGTTATGTTTAAGTTTTCAGAAAATCTGGAATGAGGGATCCTGAGGCCAGAGCCACCTTAAGCATTGAAAACTGAATACAAATTTAGAAAATATGATTTTTAATCAAATATAATACAGAGAGGAATTGATTTTTTTAAATTATGCATGAATAAATGAGTCCTCATACCTGATTGACTAGAATACATATGGGACGAACTAGGTTTTTTGGAAAATAGCTCAGCTGGAATCAATGAACACAATAAGGCACATGCAACGTAAAAATATTTGTATTAATTTTATTGAATTACCTCATTTTGGAGAAAAAAGTTTAAATATTTCTAGCGTTTGTGAATTGCCTGTTGAAATGCGGATATTTCATATTTTAGAACTGTCAAAATATTAGGAGAGAAAGCTACAATTTTTATAGTCAACACCAACGCTACGACCAGTCCAAAATTTTTGAATGACTGGGAGAGTTAAGGTAATAAGAGAGAAATATCATTTCACCAACACATCAATGAATTTAGTCCCATTTAATCGAAAAATATCCCACCCTTCCAAAGATACCAAAACATCAGCCCCTTACCAAGCTACTTTCCGAGGTTTTTTACAAAATATACCAGCCATTTTACATTTGGATGAAAAATACCAGCCCTCTTATACGAGAAATGGTATAAAAGTATGCACCCCAGAGAGATCTTTTTTAAAAAATGAGGAATTTCTAACAACTAGATCACGTCATAAAATTATGAGTGCCTAGTTGGTATGTATTCTCAACAATGTTCAAAATTCAATCATGTTCAACTGTTTCCAAAAATAAATCTAATTTTCACCGCAGTAATTTTTTCAGGAACAAAAAGGCATCCGATGTGAAAGAGTTTTAATAGTACCACGCGAAACTATTCAAGTCAAGTTTATGGTTTATCTTGTAATTTTTATTTGATTACTTACATCTTCAGTCACATAAAAGTGTATTATTGCACAATGAATACAATATTTAATTTATGCTTCCTACAGCTGCTGAAATTTAAATATTTAATTCGAATATGGTCTCTATTATGATGGGGAACTACCTCGCTCAAACTACCTTAAACCAAAGAGACATCGAAATAGTAAGAATTCTACGTTCAGTAATTGAGTGGGTCAGTTGGAGCATATTTAACGGTGCTCTGAAAACCCACAATCTCCAATCAAAATTGAATTCCATTTTCGGGAAAAATTATTGCTATGAAGAGAGTTTTCTCAGAGTACTAAATGGTATAAAAAATTTGGGATTTTATATTTTGATTTTTGGTACAATACTGACTCATTAAACTACCTGAAACTACTGTTATTAGTAAATTCCGGACACAAGTGTGCCAATTTGATCGAAATAGAGCAAAAAGTGTTCATTTAGAAACACTTTCGCCAACCGCATCGGTATATTTTGCCCCTTTGATTTATAATCGCTATCCAATGATATGAGTTAATGCAGCATTTTTAAGCAAACCACCAAATGGTAATATATGCTGACTCTCTCAGTAGCAGGGGACCTTTATTCAGCCGATACTCCGCAGTCAATATTTTCGACAGGAAATACGTATCATTGAACAGGTATTACGTTAAATTGGTAATAGAACTCGTTGGCAGTCGCTTGCTAAGACTAAAGTTGGGAGGAGAAAATCATGTCAAGGATGAAGAAAAAGGGGCCGATGAGTCCCAACAGAGGTCCGGGTGAGTGTCCTCCGATACTTCAGCCCCCTCATGCTAGATTTACTCTTACTCTGCTCAAACTCTCCTGACTAGCAATTGCCGCTGAGGTTGGAATGTACACAGGCAGGATTCGAAGAAAACGCAATCTGATTCCAAGCATTTACTCATGCCATCGGTCAACTACTCGGAAGAATTTAAACTTTTCTAAATTGGGCAGGTTTTCCGTTTGACTTCGCGGAATACGCGTACGTCAATCAAATACGTGTTTAGTTTATAGCTAAAATTTTATCCACAGTAGTTTCCGCAGTCAATGCAATTGTAAAGGTTATCTATTCATTAATACTTTGACAGTGCAATTAAATTTCGAAACCAAGCTCGATAATAGGAAAAGAGTGTAGAATATACAAATTATAATTTGAAGAAAACCTTCAATCCAAATCTTTCTGTCGCGGGTTTTTCTAGATTAATGGGTCAAATTTTGCTCTAAGTTTCAACTATGGGACATCCACTTTATAACTATGTGGAAAAGGATTTCACACGCAAGCTTACCTAGTGTTTCTCAGATGAGAATTGAGTCCATTATGGACTTAACCCACTTCGTTGAGTCACGGTATCGCGATGACGTTTCAGATGCATTACAACAGCCGCCTGAAGCTCGAAGCCTGCTTCAGGTCTGGTCTGACTTTAAAAACTCTTATTTCAGACTAGAGGATAGAGGTTGTCACGCTTCCTCTAAAACTTCATCTAGGAAACTTAAATCAGCGAAGCGTTCATTCCCAAAATATGTCGCTGTTCTGGAGTGAAGATGTTAATAAACCAGGAGAGAATAAGTAGGACTAGACAGATAGCCAGCCCATAATGAGACTGGGTTACTGTACCGATTGATTAGGATCAAATTAATGCACACGATTAGTGATCAGATTGTCAACGATAATTTTCGACCTCTACCGAGACTCGAGCCCGAATTCTTTGCTGGGAAAGAGAGTGCAGTAGCCACAGGGTTAATACGAGTTTTCATCGCGGAAGAAATCGTCGCACTGGCACCTTATGCCCGTTTGGAAGAAGCTTTATGGTTCCGAATCCAAAAGAATGTTACTTCTGAGTACTTGAAAAAACCATCACCACGAGACATCTGCTGACACACAAGTGAAAACGATTGGCTAAAATTATTGACCCCACGGCTCCATCCTCCAGTCAAAGCGATATTCTCTCAATCAAAAAAATTATTGCCATCGTCTTCACTGGCAGAAAATTATCTCTCCAAAGCCGCCCTCCAGCTCATGTCTCAAAAAATGTTCACTCAAGTTCCCTCGCGCTCTTTCCCGTAATAAAAATATAATATGCATCCAAGAGTCTCTACAACTCTTTCAAAGGGGAAGATGGGCGGTTCGATCCATTACCTTTCTTCAAGAGCTTCCGGTGAAAATTGCAATTCAATAGCTCACGTTTTACGATGCATAGGTATACCATGCTACACCGTACTGCCCGAAAACTTAAAGCAGTGAAAACTTCATTCGAAGTTTCACAAAATGGACAATGGAAAGAACCTATTTTCCTCAGCAAAATATTGATTGGGTATATCAAAAGAGTTCTATTAAAGCCATTGGCATTATTTCCTCGCAAAATTTGGATGTCATACGGCAATTCATTTTTTTCAATGGTGGTAGTCCAGTTCAAGTCCGAATGATATTTGAGACCATGGAAGGTTTACTCGCTAGTTTGTCCTGTTTTAGTAATATTCCAAGTACCAACAGAGCATGAAAGCAAATTATCACGGCTTCGTATATCCGGTTACCAAATCGCTGCGATTCGCAAGACGAGGAAGTCCACGCGCACAGCACATACGACTAACATGGCCGCGAATTTGCGGGAAGTAGAGGCATTCGACTCCGCGCCAAATCATTCGAAGGGTCCGAAAAAACCGCTCGGAGAGCGCTCTTTCCGCGACTTTCCCGCGCTCCGCTGTCCCCCCTCGGGAGCACGCGGGCAGGCGGGGGCGGAAGAGGAGGTGGGCGGAAGAGGTGGAGGCGGGAGTGGGGGCGTCCGTGTATCGAACGCCCTTCTACCGCCTGCCATGCGCCGCCGCCGCCGACGGAGGGGTCTGTCAGGTAGGTGGGTAGGTATGTGGCCCCCTTTCATGTCCCCCACCTCCTCCGAGGGAAATTGCCCCCGCCACAGACTCCTGCCACCGACTGCTGCCCCCGCTGCCGCGCGCACTCCAAAGGAATCACCAAGCGATACGGTTCATCGAAGAGGGGCGGTTGGGGGCAGCAGTGGGGGAGGTGGGTCGAAGTCACCCCCGCGACCTCCACCCGAAAGAGAACTTATCAAGCGACCCCAGGGGCGCCCGTCCGAAATTCGCCACCAGCGCCGCCGCCAATGCTGCCGAGGCGTTGCGTAATCAACTGTTTTTACCGTGCAGTAACGCAAGTAGCCCAGAAAATTACCGTGAAGACGGAATGGGAAATGTGAACTCTACAA